>JAROYE020000005.1:4833571-6115357 GCA_029619315.2 Dynastes maya | reverse complement strand
GAACTTTACAAACATCACATCAGTTGCATTTGCGCTCATATAGTAAGTGAAATTTCCTTAATGCTTGAAGTTCATAAAAATGTCAATTTTATGAAAGATTAAACAAATTATGGACCGAATTCGGAATGGAATAACATTCATTATAATGATATAAAAGCTAACTATAAGCTAACTATAGAAGCTAATTATTTTTGAACTTTTCTTAATCTACCGGGTGCGGCAACTATCTGTACGCGGTAAATTAGAGTTAAAGTTGCTTAAAATCAAGTGATCTTCTAGTTTCTCTGGTACGTTGTTTAAGTTTGTTGTTTTAAATTAGATAGCCTATAAATCATTACATTTTTAGCAATTTTATATCATACATCATATGCTTAAAATGAACAATTTTTATGATATTCCCTTTTCAAGGAAAAAAATTGCATTTACAATATTTTCTCGTAAATTCCATATTTTTTATAATGCTAATATAGCTCGTGGTATTGGTGGAATCATTCCCGGCAAAGACAATGCGAGAAAAGAAAGCACTAACACTGACATGTTTCTGTCTACCCGACGTCATCAGCGTGATTTCGAGTGCTATTCTCCACTACTTTCTGCGCGGAGTGCATAGGTGGCGAGCATCTATACTCGAGTGTGTATCGCCACGGTCTAGGGCGGCATCACTGTGTTTCTTGACGCTAGATGGCGCTGAGGAATGTTTTCAGTGCTGTTGTGGACATTGGGGCATAAACTGAGAGGTAGAAGCAATGCAGACAGCAGAACAGAGAGTGCTCGTAACCACGCTGAAACATGTCCGTGCGTTAGTGCTTTCTTTTCTCTGCTGGCATTGTCTTTGCCAGGAATTTTTCCAACAGTACCATAAGCTATAATAGCAATATTTTGGTTTTGTTACTAGGCATTTTTTTATATGTATTTCCATCTTTTATATGTCGTTATTTTACAAAAATGTTTTACTGTCGTGACGATAGTCCAACAGTCCAAGTTCGCTAACCAATACCCCCCATTTTGCATTTTTTCAAATTTCCGCGTTGTTGTTTTCCGATTAGCCAATAACGATTACAACAACAACATATCACGGAATTTGATAAAATGCAAAATATGGGTTTCCATTAAAGTAAATGAGGGTAACCTTTTTCACAAATTACAGCACCATCTAAGAAAATAACAAAAGAATGTTTCAGACAAAAGTTACTTACCTTTTAGCGTAGAATTGCAATATGTAATAAAAAATAAGGGTTTTCATGAAAAAAATAAAGCTACCCTATTTTCACCGATTATAACGCCATTTACGTTGAAACTAAAATAGTCATTTTGTGGCCCCTGATCAGACGAACAAACAATGGTATGACAAACTTTTTCGTAGGATTCATATTTCTCAAGACATTCCTCCGTTAAGATTAAAATTGGACACCCGGTATGTTGACACCTATTACTATATTTAATGTATTATTATTTTCCACAAAATGTCATTACATCCACCTGTCACGGGCAACCAAAGTAAATCGCGCCTACGTCCCTCCAATCAGGATTGACTTACGTAGCCGGTTGTGCGAAATAATTATTCTTCGTGTACTCATATTTTTATTATCATCCGTTATTTGCTTTTTCTTATTTATCTCGTGTTTTTCGTTCGTTTTTAAGTTGTTTTTTAAAATGAATTTTTCAAAAGGTGAGTTGGTCGATATTATATATATTATTATGGAATCCCAGCGAAATTGTTGATTGGCAATTCGTTTGTGTAAAGGAAAATATCCTAATCGTAGATGCTCTCAAGCATCAGCGTTTGAGCCACTAAAAGTAATGTTTATTGTTGATGAAAATGTAAAATATAAATTCCATTTACGTCCAAAACAGTTACCGAAGAAAATGAAGCAAGATTTTTATAAGCAGTTTTAGAAGATCCATATACTAGTATTCGAGCCATACGTACAAATCGCGAGATCAGTGAGATTAATATTTATCAAGAATATTAAAGAAGAACAAATATCATTCGTATAAATTACAATTGCACTAATTGTAAGAGTTGTCACCAATGGATCACTACAATCGCATCTAGTTTTGCCAGAGGATATTAGACAAGACCTCCATCCTTGTAGACTTAATGAGTACAGCCGTACTACTTCTCGACTTAACGCTCCAAAATGTACGATAAAATAAAGATATTAGTGCACTTGGACTATTCACAACGATAGTAAAAAATTCTTGTAAAATAGTGATAAACAAAAGCGATATGGATTTTGGAAGAAAATACTGCAAATTTACTTCTCCTTAAAAACTAAATATCTCAAAAACTATTCATTTTAAGTATATGGTGTGTCGAACAAATATGCTCAATTTTTGTCAAGGAATCTAAAAATGCAATAATATACAGGCGTCTCATTTAAAATAATAAACGTAAACAACGTACCAGAGAAATTCGGCACCCTGTATACTTCAAAATAATTTTCGGTCATGGATCACTTGATTTTTAGCAATTTTTACTCCCAACATTTTTCTATTAAATGAACAGATAAGCTATAATTCACCACATACTCATTATAACTACTCAAAGATGTTCTCTAAACCAGGAAGAAATAAACAATAAATCGTAGAATTTTCATATTTTATCTGCGCTGTACGTTTGTGGAATGACCAACACAATACATTATCTGTACATCTTTCTTGATTAAAATTGCTTTTTTAGTACCAGGGACAACGAGATTATCTTTCACAAAAATATCAACATCCCCAAGACCATTTAGCATCTCGTCATCGTTTCCAAAAATAACGACTCCTTTTCCATTGACCACACAACGAATAATTTTGAAACGGCCACAACCGCAAGCATTTGAAGAAATAATCGACACGAAAGTGCGCAAAAAGGTATCTCCGTACGATTATAATGAAGGTGACTTCACAGGATTAATAGGAAGCCTACCAGCACAAAGTAAAGTTATCGTCCATAGCGGTGGTACTATACAATGTTTAGACCAAGGCAACTTCCCGCATCCTGTTTCCTGTAAAAAATTCATTTCATGTGCAAAAATGGAAACTGGAAAGGTAGTAGGCTGGGAATACACCTGCCCGAAGAACTTGAGCTTTGATCCAGTCGGTGGAATATGTAATTGGTCGGCAGACCTAGGATGCGATGAGTAATGTATGCAAAAGAAAATAGATATTATTTATTTTATACTTGCGTATTTCATTATATAAGTACATCAGACTGTTAAGTATGGTACTATGAAAAGACTACCCCCTGACCCCACACTAACTTTTGAGCGACAATAGCTAACGATATTAGAAAAAACAGGTTGATAGAATTAAATTTTGACAGATTCACAAGAACACATTATCAAAACCTTTATTACTCTATATCATAATAACTACTAAGTTAAAGCACAACTTATGTAGGATCGATTAATTTGTCTTTCCTTTTCGAAAACATGAAAATATACAGGCTGTTCCATTTAAGTTTATAAAGTTGGCTTCACTTCTGGTGTCATCGGAAATGCAATTGAGCTGCCGATTATGGCAAAAGTTCGTTCACAAACAGAAATCGGCTGGCTTTTGTCGTTCAAAGATTGGTATGGGGGGAGAAGGTTACCTTAGGACCTCACATTAGATATAGCGTATTTATTGATGTAGTTTAGTAATTTTTATATTTGATTGTACATACCTAGAGGCTTAAACTAATATATGTAATAATCGATTATTCACTGTTTCACCTGTTCTTACAGTTGACATGTACCATCACTTTCATAAAAATCTGGGACAAGCGATACTATTGTGACATAATCCATTTTAAACACGTCTTGTAAAATATGGCAATTAAATAATTTAATGTCAAATTGTTTATCAATGTCAATCGTAAATCGACAAGTGTTGTAAAGTATTTAATTATTGAAGTATAATAAGAACGTCCCGTTAATGTAATATGGTTTTCAATAAAAATGTTTATATTTTAAAATAATCTTTGGTATATTTTTTCCTAAAAGCAAACAGTTTTTAAAATAAACGAATCAAGCATATAACTTTTAGGTTAAATAGTAAAAACTTTTAGGTTAAATAGTAAATATTGTCATTTTTAAAGCCATTGTCACAACACTCAAAAAACGTCAAATGAGCTTATGAGTTGCTCCAGATTTTTATGAAAGCGATAGTACAGAAAGGAATGCGTTGACTTTCTGTTGGCCTATAGCTTTTAATTATAATTAAAACTGCCATCAGCGAGTGCTTCAGCAGCAGTATTACATTCGAGAAAATCGAACACGGCCCATACGCTGTCATATAGCCTTAACATATGTGTAAGCGATTCAGTGCTCTTATGCCACTTGTAACTGAAGCTGTTGTTTTCATCGTTATGACATGACGGATTTTTCATTCTAACTGGATAAATATTACACATTATACAAACTATTATAACTTATACGTACTGGCTTATCAAAAATAAGGTAAAGTTGTACAACATTCTCATTGACACGACCCCACATAATCACCATATCCCCCATTTCAGTATTTGAGTACGCAACCATTGTAAGTGGTACAAATTGCACAAAACTTCAAGTTAAACTGTCAAAAAAGATTGCCGATAAGCACATGTTTACTGGGATCTGTTATTATCATTGAGTATTTCATGTATCGGGGACACTCGTTATCTCATAAATGGTTGATTTGCGGACATGTTTATCAAGATTTTTTCACCTTATTTTCGACCATACTACATGCTCTTAAAATTTTTAGTTATTTTAAAACATCCAGTACGTACTGGCGTACCGACGGCAGGGCTAAAGTTGCAACACTCGCATCGGCAACTTTAATTATAATAGATCGAAACCGTTCTCATGACTACAAGAGTATTTAAGTAAAAGTCAGTAGACTACTATATTTTAAGATCTTGATTATCAATACTTACTCTTTTATACTTTATGGAACTAACTTCAGAAAACTCTTATCGTATATGAGAAGAGATTAAATACATATCGTTAAAATATGTATTAAATTCTGAAAGTAAGCTTTCATGGTCTACTGTAGAATAATCTTCCGGATGCTGCCATATCGTTGAATTTATTTTTGACGTTTCGCTAATCACAGTTAGCTTCTTCAGGTTTCTAAAAGTTGATGTTTCGTGCTCAACGACACGGCAATACCCGGAATGCAATTCAGTGTTTTGTTAAAAATATACATAGTTTTCGAGTTTGAAGTATAGTGTATAATTAATATTAGTTGAGTAAATATCTGAAATACATTTAGTAAATATTACGCTTAACCGCACTTCTAGAACTTTGCTAATTCTCTAAATACTCGTTCCCACCGTTGTTATTCTGCGAAGTAAGAAACTTCACCAAGTTAAGCTAATCGTTGTAAAGCACCAATAAACCAACAAAAAATACGAATGTTTGATATTGTATATTAGTGTTAATAATATAATAAATCATATTTTTATTGTTTGTATGGATTTTGCCTTGACTATTGCTTGGTAATTACAGTTTTCTCCTTACCAAGATATTGATTCGTCTGTTAACAAAAGATCATTTAATCTATTCTAAACTACTAAATTTCAAAAATGACCGGCAAGCCATGTAAAGAAACACTAATTAATTCTTCCGCTATTATGCGATTTAAATTCTGATTTATTAGTTGAAACCATTTTTCTTTATGGAATTTATCGTCCATACTCTTATGAGACATCTTTAGGTCTGTTACTGCACACTGACTGGGAACTATTCATTCCTCAGGGATTTATATACGGCTTGTTTCGGGACAATGGAGCTAGGAGATTTGTTCAATTGAGATTTCCACGTGTGATGTAAGGGGTAGCCATCTTTGCGATTTAAATTGTTGGGATGTTTGCAACGGCGCGGTTGCAACCCAGAAGCCAAGAGTATGGTGTTAGTTTCAAGAACATAAAATATTCTAATACAAATGATTATTGTAAAATAACCACCAAGATACAAATTTCAATTTTAAACTAAACAAAAGATTACCTCAATGCTAACAATCTTTCTATTACTCATTATAATAGGAATTTTTTTTTGCTTAGATAGAACTTACGAAAAAGTCAAACTGTCAAACGAGCTGTCATATTACGTTCACTTTTTGACATTTATAATCAGTATACTGTGGCAGTTCATCATGAATAGACTCACGCTTGAATAACGCTATCAATTCAAATGTATTTTGAAAACCAGTCATCGATTCGCGCAACTAACAGACTTCATGATTTTTATGGCCCATATAATCGTCCTTCTAACCAAGCCGTACGTCGAATGGTGGCTAGATTTCGTAGCACACACTCTCTACATGGTGCACCAACACCAACACATCCAAGGAATGTGCGTAATGTAGAGAATATCTTTGCTGTAAACGAAGGTGTGGAAGAAGATCCCAATTTATCCATTCGTCGTCGGTCACAGTTATCGAGACTCTGTCCGTCCACTACGTGGAAAATTTTGCGCAAAGATCTTGGCCTACATCCGTATGAGATCCAGCTGGTCCAGGAATTAAAGCCACGAGACCCATCATCTGCGTCGTTCTTTCGCCGATTGGACTCAAGGGCAGTTGGAAACAGCCATTGTTTTATCACAAAATTGTGTTCACCGATGAGGCTCATTTTTGGCTTGGCGGATTTGTGAATAAACAAAATTGCCGCATATGGAGTAGGACCAATCCACGACATTACATCCAAAAAAATTGCATTGTTTGGTGAGATTTACACACCGGTGGCATTATTGGCCCTTATTTCTTCAAAAATGAGGGCGGAGCTCGCGTTACCGTCAATGAAGATCGTTACCCCACCATGATTAATGATTTTTTGTTTGAAAATAAGGACATTGATCCGGACAAGATGTGGTTTCAACAGGATGGCGCTACGTGCCACACGGTGACGGCAACCACCGACTAATTGCAATCAAAATTTGACGATGTCAATTTCGAGGAATGGACCTGTCAACTGGTTTTCACGGTCTTACGATATGACCCCTCTCGATGATTTCCTGTGGGGCTACGTGAGGTCATTAGTATATGTCAATAAACCAGCAACAATTGACGCCTTGAAAGCCAACATTGTTCGTGTTATTTGTGATATATGGCCAGTAGTGCTCGAAAAAGTAACCCAAAACTAGACGTCCAGAATACGCTAAGTCAAGAACAGCCGTGGTGGCTATATACCCGAAATCATTTACAAATGCTAATGCCATGAATAAATCTTTCGAATAGTACCAAAAATTTAATCAAAATCTAATTTTTCGTATTTTTTATAACTTTAAGTTCTATCGGGCTCAGAAAAACACCATTACTAACCATATAAAAATACGGTGTCATTCAATTTTTGTTTTTCTTATATTGCTACTAAATAAAATCTTTTCCTATCAAAATCACATAATTACAAATATAAAACCAATAAATATGTATGCATATATAAAAAAAAAAATAACAAAACATTTTAAATTGTCCGTTTACTTATATTTGTATATCCTACACCTACACATGTTAACAATATTTTATTTGCACCAGGCACTACTTCATCATCATCTTCAGATTTGTAATTTTCTAATTTAAATGTAATACCAAAAAATTCTCGTAAATGCTGTAAGAATGCTATTGAATAATCTGATAATGCTCCTGTTACTAATTTAGAAACATCTTTCTGTGCTAAGGCAACACAAAGGATTGCTAGTGATTGAGCAGCAGAATCAGTGCAACCACCTATGTAAATTTCATGACACAATCTCTGCGCTGCTAATACACCTACTTCTTCAGGTATGGAAGGTTCAACGTCTTCACTGACTACTTTTGAAACCTAAATAAAGCATAAAAAGAAATAATTAATTTGATTAGTTCAACCGTTTTACAATATTTGATCTTACTGCTTCGGCTGAATATGTTACACCAGTAGTTGTCTCTGCATATAAGTGTATTCCAAAGCCTGGACTTTTACCAGATTGTTTGCCTTTACATTGATCTGTATTTATGTACACATCAGGAATAAAATTTAATAACACACCCTTTGTTGATTCTACCAGTCGATTAGCAATTGCCGGAGAAACGCGCAAGGCATAAGCAGTTCCTCTAATTCTCTTTACCATTCCTGAATCAAGAAGCTGTATAGGTCTAAGTTGCTTTCGTACAGGACAATTAAATACTATTTCGCCTCCACCAAGAGGTGCCATTCCTATGAAAAAAAAAAAACTATTGATGAAAAAATATATAATTGTAAAATAAATTTTTACCTCTTTTAGTTATTTTCAAATCAAGTCCTTCATCATCTATTACAAATCTTTTTAATACAGGTATTATAGATGCTTTAATATGCTCGACCGATGGATCAATTAGATTGCTGGTTATTCCTCGTAAGGTAGCTTTTAATGGAACTTTACAGAAAAGGCCCAATGCTACTAGCACTTCCAAGTAATATCCTAAGTATAAACATAATCGTTAAGCATGTTTTACAATTAAGAAAAGTAAACATACCAATAGATCTCTGTGTACTACATTCATGTTCTATTTCGCCACCATGCAGCAAGCCAGGTTGAAAATAGAGAATTGTACCGGTAGAATCTAGCTGTATAACAGTACCATTAGTAACTTTATCCAGTAGACGTATTAAATTCACTTCAAATTCAGCAATTCCAGGTTCATCATGATTAGCTCTAATATCTATAATCCGAATTGGTTTACTGCTTAGCACCGATAACAACAACCTCTGCCGCATAAAACTGCTGCCCTTATATGTTAAAGTATTATTTTTGTGGGATATTGCAGGCATATTTGATGGATTTACGTTGTTCGACTTTGCCACACTTAACAAAATTTTAGGTTAGCAACACACACTCAGCAACGGTATTACTACAGATTAAATAATATACAGAAACGAAACTCTCCGTCGCTGTCTAATCTGGTGCAAATTTAATGACCTTGTACCTATGTCGCCATTATGTAAATGGGGTTCCAATACCAATGCTTACATTTATGAAATCGTTTGTTTTGTTTACTATAAATTATAAGTTTCAATTTATGTCTTTAGTATAATATTAAGGAATTTTAAAAACTTTTAATTATCAATGTAATAAGTGTACTGTTTGTAGTTTATGTAGTATTATGATACTAAATATTAAATTTTATTAATAATTAATAATTTATAACAGAAATACTTTTCTGAAGTATAATGTTCTTATTTATATTTTCGTAAATTTATTTCTATTTCACAAAGATACAAGACATACGTAGTTATTTTATATTATAATAATATAATATATAAATATAGCGGGCACTTTTTAAATTTTGCAGATGATTTAAGTTGGTAGTTCCGGCAATAAAGGATATATTTGTCTGTATTACGTTAAGAAATTGGCGTCATTTATTGCCGGAACTACCAACATAAGCCATCCGTGAAATTTAAAAAGTGCCCGCTCTATATATAAATAATATACAATTATTGTACAAATATGTAATATCTTTGTGCTTTAAAAATAGATTTCTCCTAATATGTAACATAATTGAAGTTATAGGATTTTATATTTTCAGTTTTTTGTGGTTTTACACATTTTTTCAGTTATTTAAAAATATTTTCATCTAAGATAAATAATGCATTTACTTTGTTTCATGTAATAAGATCTTTCAAGATAATCTTACCTTTTGGAATCTTCTGAAGAACCGAACAAGCCAATTCCATTTTATATTTGTTATATAACTGGGCACAGTATGTCTCTCTATGAGGTGGCATTATAAATTACAATATCAATCAAAATGCTCTTTGGTTGGAATTGTATATGTAAATACAAGTAAAACTCTTAAAATAATCATATCAATACAAATAAAACAAAACTATGAATTTAGGATCGTAGTTACACAATCTGTGAACACTACACTAAAAAATAATACTAAATGCACAACTAAAAGTTTTTTAGTTGTGCATTTCCACAACGAAAAACTCAAAAAAAATGAATACAGAATTCGAAATGTAGTGATTTATCGACCACTACATTTAGAATGGGTTATCACCCCATTTGCAAAATGACGATTTCACCACGCGCGATGAAAATAATTTTTGGGAATTTCGTAGCTATATATTATCTAATCTGTGCTATACACTAAACCACTGATGCCTGTAAGACAATAGGAAATTAGCGTGTATAGAACGTTTCACTCTGGCTTTGAACTTCGAAGTGTTCGATCTTATGGAGTATAGGCCTTTTTTGCTAGTTTACAACAATTTCTATACTATCCTTGTTTGGAACCAGCGCTGTTGCCACGCCTTTCGGCGGGATTTCTCCTAGGGAGATCGCTGATCGTCTAATCAGTAATATTTATGTCACCTGTCGGTTTCAGCTCTTCATGAGCTGTTCCACCGTTTTATTATGTTCTTCAGTGTTCTATTTTCACATTTGCCTTCATGTCTATCTATTAATGATCAAATTAGTTGTTTATAATAACTACTACATCAGACATGTCAGGAAAAGTATATTTTGTCATATGTTTATTACGTTTTCTGATGGTTTGTTTTTAAGTTTTGGAGAAGATATGTGGAAATTGGACGAAATGCAGGATGACCCAATTTATAATACATTTGCCAGGTTCATCTTCATCATCCTCACTATCAAACACATCAATTGACTAAACTGATTCTTATAAAATTATTTGTTTTAATACCTGTAAACAGATCGATTTCTCAGAATAATAAAGGGTACTTGTTTTATTGAAGGTTGACATTTGAAAATATATTGTAATTTTTTGTAAATACACCTGTCTCAATCATTTCATACTGTATTTTACAAATATATTAATCTATGAAGCAATAAATAACATTTAACTACTCTGCTTGTGAGTGTCTTATGAATAGAGTAACCTAAACTTGCGGACTCGCATAGGCGTCGGTATTACGGGTTAATATAAGAATACGAAAAATTCATAAATAAACTAAACCGGTAGAGAAGCAGGCATGTAGTGTCGACCTTGAATATAAATCATGTTAAACCGCGCTAAGAGAGATTTCGTTTTAGTACCGGTTGAGCTGTTGCAGAGATTAGTCGAACGGTCAAGGTTATGTACTTACGTACCGCTTTTGAAAATATAGCTGATGTTTTTTGTGTGTTGTAGTATTATACGAAGTACATAATTAGTGTATCGTTTCATATAGAACTAATATTTACATACCTAAGAAAACAATGCCTCGTAATAGATTTGCTACTAATGTACATAAGTGTCACTTTTTCCCCATTTAAAATATGACGGTAGTGCAGTTTTTTGCTTAATATGCAATGTTCGTTTGGTTGAATTGGACAGAACTGATTGCCAGAGGCATGTCAATGGTATTAAGCATATGAGAAATGTAAGAACTGAAATACCTTATACACTATTCCTCATACATTTATTAATTATGTTTAGCTCTTGTAATCTTCCGTTGTCGTTGGTGAGAAAAGCAGCTTTTAAAACGTTTTGGCGGCAATACGTTCCAAAGTACCCATTACCCTCACAAAAACAATTACAGAATCATTTGCCGCGAATGAAAGAGATGCCAGAAAATGTGTGTAAACGTGATTTGTGTTCCAAAAAAATATAGATTACCGTGGATGAGACGACCGATATAAAGAAAAACAGTATTGTGAATGTAATAGCTCGCGTTTTATCTAGCGAGAACACAGCATCTCGATATTTAACGCTTTGAAAAAATTTAAAATTGCCCAAGATCAAGTTGTAATGATTGTGACATATAGTGCAGCAACGATGTTAAGTGTTGGGCAATCCTTAAAACATATATTTCCTAACTTAATATATATAACCTGCGTGCTGCATGCTTTGCATTTAGTTGGTGAAGTTGTTCGACAACATTACGGAAACGTTGATCGGATGATTGGAAGTACTAAAGCAGTGTTTCGTAAATCTCCTAAACGTTTAAAAGAATTTCGTAAATTTTGTCCAGGTATTCCAGAACCTCCTGAACCAAATTTAACGCGATGGGGTACTTGGCTAACAGCAGCTTCTTACTATTTGATCCATTTTCAACAAATTCAATCAGTTATAATGCGATTTAATCGGAATGAATCCAAAGCAATTAGAGAAAGTCAGAGAATTTCAAATTCCTCAAGTTTTAGAAGATTTAACAACAATATGTACCAATTATACAGTATTACTAGATGCCATCAGAAAACTACAATGTACTGAATTGTCATTGCAGGAATCATTAGACATAGTGGAGAGTGTAAAAAATAAATTACACACATTAAATGATACGCCAGGATTATGCGCTAGTCAAAAGTTGGCAGATGTTTTAAGGAAAAATCCCGATTTTAATACTTTAGAGGCCGTTTATAATAAGTGTAAGAATAGTGAACTTTTAAGTGATTTTGAAAAACAGTTTCTACATGCAAATGTAACTTCCCTAGATGTGGAGAGATCGTTTTCTATGTATAAGAATATTTTTTCTTGTCGACGCACAAGGTTTAAAGAAGTAACTGTGGAAACATATGCAATGATGTAAGTTTACAGTAGTTCACATCCTGATGCCTCTAATTTGTTGAATAATTAGCAAGTAAGTTTATTTATGAATTTTTCGTATTCTTATATTAACCCGTAATATCGACGCCTATGCGAGTCCGCAAGTTTTGGTTACTCTACTTATGAATAGAACGGGCACTTTTTTAATTCAGCGGATGATTTAAGTTGGTGGTTCCGGCAATAAATGCCATCATAGATTTGTCAAATAATAATTTAATAGATCTATGAATGCCATATACGCCAATTTCTAATGTATATACAAACAAATATATCCTTAATTGTCGAAACTACCAAATTAAATCATCCGCGAAATTTAAAAAGTGTCCGCTCTACTTATGAATGTCATTTTGGTAGATTAGCTTTAAATAACATCGTTCTGAAGGTGTTCGTCACCAACCTGCTACATTGTATCTAATAGCATAAATCTAGCAAATCTACAAGGTTGGTAGAGTACACTTACTCTAAAGGTGATCCAAGTTTAAAAATAGCGTGGGCAATGACGTCGGTGGTAGTGGAATATAGAACATATGACATCCATCAATTTAAACATTGTTACGAACCAAGATTGGTAAAAAGTACGTATTCTATAAAGGTTGTCTCAGTTGCTATCTTATAAACATCAAAATATGCATCCTTTACCCCTCCACCCACAAACTTTCGGTCAAGTATTGCAAGATAGGAACCGAGACAATCTTTATTTTATCAACCTGGGTTCCCATAACCGCAATACTTAGAAGCTAGGATGAAACGCGCTATAGACAACCCAATTGACGTATTGTGAATGTTCAAAGTACTACTTCAAAATTCAAAAATTAAAGAAAACTCAATAAACAATGTGTTGCCGGATAGGTGTCAACATTTTTACTATTGATTTTTGAAAAAAAATTGTTCTTCATAAAAGTTTTTGCTTGCACAAATAATATCAATCTTTCAAAATAAATTTTAAAATAAGGCCTAAAATCGACAGTTTTTGTATATTTTATCCCCTGTTCCCTATTCTGTACTAATATCACTTGCATTGATCGTAGTGTTTACACATCACATTATGTCATCTACTGTCAGGCAATTTTTAATTGCTTTGGAACAAGCAAAAACTTTTACGAAGAACAATTTTTTTAAAAATCAATAGTAAAAAAGTTTTTCCTGTAACACCTATCTGGCAACACACTGTATATTTTAACGTGATGTAACAGTTAAATTTGCTCGTTTTGACGTTTCATAAACCTTCTTAAAACTTACAACAAATTATTAAATGACCAATAAAATTCCCAAACTTGTGCGAAAGTTTCCAATTGTATACTACACTACAAAGCACTAACTTTGGCAAAGAGCATGCTTAATATCTTTTGGTTATCTCCAAAGTCTATTATGCTGTGTCAGAAAATGAAAACGTCGCATTTCCACCTTGAAAGAATTAAAAACCCAAAAGAAAAATATTTTAATTACATACGTAATATCACAATATCTACATTTCTTATTCAATAACGTATCCTTTTTGATAGCAATAGTAAAGATAAGACATTAGAGAGAGATGTCAAAAGAAACAAGAACTAAAGAAAATTACCATTGCCATTAACTCCACGACATGAAAGAACAAGAATTGATTTCGCTAAACGTCATGAATTTTTATTGTTATAAAACAGTAAATATTTTTTTAATACAACATGTGATTAGTAATTTATGGTATCAACATGTAACTATTAAATGGAGCCAAAATTATTTGTTTCATTGTTTTTTTAGCCTTGTTGCAGCTAAGATTTATAATCTTTAAACGTAGATATTCTAATGACTAAAGCTGGCCACGAGCGGTACCGCGCAGTAGCGTAGAGTCGACCAGGCCTCGCGTTCCACTAGAGTTATTCTGCTAATAGAGATGTTTGCTGCCGCAAATAATTTCGCTCATCTTTTAAATAAAAATTAAATAACACGTGTTTCAAACACTTACCATTTTAAGAGTCCTCCGTGAAATCACAAAGTGAATAATGTCTGTTAAATATCTGCAACATTAGATATGTTTCAACTGTTGTTTCGGCAAAACTAGTACGGCATGAGGAAAAAATGCGTTTATATGCAAAGAACGAACGTTCTACATCTAGTGACGTAATATTTGCGTAAGTAAAATAATCTTTCAAATAACTTAACGATTCTGTTGACGCACCTTCACAAATGTGTCTTAATGTGCCAAAATCAGAATTTTTCTCAAAAACACTTTCAAATTTTTCTAGAATAGAAACATTTTTTGCGTCTTCAATCGCGCATAGCTGTGCGTGAACATGTTGCACCATTTGTAGAGATTCTAACGGCACTGCAGGATTTTGTAATTTTTCTATTGCATCTGCTAGCCCGAAGTAATTGTCGTGAATGATTTTTAAATCCATTTTAACCTGACTATCTTGAAATTTCGACTGGCTTTTCTGGATAGCGGCAGCTTCCTGTGTATCGAATTGTAAAACCACGTTCTTAATATTGTCAAAATATTTATGATAATAAAACGCGGCCTGCAACCATGTTCCCCAACGAGTTAGAATAGGTTCTGGTGGCTCTGGTATACGGGGGCACAGTCTGTGAAATTCGCGAATACGTTTCGGTGATTTGACAAATACTGCTTTGGTATGCGCTATTAAAGCGTCTACCTCAGGATAACATTTTCTGATACTATCCGCCACAAGATTGAGAGCATTAATTTTACACGTAATGTGTAACAAATTAGCAGAATGCTTTTTAAGAGACCGGCCTATAGAAAGCATGTTTGCAGCACCATCACTCACTAACATCAAGAGTTGGTTTGTTGAAAGTTCAAACTTGTCCAATGTATTTAACACTAACTTTGAAATTACTTCGGCAGTTCACTGTTGTATTCGTTTGGAGACAAATAGAATTGAAGGTGCCGATTGATGAGGTTCCAATTTGCGTGTCCCTTACATTAAGAACAGAATGTTTCTTCCGATCTGTTGTTTCGTCGACACATAACCACAATTTTTGATCTTTCAACTCCGATTTTATTTTTTGTTCAATATATTCGCGCGCAGATGGCACAATTCTTCGTAACGATGTTCGACTTGGTAATTTGCACTCCGAATAGTTATTCCAAAAGCAGATAAATGGTTCCTTGTCTAGTAAATTAAACGGTATATTGCATGCGATAAACGTAACGCATAAATTAAATATAAATTTTTCATTGTCTCGTGCGCAATTTCTTTTTGAAACATGCTTTTCACTATTTACGTGTCGTAGACAATGTTGTCTGGACCAACACATTAATGGGATTTTACAGATTACACATTTAATTTTAGCACTTTCATATATTAAGTCTGGAATTTCTGCAATAAATGTTCGAAGTTTGTCTGACCGCGGTCGTTTTGCTAACGAAATCATAATTTTTCTAGGACAGATAAACAATTGTGCAAATGACCGGCAGCGAAAATGTCCGTACTGCTCCGCAGACGAAGTAATACTACCGTTCCTCTCAGTCCGAACTGATTCTACGCCGATGCGCGGTACCGCTCGTGGCCAGCGTTAGTAATGAGAACCTACGAAGAACATAAGATAACTTCAAATAGCTGACTCTCAGGGGGAAAATAATACAATGTATGTAAGTATCTACTTTGCCAAAATTTATAATATTTGTAATGATAATCACAAAACAAAAGTGAGTTAATTTAATCATGTATTTCACACGATGAAGCAAGAGGGCCAAATTATTTGATAATGGTTTTATTATTGATAAAATTTGTACGTGCTTATTCATAAGCATTAGAATCTAAAAGTATTTAAAGGTAGAATGGTTGCAAATCATATTTTAAATTTAACTTTTGTATATTAATATGTTGCAACGTCAAAATCGTTGGTTAGTATCTGCAGTATTGTCCATAGCTAAATTTATTTTCAAAATATCTACTAAGAGCTGATATTTCCGAATTCAGAAAACATAAAGGTCAGAAGCAGTTGTTGTTGGATTCAAAAAAGTAAAACCAGTAGTAGTAAAAACTACTGTATGCAAACAATCTAATACTATGTGCAATAACAAAATAACAAAAAAAAGTACTGCAGGGTAGAGAAAGGAGTTAAAAAATACATATTTATTGGTGCAGAGAAATAAAAAATTATAACAACAGGCTTAGCGGAGGAATAAAAAAGTTAACAATGCAAAATGTTAGTGATTCAAGGATGTTAACTGAAGCTCTTCTGGAGGATTCTGGGGGTAACAAAGATTGACAATGTCGAAAACGCAGTTATAGGGCAGGTGTCTGGGTTTAATCTATAAAAAGCGTCATAGCCTACCAGCAATTAAAACGGTGGAGATATATGTGTGACAAGAATGCCTGAAAGAAGGATAGCAAGACCAGTTTGGGAAGTAAAGAAAAAGTGAGAAATGGGGTGAGACCAAGAAAATACTACGACGAGGAAATGACATGTGTTTTGAAATGGTACGAACAATTCATGGAAAGGAGCGAAAAGAATAAGGACAGAAAACAGTGTGAGGATTTTATTAAAGGAAAGAAAAAACCAAACTCAAGGTAAAGAAGGGTGTGGATAGGTAAGTAACTAAATTTTAGTTCGACGTATAACTTGAATAAATTGCTGCTATTATAAAATACGTGTTATGTTAAGAAATTGTAAATTGTTTGAAAGTCACAAAATTTAGTTTCTTCTTCCTCAAATTCCTTCACAGATTTCTTGTTACATATCTACTATTATTTGATTGTTGACCAACAAAATACATATCTATTTTATATGCCCTTCCCGAAGATGTAGGTAATAAACATAATACTAAAAACGTCGAAAATATTAATATATAAAAATATCATTTTTCTTAAACCTAAATAGCAGAATTGCTTTTTGATCTACCTTTTAATGTACATTATCTAATGATACTTCTTTTACTATAAATACGTGTATGAGTAAATTTCTTCACTTACTGCATTACTGCGCTCGCCTTTGTTTAATAACAATTCCCTAAAAAGAGTACATGCGACGTCACTCGTTGTATTTATTAAACAGTCTATGAAATTATGTCAATACAATTTTGTTTAGTGTAACCCGACATCGACACAATTAGTTAACTTCGGTTTTCACAGAGCTATTTCATAACCTTCTGCATTAATTTAGCACAACACGCTATCTTTTTTTATTAGGAAAAAGTTAAAGATGACAAAATATGTTTACGTGTGGTATACATATACAGACTGTTCAAAATTATTGGCGCGCACAACTGCTTTAAGCTATTGCTAATTTATTATTTATATTACGACATTAGCTAAATCACCAATGTTGAATAGTTTTTTGCCGATTACGGGCCTTGGCCATGGAAATAGGATTATTTGAGAAATATTAAATTTATAAGAATATTTATTAAATATAATTTTAATTTCGAAAATCTATAAAAGCATAATTGTTGTTTGAGTAATACCCTAATATATTATGGTCACATGTAATTGCACCCCTAAGGGGTGCAATGAACCGATTACCCACCTGCTATAAATCGTGTCTCTTGCCATTCGTACGTATAATAATTGTGTTTAGTTTGAATTATGTTTAGTCGTTCATTAGTTCGTTAGTATCATTGCAAATATAAATAAAAACAGTATTTTTACCAATTTTCCAAAGATCATATTTCAGAGTTTTAATTTTATTTGTGTGCGTCTATTTTCGTGGTCAATTATTATTATAATGGGCAAGAAGAAGAATATAACCACAGAGAAAAAAGCACGAATTTTTGCTCTTCTAGAGACGGGGGAGTTCTCTCAACGTGAAACTGCACAAAAAGAGGGTGTATCACATAAAAACTGTTCTGAGGATCGCGAAATTAATTAAGGGGAATATTCCTAGTACAAGTAATGGCAGAACATACTGTGCCGGCAAATGCAAAACAACTGTAAGAGATGATCGTCGTGTAGTAAAGGTGGTTACAGAACATCGTTTTTTATCCACTAAAGGTGTTCATAAAATTCTTAGTGGAGAAGGTAAACAAATATCAGCCCAAACAGTCCATAGACGTCTTAATGAAGCAGGCTTGAAATGCAGACATCTAGCAAAGAAGCCAATACGCGCATCTAAAATGAAAGTGACACGATTTTAATGTGGTAAAGAATATAAAAAATATACAGTTGAAGATTGGGGGAAGTTAAGTTTCATCTATTATCTGTATTTTTGGTCAAATTCATCCTCATAGTTCGCTTAATGGTTCTCTACATTTTTTTACTTTTTTCTAGATCATTTATAGCGACGAATCACGGCTAGAAGTGCTGACGGAGAGAGGCCAATTTGTTCGTCGATGTCCTTCAGAGCGTTATAAAGAAGCACGTACGATCAAATCTATTAAACACCTTCCATCTCTAATGGTTTGGTCGTGTATTACGACAGAAGGACCGGGACCACTATATTTCGTTAACGGAACAATGGAACAAAAACAATATACAAAAGTTTTACAAGACTATTTAATACCTTATATTGGTTCATTGGATCCGACTCAAGGACCATGTAATTTCATGCAAAACAATGCACCGTGTCATAAGACAAAACGTCTAATACGTTATCTTGAATCTAAAAATCTGCGTGTACTACCTTGACCAGGCAATTCACCAGACATAAATCCAATTGAAAATGTGTGGAATGTCTTGCAAAACATCGTAAGTACACGAAACTCAACTACAAATGAAGAATTACAACAACGTATTAAAGACGTATGGCATAATGGCAACGAAATTTAAAAAAATAAAAAAAGCTGCATTGGCAATATGCCAAAAAGGATTGAGGAAATAATAAAACAGAGAAGGAACAAGCAAATACTAGTAAATACATGTTCAAATTATACTTACTTGCATGTGATATGCAATTAAATAATAATACTGCCAACATTACCAACTGTTTTTCTAAATTTTACGCCAAAATCATAATATTTTTAAGTGGTCAGGGGCTGTACAATGCTGTAAATAAAAAAAAAAACAATTGCGCATCGTATTTCCGATATATTATTATAGTATAGTATAATATACTACTCTATAATATGCAAATATATGTGTAATGAATGTTGAATACGAGGATGGTATGATAAATACCTTTGTTAATGGAGACAGCGCATTTAGTAAATTTATTTCTCGACATAATCTCCTTGTAGCTCTATACACTTCGTCCAGCGATGTTCCAACTTTTTTAAGCCATCCAAATAATAGGATTCGTCGAACTCCGCAAAATAGGCCTATGTTTCGGCGTCATTTGAAGTGAATCCTTCTCCACCAAGCCTTTTTGAAAAAGAAAGAAGTCACAGAGGGCCAAATTTGGCGATTGTGGTGGACGAGGCACCAATTCGTACTATAACTGGACTAGTTTTGTTATCGCAATTGCCAATGAGGCCGGGACGTTATCATGACGGTAGAGAACCTTTTCTTCGCTAGGTGGGGCGTTTTTGTCTTGAGTTTCGAATCGGTCCAATAAATCAGCACTGCTCCGTGATTGTCGTTTTCTTCTCCAAATAATCAATTAAGATTATGTCTTGCGAATCCCAGAAAATAATTACCGTAACTTTTCCGACTGATAGAATCATCTTCGCCTTCTTTAGTGCACATTCGCCGGGAAAACCCTACTTTGCCGATTTTGCCGACATGTCCAAGTCTCATACGGAATTTTTCATGAAGGATGTTTTGCACATGTTCAATTAGGATGTTTACCATATTAGTAATCTCTCTAATCTTCAACCGGCGGTCTGCTAACATGATATCATGACTATACTGTCCGTAGTCACTTCAATGAAACGACCAGGCTGCTTCTCATCAAAGACGGATGTTCAGCCACGCTTAAATTCATTAAAGCAGTATCTAGTCATCGAGGGTGCATGGTCTTTATAAAGTGCATCCAACTTCTCTTTGATTTCTGCACACGTTCTCCCATCTAAAAAATAAATCGAATCACTGACAGGTATTGTTCTCTCTCCATGATTCCACAAATACATAAGCTTGCTCATTTTCAACAGCCCTCAAAACAACACTACTCAATGAATCTCTTCAAAATGTTGACAGACGTCGACTAAAGAATAGTACCTACTCACAGTCGATAATGCAAATTTTGACACAAAGCGCCATCTGTCTCCAAACACAGGTACTTCTCATACCATCTTCGTATATTACCTGATTCTACTGAATCGTCTTTATTTGTCTATTTAAGTTATGAAGACTTACTATTCCCTGTGCTACGAAAAGAATGTGATAGGGCATCCGTCTTTTATGTTGTATATGCAATCAAGTTTTAAATTCCCCGCTATTTTAAGTGTGTTCTTTTGTATCTAAGTTGGTAATGCAGTAAGTAGTACAGTAGATAGAGAAGCAAGTACAAAAAGTGTGTTACAGTTTATAGTTAGTTAAAGTAAAACTCATTCTTTTCTGTAATTAATAGCGTTAAATACACGTTAAATAATAAAGTATTAGTGAACAAAACCTGCGTTACATTTATTTCAACACTTTAATATTCTCCCACTGACCCACAGCGTTCCCCTCTCATCTCTCAGATATCCTTTTATCACACTATTCTCTTGGTTTCCGGGTAGGAACCGCGTCGCTGTCGTAGCTTTAGTCGACGTTTCGTCCACACTCATATGTGACATCTTCAGAGCCGTAACTGCACACTGACTGGAGACTTATTCATTCCGGAGGGGTTTATATAGGGCTTGTTTTGGGTCAATGAAGCGGAAATATTGTGCGTCGATAAAGAGGGAAAGTTATGCGTTAATGAAGCGGAAATGTCATGCGTCGATGAAGAGGGAAAGTTATGTGTTAATGGAGCGGAAATGTTATGCGTCGATGAAGAGGAAAGTTATGCGTTAATGGAGAGGAAATGTTATGGGTCGATGAAGTGGAAATGTTATGCGTCGATGAAGCGGAAATGTTATGCATCAAAGAAACGGAATTGTTATGCATCGATGAAGCCTGGCGGTTGCTAGGAGGTTTAACCAGTTGGGATTTCCACGTGTGATGTAAGGGGTAGCCATTTTCGCGATTTAAATTGTTGGGATGTTTGAAAATCTCTATAGATTCACGGTTTTTTCTACTATAGTAGTGAGGATTGCGAGATAAGATGCGGGTAGAGTTAAATTGGATTTGGTGGCCAGTTTCCAGTCTATGCTCAGAGGGTGCGGACCCGGTTACACGCAACAACCGCGTACAACGCTCGTGCTCAGTAACACGAGTGCTGACTGATCGCTTTGTTTCACCGATGTACACACTACCGCACGAACATGGAATCTGGTAGACACCAGGGGCTTCCAGATGATTGCGGTCTTTGATGGGAAAGTAGTTTGAGAGTTTGAAGTTGGGCTTGAAGATGGTTTTTATGTCGTTCCTGAAGAGGATCTTACTGATGCGACCGGTGACACCATGAATGTAAGGTAGATATGCTTGTTTACGGAAATTATGGTTAGATGAGGGGAGTTGCTGTGGAGGAGGGTTGGTGTAGCGGTTAATGGTAGTTTGAATATCTTTCCTGGAATAGTTATTGCGGATCAACGTTTCAGTGATGTGGTTCAGTTCTTGAGGAAGCGAATGGGGTTCAGATATGCAAATGGCCCTTTGGATAAGTGTACACACCTTTTACCACTTTCTGTTTCTCTAGAGTTTATAGCTTTTTTTATTTTATTTTATAGCAATATCTAGTAGTATAACAAACAAAGATTTGGTGTTTGCTTCTTCTATGAAATCAATGGCGCATTGGTAAAGATCGGGATATAAATACAATTAAATTTTCACCTATTATTTACACCCGCCTATAAACTTTGCGAAGTCGAAACGCGTTTTGATGATTTGCCAAGTTTTTGAATGTTTTAGACTCGTACATATTTACCTTGACATTACTTAGTTTTCAAATTCAAGATTTAAAATGACAATCAGAAAACGCAGTACATTGCATTAAGCATCTTGAATTTCGATTAATGTTAATCAAGCAATATTTTATTTTCTTTTAAAAATCTATAGGACGTACACTGTTTATTTTAAAACGATCACGCTTCAATATTTATCCGGGAAAGAACAATTTTTTATACCCTACCTACAAACTACACCCTACTTCTATAACTAAAACAATTTATTAAATTAGGATTTTGTTCAATAATAAACATCGACAATTATCAAATGCAAATATGCATCTACGTTAAACAACGTTACGGAAGCGATATCTTTGTATACTTTTCGAACCAATTTTATTTTTAGAAATCGAATAAAAACGAAACGTATTTCTGCTATTCTACAGCAGCGTCATTTTAACAACTTATTGCTAGAGAAGTTTGTAAACACACACACTTCCACACACGACATAATTCATCTGAACCTGAAATTTCCCTCGTATCCTACGAAGAACACAAACATACCCGCCCATCTTTTATAAACAAACTTAAACGCTTTCTGATCCGAATACATGTTTAAATATACATCCAGACATACTTAAGTATGCATGCCGTGTTTTCAAACCTTGAATAAAGCAAACTACACTTGCTACTAGAGTTATATCCGCTGTGGTGATAGCACATGACGCACAAAATACTGATGTGATTACTTTTTTTTATAGTGAGTTCTGTTTTTGTAATATGTAGACGCATTACTATCAAACACGCTTTGCTGATAATGTTCTTGTTGGCGGTGGAACAGTGCAATTTTATGTATTACACACGCAACGGTGTAGTAGATTTGTTATATAGACACAACTGCATGAATATCAGGAAGTACCTAAGGTAAGGCTCGCTATTTAAAAAATTGTTAGTGTATATAGTCAATATACAGCTGTCCACAAAGTTGTCAAATTGTGATGACGCAAGTCTATGATAATAATTGTGGTTATTTTATAAGGAATTGATAAGTTCTTAACTAATGCAGTAAATATCATTGCATTTTATAACTATTTTTTCAGTAATAAACGTAATTAACATTTAGCAGTTTAGCTCTAAGCATACACCTATAACACACCATTGTTAAAGTATTTGAGAGATTTACCTAGATTCACTTTATGCGGAAATTTAGTTAACATGAACTTACCGCTGCGGGCGACCCATTTTTTTTCGAAATTTATTAATAGAGAACTTGCACGTTTTTTAATTTCGTGATAATAAGAAAGTACATTAAAAACGATAAGTGTTGATATATAATAAACTGATATTAACTTCCTACTTCCATTACAAAGATGAACACGTTTTGACATTAAAAATTAAATTTAACGTGAAATATATGACGTTTTGTATCTTTGACATAACATTAATTTGATATAACAATAATTTAACACAACAATGATTTGATATAACAATAATTTGACATTCATATGACAATTCAACGCAGAGCAAAAGAACATATTCATTTTACAAAGCTCAGATCAGTACAATATGTGTTTGATATATTGTATTATTATAGTTCTGGTAATTAAATGGAGTCGTAATGCTGAAATCGCTATTATTTAGTGCCGAGATAGTGTTTGAAAGGAAAGGAATAGTTAAATAATTTAATTTTATATCTAAATCATATTTGTAAAAATAACATACCTATAACGAACGAAATTAACCCATTAACGACCAAGCGTGCGCCAATGTATGTACTATAAATAACATTTTTGTCTTTGTTTTGTTACAACTTATTAACAATATTCTATTCTTTGCCGTAGAGTAAGAAAAAAAATAATAGTTACATATTTTACTAAAAATTAATATTTTCGAGTAACATGATTTTCAAAAGTAATTATGGGTTATTTGATTCTTCTTCTATAATATTATAACGTTTGTTTTCATAAGAAAATTGAAGTCAGGTTTTATAGTAAACTTTCAACAGTTGATGTAGTATTGCTTTTCATGTTCAAAATTGCACCCGCCTGGTCGTAAAACAGGTTGCAACTTCTCTGTGCGTTAGCCCACGCTTGGGCAATAGCAAGTGATATCAGGAGGTTGATCAGCTAATAGATGAAGAAAACCTTGATGATGATAATATGCAAGATGACAGAAAAACACTGGCAGAAGTAAAAAATGAATAAGAAAATTGTTTACATCAAAAACATCCTAGAAAAAGTTGAATCGTTATCACCATTTGAAGGTTTTCGTTTATACTTCACAGATGAAGTGTTGGAAAACGTAAAATTTTCAAATAAATATGCCAATTGACAATAACCGATTTACGAATTTCTCGGAATTCTCATTCTTTCTGGGTACCATCGTTTACCACAACAACGTATGTATTGGAATCATCTAAATCTCTCAAAAAAGAACAGAGGTTTTTATGATATAGCTTTCAACAACTCTTCAGAAATTTTGTTGGAATTGCGATGGAACAATAGTGCTGTTGTTACTATTGCGACTAACTTTGGCACAACTTAGTCAACGCAAAACGCTACGACAGAAAATAAAGAAAAGTATATATTCCTCAGCCACATATTATATCATAATATAATAAATATATGGGAGGAGTAGATCTGCATGATAGTGCCATTGCCAATTACAGAATACGTATAAGGAGTAAAAAATGGTGGTGGCCGTTATTTACAAACTTGATTGAAAACGCAATTGTCAACGCCTGGAAAATTTATCGCCTACAACCTGGAAAACAAATTTCTCAATTGCATTTTCGTTCATATATTGCAGTTGGGTTTATGAATGTTGCAGCTGATTCTTTTACGAAAAGCGTGCACAATGTAGAGTGTGAACAATTTAAACCCAGTACCTCTCTGGGTAAACCTCAGACAAGAAATTTACCAAGAGAAATACGTTTTGACAATTTTGGTTATATAATAAAGGTACATGGAAAAAAATCTCGCAGACGATGTCATCACTGCAAGCATCAGACCATATATTTATGTAAAAAGTGCGATGTACACTTACACTTCGAATGTTTTGAAGCTTACCACATCATTTAAATGAAATCCAAAAAATAAAACAAATAAAATAATTACCTATTGTTTGTTATAGCTTTCATTTGTAATTTCCTACTAAAGCCCTAGCATGCGTAAACGCATCATTATTGTTTTATTCTTGGATGCTTTTTTCCGAAATGTTATTCAAAACGTAATATTCTGTTTTTAAATAATTGTCAATTAAACATAAGATTTGAATTTGTCTATTTTTTTAATAGCTGAGCATTAATGGGTCAAGAAAGCGGCCACACCAATCGCTGGTATGTGATTAAAATTTGAATTTCAAGGATTTTCAAACGCCTTTTTCTCTTAAAATTGTGAAATTTGAATGAACCCTCCTAGAAAACCATCTATCTTTATTTCTAAATAGTCACTACATACAACTTCCAAAGCAAACAAAATTTCATGCAACTTCCCTATTCTAATGGTCTTTTTATGTCAGTCATAGAACTGTCGCTATTGACAGTTATATTCAAGATAAAGAAAGCTTTCAATATAGGTTATTATAAAGAAAGCTTTCAATATAGATTATTATAAAGAGAGCTTTCAATATAGATTGTTAACATACCCTACGAGCGAGCGTCTTATGATCATCCGATTTTACACGAACTCAGCACATCTAAACGTGTGTTGTGTTGAATGTCACTGTGGAATGTCATTTGCTTGACAAAATTGCGTAAACGCAAACTCATTTGTGCACCTTGCTCACGTTATAAACGGCGTATTCGTTCACGTATATGTGCAAGCCACGACTTCGTTCTTGCATTTCCGAAAACACCTTGTTCACGTTTTCAACGGCGTATTCGTTCACGTACACGTGTAAGACACGACTTTGCTCTCGCATTTCCGAAAAATGCCGATTATGCTGGCTGATCATAGTACGCTCGCTCTTACGGTATATTTCGCTTTTATTTTCAAAGATTTAATTTTTGCGTTGATTAAATTTTGTACATTATAATTCTGGTTCAAATAATTCAATTCATTTTGGATAACTTAGGTTAAGTGTTCTCTATTTTGTGGACGATATTGCTAGCTCCAAATATTTTCTACTGGATTCAAATCCCCACTTCTGAATGGCCATGCTAATGTCCCCACATTATTTTCTGTAAACCTGTTTCGAACAACTTGTGACGTGTGAATCAGTGAATTGTTTTAAACAAAGAAACCTTTTAGTAATTATTGTAATTAATGAAAAATGAGTTCTGATCTGACCTCAATTGTGGCTGAATCTACTGGACACTCTTTAACAATTCACTAATCCGAAAAAATCATCTGTACTGGTTTTTGGTCGTAAAAACGTTAAAGCGGCTGTTGTGGACGACATTAATATAACAATTAATAATATTGATTTATCTCACCCCGAGAGTGCTCGTAATTTGGGACTGATTATGAAAACAAGGTTGTGTTTTAGGGAGCATATATCTCCTATTGTTAAAAAGGCATTTTATACTTTAAAACTGTTATATAGATAAAGAATCTTTGGACCTAAACCTGGGGCAGATATTGTGCGAGTCACTTGTTCTCTCTCAGCTTAGTTTTTGTCTAGCTATTTATTATCATTAAGTTCAGAATGTTGATAGCATGCATTTATAGCGGATACAAAATGTTTGTCTCAGATTTACATATGGTATTCGTCGATTTGAACACATCTCGCCTGTCCTATAGGCTAACTGGATAATTATTGCATGCAGAGCAGACTATCTTTCTACAATTTTTTATTATAAGGTTATTTATAGTAAGAAGCCGGGATATCTCTATATTGGTCTTTGAAGCAAATGTGCGTGCAATCGATATTATATCTAAAGAGTTGCTAACGCCTCCAATACACAACCTCGAAATGTTCAAAAGATCTTTTTCTTACAGTTATTAACGCCATCCCTCGCGCGTTGCGTATGTTGTCTCCCGTAACATTGACCCGTCGATTGCGTGGACGATTTAATAACTAGCATTCTCAATGTATTATGTGAATGTTCTTATCTACTTTTTTCTTTTTTATGGTCGTGCGTTGCCCATATAATTTGATTTTTTGCTGGCTACATCTTTTTCTGTTAGTTTTCTGTTTTTCGCTCTATAGAAGCTCCTAAATGTTGTTTATTCTGATGCTCAAGGAGAAGAATAGCAGTATGCTTTGCAAGTAGCTGATCTTAAACACTTTGGCTATATTCTTTTGCATAAGTTTAAGTACATATTTATTTATTTATTATATATGTATAATTATTGTTGTATTTACTACGCCAATAAGCCGCTTTAAATAAATTGTTACCTGATTTACTTTACTTACCTACATATTGAAATGTAAATTCATTATTAAATCGATTTCGAACAGACGGCATTATTTATCGTTCATAATCGCAGTATTTCTTTGGCCATTTAATCTCCCGTTGATAACGTGTATCTGACTTGGTCCTTCAGTAGATATCCAGCCCCATATATGTACTGAAAATCTTCCGCTATCATTTGTTTTGTACAAATACTCTTCGTTAAACTTTTGACCTTTAGGATGATATACTTGAAGTTGATCGTTATTAGATTTTCTCATCGGAGAAGACAACCCGGTTCCAAAAATGTTGGTCAATCTTCGATTCTGTTATTTTGAGTTAATAGTGCTGCCAAGTTGCTACGTAATTAAATAGTCCTTGTTCCCTTAACCTTGTTCTTGCTGTTCTTACACATGCAAAAAAGTTAGTTTCTTCAACCGCTTTAATTGAGGCTGTGTAAGGATACTGTATGACGTACTCTATTAGTTCACCGTCAGTTTTTTGAATAGTTTTCCTTGGCTGTCTAGAGCTGATACTCCCATTGAGATTATGACAATTACGTGGGACTAGCAGATGCGATAGAAAAACTACAAAATTCTTCGGTGTCGTTAGTGGAATCTTTGCAAATAGTGCAACACGTTCACGCACAGCTATGCGCGATAGAAAACGCAAGAAATGTTTGTGTTTTAGAAAGGTTTGAAAATGTTTTAGATAAAGACTCTGATTTTGGCACATTAAGACAAATTTGTGAAGGTGCGTCAACAGAACCGTTAAGTTATTTGAAAGATTATTTTACTTACGCAAATATAACGTCACTAGATGTAGAACGTTCGTTTTCGGCATACAAAAACATTTTTTCTTCACGCCGCACTCACTTTGCCGAAACAACTTTGGAAACATATCTAATGTTACAAATATTAAATAGACGTTATCCACTTTGTGATTTCACGGAGGACTCTTAAAACGGTAAGTGTTTGAGCACGTATCACATTTAATTTATTTTGTGTAAACTTTTATGCGTCCGCCACTGGCTTTCAGCGCAGTTGCGTTGCTCTATTCATGAATGAATTTTCTATAACGTTATCAATTACTTATAGTATACGAAAGTTTTCAGAAAATGTTGTTCGGCGTTTTTAACTTTTTTTCATAGCCTTCTTAGTAAGTGAAATACAACCCAAACGTAGTTATCTAACATAATTATTGAATTCGTAGGGCGAAAAATGGACACAAGCATTTTTCCTAGCAATTTTTAAATACTCCTTTATTTCTGCATCGAAGTGATGGAGCCATCCTTCGCCCATAACAGTAACAATAATACTATCGTTTGTTACCACCTTAGAACCAGTTAATATAAGTAAACTACCAAAATATATATATATTTACATATAATTATTGTGAGTCATGAACAAGGTACATAAACGAAAAACAGAACTGAAATGCATGAATATTTGGTATTTTGTCTTTTATGAGACTTAAAACTGGAATATAAAGAGACTTGGAGATTGTGTGTGTGCAGATAATAGGATACCTAAATCATCATGATGTATTATATAATTTATCATATTGCATATACAGCAGAGTCTCAGTTGCGATTGCCCAAGTACGAACCGAGCCAAATACCATTTTTTTTAAATATCGGATTCGCTTTATCCGAGATTCAAATGTGATAGATAGAAAAATATACACGGTGTAAGACAACTGAACATGTTGGCAGAAAATCAATGCTGATTTATCGGCAATCGACAAATTTAAAGAGAACTTTTGAAGAAAACGAATATGCATGTGACCAAATATATAACTACGATGAGAGTGGGCTGAATTGTAAAGTGCTTTCCCCTAAAATGTTGTCATCTGGACAATAAATTTTCGCCCCTGGACACAAGAGGAGTAAAGAAAGATTAACGATAATGGCTTGTGCAAATGCATCGGGATGAGATAAACTTCAACTGATGGCTATTGGAAAATCGGTCCGACCAAGAGTTGTGAAAAACATTTCACATCAAGCTCTACGTTTTTATTACAAAAATCAAAAGAACGCTTGGATGGATGGAAATTTATTCACAACCTGGTTTTATGAAGTTTGCTCCGTCAGCAAGAAGATCGTTAAAGCAAAATGGTCATCCTAATGGTAGACAATGCTCCATCACACTCAGGGGAACATTTACGAAAAGATAGTATTTTTGTGATGCTTTTGCTAACAAACGTAACTAGCGTGTTATAGACTATGGACCACGATGTTCTTGAGAACATAATGTGAAACTACAGACGCTTGTTTTTCGAGAGTCTTTCAGAACTCATAGAAAGTTAAGATTTCGAGTGCTATTTGCGAAAAATTATACTGAAAAATTACTTTCGATCCGAATGACGCGGATTCAAATCCGGCCGGGACGGATAAGGAAGCAAAACCGTAGGCCTCGTGTCAATACGATGTTTGGCACATTAAAAATCCCTACTACAAATTGGAACACCTCTAGGTTCGGGAAAATTCTAATAGGGTCGGCTAATGATCATAGTAATTGATGCCTAGGAGTGCGACGTGTATTCGGTAACCTGACGCTTCGCCCAATAATACAACCACAACACTGAAAAATGACCGTCTCGGTAGCGAACGGTTAACATACTTGTCTTTTGATCCGAACCATGCGGATTCAAATCTGGCCAGGTTTTAAATTACGGATGAAAATCGGAGTATGCCTTCTTCTCGGATAAGGAAGTAAAACCGTAGGCCCCGTATCAATACGATGTTTAGGACGTTAAAAATCACTACCGGCAGTTGGAACAGCTCTAGATTCGGCAAAATTGAAAAAATTAAAACGAGTGGCTGAGGGACATATTACACATCAGAAAGGTTATACTGCCTTAGAAAGGGGACTTTTTTGTTTTACACAACAAACAGAAGTCACAATACACAGTGGACGTGCTACTTTTAAAATGTTGGAGAGATATTGCAGAGAAAATAAACTGTGAATTGTCGCACATCCAACTTAAAATTAACAACATTGCTACAACATAAGAATATTTTATTTGTGCAATGGAACTTTTCATAAATAAGAATATTATATTTGTGCAATGGAACTTCTCATAAATATAATTAATGTTTTACAATATTGTTGTCCTTTGCACGGTCATCAGAAGGTAATAGTTTCCCTTCATAAATTCCAATTTGTTTCGTTTAGCAATTATTCACAATATTTCTGAAAAACATTTTATTTTGAATAAAAAATAATCTATATCTGTCAAAGTTCTAAGTGTTTAAAATGAACTAATATTAAGGAAACCATGTGATCAGATTTTGAAACTGTCTTCACAGATGTAGGTATTATACCTATCTAACGTCAAGCAATGTAACTACATACATATGTATGTATATACTAATTCAGTCGGGTCGTTAAACGCTAAAAATTATTGTCTTGTATGTAAAATAACATTTATTTAAATGTATTTTAGCTAGAAATATTCAATGTCCAGCTATGGCGCAAATATACAAATAGTGTACAGTAAGCAAAAAATTGAAAAATCTCTACTATATTAGCGAATTTCATTCGGCAACATTATTATACACAGTAACAAATTTATTGACATAACTTATCAAAAGTTGTTATTACCATAATTCACTTAAATTATCTTACAGGTAAAGCGAAAATTACAATTTAAATATTTAAAGAAGGTACCATAAACTTTTCTCCACAAGTTCGCTCATAAAATTTGCTGCTTTATTAAATTAATTTTGACGTACCAAGATACATTTATTGTTCAGTTACTCACAATGATTGAAAGATAAACATGAAGCATTTGTAACGACAATTTATAATTACGCATTGTTTGTATGCATTTCATAAACATCCTTACTTCTGAATTCCTATATTACCGGATACGAATTACAGTAAAGGTCACAAAATAAACCGAAATACTGTCTTTGTTGATTCAGCCTCGGTAGCATTTACTGAGATTGTAAGTAAATTGAAAATTTAAATTTTTTATAAAATCTGGTAGCTACTTTCGGTAAAAGAAAGAGATGCCTAAAATTAAAAATATTTTGGTCGAGCTAGCTTTAAATAATAACGTGTGTATTTCTATTTTACTCACCCATATACTTCCAATCGAAGCTCATCGCAGTATATTCTGTACGATACTACACTATCCTCTGGCTATCTTGATTTCATCACTACTGGAAATATTGCTCAGAAATAGACCGGATGCCAAGTTTTGTGCCATTCAACGACTAACTGGATATTCAGTGTTTTATTTCCGCTATAAAAAGATACCTCATGAATACTGAATTATCTTGTCTGGATATATAGTGGCTGTCATCTAAACTTTGTGCTGTATGGGTTGTTTTTCATTTTTAAATATAAAAATGATAAAAGGATTTGGGTAGCAGCATCTTGCAGATAAAATAGACAAATAAGTGGAAGCAAAGGCCGTCTGTTAAGGCGCGACGTATAATTCTGCGCAGAATTGCGAACAAAAAATAGTACATTGTGTAAATCAGTAATATTGTTCAAACCAACATCGAGCAATCAAGCCATATAGTCATTTACACACGATATCTGCGAAATGTGTGTATCATCATTTCGTATGTGCACATAATTATGTACACAATTATACGTCCTGTATAACAGCCTTCAGTAGCGTTCACATAGGCTATGATTTACTCTTGCTACAAAATCCATAGTAGATACTACGCCGTGTTAATATTCGCTGCAACTATTTCTCTCAGTGTAAGACCACAAACGATCGGGAATTGAAAAATTGTTAGCTATGTAGGTTATATCAAGGTCGTACCGATTGAATAATTACCATTTTTTTCGGATCTTCAAAGTTTGCTGGGGCTAGGCCGGTAGCCAACCACGTTTATCTCTGGTACACAGCATTGTTTCTCTGCCATCAAATTAGGTGTTCCTCCCAGATGGTATCCAAAGCTTTCTTACGATCAACGGGACTCCGTTTACTAGATATTATTCCCAATATGAGCTCTGACTACTGTTCTTACAATATAACGACGAGGTGGGGTGGTGGATGGTTTTAAGGCATTTCAACGATTCTCGTCAACAACGGGTTATCGGATGGACTGGCACGTCGCCACGTTTTGGCAGCCATATCTCGCAGGTGTTTCGATAGGCTCGGTCTCCTCCGGTTATCTCGCAACTGTTGTTTCCGGACAAACCATGGGGTACTAGTAATCATACGAACTATTTGGTTTTGCAGGGTCTCCGATTTCTTTAAGTGGCTGACGCCATCGTTGATCAAGCCAGTGCACCATAGGCTAGGACTGGGTGCCAACACATGACGTAGAGCAATAGCTCGACTGCGATATCTAGCTGACTTCTTCGGCACATTAGTGATAGCAACGCATTCTTGGCTCTCACGAACTTCGTTCTAACTCGATTAATATGTGAAGCACAGGTAAATCTTTTGTCCAATATGACTCCTAAGTAGACAACGGAGTCCTTCCACTCAAGCCTTCGGTCATTAATGATCACTTCTTCAGGTGGAGATCTTCTTCGGCAGGTGAATCGGATGACCACACTCTTTGACTGGTTTATCTTCAGACCTCAATTCTCTGTCCAATCCTCAATGCTGTCTAAGGCAGTCTGCAGTCTCCCTATAATAAGGCTTTCGCTGTGACTGGAGCAATAAATCGCCGTATATTCGGCAGAGATTGAAAGGTGAACTTCGGGATGTCTAGGGACGTCACGGGTATATATGAGAAACAGCACAGGAGCAAGTAGGGATCCCTGAGGGACATTAGAACCAATCGGCCGTCTAGAAGATATTATTTTACAGACCCTTTCTTCGAAAGATCTGTTATCCAAGTACGACAAAATCAAACGAATAACTGCCTTACTAAAGTCGATCTTATGCATCTAATAAACGATGCCGTCATGCCACACAGTGTCGAATGCCCTCGACTCGTCGAGAAAGACAGCTCCAACAATCTATTCCAGCCCAAAAGCGTCTCTAATTGCTTCCGACAACCGGAGCAACTGAAAGTCGATACAGAGACCTGATCGAAACCGGAATTGCTCATCTATTGAGAATCGACATCTCGTCTCCAAGTCTAGTTAGGATCACTGATTCAGCTAGGTTTGGAGACTGCGGAAAGGGGACTGATGGGTCTGTAATTCTGTGGAAAGAGGGTATCCATGCCGGGCTTGGGGATCGCAACCATGACTTGCAGGCACTCGGAAAATGTTGTAAAGATAGAATGGCATTGATGATGTCGACTAGCACTTAAAGTGCAGCGCGTGGAAGATCCCTTAGCGCACGGTTGGAAATTTGGTTATGGTCTTCCTGTTTTTTAATATTTTGATTCTGGCCGAAAGTTCATTAATATTAGTCAACAAAGGAATTCCTAATTAAAGAACAAACGTCCTCGATTATTTTTCCCTCACCCGGATCGGCAGAAAGAACTCTGCTGAGGTAATCAGCATGTGCCTCTGTACAATTCTTGTCCGAATAGACAAGTCCCCGATCACCGTGAATACACTCAGCTTGAAGTGTTTTATTGAGGGCCTTCATGATTTTCCACCAAGAATTATCTCCAGTCGAAACGGATCTTAATTTTTCTTGCCATACCTCACACCTGTACTGTGCCGACTCGTCTCGGTCGCCTGATTAGGTGGTTAGCTCTAGTGTTATTTTTAGGGCATAAAGTGGTTCTTGCTCTTTTTCTTGCGCTGCGCTTCTCTCTTACCAGAGATCTTAAATCAGGTGGAAGCCAGTTTCTTGTTTCCACTCTCTCGTACAACGCAGCCTCCTCCCCGGAAGAAAATGGTGGATGAACCTGGATCCCATTGCCTAGTAGAATAATTATCATAATGAGTAAAGAGTTAAAAGAGATACGAAAAATGAAACAAATCAGAAATTTTAACGATACTATATAACACTAACTGCCGGACTTGAGTGGGTTGAATATGAAGAGTAAAAAAAATCTATCATAAAATTATCACGGCTAGAACCCCACGAGATTATGTTTAGGACCGATCTGCATAACCTAATTATCCTACTCGTTTCCGTGAACCGAACATTCCACGTCACCATCTCACATCTCTGTAGGAGGGATCATTTACTTATAATGTTTATCAAATGGGTTTCCCGAGAATATAAAGCTGCTCCAATACATACTTCAAGCCCAGGCTAATTGATTAAACAAACCAACCATAATTAATATCAATTAACTGAACTAAATAAATAACAATTATCGAAACAGGTGAAAACAAAAGAAAATAACGAGAACAACGAAAATATGAAAAACGCAGGATATAATAATAATAATAAATAGGAATAATTTACTCTTTTAGATTTGATAGTTTTACAACCGCTATGATTATGTCACCAAGCTCTTTAGATCAACCTGGCGTCACAAGAGACAATTTGATGCTTTTCGTAGCCAACCTTGCATAATAAAGACAGATTACGAAAACCTTTACTGCTGCATACACATAGTAATATTTCTTTAAGCTAAAGCATAACATATACAGGTATCGTTGGATTCGCCTTTCAATTCTTTTCAAAAATGTAAAATATACAGAATATTCTGTTTAAGATAAGAAAGTTGGCGTCAATTCCGATTATCCCGGCAATATAATTGAACTGCCAATAATGCTAAATGTTAGCTAACAAAAAAATAGAAATCAACCTGTAAAAACACTAGCTTCTGTCAATCAAAAGTATGCGCGAGGGCTATACCTGAGCAATTTAGAGGATGTTTTCAAATAAAAAATATTCGGTGACAAGATCTGCACAATATAAAATTATGTTCAGTTTTCCCTACAAACGATACAAGTTGGGTTTTTTAAACAGCTTGTATATTACTACGTCAACTAGCGTTTAAAGATGGCCGTCGAAATCGTTTCCATGTTTGATTCATGCTATTTCGATTTTTTTAAAGTAGAACACCTAGAATCTGACAGAGCTGCTTTAGAATTTCATAAGGCATTACGTATGTACATAGATATTACACAAAATATTACTCCCGAAGTGTTAGTAGATGTTCAACAAAATACAAAGAATCGCATTACAGTTTGTGTAAAGGAAAATGATGCTTATTTCGAATAGATGTTGAAATTGTATGCATATATTAAATTTTAGAAATTATAGTAATTCGTCACAGCACTCTGTGCATTTTGGCAAGATTTATCATCATGGGTTCATATTTAGTTTACGAAAGAACGACAGATTTCGGTATGGGAACATGTTTAAAAAATGAAGCATGAATCAAACGTGGTAACAATTTCGACATCCATCTTATAGAATCTAGCCGAGATAAAAAAATGTATCGATATACAAGGTTATCATAAAATAAGGGATACTGCAACAAATTAAGCTAACAAAAATCAATTTTTACCGCAACTGTTCAATATTACCTCCATTTTGGCGGTACGAAAGCACCAACATTTCCTCCATGTTATACACCGCACTATATAACATTTCGGGTTGAATCTCAGCAGTTTGCTCCTTAATACTCATTAATTCTCAGGCGATCTTGGTGGATGAATGAATGGATGAATTTTCAAAATGTCTGCTTATAACACGATCTTGTAAAGTCTTCTGGTCGGTAAATCTGCATTTACGTGACTGGATCGCGGTGTATCTAGTGATCTACCTGTTGTCTCAGACACATAACATGTAGGGCACACGTAAGCTCCAGTAAATGCGTAATGCCCGCAACAAGCACTCCCGTTGGTGTTTCTCAGAGACATTACTACGACTGTTCTATTTCAGAGGGGCTATTATGTTCTCTATATGATACATGATCAGCGTCGGCATTTTTAAAATTTCGCGGATAATTTAAGTTGGTAGTTCCAGCAATAAAGAGCAATGTCTTGTATTGCCGAAACTACCAAATTAAATCATCCGCGAAATTTAAAAAAATACCAACCTTATATATAACTTTATTTTTAGAGTGGGTAAAAATAATTTTTCAAAACGTCATGCATTAATTCTTTATTTGTATAACAATAAACGAAGCAACAGAAAATGTAAATAGTATGAATACATTAGAAAATAATCCTAAAAACATTTCTTTTATGAAAACCCTAAAAAATAGTTTAAAAAAAGCAGCTTACCTGATGAATGCAGAAAAAGTAAATCGTTGCATCCGATAAGGAAAAAAATATTTGCTGAAAGCACTAAAATAAAAAATGGCATTCAATAAGTATAACTTACTAAATAAAAAATATCTAAATATTCTTGGGGAAAATCTTATTTTCGCTTGGTGAAACAATTCTTGTAATCTTTAAATTGAGACGCGATTAGAACCGTTGAAGTCACCACCAAACGACGTTTTTGTTGATCTGATGATTTATAAAACGGCTTTTAAACATAGCTTTCTGCGACTACATACACGAGTTTATCTTAACAACTACGTTTTGACTATACTTTAAAAATAAAAGGCGGTAAACAAATTCCCAAAACAATAAAAGTGAGGTTAGAGCGGGCATTTTATAAACATCGTCGTTATACTACTGATGGTATTTTCTAATTCATTAGCCCCACAGTTGAACCAGTAAATAATCTAAACTGAAGACGACAGCACCAAACTATACGAGCATATCACATCCATGCTACCACAAAACGCGCGGGGAACAGAAAGATACGTCACAAACAAGACGGAGATAGTTGAATAGTACTAAATCAGGGATTTGCAACATATTATAAGGTTCGTTCCAACACACTAGCAAACCAGTTTGTGAACCGTCGGGTACATGCGCAAAACAAATTTGGCGTTCCAACATAACTTCTGTCTGAAATGTGTACGAATAGTCGGATGTTCCAACATAAAATTTGACGATGACCGAATCGTTCACTGAACGGTCGAATCGATCCGCAGATTTTTGTGGAACCGCTAGTCAGAGGCATGCGCAGTATGTAATTAGTATATTTATTTGATTTAATTAGTATATTTATAATATTTTATTTATTTGATTTTCGTACGTGCAATAAATGACTGCAGTTTATAACCTGCAAATAACGTAATTGTTTACTATTAGTATTTATTTAAGAAATCTGTTAAAATGTGGGATTTGGAAGGTTTCTCCGAATTAGTTCTTCCAGTGATGATGGCGATTTAGACGTTCAGTTAGTGGTTCCCAAAAAAAATAATGAAAACTATTTCATTATTTCTTTTGGGAACCTATATGTATAGTCACAGGTAAACTTAAAGTGACAGACAGGTCCAAATTCAGTAAATGTCCATAAGCCGTTCCAACACGCCACGATACGGAATCGGTCGGAAAGTAATACATTTTTAACGCATGCGTAGAAAACGGTTCATGAACTAATCCATGTATCGTACATGTACGATACACAAACTGCATGTTGGAACGAACCTGTAGATACATCCATGATGCATAACTACAATGTAGTTAATGTCACATATCGGAGCATCAGTTCAGGCAACATGCATGTTACATGGCACCGTTCCTTAGATGATACTCAGGAGAGATGTAACAGACACGTGTATTTACTGGGTTAACTTTTGCAGGTATCGTTCATTTTACAGGGGCCTGCTCTCAAACCCATTCCCGTACGAAATCTTCGTAAACAAACAATGTAATTTCTACCACATTCATAATAACATTGCACTAAACTTATTCTTATTTGCAGATCCATTTTTCTTAAGTTCGATTCGTTTGAATTCACGTTAAGATCAGTTTTATTTTGAGAATAAACCACTAAATTGCAGTCGCACTTGCGGCAGTAGTTGTCATTACGAAACTTTTGTTTTACATAAATACACTAAAATCCCATTATTGTAGTAATTGGGATCCAATTCCTACTTGCAATTATTTCAATTCCTTAAAACAGTATATGAACTTAAACTCTTACTTTGTGACAACCCCATATTTCAGGACACCCCCAAAAAATACTCAATCGAATAAAATTGAATTTACTGCTCTGGCATGTGAGTAAGTTAATGCTAGAGCTGTGATAAACGAGAAGAGCCACGAGTTAGCAAAACGGTGAGTGTAGCACCTTTCCGTAATGCGCACCGATTGGTCGGTTTTCCTCACTCGTCGCTCTTATCGTTTATTGCATCTCCAACATAAACTTGACTTGATTCATATACACATTGGGAAAATGTGAAATTAGCTATACCCATTATGTACAGCGAGAGCGCGAAGAAGGGATTGAGTGGAATCCGATGGATTCGATGCAAGTCGCGCGTTAGTACGCTTGTAACAATGATGGGATGTAGACCTACTGTGTGCAAGCACGCGCGTAATAATTTGAAGTCATGGTCTCCTGAAAATGAGAGTTTCGCATATTTATTTTGTTGTTGCTACGAAGCTTAAACGAAACTAATAAGGACTTCAAAAGACGAAAATAAAAACAGATTCTGATGAAATAAAAGAAAAGAAAAATTCTCTAGAATTTCTTACTAAGATCGTCCGCACATACTGCAGTCTACCTCGTAATTAACCACATCGGTAACCGTCGTGAGCCGTCGACTGCCACTAACCCCTCCGCTGTTGGTGATTCACCCATACCGTTGTCGCATGTACGCTTTTTCGTATAGCTAGACATTTTCTTTCCTTATGTGTATATGTGCAAACATAGGTAACGTTACGTATGTGCATGTGTGTAATAGCACATCAAAATATTTTAAATGTAGTTGTAATAGTTGTATTTACATCAACCATCTCGACATAGACATGTAACGGATAGGCAACGTCACAAAACATACATAAACAGTAGGATTCTCGATAAGAATATTTTTACGAGCCAGTGGATGTCGTTGCAAGTCTGTGTGTATACCTTATCCAAAGGGAGCCGTCAAATTAGCATTTAGTTTTGATCTGCCCTTCTTCTGTACAATATTGATTTAAATGATGACGATAAATTAGCTTTTCTTTTAGTGATATATCGCTTCTTTGAATTTGGTACTACTTTTCGTTATACTGTCTTGGATGCTTAATAATACGTTAAACTGTTCTTTGGACATACGAAAATACTGATGGAATCTGATCTCATCATCGGTTAATTCCTTATATAGTGTCCAAAATTCACCTTCCCGTTTACGCCCTAATAATGATTTGTGCACCCAAACATTTTTTATTGGTTCTTTTGGTCTCGTTCTCTTTCTCAGTATCTTCTTCTAGTAAAAGTGTTATTACGGCAAAATCTCCATCACTGTACTTATTCGACATACTACCCTTTATTACTTTTTAAATATGTTATATATGTACAAATTTGTAAACCGGTAAGTTCAATAGAATTACTGCAGAACTTGCATACCACTTTGTAGGAACGACCGAGAATTTTTATATTATTTTATACGTTGACTGCCAATGCGAACTCTTTAAACGCGAATACTACAGCCATTACCGATTTTTGCATATCCGCCGGATATACACTACCGCTCATAAGTATTTGGGCGTTTCAAATTTCAGGGTAAATCATTAAATATTTACGTGGAAATATTAAAATATGTATTTGGTATTTAAGTATACACAAACATACAACCTTAACAATTAAAATTATTTATTTGACCCAAATTTTAGATTCGTCTACGTGACCTCCTTTACTTTTGATGATTGCGTCGCATAACCGGGGCATTCTTGCAATTAACTTTAAACAATGTTTCCGGTTATTCAAGCCCATGTTGCCCGTAGTTTGTTCCACAAGTCATCTGCTGAAGTTGAAGCAGTTTTTCTTACTTCCCGATCGAGTTCTTGCCATAATAACTCGGTGGGATTCAAGTCCGGGCTTTAGGGTGGCCATTTCATGATTGTTAGTGTCCCTTCCTCTTCCAACTGTTCTAAATATTCTTTGCACAATTTTGAAGTGTTTTGGATCATTGTCTTGTTGAAATACAAAATTCTGACCCAAAATTCTTACACCAGAATGTATTGCATTTTCCTATAAGATGCGTTTGTATTGCTCTTTTCTCATTATGCCTTCAATTTTTACGAGATAACCTGCGAATGTACCAGCAAAACAACTCCAAATCATTACCGAACCACCGCCGTGTTTGACAGTAGAGACTGTGCATTGCTCTAATGCACGTTCACCTACAGATCTTTTTACAAACACTCGTCTTCACGAACCGAAAATCTCGAATTTGGATTCGGTCCACAATACCTTGTTCCAATCTTCTACCGTCCAATTTCGACGTTCACGTGCCCATTGTAACCTCTTCTTCTTATTAATCTGGCGAAGCAAGGGCTTTCGCATCGCGTTTAACCGTGGACACAGTAATTGGCTTCGGAAGTACAGTATTGATTTCTGCGGCGATTTCTGGGGCTGTTTTTCTTCTATTTCACTTGCTGGACACCACGATTGCAATATTTTCACTGTATTTTTCGATGTTATAATCAGCAGTAGATGAATTTAAATGTAATTTTCTAGCAATTGCTTATGCCTTGTTGTTATGTTGTGCTACTATCAGAGCACGTGTTCCAACACTAATTTCTTCCTTTTTCGGCATGTTTTAAAATTTTAAACGAAATTATAAACACTATTCGCTAAGAGATGTTGCCGCTACTAACATGGAACGATAACTGACCGTAATTTGAAAATATTACTTCAGATGGCTTTATTATAGCTTCATGATTCATAGTAAAATTACAAACTGTTATATTTTTCCTGGAATTTCAAGAAATACGCTCTTTGTTGTCGCTATTACCTGGGTTTTTATAACGGTATTATCCTTCATACCGCTAAAAAAAGTAAATAGACTGATATTATTTGATGAATTTAAGTGAATCTTATTGATTATTAGCATACTATTCAATAATGCTGGAATGTGTTTCCTAATTACATTCTTCGCATCTAAAATCCAAGGGTGCCGGAATACTTATGGGCGTAAGTGTACGTTGCGTTATCTATGTTTACACATATACACATTGGGGAAAAAGTGAAATCTATATATGTACGGCGAGAGAGGGAGGAGGGGATTGAGTGGAACCCGACTGATTCGATGCGGGTCGTTAGTACGCTTATAACAACGTTAGCATGTAGACCTACTGTGTGCAAGAGCGCTCGCTGGTCACCTGGAAATGAGAGTTTCGCATATTTATTTTGTTGCTACGAAGCTTAAACGAAACTAATAGGAAATTCTAAAGACGAAAATAAAAACAGATTCTGATGAAATAAATTAAAAATAAATACTCTGGAAATTCTTACTAAGACCGGTACACATTGGTGTGAGCCGTCGACTGCCGCTAACCCCTCCCCTTGTGGTGAATCACCCATTCGTGTTTACTGTTGTCCCATGTACGTTTTTTCGTATAACTAGACATTTCATTTCCTTATATGTATGTAAGGTGTCACCCGTTAAAGAAACAGCAGCATTTCCCAAATTATCTCAAAAACGAAGCTAGATATGCATAGGGAATATTGGAGAAAGTTGACATAAATTGAAGGGAGGCATCCAAAAGCGTAATAATATATAGGATATCGTATGCAATGTAAGCTGAACATTCTGTGTACTTGAATATAACTTTGTATTACTGAATTGTTCAGGGAGGGATTTATCTTTTACCGACATACTAGGTGGACACGCTGTATAAAGTACGACATTGGGAACCTATTTCACATGTTGATAAAATCTATATCCAGATATCCACCCAACTAAATACATAAAAGAAAAAATTATAAATTATTCCATATAAGTACAGGTTTTAATTTTCAAATGCTATAGACGTAGACTACCAAAGACACACATCTGCTTCACAGACAAGCCGTTATAAATTGTTGTGCATTTCTGCCAGTGTGTGGGTGATTTAATGCACATGTGTGGTCCAAGTAACTTAAGAAAACTTAACTGCATTAAGCCAATTATGTAATTAGATAATTAAATATACTAATACTTAGTACAGATTTATAAATACTTGGCGTTCCCTTTTTTTGTTTTTAGTCGTATTTTAAAGATGAAATATATACAACAAATAGTTTGTATCTTAAAACCTGTTTATCAACTGTAGGTTATGTTTTTTTTTTATTTATTTTTATAAGTACTATTAGTATTTGATGTTTCTTTATCAGCTTTTATGTAAAGAACAATTATAAACAAACTGTTTATTTTGAGATAACAATAAAATGCTCACCAGATACTAGTTAACTATTTGAATTTTTAATACTGTACTGTTTAATATTAAAAGCATAGGAATTATTTACAGATGTTGCTGCTATTTTTGCTGGTATTGATTTTAAGTACTTATGCCTACGAAACACCTTGTTCAAATACATGTTATCATGAAGCAGAAGAAGAATGTCAAGATTTTAATGATGTAGAGAAATGTAAACCGTCTAAAACTACCAAGAATGCTATGCTATGTTGTCATTTAACAGCGGATGATGTAGGAGTAAATGGTACCTTACTACGTAGGTATATGAATGCATATATTTAAATTTTTAATACCCGTGTAAGACCATGGTTGTTTTTACTTTAATAAATTTCAGAAAATGTTATATTTAATAAGAGTTCAATCCAAAAAATACACCTTCGGAACGTAACAGCGAACGAATTTCATATAAAATCTCTTAATACATGGAGACCATGTTCTTTGGCTATTACAGATGGGCACATTGAGAATGTGACAGGGATCTTTCCCAGAGGAACTAAGTTATCATGTTTGAATTTCTCATCAAACAGCATTTTACATTTTGATAAGACTTTAAAATATTCAATACGTCTAGAAAGATTGGATTTGTCTCATAATAATCTATCAGATATACCTTATATGAAGTCTTCAATAAATATAACATTAGACATTTCAAGTAAGTATATATTTAACTCAAGAAATATTAAATATCAATTTAAAAAATGGATGGTTTTAGATAACAAAGCATTACAATGCACAAATCTAATTAAAACTATGAAACAATATCAAATAACTTTTGTCAACGCTAATAAGACCACATGTTTGTCATCAAATACTTTTTCTTGGTTTAACACAACAGAGTACGTTTCCTTAACAAAAGTTGAGCAATTTTATGAGGTAAATTTTTGAGGTATATTACCGTGGAATACTAAAACATATTTTCTAGGTAAAAAAAAATTGTACTCTTGAAAATTGTTCTTGTGAAGCACCTAGATGGGATTTCTCTGTCGGGCAAGAGGTTACACTAGTGATGATGGTAGACTGCGCTGGTAGACAACTGACATCACTTCCATCTCCCTTACCTGCAAATACAATTGCTTTAAATATATCGAACAACAATGTAAGTAATGTTTGAATTAATTGTAAATAAGGAACATAGATGTGATTATTTAATTTAAGTATATACTCTAAACATAGAGCATAAAAATACAGGTGATTATTACTTTTTGGTAAAAATACCGCATAATTTTGAATAAAATCAAAATTTCTAGCCAAAGTTATCTGTATTGAAATGTGGGTAGGTTAGAAAATAACCGTTATTACTTCAATAAATAATTAAATTAAAAGCACCTACTAATTTGTATTAGTTTACTACGTAAAAAATAGCGAGATTGTTAGTAATTAGGAATTAAAATAATAAGTTTAACATACCTCTATATACAAAAATACTTCCCCAAACTTTGACAAGATAGCACAACAAACTGCCTCCAAGAATTTAATTGTTACGTTTAGCCAACTGTACAAATATTAAAAAACGTTCAACATACTTAAGTTATGTAGAGCATATTGGAGAAATTTATTAAAACAATTAATCAAATCATTGGGTAAGGCTAGCCCTTTCGGTTAGACATTAAATAGACGTACATGGAATAGAATCGGACAAATCCGAAGTCGAACGAAACCGCATCGGCCGACATGATTCAAGCGCGAAATTGACTTAATTTGAAATCAATGTGAAAAACAACTTACTGAAATCCAATTTAAATTCACTTTCACATGCGAAATGCTTGTCAAATTCCTATCGTACACGAACATCATGCATTAATTTAACCTGTGCTGAGACAATTACTATTTAATTAATGTATCCACAAGGGGAAGCCGCAAATACATCGTTAGCTTGCAACGCACAAAAAAATAGAGAAAATAGTTGCAGCAAATCGTCCCAATAGAACACAAAAAAAAAATTCGGTTGTGCACCCACCCCTAACGCTATTATCTCCCGTGACCTAAAGGTAGAATCCGCCACCCTGACGGTGAAACTAAACAACTTACAAAAAAATGTTGAGGAAAAAGTTGCAGCAAATCGTCTTCCAATGCACAACTTTGAATTTTTTTTTTTGTGTTCTAGTAGGGCGATTTGCTACAATTTTTTCCTTGAACTTTTTTTGTAAGTTATTTAATTTCGCCGTTAGGGTGGTGGATTCTACCATCAGGTCACAGGGGATAATAGCGTTAGGGATGGGTGTACAACTTTGAATATTTTTTAATGTTCTATTTGCTGCAACTTTTTCCTCTAACATTTTTTGTAAGTGTTATTGTTTATGACTTTTAAATAAACAAGCTTCTTTAACTTTGAAATTATATTTATTGAGTACGTAGGATATCGTCTTGATGTTGTTCGTTGTTTACCCCTTCTTTAATGTACACCAAACTCTTTTTCGGTACTTACTAGCATTATGCTCTACGTCGTATGTCCTAGAATTTATTCTTTCTATTTTCCCAGGCGTCCAATCAAATCTGCAGGTTTCATTTTGAAATAAATGTCGTCTCCTATATTGTGCTCTGGATGCGGTTTGCTTCGTTTGTCGTAATAATGCTTGGCAATGTTGCGTTGTTCTTGGAGCGCTTGCGGAACATCCTCTTGGAACATCCCTTGGGATTTAATAGCGTTGGCAACATAGAAATATCGCATCTTAGTCTTCTAGAAAACATCCTTTGCGCTGGACTGCTATTCAGCTTATTTAGTGTATTTCGCCACTGTAGCAGCATTTTGTAAAGATCATCTTTTGCTTCCATGCATTTTCTCAACATATTTTCAGCTATCTTTACTGCGGCTTCTGCCTTTCCATTTCCTTGCTGGTGATGAGGACTGAAAATAACGTGTTAAAATCACTCATTTGCGATGTCTTTAAATTTCTGGCTCGTAAAATTTGTCCTTCCGTCCGTAATAACTGTAACTGGCATTTCGTATCTGCTGAAGTTTCTTTTGCAAAGCTTGAAAGGTAAAGATGAAGGTATTACAATTCTACTTGCCTTCAGTATTAATCCCTGATGGGTGCTTAATTCGTCTTTATACTTCCAATACGTTTGAAGGTTTGCTGGTAATTCTCCTATGCGGTTAGGCCATCCAATATTTATAAGTTCATACAGCTGCTGCATGCTTACGTCACATTTGGTCGCGTTCTTCACCTCCTGTATTGTACTGTCTTTCATTTTAATGCCGTCCAAGGGATTTGCCTCGTCAACATACTTAAATACTTCTTCCATCGCATATACCTCTAGGTCTGCTTCTTCACATTCTATTTTATCCGGTATTCTCGATAGAGAGTCTGCAATGTACATTTCTGTACCCTTCTTGTAGACCAGTTGAATGTCGTATCTTTGTAATCTCAAAATCGTGCATTGCACTCGCATTGGTGCCGCTGCTATTGTCTTATGCTTATGAAAAATCGATATTAATGGCTTGTGGTCAGTCTCCACAACCACATCTTTTCTACCACAAATGTATTGGTCAAATCTTTGGCATGTGAATAGCACAACCAAGGCTTCTTTTTCGAGTTGACAATATTTCTTTTGGGCTGCTGTTAACGCTTTAGTTTCGTACACTACTGGCATATCATCTTGAAGAATGGTACACCCTATCGACTCAGCTAATGCGTCAGTTTGAATTTTCACTGGTTTCTTAGTATCATAGTACTTTAGGACAGGTGCCTTTGTAATTAGGTCTTTCAATTGTTGAAATGACTTTTCTTGCTCTTCCATCCAAATAACGTTTTGTGGTCTATCAATTTGCTGAATCGCCGCTGTTTTGGACGGATCTGGTTTACAACCTTCCTTCGTCAATATATGACCATAAAACTTTACTTCTGACTGACATAATCTAACTTTTTCACGGTTTAGCTTCAGATTTGCTTGCTTCAGTCGTTTCAGTAGGTTCTCTAGATTTTGATTGTGACCTAGTATTGCTTCGATCTCGATATCGCCTTTTCCAAATACTAAGATATCATCTGCTATTGATATCACTCCTCTTAGCCCATGTATGATCTCATGCTGCTTTTTCTGAAATATCTGCGTAGCTGGTTTAGGGCCAAAGGGTAACCTCAAGTATCGATATTTTCTAAAAGAACTCCAGAAGCTTGTTAAATGACTACTTTCGTTATCCAATTTTAATTGCCAAAAGCTTTTCTTTGCGTCTACTGTTGTGAAAATTTTCGCTCCGGCTAATTGTGGTAAAATTTGTTCTATTGTCGGCATTTGATTACCATAACTTCTCAAAGCTTTATTTAGGTGAAGTGGATCCAAACAAATTCGTGTTTTGCCATCGCGTTTAACTGGTAAAATATTGCTTACCCACTTTGTGTAACTTCCTTCATAATTAATCCCATTTTTTCCATTTTATCCAAATTACTCTTAAGGCTATCCATCATTGCTACAGGAATTCTTCTTGGTTGCTGTACGACGGGTTTAATAGTATCATCTATTTCCAAGCTGACTTCTCCTTCTACATATCCTAGTAATGTGAAAACTTCTGTATATGCTTCTGACAGTTTTTCAGCAGTAACAGCATGATCTCCATCTTCAATTTTCTTACGGGCTCTGATTAACCTCAGTCTTTCACATATCTCTGCTGACAGTAGTGGTTTATGATTATATTCTACAATTTCAAAATCTACTACATACAATTGATCATTCCTCATGCATCTTAAGCTTGCTCTACCTATTGGTTTCATAGTATTACCACCAAAGTATTTCAAAGTTGTCTTTGTATTTTGCATCTTTGAATTACTATTTCCTACTATCTCACAATATTGTCTAAACCCTAGCACATTGCAAGTAGCACCAGTATCTAGTTGGCAACAATAATGAAATCTACTCATATATATAAAATATACTATGAATTTGCTTATCATTTGGACCAGCAATGCTTAACACTAGCTCATCCGTATTATTCTCTACAACTACTTGTTTTATAGGTTTATTCTTAGAGAAACATACTTGTGCACAGTGATCTTTCTTTTTACATATTCTGCATGTAGCCCCTTTCGCTGGACATTTACCTACTTCATGCTTATATCCGCAGTACTTGTATTCACTTTGCTTATCATTGTGATTGCTGTTTTTCCCTGCGAACCTTTTCTCATTCCTCTTGTCCTCTCGTGTTTCTTCTTTGTATCTTTTCGTTCACCTGTGCATTCCTCTTCTGTACTTTATTTATTTCTCCTTGTACACTTCTACCTTATACTCACCTTCTACCTTATACTCTCTAACTGCTGTTGTGACAACCCCTTTGCTTTGCATTTGTCTACCGCTTGCTCCAACGTTGTGTTTCTGTCTAGCCACAAAGGTTCTCTCAATAAGGCATCTTTTATAGAGTATATTATTTTATCTAACAATAAATCATTCTCTAAAGCACCATATTGGCGGTTTTTTATTAACGTTTTTCGCCTATCAATATAATTTCCATATGTTTCATTAGATTCTTGCTTTGCCATGTTGAACATTGCCCTTTCATAAGGTATATTTAATTGTGGTGTTAATTTTCTGCCAATCGCATCTAGTAATAATGTTACGTCTCCACTCTCTGCTTCAGAGATGTTAAAATTAGTGTACTTCTTAAAAACTTCGTCACCTACAGCTGTTAATAAAATAGCAACTTTTTCTTCGTTTGACCGATTCCTTAGCCCACTTGCTACCTCATAATTTTGCCATTGTCATTTGAAAAATTTGAAATTTTCATTTATATCGCCGTCTACCAATGCAATAGGCTTTGGTAAAGGTATCGTACGACTGTGACTTGCCTGCATCAAATTGCTTTCTAATACCTTTATTTTTTTCTGTAACTCTTCCATTGCAGGTTATGTCATTTGTCGCCTACAAAACTCTTGCCTTGTTTTTTTTCTCAATCTTACCTCCTTCAGTTATCCTTTAGTTTCGCCGTTATGGTAGTGGAGTCTACCATTAGGTCACGGGGGATAATAGCGTTAGGGGTGGGTGTACAATTTTTTTTTTATGTTGTTCTATTGGGACGATTTGCAATTATTTCCTCTAACATTTTTTTGTGCGTTGCTAATATAGCTAACGATATTTTCGGCTTCCCTTTACATTAATTAAATAGTAATTGTCTCTGCACAAGTTAAGTTAATGCACAATGTTCGTGTACGATAAGAATATGACAAGCATTTCGCATGTATAGGCGAACTTAAATTGGATTTCAGCAAGTTGTTTTTCACATTGATTTCAAATTAAGCCACTTTCGCGCTTGAATTATGCCGGCCGATGCGGTTTCGTTCGAGTTCGGGTTTGTCCGGTTCTATCGTATGAGTACGTCTATTTAATGTATAACCGAAAGCACTAGCCTTACCATTGTTTGATATTGTATTTATAAGCAAATGCAACGTATTATTGTACAGTTGATGTGTTTTTTCATTGCTCGAACAGATTCAAGCAACACAAATGCGATAGACCCGATATTTTGAAACTATTCGAACAACTGTTTGATCAAACATGGATCAAAGATTCGAGCAATTAAAAAGCACACCCAGTTTCAAATTATTGGTTAACCCATCATGACGTAATTTCCGTCCCATGACAATCATCTAATTCATAAGTAAATTCTGCTCGTATTTCGCTATTATTGGCATTTGGCTTACGTTGAAAATTGTAGAGAAACAAAATGGAAGATTCATTTGCTAATTTATTTTTATCCGATGATGAAACCGAACTAATTACTCTAGCTGAAGAGTTTTTAGGATTTTCAAAATGGTTAATAAAAACTATTTTGTTGAATAAAGTACTTGACGTAAATGCTTTAAAAGACGTAGTAAGTTGCTGTTCTAAAAAAAGGAATCTGGTGAAAAGAAAAATTAGTAAAACTAATAATTTTGAAATTTTATCAATTGTGAAATATTCAAACATCATATCTTGCATTAAACTATGCATTCGTGTCCTATTGATCAAAGTGCAAGAGCATGAAGGATGTTATGATAATCGGGAATTAGCTACAAAAATAAAGGATATGTTAGGCTCTTATACAGTTATATCTTGTTACAAGTTTAACTGTGCGGCTATACAGGAGGATATAATTACTTTTATAAAACAGTTAATAGATTACATAACCGATATTAATTTTGATACACTTCGATATCAGGTTAATTTATAGATTTAATGTCAGAATATTTTATATAATTATATTTTTAGTGCACTCGCATTCAGTTCATACGATCAATTCTATGTCTTTTTAAAGATAATGTCGCTTTTCGAAAGGTAATACTTGTCGAAATATTCGAAAGATTTAATTCCATAAGTACATGCGTTGCATACGTAGGAAGCAAGATATTTGATGGGAGTACTATTGAACGTTTAGCAAGTTTTGGAATAATTATTGAAACTATGTTGAAGGAGGAAATAAATTTTGTAAAACAATGTAACACAGACACTTATCAGCATTATAAGAAATTTTATCAAATATTGTTAGATTTAGAAATGTATGATCTGCCACTTTATTTAAGATGTTTGTTTGATAAATGTAAAACTTATTTAATGTCATACGATTAAATAATTATATAATTTTATCTAGGAATAAAAATATTATTCGTTACACATTGTTCAGGATAACGTCTTCATTCTACTCATCCATCATCATCGATAGCGTTCCATAATATCTTAGTAAAATTATACCTGCTGCTATCTCAGCGTTACTAAAAAGAAAGAAAATATGTATATTAACAATGTTGCCTATCCTTTTCTATTTCGGTTTCAATTAATTGTTCTGTCTTACTTTATGTTGTATTTGATAAAAATAAAAAATAAAAATTGATTCGTTATTTTCTTCAGTTGCACATTGTCATATTTATCTTTTTCGATTATTGGACGACGCTACATTCTATATTAGAAATAATGTTCCGGGAGAAAAAACACAGTTCAATTGATTTAGCGTATTATTTTATCCCTGTTTTATTGTTAAATAATAGCACTCATATAGATTGTATTCTTAATTATTCTCTTAAAGTGTTAAGCCAATATTGTAGCATTCATTTTATCTCTAAAACCTGTTTTACACGCCGCGATTTATTGGTCAATTAATTGAACAAGTTCTTGACCAAGAAATCGGTAGAAATATGCCGTTTTACATCCTAGAATAAATTGGAAGTTTGTAACGATCGAGAATACTCGTTTAGTGTTTCGTAGGTATTTTTCTGTTACTGGGTTGGTATTGAAACAGCAAAGTTAGTGAGAAATCGTCGGAAAATCGTGGTAAAAATAGAGCATTTTCTATTCAATTCGTACAATAAATTGTCCAAGAAATCGGACCGATTTTTGTTGTTTTACACGGCTGAAGATCAACTTGTTCAATTAATTGACCAATAAATTGCGGCGTATAAAACAAGCTTAAGATATAAACTTAAGTATAATGGAAGAACGCGTGATAAATGCATAATTAAAAAGAAGGAGAACATAATTTATTTTAGTGCACTTTTTTGAATGTCTGTTAAATGTCGGTTTCGCAGGAAACTATTTTTTATCCAAAAGAAGCATTTAGGAAAAAATTATGCATATATTGGTGTATTTATACTGAAGCTGCGATGATCGATGAGAGCAGTGCGGTAGCAAAACGGGCCAATCAATGAGCGCTGTATCTTTCCGTAACCATGGTTGCAGAAGCGAGCTGTGATACTCGATGAGCAGCGATGAGATACATGCGGTTGTTTATGTTGGAATTACGCGCCATCTGTGGGCAGCGATAATGAACAAGATAATTTAATCGAACTGTCAAATTTTGCTTTAATCCCCTTTAATCAACTCTAAGAATGCATATCGAAAATGTAATCACCGAAATTTACCTTAGGCCCCCAATATGGGACCAAAAAAATCAAAATCACCATAATCGCTATATTTTAGATAAGCTACTGGATGAAGTAGCAATTAAATTAACAAGTACACGCATGTTTAAAATATTTTCATGTTCATTTCATTATTTTTGTTTGTTTTTAAATGAACTGTAGACTTTTCTTGCTTTAACTTATTTATTATAAGCTAAATATTAACAAAAACATAAGGTAAACTAACCTATACACGCGGGTGCTCGCCTTTCTTGACTACTACTTACTTATGTACTGTTGCCGCGATTACATATATAGAGCATGCGCATTGCGCCGAAATTCAAATTTGAATAAAAGAAATATATAAAAGGCCTAAACAATTTTCATAATCATTCATTCAATTGATTTCTTGAGAGCCAGTGCTATTTAAATTATTTATATTTATTTAATAAAAGGCCTATAATCCTCTGTTTTTATTTACCTAATTGTGATCATCAACCGCTCCTCAGACACAATTGGACTATGATGGTAATCTAAGGATCGACAAACGAGTGCAACGTCAGAGGCGTATCGCGCAAAAGTGGGTAAGTGGGATACAGTATCATTAAAAAATGATATATTCTTACCTTTCATTGGGTAGTATTTTGTCGCAGTGGACATCAAGACGTCAATAAAAGGTAGGAATATATTATTTTTTAATAATACTGTATCTCACGTACCTACTTTTGCGCGATACGCCTCTGACGTTGCACTTGTTTGTTGAACCTTACTAATTACATAATTTTATATCGCATTCGTTAGGAATATTTGATATGTAATGTAATCGAAAGTTTTTATGCTCATTCGCATATATATTCGCAGAACTTTTCTGGGTACTCTCTTAATTTCAAATATAGGCGATGAAATTCTCCAAATGTACATCTTTCAGCATTGAAAGGACGTACAACATATCTCCGTTGCCGAATGCCTTTACTATAATAATATAATAATAAAGGCATTCCAACTTAAAAACATTTCTTCATCAGAATCAGTCGTTTTTTTTGTTTTTAATATTTATTTAACAAGCTTGTTATGTAAAGATTACGGGACCAAAAACACCAAAATCAAAAAAAGAAAGACTACAATGAAAATATTTTGGCAACTGTCAAAGTGACGTGCTTGTCGAAGCTTCATAAACGCCATCTGCGATGCACAGCTTTCGACGCTTCTATCGCTGCTAGTATCGTCACTCTTATCACAGCTCTTAGGGTGTGTTTATAGTGAAGCTGCGATGATCGATCACAGCTCTTATCGACTATCGCAGCTATCATCACAGCTATCATCGCAGCTTCACTATAAACACACCCTTATCGACTACCGCAGCTATCATCGCAGCTTCACTATAAACACACCCTTAGGGTAGTAGTTTTTTTTAATAGTTTCAACAAAGGTACTAATTCTGATTAAACCAAACACGATTTGTTTACCTTAAATAAAACATCGTATGTTATAGTTTCAGTCCTTCTAAATGCAAGTTCAATGGCATCGCATGTCGTGGATCTAGGACATAGCCACGTTAAGAAATTTGATTTTCTCTGGAAAATTTGACTAATGTTAGGTTCCATATCAGTGTTTTATTCGATATAAGTAGAGCGCCCACTTTTTAAATTTCGCTGATGATTTATGTTGGTAGTTCCGACAATAAAAGCTGAGCTCGGGTATTCGTTCGGAGCGGATCAAGAGTACTGAGCACGTGGAGGGGATCAGGAGTAGAGCATGAGTGGATCACGCAACCTCTTAAACGAAGGGATGGAGTAACTCTACGACATTGACGAACGCGAAAGAGCGCAAGTAAGGTATTTGGTGTAAATAGAGTTACTCCGAACGAATACCAGAACTCGCCTAAAGGATATGTTTGTCTGTATTACGTTAAGAAATTGGCGTATATGAGTGCTCGCTCTATATATAAGCAACGTAAATCAGATATTAAATTCTGGTTAACAGTATAATTATTTATAGTTTTTAATTAATTTCAAAAATCTGACACGACACCCAATTCAGCAGCATTGAAAACACTATTACTTTACTAATTCAACTAACATTGTAGAGTTAATAATAATGAAGATGGAAATGGTGCGCGAGTAATTTGTATCATTTTGCATATTCTTTGTTTTACCCCTAAATATTTTGTGTAATTTTTATATTACAGATTACCTCCTTAGACGCTATCCGTGATGATCCAACGTACGGGAATTTAAGAGAATTGTACGCAGACCATAACCAAATTGAAGTCATTTTACCAATTTTAGAGAGCACCAAGTTCATTAGTAGTTTTTCGGCGTTAAGTCTCAGATATAATAAATTGAAGATGGTAAGAATCTCTGTATTATATTAAGTTTTATCAACTTTTTTAACGCTATTTTAATGTTGCAGGTTCCAACACATTTTTTGTCTAATATATTTGATAGGAATGATAATTTCAGGTTTTTGAATTTAGGTCAAAACAAATTAGAATGTGATTGCAACACGGCCAAAGTTCTAAAGGTAAGTAAATACCCGTAAGTTTAATTATAGTTTCATAAAATTAAATCAGCACAATAAATGCTTCAATGTTAAAAATATTTTCAATCCATAGCAATATACTTGTTGTATATGCAACTTAAACAACGCGAGTGTTCCGTTGGCAATCTAAGAATTGTTTGGAGGGAAAAATATAATCCATAGTATTGCACTTATTTAATAATAAGTAAAGCGTGACAAACGGTTGCATCCGCAGAGGCGCCGTGAAAGGAGCTGTGTTTACTATGTACATACAAGGAATGGAATGGACGTTTCGTTATTATCGGTTGATCAGTGTGCGTGTACTATTTATAATGTTCGAGAAACTAGTGGAACCGTCCGGGGCGTACCGCGCAAAAGTAGACACAGTATTAATAAAAAAATAATAGATTGTTACCTTTTATTGACATATCGATGACCACTGCGGTAATGTGCGACTGCCGCGTAATACTGCATCATAAGCAATGTTTCCATTGTAGATTCGGTCAGGCTTCGACGACGGTCTGAAAACGTTCTCGTATACTTTGCAAATGATTGTTCAGCATCTAATGAAATAAGGTCTGCGAAATTCAAATACTGTATCTCTCCTGTGCAGTCTTGAACTCCAGATATATTTTTTATTTAAAACTGCACGAAATTTTTGCGCGACATATAGTCCTATAGGATCCGTCAGGCTTTCTAGAGCAGCAGCTAAATTGTTGATGTTATTTAACGAGTCTTGTATAGATAAGTGCGTATTTTCTAACTGCGAAATAGTTTGTGTCACTACAGAATAGTTTATGGAAATGTCATCTATTTCTTGTTGCTGACTCTCGCGAACCGCTTGAGAATTAGAAGAATTAAGTTTGAAAATGACATCTTTCACTTAGGAATAATATTTGTGATAGTAAGATACTGCCTCGATCCATGTTCCCCATCGCGTCAATACAGGCTGAGGTGGTAGCGGAATTTGCGGATACAATTGCTTGAATACGCGGATGTTTGAGAGATTTCACAAACACTTTTTTGGTAGATGATATTAAATCATCCACCCTAGGATACTTGCTTCGAATTGTTTCTGTTACGAGATGACATGCGTGTATGAGGCGTGTTATATGAAGAAGAGTCGGAAAGCATACTTTTAACATCCTACCAGCTTTCAGTATTGTTGCGGCTCCGTCAGAAACTAACATGGTGATTTGGGCTCCTACGATACAAAATTCTCTTAACATATTTTTTATTATGTTTACAAGGGTTTCGGCATCAGTTCTTTCAATCCTTTTACTGGCTAACAACAAGGAAGCTGCTGGACCATTACGTTTTAAAGGACGTGCCACAATCTGAATCACACTGTGTTTCTGAGTAGTTTCGTCCACAGTGTGCCAGATTTTTTGATTTCTCAACTCGTCTTTGATATAGTCTTTTACTGTATTTTGTACATGTAGTAAATTGTACCGCAATTGCTTTTTGTTGGTAGCTTCCATGATGGAACATATTTATCCCAAAAAAGACGAAAGTTTTCATTATCTACTAGGTGTTGTGGTATGTTGCGTGTGCTCAACATGAAAATAAAGTCATACAAAAATTGCCAGTACGGAATATTGTTTCTTAAATTCAATACATGACGTTTATTTTTAATATGACTTCTACATTCAAATGTCGTGCGACCTAGCAACCCTATACCGCAAAATTTGCAACGAATGTGCGAACCTATAAATTCCAAACCAGGGAAACGCCAAATATATTTGTTCACATGCAAGAGGTATACCAGGCTTACATTCCATGTTTTCGAAAACAATGAGAATCCGATAAATAACCAAACACCAAACTCCTAAATGTCTACCGCATTACTGAACTCTGCATCCACATACGTACCCCCTGTACAGGCGTCTCTGCGGATGCAATCGTTTGTCACGCTTTAATAATAAGTGTCATTAAAGGCTGTTAATGCAGGTTTTAATATATATATTTTTATTTTGCTCTAAGAATGAACTTCTACTTTCTTTTTATATTAGTATTATATCTATCTGGTTAAAAATTAGGTACGTGCTAGAGGAAACTATACTCTATTACTACTCTATTACTAATTTTTTTAATTTCAATGTAACTTACTTATTAAAAATGTAAATGATCTCAAATTTGATATAGTATAATAATACAAAATAAGCCAAAAGGAAGCCCTAAAATGCTGCGCCACCAATCAAATAAGTAATGTTAAATTGTAAAACGAATCTAAAGTTTGTTATAAAGGTAGAAAGGTGTCTGTTTAAATTTAAATTAGATTTATGTGCAACTCCATACACTTACGGAATCTTGAGGAAAACCCTAGTTTCCCACATATTTTAATGTGCTGCATATTTTTTTGCGGCTTTATAAATTTGCATTATTAGTTTCAAAGTCTACGAGAGGATGTTATGTAAGTTGATTCGGAAAAAGGTATGAATGGCAGCACCTCATTTTCTTTACATATTTATATTTAGCGTTAAAGCTTAGCGTACCGTCGTTGGGGGCTACTTCAGACAATTTTTGAGGTTTTTTGTTAATTACTCATTTACTATGACATTCGTTCATAAAAAAGATATTTTTCTGAATTCATCTGTGCTTGGACAATACTATGAGGGAATTGAAATTCATAAAATGTTTTATTAAAAAAAAAATGTTGTCCGAATTTACCCGACAAGGTGGGGCAATTTAATGTAAAACAAGCATAAATCGAAGATATATCCTTCCTAAAACTAACATCGGACACAAATTTGTATTTTAAAATTGTTCTTTAACAATTTTGAGGAAAAATAACACTCCAATGAATTAAATGAAGTTATATCTTTAGTAATAAAATAATATTCAACATATAAACTTAAAGTTAAAAAAAGTTAATTCATTGTAAACATTAATAAAATAAATAAAACAAAAAAAATGTTAATTTTAACGGAGGTTCCTTTACTCTAAAGTGAAATTTTCTGGAATGGTTGCAAACTTATATCTTTCTGGTCTCATTTCAACAGGTTTTGATAAAACAAAAGCAAGTTCGTCTTTTGCAATGATGCTTTCGTCGGGAATATTAGGAAAAGCAAAATACATGTTCTTTTCTTTCTTAGAAATCGCTTTAGATAATTCATGTTTTCTTCTTTTCCATATTTTTCTAGAACTTGGACAACAAAATACTTAAATTTGGAGCTCGTTGCAATGGCAAGTTTTACTCTAACAAATGAATTCAGTGTAGGAACCAAATTATTGTTTTCATTTTCGAAATAATTGTTACTTTCATCTTCGGGTACATTGTCGTTAATTTCAGCAAGATTTTCTTCGGCTTTGTTGCTTAAAGACTTTTCTTGATCCAAAGGCACTGTCAAAGGTTTTCTAGGAACGACTTTAAGTTTACTTCTTTTCCTAGTAAGTTTTTTCTCAGGCATTCTAGTTTCCTTCAAAAACTCAAGTAGTGATGCCGTTAATGCCGTGTTCGATGCTTCATGGTCAGTTTCTTTGGTGTTTAAGAGACGCTTAAGGATTTTGTTAGGATCTAACGGAATTATACCCGTAGCACGAAATCCCGATTTTATATTTTGATCTGAATTAGCTCCAATCTCTTTCAATGTTTTATTCAGCAAATGAGAAAAATCCGATTTTTGAAATGGGCCTCTTCTCTTGGATTTCCATTGAGTCAAAATTCTTCGGCAAGTCTTGTTCATGGGTGCAAAATAACTTACGTCGAGTGGCTGGCATATATGAGTAGAATTTGGGGGCAGTAGTATAAAGCAAATGTCATAAGTAGCACACATTTTCAGCACAGGCACGGTAAGGTGATTAGATAGATTGTCGCCTATCATTAAGTTTTTTCACATCTTTGTTGCGAAAATAAGGCACTAGTATTCTTGTGAACCAATTCTCAAACCTTTTACTTTCAAACCATACAGATGGACTAACATCATATTGAGCACCAGATGGACCGTTTTCTTCCCATTCTTGATATCGGTGTTTTGCTTTAGAAACTACAAATGGAGGCAATAGCGTCCCATCCCCAGCCCCACACATCGTTACTGAAATCCTGGTTTTTGATGAGTCAATAGTGCGATCATTGTGTTTAGATGCCTGTTTGCAAATAATTTTAGCTTTTCCGGGGTCGTCGCTGAAGTTTGCCTCGTCATAGTTGACGATATTTTCGAAAGGAATTCTGGTCAATGATTTTTCGACTTCAGAAAAATAATCCTTTATTGTTTCGGCTGTAGCTGCGCTACGGTTTCTTTTAATATACTGGACAAACCTTACTGACAAAGTTTTATGCCTCTGTAAAAATTTTTTCATCCAATCTCGATCAAGTAAATTGTCCTTGAATACTCTTATGACCACCTCTTTACGGTTAAGGTAGTTTTGTACTATTTTTCGAACGTCTACTACAGTTAATGGGAAACCCCATTCTGCTGAGAATTTAAGATGTTCTTCAAGTTTTAACACTTCTTCTTTAGATAAAACAGATGGGGCACCGTGATATAGGGGGTGTATATTACGCAACTTATCATGGACTTTGGAATGTTATAAAATTCCGCCGCTTCCCTTATTGTTCGTTTGCGGTTTTTTATATCTTTTAATGCTTTATCGAGTGTTTCCGTAGAATAGTTGCAGTCATTGCGACTACCCAACTGCTTTTTATACGTCCGCACCATCGTCCGAAGTTGCCCCTACAAAGGCAGATAGCTTATGGTCATTTTTTTATTATATTCACGTGGAAGGTGATACAGAAATCATTTTTTCGATATATGGGAATTTGCTAAATTTTAATTTTTTAAAACAAATTTGATTAATTCGAAAAACTTACCAAAACCGCTTCTACCACCCACCACAATAAACGTTGTTAATGCGGGCAACACGTAATACACGCAAGTATGGGAACAAATCAGAAACTTTGGAGAGGCAAATTTTTTAATAATTCTTGACATCTTGTCCGAAGTTGCGCAACATGTTCGAAGGAGTCCTCAACGACGGTAACTTTCCGAGAGATTTCCTAGAAAGCTTTACTTGATTGTAAAGCTTTCTAGGAAATCTCTTATTTCAAACTCATTCCACTAATTTAAAATATATAAGTACGTTGAAACTAATACTACAAAACTACGAAGGAATATTCCAAATTTTAACCGTTTGTGATAAGTTACACATATATAAACGTGCCCGCAGATTTAAATTTGTGGTATAGTACATACAAAGAGATCTATTTATAAAATGTGACCTGGACTATGGAAAGGAGGCTTAAGTGTCATGAGGTCGGTTTTAGATGATTCTAATAGGGAAAAGTACACTCTTTCCAATGAATCTAACTCCAGCTTGGTAGCTATTCGAACGGTCGAGTTATTTGCATCTAAAGTTAGAGGATACAATATAATAAATGTAAAATTTTGAAAACTTTAGTTTCAGCTAGCTATTTTTTTATTATAAAAATAGTTATGTAACGCAAAAACCAAATTGAAATTCCTTATAAAATAGTAACCAAATTCTTATTTCATATAATATTTAAATTCAACCTAATTAATTTTTCGTCTTTTCGTCAAAGATATATATACACACCTGCATCTAGACTTCTATCTCGGTTACCTTTTGTCTTCTTTCTCTTCAACTTTGTTTTGTGGCAGAAAACGAAGGCGAAGTTGTTACAAATTTCAACTTCGTTTATCTCAGGAACGTACTTTCGTAGATAAACCCCGTTTCCGTAGCCCAGGTGACAAATGTTATTATTCTATTGAAAATTTAACGATTTTTTTCAAGTATTTTGATTCATTTGCCCCATCATCTTATAGATACACTTTGTGTAACAAATGAATTATAGCACGTTAAAATATGAAAATGTTTGTATTTTTTAATCTAAATTGCACACGACAATTGTTTTCCCAACCATTAAATTCAATAATAGTTGAATATTCGCATAGAACTTTATGTAGAATTCAGTAACATAGTAATACACAGAATGTTCCGGAAGCTACTGACATGTTAAGATATTTTGACTTCACTGGAGTTAATATCTAGGTACCAAATTTTAAGAATCAGAGTTCATACTTTCCCAAGTATCTGGTTATAGTTCCCGGCACTGTATAATTAAAAACTGTTCAAAAATGAATAGTTTTACTTAAAGTAGAACAATATGTGAACTCAATCAAAAACGAAAAAAAGAAATCATTAAATCAATTATAACCATTTTACTTAGATGGACTACTATATAATGTATAATTAATTTTAGATGCGTGTTCTTTTTTTCAGTTTAATTTGTAATACTTGAAAAGTATTAAGAAGGTAAATTGTTGTTGGCGAGGGGATTTCCTGTTATGATGAAATTTCCAAAACTTTATTTTGATGTTATACGATATTATAGTACTCCACTTGTAATATTTATCGTTGAAAAAGATTATAATTGACCGATATCGCATAGGGCCTCTCAAAGGATTTCTGTCTAATATACCAGCTTACGTGAAGTGAAGTCCTTGAAACTGACATACCAGATATGTTAAAATACAAATTAACATAACAATAAAGTCATGAGATACTTGAAGTGTTTTCAGAAGACACTGTTATCACACATCTTACGCAAATCAGTTACATATTTTAAAACCATTAACATTGTATTCGCCTATATTTCAAATCGCTGGCGATATTTCGTAATTCCTAGTAAGATTTACAAATCAAGTAAGAATATAAATTATGTGAAAAATATCCACTTGCTATTTCTCAATTATTTTCATAATTTGTGTTCAACTAATTTAAAATAAATATAATAGAAGTTCTCCTGTGCTTTAGACTTCTAGAAGTCTTGGAAATCGTTCCCACCATACCTAAATACTATTATAAATACTTTTTGATAAATGGAGAATACACGTGTTATCATCTTTTTGTCAGATTCTGACGGAACGTTGCTGATCAATCTATTAGAAACGATAAGACTACAATTAGACTAAACGCCAAAAACTAAGGACCAGGAACACATCAAAATAATGTGAAATTTACGAAAGCCACTCTTTATGTCAACACATTTTGTAAAGCGCTGCAGAAAACACAAAGTTATGAAAGAGTTCTGATCGTATTTATATCATCATCCTATGCTGCATGGTGTTGATGTGTGGCAGTTAACTTCAAATGCTTAGTATAATAAATTCATCGAATTGACAATTGAATTATTACATGTGTTAAACGAAATACAATACAGTGCCGATAATTTTATGTTGTGTGTACCGTCAGTTATGTATGTAATTGAATACAATAGTATGCCCAAATTCTCAAATTTTGATTTATTGATATTTATAACGATTGAAACAGCCTGATTTTTTCATTACTCTAATATCTAGGTGTAGACGTTACTCTCTATCAGAGGTAATTATAATGCTATTATAGAATATATGATCATTATTATAAAATAAAATGTTAATGTTAAAATTAAATACAAAATCTTCTTTTACTCCTTACAAATTTTATTTTTATATACACTAGGACTAGTTCCGACAATATTCCAACATCAGGGAGAATCTAAATTAATAGTATACATCAATATAAAGTTATTTAAAAATATGTAGTACCTTAGAATAACTTGATAGAAGGGCAACTCTGGCCATGGATGTGGTCCTGTATCAAGGGGTAGGAAGTCTTGAAATCCAATGAGAAAACTATTTTTGGCCCTCTCGTAGACATACCGCAACTAACCTATATCTATCTCTTTCATAATTGGTTTGTAACTAGGGTTTCTAACTTTGTAACATGTTTGGATGTGTGTAACCGTAGTAACTGTGGTTGAAAATGTTATTGGCCAAGTTCATGCCCTGTTTAGTTTTGTACGTTTGTCTGTAGTTTTCAGTGAATTATAATGGATTTGTCCAATTCGTACTCGTTTAATTTTGTTGTTTGAAGCTTTCGATTAAAAGTCAATCTTTCCAAAGCTGCCTGTATGGGCAAATGTAACAATTACAAGCACTACAACTACCGCAATAAATACGTTTATTATTTATGGTCCTTGTAAATTATGTTATTTAAAAATACGTGTATTAGTAGTACTATGGTTATAGACTCCAATTTAATGGACCAGTAACTTTTTTAGCCTTCTAGGAAATTCGGAATGCAATATTTTTGCTTTAACATGGACAATGTGAAAAATGCATTTTGAGATTATCGAACCTTACAACATGGACCATCTGTAAAATGTTAATGCCAGTCTGTAGTATGAACCCTAATTACGTCGATATTAGGGGACAAGAGCTAACAACCACATTTAGCGCATAGTCTCTTGCTTAAGATCTACAAATCTAATTACAATTGATTTGAAGTTCAAGCGGGGGTACTATCAGCAGCTGTTATTGTCAGTCGTTGAGTGTAATTTAATAAACCGGTGAGAATAATTTGATACATATTGTACTTCCTGTGTTCTATCGTTTTTCGAAAATAGTAACGATGGGAGATTTGTACTATGGTTATTTTGAAATCGGTTGAATACTTGCCATGTTTGTTGCGCTAATGTACTTGACATTTCGCATCTAGAACTTATGTCAGTGTGCCTTGTCAGCTTTTTGTGAAATGTCAGAATATTGAATATTTCTTCATATCTCTGACCCATGGATTCAGAATAGAAAAAAGCCTCCTTATAGAATTATACAAACTAGTTATTTGTTTTTATTACACAACCTCTTTAACATCAGTTCCAAGCCAGTATTTTACTATGCAAGTGGCCGGGAATAATTTCCAATAGGGCCGTACAACCGCAACCATTGCGCAAACGTTTTTAAACATATTTGAAATCCTTCGAAGTGCTCAAACTAAACGGAATATTTATTCGTTATTTATACATGACGATTCAACTTTTTAGGGATCAGCAATTTACCCACCACTATTATACATGTTTAGCGGGTGATGGTTTTCTTCCTCCGCAAAATTACAGTGCAGTTCTAAAGTACCCCCCCATGCTAACGTTTGAACAACAGATACTAGCGTTTTTAGAAAAAATAAGTCGATTTCTATTTTTGTGAACTAACTTTCACCGTTATCAGCATTTCAATTGTATTTCCGATTTCACCGGAAGTGACGTCAACTTTCTTATTTTAAATAGAACATCCTGTATATTTTTACGTTTCTGGAAAGGTAATCGAAAGAAGAATCCAACAATACCATGTATGTTATACTTTAACTTAAGAAATATGACGATATGCAGCAATAAAGGTTTTGGTAATCTGTTTTTGTTGTTACGCAAAGTTGGCTAGGAAAGAGCGCCACGTTGTTTCTTGTGACGCCAGACTAATCTAAAGAGCTCGCTGCTAAGCAATGTAATCATAACAATTGCCAAAACTGTCAAATATCAATTCCTAAAGCGTAAATTATTCTTGTTATTTATTGGTATTATAACCTGCATTTGTCATACGTTCCTTCTTTGTTCTCGTTATTATTTTCACTCATTTTAACTTGTTCTGTTAATTGTTGTTATTTCTTTACTTTATCGAACTTTTTGCAGTTAATTAATTGGTAAGTTTGTTTAAATATGTTAGTTTTTGATAGACAATATGTCTGTTTTGTACGTTTTTCTGATGGCTTCGGCAAGAACCATGCAAAATTGCTGAGTCAATTTTAATATTATGTAAATCTGGCAACAATTGTCACCTTATTTGCCATGGTTGCACAACAAATTGTACAATAATTTAAATCATATTATCTTCTGTCAAAGCAGTTCGTCCTATAAATTTTATACTATCTATCCTTACTTAGGGCAAAGTTAAAATATTTCGGGCTGTATAAGGGCAGTGTTCATTATGTTCCACTTCGTGGTAATTGTTGCCAAATTCATGGTATTATAAAATTAGGTACTTGATGTTTATCTTACATGGTCCATGCGGAGGCCATTGCAAGATCAACAACATAAAAAACTGAAACTTAAGCACATTGCCTATCAAAAGCTAACAAATTTAAATAAACCTACCACAATTTAATTAATTACAATGAAGTACGATAAAGTAAAGGAGAAACAATTAACAAAACAAGTTAAAATGACATCAAATAATAACCAGCACAAAGAACGAAAGTATGACAAATGCAGGTTATAATAACAATAAATAACAAGATTAATTTACTTATTATATTAATTTTTGCAATTCAGATTTGACAGTTTGGTAATTGTTATGATTACTTTGCTTAGCAATGAGCTCTAGCCAACTTTGCGTCATAACTAGAGTTGCTCACTAGCGCCAACGGGCAGTGGCGGAAGTTCGATACAACCCTCAGTATAACTGCGAGTCTCAACCAGATCTGTTTTGTATACATGTACGCTGCCGTAAATACTATTTCGTAGGTCTACGTTTGTTTCAAAAATGTTGCCTACGTCGCGAAAACAGCAGAAATGCCTGACCTAAATTATGATGGCGTTAAAATTCAATGTGTAGTAAATAGTAAACAGCATTCTTAAAAAAAAAAGTTGCACACGACACTATGACAAATTTAATTTTAATTTATGTGTTACCTTTATTGCATGTAATCTACCGTTTAATTTACTAGACAAGGAAGCATATGTCTTCTTTTGGAATAAATATTCAGACTGCAAATTACGAATTCGGGCATCGTTACAAAGAATTGTGCCATTTGCTCGTGAACATGTTGAAAAAAGAATTAAATCGGAGTTGAAGGATAAAAAACTGTGGTTATGTGTGGACGAAACAACAGATCGTAAAAAACATTCTGTGGTTAATGTAATGATACGTACAATGGAACCACATCAACCGTCACCTTCAATTCTATTAGCTTCCAGACGAGTACAACAATGTACTGCCAAAGTAATTTCAAAGTTAGTGTTAAGTACATTGGAAAAGTTTGAAAGTTTGAACTTTCAACAAACCAACTGTTGATGTTTATGAGTGATGGTGCCGTAAACATGCTTTCTGTAGGCCGGTCTCTTAAAAAACATTGTGCTAACTAGTTACATATTACGTGAAAAATTCATGCTATCAGTCATGTGGCAGATAGGATTAGAATATGTTATCCTGATGTAGACGCTTTAATAGCGCATACAAAAGCAGTGTTTGTCAAATTCCCAAAACGTATTCGCAAATTTCACAGACTGTGTTCCCGTATGCCTGAGCCACCAGAACTTATTCTTACACGTTGGGGAACGTGGTTACAGGCCGCGTTTTATTATCATAAATATTTTGAGAATATTACAACGTGGTTTTACAATTCGATTCAAAGGAAGCTGCGGTTATCAAGGAAAGCCAGTCGAAATTTCAAGAAAGTCAGGTTAAAACGGATTTAAAAAATAATTCAGAACGATTACTTCGGACTAGTGAAGGCAATAGAAAAATTACAAAATCCTTCGGTGTCGTTAGTGGAATCTCTGCAAATAGTGCAACATGTTCCCGCACAGCTATGGGCGGTAGAAGACGCAAAAAATGTTTGTGTTCTAGAAAGGTTTGAACGTGTTTTAGAGAAAGATTCTGATTTTGGCACACTAAGACAAATTTGTGAAGGTGCGTCAACTGAACCGTTAAGTTATTCCAAAGATTATTTTAATTACGCAAATATAACGTCACTAGATGCAGAACGTTCGTTTTCTGCATATAAACACACTTTTTCCTCACGCCGCACTCGGTTTGCCGAAACAACTGTGGAAACATATCTAATGTTGCAGATATTTAACAGACATTATTCACTTTGTGATTTCACGGAAGACTCTTAAGACGGTAAGTGTTTGAGCACGTATTATATTTTATTTGTGACCATTTATTTTGTGTAAACTTTTATGCGCCCGCCACTGGCTGTTGGCGCAAATTGAGCAACTCTAGTCATAACAAACAGATTACCAAAGGCTTTATTTCTACATATTGTCATATTTCTTAAGTTAAAATATAACATATGCGGTATCGTTGGATTTGCCTTTCTAGAAATGTAAAAATATACGGGATGTTCTATTTAAAATAGGAAAGTTGACGTCACTTCCGGTGACACCAGAAATACAATTGAACTGCCGATAACGGAAAAGGTTAGTTCACAAAAAATATCTATTTTTTTTTCTAAAAACGCTAGCTTCTGTCGTTCAAAAGTTAGCATGATGGGGGTCTCCACTGTATAAAAACATAAGTAAACTAAAGTGTCATAACACAAATAGTTATAATATACAATCACTTACCTCCAAAATTTAAAGATTTGAATAGTAGGACATTTATGAAAATACTTCGCCAAAAGCTATCGGAGCAAATCATCTATACACTTGACGAATATTTTCCTAATCCTAGGTATGATATTTAACATACAGATTTGGTAGAATTTTCGTGCGACTCGTGTGCATGCCACAAAATTATAGTTGTATATATCATGTTCTGATTTTAAATTTATGCTGACATATTTATATTTGCACCACTTATTGTTAGCCTGTATAAACTTAAGTAATAAAATATTGTTTATTAGTAGAGTTAATGTTTCCTTCCAGTAGTATCAAATCTTACCTTTGATTTGAAAAATGTTTTCGAATGTGGACACCGTTGGTCATAACTAAAATACAGCATTTCTTTCACTTTTTCCAGATGCTTTAATTTCGCCTATTACCTAACTCTTCCTTAGTTAGGCTTGAAATTTTGAATGAACGGTCTAAGATCGTTAATGTCAGGTTGTTTTGTTTGGTATTGTCATGGTACCCAAACTGTATTAACAAAAAAATATTTGGATGTAATTTCCAAATACAAGGTTCGACTGTAAGTAACTACTTAAGCTTAAAATTTTCGATCAGTAGTTAAGAACAGCAATGTCAACATGTTTTGTTTACTGTTGTCATGGTAACCAAGCTATACTAATGCCAGAAACTACTTAAATGCAGGATTCGCGCCTAACTGTAAATATCTCTTTTACTTTCAATGTTAGACATATGCATCATTATACAAAAACGTTAGACATATACGGTAGTTACATGCTGCTATTTAAAAAGATAACGTTTCTGGTGTTTGAATTTGGTAAAGTTTGGTGTTCAATACTGAACATCCTGTATATTTCAAAGGCGTTCTAATACCATGTCTAGGCAGAGGCAAGCAATTTAATTCCCTTAAAAGATTACGTTAGAATGTATTTGCATTTCGGATTTTTCTAAGGAAATAGATACATCTAAATTTAGGCGATTGAGGACAGAATTACAAATATCTCAAAATCTGTTAGAAATAGATATATAAAATCTATATTATATTGATTTATTTCCAGATAGAGAATCCAAAAACGTAATAATACATAAGGCATTCTATTGAAAATAATAAAGTAGGTGTCTGGTTCGCCACTTAGCGATGACCTTGTATTTATGAAAATAGTTTAGATGATACTCTATGAGGTCTATTACGTCATCAGAAATTTTTAGCTTTCCAATAGTCGAAATTTTACAATTCCAGAAGGTTAGGACATCCTGCATATATTTTCATTGGCAATGGGACATAAACTATTACCATTGACGTGGTATTTTACGGTCCCATTTATTAATCAAAAGTTTCTTGCGTGCTAGTCTTCTAAAAAAACACATTTTGTTTAAATGGCTGACACACCAGCGCAAGATTTTCTAAATATTCATTGACTTGTTTCGTTAAATCTTGGACCCGATCGCTTTTGTTAAGCATGCAATTCTTGTGTTTACCTCGCTCGCTATTTTATGGCATTGCTGGTTCCTTTTTACTTTTTACCGTCACATTATCTTGCTTAAAATGTTTTGCTTTGTACAATGTAAATATTCCGCAATTCTCTTGTAAAACCAGTTTTCGTCGTATAAGATTCCAACACTTTTCTGAATTGTAAAGTGGCAACTGTTTTTAGTTTCGTATTTCTTAAATTAGTTTATCTTCAAGCTTATTAATTAATTAATAAATTGAGGATAATATTGACGTTTAAACAATAATACAAATGTTATACTAATTGCGGAACATCTGTACCCAAAGAAATAAATGGTTAGTTGCAAAAATCAAACTTTAAACGTTTACGAAATGATATGAACTTAATTTTTCTTACAGAGATTACTTTTTTGCTAGAAATAATAAAAGATAAACGATATATGCTTCCTGCAGATGGTCCATCTTGCAAGGTTCGGTATCGTTAAAATAAAATACAAAAATCCCCTTCACTCATTACAAAATTGTTATTTGCATTGGAACTAGTTTCGGCAATATGCCCATCATCAGCCAGAATTGACATTAATTAACAGACGATGGAATTTTTGATTCTGTTTTTTAAATTGTATTTTACTCTTTTCTCTATTCCCTTTGGAATTTTCAATTTAAACACCAAATTTAATTCATTCTTTTCCTAGTTTTTAAATTCGTTATTTATTACTTTAAGATTTCACTAATAGTCAATTTTATCATTTAAAATATCTTTCCATTTCAAATTTCACCATTTTACTTTTATAAACGTCAATTTTTCATTACAACTTTAACATCTTACAACATGACTTTTATGAAATTTTCAGTTACATCACACTAACGAATTTTACTTAGAATTAAAGTTAAATGACGAACAATTAGCAAAGGCAAGTCAATATAAACTTTTAGGGGTATGGTTTGATGAGCTACTTAACTGGAAAGTTGACTGCGAAAACCTTTCATCAAAGATTAATTCTCATTGCTACCTCCTTCGAAGCCTGAAGAATATTCTAACAACTCAACAGTTGCTAAGCATTTATCACCCTTATGTAGCAAGTAGACTAACCCATGGTATTATCTTTTGGGGAAACTCAACACTGGCAAATAATATTTTTATAAGCCAAAAGAAGATTATCCGTTGTATTGCTGGGATTAAACCTACAAATGTAGGAATTCCTTTGTAAACTATGATATCCTGACATTACCTTGTATATTCATTCAAGAATTAGCGATTTATGTTCATATAAATAGGCAGAATTATAGATCACATCGAGATTTTCACGACTACCAAACTAGATTCGGGGAGGATCTCCTTACTCCAAGATCCAGGTTGACTATGTATCAGCAGTCGCCCGATATTCTAGCTACTAATATTTACAACAACCTGCCTTCACACTGGAAGAAGTTCAATTTAACTAAATTTAAATAGCAAGTACAACATATGTTGCTTAGCAACAACTTTTATTCACTACAAGAATTTTTAACAAATAATGTTACTTGATTTTAATTGTATCTGTTAATGCTTTAAAGTGCAAGCGCTCCTCCTAATCACTTTATATTATTGCCTTTGTAATTGCAAGCTTACTTAATGTCTTTATTATTATTATTATTATTGTTGTATTCGTGTTTATACTGTGCGTGTCTTTAGACCATTTCCTATACTTTTGTAAGTCGTTGGAAATAAATAAATAAATAGAAATAGAAATAAATAAATAAAATAGAACTCTGCTTGTGGATGTTTCACGCCTATTTCCTCCTTGTTTCCTCTGCTAGATTTGTGTTGTTCATATGCTTCTTTAACACAGAATGTCCTATTAGCAAACCGACTATTGTTTAAGAATTATCTCTAACCTGGAATCACCGGTCTAATCTGATTTAATCTTATTCAATTTCTGTTTATGGGCTACTTGTGTACCAAATAGATTCCACTTTCGACGAAGACATTGCTCTCTATCCAGTATTAACTTTGTGTAATCTTTGTCAAGTTTCATTTTGGGCTAATGGCATCACTAGGTTTTTTTTTTGGCGGTCCCGCCTTAGGTTCCTTTAATAGCTTTTGATAATTCACACCATGCGTTCTAATTATAGCAGTTTGATTATAATTTACTTATAGGATTGTTAATCTAGCCTCACTTTGTATGTAAATATGTAGTAGTTCTGAGTTAAATATTACGTCAATAGCAGCTATTAGCGTGATTTTTGTGGCTCCCGTGACATACAGCCGCCTTATAACCGCTGCTTACAATGTATTTATTCATCACATCACCAAACGATAAGTTATCATAGACGTAAGACCTTTAGATATAGCCATAACGTTATGTTGCACTTAGGTCCCAAGTTTTCCACACAACCTACATCTGGCGATAGCGATTTGTTGATGATTTTGTCAATGAGAGGATTCCATGTAAATCTTTAATCGAATCTAGGCTCTTTGTTTCTATGACAAATGGAATCTTCACACCCTGTAGTATTGGAAATTTAGGATCTGCAAAAATGCATTTCTTTGTAAAAACGATAACTTGTGTTTTGTGTCAGTTGACTGTCAGTCGCCCACCTTTCCACCAGTCATATACGACGCTTAGGATTTTTTGCATTCCTTCCGAGCGTATTCCAGACGGAACCTGTCCCGTATTACTCCTTTTCCAGAGACACTCCCAAAATACCTTGAGCAATCCTCATATATTGGTAGAGTCCTGATGAGATTCCCTTTTTTTATTGTCTTTACAAGAGAAATTGTGGTAGCATTGTTGAATGTTCCTTCACGATGTTAAACCACTTTTTGGCTTCTATCGCATTAGTCGTTTAAGGCACCATCTAGCGTCGAATCCGTGGATCTTTCTGGTTGGTAGGTATATTGGCGATCGCTGAATGGTTGTTTGTTTAGCGTATCATTACTAAAGCTGGCCACGAGCGGTACCGCGCAGTAGCGTAGAGTCGACCAGGCCTCGCGTTCCACTAGAGTTATTCTGCTAATAGAGATGTTTGCTGCCGCAAATAATTTCGCTCATCTTTTAAATAAAAATTAAATAACACGTGCTCAAACACTTACCATTTTAAGAGTCCTCCGTGAAATCACAAAGTGAATAATGTCTGTTAAATATTTGCAACATTAGATATGTTTCAACTGTTGTTTCGGCAAAACTAGTACGGCATGAGGAAAAAATGCGTTTATATGCAGAGAACGAACGTTCTACATCAAGTGACGTAATATTTGCGTAAGTAAAATAATCTTTCAAATAACTTAACGATTCTGTTGACGCACCTTCACAAATGTGTCTTAATGTGTCAAAATCAGAATTTTTCTCAAAAACACTTTCAAATTTTTCTAGAACAGAAACATTTTTGCGTCTTCAATCGCGCATAGCTGTGCGTGAACATGTTGCACTATTTGTAGAGATTCTTCTAACGGCACCGCAGGATTTTGTAATTTTTCTATTGCATCTGTTAGCCCGAAGTAATTGTGAAGGATTTTTAAATCCATTTTAACCTATCTTGAAATTTCGACTAGCTTTTCTGGATAGCGGCAGCTTCCTTTGAATCGAATTGTAAAACCACGTTCTTAATATTGTCAAAATATTTATGATAATAAAACGCGGCCTGCAACCATGTTCCCCAACGAGTTAGAATAGGTTCTGGTGGCTCCGGTATACGTGGGCACAGTCTGTGAAATTCGCGAATACGTTTCGGTGATTTGACAAATACTGCTTTGGTATGCGCTATTAAAGCGTCTACCTCAGGATAACATTTTCTGATACTATCCGCCACAAGATTGAGAGCATGAATTTTACACGTAATGTGTAACAAATTAGCAGAATGCTTTTTAGGAGACCGGCCTACAGAAAGCATGTTTGCAGCACCATCACTCACTAACATCAAAAGTTGGTTTGTTGAAAGTTCAAACTTGTCCAATGTATTTAACACTAACTTTGAAATTACTTCGGCAGTACACTGTTGTATTCGTTTGGAGACTAATAGAATTGAAGGTGCCGATTGATGAGGTTCCAATTTGCGTGCCATTACATTAAGAACAGAATGTTTCTCCGATCTGTGTTTCGTCGACACATAACCACAACTTTTGATCTTTCAACTCCGATTTTATTTTTTGTTCAATATGTTCGCGCGCAGATGGCACAATTCTTCGTAACGATGTTCGACTTGGTAATTTGCACTCCGAATAGTTATTCCAAAAGCAGATAAATGGTTCCTTGTCTAGTAAATTAAACGGTATATTACATGCAAGGAACAACGCATAAATTAAATATAAATTTTTCATTGTCTCGTGCGCAATTTCTTTTTGAGACATGCTTTTCACTATTTACGTGTCGTAGACAATGTTGTCTGGACCAACACATTAACGGGATTTTACAGAATACACATTTAATTTTAGCACCTTCATATATTAAGTCTGGAATTTCTGCAATAAATTTTCGAAGTTTGTCCGACCGCGGTCGTTTTGCTGACGAAATCATAATTTTTATAGAACAGATAAACAATTGCGCAAATGACCGGCAGCGAAAATGTCCGTACTGCTCCGCAGACGAAGTAATACTACCGTTCCTCTCGGTCCGAACTGATTCTACGCTGATGCGCGGTACCGCTCGTGGCCAGCGTTAGTAATGAGTCTATAGAATTTCGGTGTTAGGTCTGAGACCTTACCCACTTTATATAAGAATATGATTTACCGCATATGACGTAGATTGAAAACATCCTCTGAACAACACATAATAAAATTCATTTTCCCTTTAAAACAATTACTTTTTATTTAAAACATTAAATTTATTTCTAAAACGCTTCGTTTGTAAGACATTTCCCTACAGCAACTTAACTGGTCTAGTTTGTATATATACAATGGGAAAAAGGTAGAGGTAATGGTCACGTGACTTTTATTACCCTGACTATTCGATCGCAAACGGGTGATGGATGCTAGAGTGGGGTGCAGTTTGAAATATTGTTAGATAGGTTAGATTTCAATATTTTGAAATTTTATTCAGTTTGTTAATTGTATGCCCTCTATAGTTTGATATAATATGGATTTGCAAAGAAAAAAACGGGTTGTAATCATTGGCACATCGGTTGCGTTTCTATTAAAAGTTTTTTTCTTGTATACCTCTATGTTTATTATTTTATTTAAATATAGCGTAATATTTATCATATCAACTACTTATATTCTTACATAAAATTACATATTATAACAAATACCCTTTCACATATATCCTTCAAAAGTTTTGTTTTGCTTTTTTAACGAATAAAGTAACACTGCGCATGACGGGTAATTTTTCCCAACGTCCGGAGGTCGGTAACATTTGGGTAACAGTGGAGTATCTACCCGCGTTCGAAAAGTAGTGTAAACATTGTCCAAAGCAAGTTATCCGATATTTTCGAACGGGTAGGGGAGTACCTGGGGACTACCTACTGGATTTTCGAACGTGCTCCAGATACTACCTCATGGCTTGCCAGTCGTCCAAGTTTACTTTTGTCCCATCGTACATTATGATCCCCGCTAGAGCAAGTATCGATAGGTCTCAATTTGCTCTGTTAAAAATAAAGAATAGTATGTTGGCAATATTTATATTACTATTAGGGAAATAAGTTAAGTCAGGGTTGGCAACAAGAGAGTCGTTAGGGAGAAGCATATGGGGTGTATGCTATTTTGTAATGTACGGAAGTTTTTGTGAATTAAACGTTAAAACATTAAAGAGTGTGTTTACAAGTATGTGATACTCATTAATATTAGTAATTGACGTCAAACTATTTTTTTTTAAGTTAAAAAGTTATCCAACAGAAATGAAAAACTTAATTCAGAAAAGTTAGAATCGTTAGTACTTCAAAGTGCTTTATGTACTTACGGAATTACGAATGTATTCTGGGATATATTTTCTTGTGTTTTTGCTGGAGTTATCTTTCTGTTTACGTATTCTGAGTCGTTATATTAAGACTATTTTTTATTATTTAATGAAAATATCAAGTTATGACATACACATGCACCATAAACAACAATGTATTAATGCAGATAAAGGAAAGTATATTTATCGTTTGATGGGATCTAAGTTAACGACAATCAACAACAAGCCTTTGATTTAATCTGATTATAAGTTGTGATTGATATCAATTTACCAGTCTCGTTAATTCTATTGTAATTGTGGAGTTTTGGACTTTTATCAGCGGTAATCGTTTTGCAATTGATATGATAATTTTTGAATTGTTTTTAGAATCGAAGTTGTTGAAGTGCAATACCCCATTCTGTTTGCCAAACTCAAAAACCAGGGGTGTTGCAAATAACATTACCTCCACACAGCATGTCCTAAATTGAATAGCATAGAATGAAATAAATAACTCAGGAATAATTGGATAATAACTAAAAATTGCTATTTTCTTTAAAGTAAAATATCTTGTAATGTAATTTTATTATCAAAAATGTGAAAAATGTTTAATGTAAAACTTGTCTGTTTTAAGGTACATTTAAAACTGATCACAAAATCAAATTTACGATGGCGTTTTCCAGCAACTTTTTTATTTTAAATGGACGCCACGCCGTGTTCCACATAGTTAACCATTTAACGCATAGGCCCGACTTAACTCGAGTAGTCCCATATTTTACTTTAACTTATTGCACGTGTCTGAGTTAACTTGAAAATTAATTTTAACTAAACTACTATCTAGAACTAGAGACAACACATCAACAACATAACTCATTTTTATTTCAAATACTTCATACTAACAGTAAATAAAAAATTTGAAAATCACATACTAACAATTTTCGTTTAACCCAAAAATGAGACACTATAAAAAACTACTTTTGACCGATTTTAATGAAAAAATGTCTGCGTTAAAGTGTTAAAGGGTAGTTTCTTTTTCTTTTCAAGAATACATGCAACCTATGTGTGTTTAAAAAAGGTGTTAAAAAAACCAAATTTGAAGTTTGAAATTTTTTTTTCAAAATCAACGCCTGTATATCCCGAGTCGAAATTTGCACGATTATCACAGCAAGTACAGCTGAAATAGATATTTTTATATATACACAAAGTATATACACAAGTTCCTAAATAAGTTAGGTGCATACCAGTAGCGGCTCGTGTATTTCCGTTGTATATTGTGTACATTGTACTTAAATATATATAAACAAGTAGACGAGGAAATCGAAGCGTTGTTCTTGACGTCCTATTTACACCATAACCAGCCGTCACTGGTGCGTAGTGTTACCAACCTTACCGTATATTATATGTTATTAGTAGGCTTGGCACAGAGCGCTTCGCGCCAGGTTAAAAGTAAGGCTACGCAGCCCACGACGCGACGTATGTATACAGACGAATTGGCATGAGCTACCTCAGCGAATGAAAATATTGATTTGTTGCAACAGCTTCTCCTCAACCATTTGCAGCGTTACACATAATTATAAAGGTATACATGCTTGTAAGTATATCTAACGTACGCAAGGAAAATAAACGACCATGGGCTGATAAAGTCACTAAATTTATCAGTGGATTTCCGGATTTCAATTGTAATGGAGCTGAAATATCGTGTAAAGATCACACAGCAAACATCCTTCACTGAGACAAATGTGGAAACAAACCTGATGGTGCAAATTTTCCACCAATCTTATCCACGTTATTAAGAAGTTACGTTTATTTATTATATTATATTATTATTGAAGTCAAACTTTTCAACGTGGCATATTAAAATTAACATAACCTTAATTTTATATATAAGTATTAAGTGCAACAGATTTTTAAAGAAACTACTTTGTTATTTAATACATTTTGGCTTCCGTCGGTGAATTATGAAAATTTGTAATTTTCCTTGGAATTTCCAACGAAAAAAATATCGTCCCAGTAAGGAATCGAACCTGACATCTCCCGCTTGCCGGACGGGCGTGCTAACCATTCCACCACGGGGACCCAGAAACGTTCACTTTTTAATACCTTGTTATTATTTTTATCTGCAAATATATCATAATATTTTCACAGACAACTTGTAATTCTTACATGCCAAGTACACTATTTAATTAATATAGTTTGACTTCCGTCGGTGCATTATGAAAATCTGTATCTGTGAGTGAATTATGAAAATCTGTAATTTCTTTGGAATTTACCGGAACGAGATTTTTTCATGTCTAATTACATCGAAAATTTTAAGGAAATTACAGATTTTCATAATTCACCGACGGCAGCCGAGATATATTAATTAATTAGTGTACTTGGCATGTAAGAATTAAAAATTGTCTATCGAAATATTATGATATATTTGCAGATAAAAAACAGATTTGCAGAAAAATAATAACTGGGTATTAAAAAGTGAACGTTCCGGGCATCAAGGTCTTCGTGGTGTAGTGGTTAGCACGCCCGTCCGGCAAGAGGTGTCAGGTTCGACTCCTTATCGAGACGAAGTTTTTTCAAGTGTTTAATTACTATTGACTTAGTTTACTTTTTACGGTTATTACATTACAGAAATACAAATGCCATTTTAAAACAAAAAATGGCAATAATAACATTTCAACGCGTGCATATATTCGCTATATTTACCAAACATTTTTATTGCGTCAGTTTTTATTTTTTACCATAAGGTATTGATTTCTAAATCACACATATAATATGCAGCCATGCGACTGATCCGATTCTGTCGCGAAGACCGATTATGCCAAACCTAGTTATCAGTTGTAAGTGTATCTAATAAAACCAAATAACTTTTACTTAAAACATTTCATAACTTTTATAACTACGAAATTTGACTTTAAAGAAAATAGCGATTTTCAATTGTTTTACAATAATTTTTGAAATTATTTTTTTTTGAATTTAAAAATGTTTTTAACAGACTCTCGGTTAACACAAAAAACTGCATAACTTTTCCGAATTAAACACGTCTTTATAGTTGGTTATTAAAAAAACACATAGGAACCAACTCAATCTAGGATATATTGTGTAGAGGTGGTCCTTGGCATGTTCCCGGTTTTTAAGTTTGGAAATGGCTAATTGCGGACAATACTGACTGTCTCTCGTTAGTTTCTATGTATCTGTATAGCAAGTTGCATTACTTTTTATTAAGTATAAAGAGAAAAATATGCCTAATTGTAAGTTGTTTATTTCAATAACCGTGACGTGCTGAAATATAACTAAGTAGAAAAGGATATGTGTTGACAGAAGTGATTAGCGGCTTGATGCTTATCAATTTTTCACGAGATCGGATACGATGTTTCACGTGAATGTTCATGAGGAGGCTCTACCGGTAAGCACGTGTTCAAGTCTATAGCAGGTAGTGGCCCGAACGTGATGTTGTTTAAATTTTAAAGGCCATAAACCGACGTATGTACATACCTGTGTACGTAGTATCAAGCACCTTACTTTTATCAGGACGTACCTACAACCGAATAATAACATAAAACATGTTTACGCGATGAATTAAGCTCTAAAGTAGGTGTGTAATTTATGCATTCTACAAATAATTGTTTCCTCGTCAGTAACAATGTAAATTAAAATTGTATTATATTTAACACTCAAGTGTGATAATGGTATATCAAATTGCTACAGATTTGTTTCTTTATTTTGGGTTAATTTCTTAAAAAAAGGTATATTTAAAAAATATGCTGTTATACTCTTTTTTTTCTATTAGGAGGAGCGTTTTTAGAATCAGGTGCTGAAAATTTGGCTTGTGATTGGCTATTTTCTATACACAAAAAAAGTAAACATTAAGAGTGAATTCGATTAATTTGCACTCAGTACGAGTAGAATAGCTAGGATACTTCTGGTCCAAAATCCTATCAGATTTAACAAAAATTGAGCAAAGAGTGACAAAATATTATAATCAAGCGTTCTTGATCGAAATTCTGTATTTGGGTATACCTCTAAATTACAAGCAACTCTTCCAAATAAAATTTCTGAGTATCTTTAAGATAAGGGTACTTTACTCTTTGGAGGTTTTCATACCGCTGTTATTGTTAACCTTAGAGTAGATCTGTTATATTCAATGTAAGTTTGGGTACATACATCAACTTTTATCAAGAGTAATTTTTTTTTTTGAGAAACCAATAATAAAAAAGTTTCCCATTTGTTACATACTTTTTTTGGACACACTGTATGTTTGTGTTTGAAAAACAGAATATACTCGACATGTATAAGAAGATGCAAACAGATATATCGAAAATGAAGGTTACTGCTAATGTTATGTGTTAAACGAAGAATTACTCTTAGGTACGAGGTAGACGCTATAAATCCTTGGCCTGATATAGAAAAAAATAAACTTGATAAAATATACAAATTTTTATTTTTCAATATAATCTCCCCTAACTCCAATACATTTATTACAACAATCAATTAATAATTCTATAGCCTTGTAAAAATAATCTAATTTTTTTTCCTCAAAATGTATTTCAGCTAAAACGACGTCCTCTAAGGTCTTTTTTTAAATGAGAAAATAAATAATAATCACTTGGAGCCATGTCCGGACTATACGGTGGATGTTCCAATTCTTGAAAGCCGCATTCGCGGATGGCAGCTTGTGAAATGGCTCCAGTATGGATGGGTGCACTGTCGTGCAATAATCAAACACCTTTTGTCAATTTTTCTCGACGTTTTGTACGAATATTGTCCCTCAATTTTTGCAGTAAATAAATTGTGCTGTTGACAGTTGTATTCCGTTCTTCAAAGTCAATGAGTAAAATACCTTCAGAAACCCAGAATATTGTGACCATCACCTTTTTCGTTGATTGAACTACTTTCGCCCTTCTGGGACGAAGTTCATTGGGTGGCTGCCATTCCATCGATTCCTTTTTGGATCGAGGATCATAACGCAGAACCATTGTTTCATCTCCTGTGACAATTGACTCCAAAATCGGTTTCAGGTTGTCCTCCACACATGTTTAAAAACCAGCGCGCATATTCGAGCCGACGTTTACGTTGGAGAACAGAAAGAAGATGCGGAGAATTTAATTGAGTTAATCTGGGCTCAAATAAGAAATTAAGTAACGGTTAAAAACGCAACATTCAAACCAGCAGAAGTTAGAGAACTGCTGTTACAAGCAATTCAAAATGTTACTGCTGTAAATTGGAAAAAAAGTGTTGCACATGTTATTAAGGAAGAACATTAACTGATAATATTATGCAGGCTTTTATCATTTCCGTTAACATTGCTGGCTCCAGTGAGAGTGGCAGTATTTATAGTGACATGAAATACAAACAGATGTCAATTAATGATTTTAATTTAATCAAATGGAATTCCTATTTTATGTTTCACAAATACATACATCGCATATTCTATATTTCGATTGAAATAATTTTTTTTAAACACGTACATTTAATTGCATTACTCGAAACAATGGAACAAGTAAAATTCCTCTATTGATAACTTCACAAAATAAATAAATAAATTTCTAGAAATTTTAATGTAAATTTATATCATTGGTGTATTACGTTGCATTGGTGTACATCATTGCATTTTTCAAATTCCCGCCTTACAATTATGTAAATGTGGCTTTCTGCGTACTTTACTCCTCCTACATAAAAAGCAGCATATAGTAATTTAAAAAAAACAAGGAATTTATTTTATCTTCAATCTTCTATATTTTATATAATTCTTTAGTGTTACTTACTAATAACACAACTAATCTTACAGTGTGCAAAGTGTGCTTCTTCATCATAAGTTTCCCTCACCACTGGCATTTTCTACACTTACAGATTTTTATTTTTAGTGTTCTGCATGAAACCATATTCATCCTTATATTTCACGAGCAAAAATGTAGCTGAAATCTTGAACAGAATAAAGTAAACCATTAGAAATTTGAATGGTGGTAGACATTCAGAAAGTACACAAATTAGAATTATATATCTACAATTAAGTGCACTAGTTATCCTCTTTAAACTCTTGGTTAACGAGAAAGTCAATTAAGTACTAAAATATAAATTTAAAAAAGCAAAAAACATGGACGAAAAATGGTGAACCCCCGATATTTTAAAGCTTGATGTTACTCCGCCCAAAACTGTGTAATTAGAAGATGAAGATACTTATTGGATATTTCGCAAACACTAACAATATTTATTCAATAATTAGCAAGAATTTGCATTACATTGGCAAACATAATTTTCTGTAATAGGTTTTACCTGTAAATGAGCCAACACTTTCAAATGCTTTTTTTACACTACACAAAAGTTAGCATTTCAATGGATGTTTTGTAATTACACGCAACTAAATAACGAAATAAATTAATGTAATACTTTTCCAACAATGGTATGTCAAATATTATGTAATACTTTTCCAACAATGATATGTCAAATATTATAATTTTCATAAAGTCGTTAAATTCTGAGGATTTCAAGTTAATGCTAACTTATAACCGTTATAATGCCTAAACTCATAATCATTAAATTGTTAGCCGGACGGGTAAGACTTTAAAATAGCACTGTGGGTGGATAAGGTCCATTTTGGGAATATGTTCAAATCTTATGCCTGTTTTTAAAATAAGCGAAATAGCAGTGGAATTGGTACGTTAGCATTGCATGGCCAGCAGTTGCAATTTACTATCCCAATGTTAATAAAAAATGCAAAAGACGGTTTTCATATCAAGTTAATTAGTATTTTATGTCCAAAACCTATTTCCACTATACCTTAATATCATCAAAAATGCAAAGGGCAATTGATCCACTATTGGAGATAGATTTACCGCATAGGCCCTTAAACCTGATTGAGGGAGCTAACCTGTTTAAATAAAACAAAATCAGGAAAGCAGAAATGATACAATAGGCCCATTGGTCCGCAGTGGTAAGGATGTAAAGACTAATTCTGCTTATGGCAACAATCAATCGTAATCAGGAATTATTAGTTGGGAAGTAATTTTAAATTTCGTTATTAATACAGCACATTTGGAATACCATTTCAGTTGGTTATTCGTGCCAATACGTTTTATAAACATTGAGTAATACCGTTTTGCAAACTATTACAGCTAAAAAGGTAAAAGAAACATACACAGCTTAGCAAATGGAATCAGTTGACAGAAGCAGGTATGACTGAAATAAGATTATGTAACGGTTAACCTTGTAAAATTGCTAAGTAATATTTTTAATACAAACAGCATGAGTTGTGTTTCGTTTCTAAACCAATTTCCCAGGCGATAAATTAATTATCGTTATTCTGATCCCAATAATATTTACTCTTTTGTCATGTACTTCTGCCTCTCATTCTTATACCGGGACAATTGACACCTATTATCATCCGGAAATTGGTTGACGCATGCATAGTCTCCATATTGCGCTCAATACTGTAATTCACAAATTAAGTAGACCGCGAATAATGTATCTGACAATTTATGTTTTTGTCAAAAAAAAAAATTTTGTTTTGCACTCTGTAACATATTACTCTAACATTTGTGTTTATATTTACAGGCATGGCTTATAAACAAGCAAAAACACATAACGGATTACGAAGAAATTTATTGTAACAACATGGATAGCAAAGTCATAGATCTCGATCCTAATAAGTTATGCAAGACGCAACAAGATTGGACTGATTACATCTATTATATTATTACTGCTGAAATTCTATTACTTCTCCTGTTAATAGGAAAAGTTTCATACGACTATTGGGTTTTCAAGACAGCTGGTTACCTACCTTGGCCAGCTAGTAAAATGCCGAAATTACCTTGCGACTGGCTGTGCGAATAGTGCAATAAGTGCCTAAATATATATAAAAAAAACTTATATAATTTTTGTGTATGTATGGTTGTGACGGAGTTATAGTCCTAATATATGGTAACTTTATAAAGCTTACCATTTGCCTTACACTGGTTGTGCATATACTGTAGGGTATAGTATATTTATATAAACATTATTAATAAGCCACTAAAAATTAAGAACTACACACTCATATACAGTATCAGGGTAACCTTTGGAAAGGAGTACTTCCTTTTCGGAACTGTAGTAACACAAAATATTATTCTATGTACCTGAAACTAACCACGCATTTTAATTGCGATATCAAATTAGCAACGACTTTTAACTCATATCTATAAATAAACCAAATATTATAAGGACTCCATTGTCAACTTAGAACGAGTAGAAAAAAAATATATTTTATTAAGTTATTGTATAATATCTGTTCATTTAGATCTGAATACATAATTTGTACTTCCAAAAGTAACAAATAAATCAGAATGAAGAAAGAATAGGTGGTATATTCTAATAAAATTTGCCCTCTTATTAGCGTCTTAATTTTGACTTTTTACTTAAAATGAAGGAGTAAAATGTTGGACCCTCGCTTTGGACAATTGTTTGATTAAAGATAACTTTTTTTAACTGGTTTAGTTACATGTTCTTGTGCGTTACTCGTACAAGTATAATCTAGTAGCTGTCGCGTGTATGCACTAGATGCACCAATGTTATTCTCGGATCAAGCGGGGCACATTGGGCTGTTTCGCTGAACTCGAGGGTTTCGATAAGGCTCTAAACGCGACAGATCGACTCCATGTGACACACAGACACGTTTTCTCCGCGCACACGCACGTAGCTGTCGGTAGTATGCACTAGATGCACCAATGTTATTTCTGGCTCAAGCGGAGCACATTGGGCTGTTTCGCTGAACTCGAGGGTTTCGATAAGGGTCTAAACGTGACAGATCAACTCCATGTGACACACAAACACGTTTTCTGCGCGCACACGCATGTAGCTGTCGCCTGTATGCACTAGATGCACCAATGTTATTCCCGGATCAAGCGGAGCACATTGGGCTGTTTCGCTGAACTCGAGGGTTTCGATAAGGGTCTAAACGTGACAGATCAACTCCATGTGACACACAGACACGTTTTCTGCGCGCACACGTACGTAGCTGTCGCTTGTATGCACTAGATGCACCAATGTTATTCTCGGATCAAGCGGGGCACATTGGGCTGTTTCGCTGAACTCGAGGGTTTCGATAAGGCTCTAAACGCGACAGATCGACTCCATGTGACACACAGACACGTTTTCTCCGCGCACACGCACGTAGCTGTCGCCTGTATGCACTAGATGAACCAATGTTATTCCCGGCTCAAGCGGAGCACATTGGGCTGCTTCGCTGAACTCGAGGGGTTCGATAACGCTCTAAACGTGACAGATCGACTCCATGTGACACACGGACACGTTTTCTGCGCGCACACGCACGTAGCTGTCGCCTGTATGCGCTAGATGCACCAATGTTATTCCCGGCTCTAATCTAATTCCTAGATTCCGTTGGCTCCGGGATGTGAATTGCACAGGAGTGGAGTTCTGTAAGCTTAAAGGTTGATTCTCACTATACGTTCCGTCTCCGTTCCATACCACTTCCGTTCCGTTTACGTAAAATATAGGTTGATTCTCGCTATACGTTCCGTTATCATTACGGGCGTATACGAATTGCGTCAATTTACCTGCTTAATCCCAGGTTAAGAAAAGGTTCGGGTTAGGCAATATACGAGTTGCGCCAATTGGAACAATTACCGAATTACCTGTCCCTAATTGGTGCGGGCGGTGTCCACAAAGTAAGTTAAGAAAAGGTTCGGGTTAGGCAATATACGAGTTGCGCCAATTGGAACAATTACCGAATTACCTGACCCTAATTGGTGCGGGCGGTGTCCACAAAGTAATTGATAATATATAAATGAGCATTTTATTTTGAATTGTTAGTTTGGCCCGTTAGTTTCTGCCTGTACTACAGTGTGCGAGAACCTACTGTGAAGTTTAATTGAAAATATGGAAGCAGTGAAATTTTCGTGTAGTGAAAAAGGAAAGGCCCTACTTGTTATAAACTACTTTAAATTTCATGTAGTGAATATCCTTTCAAATGGTAACATACGATGGCTATGCACAAAGAAATCTTGTCCTGCAAAGTTATATACATCATCTGATAAAATGATAATTGATAATTCAAATATATCCCACAATTATATATGTGAGGGTGACAATAAAATGCACTCACAACTATTAGTAACAGTGCGAATCGAAAAATTGTTGAAGATTTGACTGAACGTCGCTAATTCATAAAGAATTGCGTGTTAGTAGTTTTACAGAGAATCTAACGGATGCAGATGTTGATCGAATTAGAAGAAATATGTATCAAGCCCAGAGGAACTGTTTGCTTGTGCTTCCCAAAAATCAAAGGGAAGTGTTTGTGCAAATACGGACATCGCGAGATGAAGAATTCCTTCAAGTAAACGATATCGGAAGCAATATTATTATATTTTCATGTTTTACAAATTTATCTTTGTTGTGCAGTAATACTGAGGATATTTATATGGATGGTACTACGAGTTTTGCACTAAGTTCTTTTATCAGTTTTTCACAGTGCATGGTTATAAAACTGGTCATTACGTACTGCTCGTTTTCGCATTATTGTTAAATAAGAAATCAGAGACATATGTAACATTTTTTAAGTTGCTAAAGAATAAAATCCGGTTATTCAATTTAGATTTTAATTCGCAAAGTGTTATAATCGATTATGAGATAGGTATACATAAGGCTGTAGGTGAAACATGGCCACAAGCAAAAATAATAGAGTGCAGGTTTCACTTATGGCAGGCATGGTATAGGCAAATACAGAAACTTAATTTGTCAGTAGAGTATAATAATAAAAGCTCACAACTAGGTAAATTTCTAAAACATTTATTTGGACTTCAATTTTTAAATCCTGACGAGGTTAGTGACTGTTATGTTTTCGATTTATGCGATGATTTGCCACAGAATGAGAAAGTAATCGCGTTCTTTGATCATTTGGTAGATACATACATTAGTGAGGAGTCTACCTTTCCGCCTCAAATATGAGCAAAAAAATTATTTAATACAAATAGAACTACTAATGCATGCGAATCATTTCATTCTCGTTTTAATCAACATTTCTATTCTCCGCATCCAAATATTTACGAATTTGTACAAACTCCAAACGATTTTCAAAGAGAAACTTACATAAAAAATAGTGTAAAACGGCAACAGTATTTGCAAGAAAATATAGTCAAATATACAAATAATTTATTATCAAGAAAAGAATTTGTAAAAATAGTTGCTTATAAATTTGCTCCTTAGACAGAATTTTATTTTATTTATATGTTTGGGTTGTATTTTAAATATCTGTTAATTAAATATATTATCTGCTAATTATGTCAAGAGTTTTTCTTTACCTGCCCTTAATCCTCCTCTCTGCAAGACTTTGGCACAATTCGTATATAATTATTTCATTCTCAGGTAGGCTGGCGCAATTCGCATACCCCGATCATTACATATATGTTAATTTAAATTGATATCTATTCACATTCTTCGAACTTGATGTGAGAAAATGTGCTCCGGAAAAAACTTAATCCTAGCTGCTATTATATTAGATGAAGTAGCTAGCTTAAAAATAAAAGAACGACGATTTTGGGTGTACAATTTGTTAAAGGAAATTATTGAAGGAGAATGTAGGACACTATTTAGAGAACTAACGGATGACGAAACTAAATTTTCCAGTATTTCTGCATGTAAAAATATAAATTTCACGAGTTACTAGTCTTCATTGAACCAGTGATAACAAAACCAAATACAACATTCAGGGAAGCGATAACAGCGGAAAAAAAAACTTTGTGTTTATTTAAGGTAAGTTGTTTAATTTGTTACGGAAAAGTAAAAAAAAATATTAGGACACTTAAGTGTTATATAATTCATTGTTAGTTATTGTTTTCAATGTTTGGATCATTATAAAATGATGTGTACGAAGCAGCTGTCGAATTTGAAGTGATAGGAGAGGGCGTAGGCGGTGGAGACTGGAAACTGTAATTGTTGCTAGCCGGTTGTTGTTGAATCTGAGTAGGTACGTTTGGACGTTGATTTGTTGTTGAAGTCTGTTCCAGTTCCATTTCTTATACCAAAATTAAGATCTTACTTTCAGTAATATTTCTATAATATGGCGTGATGAGTTTAACTTTTGCACCAATACTTTAAAAAACACATCTATTGGTTTTTTTGCTGCAGGACGACCCGTTTCTTCTTCTGCTTTGTTCTTTTCAACGAGGTACTTCATTAATACTGCAGTAGCGAATTGATCTTGTTTTCTTTTCGACGGTGGTTGGCTGAAATAAACTAGCTGTCTTTTAGGTGTTGACATAGATATAGTTGGAGTAGGAGAAATTGAAACCAATCAATAACAGTAGTATTTCCTTGCCGTTCTATTTCTTCATTCTCCACATCAATACCTTCAAGAGGGCCAATTGTTTCCCGTTGGTGTGAAAATGGTTGTAAAAAACACATTTGTTCTTCATATCACCACTTTTTTATTGACTTATTAGCTTGTCCCGATTTTGTCACTTTATTTTTCTTATTTTTTCGCCACGGGTCCCTCAATTAAGTCCATCTGTTTCTGCAAATCGACACTGTAGTAAAAAAGGTTGTATTCTAAAGATTACATATATTCTAAAAGTTATAATTATATATTCTGTAAATACTTATTGTAAAAGTCGAAAATTTAAGTTTTATTATTGTTTTTTTAGGTTTTTGGCAACGGGCGACTCTTTCCGCTCATTAGCTTTCAGCTACAGACTCGGGTATTCAACAGTATGCGCTCTAGTAAAAAAGTCTGTCAGAATATGCGGGTAAAATTGTCTTAACTACTTGTTTATTGCATAATTTTATCAAGGATTATCAGTTTAATTCTATAACTACCTCGCAAAATTCTTAAAATTCGACCTTACAAAGTTTGCCACAACAAGGAGGAAATGCAACAGCTACTGCATTTCAAATCAGAGATACTTACAAAGATTTTTTAATTCTCCAGTAGGAGCTGTCGAGAGCAAATGCAAATGAGAGCAATTTAAAGTATTTAGCTAGTAAACATTAATTACATTTCATGTTCATGTACGTACCAATATTCTTGTAATAAAACGATTTGTTGAACTTGTGAGTTTCTTTTACTAACCCAGTGCGACGTTAAGTTCCCTTGCAATAGCCTACCAGATCTTCTCTTTCTAGTGATTGTCATTATATTTTGAATTTTCTAAATCATGGAGGGCCGCATTTTCCCTCACCAATTCAATCAACTTCTCGTCATTCACTGAACGTATAAAGTAAGTAACCGAATCGTAACGACGTTCCCACTATCAATACCATTTCCGACACGCTTCAGTCTGTCCGTCAAAAAATACGTTTGCAACAATATGGAATGGACCTAACTGGAAACGATATGTAAACGGAACGTTCATTCATTTACAGTCAATAATATTTTACGTAAACGGAACGGAATTGGTATGGAACGGAAACGGGACGTATAGTGAGGATGAACCTTAATACGTCAATCAAATTCGATATCGACTGAATATGGGGTATCCTATGTCTATCGAGTTTGAGATCGACAGAGATCGTATAATGCGGCATTATTTGCTCCAATATTTAAACATTTGGTACAAATGAATGCTCCTTTGCCATTTTGTGCAGCGTTAATAATTTACTGTTAGTTTACGGCGTTTTATTTGCGAAATTACAAAAAAAATGTTGCCAGTTTTCTATGATCTTTCAAAGTAAGCGAATGCACGCAACAACCGGGAACCAACTATATATAGGACACTTCGAGACAACAGCGATCCGCTTGCTATACCTGAAAGCAGTTCGGATCCTTACAAATATGTTAACACCTTTTCTTCAAGCATTTACAATTCTCCAGACTTTGTTGAGGACATTCGTCTATTCCTTGATCAAATTTAATTCCAGCGGTTTTTTCTTTAATACATCTTATTATTTTCTGTTATACCTTTTGCCATTTCTCATCACTTCTTCCAACACAATCAAATTCATTTAACACTTACATAACTCAAAATTTTCCAGCTCTTAATTTTCATCCGAATACTTTAACATAATTTTCCAATAAATATATATCTATTTACAAGTATTGTACATGTGCATAAAATTAAATTAACCCTCATGTAGAATATAAGAAAACATAAAACAAAGTAATTCTCCGGTAATTCATTACTAATATAATAGTGCAGACTGCCTTTAAGAAGTGGGGCCACTTCAGGTCCCAGAAAACAAGGCGAATTTCGGAAATTTTTTTCCAGAGTTTAATAAAAGCAGTGAAAACTTCAGTGAAAGTATTTTTATTTATTAAATACACATTTAAATGTAAGAAGACATTTTTCTCTTCTGTTTTTATTCTAAAATAGCGGCTTTAGAACCTAAAATTGCGAGGCATCTTTATGCAAGCCCTCAAACGGATGAAACGATTGTTACCGTATATTTCAACTCAGAAATTTTTTTTTATAATAAAAAGCTACTAGATAGCGTACGGAAATTTGAAAATACCGTTTTTTTCGAAAAACGATACACATTTAGAAAAAATTTATAAGAACTTTACCAAAAAATTATTTATGCAAAGGGATCGCAAAATCTCGTACGGTATCCACCAGATAATATATCTGAAAAATCACCTTCAAAACGTCAAAAGAATCGATACAAATTTGTAGCATTTCGCCCGATTTGAAAAATGCAGTTTTTAGAAAAACGCATTCAAAATTTTGTTTAATCTGCAATGCCTACACCATACAAATGGCCTTCAGTCTCGATATTCTCCTTTTCTTCATCCTTTCTGGCTGACTTTAAGGTGGCTTACCTTAAAGTTCTTGTAGCTTCAGTCAATGATCGGTCAGATAACTTGATACGGCGGTCGTCTGCCTCAACGCAGAAGTTATAGCAATTTAACCCTATGGTCATGCCAAAAACCGCTGTAATTTGCATTATACTGCTTATTCCATCGTTGAAGATACAGACAATAAAATTTCCTGCAATATGAAAGAATGTTTTCCACTTGCTATTGATTTTATTGAGTGTACACCAATATTTTGCTGTGTTTACTTTTATTATTACAACATCTGCAAACTATTATATGAATCTTCTACACTTTTTAGAAGCTCGGAAGTAATTGACTCTCAACAGGTAAGGGAATTACATACGTCTAAACGTAAGCGGACTGTATCGAACCAAAGGCACTTGAAGCAAAACCATCCGAAACGACCTATTTGAGATATCTACGTGCTATGAAATATTTTTTCGTATTAATGCTTTAAGGCAACGTATTAATCAAAAGGAAAAAAATCGTTTTTTTTTTAAATTCTGGAGTGGCCTTACCCCTTAAAACATGTGTTTTTACGATATGGTACCTCGAAGTTTCCAAAATGTAAGGATGAATAAAATTTAAAAATATCAGGTGTGCGTGGATGTAAACTGGAGTACTGGGTTCTTCAATGTCAGATATAAAGAACAACGACGGCAATTGACTCTAATACTTGTATTTTAAAAATGGTATATAACTATTTGCACTTAAACACTGAAAATCTAAAACATTAAGGTGTATTAGCTGGAGTTACGTACACCATTTCTACTCGATGAGAGTTAGTGAGAGTCTGGTTATCGAATCCGTTCTTGTTTATTAATAGCAAAGTACAATGGTGTACGTAATCCGCTTCACAACTGTGTCAGCAAAAAAAGTAATCTTAATACACAATATACAATAGTTCAAGATTCGAACATCAGGATTTCATTCACCTCCTTCACCTTGAAGCACTTCCCTAGAGAGCACTTCCCTAGAGATTGCAGACACCGATCTCAGCGCCTCTGCCACGAATGGAATGCATTTTGGAAATCTTGTTTTGATACTGTGTTCACCGCCGCCCGTGATTCAGTCTTCTCTATCATGTCAAATTTTGCTCCTTCAACTTAATTTTCATTTTTGGAAAGAGGAAAAAGTCGCAAGCCGCCAAACCGAGCGAGCACGCTGACCGGGGAACAGCGGCCGTATTGTTTTTCATTAAAAACTGTTGTACGATGAAAACGGTATGTGGCCTCGCGTTATCATGGTGAGGAACCCAGTCGTTCCTGCGCTACCTCTCTGGAGGTAATCTTCGCATATCCTCCCTTGGATGTCACGAGAAGACTATGCATTAATTGTCCGAGTTGGAGCCACGAACTCTGTGAATAATCCCACCGATATCGAAAAAACATATTACATCAGCAGACTTGACGTTGCCTTTGACTTAACGGGCTTTTTTGGCCATTTTTGAAGCGTCTAAATCAATCATTTGTTTGTGATTGACTCAAAGTATCGTCCCCAAATGCTTCCTTTAACATATTGTGCGTTTCTGTGACAATCTTGCCGAGTTTGAAACAGAACTTCATATAGATAGGCTCTTCTCCCAAATCGGCAATTAAAAAATCGCAAACACAAGCAGGCACAGAAAAATTCTTCGCTAACAAAGAACGTTTCCACTTACAATGACGCTGCTTGCCTAATAATCGTACTAATAAAATATTTCAATACTTGGATGTTGTAGGAGCGAAGCGTTTATTTTTCAAATCGTGTCACTATGAAAAAGCATTATAATCAAATTTGAGTATGTTCAACAGAGCTAGAATAAAGCTAAATTCAGTGAGCAAATATGAATGATATTACTTTGTGGAATGAAACGTAAAATTGTAGCAAAAATACTAATTCGTATTTTCTTGGTGTAAAGTTGCGAATGCCCGCCAAGGTTAATATATAGTAAACAACACGGTTGAAATTGTTTTAATATCTAAGGCAAATAACATTTCCATTTTTGTGACGAACCAGTAATATAATATTATATAGGTGTTGATGTAAAATTAAAATCTTTTGTGCAAAAACAAGCGAAATTTACCGCGACAAATCCCAAAAATGGTTTTCATAATATTGTACCCCTGGAAAAAATTGGTCTACGTTCAATTTTTCTCCAGAAATTTAAGCCAGCTTTACTCACATTATTAGGCGAATTGTTGATTTTTTAAATAGTAGCGATATCGTCAACTTGTACTTGCAATAAATGCATGTTAATTATCATACAAAGATATTTTTTGTGATTAGGTTGAATACTGTAAGAAAAGTTTTTAATATCATTATTACAATTTACATTTTAATTGCTTAAGTGCTAATTAGAAAAGAAATCTTTACCGCAAGACCCGAGTTACTGATATATTTTCCAAAATTACTGTATCCAAAATAAATTTCCCCGCTAATAAATAAAGACAACATCTAACTTTCTTTGTCGTACCTAATTAATTCTTGACCAGTCATTCATTTTAAAATCTATGCTAGAAGAGAACCGTTGACAGTTTTGTAGCTTTATTCCGAAATTGTCAAAAAAGAACAGAACAGAAGTTCCTTTATTTGTTCTCTATTTTAGATTTTACAAACAAATAATAAATGCTTTAATTTGCATTATTTGCAAGGTCGCACGAGTCGTGAGTAAATTTTGCTGCTTCGTGCATATTTCTCATAACACCTAAGGTAAATTACGGAAAGAGACGTGTTAATACCTATCCAATTAAATAAGTCAAAGGTGCGCGTATTCTACTTTCAAAATAAATTAGTACAGAGCCATATATCACACAAATTATTGAAAACAATGGTCACAATATACATACATATAGGTCTATTGTATTTTGAGATGTTACAAGTTTGAATGAAAAGTACAATTAAGAATAACCGCAATTTTATTTTCAATAATCTACTTAAAATAAATTAAACAAACTATTTACATATGTAAGCCTCCGTGTGTGGTGTATGTGTTTTTGTAAAATTGTTGGTTAAAATCTTCTTTCCTCCCTTCAGAAATGTTCCAGGTCCTTTTCGAAATACGGGCTGTTCCATCAAAATGTAAACTTTGGATACTTCTGCATTTAGTTCGCTATTAATTTCGAAAGGTAATACTATTTTAGTACTTAATCTGAACTATTTTGTAGAACCAATATTAGTAGAGATACGCTATTGGCTAAAATATAAGAAAACAGCCTATACATATATCTATTTTTTGTGTTCTCAATAATAAAACAAAACTGTTACAAGAAGTTACCAAATGTTTACAATATAAAAGGGTTTTGAGTTTATGATGCGAACTCCCCCAAACAAATAAGTAGGTACTTAATCACTATATAATTTATTACATCAAATATTTGAAAATCTCATCTCCGTTTATTTTTTTATAGTCAATAAAATAACAGACCTTGTTCCATTTAATTGTAATTATTGAAGAAATTTATTTTACAACGAATGTCTAATTAAAACTCCCATAGTGTAATATAAGGTCTAAAGCCTGGTTGATATTTCTGAAAAAAACCTTTTACTCGAAATGCAAAGCCTACCACACATTTTAAGGACCTATATACAGATTTAGCGGATGAAACTTGCGACAGCCGTAACCCGTATGTGGAATAAACGGACTCCGCTGTTGAGTAGAATTGTTGACGAACAGATGATGCATTCAATTCCTTTTACATTGATTTCTGGTTTTCTTGTTAATGTTACAATGTTAGCGGCACAATAAATAAAAAAATGTTTGATAGTAATTGTAGCTGCTTTGTAATTTGAAAAGGAAATAGATTTCACAAAAGTATGAGAAAATTTTCCCATAAAGTATCGATATCGAATATTAACTAAGAATTGAAGTTAGACGCAAAGTAGTGTAGTACGATGGTAATCACACAAACGTCGTATTACGTTACGTTGTCTGTAACTATCTCTTTCTGACGTGTATACGAGTCGCGCAGAATTTTTACTACTGTATATCTGTTATATCATTGTGAACAGATAAAAGAATGGGTTATCGAATAAGCAAAGAAAAAAGTAGGTAAATGTTTATTAAAACTTCATAGCTTATATACCTCGTTGAGCCGTCACCACATGTAAAAACTTTGTTTGTGTTCGCACTTCAAGTTTTTCCTCGACAGCAACGCGTCCTGTGACCTAATTAACTACACTACGTAGTACCGATAGTATGAAAGCATAAAGTAATTCAATTTATAAACTATGATATAAATATGAAACTGAAGATGCAAAATGAACATGTTTTAACTATGTATACCACATAACACATAATTTTGACTTAGAACATAGGAATATATCTAGTTAAATGAAGGCTAGTAAGAAATACTATTTCTCAAATTACAAAAATACAATGTGGTTAATAGCGGTAAGTAAAAGCTTCTTAAGATAAATGTCTTGTATGAAATACATGATTAAATTATCTCACTTTTGTTTTGTGATTATCATTACAAATATTATAAATTTTGGCAAAGTAGATACTTACATACATTGTATTATTTTCCCCCTGAGAGTCAGCTATTTGAAGTTATCTTATGTTCTTCGTAGGTTCTCATTAGTAACGCTGGCCACGAGCGGTACCGCGCATCGGCGTAGAATCAGTTCGGACCGAGAGGAACGGTAGTATTACTTCGTCTGCGGAGCACTACGGACATTTTCGCTGCCGGTTATTTGCGCAATTGTTTATCTGTCCTAGAAAAATTATGATTTCGTCAGCAAAACGACAGCGGTCGGACAAACTTCGAAAATTTATTGCAGAAATTCCAGACTTAATATATGAAGGTGCTAAAATTAAATGTGTAATCTGTAAAATCCCGTTAATGTGTTGGTCCAGACAACATTGTCTACGACACGTAAATAGTGAAAAGCATGTCTCAAGAAGAAATTGCGCACGAGACAATGAAAAATTTATATTTAATTTATGCGTTACGTTTATCGCATGTAATATACCGTTTAATCTACTAGACAAGGAACCATTTATCTGCTTTTGGAATAACTATTCGGAGTGCAAATTACCAAGTCGAACATCGTTACGAAGAATTGTGCCATCTGCGCGCGAACATATTGAACAAAAAATAAAATCGGAGTTGAAAGATCAAAAATTGTGGTTATGTGTCGACGAAACAACAGATCGGAAGAAACATTCTGTTCTTAATGTAATGGCACGCAAATTGGAACCTCATCAATCGGCACCTTCAATTCTATTAGTCTCCGAACGAATACAACAGTGTACTGCCGAAGTAATTTCAAAGTTAGTGTTAAATACATTGGACAAGTTTGAACTTTCAACACACCAACTCTTGATGTTAGTGAGTGATGGTGCTGCAAACATGCTTTCTGTAGGCCGGACTCTTAAAAAGCATTTTGCTAATTTGTTACACATTACGTGTAAAATTCATGCTCTCAATCTTGTGGCGGATAGTATCAGAAAATGTTATCCTGAGGTAGACGCTTTAATAGCGCATACCAAAGCAGTATTTGTCAAATCACCGAAAAGTATTCGCGAATTTCACAGACTATTCTAACTCGTTGGGAACATGGTTGCAGGCCGCGTTTTATTATCATAAATATTTTGACAATATTAAGAACGTGGTTTTACAATTCGATACAAAGGAAGCTGCCGCTATCCAGAAAAGCCAATCGAAATTTCAAGATAGTCAGGTTAAAATGGATTTAAAAACCATTCACGACAATTACTTCGGGCTAGCAGATGCAATAGGAAAATTACAAAATCCTGCAGTGCCGTTAGAAGAATCTCTACAAATAGTGCAACATGTTCACACACAGCTATGCGCGATTGAAGACGCAAAAAATGTTTCTGTTCTAGAAAAATTTGAAAGTGTTTTTGAGAAAAATTCTGATTTTGGCACATTAAGACACATTTGTGAAGGTGCGTCAACAGAATCGTTAAGTTATTTGAAAGATTATTTTACTTACGCAAATATTACGTCACTAGATGTAGAACGTTCGTTCTCTGCATATAAACGCATTTTTTCCTCATGCCGTACTAGTTTTGCCGAAACAACAGTTGAAACATATCTAATGTTGCAGATATTTAACAGACATTATTCACTTTGTGATTTCACGGAGGACTCTTAAAATGGTAAGTGTTTGAGCACGTGTTATTTAATTTTTATTTAAAAGATGAGCGAAATTATTTGCGGCAGCAAACATCTCTATTAGCAGAATAACTCTAGTGGAACGCGAGGCCTGGTCGACTCTACGCTACTGCGCGGTACCTCTCGTGGCCAGCTTTACTCATTACAAGTACGCTGTAGGTAAGTATTTTTTTAAATAAACACATGTTTAAAAAAAACATTCCCAAGCTAAACTTCTTCGAAATATTTTCAATAAGCCTAGCACTTAAAATCCATTGCCGTGGATCAATTATATTGCTTGGCAAAAATACTTTGGTTATTAGTCATTACGTTTTGATTGCTATTACTAAATTGATCGATGTTGTCATAGATCACAAACGCATAGTATCTCTGGGAATATATTTTTGTTGACTAGAGTCTTATATATGAAGATATACAACATTTTTCAAATTTCATTTCATTGTAACTGTTTTTTCGTTTAGCGCTGTAATCTATTTTGGTGAAGTTAATTATTTAAAGGAGTTACGGGATTCTAGTCCCTTCGGAATATGCTCTATTTATTGAGAGAATCGTAATGTATTTGGGAAACTTTTTGATCATTTTTAACAAATTTCACCACAATCTTTTTCTAAGGCAGTTATTGTTTTAAAATAGAAAATGTTTGAATGCGATTTGCAACCCCACACTTGCGCATTAATCGTAATATATAAGCATCTTGTCATTTGTGTCTTTATTCAGTCACATATGTCACGTGTCTCGCCGAAATTGGATTTTGCATTTCATTACTGAGACACCGAACGTCAATCGTTTTAAGACGAATACAGTATGACGTTATTCAACTTTTGTGTACTGTTTATATGATGCCGAGCTATGTTTATGGCTTTTCATTTCCGTTTTATACAGTATATTAACCTGAGTAATTAGCTTTCCGCATTTGCGTCGGACGAGATACATTTTTGTGTAGATGAAAATGAGAGTACAATTCCATAATGGATAGAGTAAAAGATGCAAATATGGAAGATGTTGGTACGAGGGCGAATCAAATATTAACCGGACTTTTGTTTTAGAACATTTATTGGTACAGTAAATAAAATTTTGAATACACCTTATTTTTCTATATAATCTCCTCTTTTATTCCCATCGAATCGGAAGTTTTTTAATTCCGTCATCAAAGAATGAATGTGGTCGCGTCTGTAACCAATTGCACACGAACGTTTCTACACCTTCGTCGTTGTCAAAGTGATGACCTCCCAGTTATTCTTTGAGTGGCCCAAACATGTGGTAGTCACACGACGACAGATCGGGACTGTAGGGCGGATGTTCCAGTGTTTCCCAATGAATTTTGTCAAATTTTTCTAGGGTTAATGCAGCTGCCGAGCGTTGTCATGGAGCAGAATCGCACTTCGAATAGGCATGTCTCGCCTTTTTCGTCGATAGGCCAGTTTCACTTCATCAAGCAGTTGACAGTAGTACGCAGCATCTCACGGATCCCAAGAATATTCGTCTCACTGGTGCTTGTCCGCGGTCGGCCTTCATAGGTCTCATTTTGCACTGACTCTCGGCCATCGTTTTTCAGCGAACTGCGCTGCTAGTCGACGCAAAATTTCGGCAGGTTTCACGCCCTCGCGCGGCAAAAATTTAATAATAATGCGTTGCTCAACAGACGTGTGCGCCTCTTACTCAGACATGATGCTACTAACAACCAACCTGCTCTGGCGAGCCGAACCAATTTACTCCCCTCCACTTTACATCCCCACCCAACATATATCAACACGTCACGTTACTCACTTCACCTAGGGAGCGTTAAAAAGAGAAGTCCGGTTAATATTTGATTCGCCCTCGTAATATGGAATACCAAGGTTTCTCAATAATATATGTCGTTACATCTATGAAACGTCATGAACTTTTAGCCTAGACCTACTATTAAGGTTACAGTGACCCATAAACAAATTTAGCATTTCCACCGTTTAACAGAAGCGATACTTTAACTGCGTGTCTTCTTGATACTTTAACAGGTAAGTATGTACATATGAGTGATTATTTGTTTTCGTAGCTTAAGAATCCACTACTATTAAGTATCTACTACTATTGACTAGTACGTGAAATGGGTTTTACAAAAATACTATTGCCATTTATTATTTTTCAATACGTAACGAAATCTAATCTAAAATGTTTACAATGTGAGTTATTGGGAATATGGAATACCACTAGTCTATATTTGTACATTCATTTCTTCATTTCTATGAAAGCTTTCCTTTTTCTGTCTTAGAATGTCAGGAAGAAGTCAACGTCGAATTTGTAAAAAAAAAGAAAGCAGTTCAGTGAAGAAGAAACGGGTGGCAATTGCAGCAGTCAGAGAAAGAAGGATGTGACTGTGCAAATAATTATGTTATTATTGCAGTCAAAATACCTATAGGTTTTATCGATAAATAAATGTTCCAGCGTATTCCATATTTGCACCCCAGTTCCTCAAGTAATAATTTTGGCATTTTTTCAAGAATTCTTTTTTGGGGAATATGTAGGTCCACAAGAAATCTAAGTAAAAATCTTGGTCCGTAAATGTTTTGAGTATATTCTAGTGAAATTGAGCTTTAAATAACTCGATTTACAACGAAGATATACTCATAAAACAAAATAGTATTCCGTATTTGCATCTACTATTCTAATATTATATTTCTTACAATGTTGATCTTACACAGGTGTCATTGTAGCTAATTTATGTACAATAGGTCTGCAGTTCTTTTTATTATACATAAATTCGTGTCGCTATTAATAAATAATTTTACATTGTCGCGAATGTTTACACAGTGGTATTACGCAATGCTCTATATTTTGAGCAAAGGAATTTAAAAAATTGTGCTCTGAAACGTATCGTCTAGTATTAGTCTAATTTTTAGATAACACAAAATGTTTTCACATCTAAACATTCTAAATATGCATTCCACTCCAGATAATTGTGAATATTTAGCGTAAAGATAATGAACAAATAATAAGCTCTAAAATACTAAATCTATACGCCGCGCTATTATAAATTGTGAAATTCGAATTATGTATGTTTCCGGAAATTTAATTATTACCTTGGCATTCTGTTTCGTATTAATTTAGTAGTAGTTGTCTTGGTATTATAGTTTATTCTTAACTGGACATTGTTAAACTTGGTTAGGCATTGTTTGTGTGGCAAAGAAATGCTAAATACGTATGTGGATGACAATTTCTAAAATATTAACTTAATTTTAACTTTAAGATTTTTAAAAATACACTAATACTTTAATAAAAACCTTTAGTACCATGAAAATGCGAGATGAAGCAAGATAAATACATGTAAATAGTTTCATTCATCTCTTTGAAGATTTTGAGCATTGTAATTGTGTACATTTTTATATGCAACTTTAAAAGCTACAATAATTGTTTCAACAATGGTTCTATTTTATGAAAAAACAAAATTTGTTCCACAATACCAGGATTGGTAACCTTTTTTCAATAAAAAGCTATTTTTTCTTAACTTTGTTTGTAATACCTTTTAAATACTAGGCACAAGGAAAATGAATAAAAATGTGTATAGTATTTTTATTCAGCAATTTTATTTCTTAATAAAGTAATCGAATAATCAAATTGCATAATTCGTTGTCTTCAGTTTTAAGGAACTTTTCATCCATTTATGTTTGATTGGCAAATTTGCTTTTTTTGTTTTCTAGTTCCATTTGTGTAGAAATAAACTTCGCGGACCAAACATCTTTACATTTTAAGTCAAATTAACCTCTATCAATTTTATGAAATGATTTCAAATTTATTCGTTGGTATTTATGGTAAGCAATTGCGTCAGAGCAATGAAATCCCTCATTTTTTCTACAACAGGCAAGTATTTAGTCTTAATGAGGCTTCCTGTTTCGCCGCTTTTTGTATTCTTAAAATAAATGAAATTTTCGTGTTAATATCTTGAACAGATACACATAATTGACATTCAGAAGAAAGTAAAAGTCCTAAAAGTAATTGTGCAATATTTCCTCGTCCTTCCAACTTCATTTTGAAATTGTTGAGATGCGTTATCATGCCAATTGTAAAAGTAGCCTGAGAGTTTGGAATGGGGTTTGAAGATGGTTTCTACGTTGTTCTTGAAGAGAATCTTGCTGATGTGATCGGCAGCACCATGAATGTACAGTACCGTGCAATCGAATTAGGGCCACTTTGATTTTATACAAATATTTGCTATTAATATTATAATAACCAAAATTTCTAAATGTTTTCCGCAATAATCGGTCGGTAATCGGTGACTGGTTTTACCTGCTTCAAGTTAGTTTACGTGTAGTTTTGATGGTGTAAAGTGCAAGTATTATATTTTCATGCTATAATATTCGTTTTACATGTTGTTTTAGTGTAATTAAATTGAAATTTCGTGACGTTTAGTTTTCTTTTTTATTGATAAATTTTGTGAAATGGGCAAACGTAAAGACATTTCAAATGAGAAAAAAAAAACAAGAATTCAAGTGTTATTAGAGACGGGGTTGTATTCGCATCGGGAAATAGCCAGAAGAGAACAAGTTTCTCGTCAAACAGTCGACAGCGTAGTGATGTTAAAGAAAGAAAATTTACCAGCGACTTCAAGTGGTCGTTCTCATTGTCGCGGTATTCGCAAAACTTCGCCACGGGAAGACAGAATTATCATGAAAAGGGCATTAGAAAACAGGCAACTGTGCATTAAAGAACTTCAGCGTACATTACAGGCTGATAATATAAAAATATCAAATCGAACATTAAAATCGCGCTTATATGAAGCCAATATCAGAAGTAGACGCTCTGCAAAAAAGCCGAAACTTACTTTAAGGATGAAAAAGGCAAGATTGCAGTGGGCGCAACAGCATCGGCATTTTACTGTTGAGGATTGGAAAAAGGTATGTATCAATATTTTATGTATATTTTCAAAATTTGGAACATTTTTAGTAAATTCGAAAATGTAATGAAAATTTCTGTTTCTAACGATTGTTTTCAGTGACGAGTCACGGCTAAAGGCTATAAGTGAAGTTGCTCGTTTCGTTAGAAGACCATCGGAACGATATGATGAAAGCGCAGTGGTAAAAACAGTGAAACATCCACCGGCAGTCATGGTTTGGTCCTGTATATCAGGGGAAGGGCTTGGATCGCTCTATTTTGTAACAGGTACCATGAATCAAATTCAATATAAAGAAGTTATGGAATCAATCTTAATCCCGTATATGACATCTTTAGACCCCGAAAATTACTCTTACACATTTATGCAAGATGGTGCACCGTGCCACAGGGCAAAAACAATTCTAAATATGTTTTCAACAAGAAAACTGGAGATATTGCCATGGCCAGGCAATTCCCCCGACCTGAATCCAATCGAAAATGTTTGGAATTCTTTAAAACGTATAGTTTATTTCAAATTATAAGAATATAACTGTAGACTTACCAGGCCTTTAATACTTTTATTGCACCTTCGGTGACGATAATAACCTGGCAATGCATATTGAATCTAGGGGCCGTATTGACTATAAATTACGGCCCTATAAGATAATTATATGTTTATGTATATATATTTTACAAACAGTATAAATTTACATAGTAAGCAATTCGATGTTACATGTAATTAAAGAATTTACATATTAAATGAGATTTAAATGTACAAACAGGTAGTTACGCATATCGCAAATCATAATTCCATTTCTATTCAATTCACTTAAATTTTGTCATTACGGTCCTCAGCAGTTTGTTTGCGTATCCAGGTAGTTATTACCGCAGCTGGTGCAATAACAGCATTTAAGCCGTTCAAAGTTATATTCTTATAATTTGAAATAAACTATACAGTTTATGCATCTCCCAATACAACAATTGACGTTTTGAAAGCAAACATAACAAATAGCTGGCAAAATAATGCTCACCTTAAAGAAGTTGCAGCAGCGTGTATAGCAACCATGCCAAAAAGAATTGCTGCTGTCATAAAAGCAAGGGGTGGTTCGACGAAATATTAATGTACGTGTTAATATAAATATATATATATATATAAATAAATAAAAAATGTTTTTATCAAACGTTGATACTTTGTATTATTTATTAAACTAAAACTCAAATTTATATAGTGGCCCTAATTCGATTGCATGGTGCTGTAGAGTAGATATGCTTGCTTAAGTAAATTAGGGTTAGATGAGAGGAGTTGCTGTGGAGAGGGGTTGGTGTAGCGGTTAATAGTGTTTTGAATATCTTTCCTAGAATAATTATTGCGGATCAGAGTTTCGGTGATGTGGTTCCATTCTTGAGGAAGCGAATTGGGTTCAGATATGGAAATGACCCTTTGAATTAGAGAATTGATAACACCGCGGTTTTGGGCTGGATGATGATGTGAAATGTATATCCGTATGCGTGGGATTTCGATAAACGGAATGTCCTAGCGTACCGTGAGGACGCCGGTGTACGAGAATATCTCGGTAAGGAAGGCAACCATCTGATGTTGGTCCTGTGGCTGGTCTAAATTAATTAAGTTGTAACAACTCCACGTACCATTTCTAAATGATATTGAAGAGAAACCTCAACAGTCCTTCGATTTGTTAAAGTAATAGAAATGAGAAAATGCCAATCAACTGTCCTTCTTGCTCTCATTCTACCAGATTTTGGCTGTCTAGTAAAACTACCTGTCTCTACAAAACGATGTCAAGCATCTTGCACCTTGTGTTCAACGTATTCTCAACCTTGAGGACATGTGTACATGTGTACGACCATCATCAATTAAAGGAATCATTCAGCTGACGTTTGCCGTACTTTAAAACATATTAACAAAATGAAACAGACTTAAAACTGTCAGAAATAATGCGGCTATTTGTTATGTTATTTCCTTATTATTAAAAGAACAGTAATTATTAGTCTGGGCAAACAGCGGTAACAGTCAGTGTAGTAGATATGTGGTGCGGAGTCGATGATTACTTATTTCACGCGTTCACAGCGTCAGTACTAAATCGATGCTCTATGCGAGTAGTTCTGTGTATATGTTAGGCCGTCGTAACTTACTTCGTAATTGTACGCTTAATTTTTGATTGCGGGGCAGTAGTATTTTGTCGCAGTGGATATCAGGACTTTAATAATAGGTAACAATATATTATTTTTTAATAATATTGTATCTCACGTACCTACTTTTGCGCGATACGCCACTGACGTTGCACTCGTTTGTCGAACCTTACAAATTACTAATAGCGCTAATCAGAAACTGCAGACAAAAATAACAAAGCAGTTTGGAGTTTGCTTGGACAGCAATAATTTTCGTTGAGGGATCTTCTATACTGGCCTGCAACATGTCGTATTTACATTTCGCTTCCCATGCTTCCAGTGCTGGAGTTAAAATTGTTCATGTACTACCAACCAATCACTTATGAATGTTATGACATAGAAGGTATTATGTTTGCTAATAAATGTATATATGTGTGTTTATATTTTAGCGGTTAGGTTATATATGATATTAGCCATAAAAAACTTAAATTATACCAAAGTTTTAGTGTTGGATAACTATTCTAGTCGCTTTTACTATGTATTACTTATATATAACAACAAAGCATTTTTTTGATCCACTAATTTTAGTTGTATCTTGTTGAGGTATAACAATACATATCAACTTATCATGGAAAAGAAGTTTGTTAACTTTTAACGACTTGTTGCAGTTTTTATTTACTTAGTCATTAGTTTAACAGACGTGATATGTCATTACAATATCGCAGATATATTGCTAAAATTTTATTTGCCAATATTTATCACGCCGCCTTATTTGTAAAATATCTGACAAACATAAATGAACAGTACCGCGAGAGAACATTTCCAGTAGAGGTGGGTATTTTGAGATTTATATAGACCCAACCCAGCTCTGCCCGACACGTTTATTAGCCCAGCCCGACCCGTACGTTTGCCAATCTAGCCCGCTCGTTGGCCCGGAAGCTTCACCGGTTGTCGGCCTCTGAATTCCGTTCGCCCCGATAAGCCTGTTTTGTCTGACATCAAAGAAAATAAATTTCATTTATATTGTACCATTGTCAGTATTAAAAAATTAACAATAACTTCAATGAATTATTTCATCCGAACAAGTAATGTGAATATATTAAAACACGAAGAAAATGTTTCCTTTTTTTTACGACACTCTTTTAACATTACGAATTACATTTTTTCGTGTAAAATTATCGGTGAATTTATATATTTTTTATTGTGAACTTTGAAAACAATACAATATTATTCAGTGGATTTTTACGACTGGTATCAGTACTGATATAATCATCTTCTGTAGCAACTGATGCTAGCGAACGTAGCAATAAAAGGTAATAAAACAGAAAATGGGAAATCTGCGGCTACCTTAAGTATGAAAAATTTGTCCTCCTATCTGTAAGCGAGCATATACCCAAACAGAAATGTAAAAAATTTGCGGACAGATTAAATTGGCGGAACTACTTGTAGGCGAAATTTAAAATGTTCTGCTGGGGTGAATTATACTTTTATTTAAATTTTATTCTGTTAAATGTTTTTTGGTATAAAATTATAAATATACAGTGCCAGCCCAAATGATTGATTGAGTTGGCAATTCTTGGAACCAAACTTAGGTTGGTAACGACCTTAATATCACTAACAATTTATATTTTGGGTAGTTGACAGTGGCCTGTATTTATTTTCTTCCTATCTTGTATTTATTTCGTACAAAACCTGTTTTTTTTTTCAAAACAAACTCTATAATAAAAATCCAGTGATTGAGGTGAGTTAGTTGGCGTTGGAATTATGATTTCATTTATGCATAAATATCATACGTAGATTCCATTAAAGATGCCTTTCCCAACGGAGTTGAATATTTTTATTGTGATGGCATATTTCTGAACTGGTGTTCTAAATGAACCAATTTCAAGCAACATATCCTGAAAATGATATTGCTTATCCAGACTTTCAATAATACCAGGAACGTATTGTTCAACGTTTCTTGGAAACTGGCAATGTTTCTAAAGGTAAATCTACTGGAAGACCAACAGTAGTTACAGAGGAGGTTGTGGCAGATGTTCAGGCACGAATGGAACAGAGTCCTAATAAACCTCCAAGACAATTATCTGAACAAACAGGCACATTCAGGAATGTCTAAATCTCTTAGATAAATAATTGGTTATATAGGTCTTTCATATGGAACGTGTAGAAAGCTACTTAAAAAAGATTTGCATATGAAGCCGTATAAGATGTCTGTTGTACAACACTTATTTCCTGTCGACTACATAGCTCGTGTTCAATATTGTCAGTGGTTTCAACAAAATATGACAATAACACTTTGGACAAGACATTTTTCACTGATGAAGCGTGGTTCCTTCTTTCTGGATATATAAATAGCTAAAATTATCGAACTTGGAGGACAGTGATTTGCATCCGATTAAAACTGTTGTATGGGTTGCTGTCTCGTCGTCATATAGTAGGTTCAATTTTACTCGATGTGACAATTAACACTCAACGATATAGGGAAATAATACTGGAGCCATTTATAAATGAACTGCGTGAGAATCAATTACGAGGCGGGTATTTTCAGCAAGACGGAGCACCTCCCCATGTAGCCAATGCTACAATCCAATTTCTTTTTTCCAGGAAGAATAGTGAGTAGAGGACTGTGGCCAGCACGATCACCAGACCTTACACTTCCTGATTTTTTTCTATTCGGCTATTTAAAGAATAAAATTTTTCGTAACCATTTACACAGCTTGGAAGAGATGCAAGAAGTCATTACGAATGAAATTGCAAATATTCCGGTAGAGTACCTACAAAATGTCTTCGAAAGTTTAAAAAGAAGAACAAATTTGTGTTTACAAAATCAAGATCAGCATTACCAGCAATTTTTGTAAACGCTGAAAAGCTATTATAAGTAATTTAATGATAATCAATTGCTCAGTTTGTTCAAAAGTTTCTTTAAATTAGCAGTATTTATAATTTATTTATATCAATATTAAGATATATAAATATATTTCATATCGTAAATGTTCTGTAATTAGTAATTACGACTTGTAGCAAAACATACAACAAATAAAAATTAAGTGGTGCATATCCGTTTTGTATTTAACTATCTTGTCTCATTTTTATAAATGTATGTATATATAACAAGTATCTACAAATTTTAATTCTTTCCAATGGTTAATTTAAATCTCGTACATATTTTGTCCTGTCGAGGTTATGTTTATTTATACATTACATTTCACTATTTATGCTTAAAAAATTATTTGCACGCCACTGATTATGAACTGTACTGAATTTAGCACATTTAGTGACCTACCAACTAACCAGCCAACTGAATCAATCATTTATGCTCGCACTGTATTTAACTTACACATTATTAAATTTAAAAGTAAATACTAAGGCATTTATACCTACTTTTCTGAAAAAAAGTTTGGGAAGAATAAGTTTGAATTTCAAAAAGGAACGCTCAACACTAACAGCGAACGAGCTCGTTGGGTAAAGTGGGCTCATCGGGTCGAACAGGGTTGGCGGGCCGTACGGGCTTGACGGGCTGTACTTTCGCTTCACATATAAAACTACGCCAGATTTTACAGGATAACATTTTCAATTTCAAATAATTACAAGTTAAACTATTGGATTATTTATGGATTTATCTAAGCCCTTTGATTTAACCAATCGTAGGATTTTATTGTACAAATTAGAATACTATCGAATAAATGGCATTCCACTGAAACGGTTTGGATCTTATTTTGCCAGAAGGGAGCAATTAGTTTTGCCACATAATTGTCAGTCGACGAACGAAAATGTCTCTGTCAGCGTATTCCAAGGCTTGATTTTTGGGCCCATCTTAATTTTACTCTACAGTAATTATCAACTTAAAAGTTTGAGTGATTTATGACGTAGATGACAAGCATAATTCTTACTGTATCAAACTCGAACGCCCTTTCGGCCAACACGTCTGTTGTACTGAATGGTATCAGTAAATGGATGGCTAGTAATCACTTGGTCGCTAAAAGCAAATAAATAGAATGTGTTTACTTTCACAATAAAATCAAATCTGTAAATCAACAAGATACCTTCCCTTGAAGCATCAGTAAAGATTTCCATATAAGCTCCTGGACAAAATTAACGCACCACTTTATTAAACTTAACTAATTACATTAATAAAAATAAAATTAAACTAAATTATAATAAAAATTTACAAATTGGGTTTATGCAATCATCTGACAGAGAAATCAGCGAAACGTGACTTGATTTTAAATCTCTTTTGTTGAAAATGAGTGAGATCAAAATGAAAAACATTTAAAAAATCTAATGCAATAGAATTCGTGGATCCAATGTGACGTTAGTACCTTATAGGTCCCCCTCAACTCCTAATTATCGCATTCATAGATCTTAGCATGCTAGCGATTAAGTTTTCAATGGCGTCCTGGGGAATATTCTCCCATGCTTCAATTACTGCATCCACCAGTTTATTGTGGTTGGCAGGTGGACCTTTTTTTAAGATGGTCCCATCAATACTCAATGAGGTTGAGGTCGGGACTGTTAGGTGGCCATTCCATTAATGGAATATCAACAACGTACAGGTAGTCGATAAGCTGTCTAGTCCCGTTAAGACGCGCATTGCCTTGCATGAATAAAAAATTAAGACCCACAAAATGAGCAATGGCATTACGTGTTCAAGAACAATGTTTTTCAGGTAATAATCTCTGTATGAGCGAATGTCCCCCCCCCCCCCCCCCCACAAACATTACAGAGCCACCGCCAAACGGAACCCTTGGAGAAGTTTTGCAAATCTCTTTCCTTCCCTTCGCCAGACACACTCACGTCCATTAGGAAATTTTAAACTAGCTCTCAATAAAACCTTCTTCCAATCATTAGAAGAACACTGTTGATGATTTTTGACAAAACGCAATTTTTGAACTTTGTGCTCTCTGGTAAGTAATGGTTTTTTTACCGGAATCCTGCTCCTTAATTCGGCTTCATTTAAACGTCTTCTGATTGTTCGAGACGATATCACAGTATTACGAACCGCTTATAACTCATTTTTTAACACATTACTTGTGATTTTCCAGTTTCTAAGAGCGGATTGTCTTAGAAAACGGCCACCTCTTTGATTAATACATCGTTTTCGCCCTTGCCCTGGCCTTAGAATGTGAGATCCTGTTTCGTTAGATCATCTAACCATGTTACTTATGCCGGAATTATTTCTTCTTAACACACTGGCAAATTTCTTTAGTGATTCATTTTTCTACTTTAAAACACTCGTAAATGAACTTTAAAACACGTACATATGTGATACAACCGATAATAAAAAGTAGCTTAATAACTTATCTTAATCAGCAGTTTCTGGACGGTTTCTAAATCAATTGTGGTCAAAGGTCAATTAACATTTGTAATTTTAAAACAAAACGGCATGTGTTTGAAATGTCAGAGGAAGTCCAAACCCTACTTGTAAGACAATTAGTAGATTCAAAGTTATCATTATCACTGAATGTTTAAAGAAAATGTTAATGGTGCGTTAAGGTTAAGGTGCGTTGTCTAGGAGTTTATTAATAACCTGTGTAGTTTCTTATAAAAAAGATGCTATGCTATCCCGACAAAATTGTGATAAAGATCAGAGCGAAACAACAGCAGATTATGGATATGGGGAAAGGATACTTTTTCGCAGGATATACTCGGAAGGTTGGGACGAAATCATAGTTTCGTCAACAGAGCATGGAATGTACGAGAGAGAACGTTGTTAATACAGAAGCGGAGATCCTTGCTACCTGTTAGAATATCTCTGTCTTCGAAAAAATTTCAGCAGATTTAGCTCTTCCCTGCAACAATTAATATCTAGTGCTACTGGATATGTTTTTGTAATAAAAACAAAACTGTTCCTGTGTTATCTGCTATTTTGTTGTCTTGCAGTGTGCGTTTTTAGTATATCAGTACAAAATATCTAACAATATACTTATGTATTGAGATGAATAACATTTAATGTAAACAAAGTGAGGCACATTTTCATGATGTACAAACAAAAGTACAAAGGACTAAGAGTTTAATAAACATATCTATTTTGACCAGATCAGATATTAGTGATATTACGGATCTTGCAAAAAATGTACAAAATAATATTATAATTATTTGAAGTGCTTATTGTTGTCAATGTCATTAAAATCTCTGAATGTTTAGTAGCACCTACCGCTATTTCCAGGTTTTTATGAAAAACAAGAAAATAGATACTTAGTTCAATACTTCGCGTTAATATTTAGAGTTTACAACCATAGCTTGGGATCTGATCAATATTCGAGAAGAATACTGTAGAAACAGTCCAATCGTTATACAATCAGTAATGCGCCTTTTCAAACAGTGCATTGTGATTGGTCAGAGACTTTGTTCTATGGAATATTAATGTAAGCTTGTAGAGGTATTATTTGCCACTATTGTTATATCGTAATTAACGCACAAATATGTAACAGGTAAATGGCCCTACGATGCATCATCAATGTTAAAAATAGCAGATATTATAATATATTCATAACATACGAGTATTGTTATAACCATAGAAGAGGAAGGTAGATTCTAATAAAACAATGAGTGATTAGTCGCCGAAAAATGATGTAGTACTTAAAGCACATGTCCAATTCGTACCCAATACGCTCTTGATAAAACAAACGGCAAAGTGCGGTAAATGATACAAGGATAGTCTGGAAAGTTTCCAGCCTAACAGAAACAAGTACTTCTGTTGTCAAATTCAGTTTTATTTTTCAACATAGTCCTTTTGTAAGCCTGGCGATGCTCCCATATCCTTAATCTGCCCAAATAGTAGTTGGCATATTGTTCTGCAAAATAGGTGTTTACGAATATGATGGCCTCCTCATTCGATGAAAATCTCTGCCCTCCCAGCGAAACTTTGAGCCTGGAAAACAGAAGAATGTTATATTAGCACCCCGAGCTCGGGGTGAAGTCGATCACCGATAATAAAATACATAACTCTCAGGTAGAAGAGTTGCCTCCTATTTTCGGGGTAATTTTCACCCATTATTTTAGGGTAAACAATACGCAAATAAAATGTATCTCTAAATATCTCTCCCTCAACAGGCACAATAAAACAATATCAAAAGTTATTTAAAATATACACGCAATAAGTTCAGGAACGGAATTTCTTATATTTACAAAATCCAATATTAATTTCTGTGGTTTAAATACAAGCCTTCAATTGTTATAGGCCTCCTTGGTCAATGTCCAATGAAAATTCTTGGTATTACATGCTGTTTGAGGAAACAGTGGCCTAGAGAATGTCGAATTTCAAAAAACATCCACACATCGTCACCCGAGAATTACAGTGTTCTATATCCACGTTACAAAAGTGGACATTGAAAATTCGCGGGTGACGCTATATATACAATTTTTCTCGAATTTCCACTCATTCCCAGAATAACGAGTGGGGATGAGAAGCAAGAACGAATCGAATACTTTCTACTATTGCTCAATTAGAGTTCTTGGATGACTTTTTACAGTGTTCAAGAACCAACCAAGTATTAACTTTTCAAGGGTTCTATACATTCTACCAGTAATTTGCGTCACCCACTGGTCGAAATGTTAGGTCGACCTTAATTTATGTGGATTAGTATAATCCTCCATGAGGGTAATACTTTACTCTTAAGGTATCACAGCCTATAACTGGCATATTTTTGGTACATTATCACTTCAAAAGTTTATTTCTAAATTAAGCATATTGGAGCAATTGAATCGTTAAGAAGCTGTATACCTGTGAACACATTTACGTAGATAATTTATATGCTTTGACCAATGAGCAACATTGTTATTGATGTTGTACGTGGTCTTAATCATGTATAAACATGTCATAATGACAAAAACTAACAATAATGTTTCTTTCTAAAACGATAACAGAGGACATTCAAAACGTAGTATAAAGAGACAGGTAAGAAATCTGACCAACCGATTCGTTCTAAATTGTTGCTAAAAATTTTAGAATTTGTTTTACAAACGATTTAATCAGATATAAATCGATATTTGGGCATGTGAAATGGGAAAAAGGAATACAATAATAGAAGACAAATAGAATGCACACAGTTACATAAGAATAAAGATTATACTTGATTGTGTCAACTTATTTATCTTTCAGGGCGAGTATATTAGAGCCTTGCTAAACACTTATATTGAAGACTCAATTGAAGATTGACATTATAGATATTGACATAACTTATCGTTGCATACATAGTGCAGTATTTCCATGCTTCTAGCGTATATTCTCTATTCGTATTTAGAACACTTGATATTAACTTATTTATAGCCAAAAGGGAAATATGAATAATGTTTAAACAGAAGCGGTGATTGATGAATCAATACATCAATCACCGCTTCTCAAATGTACGTCGTAAAAGAAAGAATTTTAGTTCGCAAGTTCGGTCTATCTACTCAACTCATTTATTGACCCTGATGATGCTTTAAATAAAAGCGAAATATTGGTGAAAATTTAAAAGAGTTACACTTTTTGAAACCTGGTCGTCATCCCAACGACCGCCATACTCCTTGGTGATTTACTTCTCATGTACTTCATCTCTACGGCATTTATTGGTGATTCATGCTTCTGCAGTACTGCCCATATTTCGCATCCATATGTGATTGTTGGTATAATTAATCTATTGTATACCCGCAGCTTCACTTTATGGTGTACTTCTTTCTTTTCTAAAACTTTTTAATTTATGCAATAATATATTCTTGTTGCTTTTATTATATTACTGTTTGCATACATTTCCATCTTTTCATCTTTCGTTAGAGTATTTCCCATGTAATCAAAGAATGTTAACCGTTCCAGCTCCTTTCCATTTATTCTTATGCCGCCTTTTTTCCCTCTGGTTTAACCATATATTTGGTTTTGTTTTATTGATGCTCATTTCTAGCTTGTTCTCCTCATGCCAGACATTTGCTAATCTTCGCATCTTCTTACACGAATCCGCGATCGACACAATATCATCATCCTTTCATATTGAATACTTCTGATCTCTCTTCTTCTACCTGCACTTTAGCTAAGACTTCCTGATATATCTGTTTTACGACCCTTATTATTTTCTTTGGAATTCTATATTCCTCTTGTGCTTTTCATATGGTTTCTTTATTTGTCGTAACGATAGCTGCCTTAAGGTTTATATACATCAAATGTAAACATTTTTCTCAAAAAATTACTTATCAGTAACGCTGGCCACGAGCGGTACCGCGCATCGGCGTAGAATCAGTTCGGACAGAGAGGAACGGTAGTATTACTTCGTCTGCGGAGCAGTACGGACATTTTCGCTGCCGGTCATTTGCGCAATTGTTTTTCTGTTCTAGAAAAATTATGATTTCGTCAGCAAAACGACCGCGGTCGGACAAACTTCGAAAATTTATTGCAGAAATTCCAGACTTAATATATGAAGGTGCTAAAATTAAATGTGTAATCTGTAAAATCCCGTTAATGTGTTGGTCCAGACAACATTGTCTACGACACGTAAATAGTGAAAAGCATATCTCAAAAAGAAATTGCGCACGAGACAATGAAGAATTTATATTTAATTTATGCGTTACGTTTATCGCATGTAATATACCGTTTAATTTACTAGACAAGGAACCATTTGCGCGCGAACATATTGAACAAAAAATAAAATCGGAGTTGAAAGATCAAAAATTGTGGTTATGTATCGACGAAACAACAGATCGGCAGAAACATTCTGTTCTTAATGTAATGGCACGCAAATTGGAACCTCATCAATCGGCACCTTCAATTCTATTAGTCTCCAACGAATACAACAGTGTACTGCCGAAGTAATTTCAAAGTTAGTGTTAAATACATTGGACAAGTTTGAACTTTCAACAAACCAACTCTTGATGTTGTGAGTGATGGTGCTGCAAACATGCTTTCTGTAGGCCGGTCTCTTAAAAAGCATTCTGCTAATTTGTTACACATTACGTGTAAAATTCATGCTCTCAATCTTGTGGCGGATAGTATCAGAAAATTTATCCTGAGGTAACGCTTTAATAGCGCATACCAAAGCAGTATTTGTCAAATCACCGAAACGTATTCGCGAATTTCACAGACTGTGCCCCCGTATACCAGAGCCACCAGAACCTATTCTAACTCGTTGGGGAACATGGTTGCAGGCCCGCGTTTTATTATCATAAATATTTTGACAATATTAAGAACGTGGTTTTACAATTCGATACAAAGGAAGCTGCCGCTATCCAGAAAAGCCAGTCGAAATTTCAAGATAGTCAGGTTAAAATGGATTTAAAAATCATTCACCACAATTACTTCGGGCTAGCAGATGCAATAGAAAAATTACAAAATCCTGCGGTGCCCTTAGAAGAATCTCTACAAAGAGTGCAACATGTTCACGCACAGCTATGCGCGATTGAAGACGCAAAAAATGTTTCTGTTCTAGAAAAATTTGAAAGTGTTTTTGAGAAAAATTCTGATTTTGGCACATTAAGACACATTTGTGAAGGTGCGTCAACAGAATCGTTAAGTTATTTGAAAGATTATTTTACTTACGCAAAATTACGTCACTAGATGTAGAACGTTCGTTCTCTGCATATAAACGCATTTTTTCCTCATGCCGTACTAGTTTTGCCGAAACAACAGTTGAAACATATCTAATTTTGTAGATATTTAACAGACATTATTCACTTTGTGATTTCACGGAGGACTCTTAAAATGGTAAGTGTTTGAGCACGTGTTATTTAATTTTTATTTAAAAGTTGAGCGAAATTATTTGCGGCAGCAAACATCTCTATTAGCAGAATAACTCTAGTGGAACGTGAGGCCTGGTCGACTCTACGCTACTGCACGGTACCGCTCGTGGCCAGCTTTACTTATCAGAGGATCATGTTGCACAGGTGTAACTACGAAACTGAAAGTACAGACAGCTGAGATAATGTTTATCAAGGTTTATTGTTAGTAAATTTCATAATCCTTACTTTTATTTATTAATGAAGTTTTTATGTCCCAATATACATCCTGATTGCTAGACTATGCAGTAATTGAGCCGGTAATGTTCATAACTCAATTTGCTAAAACAAATGAAAATAATTTTCATCTGATAAGATTGTATTTATCTTTATTTTTAATTACGTTACAGTTTGGTTCAAAATAATCAATTTGTTACTTTTAGCTATTTAGTATCAAGTAATGTTGAACATCAGGAAGGCGAATCTTTCAGCAATATAGAAGGAGATAGTCATTTTGTTAGAGTACTGCCACAATGTTCATCTGTGGTTGTAAGATTTATATCATTATAAATAATCTATGTTGGACGAATAACAATGACTGTGGGTAAGCATAACAAATACACTGTATTTGCATTAAATTATTTGCAACTAGTTGTATTGATCGTGAACTACTGCGTTCAATGTGAATCAAATGAATTTCGTTAGAAAAGTTGAAAGTAGTAACCTATGAGCTATCAAACAGGTATTTCGGATAAATTAATTCTGCGATATGGAGTATATCAATACAAGGTGTTTGTGTTTGTTGTATGGGACTATATTACAGGATATCTGTAATTTCCTTGGAAACTGCAGAAGCCAAAATATGTATTACAGGATATTTAGCAGATGTAATAAAGCCAATATACAGGGTGCGGAGAAAGCTCCAGGAATTTTATTTTTGTGGGTATGTGGCATTATTATTGTGATTTTTTATTAATTCTTAAGGTTTTTTTTGCATTCTACGTGTAGTTTTGGTGAAGATTCTTACGTCATGTCTCGTGAAAATGAACGTGCCACTATCGTCGAATTATACAACGCCAGGATGAAGACGGCCAATGTTGTTCGCACGACCGATTGCAGGCAAAGCATTGTCTACGACGCCTTAAAACGGTGCAAGGTGGAGAGACTTCGGATCGTCCTTAAAGTGACCGTCCAATCAGTGCAACAACTCCGGAAAAGGCTAACAAGGTCCGCTGCCGAATTCGTCGCAATCAGGCCGTGTCGATGTGCAAAATGGCGAACGAACTTGATGGCAATGAAAAAACCATCACCAACATCGTCAAGAGAAAGCTGAACCTCCGTAGCTACAAGATCAACCGCGTCCACTTCCTGAACGACGCAACGAAAGTAAAACGGCCACAGAAATCTCGCCGAGTACTTCGCTTGGTCGGTGATGGTCGCTTACAGAAAATGCTCTTCACGGAATCGCCAAAATCATCGTCAACTGCTCCGAAAGGGCCCCCAGAAAACCACAGCCGCGAAAGCCGTCGGCCGCAGCAATTTTCCAGTCTCGGTGATAGTCTGGGCAGGCATTTGCATCACCGGGAAGACGTCGCTGGTCTTCATCGACCACAATGTCAAAATCAACGCCGCCAACTATCAGCAGCATGTTCTTCGGGATGTGCTTTAGCAGTGGCGACACAACATTTCGGGCTGACTGATTCACGCTTCAGCAGGACTGGACACCAGCGCATTCCCCCCAATCCATCATCGCCGTCTGTGAAGAGTTGTTTCCGGTTCTTCGGAGCAAGGAGGTTTGGCCGTCAAACCCGCCCGACTTGAACCAAATGGACTTTTTTCTATGGTCCACCTTGGAGCGAACTTGGGAACAAGGCACGCCACCGTTGGCGCGCCCAAAGCTTCACTGATGCGTGCCTGGAACAAGATTACGATGAAAGAATGCACGACTACCCCAACCCTTCTTGTAGATGTTTTTGTTATAATTTATTGTTATTAAATTAATAAAACTTATTATTCGTTTAGCTATGTGGATTCATTTGTTTATGCAATATTTTTATGCTGTTGAAACTTTTAACAAATTCCGAGAACTTTTTCCGCAACCTGATGACCAATATTGGACTGAAGTTGTTTATAAATAATGGGCTGAAATAGTTATGATGTCTTGGGCTAACCTAGTTTACCGATATTTACATGATATCGTTTTCTTCTCACCGCCGGTACACTGGACTATCTTTACGAAATGTTTACATGTTGATGTTGGTGAAATATATTAAATACAATTTGATCTGTAACCGACATGGGTCCAAGCTAGTGGTTCTACTTAGGTTTTCACATTAACTGATATTCTGCGATTTCACAAATACTTAAGCATGATTACTCATTTCAAAAATGTTACTATTTGTTTAAGATAACTCTTCCTCTTTTCCTTTTAGTTCTATTCAACCGCTTTCTGTTATCACCGCCAATTTCAAATTTCTTTTAATAATAGCCTTTTTTAGCCTACAGGGAAGAATTATTGTTTAACTTGATATGATTATTAATGTTCGACAAACGAGTGCAACGTCAGAGGCGTATCGCGCAAAAGTAGGTACGTGAGATACAATATTATTAAAAAATAATATATTGTTACCTTTTATTGACGTCCTGATGCCACTGCGACAAAACACTACTACCACGGTAACCCGCGTAAAATTGCAACACAAGCAACGCTTCTATTGGTGATTCGCTACCTAAATCCCCTCTCGGCGGCTCTGCCGTAGCATGCATTTATCGAACCTTAATGATTATTTAATTGTGCGACAATAATCACTAGAGTTTGTTGAAAAGGTGGTACCGGATGGCAGTAGCGTAGCGGTAGCGGCGTGGGGTGATTTTCAACTCGTAGTCGATCTCGACAGTACCGCGAGAGAGTTCAAAGCGACAGTACGCTGGATGCCAAATAAGTACGCGGAAATGGGATGCCCAAAGGGTGTAACGTTCCCTTCCATTGTGAATAAATACCTCAGGCATTTCCCTGGATTAGAATATAGAAGTCCGCTTATTTATTGCATAATATGCAATAGTGGATTGCTAAGTCGCGATAGGTTTGAATGTAGAAAACATTGTAGAAGTAAACGTCATGTATTGAATTTAAGAAACAGTATTCCATACTGGCAATTTTTATATGATTTTATTTTTATGTTAAGTGTGTGCAACATCCCACAACGTCTAGTATCTAATGAACACTTTCGTCTTTTTTGGGCTAAATACGTTCCCTCATGGAAGCTGCCAACACCTATGCAGTTACGATACAATTCGCCACGTGTGCAGAGTTGAGAAATAAGAAAATCTGCCTATGTGTGGATGAAACAACTTATGCTCAGAAACACAGTCATTCATGTTGTAGCACGTCCTTTAAGACGTGATGGTCCACCAGCTTCATTGTTGTTATCTAGTAAAAGGATTCAGAAAACTAATGCAGAAACCGTTATCAAGATAATAAAAGATTCGTTGAGAGAATTTTGTATCACTGGAACCCAACTCACAATGTTCGTTACTGACGGAGCCGCAACAGTATTGAGAGTTGGTGGGATGTTGAAAATATGCTGTCCGACTCTTCTTCACATAGCATGCCTCATACACGCATGTCACCTCGTAGCAGAAACCATTCGAAAGAAGTATCCGATGGTGGATAAGTTAATAGCATCTACCAAAAAAGTGTTCATCTAATCTCCCAAACACATCCGTGTATTCAAGCAATTGTGTCCGAAATTACCACCACCACCTCAGCCTGTAATAACGCGATGGGGAACATGGCTCCCGGCAGTATCTTACTATCAGAAATATTTTTCACAGTGAAAAATGTCATCTTGAAACTTGATTCAAATGATTCTGCAGCAGTTCGAGATAGTCAGCAACTTTTTTCCAATTCGGACGTTCAACAACAAATAGATGAAATTTCCATGAACTATTCTGAAGTTGCACAAGCTATTGAGCAATTAGAAAACACTTATCTGCACGAGACGCATTAAATTGCATAAACAATTTACAAGCCGCTCTAGAAAACTTGACAAACACTATAAGAGTCGATGTTGCTAACAAATTTGGTGCAATTTTAACGAAAAATCCCGATTTACAAAAAGTTCGGTCTATAACTGAAAATCAAGAGTGCCCAGATGAAAAGGAATATCTAACATTTGCAAATCTTACTTCACTGGATGTCGAACGATCATTTTCGAAGTATACGACAACGTATTCACAACACCGTCGACGGCTGAATGAATCGACAATGGAAGCGTTGCTGATGTTGCAATTCTACGCAGCTTACCAGGGCGGTTGCCAATTGCCACAGTGGACATCAAGACGACAGGAAAAGGTAACAATATTATTTTTCACTAATATTGTATATTACGTACCTACTTTTATGCGGTGTGCCACTGCCGGTACCACCTTTTTAACAAACTCTAATAATCACTCTAGTACAATTTTGTCTCTTTGTTACATATTTCTACGAGATACCTGGTGCTGTAACTACCCTTTCGGAGGCTTTTAGCTGCTATCTCACCGGTTTTAGTGTGTCTCTAACAGTAAGTAGACTTGCCATTACGCAATTCATCGGCAATACCAGGAATTTTTGCCTTGGAAATACATTTATTTAATAATTTTTTTATTAGTCGCAAATCTCGTCCTATATAGAAAATGACACACCATACAAAAACTATATTAGCTATATTATTAGAGTTTTCTACTATAAATATTTGATTTAGTTATGATAATTTCAACTGGTTTCAATTGAAGTTAGTGGTTTTATTAAAAATATATTACCTTTATTAATTTTTTCCAGGACCGTAAATTTAAATGTCACTTATCCGTTTTCGCGATTACACAACAATCATTTCGAAGTTATCTTTTGGTATAGAACCACAGGTACTTATTGTTTTATTCGTGTGTGGGCAAAATTATTATAATACAGGATTGATAAGTTATGTAGCGCTTAAGTGAGAAAAAAACTTGAAAAACAATCGTTACAACCTACACACAAAATTCTTTTCTTAATTTGAGAGACACGCCATGACTAACAGGTTAACCCGATAAGAAAAAAGACTAGCAGCAAGTATAGAAAATAGTGAATTCCAAAGACTATTTAGTCTCTAGGCATGCGTCATTCGACAAACTTCCGTCAACAAATCGGAAAGTACAGGGTTATTATGGTCGAGATGAAGGACAACACGATGGGTGCGCAATCTAAATAAAAAAAGGAATTCAGCACGCTTCAAAAGGGATACGTGGAGTGCGGTGTTTTTAAATGCGCGGTAAAACTTATAGTTATTTACAGACCTCCTCTAGGCAATATTGGAACAATTATTAAATGATGTATATCACGGTGGAAAGATAATTTGTGTTGCAGGAGACTTTGATATTGAAGCAATCTTTTGATTTAGTAGTCTTGTAAAGGAGAATATTAGGATTACGTATAATTTATCTAGTTATATCGACAATATCTTTGTAACTCGAATTGAAGTTAAAGCAACTGATCTAAATACTTTCGTTTCCGATCATACTGCGCAAAAGGCACTATTAAAGATATCAAAATAATTTTTTTACTATTTAAAAAACACAAATTTTATAGAGTTAATTAATACTAAATCTAATGTAAACGATCAGTGGAATGCCTTCATTAACGCTTTTACTAACATTTTCAATCATCGTTATCCGCAAAAATTTGTTAATATTCAGCCTAGCAAACAAAATCGCGGGGTATATAATAATCCTCAGCTTAAAGATTGTAAAAACCGATTGGATATATTCTTGACGTTATATAGGTGAGACCCTAGTTATAAAAATATGTACACTAGCACCAAATTAAAGTACGATAGGCTCTTAAAAAGTATTCATTCTAGCAACTACCATAAGCTACTTACAGATTCAGACAACAAATTGAAATGTATGTAGTCTATATGTAATGATATATTAGGTAAGGATCCTCCTAACTCGGATATTAAAATTGATGGTAATCCAGGGGCGATTCCTTACCGATATACCGAGTTTCTAAAATCAGTTACGGAGAATCTAACTTCAATATTACCTGATACTGCTTTTAATTGTCATATATCACAAAATAACCAGTCTGTGTTTTTAAAACCCATTGCTGCAATAGATCTAAGAGAATTTAACAAAAAATTAAGAAATAAATATACTAGTGGTATTGATGGGATTCCCACTGCGATTGTAAAAAAGATCGTACCGGAAATCGAAGACGTTCTGTGCCTACTCATTAATAACAGCTTCAAGCAAGGAGTTTTCCCGAACAGATTGAAAATAGCACTCGTGAAACCGGTATTTAAAAAAGGAGATCCTTCGGAGTTGGAAAACTACAGACCAATAAGTATTTTAACTGGCTTTTCAACACTTTTCGAGATGGCGATGTGCGATCGGTTACTTGCTTTTGTGAGGGCATATAGCTTGCTGAACGAACATCAGCATGGTTATACCTCGGGCAAATCAACACATACAGCAATTTTTCAATTTATTCAGAAAGTTGTACAGCTTATGGAACAAGGTGAATTATCGATGGGACTTATCGAAAGCATACGATTCGGTGGATACAGACTTGCTTCTCAAAAATTCACAACTGTATGGAATCAAAGGGCAGGCGCTGCATCTCTTTCACTCGTACCTCACCTACAGACATTTCCCGGAATGGAATCACCTATAAATTAGACTTAATCACCAAAAGTATCGGCATAGCCCAAGGAAGTCTTTTAGGTCCTCTTTTGTTCATTGTATTTATCAATGATATGGTCCTTGACGATACAAAACTGTGGGCGGATATCTACTGTTACTCGGATGGTACCAATCTAGTTATAGACGCTAACACCGTAAGCGAGCTGCGAGAAAATATTCATGTTTCCTTTGACTGGATAAATAACTGATTCAAACAAAACAAATTAACAATAAATAAGGAGAAAACCAACTGTATTTTATTTAGAAACAACGTAATGTGGGCAGGCCGGACGATATCATGCTTAATGTAGAAGTTCTGGGAGTGTACCTACCTGACGAATTCCTAGATTGGCCGCGGCACATACATACACTTTTAAAAAAGTTAAATTCAGTTTCTTTTGGCATCAGAGTTTTAAATGCTTATATGACCAAACATTCCATTAAAACTGTATATTTTGCAATGTTTGAGTCACTGTTGCGTCGCGGTATCATATTTTGGGGTAGCAACAGTCTAATTCAAAATGTATTGTGTTTTTTATAAAAAATAGGAACAGTTTTAATGTAAGAGAGAAAGCATTGTACTAAAAGCGAACATTAACCTATAGCTATCATGTGCACAGATTAATAGTTACAGAGAAACATCCAAGCTATGCAGGCATTACATTTTTTAATAACTTACCTGCTAATTTAATTAACATTAATCAATCTAACAATTTTAAAAAACAACTCAAAAAATATTTGCTACAATTAGAACCGTACAATGCAAACAAATACTTAAATGAGACTAGATTCTTGTATACACATTGTAAATTTTTTTTTTAAGCTGGTTCATTAAGATTTTGTGATATATTATTATTATTATTACAAAGTCCCGGAACGGTTCAATAACTTTCTTGTTTGAGAAGTATTTTCTTCTTAAATTTGGTATGGATATATAGTTAAAAATAACGAATTTATTATAACATTTTCACATTTTTTCGCTTCCTGTTTGACAGGAAATGCTTCCTACTTATTACTTTTTTAATGGGACACCCGGTATATTATTACTGTGTGATATTTCAGCTCTTTTTATAGAGTTGATTGATATATATACGTTGATATTGCATATAATAATGTAATGCAATGAATACGATGTGGGGCAGTGAAACACTTACCGATTACGTAGCGATGGAGACCAGACGATCACTCAAAACGGTAGCACTCAATATATCTAGGCGGTTTACATACGCGGTCACACGAAGCGGTTCTTCTAAATACGGAATCGATCTATATTCATATCGATTTGGTGGATAACACCCTGTATATACGTAATGAGTAGAGCGCACATGAATTTTAGCTGCCCTCTTTAACTGTATTTGTAAATAAAACCCACGAAATTTAAATTGAAAAAGAAATCTCAATCCAACAGTTATATTCTCTGAAGCAGACTAAAAAACTACTTTCAGAGATATCGACATGTTTATTTTTATCGATAAAATGCAATACAAGAATATAAAGAAAACTACCTAATAACGTAAGATCAAGATATCTTTAGAAACACCCACACTTTACTGTAAATCGTCAGAGTGTTATCACAAGTTATTGGTGCCACTATCTTTTGGTTTCGTTGATTAATTACCATGGCAGTAAAACTTACAGAATCTGAGCGACTTGGTATCTTGACGATGCGTGGATGTGGTAACCGTCAACGTTCTCTTGAAGAAGTTCGCTCGGATCGCCAAATCAGTAAAAGCACGTTGTATCGGACAATTCAAAAGCAAGAGGCATTTCAGCAAATAAAAGCTTTACCAAGAAGTGGACGTCCAAGAACATTAACGGATGAAGACACCAGTGTCTACCACGTGTCTACAATGGAACTCCTGACAAATTCCTGACATCTCCCAAAAACCTACTCACAAAATTTTAAAATCTGCAAAACTCAAACCCTTCAAAATGCATATTGTTTATCGGTTGACTGAAGATGATCCAGACTCCATTTTTGCGAATTAATGACAGAATTTATCAGAGAAGAGCTTAATTTTGTGAATCAAAGTCTTTTCTGATGAAGCAACGTTTTGTCTTAATGGTACTTTAACAGGCACAATTCTCGTTACTGGTCAACTGAAAACCCTCATTGGATGGAGGAAACCCATACACGGCATCCTCAAAAAATGAATGTGTGGGCTGGTCTGGTTAGAAACAAAATATTAGAGGAAATTTAAATGATGACTGCTATTTAAACTTATTGAGGAACAAGACTGTGCCAGCACTTTTGCAGCTGTCTTTTCAAATCCAAACAGGCCTAATCATCCAAACGAAAATATTTGGTTCCAGCGGGATGGATGTTCGTGATTGTTTGAACCAAATATTTCCTCCACGCTGGATCGGACCCAGAGGAATAATTGACTGGCCAGTGCGTTCTCCACACATCGCCACTGGATCTTTTCTTGTTGAGTCATTTGAAATTTCAGGTGTATAAAAATCGACTAAATCTTAAACTGTTAGAACAACGAATAACTGAAGAAATCAACCTCGTTGTCACAATTGATACAAAACCCAATGAGATGCCTTGTTGATAGATTACATCACTGCCTAGCTGTAAACGGAGCACAATTTGAACATTTATTGTGGTCTCAAAATTAAATTTCACTGTATTTTCAAAGATATTTTGATTTTATGTTATTAGGTGTTATTTTTTGTATTGCGTTCTGATCAATAGAAATAAACATGTCGATATTTCTGAAAGTAGTTTTTTAATCTGCTTCCGTTAATGTAACAATATACTGGGTGTCCTATCAAAAAAAAATAAGTAGGAACCATTTCCTGTCAAACCGGAAGCGAAAAAAATGCGAACATGTTATAATAAATTCGTTATTTTTAACTGCATATCCATATTACATCAAAAAAAAATACTCCTCAAACAACAAAGTTATTCCACCATTCCGGGACTTCTTACTAATCATTAGAGTTGCTCACTAGCGCCAACGGGCAGTGGCGGAGGTTCGATACAACCTTCAGTATAACTGCGAGTCTCAACCAGATCTGTTGTATATACATGTACGCTGCCGTAAATACTATTTCGTAGTTCTACGTTTATTTTAAAAATGTTGCCTACGTCGCGAAAACGACCAATGTTGGACAAAGTTACAGAATTTATAGCAAAAATGTCTGACCTAAATTATGATGGCGTTAAAATTCAATGTGTAGTTTGTAATATCCCTTTAATGTGTTGGTCTAAAAGGGATTGTCTACGTCACGTAAATAGTAAACAGCATTCTTAGAAAAAAATTGCACACGACACTATGACAAATTTAAATTTAATTTATGTGTTACATTTATTGCATGTAATCTACCGTTTAATTTACTAGACAAGGAAGCATATGTCTTCTTTTGGAATGAATATTCGGACTGCAAATTACCAAGTGGGGCATCGTTACAAAGAATTGTGCCACCTGCTCGTGAACATGTTGAAAAAAGAATTAAATCGGAGTTGAAAGATAAAAAACATTCTGTGGTTAATGTAATGGTATGTACAATGGAACCAATGGAGAATTTTGCATGCAGATCTCCATCTGAAGGCTTATAAAGTTCAAATCACTCAAGATCTGAAGCCAAATGATCATTGTTTGCATCGAAGTTTCGAGAACTGGGCTCTTAAGAAGTGGGAAGCCGATCCACGTTTTGCAGAAAAAAAATTGTTTTCTGATGAAGCCTATTTCTGACTCAATGTGCTTGTAAACAAACATAACTATAGAACTTGGGCTGATGCAAATCCTGGAGATTTACGAGGCACCTCTTTACCCTGGGGTCACGGTGAGATGCGGTTTTTGGACTGGTGGTGATCAGGCCCTATTTTTTGGGAGACGATGATGCAAATCGTCCTACTGTTAATGGTGATCGGTAAAGGAATATTCTAACGGAATACCTTTTGCGTAAACTGACAAATGTTGACATAAACAATGTTTTCTTTCAGTAAGACGGTGCGACATGTTACACATCTCAGCAGACAATTGTTTTATTGGAACAGAAATTTCCTCGAGGAATGTTAACCTCAGTTGGCCACAAAGATCATGCGACCTCACGCTCTTGGACTTTTTCCTATAGGGTCATGTGAAATCTCTGGTTTACAAAAATAAACCGGAAACAATTCCCCACCTTAAACGGAACATTGGAGATATTGGAGTAGTCGCAAATTGGGCTTCTATAATGCATTCAGTAAGGCGAAGTCAAGGAGGACGTTTAAACAATATTATTTTTAAAACATGCAACATTTGTCCTAAAGATCGATTAAGTGGGCATTACTGTAGAGAGATTATTTACTACATAACTATTCACCAGATAGTGTTTAAAAGGAGTTGAGGTTTTCTTGGAGTCAAATTACTCCGCCTACTCTTTAGTATTTAATGGAAAAAAGTTAATAATAACATTAAATTTAGTAAGAACTTAATCAGGTAAAGCTTTAACCATACTATATCGAAAATTTTTATGTGTATATTGATTCGTTATTCTTTTATTTAAAACCATGAGGGCTAGTAATAAACCAACACAATATGGATTTAATACATATATATGTCTACTTCGAATAGATATTGAGATATTTATAATTTTGTCTTCAATCGCTTACATTTATATGCTTCGATTTACTTCAACAAATCTGAAATGCAATTATATTTTAGCGTAAATTTTTACAGGATTAAATTGCGTACTTGGCTCTATCTAGGCATGGTATTATAGTGCGTTCAAAATATACAGGATTTTCCGTATTGAACACCAAACTTTGACAAATTCAAACACCAGTAACGTAATTTGTTTAAATAGCATTGCATAATGATGCATAATACGTCTACCACTGAAAGTAAAATAGATATTTACAGTTCAATGCGAGTCCTGTATTTGGATATTGTTTTCTGGTGTTAGTATTGTTTGGTTACTATGACAGCAGTAAACAAAACATACTGAAAATACATGATTCGCTTGGTATTTCCGACGTAATTAAATTTTTGAAAAAAATATTAGCCCTAGTAAGGACTCGAACCTGACATCTCTCGTTTGCCGGATAAGCGTGCTAATCACTACACTCAGTGTCTTATGCTAGGAAAGCCAAGGAAGTCACGGATTTTCACATTTCACTGACGGAAGCCAATATATATTAATACATATTGCTGTTCTTAACTTGTCACCCTAATGCAGACCTAGCCCATATCCTACGTAATTCCCATTAAGAATAGTTCTATATTAAGGTGACAAACTGTTGAATTAAAATTTTAAGGGTAAGTAGGTACTTATGAAATCAATTTCATAAAAAAGTACATATGATTTACATATGATCTTGCTATCATGGCCGACGAATCGGATGATGGCTTTAGTGGTATTAGAGATAGAGATAAACAGAGTAATTTCCGTGAACTATTAATCAAAAAGACTCAGAAGTGTGTTAAATGTGCAGTGTGTAAAAGTGCAAGCATACATCCAAAATGCCTTGATACTGCTGTAAAACGTGCGATAAGAAAAATTGGTTATGCAAAGCTTGTGATTCCACTCTAAACTCATCTGATTCTAGAGAAGAAAACAGTTTGCTAAAAACGCAAATTGAGTTTTTAAACAAATTAGTTACTGAACTAGAACCAGTAAATAAACTTCAAAGAGAAAATCTATCAACACTAATATTTCGTACTCCAGAATGCCGATACCTGTGAACAGATGACACCATTGTGGTATAAACATGTTTTGCTACAATCACCAAAAAACGTCTTACTGGTGAAACCTACAAACACAAACCAAACAGCTGAAACAACGTGTAAACAAATAAAACGTGCTATCGATCCAGCGGAATTGGCGGAGGAAATCAACAACGTTGTCCCTCGGAAAAATGGTAATGTAATTATCACTTGCAAAAATGCAGACAATATAAACATTTTAAAATCTGACATCGAAAATAAGTTTGGTGAGAGATACAGTCCAAGTGTCCCCAAGAATTTCAATCCGAAAATGATTATTTATGATGTATCAGAATACGACGCGGTAGATAAAATCAAATTTTGTGATAAACTATATTACAAAACAAAATTGTGAAACATGATACCACTGTAATGCGTATAGTTCGCATTTATAAGAAACCTAATGTTAATGTTGTTGTTAAGGTAGATCCAGGTACATTTAAACATGTTGTAGATAAAAAGTATCTGTAGGTGGGATGGAAACGTTGTTTCATTCGCGAATCTTTTCATGTGATACGGTGTTTTAAGTACTCTAGGTATGGCCACTTTGCGTTACAATGTCCTAACGATGTCACTTGCCCTAAATGCTCGGGTTATCATGATTACACGCAATGTACTGTTCAAGACGAGAATTGTATTAATTGTAAGGAAAAAAATGACAAGTATAAAACAAAATACAACATAAATCATGCAGTCTTTTCTAGCGCTTGTCTATGCTATCAGAAGATGATAGAGGTGACCAGGTCTAGGACAACTTACAGCGGCGAATAGCAATTATTGCATGGCGATAGTTTTTCCGAAGACTTAATGATTTTTTGTTCCTATTGAATGTACGTAGCCTTAACAATAAAACTAATGAGTTAGAGATCACAATTTCAAGTTACAATTGCTGTTTCTATGTTTAAGAGAAACTTGGATTAAATCTGACAATTTCAATTGTTATTCCTCTTTAGGGAATTATACTCTAGCTAGCGAATTTAGTCGGTCTAGGGCGACAAGAAATTGAATCTTTCTGCTTATGCTTTAGATCGTATACTGGAGATTCGTAGAGTGTTATGGACTTTTAGCTAAAGACATTTCTACGTCTTCTGTATCTACAAATCGCCTTCTACAAATTTTCCAATATTTTTTCTAATCTTTCGAGTTACTGTTTTGCTCATGATACGCACATATCAGATCACCGTTATATTATTTTGAAAATTAAAAAACATTACACTTTCGGGACGTATAAGCAATATAACTATAAAACGGAGGCAATTTAACATCCAAAATAAATTCCAGTTTGCTTTGTCCAGAGAATCTTGGGCGGAGGTGTACCACTCCGATGACGTTGACAATAAATTTACAGCTTTTATAAACGTCTTGTGCTTTCACTTCAATAATGCTTTTCCTCTCAGGCGCGGTCGGTTAAATGACTTAAATAAACAACCATGGATAAGTCCTGCTCTTAAAACGTCTTCTGTCCTGCTTAGTGATCTTTTTGTGTTACAAAAAACTTCCACAGTTGCACGATGTTTATCTGAAAAGAAAACTTCAACATCAGTCCTTGGTAAATAAACCCAGAATTGAGTCTTACACTAACTACATCAACTGCTCCGATAATAGAAGCGTTGCCACGTGGAAAATTATCAAGCGAGGAACTAAAAGTAATACTGATTTCGGTGGCTTGCACATTGATGATGGCACTAGCCTTACTCAGGATCCTTATGTAGTAGCCAACGCATTTACTCATTTCTTTGTTGCCTCCTCTAGTTCTGTTACGTCCGAGACACCTTCTGTGGATTTGGCTTCTAGAATAAAGCCAAATCCTAATTCAATGTTTCTCTTTCCTTTTTCCACTGCTGAAATAGGTGGCATAATCAGTAGGTTAAAGAATAAACACTCTGCAGGTGCTGATGAGCTTCCGGCGACTATCATCAAAGAATTGATGCAGGTATTTTTCCTGATGTTTTAAAAATTGCAGTTGTGATTCCGATCCTTCAGAAGGGTGATCCTAGAGATATATTGAACTACAGACCGATTGCCTTAACATCAACCATTTCCAAAGTTCTAGAGTATTGTATATCCGATAGGTTAAATTCCTTTTTAAACAAATTTGATATCATTACGCAGTATCAACATGGTTTCCTTTAAGGTAAATTTGCTTCTACAGCTCTTGTTAATTTTTATAACCATATTATACGGCACATTGAGGAGAGGATTACCCCTGTCGCTATCTTTTGTGTTCTCAAAAAAGCTTTTGACTGTGTCCAATACAACAAATTAATGGATAAGTTACAACTGTATGGTATTAGAGGGACAGCCGCTAGCTGGTTTGCATCTTATTTATTGAACGATTTCAATATGTTACTGTAGTGAGTCTTAACTCTAGGGGTGATATAGTAAAGGTTCGGTCCCACTTATTACCAGTACGCATGGGAGTCCCCCAAGGTTCTATCTTGAGCCCAGTTTTGTTCAGCCTCTACACTAATGACATTGTTTTGTTTTTATCCGAGTTCTATTTAACCATGTATGCTGATGATATATCAATTCTAGCTGGTAATGATGCGTTTAACACTGTTGATAACTTCTTGGGTGTATTGTCTGATTGGTTCGCTAACAAAAAGTTGTCGCTTAACATGGAAAAAGGTACATGGAGTTTCATGTTAGGGAAAGACAAACCGCTGTGGCGGCTTTATCGTTCAATGCCGCCGCTCTGGGGGAGATTTCTTCTACTGAGTTTTTGGGTGTGACGATGGAGTCCAGGCTTCTTTGGAATGAACATTGCGTTGAGTTGGCTAGTAAAATCTCTCGCAAATGTTACCTTCTCAGATGTTTAAAATCTCAAGTTGACATTTCTGCTCTTAGAACACTTTACTACAGCGAGGTACAGTATAGACTGTAGTATGGAATTCTCCTTTGAGGTTCATCACCAGCAGCAATTTCCCCGCCTAAAAAGCTGTTGTGCGTTGTATTGTTGGTGCGCATTTCACACAGTCTTGTAGGGCTATGTTCACTGAGCTGAATCTATTGCCGCTGGCCTGTGTTTATATTCTGGAGTCATGGAGTTGTGTGTACACAAATAAAAAAAACATTGAAACTAATGCCGCCGTTCATACTTACCAAACACGAACATGCGGTGATTTGCATACTTCATCTAACACCTTGACCGTTACGCGCCTGGGAATCAATAGCTTAGGTATTAATAACTACAACAAAATCCCTGCTGAAATTAAAAGCAGAGGAACTTTTAGAAACTTTAGCTTTCGTTTAAAAGCTTTTCTCTTGACGCGTAAATTTTACTCTACCGATGAATTTCTTAACTTCTAGTTCTTTTTATACCTTCCGCATGCAGCGGACTTACCTGTCGCTCTAATTTAGTTTTAGAATTGCATGCTTGGATCTACCTGTACTTTTTATTATAGTTTCTTTTGTTTTTTTTTTTTTTGCCTTTTTTTTTGTCACCTTTTCTCTTGACGTTTCTTAATAATGTACGTTGTACTTACCTTGTATATTGTTGAAATAAACATTTTTTCAGGTTTTTAGGAAACAAGAAAAATCTGTGTGTAATCTAGTTTTGGTTATTAAATTGTTTGTTTTCGTAAATACTAAAAGGTTTAGAGTACCTATGAAGTTATTAAGACAGTTGCTGTGAAAACAAATATGTTGTTAATATTATATTTGATTCGTGTGTTGCAAAAAAAGGAAATTTACTGGTTGATACGTGGTATTACTATAACATTAAAATCAAATATTTCTATATGTACAAGCGTCACATGTTCTTGCACAATGTTGCCGCCTAGAATAACCATCATAACTCCATAAAAATCCTGATTCCCCCAAATTTGATGATACGTATGTATTATTTCCACTAAGCCATCGATATGAAAAACATTGAATAAATAGTTTAAAAACGTCGATGTCAGTATCTTTACTATTGTTTACTATTGGCATGGTAACCAAACAATGCTAAAACAAGAAATCACTTTGATGCAATACTCAAATGCAGGACCGCTTAAATGTAAATATTTTTTTACTTTCAATGTTAGACAAATGCATCATTATACAAGACCGTTAGAGATATAAATATTCTATACGGTGGATACAAAAGAAATATATGGTACTATTTAAAAAAAAATACGTTGTTTTTGAGTTTGGCAAAGTTTGGTGTTCAATCCTGTATATGTCGAAAACGTCTCAATGCCATGTCCAGATAGAGGCACGTATACAATTTAATCCTATAAAAAAATTACACCACAATGTAATTGTATTTCAGACATTTTGAAGGAAATCTAAAAGGCGATTGAGAGCGAAATTATAAATATCTCAAAATCTGTTAAGAATAGACACATTAAATCATACTCTATTGGTTTATTTCTAAATACAGAAACTAAAAACAATAATGTACTGGGCATTTTATTTAAAATAGCGAAGTAGGCCTGGTTCGCTACTTATCGATCGCCCTGTATATACGGAAATATTTTCGAAAAATGCTCATGTGGTCTATTATGTCATCAGAAAATTTTAGCTCCCTACTATTTACACAACAAGCACAATTTTACCATTCCAGAAGGTTGGGACATCTATATGTATAAGAAAATAGGAAATCCAAGGCGTTGGCGAAAATCTAGAAAGTTATATTAAATTTCAAACTTGGCACAGTTATTTAACATTCCATCGATGTAAACGCTGGTTGTTGAGCCGCTGTTTCTCTTGGTGATGTCATCGATTAGGGGGAATTTCCAGTCCTGCCTCGAAATTGCGCGTAGCGGGGCCGGTTTTGCAAGGCAAGTTAAAGAAGCAATATTAAAGAAAGGACAACGACAAGAACGCCCGACGATACTTTGGAGTATATCATCCATACGGGTTTATAGTAGCTGATATTTTTTACCAGTGGACCACTTTTTAAAATTGCAGAATAATTGTATATTGTACATTTTCAATTTTGCGTATAGCGCCACAGTGCATGCAACATTATTACAGAAATCGAAATTATATACATTTTAGTACAACTTGTGACTGATATTATATAATTAAGGCTTGACCTAGAATTCTTGAGTTTGAAAACATATATAACAATACATTTGTCAATAAATCGTTAGTTTCTCTTTAGCAACTTAGCTTTGATACAATCATCAAAGGGGGCTTATGCTGTTTGTGTTATAAGTAACCTGGGCAAATATGCGGTAACAGCCAGAGGCGTGGCGAGTGCACAAAAGTTTACACATAAAATAGACTACCCTCCGAGGACGGTTGGGCAGATTGTGGCATGCTCAGAATATTTTCCAAGGGCAGGCACTGACTCTCCTCCAATAATAGTGAAGGACTTGACCGCATATTGCCACATTAGTGGTCCAATATCCAACTTCTACTTCGATGTGATGTGAATCACGCCTTATTGGGGAACACCAGCATCAACAACATAGGTGAGTTACTTTTTAACTTTCTCTTGAAGGATGGTCCTTCTATTCCCAATATGAGCACCGAACCTACCCTTGTTACTCGGAATAGGCCGGAGGTTTTAGATATTACAAACAGATCAGACATACAGAGCAGTAAGATGTCTAATTGGAGGATACCTTCTGAAGCTTCGTGTTCCCCTTTATACCAACGGTTCAAAAATGCACACTGAAGTCGGTGCTGATTGAATGGGCATGTAATCTGGGCAGATATGCGACAGTTTTTCAGGCAATTTTTTTTTCTGACAGCCAGGCTACATTGCGGGCTTCCGATGGTAGAAAAGCTTCCTCTAGACTCGTAGCTGAATGCAGAAACAATCTTAATATTCTGAAGAAGCAACAAGGTTAAGGTTACAATTATCTGAACACTGAGACACAGGCATTGATAGCAATGAGGCGACCAATGTCCTTGCTAAAAAAGAAGCTGAGTACACTCCGCTGGGTCCAGAACCTTTAGTTGTCATATCTGTTAATATTACCAAAATGCATATCAGCCACTAAGCAGAATGAATATTTTTCCCACAGGTCTATCCCATGCGAGGGCATTTATATTGTCCAGCAGAGACAGAGCCAGAGAGCTTAGAGAATTTGACAAGAAATCTGTCAGGGCTCTAATCGGTCATGCCCGACTAAGCAAACACCCACACATAATGAGACTCAAGTGAAAGAACGATGTCTGTGTTTGGAAGAGGAGGGAACAATTAAGTACAAATTTTGCCTCTATCCTGCCTTCTACAGAATCAGGCATTCTTTGTTTGGTAGGGTTTTTGTAACGAGTAAACTTCTGGAATTTTCTAGAAGGATAGGTTTACTCAGCGAACTTTGGAATTGTATTGCCGGCGTATAATAGATTTTGTTGGTCGATGTAGATGCACCCACCCGGTGCTATTATTGTAATTGTAATGGTATATCGTGATTATGACTTTAGCTTATACTTTTCAGAATCTGAACAACGCAAATATGGAGGGATCAGAAGACAGGGCAAATTGCCTCATGGCAGATGAGCTTGCGGCTGCAAAGTTACACAACAATGGACTACCATCCAACGGTTCATTGTGGCACTCGACTTGCTAGAACTTTGTCCAACAGCACATGCCCCTTCCTTTCATAATGTGATAATTTTGACTGAGATATTGCATTGTGTTCAATTCTAACCTTCTACTTGATGTTGATTGATACAACGCTTACTTGGAACCCATCAACCTTTTTATTTTTACTTCTCTTGAAGTTCTATACTGTTCCAAATAAACAAAGTACCTTTTACTCGATGGGTCGCATTTTAATTTGCAGAAAGGCCATCAGTACTATACGGGTCAAGTTGGCAATTGGGGAACTTGACTCGTTTAATTCTAAGGTTCAAAATTCCATATGTCTGAGAAGGATAGTAAACTGAGATAGTGGGGAATTTTACACATTTATTTTTCTGCCGCTTACATGTTAATTGACAAGCTGCCTTAAAACTAGTAGCAAACTTTACATGCTGAGAGCCAGGTTTTACATATTGTGAACTTGAACACCATTGCATGCTGTTGGAATGTCTGAAAAACAGTACACTTGTGATCCAGAACTTATTGAATAACTGTATATTACAAAATGCAAACACTAAGAAATGATATTTAAGCTATCTATGCAATTTTTTGTCAGCAAGACATAAAGACTAGAAATGACAAGAAATGTAGTCTAATGTAGCCGACAAGCAAACACGCACACTATGGATTATGAGATCGATGTTTTTGGCAAAGATGGATCAATTAGTACAAGTGCCTGACGCTTCTACAGTAATAATTCTTGGTCGTTATTGTAGTTGGTTTTTGAGGAAGTACTCACCTTTGGGAATGCTATGGGCGATAAAATTGTGCGAAGTACCACTGCCTACAGAAGAAGATATTGTTAGGACTTAGCTATATTTGTCTAAACTTTTCCGGAAAATATCTTAGACACAGGTACCATAATTGTTTATCTGGCAATGAAAGTTTTGACTCAGAGTACACGAAGTCCCATGCAATGTATCTTGTGCTACGAATGTGTAATTCCAAAACCAAATCGCTTTAGAAATGCATATTTATTAGCAGAATATCTGTTCTTGTGCAACCTCATAACTGTTTGGTTGATACATTTTTCGATCCCTCATTTCACAATTACCTTATTTAATTTTCAATCTTTGAAGTTCTAATAAATGGCATAATAATAAGTTTATACCTATGCTACGAGTACGATCTGTAGGTTGTGCATGGTTTGATCCTCAGAAAAACATCCATCAGAACTTTAAACTAAACCCGATTGTGTCGGTATATACTTCCAAATTAATAGCTGTATATGAAGCATTAAAGTATGTCAATTCCATTGATCCAAGGAAAAACGTATTGATTGTTACAGATTGCAAAAGTATTGTAACACAGTTTCAACACATGAATATCTCTTCTAAGGTTAGTCCTATTTATATACAGATTTTTCATGAAATTAGAAGATACAGTTCAAAGCTAGAAGTTTTATGGGTGAAAGGTCACATTGGATTGGAAGGCAACGAAAAGGTGGACACGTTTGCCAAATCTGGTTGCAAAAATTCAGAAATTCTACATCATATTTTACCACCGTCTGATGTATTCAATGCTGTCAAAAGGGTTATTCGCAGCGACTATAATGAGTATTATACAAGTGCAGCAACAAGAAACTTCTACAATGAATTTGTAACTAAACCCCCAATAACACCATGGTTTCAGAAATGTTATATTCATAAACGTATAGTTTAAGACGAGAGTGAAACATGCGAATGTGGGGAAGAGGAAAGTCTAGAGGACATAATTATGAATTGTCGTCAACTGCTTTTTTCAAACATTACCCCATGGGTGCAAAATCCATTCGACTACAGGACGTTGTTAAGATCATACAACATCAACATTTTTCAATTTATATATTATTTTCTCCGCGAGAACAAAATAAGTGTAGTTTTTTGTTTGTTTCTTAAGGTATGACTGGTAGTGCGTTTGCATTGTGTAACTGCGTAATCCTTCTCCTTCTTCCTTTGTAGGTTTTCCCTTGTACCGTGGTTCTGTCATGTGTGTCAATTTATTAAATAATGCCCTGATGAACTCCTGGGCGAGAAGTGTGTAACCTATGTTAGTCCTTTGTTTGAATCTTGAGCGAATGCGAGATGATGGCCATGGCAAGCGCTACAGCCATAAATTGACTAATTAATCAATCATCAATATGTCATGTAAACTTGCTGAAGCGACATTAAAAACTTAAACACACAATAATTAAAGTGGCATTTACTCATTACTAATGCTCATGTAAATCTTACAATTTAAAAATTAAATGAAAACATAGACATAACGGTGTAAAGCATGTATTAACTTTTAACTAGTTGCGTATGTTGCTGCAAATAAAGTGAAGCGTTGAATTTTTCTGAGACAAGTGTCTCTAGATTTGGCAATTACATAAATGAACATCAGAAAAAATATACCATCACTACCAAGATCGCTGAATCAAAGTTGTATGAGTCTACTACAACAGAAACAGCAAATTCTATGATTCGCAAAACAAATTCAATTCAGAAGGGATTTTTTACCTCGACAGAGTGATAAGAGAACCAGGAAAAGATAATACCCATTAGAAACTTTGTTTGTCTTTCAACAAAAAGACAAGTTACTCTATATCAACTCATCCATTATGCAAATGTCCAGAAAATATAGCTAAGGTCCAAAATCATCACACCCGCCTTACTACGTGAGCCAGATTGGGTGCCCAACTCAAGGTTAAGCAGCGAAGGCGAAACGACTAGCAACAAAAAAACACTACAAATGAACAAAAGAATGAATTCTAAATTTTATCGCAGTATGTATATCTTTTCCAATTGCTTCTAAATAAATCTTGAGTGATAAAAACACCGAAAAAAAAATATTGCTATCAGCGATTAACACTGATCTATTTTTAAAAAGACAAAAGGTAATTTTGATCGCAATCAATTGCACGAAAATATTAAACATTTATTTAAATTCACGTTTTTATTTACGTAATTGTAGCATGGATAATCTAAACACGTGTGGTGTCATACTTATTGACAGTGTGAATACTTGTGAAACACATGTGCTGCACGAATGATTAATATAACAATAATGTAATATTTCATTTACTTTGCTTATCTTATGTACATAAAAGAAGTTCAGTAAACTTATCAAAAATAAAGTCGTAATCCAACTTAACAAAAAGAAGAAGCTAATTGTGTTCTCGTATTTATCGTATTATGTTTCGTAATTGAAGTGATGTACAATAAATTCAATTCCAAACTCTAGCTCCCGTTGCTTGGTCTCTTTGTAGTATCACTTCTCAGTATACGGATTTTAATCCAACAATTGCCCTGGATGCTCTAGTTATTTGCTGTTAGAAATCATTTACTTATGTAACTACGTACATTTTCTTTACCTTATCTTAAAATGTATTCTTCGTCGTTATTCTATCGATTTCTCTTTTGTTGCACTCGGTGATCAGCGGTCGAATGCATCCGGCAGCGTTTGAACACCCTCATGGTGTAGAACACTGTACAAATCGTTGCATTTCTTGATAAACTGCTACAAATTTGGAAATCTCGGTTAGTTTCTATATTCTTCATCTGACCATCACCGCTACCGCAACCGCAACCGCGTATGCGATCTCGGTTTAAGTTGGAAAAATCATGGCTTTCTAGACCTAGAACATAAAAGAAACGATTACGTTATGAATTAATAACTTACGTTGAAACCTACGTTGAAACCTAACGCTGGCTGGTCATGTGTCTAGTTTAAATGTTGCACTTTGTACATATGCATGTATGAAGAAATTTTATTCAATAATAACTAGAGCAACGCAAACTGCGCTGAAAGCCAGTGGCTGACGCATAAAAGTTTACACAAAATAAACACGGCCGGGACAATTCGGTATAAGCGTCAGTATAACTGCGACTCGAAAGCCAATCTGTTGTGTATGCATCTACGCTGTCGTATACTATATCGTAGTTCTACGTTTGTTTTGAAAATGTTTCCTACGTCGCGAAAACGACCAAAGTTGGACACAATAAGAGAATTTATTGCAGAAATGCCTGATTTAAAGTGTGATGGCGATAGAATTCAATGTGTAGTGTGTAAAATAGATTTAATGTGTTGGTCGAAAAGTGATTGTCTACGGCACGTAAATAGTGCAGTTTCAAAAAAAAATTCCACACGAGATTGACAAATTTAAATTTAATTTATGTGTTACCTTTATTGCATGTAATTTACCATTTCGTTTACTAAGGAAGAAAGCATACGTCTCGTTTTGGAATGAATATTCGGACTTTAAGTTACCAAGTGAGAGAACATTACAGAGAGTTGTGCCGTCTGCTCGTGAGCACGTCGAGAAAAGAATTAAATCGGAGTTACAAGATAAAAAACTGTGGTTATGTGTGGACGAAACAACAGATCGTAAAAAACATTCTGCGGTTAATGTAATGGTACGCACAATGGAACCACATCGACCATCACCCTCAATTTTACTAGCTTCCAGACGAATACAACAATGCACTACCGAAGTAATTTCAATGTTGGTGTTAAATACATTGGAAAAGTTTGAACTTTCAACAAATCAACTGTTGATGTTTATGAGTGATGGTGCCGCAAACATGCTTTCTGTAGGCCGGTCTCTTAAAAAACATTGTGCTAACTTGTTACATATTACGTGAAAAATTCATCCTATCAGTCATGTGGCAGATAGTATTGGACTATGTTATCCTGAGGTAGACGCTTTAATAGCGCATACAAAAGCAGTGTTTGTCAAATCCCCAAAACGTATTCGCAAATTTCACAGAATGTGCTCCCGTATGCCTAAGCCACCAGAACCTAGTCTTACACGTTGGGGAACATGATTACGGGCCGCGATTTATTATCATAAATACTTTGAGAATATTAAGAACGTGGTTTTACAATTCGATGCAAAGGAAACTGCGGCCATCAAGGAAAGCCAGTCGAAATTTCACGATAGTCAGGTTAAAACGGATTTAAAAACTATTCAGAACAATTACTTCGGACTAGTGGAAGCAATAGAAAAATTACAAAATCCTTCGGTGTCGTTAGTGGAATCTCTGCAAATAGTGCAACATGTTCACGCACAGCTATGCGCGGTAGAAGACGCAAAAAATGTTTGTTCTGGAAGGGTTTGAAGGTGAAGAGAAAGATTTTGATTTTGGCACATTAAGACAAATTTGTGAAGGTGCGTCAACAGAACCATTAAGTTGTTCCAAAGATTATTTTAATTACGCAAATATAACGTCACTAGATGTAGGACGTTCGTTTTCTGCATGTAAACACACCTTTTTCTCACGCCGCGCTCGGTTTGCCGAAACAACTATGGAAACATATTTAATGTTGCAGATATTTAACAGACATTATTCACTTTGTGATTTCACGGAAGACTCTTAAGAGGGTAAGTGCTTGAGCACGTATTATATTTTATTTCTGACCATTTATTTTGTGTAAGCTTTTATGCGCCCGCCACTGGCTGTTGGCGCAAATTGAGCAACTCTCGTGATTAGCATCCCTGTCCGGCAAACGGGAGATGTCAGTTTCAATTCTTTGCCGGGGTGAAATCTTGTCAAATATTTAATTACTTCGGAAATATCAATAAAATCACGGATTTTCAATACGATAATGTTTTTCTTTCGAAATTTTGGGCCGGTTTTAGGAAAGATGTAATATCGCACTCGGGACGTAAGTGTAGTTTGCGGTCAAGAATGTTTGCAGACAGAAGCGAAGCCGAGGTCTTCAATACATCTTGTGACATAAATAACTATTTATTTCGTATCATGACAATGACTTATTGTTACGATTGCTAAAAATAAATGTCCAGCGGTATTTCCAGCATTAATCGCGCCATCAGTTGGAAAGAAAAGAATTGAATTCAATACGAGAACTCGCATCATTCTGATAGAAAAAACGTCCACGGTAAAATTCTAGAATGTAAATAGCCTAAGAAGTACGTACTAGTTTGTGATTTGGTTTAAGCAGTGCGATTTTTGCCAAGAAAAATTTTGAAGTGGCGATTTTTTTAAATACTTTTCGTGGTTTGCTTGGAATTTTACTTATTTACTTGTTGTGCACGTGGCAATTTATTCTAATTTTTTATCATTAGATATTCGCGGTACACGTCAGTTCTGTTTTAAGGTTTACATTATGCTGTAAACGTGTTTCTGTTGAAATGTCTGTATGTGTGTGTATGTACATACATATGTATGTGCGTATAACCGCACAGTCTAACTTATATAATGCTAGTAATAGTGCTTTGTTATAAACAAATTCATGAATTTTTCATTTCAATGCATGTGTACAATTATACATTCTGACATAAATTCGATAAATATCCTTACTTATTAAAAAAGTTACATCCTTCGGTATTTCCAATAAGAACCAGTTAATCACAGATTTCTCGTAAACAATACTCGAACTACTTCAGATCTTACTAGTTCAAGTTGCGTTTTAGATCATTATTGGAATAGATCCGTATTCTTTTTCTAGCAAATTATTGCATGTCTTTCAATTTTTCTGTTAAAAAGAAAATATTTGAAAAAATACAAATAAAGTAAGTGCATGCAACAATTTTGTTCCTTAATATTTTTTTTTTTGCAAGCAAGGATATATTTGAACAGCTTTTGAATTGTGCAAATGTCAAATACGTTCGAATTGGGAGTATGTTATGATAAAATACTTTCTTACGTTCTATTTCTGATCACAAAATCTACCTAATATTACTGTATTGCCCTAAATAATGTTCCATATACTGATAGTACGCTTGATGATACCATCAGCCCATAACACAGCTTTGATAAAAATTACACAACTCTATCGGCTAGAGAAGAATGGAAAAAAGTCCTCCCGTTTAGATAGAATCTGTCTGGTACACATACGGCTCAAAGACAGAGGTTGGTGTCTATGGAGGAATTCATTGGGTTGCTAAGTTACAAAACCTAACTCGAAATACTACAGTATTCCAAGAAGAAATAGAACCTTAAAGCAGACTAACTAGCTAGAGTAGGCTCATCAGTTCTCTAAGCATTACATGCACGGTAGTTAAAGCAGCTAGTAAGCGATTGAAAGAAAAGAAGTTTCAAAAATGGTGAAGAAATATTCGAAGTCAGAGAAAGGCCGCACAAACACAAGTTAAAACTTATTGTTGCGCAGACATAAAAAGTCCACATAAACAATAGTAGACTTGCTATCAAGACACTACTGCGTGCTTTTGGGTCTGACAGATCTTGTCAAACAGAAGAAGAGACCGTAAATATATTGTGCTATTGCATAGCACGATATGTGCAGCTCTCTGAGATGAGCTCGGAATATTCAAAGGCCGCAGAGAATCTCACAAGACTGTTAGGTTTGGTAATAGGTAAAGCTAGTGTAAACAACCTAGTAATTGAGGGGTCATAACAGATCTGAATAGGATGCAGCGGGACAAGCTAAGGACCACTTCTAATTCAATGTTTTTATCGTGTACTGATAGAATTTTATAATGATATCAGAAAATACAACTGGTTTACGCTAGGTAGAAATATGAAACTATTGTTTTTAAAGCAAAAATATCGATACTAAAATAACTACCAAAAGCAGATAAGAACAATTAATAAAAACATATTTTTGAAAAGTAGTAGTAAAGAACAATAACAGTAATACTAACAACAAATACAGATTACATAAATAGGCTACATGTACAGTACTCTATAACAGAATAAAAGCTATTGTTTCTTAAACGCTGTTTCATAGTCTTTTTGGATTCCACTATTGGTAGGTTTTAGTAAAGCCTTGGAAAATGACTGTATATCTTGATGGCTTGTGTTGTTGCGTCTCCAAAGATATCGGACGATGTTCTTTGGTGAACTTTTAAATGCAAATTCTCTACACTACCCGAGTTATGTGGATGCTTCACCTCGTACAAAGAAAATAATTGGTTGTAATTTTTTCTGACGAAGCAGACACATTCATAGGGGTAATTGAATTTGCCTTCTTCAGGCGGAGAATGCTCCTTAAATAGACCTTTTGGAACAACCTGTAATTTATCCAAAACAGTACTACACTCACAAGGGAACGCCGACAACCCGAAAATTCAGATTTCGATGAAACTCCGGGGAATGAAAAAGTACCTTCATATAAGAGTAACACGTTTTTTTAACGGCTGAATCATTCGACTTTGGGATACAGCCTCCTCTAAAAATTTGCAGGAATTTTAAATTTCTGTAAATATTTCGGAAACTATAGCAGATATAAGTTTTGTTAGAATATAATTTGAAGTATATTACATAGTCTCAAGGGTGAATTATTTTCGGAAAAAATATATAACGGGTACCGCTATTGTTATTATAATTTGTTTTTCTTTATTTATCAAAAATAAAGTCGCCTTTACGTAGATAATGATGCTGTATAACAAATTTAGACGGTTAATAATAATAATATGTCGTACATTTAAAATATCCATAGTGTTATCTTTTGGTACCAATTTACAAAGTTGGGCAACACGACGCCGTGTCCATGAATCAATCAAAGGAACACTGTTTGATCCTATACATGGGAGGAAAACATTTGTTAGCCAGAATTTGAAATCATATGCAATAAGCTTTCCAGACGTCGAAGAAGAAATATACACATTTAGCGGTTTAAAGAATAATTGCGCTACTCGAAGTTCAAACGTATTCATAGATTAAAAATAATGCTGAAAGTAAGCGTCCGTCTGCAGAAATAGCTGGTAGACTTGTGTAAGTACGAGGCGTGTTTTTAAAGTAAGTACAATTTTGAAGTTCTGCTACCGTGAGCGTTGCAGCCGCTTTCTACGCTTGCGCGCTGTGTACCTACATCTGTTGACAAACCACAGACGCCATTACAGAAAGATTCGACCGTGTTTACGTTTGTTTGTCACTATTTAAAATGTTTCCGCCGATCGAGAATCTCGCCGACTGTGAAATACGCGCTGTGATTCGTTTTCTTAGTGTTAAAGGCATTAAATCGGCCGACATTCATTGTCAGATCTGTGAAGTGTATGGAGAAAACCTTATGAGTGATGGAATGGTACGAAAATGGGTGAGAGCTTTTAAAGATGGCCGCACGAATGTCCATGAGGAGGAACGAAGTGGGCGACCTTCTGTCATTTCTGAAGATTTGGTTCAGAAAGTTGAAGAAAAAGTGAAAGAGAACAGACGCTTTACGATTTCATCGTTATCTGATGAGTTTCCTCAAGTTTCCAGAAGTGTTCTCTATGAAGTTGTGACCAAACGCTTACAGCATCGAGAGCTGTGCTCATGCTGGGTACCGAAAATGTTGACTGAGGTGCTCAAAATCAAACGTGTAACCAGTGCGTTGACTTTTCTTCAGCGGTACAGTGAGGAGGATGATGATTTTTTAAGCGAAATTGTCACAGGTGACGAAACGTGGGTGGCTCACGTTACACCGAAATCAAAGCGGCAATCCATGGAATGCCGGCATTCATCACCCAAGAAAGTGAAGTTCAAGCAAACAATTTCAGCCCGAAAAATCATGTGTACTGTGTTTTGGGAAAGAAAGGGGGTATTGCTTATTGATTTTTTCCTTCCCGGTGACACAATAAATACTACGACGTGTTGTGACACCTTAAAGAAACTGCGCCGTGCAATACACAACAAACGGCGATACATGTTGAGTAAGGGGATCATTTTGCTTCACGACAATGCCCCTCCACACACAGCTTCTCGAATTCAAAATCTCATCGCATCTTTTCACTGGGAACAACTTGATCACCCTCCATACAGTACCGATCTTGCGCCCAGCGACTACCACTTGTTCCTGCATTTGAAGAAGCATCTAGTTGGTCGGCGTCACGACGACGATGATGAGGTCAAAACGACTGTTGTGCAGTGGTTGTTAAGCCAGGCGGCAGAATTCTATGACGATAGGATTGTAAAGCTGATTGTACGATATAATAAATGCCTCAGAATTGAGAAAAAATTACGTAAATTATTCGGATCCGGGTAATTTTGAATTTACTATCCGGATATCCGAATCTCAATTTTATCGGATACCAACAGCACTAAGAAATATGTCACCATCACAATGAAACAGCGTAAGTTTAAACGTGTAGTGGGAGAAACATCAAATGTAGAGCAATTAAAATGATAAGAATATGTTAATTTTTACATTTAAAATTGTTAAAGCATCAGGTGTTAAGATACTTTTAATTTTACTATTGCAAATATGAAGAAATGCGTTAAATGTAGAATAAATGTGATAAAAGCAAATCAAATATAGGCGTCAAACGCTTACGTTGTACGTTAATTTAGAAAACTATGGTCAACAAATTCAGCCCTTGCAAAAATATTTCATCTTTCTAACAAGTATCTTTAGCACTATAATTCTAGTTGAATATTTCATAATTCGATTCACAGGTAAGATTTGCAATATCGTTGGTAACATTTGTGAATGATCTGATTAATAACTGAACAGGGAAAATGGGCTCGTACACTAAAAACATAGTTAAAAGTAGCCATGAATAAAAAGTCAATACACACCCTATTGTATGTTCTCAAACAATATTATATTCCATCACGATCATATCCCAATTAATGTCGCAACATTAACTCTTGTAAAAATGTGAGCGATTGTAAGCTTTATTGTTATCACTTGCCCTCAAAATCGACAACATGTAATAATCTAATAATGCTGCTTCGCAGCTGTAGTATTTACGGAAGCCAGACTACAGTGGTAGTAAACTATTGCAGGTAGCTAAATGTCTGCTTAACTGAATTTCAACTTTTTCTCAAGTATTTTAGATAATACGGGCAGAATACTAATTGGATGGAGATCGCTGTACTCTTTTGGACATGAGTTTTTAAGTATCTTCTATAAATCGGGAGTTATGTACGGCAGAAGAAATGGTATAGTCCGTTTCATTTTATTTTAATCTGACTAAATAGTAAATAATTATTTTTTTTATATATTTATATATAACGTATTTACCTGCCCATTAGTCAAATTAAAATAAAATGAAACGGACTATAAACATTTCCTAATTAAATTTATGCATCGAAAACATAATAATAATAACTCTTTATTTCACAGACACATACACATATATATATATATATATATATATATATATATATACTTGTAAACAGTACGTACAAGTATATATATATGTATATGTATATATATATACATATATTGAAATATCTTTCTCAGAGGTTTTACTCTAAATTTTGTTAAATTTTCAAATTTAACTCTATTAAATGATTTTTGTTAGGTTCGGGGTTATCCCTAGATACCCTTGCGGCAATTTTGAATGAATTTGTAACTTAGTGAAATCAAATTAACGAATTTTTACGATTTTAAAATTAACTAACCTTTAAACTTTCGTACGACTCCAATGTATACAAACACTCTATTTAAATACACACCACAGGAACTGCCTGTTCTGGATATTTAACCCTATTTACTTTTCTAATAATGACTTTGAATACACCATGAACACTTATCTTTGGATTGGATTCACGACAAACTTTGATTCAACCAAGGCCGAATAAAGATTGATGATAATTTAGGGCGGTTTCGCTCCTCTTTCATTATTTTAAATCGCGAAAGACCGGCGATGTTTTCTTCACAGCCAATTTTGATAATTTGCCCAAATGGAAAACTAACTTTTCGATGACTTTCAATCAAAATGATATTAGTATGCGAGAACGAATGCAGTGACTTAACCGGGAGGTTGTTTGTTGATGATTCTGTGGTACGAATTGTCACCAAAAAGCTTTAAAATAGAAAATCCACTGCTAATTTATAGAAACCTTTCAGATAAAGATTTAATTGACGAAATATTATCTGTTGTGCTTTGAAATTTACGTTGTTGCTTATTCCAGACGATTTTTACATTAATTTGGAAGGAATATTTGAATAGAAAACTTAATAAACGAGTAGATTTGCCCATGATACCCCACACTCGTCATTATCTGGACTTATAATTAAATTCTACCGTCCTCGCCTCAAGGACGGTTGGCTAAGGGGGGAATGGTAACGCAAAAATTACCAATTATCCCCGCAAGAGGGGTATTTGGTTGCCATCGAGTGGCCAGCCTGACATTTACTTCAGTACCGATGTGACAACCGAGAGAAGTTGTTGTCGTCGTAAACACAACGTTGAACATAACATAACAATATATATATATATATACAGTGTGACCTATTTGAAATGGGAGCACCCCTGCAGTACTTATATTTTACACTAAAATGAAACCACTTTTTTAAATACATAGTGGGCCAAAAAGTTTACTTCCACACAAAATTTCAGAAATTCACCTCAATTTTCAATACACACTATGATTATTTTTCGAGGTTATTCAGATTTACTTCAACGATTATTGAAAACAGTTTGCAATCACTCAACTATCAATGAAGTTAATGAACGATTATGCAGTAAATATGTCACAGCCTGTATTTGATTTCATTTATAAATTATTTCGACGCCGTGGTCTACTTTGGATTTTACTTAAATTACATGTATTCTCTCGATGAAACAACAATTACCACTAACAATTGAAACATTTTTTAAAGATACTGCAATATAAAAATGCATTAAATAAAAGTAAAGCGAGACTGTGAGAAAGTCTAAGGACCGAGATGCGGAGTTGCAAATGGCTGTTGAATACTCGGTGAGCTGAAGCTTCGAATCAAAGAAAAAACTCTTATCTTTAACCCTGGCAACTTTCTATACTGAATAGCCAAATAACACTAGATTTTCTTCTTCAACAACAGCGTATTTGTTAACACTAGGGTGAATTTTATTGCCTATGCACCAATTGCAATTTTGTAATGTCAGTGATAGATGACACTAAAAAATATTTTCAAATCATCCAAACTTTACAGTCAAGACAGCCTTGCGAAATTTCTGAAGAAGCAGTGAGTATGTTGGGAGTAAATGCGTTATAACAAACATATGCGGATCTAGCTTTTAAGTAAGATGAAACCTGTAACTCCTCAAGTAAAAGCAAGTGACCAAATGAAGTAAGTACAGAATGATCAAGAGTATCGAGTGTTTTGGCGAAATCTATGCAGATAACGACAATCCGTCTATTGTCAAGATACTGACTTGTGTATTGAGTAACTTACACTAAATTTGTCTCACTCAGTCAATTTATCAGCAATAAAACCATGTTTTTATGGAAAAATATAGGATTTCATAGTGTTGTATAATTTTAGAAATTGTAATTGCTTAATTTGGCATATTTCCTCTATTTCAGGGGGAATAGGAACAATGGAAGTATGTTAAAAACAAGTTTTATCGTATTAAGACTGATGTTATATGATATACATATATTATCGGAGTAGTAATAGAATAGAATGTGGCCGATGGACCGCTAACTCTGATAAAAATTATTCAGAAGTAGTGTAGAATCTAAAAATGATATATGTAATATTGAAAGTGTTACAACATACGAGTATTACAAAAGAAAATATTTTAAAATTATAATATGATCATTAGTATATACCGCCATATATATAATTTTATCTTTATTTGGAGAATTGATGGACTTTGTAAAATTGTCGGCTCGCCCTTTCTATAAGGAAATCGTAAGTAGAAACTTAAAAAATAATTTTGAAGTGATTTTAAAGCAACTTGCAAATATGTATTGTCATTTCTAGTTTATATTCGTTTAAAATCAATAGTTTAATATTTTTTAATTATTGCTAAATTAGTTTAATTATCATCAACGTTATATAAACAATACATACTTTAACGAAGGTTCAAATTTCATATCTATCTAAACAAAACTTGTGCGGTTGGTATTTTGTTCGTTTGCTAATAAGCAGACATCCGCGACATCCATACGTCGTTGTAATTGATTTTGTTTACACAAATTTGTTGAAGGTTAAGGAAAACCAAGCGAACCCGAGTGATATCTAAAGCATATTGTTTACTTTAAATGTAAATTAAATATTACAGACAATTAATTATTTTGATCGTTCATGGTTTCCTGTGTTATTATTTGTACACACATATGTGTACTATGCGTTTGTTTATACAAAGGTCGTATTCGCAGTAACAATAGATCCTTTTAAATTGACATATGTATTTGCTTGCTTATTTTTCTAAATACAAAATAATAGAAAAGTTGATCAATTTACTTTCACGGTTTATCTACTTTATCACTTTTAGATAAACCGAGTAGCCAGTTTCTAAACACAAATAAGAATTTTTGTTTCTTATTTTGAAATATAATGTAAACAACTCTCCAGAGAATTTCAGATAACACTAAAACCTTTATGTGATGTTAATAGTTTTCCTACGGAGAGTGTTTGATACATTTTTTGTCCACACCTAGTTGGAACGATTTTTATGAGGTTTTGGGATATTTTATGCCGTGGAAATAGTGTTGAAAATAGAGAAAAAAAAAGTAGCCGCTAAGGACTACAACAGGTTATCTGTAACAATGTAAACATGAGCAGGCTATGTGTAAAACATGTGCATGACAGCACCAAGCTTCTTTTATTACTACTATAATTGAACTGTTTGCAGGTATTAGAGAGCTTGCGGTAGTCCATTTTTCCTTATAAAAATTGCCATTATAATCTATAAAGTAAAATTTTGGTAAAATTTATATACCGTACACCGAATTAAATTACGTTATTTCTAAAAATAACGGACCCAATCAGAATTTAGTTCTTATAACTACGCATGCGCACAACTAATTCTGTACAGCTGACTGCCGTTTATCCGTTACATTTTACATGCACAGTATGCGGTTAGAATACAAAAGATGCAGAATCTCTGACAAAATTTCACGAAAGTTTCGTTAATAACGACGATGCTGTGCGACAAGAAGTAGGTAGTAACCATTTGGTAATGCATGTTGTTTTCGTTTGACACATGACATGTGTCAAATATAACGTTTACTTCCGACGCTCTGCAAACGTGTTTTAACAATCTGGTTATATTACGTTGTAATCTAAAAAATTGCTGTAAAACGTATCGGAAAATGCGCTACCGCAAACTGCTTATTGTGTTATTTGAAATATCTGTTTATACAGTAGAAGAAAGGGTGAAATTCGTCACGGCTTACATTAATGGTATGTCCAGCAGAGAAATGAAGGATAATTTTGCAGCTGAAAATCCCAACCGATCAATACCGAGCAAAACTACAATATTAGAGTTGTACAAAGGTATCATTACGACGGGGAATGTAAATCCACAACACCACGGCCGAAAGAAGAAGACAGGTATGGTAGCTATGGATAAATTAAAAGGAAATGTGTGTATCGCTATTGAAGAAGACCGTTCTTCTACATTAACTAAATTGTCAGCTCAGTGTCAAGCATCCAGGTCTTGATGTTACAGAGTCATAAAAGAAGAAAAGCGCAATAGTGTATGTACAGTTATAAAATTTAGAACCACCAGGAATTACTTGAAAGAGATTATTTACCAAGGATGGAATGCTGTGAATATTGGACAGACAGACTCAACGAAAATCCGAATTTACTAAATTTAATTCTTTTTTCCGGCGAGAAAACTTTTTTCTTACATGGAAAGGTGAATAAGCAAAACAGGAGGATATGGGCACGAGAAAACCCATACTCCTCAACATGTGGGCCGGCATCCTAGATAATCATATTGTTGGTCCGTTCTTTGTCGACGGTTCACTGAATGCCGCAAAAGTACTTGGAATTACTGAGAGCACCACATAGCACCGGGGAAATTGCAGATTGTTTGAATAATGAATTTCCAGATTGATGGATAGGTCGTCATGAGCCGCTGAAGTGGCCGGCAAGAAGTCCTGATTTAAGCTCGTTGTACTTTCTTGTTTGGGGTTACATTGGAACGAATGTTTCTGACAATATTCGACATAGACCATCTAACATCAACGAATTAAGGCAGAGAATAGTAAAAGCATTAATAACAGCAAGAAATCTTCAGAATGTAAAACGTAACTTTCACGAAAGATTAGGACACTGTTTAGCGGTATTTGGTCAACAGTTGAGCAACGCAAACTGCGCTGAAAGCCTGTGGCGGACGCATAAAAGTTTACACAAAATAAACACGGCCGGGACAATTCGGTATAAGCGTCAGTATAACTGCGACTCGAAAGCCGATCTGTTGTGTATGCATCTACGCTGTCGTATACTATATCGTAGTTCTGCGTTTGTTTTGAAATGTTTTCCTACGTCGCGAAAACGACCAAAGTTGGACACAATAAGAGAAATTTTTTGTAGAAATGCCTGATTTAAAGTGTGATGGCGCTAAAATTCAATGTGTAATGTGTAAAATAGATTTAATGTGTTGGTCGAAAAGTGATTGTCTACGGCTCGTAAATAGTGCAGCGCATGTTTCAAAAAAAAATTCCACGCGAGATTATGACAAATTTAAATTTAATTTATGTGTTACCTTTATTGCATGTAATTTACCATTTCATTTACTAAGGAAGAAAGCATACGTCTCGTTTTGGAATGAATATTCGGACTTTAAGTTACCAAGTGAGAGAACATTATAGAGAGTTGTGCCGGCAGCTCGTGAGCATGTCGAGAAAAGAATTAAATCAGAGTTGCAAGATAAAAAACTGTGGTTATGTGTGGACGAAACAACAGATCGTAAAAAACATTCTGTGGTTAATGCAATGGTACGCACAATGGAACCACATCGACTGTCACCCTCAATTTTACTAGCTTCCAGACGAATACAACAATGCACTGCCGAAGTAATTTCAATGTTGGTGTTAAATACATTGGGAAAGTTTGAACTTTCAACAAATCAACTGTTGATGTTTATGAGTGATGGTGCCGCAAACATGCTTGCTGTAGGTCGATCTCTTAACAAACATTGTGCTAACTTGTTGCATATTACATGTAAAATTCCTACTCTCAGTCTCGTAGCAGATAGTATCAGAAAATGTTATCTCGAGGTAGACGCTCTAATAGCACATACAAAAGCTGTGTTTGTAAAATCTCCAAAACGTATTCGGAAATTTTATAGGGCTATGCCCGGTATTCCTGAACCACCACAACCTATTCTTATTCGTTGGGGAACATGGTTAGAGGCTACATTTTATTATCTTAAATATTTTGAGAATATAAAGAACGTGATTTTAGAATTCGACCCAAGGGAAGCTGCGGCTGTCAAGGTAAGCCGCTTGAAATCTCAGGATAGTAAAGTTAAAACAGATTTGGAAATTATTCAGAACAATTACGTAGGACTAACGGATGCGATAGAAAAACTACAAAATTCTTCGGTGTCGTTAGTGGAATCTTTGCAAATAGTGCAACATGTCCACGCGCGATAGAAGACGCAAGAAATGTTTGTGTTTTAGAAAGGTTTGAAAGTGTTTTAGATAAAGACTCTGATTTTAGCACATTAAGACAAATTTGTGAAGGTGCGTCAACAGAACCGTTAAGTTATTTGAAAGATTATTTTACTTACGCAAATATAACGTCACTAGATGTAGAACGTTCGTTTTCGGCATACAAAAACACTTTTTCTTCACGCCGCATTCACTTTGCCGAAACAACTTTGGAAACATATCTAATGTTACAAATATTAAATAGACATTATCCACTTTGTGATTTCACGGAGGACTCTTAAAACGGTAAGAGTTTGAGCACGTATCACATTCAATTTATTTTGTGTAAACTTTTATGCGTCCGCCACTGGTTTTCAGCGCAGTTGCGTTGCTCTAGTCAAGTTTGAACACTTGCTTAGTTACTTGCTTACTTCATGATACATTTTTTTCATAATTTATTGTTTATTACCTTTTTGTACTAAGAGTGTAATTTTTTCAGTTTAGGTAGGTAATTAATTTTTGATAAAATTTTGTTTATAGTTGTTTGTTTCCTTTATGTATTAGGAGTGTATTTTTTGGTTAAATAAATAATAGCCACTCTGAATGGCACATCTGTTTGTTGTGAATTGCTTGAATAACACTAGCTGTAGCTTTGATTGATACAACACGGGCAGATATTTCCAACAGAAAAATTGCGTCTCGTTAACTCTGCTAGAAATTCCTGAAATTGCCGCTAAAACTGCTACTCTTTCTTAACTTCGACTTTACTTTTTTGTTCCAACGCACAAAATGTCTCAAAACCACATGAAAATCGTTCCAATTACGTGTGAACAAAGAATTAATCAATCGCTCCCCGTAGGAAAACCATTAACATAACGTAAAGGTCTTACTATGTAAATACCTGTGGCTAGTGTTACTGTATATGAAAAATAGTGGGAGAATGATATCTAGTTATATAGTTTTATTGTGTTCTTCAGTATCTTGCCCTCAATATGACTCTCGTTCTATAACCTTCTTGTTTTCTTAATTTTGCCGTTGCTAACTCATTAAAAGCTTATTTATAAATTGTTACCAGTATTACTTATTTTATTAGTTCACGTAAATTTATTAGTATTACATTTTATTTAGTCATAATGTTTTGTAAAAATGGCACGGTCACACCACTATTGCAACTTTTACATGAGAACATTAGTTCAAGTCAATCATGTAGAAACTTTTAACGTTAGAATTAATTCATATTACTCGGAGTAACGATTTAGATTATATCATGGTTAGAATGAGAACAAATTGCAACGTTTCGATTACTACTGCAAGAGCCTTTTCTAGGAAAAAGAAAAGCCAAAATTAACACAATAAATTCAAGTGTAAATTCAAGTACCGGTGAAATTGGCCATCCTACAGTGTCCAAACGTCCAACTGCTGTGAAGGTTTCAAGTATTTGCATTTTTTAAGGAAAGTTAAGTGCCTACAAAGATGTATATGATTCCAAGTAGAGTGAGGCAGCTTCTAGGACAAAGTATTTAAATAAACTACAACAAAATTGAAGCAGCGATTGCAAAGATTTTATTGCATCTGGACTACGTGAAGATAAAAATTATTAGCAAATTTTTTAAAAAGTCATACACTGCCAGAAGGTAAGTTCTGCAAAGAGCATTTTTTATGTTGGATGCAAACGCAATGAAGCAAATAAATAAACGCCATATGTTTAAGTATGCCCTAAAAGAACTATTATTTTCCAAGAATTGTTACACAATAGATGATTTTTATACATGATCTCAGTACATTGTTTCTCTTTCCTTTTGTAACGCGTTTCTATTCATGTATGTATGTATTGTATTTGTGTATGCCTATATATATATATATATATATATATATATATATATATATATATACAGATTGTTCAAAGTTATCGGACACTATTGCTAACGATGTTATTATTGTAGCTACGATATTGGTTAAATGGTGTTGAGAAAAAGACAATTGCACATCGCATTTCAGCGCTAACTTGATTTGTTTATATTTTTTAAATTGAATATAGTATATTTATAGTATATTTTGCAATTACTCAATAGGAAACGAAAATCTGCCTAAAATATCCTTATAGTACTGTAGCCCTAGAATGAAAAACAAAAATACGGTGAAATTTATATTGGACAATTGAAACTGTAATAACTTCATTATTAGAGCAGCTAACGAGGTAGCCGAAACATGAAAAATATGTGATTTATTCCGCCCAATAAAATGCCGTAATCAAAAAAAAAAAAAAATAGCGCATCGTATTCCAGCGTTTGGTTACATTTTTATTAAACACGCTGTATATTTTTTTTACGAGTCAAGAGAGTGACATTTCAAATAAATTACTCTTATAACGCTAAGGTCCCAAAATGAGAGACAAAAGAGATTTGATAGGTTTTAGAATGAAAGATCTAAAGTACAAATCAAAGCAGGCAAGCGTTGCTTTTCTTCGCCCTTTGCAAATCTTGTTCGGCGTTGCGATCAATCAGAGACGTTATTACTGAGAATAATTGCTTTTTGCCTGGGGTTTTTTCATTTTTTTAAACATTTGTGTAGATTATGTACTTTGTACTTAGTTGTTATAACAATAATAACAACTTCATCGTATCTCTTTTGTCATTTTAGGGCTATAGCATTATAAGTAGAGTTGCTCAATTTGCGCTAACAGACGACACCGAAGGATTTTGTAATTTTTCTATTGCTTCCACTAGTCCGAAGTAATTGTTCTGAATAGTTTTTAAATCCGTTTTAGCCTGGCTATCTTGAAATTTCGTCTGGCTTTCCTTGGTAGCCGCAGCTTCCTTTGGATCGTATTGTAAAACCACGTTCTTAATATTCTCAAAATATTTATGATAATAAAACGCGGCCTGTAACCATGTTCCCCAACGTGTAAGAATAGATTGTGGTGGCTTAGGCTTACGGGGGCACAGTCTGTGAAATTTGCGAATACGTTTTGGGAATTTGACAAACACCGTTTTTGTATGCGCTACTAAAGCGTCTACCTCAGGATAACATTTTCTAATACTATCTGCCACATGACTGAAAGCATGAATTTTACACGTAATATGTAACAAATTAGCACAATGTTTTTTAAGAGACCGGCCTACAGAAAGCATGTTTGCGGCACCATCACTCATAAACATCAACAGTTGGTTTGTTGAAAGTTCAAACTTTTCCAATACATTGGAAAAGTTTATAACACTAACTTTGAAATTACTTCGGCAGTTGTACTCGTCTGGAAGCTAATAGAATTGAAGATGACGATTGATGTGGTTCTATTGTACGTACCATTACATTAACCATAGAATGTTTTTTACGGTCTGTTGTTTCGTCCACACATAACCACAGTTTTTATCTTTCAATTCCGATTTAATTCCTTTTTCAACATGTGTACGAGCAGATGGCACAATTCTTTGTAACGATGCCCGACTTGGTAATTTGCAGTCCGAATATTTATTCGAAAAGAAGACATATGCTTCCTTGTCTAGTAAATTAAACGGTAGATTACATGCAATAAAGGTAACACATAAATTAAATTTAAATTTGTCATAGTGTCGTGTGCAATTTTTTTTAAAGAATGCTGTTTACTATTTACGTGACATAGACAATCCCTTTTGAACCAACACATTAAAGGCATATTACAAGCTACACATTGAATTTTAACGTCATCATAATTTAGGTCAGGCATTTGTGCTGTAAATTCTGTAACATTGTCCAAAATTTGTCGTTTTCGCGACGTAGGCAACACAAACGTAGAACTACAAAATAGTATTTACGGCAGCGTACATGTATACACAACAGATCTGGTTGAGACTCGCAGTTATACTGAGGGTTGTATCGAACCTCCGCCACTGTCCGTTGGCGCCAGTGAGCAACTCTAATTATAATCATATTTTACGCAGAATTTCATTTCCTATCGAATAATTGGAAAATGTACAGGGTGTTCAATTTAAGGAATATAAACAAATCAAGTTAGCGCTGAAATGCGATGTGCAATTGTTCTGTTCTCAACACCATCAACGGAAAAATCACTACATCTTTGTTAATTTCACCAATATTGTAGCTATAATAATAGCAAAGTTAGCAATAGTGGCTCGATAACTTTGAGCAACATATATACCAACAATTCACACTGAAGAGGGTACAAAACGACTATAAAATATATATTTCAAGGTAACTAGTATCTACCCTCCAGTACTGCTTACAAAAAAGCCTCACTAAACAAAAATTCTAATTCTGCAGACGACAGGACACTGGCAGAAAACTGTTTCCTTCTCGATTCTGTGTAGGTGTTTCCTTAATCGAGCGTGGCTGTTCAGGAATACGGTTAGAGCTCTGACAGACTTCCTATCAAGTTCTCTAAGCTACCCAGCTTTGTCACGTCTCGGCAACATAAACACCATCGCATGAGATGGAGGTGTGGAGTCACCCTACGTCCGAGAAGCTTCTTATTCGGCCCAGTAGGTAACATTCGTTTTGGTAGCGTAAAAGGATATGCCAATTAAAGATGTTGGAATCAGCAGTGTATGTTCCGCTCCTTTTCTAGCAAGGTATGTCAGTGCGTCCTGGTACTTAGATGGGGGTAACCTTGTTATTTCTATCCAGAATATTAAGACTGCTTCTGCTGTCAGCTACGAGTCTCCACTCGAGGGCTTGCATGGCAGCCAGACTATTGGAAAAAATTTTTATCGAGTATCTATACATCGATATCAATAGCAAATATTTCTGCTTGAAAGACGCATATGTGTCCACACTACAAGTCCGTTCAATTAGATATTTTCGACAGCAAATTCGTGCACCTACTTCTCTGTAAATTTTGGAGTGGTCAGCATTCAGGCTAGTATTAGAATTAATCAAGGAGTCGCAGTTGTTACTTCAACATTCTCTGACGGGGTAACATACATCAAAAGAATTCTGCAACGATGTTATGGCGCACATGTCTGAAGGCATAGATAGAACTTTGCTTTCAAGGATCTTGTCAAGAACTTCTGTTCGGGCGCAGGTCACGTTCTGTGATAGTTCTACTGCAAATGTCAGTAGCTGTAGGCAGCTTGTACAGTATGTGAAAGGGGACAACGTCAAAGGAGAATTTCAAGAGCCAGTTCAGGTGTGGCGCTCAACGCACCAGTCATCGCCAAGCTACCTATTCTCTGCAACTTTCGCTGCAACTGCTTCCCAATGCAGCCAATTCATTCCCCAGGTCTTAGCGTCAAACCTATGACATGTCCAAAAAGACATTTTGACTTTGTAAATAGCGCAACGTAATTGTTAATAACAAGATAGATGCTTCGACTATACTTACAGAAGTTAGTTTTCTGGTGCTGCAATATAAAACTGAAGCGTTTTTGATTCCAACAGCGAGAACTAATATCATGCTTAAAACGCTACTAACGCACATGCAAAAGGGTGCAAAGTCTATGTGGACCCTTTCCATCATTGATACTTATTGACATTATAACTGTTTTTCTTTTATTTCTACTGTAACTATTTGTCTTAATGTGTATACATGCACTGGAATATTTTATATTTCTGTATTTAGAACCACTTGTATCATAGTGTTAATAGATTGTATGTATCGGTTGGATATGTATTATTTATTTTCTATATACTGATCTAATTATAACCTTTGTTGAAGTTGCACTAAAACTATCGTACGTACGTACATATGTAAAATACGTCAAACGCGATTTATTAGGTATTAAACATACCTAAGTTTATGTAAGTGTAAAAAATATGTAGTGAGTGGACCGACAGACGACATTATAGTTGTTAACCTACTTACATATACATACATAAAATTACTTCCATCATACGTGTACCTGTTGGTAGAGGGTCTTAAACCAGAACAACAAACTTCAACACCCGGATGAATACTGGATTCAATCGTAATAGGTATGAAATCACTAATAAATATGTTACTGATCAGGAAGATTATATAGAGGAATGGGTATTTAAGTTCTGAATCCTATGGATTAAGATTACACCAGGTATTGTGTTATGTTGATATCGATACTATAAAAATTTCTCTCATAGCTTTAAAAACAGCTAGACAATTAAAAAAAATAACTAATTCATCTTTGTAAATTATAATGACACATGGCGGTAACAGGCAAATATTTGTAAATTGTTGGGAATGTTTGTATATAAATTATATGGCATTTACTTAATAAGAAGCCGTAAAATGCAAATGACTAGAAATAAACTGAAGATGGAATGGAATCATGCATGTCTGATAGCACTTGTCACGCTTTATTGATTTTACTTTCACAAGCTTTCTTTATACCATCAATTTATTATCAACTAATTTTATAAGTAAACTAAAACCTACATTTCTTCATCCGACAATCGTTAGCGTAGTACTGTGGAGGTTATACATATATTGTAGAAATAAATTATTACGTTCAAATAAATTTTGATGCAATAAACCGGCACTCTTCGACTTAATAACATAATAATTCACTGTTAATTTATTATCTACACATTTTACTACTTGTTTTCAATACCAAGCATGAAACATCAAGGTACATTACTAGTGTACCTATTTTCATCATTCGATAGTGTAAACTACGACACGTATTCAATTTTATTATCAAATTAACAAATTTATTAAATTACAAAAATTCATGGATTCATTTCTAATGTTAATAAATCTTGAAACAGTTCACTAAAACCCTTACCACAATACTTAACTCGTACCGGACGTACGTTTCGATAGCCAAGATATCATCATCAGCAGTAAAACTGAAGATACGTGTTCATTGAAAAAACTAAGTACATTGAGCTTACTGACAAAGAAATTAGTATCGTTTGACGTAAGTTCACTGTTTCCTAGTGTTCCGGTTGATTTAACTTTGGAATATTTAGAAACACTTTGTTAGATATCCAAATGGATAGAGAGGAAGTTACTAGCTCAATTTCTTTGACAAGACTTTGCATGAAACAAAACTTTTTCCAAATTAACAACACTTTTTATCAACAAACGGAAGGAACGGCAATGGGTAACAGCTTATCTCCGTTTATGGCGAGCCTCTTTATGGGTAAATTTGAAACCGACCTGAAGAATACTTTGGCTTACTTCCTTCGACCTTGGATCAGATACGTCAATGACATTTTTTGCATCTTTGACACCAGCAAATGTTCAATAACGGATTTCATGGAACAACTTAACTCAAAATTTTCCTCTATCAAATTTACCCACGAAGAAGAAAAAGACAACAGGATTCTTTTCCTCGGCATGTTAGTAATAAGAAATAAAAATAAGTTAGAAATAGACGTATGTATATAGAAAACCTACTAGTAATAATAGATTTATCTTACAGGATTCTAATCACTTACATGAACACAAACTTTCGGCTATTAACTTTTTGGTGCACCGGTTACTCGATTTTCCTTTAACTAAAGATAGATATCAAAACGACCTAAAAGAAATCATCAATATTGCTAACTTTAATGGATTCTCCGAAGATGTCGTCTATAATACTACTAGGAAACATAAGAATAGATTAAGAATTAGAAATATAAGCACACTAGAACACATTGACGGCCGTAATAATAAGCAATATTTTAAATTACCCTTTTATCCAAGCTACACGAAAGGTCTTCAAAAAATATTTTCTAAAGTTGCCCGCAAGATTGTTCTTTCTTCAAGCAATAACATTTTAGGAAGTTCCGAAGACCCAGTAGATAACATGGATAAATCAGGAATTTACAAAATTTCATGTAAAGATTGTGATCAAGTGTATATTGGGCAGACAAAAAGATCAATCAAAAATTAGGAACAAAGAACATTTGGCTCATCTCGAATTTAGAAGGTTTGATAAATCTAGCGTTGCCATAATGTTGATAATATAAAGTTAATTAAAAACGTAAAGAGTATTGTTCAATTAAATTGTTATGAAGGCATGGAAATTTACAAAAGCAAAAATCACTTAATGAATTCAGATTTAGGACCACTAAATTCCAGCCTTTATCCTTTGTTACATCATATTTAGTTAATTACAGCTGTAATTATAACCATGTGCAATGAACCGCTTCATTGAAAAACAAGGATTTTAATAACTCACATCATCTTACCATTTACATTTTAATTTAGAGATTATCTATTACTTATCTTTAGATTTGCATTTTGGGCTTAATTATAGTCCTGTACAATGAAGTGGCTCATCAAGAAAGACTTAAAGTAGAAGGGTATATATATAATTATATATGATTAAGGATGTCTATGCTTTAAATTTACATATTGCATAATTTATTTGCTTCATAAGGTTAGTTTTTCACTTAGTTTGTTAATTCGGTTTTACTGCTGATGATGATTGGCTATCGAAACGTGCGTCCAGTACACGAGTTAAGTATTGTGGTAAGGGTTTTAGTGAACTGTTTCAGTGTTCCAGTGCCACAGATTTAAAGTACCCGATTAATAAATCTTGCTATTCAGATCTACATACATTCATCAGACAGACCAGAGTATGAGAATAACACCAACATAACTTATTACATCTTATCGAAGATGAAATTGAATATTTGATACAAGAGGTACACTAATATCTTAAGGGAATAATAAAATGTACAATACTTCATACAATTCAGTAGTAATTACATATATTTGTATGGATTACGGCAACTCAGTATGCACTAGTCACAAGCTAGTAGAGATAACATTGTATTAAGCAGTGACAGGGTAATTAGGAGGAATAGATTTGCAGTTATCTACTAACAAGCAATAAGTAGGGCGTGGTCGAAATTTTGTTACAAAGAATTTAATTAGAGCGTTTTCTTAGTGCAACAGAAGTATTAACTAAAAACACACGGACATGTTCGTTCTGAGCACAATTTTCTGCTGCATACAATCGCGTTTGTCTCTCAGTTTATGTTGCTAATCTCCAAAAACAGCACTGAATATGTCTCTCGGAGACACCTATCGCAAAGGGATTAAAAAAAAATCCAGAAGGTGGCAAGACAAACCGGAGTGTAGATATCCACTACCCATCGAACAGCTCCTGGGCTGCCAAACGCAAGGTGGCATCTATACGTGCAAATGAGCCTCCAGGTTTACCACAATACACATGAAAAAATGCCTAGTAACAATAACCAAAAAAAAAGGTGGTGCAACATAAATTTAGAGGCAAACGCGATTGTATGCAGCAGAAAATTGTTCTCAGAACCACGCTGATGACGTCGGGTAGGCAGAAACATATCCGTGTATTAGTGCTATTTTCTCTGCTACATTGTTTTTGCCGGGAATGATTCCACCAATACCATAAGCTATATTAGCATTAATTTTTAGTTAAGTAGTTGTTTTTATTTTCATCTATGCACGTATGTATATACATAGTACTTAAACAAACATTCCAAAAATTTCAAAACTTTCATTTTTAACTTACAAGCTGATTTTTGATACTTCGATTCCTTCGTAAGGTATATTTTTTAAAAGACCGCTGCAAAATTTCGAAGAGAGTTTTATAACAAAGCTTTTTGAGGAAGAGATTGTGTATTCAGCCCAATAAGAACGCGGGTTTCCCACAAAACTACCGGCCCATCAGTCTCCTTTCATGTTTGTCTAAAGTAGCAGAGGCAGTTGTATTAGCCTGACTACGCGAGAAAATTTACATCATCAATCGGAATCCCGATAAACAGTTCGGGTTCAAGCATGGCCTCTCCACTGATTTTCAACCGCAGACTTAGCGAGATGATACGCGATGTATTAGAGCGCAGGGAGACGGTCGGTGCGGTGTTTTTAGACAAAGCTTTTAACATGGTGTAACACTATGAGATAATTGTTGGGCTTATTTAATCCTTACAGGATAGATCTTTCTCGGTCAGGATGGGGTCGTCTTTCTCTTCGAAGCGGCCTATCTATTATCTGCACTAGTGAGATACCCAAACCACCAGGTGTGGACTTTGCGGTCTTCGCAGATGACACTGCGATTTACTCGTCCTCAGGGAATGAAGATGTATTGGTAAGTCGCTTTCAGGTGGCAATGGATGAGATAATTGATTGGATGGACCGTTGTGGTATTCAGGCCAATGAGGATAAGTATGTTGCTGTTCGTTTCACATGGATAAGCACTCCTTCTGCCAAAAACGTCTTTGTAAACGGCACCTGACTTAACTGGACAGGACCGGCTGAATACTTGGAATTGATCCTTGATCAAAGACTTACGTGGAAAGACCACGTCAAATTTATTGCTGGCATTGTTGTGCAGAAGAAGTTCTCTTACACTCCTGACTAAACTTTTAGTCTACAAAGTATATTTACGATTAATTATAACATATGGAGCGCTAGCTTGATCGGCAGCTTGCACCTAATATTTTAGGAGTATTGCAAAACAAAATTTTGAGGCTTATCACAAACACACCCTGATACGTAAGAAATCATCAAATATGAACTGACCTCAACATTCCATCTCTTGTCGATTGTCTTTGAAATCTTGTAGAGGAAACCTGGCAAAGGGCTAGCGTGTCCAGCAATCCACTCCTGGCCCGCGTCACGGCAGATCCACAAGACCGTCCACCCTCGAAGGTCAAGACTATTAAAATCCAGGACAAAATCACAGTTTGACACCCACTGTATTTGTCTTGTTATTTCCATTATTTTTGACTGATTAGTAGTTCGTTTTCCTTCCCCAACCCCTAAGTGGCAATTAGGTGCAGCCGCCTCAAATGATAAGAAAGCTGGAAGGCAGAGGCGCCTAGCTCTAATTTATGGATCAGATCTTCAAGAGTATTCCGAGTTCAGATTGCAAACAAAGAAAACTTTATTAGTAATTGATTTGACAGCAAAAAATGGCTGAATTCTTGCAGTTCTGAAATTTTCAAGATAAAAGGGAATTTTAACGAAAAGAAAAATTTGGGTTTGGGGGTTTGTCTATAAATTAGGACTTCCCAAAACAACTGCACCTCTCCCAGGTTTAGTCTGTAATGAAAATTTACCAAAAATAATTAAGAATTACAATAAAAATGTCTTATTAATAAACTTATTTTTTATACATTATGTGTGTTAATTAAAAAGAAATTTTGGCAAAAAGGGTTTTTAAAAAAAAAGCAATTTTATTCTATTTGATGGAAATGACTGGGTTTTGGGTTTTCGTTTTATATTGGTGTGCAAGGTCTTTTTTAAAATGTTATTTTTTTTTTGGTCAAAAGTTATAATCAGAACATCCCGTCTTTCGTTGTAGTTTCTCAAACTAAATACACAGAAAAAAATTAACCTAGAGACCCCACTACAACACCAAAAGACCATGAGGTAAATTTCAATAGCAGGGGTTAGGTTAGCTTTCCCAAAGAAATATCAAAAACTTTTTGTAATCCCTATGTTTATTCACTTGCTCTTTGGTGGCTCGGGGTTTGATTATTAAATCACAGTTTTTTTCTTACCCTTTTGAATTAAAGGTTTTTTATGCCCCATAACTAGATTTTCCCAATTTGCGCCAACACCCTGGCGGGGAAAAAAGTTTACACAAAAAAAAGGCCAAAAATATAATACGTGCTCAAACACTTACCGTCTTAAAAGAGTTTCCCCGGAAATCAAAAAATGAATAATGTTTTTAAAATTCTGCAACATTAGATATGTCTCCAATTTTTCGGCAAACCGAGTGCGGGGCAAAAGGGAAAAGTGTGTTTATATACAAAAAAACAAAAGTTCTAATTGTGCGTTAATTTGGTAATTAAAATAATCTTTGGAACAATTAAAGATCGAACCTTCACAATTGTTTTAATGTGCCAAAATCAGAATCTTTTCAAAAAACCTTTTGAAACCTTTCAAACACAACCATTTGCGTTTCAAACCGCGCATAGCTTGCGTGAACATGATGCACTATTTGCAGGATTCCACTAACAAACCGAATGATTTTGTAATTTTTCTATCCCTCCACTAACCCGAGTAATTGTCCTGAATATTTTTTAAATCCGTTTTAACCTGCATCTTGAAATTTCGACTGGCTTTCCTTGTGTCGCAGTTTCCCTTTGGACGAATGAAAACCACGTTTTTAAAATATTCTCAACATTTTTTATGTAACAAAACGGGGCCCCTGTACCATTTTCCCCAACGTAAAAAATGGGTTTCTGGTGGCTCAGGCTTTCGGGGGAAACCAGTCTGTGAAATTTGCGAATACTTTTTGGGGATTTGACAAACACTGTTTTTGTATGCGCTATTAAAGCGTCTACCTCGAATAACATTTTCTAATACTATCTGCACGTGACTGAAACATAAATTTTACACGTAAAGTAAAAAAGTTAGCACAATGTTTTTAAAAGGGCCCGGGCTACGAAAAAGTTTGCGGGACCCTCACTCATAAACATCAACAGTTGGTTTTTTTGAAAGTTCAAATTTTCCAATTATTTAACACTAGTTTAAATTCTCGGCGTACATTTTGTACCGTTGGAAGTAAAGAATTTAAGGTGACGATTGATTGGTTTTCCCTTGTACGCACCATTACTTAACCCCAAAATGGTTTTCTACGTCTGTTGGTTGTCCACACTAACCAATTTTTTTCTTTCAACTCCGATTAAAATCTTTTTCAAATGTCACGAGCAATGGCCAATTCTTTGTAACGTCCCGACCGGGAATTTGCGTTTGAATATTTTTTCCAAAAAAAGGGGCATTTGCTTCTTTTTTATAAATTAAACGGGAGATCATGCAATAAAGGTAACACATAAATTAAAATTTAAATTAGTCATAGTTTCGTGTGAATTTTTTTTAAAAATCTGTTTACTTTTACGTGACGTAGACAATCCCTTTTGGACCAACCCCATTAAAGGGGGTATTAAAAATACACATTGAATTTTAAAAGCCATCATAATTTGGTCAGGCATTTCTTGCTATAAATCTGTAACTTTGTCCAACTTTGGTCGTTTTCGCGACGTAGGCAACATTTTTAAACCCAAAGTAGAACTACGAAATAGTATTTACGGCAGCGTACATGTATACACAACAGATCTGGTTGAGACCGACAGTTATACTAAGGGTTAAATCGAACCTCCGCCACTGCCCGTTGGCGCTAGTGAAAAAACTCCACAGATAAGGCTTTAAATTGTGGTAAAAACACTCCATCTTTTTCCAGAGCAAGCGTTTTTTCGAAACATATCCCATTCAGGTTGTTTCCAATTTTTTACAGATGCTTTTTGCGAAAAGTACCACAAAAAATCTTTAACCTTAATTTCGTGTACTTCTATCTTACGAACCACTAAACCAAAACCTTTATTGCTGCATATCGTCATATTTCTTAAGTTAAGTAAAGCATATGTGGTATCGTTGGGATTCGCTTTTCGATTAGCTTCCCAAACCGTAAAAATATACAGGACGTTCTTTTTAAGAAAAAGAAGGTTGACTCACTTTCGTTTGAAACCGGAAATACAATTAAAATGCCGGGATAAGGGCAAAAGTTAGTTCACAAAAAATAGAGATCGTCCTATTTTTTTAAACACTAGCTTCTGTCATTAAAAGTTAGCATGAAGGGAAACACAGGACCGCACTGTACTATTTTTCAAATTGCATATTAGAAAACAAGAAGTAGATTATGAGTGGGTATTCTAATTGACATATTTAGTTTTAAAAAGGGTTTTATTAGTGGGCGATTTGTGGCTGAGATGATAAAATTTATCAGGATATAAATTACATGTAATAAATACCAGATTCGAAAATGTATAACATTGGGAACATTTTTTTAAAAAAGATTTAGCGTATGCACACCATTTTCTATAAAACGCACGTTGATTTTCAATTTTTTATGTATTCACCCTTTGATGATTGGGCTGCAGTTAATCCCATTTCATTGCCACCGAAAGTGACGTCGAATTTCTTAACTTAAATTTGAGCCCGCTATATATTTTTATATTTCTGGAAAGATAATTGGGGAAACGATTCCGAGACACCATATATGTTATTGTTTAATTTAAATGGATACTACGATATGCGCAATAACCAAATCCCGGGAATCGTTCTTGTTCTTTAAAAAGCTAAATTATCTCTATGATATTATTCATCCAAAGAGCTCATTACTAAGCAACGTAAATCACAACGATCTGCCAGTCTCAATTTTTGGAAGCGTAAATTATTTTTGTTATTTTTTTTGCTATCAAAGTCGCGTGTTTGATTTCTTTTGTTTACATTCTCATTGCTTTTTCCCTTTTTTGTTCATGTTTAATTGTTAGTGTTGTTTACTTTATTGCAATTAACTAGTTATCATAATAAGCTAGTTGAAATTTTTAGTTTACGGTACACAATATGTCCTTTTTTAATTTTTGTTCAGTTTTGGTTTTCACGATAGCCTACGTACGAACCATGTAAAGTAAGATTTAACCATTTTAATACTTTAATTAAACGCTAAACCCTAGCAGATCTTTTAGTCGAAAATTTTTGGAAAACATTCTCCGAAATGTATAACAATTGGTTAAGACAAAACCTACTAAAGCTATTACAAGATAGAATATTCAAATTGTTCCACAATTTATACAGTGGGTTTTGGGTTTTGTAAGTTTTAACCAAATATTTTAAAAAAAACACCAATAATTTTGTCGTCGTTGAACAGAGTTATTTTAAACGTTGCTTCTTAGAAATGTTTACATAAATGGGGGTCCTGATTTCATCAATAAAATTATAAAAATTATATTGAAAATCTAAGTTGCAATAACTTTGATTTTAATATTTTGCCGTTTTCTGTGATTAGTGTAAAACTTTTGTGCTTTGTATCGTAATTGCGTTTGCTCGAATTACAAAAGTGTATATTAAGGCTCTTAAGTGGGTATTTTCTGCAGGAGTCTGAGGACATAGTGTGGGTAACTCGTTTTTGTTAAAATGAAAACGCTTTGTGTGCCGAAAAACGTCCCCAATGGCGCCACCCATATGCAGGGTGGCGATTGAAAAACACACAAAATCTAGTCCTCAAGATATCGCTTCAGCAGTATTCAGGAAAGTATCATCCAGACACGTGCAAAGTTTTTTTTTTTTTTTGAAACATCATTACTACTCGACACTGGCAAGTTGCAAGTATGTGATTTAGATCTGTCTCTCGTAGATTGCACGACATGGCGTATTTTTCTGTAGTACTGATAAGAAAGCTGTTCTAGATTTGTTATGGATTGTCTAAGATTGCAGAGGTACACTTTGGAGCAGAATAGAACATCGCATGTTGAAGTTAGTTAAAGCCGCAAACAAAAAGGATCTTACGTTTCAATTCAGTCTCATTTGTTGAGATAATATGATAAATTGCCGATTTCCAAAGAATATCCAGAGTTTGTAGATTTTTTTTTTTATTTGAAAATAGATTTTATTGTGTTTGCAATATATGTACTAATAATATACGTAGTTTTTAATTATGTATTACTTTTTTTTTACATATAATATTGCATGTGCCCTCATATTCTCCCTCGAGAGTGGGTTGTTGCCCGTCTCGGGTTAATTGGTATCGAGGGCTGTTCGGGTGATTTTTCTATATCTCTCTTCTTGGTTGTTTTTTATTCTCCTTCTTATGTTGGTTCGTGTTTTTTATATTTGGATGTTGTTTTTTAAAACCCTTTGTCCTTTGTTTATGTTTTTTTGTTTAAGTTGGTGTAGTTTTTGTGTTATATTCTGGTCTATTTTGTTGTATTGTCATACTTGTTTCTGTTGTCAGGTTTTGTGTGTTTTCTTCTGTCTTGTTCTTTTGTCTTAGGTGAAAATGTTTCTGGTATTGTGTGTGAGGATTTTGTTTCCTTATTGAGAATTTGATATTGGTTTTTATTAGTTTGTTTTTATTTTGTATAATAAGAGTAAGTTATTTAGTGTTTCATTTGTTGTATGCTAGGTTCTTGTGTCATGCTGTATACTTCATTGGTGGGTTTTTTTTTTTTTGTCTCAATGAGTAGAGTATTTTTAGGATCTTTGTTCTGCTGTGTCGTTGATGGTATTTATGTTTCTTTAGTTGTGTTGCTCCATATGTTTATTAGATAGGTCGGTTCTTGATGTGAATATTGCGTGGTTATACGTTTTTTCTCCATGTTTTTTTTGAGAGGATGTGCCGTAGTTTATTCATAGTGCACACTATGGTTTTTATGCTGGCTTTAATAGTTGGTTGGTGCTTGTCCCATTTTAGTTTAGGTTGTTTTTTTGTATTGTTATTCCCAGGTATTTAATATGTTGCACTTCGTCTATTTCTTGGTCTTTGATCTTTTGCTGAATTGTATCTTCGTTTTTGGTGTGAAGATCAGTATTAGTTGTTCTTGGGTTTAATCGTTAATAAGGTTGGTCTGTAGCACCAGCTTCTTTATTTTCTTGAGTCTTCATTCATGTTGTTTGGTAGGGTCTTTTGTTTTGTTCCTGTGTATATTAGGCATATGTCATCTTCATACGCGAAGATTTCCTTTGAATGCTATTTCTAAGAGGTCGTTGTGCTATAGGATATATTAAGCATTTGGTGGTAGGTTTCCAACTTGCCGGTATCCGTATTCGGTGGGAGCTGGGTTGCTTTTTTTCGCCGTTCATGTGTGTGTTGTTTGCTTCTGTTTTTATATCAGGTTTCTATTAGTGTTTAGTTATAATTTTGTATTCCTAGGGATGGCAGTTAGTTAGTAGTTTTTGGGATTAGGTTCGGTTTTGGAGATTGTGTCAAAAGTTTTTCATCTCAATGTAAATTGCTATTACTGTTTCCTTTTTTTTTCTCTCGAATAGTTCTCACTTTATTGATCATATTCTAAGGCTGCTGATGTTGTTCCGGACAATCTTTTTTTGGAATGCATATTGTTATTTGGTTTTGTGTTGTAAGGTGTGGGGATATAATATCTGGTTTGTATACATTTTTTTTCCCTAGGATTTGTTTAAAGTTGATAGTAGTGTTATTGGCCTGCAATTTTCTGCTTTTTCTTTGTCTCCGCTTTTGTGTATCGGGTCTGATGATCGTTTGTTTGATGTAGTCTGGAGTTTAAGGCCATTTTGAAATATCTTGTTTATCATACTTTACTAAAATCCGGAGTGAGTTTTTCCTTTGTTTGTCTTTTTAAGATCTTGTGGTGATTGCTTCAAATCCTGGTGCTTTTTGCTTGGAGTTTTCAATTTTTGTTTTAATTTTGTTCTTATTCTTCTTCCGTTTGCTTTTTTGGAAGTTTGTAGGTGGGTATGGTTTTTTTTGTTGGTGTGGGTTTGTGGTGGAGTGGCGCTTTTCGGAATTTGGTTCTTCTGCTAATTGTTTCTATTGTGTGTAAAAGTAATTGTTGATTGCGTCTGCTGTATTTTTTGTGTTTTGGTTTTCGTACCGCTCTTTGAAGATAGTTATTTCCTTGGTCATAGTGTTTTGGTTTTGCGTATTTGTTGGTTTATTATGTTCCAGGTTTTGGTGAGTCGTTTTGTGTTTCTGAATTTCTTTGGTAATATTGTCTTTGGTGTCTTTGGATTAGTTCAGTTATGTACGTATTGTTTTTTGTTGTTTGTATTCATCTCGTACTTTTCGTTTTGTGGGGTTTTCTGTGCTTTTTGTAAATTGTTTTTGTTTTACTCTGCTGAATTAGGTGTTCGTCCTTATCCATGTAACAATCTTCTCTCTTTTGATTTGAAGAGTGGACTTGGTTTCTGTTATGATTGTTTTGCAGTTTATTGAAAGTTCTGCTATGGTTGTTTATTTTTTCGTATTAATCTTGCTGGTCTATTTCTTTTTGATTACATTGATTGTTTGTCTCTGAACGATTTGGGTTGGTTTGTAGTCTAGTTTTCGTTTTTTCTTTTGTTTTTACTGATTTACAATTAACTGTATATGTGATATTTGATATGTCGGATTCATCTATTTTTATTTTTCGTATTGTGGTTTGGTTCGTTTGTGATTACGTTGGATCCATATTATAGTGTTTCCATTTTGGATTTTTTCATGTGTAGTATTTTTTAGCTGTTTTGTTCATTATCTCGTAGTTTTTCTTTGAATAAGGTATATGTAGTTTAGTGTTGTCTGTTGTTTTTTCAGAATATGTTTTATGTTGAAGTTTACTATTATAATGTTTCTTTTTTTTGTGTATTTACGTTATTGGTTAGTCGGTTTCCTAGTGTTGTAGAAGTTTACTTCTGGTGGTTTTGTACACATAAGTGCACTGTCGTATATTTTGTTGTTTTCTAAATGTACATAGTTTCATTTATGTATATGGTGTTGTATTCCTTCAGTTGGCAGTATTTAGTATTTTATGGTTATTTTTTTGTTTTTGTTTTTTCTGCTTTACGCATCTCGCCCCAACTTAGACAGAGTAAGAGAGTATAGAGTATATAGTGTTATTTTAATTTTGCGTCTGTCTTTATTTTTAGGTTTCAACCATTATTGCGGCGTCGTTTGTTGTTTTTTTCCGGTAGCATTTTTTTTTTCTATTCCATTTATTATTATATTCTTTATAGTTTTTTTTTCTTCTGAGTTTCCTATAGCCTGTGCCCTTCGTTTTGTGTGTTGTTTTTCACTGTTGGTTTACTAAATTTTGTACTCTACTTGTAAATTTTTTTGTTTCTTATCGTATTCTTTGTTATTATTTTTTTTAAATCTTTATTTTTCCTTTTTGAATTTCATCGAATTGTTCTGACAGGAAATTCCATCGTTTTTTGCATTTCTTTCAGCGTGTGCATATATTTCGCTATTTATATTTCTTCGTCGTTTACATTGAGTCTTGTCATCGAGTTTTTGTTATTTTTTATCTCGTGTGTTGGATGTTATCTTATTGTTGTATTGCGGGGCTGGGGATGGGTTAGGTTTAAATTTCCACACGTGGGTGCGGTCTTTCCGTGGACTGACGACGGGATAGAAGACACGGGGTAAAGGGGTTATGGTTTATGACCAAGAGAAAGTTTCTTTCTGTTAAGTTGGTTCTAGTACGTTATTTATGGTATTGTGTCTCGGTTATAAAACGTTGTCTGTACGAAGTAATCGCTCTGGGCTCCGAAAAACGAGGACCGGGAGTTGGTTTGTTTTTTTGTACTTAGAATCAAGTTGGATTTAATCATATTTCTTAATACGTCGATGTTAGTTATGGTTATTGTCAAAGAAAGTGAAGAACTTAAGTTTTTTGGAATTGGGTCGTTTTCGAAATTTGTCTTTGCCTGCTTTATCTAATTGATCTTTGTAAGCTGGCAGTGGGAGAGATAATTTCACGGTTTCACTGTTCAAGATTTCACACAAACTTTTCTTTTAATTTAATGTAATCTTTTAATTAGAAGAATTTCGTGTATCCTGACACGTTACACCGTAATCTATTGGGTTACAAAATTTAAAGTTGTAAATAGCATATAAGGATAGAATACTTTAGAATTAGCATAAAAGTACGCCAACCACACAGTGCTTTGTGGGGTGGGTCCATGGTCTTGCGAAAAACTCTTACACCATTTAAACAATTCGAGGGATTCAAACTGGTTTTGCTTCTCCTGGTTTAACTGGAACTCCAGTGCTATACAGGCTTAATTTCATTTTAAATAAAACACTCTTATAAAGTACTTCATTTTTTGATATCCTTCCTTCGTATAATTCTAGGATTACCAAATTGGACTTCTCATATTGGTACTATTGTAGAAGCACGGTAGAACCGCTAAACCACTAATTTAAGTCTACATGAAATTATTGGTTAGCCATAATTCAAATGACTGCAAAATACCGTATTTAAAATTGTATTTCAAATGGCGGAGTAAGCCTACAATTTTTGCTGTTAACGGTGTCAAAGTAAAAAAATTAACGCTATTTAGTCTAGGGATCCCAATCCATTTGTGATGCGCACAAATATGTTACTTATGGATCCACAGTTTAGGTACAATACATCGGGCGCGGGCAATGTGATTTCGGGACCTTTTTGCATTGGAAGATAGTGTTCCTTACTCAGACCTGCCTACTTGGATTTGTTAAGTAAACATGTTGTAGCTGCTATTGCTAGTTCCTTAATACACTTCATCTAAACACATCCAGCTAATTTTTTGGACACAGGGCCATCGTAATATCAATACATGCAGGAGGATTAAGAGAATATTTTCGGATGAAGTTTTTTCCTAGGACAGGATGGATGGGGAAAAAGAGGTTTGCCAATGGAAACCTTCCTTCGGCACGTTTCTCGACTTCGTGTGGAGTTATCTCCAAAAACAGTTGTATTACGAAAGCAGACCTGCAAATGAGTGGAAGCATCGGTTGTAAGAAAGGTGCAGGAAAATGCCAAGGCAAACGTTTCTACAAGTTATTCTTTGGAAAAGAAATTCAAGTACGAATTAGGGAAATGTCAGTTAGCAGAACGCGGACAACATTGTTGTCCCATTTTATTTTAATCTGTTAATTTTTTTTCTGGTTTTTTCACACCCTGTTCAATAAAACATCCGTTCAGTGACTGAGAGCTTAATTTACAGTTCTATTCTATTTTGACATCGACATCTTTTTTTGGAGCGTTTGTCATGCCATATAATTTTATTCCAAAAGAGTGAACCGCTGCAAAGGTACCTAAGTGGTTTTATATTTTTGACTAACTTATGTATATTTAGGTACAGAATAGAATGGACTCTATTTTTCTGATGTATCCCGGGGATGATATTTGCAACTAAAAAACTGATCTTGTATAGCACCATCTACTTCAAGTGATTCACTAATGCTACGCCGGATGTATGCACTGTAATGTTATAAAACTATAGAAATTGTTTTCTAAACAAAAAAAAATGATTATCACGGTCGGTGGTTCCGGAGTGTCCGCCTAGATACTTTTTCGACATTTTAAAAAAAAGTAAATAGCGAATAATAACGCTTTTGAAAAATTAAATTAATTGAATGAAAGCTAACCTCAAAATTTGACATTTACCGCACGCTCCTCAAATCAATCAAACCTGAATTAAATTTGTACTTGAAGTAAAATCTTTACACTACCACACTTAAATTTACTTGGAAAAATTATCACTTAGCCAAATATGTCTTCACTTAACGCTAATTTGAACTAAACAGGCAGATTGTTGTAGCGTCTCTTCACTTCTTAGTTTCCGATAGCATTTGATTGATGAATTACGATACACATTTTGAATATATAATAGTTCATATTCTTTCAGTTACATTTTCAATCCACTAAAATTTCTTTTCTTTAGAAATATCATATTATAGCCTGTAATGTGACATCCGAATTCGCGTCCTATCGTTCCAGGATTTGGCGTTAGCGAGAAACGGCAACTGTACAACGAGAACATTTACTACCTGGCAATTTATTACCAATTGTTGTTTACGAATAGATTGTAGAGACACAATAGAATATATTTTCTACTTGTTTACAGGAACAGCTTACATTAAAATTGAATATTTTAAGACGTGAAGAAAATGAAGCGAAGACGAGTTATTTAGCGGTTCCCCCGGAATTATCGTTGGCTGGAAATAAATTTACCTAATAAATCCGGAGAGAGCGAAGCCTCATGGCTATATAAACCGTTGGAGAAACCGAGAAAGAGGTCAGAATGACTTAATCCTGTCAGATATTTATAGAGCGGACACTCCATATGACACTAATGACAGTTCCCTTCAGTGTTGTAATTTTTTAATACTGTAGTACATATGTAGGCAAGAGAACATTATTATATAGTTGTCGAGTAGAATCAGTCTGTGAGAAAATAAATAAATACTTCGTCCCATTGTGTCTCTGGTATCAACTTGCAAATTACACAGAGACATACAAACAGATATCAACACGATACAATATCATACAAGGTAATTACTTTAAAAATAGACTTAATTGCTGTACTTTATAGTATAATTGATTCGAATTAAAATTTTAAAACCTGCGTAAACAGTAAGTTGTAGTAGAGTTAATAAGATGCTAATACTATTAAAGAGTTCATGTTACAGTACGATTATACAGTTTACTTTAGGCTTTTAAACTTGTTGTCAGTATATTTTAGCTACATAGTTTACAATTAAAACATGTACCGTTATACTATTTATACCTCGTTTGGTCGACAAATCTAAAACGATTTAAGTGGATGATAAAGCTTTATTTATACTTAGCTAATTATCTGAGATACACTTAGCAAAATTCCATCAATACTTATTATATACTATTAACCCAAAATCGAAGCTGTAATTTCGTTGTATTTAGTTCATTTTTTAACCCTAGGATGCATAACACGGGCCTCCGAAGCCCACCGTGGTATTCTAAGCTTCATAACTTCTTTATCTTTAATTTTTTTTCTTCTGGGCCTTATCTATGATTCAACTGGATCTTCCTGTTGCTATTTCTAATTGATGTTTGAACTATATAATTTATATGAAAACCTATTTTAGATATTTGAATTCTACCGCGTATTTACATTTCTCGGGCCTCGTAGGCCCGGTTTATTTTTGATTGATAATCGTTTATATTTACATCCAAAACTGTCTTTGTTTAAATAATCTGTTGCTTCTGGCGTCAATGTACTGCATATTGCAATATTATTTGGAATACAATGTGTTAACAATCGGCTGCAACATGTTGTAACATGTTGGAATAGACCTGCTTCTCCGCTCAACGGAGTTTGCAAGTTTTAACGGCGTATGCAGGTTTCAACACGCAGAAATGCATATCATATAAATATGCAAGCGCATAAAAAAGACTTCAGTTGCTGAAATTTGCTTGAAGTGTTTGTAAATGTTGTGGCGGCTTCAAGTTCAAAAAAATCCACCAGGCAACGTGCAACAGTGAGGTATGGAGATTCCAATTACGAGGAAACTCTAATACGGTGGGCAGAGGAATTTGATGAAGTTTTATCGGAAGAGAGTGAAACGTCTGAAATTGAAGAACTTGGTCAAGATTCATTAGAAGCCAATTCAGACTCTTAAAATTCTGAGTCTGAAGAAGACGTAGCTACAGCGGAAGCCGATAGTGATAATCCCAACTGTTTCGCTTCTCCATCCGGCATCCAGTGGAATAAAGTTCCGCCAAGCTATACGAAAACTGCAAAACGTAACGTATTGCGTTTAGCACCAGGTGTAAAAACTAGAGCAGTGCCCTGTGGTAGACCTGAAAATGCTTTCAAATGTTTTATTACAAGAACGATCTTAGAAGTGCACAAACCTTGAAGCTCAAAGAGTACTACAGTAAAAGACAAAGGATGGGTAGATATTGATGTGATGGAGCTGAATGCTTTCTTAGGTTTGCTGATACAAGCTGGTGTGGAAAGAAACTGGGACGTACCGATAAGAGAACTGTTTTCTTCTGATAAATGTAATCCTATTTATCAAGCTACTATGGGAATTAATCGGTTTGAAGATATTAGACGGTACCTGCGTTTTGATGACAAAAGAACTCGTGATTTTCGCCTACAGAGTAATAGATTAGCTCCGATATCGTATATATAGAACTTATTTTTACAACAATGCAGGTCATCTTTGGTGCCAAACGAAAGTGTTACCATTGACGAGCAGTTACTCTCGTATAGAGGGAGATGTTCATTTATTCAGTATATGCCAAATAAACGTCAAAATACGGTATCAAGATTTTCTGGATGTGTGAGTCAGAATCAGGATTTGCAATTGATGGAAAGGTATACCGAACGACGACCCAATCAACCTATCCATACAAATCTTGCTTCTGAAGTAGTGCAAACTTTAGTACGCAGCATCCACTTCTCTGGACTAAATGTTACAATGGATAACTTCTTTACAAGCATTCTATTGGCTAAATGTTTATTAGAAAAGAGCCTAACAGTGGTTGGAACACTAAGAAAAAATAAGAGAGAAATACCAAATGAAATAAGAGATGCAAAGAACAAACTGGTCTACTCTTCTACATTTGGCTTTTATGACAAATGACTATGGTTGGCCACATTCCTAAGAAAAACAAGTCAGTCATTTTGCTCAGCACCACGCACAATGACATGTCTGTAAGTGAAAATGTTAAGCATAAACCGGAATTAATACTTTATTATAACAAGACCAAAGGGGGAGTAGACATAATGGATCAAAACAGTCCAACTATACATGTAAAAGGCAAACGAAGCGTTGGCACGTGGCGCTGGTTTTCAAATATGATCGATATTGCAGCACTAAATGCCTTTATTATACTTTCCACATTGATACCTGATTATCATAGGAATGTATGTAACACACGCTAGACGACTATTTTTGAAGGAATTAACTGAGCATATGAGAAGGAGGTAAAAAAATTCGAAAATACCAAGAAATTCAATAAATTATATGAACAGATTTATTAACACTGAAAAAACTGCGACTGATGCCGTTACAAATAAAAGGAAGAGATGCATGATGTGTCCCTCTAGTTTAAACAGAAAAGACAAACTAGTTTGTGAAAAGTGTCGCAATAATGTGTGCAACGAACATAGTGTAAGAATTTGTAAAAATTGCTACTTTTGAACATGTATTTACATTTATAAGAGTTGTAATCTTTAGTTAGAGGTTTTGTTTAATTATTTAAGATTTTTACACGCACAAATAAATGATTTAAATATATTTCATGTTCTGATATATTTTTAAGAGAGTAAAAAAACAACCGGGCCTGAGAGACCCGAGAAATGTTAATCTGTATATCTGAACACCCATGCATCCTAGGGTTAATCGCACTCTACCGATTAACTCCACATAGCCTAGATATGTGTAGGCACTTACCATTGGCGAGTATTCCTACTACTACATACAGATACTTTAAAATTAATGTTTATTTATATTGGGCACAATACAATTAATGGTCTTTGTAAGTCATTACCAATCAGAGCTTTAATTAAAATGTGACAAATGAAACCATCCATGGCAGGTGAATGCTATACTAGTGTAATTTCAAAGTGAATCTGAGATTATCAACTCTCCTAAAATGAGCAATTTCAGAAAAGTAACTGTGAAGATACCGATCAGAAGATTTATCTTTCCATAACATTATGACAAGTGTAGAAGTTCAAATACTCAGAATTATTGATACATACTTTCATTAAGTTCGTAACAAGGGGAATCTTGAAGATGAATTTACAAGGCAAACTGAGCTTTATTATCAAAATGGTAAATGTAAAGAAATACAACAACGTTGTCATTAGCGCCATGTAAAGTGTCGTTCACCCAAATTTCCGCTCGACTAACATCTGGCAGGGTAAAACCGCTCTGAGTTCTTTTTCGGTTTTACTAACTGCTACCTTGGGCATTTTATGAGGTAAAACTATTTCAGGCCAACGATAATCCCAGGGGAACGGCTAAATAGCTCGTCTACGCTCCAGTTTCTTTACATCGTTAGAATTCGCTTTTAATGTACCCTTTCCCTACAAACAAGTATAGAATAAATTCTATTTTATCTTTGTCATAGTATCGTAAAAAATATCAATTGGTAATAAATCGTTAAGTCCGGTAAGAAAATGTCCATATTACACAGATGCCGATACTCGCTAGTGTCATATCGTTGGAAGATAAATCGCGAACTCACATGCCATATGATAGTCTGTAATATAGTATTTTTAATGAAATGGAAATTGTAGTTAATTGAAAATGTAATTTTTGACAAATGCTATCGGTAACAAAGGACCGAAGGGGCACTACAACAATCTCTCTGTTCAGTTCAAATCGACGTTAAGTGAAAACGTACATGGCTAAGTGTTTAATTTTCCAAGTAAATTAGAGTGTTGTAGTGTTCAAATTTTACTTCAATTACAGGTTTACTTCAGGTTTGATTATTCAAAAGAATGCTGGGTTTTTCTTACGTGACGTGATACCAAAGAGCGCGGGGTATACATCAAAGCCAAAGACAGCAAAAACAGCGCTATCATTCGGCAAAGGGGACCTTAGATTACTGACAGAATTTCTGACAGTCCATGTAGCCCTAAAATATCACTTATTTAAACCAGGAAAAACTGGAGATCAAATCTGTCGTCTATGCCAAGAAAATCTGGAGACGGCAGAACACATTCTATGTAAATGTGCTGCTATCAGTCGTACACGACACCAATGTTTCAGAAGGCAAATTGCATCTATGGAACTGATGGAAGCAGATCCTAGAGTAGTACCAAGGTTTATTAAAAGCCTCCAGCTATTCCAATACATATAAGGGCATTTTGTTACAATAGATCTATTAAAGTAGCAGTGATTAAAAGCATCTGTGCCATGGCCCGACTATAATTATAATAACAAATAACAGGTCTTCCGGAACGTCATTCCTCTCAAAATTAACAAAATCTCTTTATTTGTATTGAGCATTTTAGGTCCACAAAAGGTGCACATGTTCCAACAAAATCTCAAGATAACTTAGTTACACACACTTACAACAAAGATGTTTAATATAGCGTTAATAATGACAACGATTTTACTTTCATTTTCATTAATCCTAAACCAACCAATCCAAAAAACGAAAATACTTTTGCCCCACCCTATTAATTTGTGAAGTATTTAACATCTACAACTAGGAATAACGCCGCATACAAAAAAGTCTACAAAGCCATTAAGCTTTTTCCAAATCGAGTATCAGATTTAAATTCGTGTTAAGTGGGTATTTCATTTCACGATGTCTAGACGTCATGAACTTCACTTGAAGATTTCAAGAGTTTTAAACATTTCAGTAAGTTAATTATAAACAACGAATTTACGGAAATAAATGTATCCGGAGGAATATGCATTTTAAAATATCTAACTGAGAACTACATACGCGGATGCAACTGTTAACTATCATTAAGTACCACATTTATCTTAACGAAGAATACTTGTTTTCATTCAATAAAAAACCAAATCTAACAATTTACACAATGAAATTGTATTGTTCGCTGATAACGATAATTTTAAATATTCAAATAATGCAAGATAAATTAAGCTAATCAGCAATCCACATCTATATAATTGCCGATTCGTAGATTGGCACTGGGTGTCTATAATACCTGTCCAAGAAATCCATCACGCAGTGAACGTACACCTGTTGCGCTGCGAGTAGCGCGCTTCAACTTAGTCAGTCCGTTTTCGCGAAGAGATATATTCATACTAACTCCAGCTTGCTTTTGCAAATAAACGAAAACGAACCCATTCCTAATTTAATTACATGTAGTTGCGTATTTTGGCATATAATTAGTTTGCAATTAAAACAATTAAGAAAGAGAAAATTATAAGTTCGCAAGATGGGGTACGCTACAGATCCGGCAATTGAGGCTGTTAAGAGACAAGGCCTTTGGTCCAGGATAAATCCCCGAGGTAAGATTTTCAATTTATATCTATCATTAGACAAAACCTATTTCAAGAATGTAATTTAGTATATTTATTAAATAAAACTTTAGTCTCAACGTTTTTATAAGAACTTTTCAACTTACGTATTTATTTGTATCAAGATGTTTCATTTATCATTATTGTCGTATCTATCATTCAAAAATGTCAACATAGTAGCGTCTACCGTTCATTCCTATGACATATGAATCCCACAATATAATTTTGAAATAAGATTATCATCGTGTTTAACATTAAAATGTTTTTTTAAAGTAAGAGAAAAAGAATGCTATACCAATTCATTATTCATAAAATAAAAATTAGGCCTAAAATAAATGCGGACATTAAAAATACATATGACATTTATAAAAATCTACTGATATATAAGCAATAAACGTAGTTCACAAAGTTCATATATATACTATCATCATATATACATACATACATACATAACTACTATCTCATTCAGCAACGCATAACAATATTCAGATTATTTGTGTGATTTAACAATTTATATTATCTGTACGGTAAGCAGAAAAACGGTGCAAATTATTTAATCGTTGACTAATTTGCGCTGACTTGGAACGAGGGAAAGAGAATGGGAAATGGGTTCATTCGCTTTTAAATTGAAAATATCGTGTGCAAAACTGCCAATAAATGCAGCTATTGAGTGTAAGCAATTAGCAGACTGTTTTTGACTGTTTACTATATACACTCAAACAAGTACATAACCTGCATTTTATGCAGGAGATAATCCGAACTATATAAATTCCAAAAAACGGTTATGATAGATATAATTGAATGGTACATTGTTTAAACAATACATTTTTCATGTTGATATGTAAAAAAACGTCATACATACAAGTGTGATAAACAATATACTCGTTGAAGTAATGTTTTTACTTCTGGTAATTTCACCTACAATCAATTATTTCATCATTAATTAAATATTATGATTATATGCTTTATACAAATTAAATAGAATGTTGAGCGTAGAAGTAGTGCTAAACTTGTTTTAGCAATTTTTTAATAAGAATCTTTCTTCATTCATATGGGTACATTGATCTCAATTCTACGAACACCAAATTGACACTACATACATATAAGTAAAATGTTTTATATACTTGGTTCTTTTTACAGAATTCTTACGCACAGCACTGCTGCCGGTTCTTCCTAATACTAAAGAAAACAGCAGTTGACTGTAACAGCAATAACAAATTAAAACAGAAAAACTTCACATAGTTCTTTAATATAGCACACATCTCTTTCTCTAATTTTAAAAAAACTCATTAAGGTTCAACAGTGAACCGCAATGCAATAATTGTTTTAAAATCAAGCCCTTAAGAGAAGAATATACCTGTAATGAAATAATTGTATTTCCTTGTGTTAAGAAATTTAACTTGATTCAAGAAAATCTTGCAGAAAATGTGAATATAGCGATTCTTAGTATTAGTAAATGGCCATTATAACACAAAACAATATTTTCTTACGAATGGTAGTTTTCTTAATTCCAGAAAGCGTTTAGGTATTGTTCATAAATCAATAGTTGCATTTTCTTAAAATAAAGCATTTTTTACTTAGAATTCTTGAAATGCATATTATTTAAATGCACATTATTAAATGCACTTAACTTGTTTAAAGCAATACGACATAGACGTACATAATGCAGTAACTATTCACATTGCAAAATAATGTTCAAACAAAAATGAACTTAATGTAGGAAGTAGTGCACATGAAAAAAAAATGCCTAGAAACAATAAGATAATGCTAATAAATAGCTCCTGGTATTGATGAATCACTCCCGCGCAAAAACAATATGAGAAGAGAAAAGCATTAAAGCTTCTTGCTGCTGACGACATTGCTCTTACATCTCTCAGTTTATGCCACTAATCTTCAAAAACAGCAACTGAAATATTTCCTGGCGCCACCTAGTTCCAGTTGTTATAGTCATACCTCCTAGGTAGTAGCGATGGAAACCAGAATACAAATACCATACTTACCCATACAATGATATAACGTTTAAGTACAACATTTCGTAAACATTTTTAAAAGATACCGGTTTTATGTATTACTATTTACAACGTGTACTATTTAACTATAGCTTTTTTCTTAAATATATGATAAATAATAATAAAAAGGGGATAAATAAACTTAAATATTAACTCATTAATTATTAAACTACATAAAATAATCCCTATTTAATACATTATTAAAGAAATAATTTGGTTATAACAGTAACCTATAAAAGAAAAACTTTCATTCAACTCGCTCCTAATTTAATTATAGTTTTAGGTTTTTTTCCATTATTGTAATTTTTTTTTTTATTGGACATCTTTGTAGCTGGCCCGATGATGTGTTTTTTTGAACACAAAACTGGTCGCCTAATTTCTCAATAGAACTTTGTAAGATCTGGACCATTTTTTCATTCTTACCTTTAATATGAATATTTTTTAACTAAATGATTTACTTGGAAGAAACATTTTTCTGTCTTGGATTTTCTTGAATTTCTAACCCTAGAAAATATTATTTAATCCAAATAAATTTCAAAAAAATTATTTTCTTATATTATACATTTTTATAGTCTTGAAATAAAAATATTTACATAAATAGAGACTGATTTTTGCAAGAAAAATCTATTTTCCTGATGCAAGAAACCATTTCTCCGCGTGTAATTTATGATCTGTGTAGGTATACATTCAAAACAATCTGAAGTTATTTGAATTTTCAAAAAAAATATTTTCCTTTATCATTATATAAATAAAAAACCAATAATTTTTAATAAACCATTAGTCATAATTAAATACGTAAATCTACTATTTCCCAAACTGGTTAATTAGTTCTTGTCAAAAAATATGACAAAAATTAAGTTATTAACTATATACATGTATATTAAATCTAATATAGCAATATAAAATCCCGGCAAAATGATAAGGATAAAATGTTACATTTTAACAGATTAATATACAACTCATGATAACAACCTAATTACAAATATGTCTCTTAAACACACAGATACGTATTAGATTTGTATCTTCTAAAGAAGTAAATGCTGGATAACGTTGCAATCGTGACTAGGAAAAAATCACTAGAGATTTTCAAATGTATGTTAGAGAAGTTTACTATACTTCATATAAATAAATAAATAAGCTACTTTCTAATTTAGAAATTACTACACGTTTTCTAATAACGATGGATTAAAATTGATTACTACATAAGTCTCAAGTATCCTTTGAGATTTTGAGATAATCGCATTAAATCTATAATCATAAGGTATTTGTTTCATGAGACAATAGGTTTATTGTCGCAGATTCATTGATAAAACACTAATGTTTATTTTTTCTCCAGTTTCATTACAACTTTATTACATTATTTATGTTACCTATAATGACTTAATTAAGTTAGAATGTCTCTATTAAATTAAAAACGCAAAATTCAAAAGACCATTACAGTTGCATAATTTTGTTCTCCGTATGTACGAAATATGTTTACATGTGCACAAGTAACAAGTCATTGATTAATTGCATAATATGCATGGGAATCTACAATAGCTATTTTTTTATCTAACATTTGTTTCTAGCAGCACAATTGGCTTCCATTGTTTATAATGTTTATAATTCTTAATTCGAAATAATACTTAAAAAGTACACGACAAAATTAACGTAGGGCATATACTTCCATGGGCAGAAAATAAATGGCGGGAAATCCCTATTGTTGCATCAAAGATTAAATGTGTTTTGTTTGAATAGTACATGCACCTAGCATAATATGGATCATAACTTACATGGAATTATTAAATATAATTACACTGATACATTTCATGATATCTTAAATAAAATAATTACTTTCTTACCGTCGCGTTTCTATTGCATGGTTTATATAACTCTAAAGGCTGTTTTTACATGACACAGAATTATGCACATAAAAGTTATGAACCGTGTAAATCAACATTATAAAGTTATATAGGAGGATAGGAGTCATATAAGCATTTACGCAGAATGTCTGCATGAGACATACAAATTATATGATCTCTTGACAAACAAAAAATTCAAAAATATATAAAGTACGCATGCGCTATGCATTATTATGTACACAATTATGCCTCGCAAACAGCCTTAAATAACTTGAAACTCAAGATCGCGAATGGTGAATAAAAGTATTTTGTGTTTCCAAATTCTTACTAACCGAATTTGGACGATCTGCAGATCTACTATGATAGTAGCTGTTCTTACAAACAGTACTGTTTATCACAATTTAAATTTAGGTGCAAATAAAAATTATACAGCACCATGAATTACTTCTTGATAAAAAAAAAATTCTTTACAAATATTACTCTTAGGAAGAAGGGCTGATAAAAATGTCTATTTTACTCGCAAAAATTTTTTTTAATATAATAAAAACGACCGGTTCGGGTCAAAGTCATCCTCAGGTTAGGCTAGAAGGATATCATATAGCTGTATTACATTGTTTGTAAATGAAATAGTAAAAATACATAAGAGATTGTTAGACTTAAACAAATTATAATTTAGACTTAAACAAATTATAATTTTAGAATTATATAGTAATTTGTGAAAATAGTCTCAAGTTGTAACAAACCTGTTATATTAGTGATCAATTCCAATTTATAGAGTAACGTTTTTTTAGTTTATTTTATTATTTTAAATTAATGATTGATTTTTGGTTTTAAAATTTTTTTTTTTTTTAATTATTTTTGTTACACCTTGAGGTATTCCATGCAATATAAAATATAGGATTAAATATATAATACTTACAATTTGTATTAATAACAGTTCAAAAGTCGTCTAACAATAAAAAAATATATTCCAGATGTAAAGCAATAAATGGACTTATCAAATTTTGTAATTAATGTAATATTAAAATTAGATTAAAATCAAATGTAAAAAGGGAACGAACACAAGTTAAAATACAATTGTCAAGAATAAAATATGTTTTTTCTTTTTCCTTTTTAACAAGGAGAAATAAAAAACAATGGTTGAAATTGAAATTTTTTGAAAAAAAAATTGTTGGTGATCAGTAAATCAAACTATATAGTAAAATGGCAGCCCTTCTTCCTAATATGAACAACTCGCAACGAGTCACCATTGAACATCTAAATATGTATTACTCTAACAAAGGCGAATTTAATATTATCACCAGACTCATATCTTATTGATTTGATTATTTGTTCGTGAAAGTAACATTTCCAAATTATATAGTGAGCTACATAGAGTGTCTCCTCCCATTCTAACTTTTGAACGAAAGAAGCTAGCGTTTTTAGAAAATATGAATATTTGAACTTGGCGCTAAGTAAGGCAAGACAGATAGGACAAAACCTCTAAAGATAACTGCATTCACAAAAGATAATGTGATTTAAATTATTGAACAATTTGTTGTGCAATTACAACAAACAAGGTGATAATTATTGCCAGATTCACGTAATATTAAAGTTGACCCCTGAATTTAGCGTGATTCACCCCAAAGCCACCCTAAAAGTAACAACACAAAAAATTTGAAAAATAGACATATTATCTACCAAAAGCCGATAAATTTAAAAGAACCCGTAATAACTAATTAATGCGAACAAGGTTCGATGAAGAGGAGAAATAACAACAATTAATAACGTAGGTAAAAATAAGGAAAGATAATACCAAGAGCAAAGAACAGGAATATGAAAAATACAGGATATAATAATAATAATAATAAATACCGTGAGTTGGGGTGAATAGGATCGACTGGAGTGAAGCGGATACATAATAGAATTTGTAATATTTTGGCTGATGTCATCTGAGTATCAATATTTAAAGTATTCTATGTAGTGTTATTTGGCAGAACAGTCTCTACTGTGATACGGTTTCAACGTTATAAAAGTTGATACTAACACTTTTACAAAGACTTTAGATTAACCGGTAAATATACGCTTTGTGAGAAGTATAACAAGAAACTATTGTAGAGCATAGTTGGTAAAATATGTAAGCAGCCAGTAAGTCCTTATTAATCACTATATGTTACGACACAAATATGTTACGACTTCAAAAATTTTTCTAGGTTACAACTGAATCGATTTATCGATATATTTATCTTCAGTGACCCACCAGCGGAGTGAAAAGGATCATGCCTCAAATTGATAAAAAACAACTAGGAAGTGATGGAAAACGCAATTATAATTTGGATTATTTACATACAGTTATGAAACATGTAAAACTAGGCAGAATGTCTATAAGGGAGGCTTCTACATACAACATACGCTGTGCCCTATACAACACTACAAAGATGGGTAAAAAATCCAAGTTTAAAGAATTGCGGCGGGCAAACTGCTTTAACAAATATAGAACAAGAAATTCTTGCACGGGGACTTGTTGAATGTGCTAAATGGGGCTTCACTCTACAAAGAAGCGAAATTTTGAATATTGTACAGCGTTATTTTAACAGATGTGGAACACGAGTACCAAAATTTAAAGACAACGTCCAGGAAATTACTGGTTTGTTGGGTTTGTAAAAGGCACAAAGAATTAACTTTAAAATTTTGTGAAAATATTAAAAAAGTGAAGGCGAACATTAACAAAGAAACAATTGACTATTTTCAACATCTTCAGAAAATATTAGAAGGAGTTCCTGAAGCTGATATAATTGTTATTAATTTAAAAAGTGTTTTTGTTTCTTCCATTAAGTTTCTAGAATATATTATTTCTGTTGTTTTTTATTTTACTTATATTTTAAAGGATTTCTGGTGTTTTATTGACTTTTTAGAAAAATATATATAAATTTTAGTTAAAATAATTTTTTTTTAAAATATTTTTATTATCCGCTTCACCTCTTATACAAGTCGAAGTGATTTTTCATTAAATTTAATAGGGCGAAGCGAATCATTAAAAAATAAAAAAAAAGACCAACATGCGATTAAAATTGGTGAATACTTTTTTCACAGAGGTATAAAAGAACCGCTAATTATTCTAGTTTCGTTTTTTCAGATTTTTTTCATATTGTATTCACGTTAAATTTTTGGAAAAACATAAAAATTGATCCACTTCATCCCGTTTGACGGTAACAAGAATAATTTACGGTGGTCAGGTCTTTGCATCAACCTAGCGTTTCAGGAAACAATTTGGCTCCTTCCTAGTCTACGCCGGAAATGTAATTGAACTGCCGATACCTCCAAAAGTTAGTTCACAAAGAATAAAAATCGGCCTATTCTTTCTGAAAACGAATGTTTCCATCGTTCAAAAGTTAGTATAGGGGGCGGGATACTTTAGACCCTCATTGTATACAATTACTAATAAAATTGCATTCTGCACAAACATTATTGTACCAAATGATTCCTTTTTATCAACAGGAAGACCAAACTAAATAATTATTTGTGGTATGTTGTTACTCAATACGACAATGTAATCTTTTGAATGTTATCTTAATTTCTTTGACAATAGTACATTTGGCGATGAAGTAAATTCTTTTAATTGTTACGGTTGTGGAGCAGTTATTAAATTGAATAATAAATTGAATCAAATAACAATACTCCTTTCCACATTTAAAAGTTTTTGTAAATGACACGTAAAAGCTCACGAAGGCGATTCCGACATTCGCATTAATACCTCCGTTTTAAAATTTTCCAAAGACAAGAAGCTTTAACACAAATTATACACATCTATAAATTGGTGTGATTCATGCCAATTCATTAACAAATGAAATGTCTTTGTATACTCCAGATTAGCATATAAACAACTTCCTTTAGCCTTCTCCATTTGTAGAAGGATTAATTAAGCCAAAATTTCATTTTCATTTTAGAAATATTTCTTTTATTTTATTATGCCTATGTATGTACATATATAATCTTATGAAAAACGTAAATTTTAATGTATCATTAATCATTACGTTAATCATTTCGGGTTTTCAACACTATTTTTGGAACACGGTAATGATTACAAGACAGATAGCTATTTTATTTGTGCTGCATTTGTATTTACATTTCATTAACAACAATGTTTATTTAAAGTACCCATACTTAAGCTTATAAATTATCCTTTAAAAAATTTATCGCTATTGCTCACCACAAATTCATTGAAAGCAGCAAATCGATCCATGGGGAATTTTGATTATAACCTGCCTTAATGAATATCAATTATCATCAACTCTCTTTAACATCCAAGTAAACACGCGGATATACAATTTCATAATCTTGAATGGTTATTTTCCAAATTGCTTTACCGGTTAAGATCATAAAATTTCGACATAAATATGTTTCGCTATAGGAAAGATGGTTTATTTATTTTTATAGTTGGCGGATGTAATATTCATAATATTGTTTAATTAAGGAGTATAATCTTCAAATCCGATTCATAACAGGGATATACCTACACAGAAAAAAAGCAGTTTCTTAACGACCCTGAGTCATCTTCCTTGCCTGCGAATGAACGTCATGTTCCAGTTCGTAATTTTTCACCTTTTCATATACTACACAATACATATGTATGTAATACTTCCATGCCATATTCAACAAAAACATATACCTACATATATTATGCTTTCTGATTTAATAAACTATTATTTCTTTATTTTGCATCATGCATGATTCGGTTTTGCAGTAAACTTTGCATATGCATGTTGTAATGCTTGTGTGATCAATAGTGCGATCAATAATTTCGAATCATCTGTATTACTTACAGATACGAGGATGGTATAATGAATACCTATGTTAAGGAAGACCACGCAATTGTTTTGCATTCACTAAATTTATTTCTCGACATAATCTCCTTGTAGCTCTATACACTTAGTCCAGCAATGTTCTAACTTTTCTAAGCCATCCAAATAATAGGATGTGTCGAACTCTGCAAAATAGGCCTCTGCTTCGGCAATTACCTCTTTATTTGACGTGAATCGCTTTCCACCACGCCATTTTTTTCAAGCTTGGGGAAGAAAGAAGTCATAAGGGACCAAACGAATTGGTGCCGCAATCGCAATTGGACTAGTTTTGCTGTCGCAATTGCTGGGGTCTTATCATGATGGTAGAAAATTTTTTTCTTCACTAAGTGGGGCCCTTTTCTCTTTAATTTATCGTCGAATCAGTTCGATAAAACAGCATAGTACTGTTCCGTGATTGTTCTTCCCTTCTCCAAATAATCAATTAACATTATGCATTGCAAATCCCAATACAGCGTCGTCATAACTCTTCCGGTCCATGGAATTGTCTTCGCCTTTAGTGCACGTTCGCCGTGGAAAAAAAAAACATTTTGCCGACTGTATTTTGGTTTCTGGCGTATAATGATGTATACATGTCTTATCTACATTCACATAACGCCGGAGAAACTTACTCGTATTGCGCTTAAACATGACCAAACATCGCTTTGAAATTATCACGCGATTCCGTTTTTGATTAGTCGTCAGTAGACGCGGCACCCATCTCACCGATAGCTTTCACATACCTCAATGGGACGACCTGGCTGCTCCTCATCAAAGACAGATGTTCGGCGAGGCTTAAGTTCATTAAACCAGTATTTGATCACAGTCATCGAAGGTGCATGATCCTTATAAACCGCACCCAACTTCTCTTTGATTTCTGCACACGTTTTCCCATCTAAAAAAAAGAAAACGACTCATTGACCGATATTGTTCTTTGGATAATTCCGCAAATACATAAACTTGCTGACTTTCAACAGCTCTCAAAACAACACTACTTGATGAGTCTCTCCGAAGTTTTGACAGACGTCCACTAAAGAATAGTACTCACAATCGGTAAAGCAGATTTTGACACAAAGCGCCTGGCTCCAAACACGTGTATTTTTCATATTATCCTCGTACTTATGTATTACCCAAGATATGAGAGCCGTGGTTGCCAACAAAACGTTTCATATTTTTAAAATACATTGTCTTAAAAATTTCAAAATATGTTTTAAAATGAAAGACTACTAAGACACTTCGACAATCCAAATTAATATGAAATACATAAAAACTTAAACTAGTATATTATTGTGTTTATGTCTAAGATTATTACCTGCTTTACATACTGATTCATAAAAGTAACAACTTTTCAAGGGCTTTTACCAAATAAGTGGCATTTACATTGCATTATTAACTATATAACGAATTGTTCTTCATTCAGAAAGGTTATAGAACAATAAAAGCGATTTCCCTGAATTAAATCAGGGACTCTTTACAATTTATTCACGCATATGTACCTATGTGTAGCACGTCCGAAAAACAAATTATCTATTCAGGTGACATTTACATTTGTCCACGTGATTTCTGCACTAAAACAGACATTATTTTATGTACAATAAATACTGCACTGTTTCAGAGGCAAACTACAAGCTGAGGTCAGACACAGAAGTTCTAGCTCATTATGGAACTGATATCAATTGCAAAACATAAACACTTTATGTTTTGACCTCGTTTAGTTGCATTTTTACATGAAATTTACACCTCTACACGTAGGTTACGGTTTCAAGACTTTATTAGTATGCAAATCCATAAACACTTGCAAACATTAAAGTAAAGTAATGCTAATAAAATGTCCAGACCAAATAAAATCAAAACGAGTTAAATCTCGAGTTAACATCTTTAAGAATGTACAAGTGCTATTTCCCCCCGTTGATTCTTATGTCCTCATCGTTTAATTTAAGTATCAGTTCCGGTATTGCATTACATAACTGCGACAATAGTAAATATTGTTTTGTTGAATCACGAAGTTCTTTCTACTCATTATTCTGCTGTAGCCTTCTAGGTAGTCGTAGATTCAGTGTATTAACGAACTACCAAGGTTATATAATAAAAATCGTAACACTGTGGTGTTAAAAGTCTAAGTTACTAGCATAAATCAAATATTTTTTATTAATTTTGGTTTCCATCTTCATTTCCTTGAGATATGATAAATGTACCTAAAGTGTAGGCTATTAACCTAAGGCTGTTTGCTATCAATGTTTTGCATTGACATATATGTATACAATCTATTAGTAGAATTTAACAAATTACCTTTGACATGTTAGGTATGGTCCACATATGAGTTTCAAAGTTGATTTCGTCACATGAAACCATTTTTATATTAGTAATACAGGGTGAGGCACGAAAACCAAGTGGTTTTGGAAGGGGTATTACTCTCTTGTTATAGAAAGGAGGGGGTGCGCTAGGTGGTGTTGCATTCCTTGGCTCATCGCATTTCACTGTCAATTACACTTTGTCTATTTTCAGTTTTTACCTACGTCATCAATTTTTGTCCGTATGAAACAAATCGATACATCTGGGTCAAATTAAAAACCGTATAAACAGTTAAACTTGAAAGTAAATTTAATGTATGTAACAAATTACTTTTGTTTGAACACAAATTATTTTTGCTTTAATTTGTTAATGCCTGACAGTTTCTGTTTAATGAAAAGAATATTTACTTGCTTATCTAACATGTAACCTGAAATAGGTTAGGAATTTTAAATGACGAATGTGTGAATTGATGTTAAAACAGATTTTGGTAGAATTTCTATCTCTAATAAAGCAAATATATTCTCAATTGCAACCCATGTGCATATAACACAATATTCATCGTGCACATATACTGCAAACTGATAAATAATGATTTTTATTAATAAAACAAGATGCATCGTCTTCATTATTTAATAATATATTAAGGTATAAATAGAACATTTCAGACAATATTCATAATAAACATGTAAACATTAAATAAACATTCACTTATGAATCTGTAATATAAAAGCTGGAATCGAAGAGATCAACAGTCCATTTCTTTTTCGGAACTTGATTCATTGGGGTTGGCAATTATTATGGGCTCAATGTCCATCTCTACTACGTTTCTTTCTCGTTCATACCAATTTCGTATTAAATTATTTGTGTGCCTTACACAATTCTCCCAGGTGTTGGGTGTGCAATGTTCCAATGCTTCATTCCACATACTCAACACATTTTGATCACGATAACCATCCCTACCAATATTTTTATTGTAATGCCCTTTTGCCTTGGCCCAGATCAATTCAATTGTATTAAAGTCACAATGATATGGGGAAGTCTCAGCACTTCGTGACCATGTGCTTTTACGAGTTTTGTCATAGAGTATTTTTTTTTAGTTTATGTCCTTATTAACCATAACCCGGAGAACTTACTCGTATTCGCTTAACATTGACCAAACACCTTGAATATTATCACCGATTCCGTTTGATATCTTGTTCCTGACAAGGACCATCTGGATAGCTTTCACATACGCTATGAACGACCTGCTGCCATCATCAAAGACAGATTTCGGAGCTTAGTCATTAAACATATTGGATCATAGTCATGAAGTCTGATCCTTTAAGCCACCAACTTCTCATTTGATTTCTGCTACACTTCCCATCTAAGAAATAGAAACGCTCTGACCGCTTTGGATATTTCGCGCAAATAATATTGCTGACTTTCAACAGCTCTCAAAAACACCACTGATATCCTCTCCAGCAGTTTGACAGAGTCACTAAAATAGTACTGCCAATCGTAACATTTACACAAGGCTTCTCCAAACACTTATTTTTCATATTATGCCAGACTTATTTTACCAGTATGAGGCCGTGTTGCCAAATAAATCGTTTCATATTTAAAATACATTCTCTTAAATCAATTTGCAATATGTTTTTAAATGAAGACTACAAACACTTCGACAATCCAATTAATGAATACATAAACTTAACTATTAATTATTGCTGTTTGTCTAGATTATCTGCTTTACTATGATATCTAAAGTACAACTTTTCAGCTTTTACCAATAAGTGGCATTTAATTGTTTTCACATTATAACAATGTTGTTCTTATTTCAATCGTAAGGGTTATAACTAAGACATGATTTCCCTAATTAACAGGACTCTTTTACAATTTATTCACGCATAGACCTATGTGTACGTCGAAAAACAATTTATCTTTCAGGTTGACATTACATTTGTCAAGTGATTTCTCACTTAACACATTTTTTATGTACACTCAAATCTGCACTGTTTTCAGAGGCAAACTACAAGCTACGAGGTCGACTAGAGTTCTAGCTCGTTAGAGAACGATATCAATTTGCAAACATAACTTTACTTTTGAACCATCGAATTAGTGATTTGTACTGAATTCACACCTCACACGTGTTCGTTCAGACTTTATTAGTATCAAATCTATACACTTTGCAACATTAAGTAAGTGATGTAATAGAATATCTCCCGACCAAAAACATCAAAGAGTTAAACCTCCATTACATTCTTTAAGAATATAGCTGACTATTCCACTCCTGATTCTTTGTCCTCATCGTTAATTAAGTACGCTTTCCGGCATTCTCTACATAACTGCGACAATTAGTAATGCATTGTTTTGTTGAATCACGAAGCTTTCTACTCATTATTCTGCTGTAGCCTTCTGAGTAAGACGAATTCAGTGTATTTATCGAAGCTACAAGTATGTAAAAAATCGTACAGTGGTTAAAAGTACTAATTACTAGCTAAATCAAATATTCTATAATTTGGTTCCATCTCATTTCCTGAATACTGAAAATGTACCTAAAAGTAACAGTGGCTATTGAACCAAGGCGTTTGCTATAATGCTTTGCTTGACTATATGTCACTAATCTATATGAAATTACAAATACCTTGACATTAGTATGGTCCACATAGTCCAAAGTGATTTCGCATCTGAACCTTTTTATATTAGTAATACAGTGAGCAAAGAAAACAAGTGGTTATGAGTTTTACCCCTCGTACAAAAGTGAGGGTGACGCTAGGTGGTTGCATTACCTTGCTCATAACATTCAGTCAATGTACCATCATGGAGCCGTGGACGTTAGAACATCGGATTTTTGTGTACGATTGTTTGTGAACACATTTTTCTTCCCTGAATTACAAAGACGGAATATTGATCGTCAGCATTTATGGTTTCAGCAAGATGGGGCCACGGCATACACCGCCAGAGCAACAATGGCTATTCTTCGACCCCCGTTTTCCTAATCATCTCATTTCGAAATTTGGTGACGTGTTGTGGCCCCCTCGGAGTCCTGACTTGTCCACATGTGACTTTTTTCTATGGGGATACCTGAAAGCACGTTTACAATGACAGTGTTTACAATGACAAACCCCGTACATTGATTGACTTGAAAGAGGCGATCCGTCGGCAAATCATCGAAATCAATAGAGCTCTGCTGGAAAGGGTGGAGACCAATTTTTTTCAACGCCTTCAACAATGTGTCGATAGTAATGGTCATCACATGCCAGATTTAATTTTCCGAACGTGAATAATAATGAAATGTTATGTACTTGCAAAGATTTTTTTATTAATAAATTTCTTTTACAGTAAAATCTAAAAATTTTATAATTAATCCAAAACCACTTGGTTCCCGTGCCTCACCCTGTACAACCGCATTCGATAGCATAATATACTTTGTAAATTCACTTTCGAATGCAGTCAAGAACGCTTTGAAGTAGCCTATCCTTTTTCAGTGTTTTCAAAAACCTTTTCATTTTATGGAATACTGTAAACATATCTATATGACATCTTAGTTTTTGAGGGCTCCTTTTTGAAGATCAAATCATGCAGATTTTGGGTGTATCTATAACTTGTTATACTTAACAGTTATAAAGGAAAGTTAAAAATATTAAATTAGTTAAATACACAGTTTTATTTGTAGAACTTGCTGGTGTAGTTAGTTTTTTGTTTTACGCTATAATGGAGCTATGATACAAAATTAACTTTTACAATTAAAACGCCCTATATATTCTCAGTTAGCTTCGTTGCCTTTTCAACTTTCTTTATTGCAATATAATATAAGTCAAAATAAAGTTATTATAAATAAGATAAAACCCACTTTCTAAAAAACGGAATAATATTAATTGCATGTACTAGTACGAGCAGTAATAATAACAATAATAACAAAGAAATATTATATTATAAATAACATAGGATAACAACATAGGATAGGAAATAACAACGAATACATAGCATAACCACAAATAAACAGCAATAAGTTACATATTAGTTGATGAGAATCTGAAAATTGAAGGATGTTATCAAGTCCCAAAAATCGTAAAAAATATATAAGCTGTGTTAAATGCCTTCGGAGCGCTGAATGAAACATTCCAATTTATGTTTTTAAAAATTTTAATAATTCCCAATTTTTAAAACTTCAAAACCTCAAGTAACTTAAAGCACTTTAGCAATTAACCAAAATGATAAAATGCAGTGTTATACCTATTATAACTTTAGCTGTTGTTATTTTCAGAATTAACATTGTGAAAGTGTTTTTTTTTTGTTTGGGAAACAAAATTTTGTCTTACTTCTAACAAGGACATGTGAACTATATCATCATCAACTATGTCACGAAGAAGAAAATTACTTAAAAATACAGGACGTTCCACAAGGCACTGCATTGATTGTTATAGGAAGGAGTATACAATGGAAAATTCTGAAAACTTGGTAATATGCTAAAACCTACATGTACTATTGAACTAAATATTTTCAATCATCGAAATCTTCCAGTTTATGCAGGAAGCAACTGCCAACTTTGTTATTTTAAATAGATGTGTTATTAGATTTGAATTCCTAGTTTAATTTTAAGGTTTGCTTGATAAAATAACGATGTTTCTGACCATATTTGAAATATTTGCATCCTTTGAAAATTTTTGACAGGTGGACTAGTGCATATGAACTTTTATAACAGTGAAAGTGTTTAACTTGGAAAATTGAAATTTTGCAAAACTGTTGACCATATAGGGTAGGACTAGAAACCTAATGAATTTTTCGCAAACATTATACAGCGTGTCTGACAATTATAACTAAACTTTCAAATGGAAAAAGTGTCAAAACTATTTTTTTAAATAGTTATCAAATTGCTCTTACAAAAAAAAACTAAAAAATGTCATATTCATTACGTATTCAAAGTAGATACTTTTGAGGATATTTTGAAAAATGTGTATTGTAACACAGTTTTCTTCCAAGAAAAAGCACTCAGCAGCTTATGTAGTTTCTTAAACAGTTATCCAACTTTACAGATATCCAAGTTAATTTTTTTTATACAACTACCTATTTTCTTTTTCTTATCAAATTGCTCTTACAAAAAACGAAAAAAATGTCATACTCACTACTCATCTAAAATGGATAATTTCAGGATATTTAGGAAAATGTGTATTGTAATACAATTTTCCTCTAAAAAAGAGTACCCAGCAATGAGAATGTAGCTTATGTGGTGTTTTAAAAAGCCATCCAACTTTGAAGATATCCAAGTTAATCATGACCATTAGGAAACAATACATTGATGAAACGTTCAATTGCCAACTCTTCTGAAGGTTTTGCGTTCTAAATACCTAGGAGATTCGAATTGCTCCAGTAATGCGAACTGTGCCTGTTAAGCAAACCATTTCTTGTAAATTTGGCTTTATTCGTCCAGATGGTGTCCAAAATTAATTCGTGCTCTCGAGAATAAATTCGTAAAAGCTGTTTCTGAATTTTTGGTTTGACCGATCCGAAGTTTTTCAAATTCTGTATTATTCATTTAACTGTGTTTGGTGACGGCTTTTTTGTGGATACCGAGCGGCAAAGGTATCGCATGTTCTCGATATCACTTTATTGCATTATCCATAAATAATTAACAAATTTGAATAATCTTCGTTCGTATAATTTAAACGCGCTACCATTGTCTATTTATTGAAAACTGACATATACCTATATTTTTCATCAATGTTGGATCGTTCCGTAATGGTCATAACTACCGTGGATATCTGCAAAGTTGGATAACTGTTTAAAAAACTACATAAGCTGCTGAGTGCTCTTTTCTTGGAGGAAAACTGTGTTACAATATACATTTTTCTAAATATCCTCAAAAGTATCTATTTTGGATGCGTAATGAATATGACATTTTTTAATTTTTTTTTTTTGTAAGAGCAATTTGGTAACTATTCAAAAAATAGTTTTAAAACTTTTTCCATTTGAAAGTTTAATCGTAATTGTGGGACACGCTGTAAAATGTTTTCGAAAAATGCATTCAGTTTCTAATCCTACCCTATATGGTCAACAGTTTTGCAAAATTTCAATTATCCAAGTTAAACACATTCACAGTTATAAAAGTTCATATGCACTAATCCACCTGTCAAAAATTTTCAAAGGATGCGAATATTTCAAATGTGGTTAGAAACAGCAACATAGTTGTTATATCAAACAAACCTTAAAATTGAACTAGAAATTCAAAAATGCAATAATACATAATAGAAACGTCGAAAATGGAATCTGGTGTAAATTTTTCTACGTCGTGATTTAATATGGATTGCATTGAAAGAACATATTTCATTATTTCGTAACATACATTAGTAATACTAGAATAAATATATCTGCGAACTCTCCTGCATTTATTTAAATCCATAATCGCTACTACAGTATTCTAGTCGTGACTTAAATGTTTAAATTAATGTGGGACTCTCCCGTACATTGAATTGAATTAACGCAATAATCTAAACCTCTACTTCTTGTTAGTTTGATAGACAGTTATTTGTATGCTTATATAAATGCCATTATGAAGAAGAATACACATACTAATATCTGTTAATTGCAATAATGCTTAATAAAACCGTGTTTAATGCTGCATGACGTGTCGAATGGGCGAGCTACGGTTTAATTTTGTCATAAAACATTTCCCCTTGAAACATACATTGATAGATAATATATTGCAGCTTAAAATCTATAATTGTTGAAGTTGAAAGTATACAAAGGAAAAGAAAGCAATTTTAATTACAGTCACCGCTGAGAATTGCACATAAAGATAATTGCTTTAGTATTTTCCTGTCGATAGATTCTGAATTTAAAAAATATTACAGCCATTAATAAAATTATTTAATTGATGAGTTTCTTAGCTGCTCTTTGAAGAGATTTAACTCAATTCTTGGTGGTAGCGTCTTTTTTTTCTACATTAACAGGATATGGTGAAACCAAAACTTTACGTCTCGACAACAATATTGTTGACTTCTTCAGAAAACAGTTTTTTCCCTTTTTCATATCTCACTTTTATAGAATGTTTATAATTTTATTGCTATGATTTATAAAAAGAAAATGTGAAAAAGAGGAAAAAATTGTATTCTGAAGAGGACAATAAATTTGTTGTCGAAACATAAAATTATGTTTTCACTTTATCCTGTTAATATAGAAAAAAAGCCGCTACCACCAAGAAAATTGAATTAAAAGTTCCACCGACGAATTTTGTACAATACATATTTGATTTAAACTATTTTATTGTGGATGTCTCTGTTTGAATTTGTATATGTAAGAATAAATTCTGAGAAGCTATTAACGCCGTGATGTGCAAAATGTTATCTTAAAAGCATTGAATTATGATCTTTTAAATAGAACCACTTAATTGTAAATAACATTTGAGGAAGTACGAATAAGAAATAACTTTATATTTGTTGCCCGATTAACAACTTCAATAATTAATCTTAAGAGTATCAAGCCAAAACCCTCTATGAAATTTCACACTCTTAATTCCGGATGCAACACAAGATTGTCAAGAATTGTTTCAATGAACAAATTATTTTATTATTCAATCTATTTATAGTGACACATCCTGGGTGATATTTCCTGTACTGCTGTCTCTTTTATTAAGGCCCTAAATGGCAATACGTTGGATATAATGCTGTCGGAGCAAACAGTCTTAGTATTTCTTTCGGATTACATTATAGCCAATATTATTTTTATAAGGAGAAATATTGTAAATATCCAAAAATTATGATATATGAGAATACAAGTTTTATATTATTTGCGCTGTCAGATAATAAATATTTATGTTCTTCTGGTGATATAACGATATGAACGACAAGCAGAATGTTTTGTTTGTTAAATCACATTACGTTTTTTATGAATGTTTTTAATTCTAAGGCATTTTGATATTACAATTTGTCTTTTAAACTCCCGAGTGTATATGCAACCCATTATACTTCACCATCGCATTTGTGCTTATAACATGCTACGTAAGTATCTCCGTATACCGTTGACGCCGAGCCAATTCCAAACACCCGCTACATCGGGAACTATCGGCATCGCAGAAACCGTAGTGGGAAAGTAAATCTATCAGGCGGCTAGGGAACGAATCTGCAACCGTCGTCGAATCCAGCATAAGAGTGGCGCGCTTCAGGAATATTCGGATGTTTGTAGCAGGAGTGGTACCTACGGAATATATAGCATGTACAAATTATCATTCACATTCAGATTGTAGGCAACCTATTTGTCACATGTGTATATAAACATACTATCATTAATTCTTTATAATAAATCTGTAGAAAATATTATATATCCAATTCCATGTTAATTTACAGAAAAGTACTGTAAGGTGTGCAACTAAGAATATTAGTTTTTAATAAACAAAAAAATTAAAATGCACAAATAATGCCAGATTTCAAAGTCTTCTTCATTTCAGTTAAAATTATCCTATGTTGCCATGTTGTCATATATAGAAAGAATTACGCATTAATGAAGGAGCTATTGTTTTCAGAGTGTTCTTGTCTATTATTTTCATTGCTATGCTATTGTTTCACTTCCGTTGTTATTCTCATGAAAACTAGTTAGAAGGTTTCAACGCAAGCCAGTGTGTAAAAAATAAAGAGATGTTGGGAATCAAGCATGCTCGTGTCTTAAGAGTCTCAGTAAACCTTTTTTTAAATTTCGCGGACGATTGAAGTCGGTAGTTTCGGTAATAAAGATCATATTCGTATAAGTTACGTTAAGAATTTAACGAATATGTGTTTTATTGTCGGAACTACCAACTTAAATTGTCCGCGAAATTTAAAAAATGTTTACTGGGGCGTTAGAGACAAGCTGATAAGGTCGATAGTCGTCTCCATTTTGTTGCCTATAATGAATATAAGCAGATGTACAAGGTAAGTAACGAACTTTAATAATAACCGCAATGTAAAACGTAGTACATGTATTATAATACGCTATGAAGATGGCTGCTAGTTCGTTAGAGAGGGAACTAATAATACAGAAAAGTAATCCATAGAAATAATATTTCCTTTTCAATTTTATATTTTCTTGTTGCTAATCGTTTTAGAATGTTTTCTACATCTTGCTACGAACCTATATTTTCACGATTAATGATATTTTGCAATTTTATTTTAACACCTAATCCAAAATGCACTTCCAAATAATCAACAAACTTCCACTGTGCTTTAATATACACATCAGGTGTGTAAATTTTTCTGCATTTTGTCAAACGTAAGCTTGCTTCCACGATCTAAAATTGGAAACCAATAAATTTTGTTATTCAATCCTTTTGATTTAATTCCATTCTGTTCTTTTGTTTTCATTCTGTTGGAGTACCTAAAATCGATTCTTGGTCTATCTTCCTAGTTTAAAATACCATGATCTCCCATTTACTTTATTCGAAAATAATATGGATACTCTTTTGCAAAATTATAATCTATTTTTAACACTTTTTATGGTGTAATGTGAAGTGTAGCGTTTCTCTATGAAAGTACATATTTTGTTTACTCATTTAACACAATAAAACCCACCGGGCTTTCAGCGTTATTCACTAGGAAAATTGAGTATTTATATGAGGAGGTACAAACTTTGTAGACGAATGTTTCCAAGAATTGCCACATCCGGTTTTACCGTACCCATTACTCTTCGATTAGGTAACTGAGTATGACTACTATAATTGTTTTTAACTTTATAATAAATTATTTATGGATTAATATACAGAGAGTAAACCGTTAACTTGAGACAATTGAGCATAAGCATTTGTCTTAATTTTAGTTGTCTGGTGTTAAAGGGAAAACAAAATGTTGGTATTGAAAGTTGACATTGACCGTCTACCAGTTCATCTTGTAGTCAACTTTATATTTCAAATACGAGGGTATCGTCTTAAGTTTGAACAACCGACCATTAGATGCCGCTATTGAAATTTGACATTACTATTTTCGTAAAAATTAACATTTGTTATTGTCGAAGCAGTGACAGCACATAAATCGGTCAAGTAGTTTATTTATAGTGAGCGTTAAAGCAATCTTGTGAAAAAATGGAAATTTCACGTGAATGTTGGATCAATTTTCACGACTTTAGTAGAGGCCTGTAATTTAAAATGCTATAGGTTGGATCTTGCTGACGTTTTTTTTCCTTTTTTTTTTAATGGCAACGTAGACGTCTAACATTTTATTTGAAATTTCATGATAGTCTGTTAGATTATTGCAAATTAGTTTACCTGTAATAATGGATATAGGTACACGAGTGTACTTTAAGTACGCAACGGCGCCGATTAAGTGGGTGTTCCGGGACTTCAGCACCCACAGAAAAAATTGTGCAACTATTTTCTTCGTGGAAACGGATTCCTCCAATTTTTTTCTGCGGGTGCTCAAGCTCCTGCAGAAAAATGTTTTGTGAAGATCATTGCTACAACGTTGTAGGAACGATTTTGTAATAGAAATCCACGTAATTGTAGAAAGCTGTGCAAAGAGCAGTTTCCATCAAAATATTGGGGTAACTTTGTTATTGTAAAATATACTAAAAGTAGCGAAAATTCACAGGAGGTAGTCTCATTCCTAATAATTGACTAAAAGAACATGCTGTTTTAATATTTAATAAATATTGAGTAAATTTATCTTACAAACATTAAGAATTTTTCTATTCGGCATTATACCAATTCGAACAATAATTGTAGGAGAGCCAAACAAGTTAATTGAATTATATTACCTCTCCTGTACTTCTGTATAACATTAAAAAATGTGCGAAAAGTGAGATAAAACCTGGGAATAGAATTGCGTCATTGTATATGCCACGATCGTATATTTGGCAGCACATTACCTCCAAAACATAGGATGTTTATAGTACTGCACCACATTATGCCGTATCGTGGGGGTTATATGTTCGTCGATGTATTTTTCCATCTTAAAATAAATAATGGAAAATGAGTGAGTTTGTAAGTAAATCATTTATCTGTACAGACGATTTCACTATTGAAGCCTACCTAAATGTTTACTACCTTAGGACGGGACCCAGATAGTATTGGTTATTCATCAACAGATGTAGCAATAAAAACATTGATTTTTTCTATTGAATGAACCGTCTAAATAGTCAAATCATTTTCGTCACTAATGGCACTGGTAGAGTAATGCCTAATTCGTCAAGCTGTCGACCTTGGAGTTCTAGCCCAGATTCTCGGAACTCTCTCTGAGTAAGGTGGTAGTACGTAGTAGTAGTAAGGCACGAGGGTAGTCAGAAAAGTTTCTAGTCTAACACAGAAAGAAGTATTTTTCTGTCAAATTCAGTTTTATTTCTCAACATAGTCTCCTTCTAAGTCTATACACTTTTCCCAACCATGCTGGGATTAATCCATCCAAATAGTAATTGGCATCTTGTTCTGCAGAATAGGCGTTCACGAATTTGATGGTCTCCTCATTCAAAGAAAACCTCTGTCTAGGAAACAGAAAAAGCCCCTGGGGACCAGATTTGGTGAATGGTGTGGGTTGTCTATCAATTCGAACCCCAATTTGTGCATTTTTTCCGTGGCGACCGGTGAACGCTGTCTTGGTGGAACAAAACTTACTTTTTCTTCAAATGCGGCCTTCAGGTTATCAAGTAATGATGCATAATATGCCCCCGTTATTGTTTTTCCTTTTTCAAGATAGTCGATTAACACAACTACAAAGATATAGTCGCCTGCACTTTCCGGGCCGATGGAACAGCCTTCGCCTTTTTCGGAGTCGATTCTCCCTTCGCAGTCCACTGTTTCGATTGTGTCTTAGCTTCAGGAGTGTACTGGTGTTCGAAGCTTTATCTATAGTTAATCGACGCCAAAACTCCGACTTATTTCGCTTAAACTGCTTCCCCAGGGTTTTGGAAATATTCTTTCGGATGTATCGCACGGTTAGCTTTTTCTTATCCAAAGCTTCAGTTAATATATGACGAACACGTTCTTTCGAGATGCCCATAGCCCTTGCTACCTCGACGCTAATTCGACTGTTGTCTCGCACCAGTTGGTGAACTTTTCCGATGTTATCAGTAGCGGTTGCAGTTATTGGCCGTTCCGAACGTTCATCGTTAACCCAGGTCGTAATACAAGATTTTAATGATGACCCGATTTTCGATTTTTTTTAATTTTTACAGAAACACTAACGACTATTAACCAAGAACTGAGCGTCCAACATGGGAGAAGTTTTCAAAAGTATCAACGCATGCACAATTATATTACCAGAATATTTTGACGAGTAAAGTAATTTTCGTGTTGAGGCTTGAAACTTTTTAGACTACCCTCGTAGTTTTACCCTAGGCTTGGCGAAAGCTGCTGGAGATGCGGAAACATGGGATAATTATTATTTCGTTTACTCGTTCTTTCCGCCATTATAATTCTTAGAAGATTGCATAATTTGTGGCAGTTGTTTTAGTTATCCAAGTAATTGTTGCAATTTGTGTAATGTAGTAGCTGCTAAAATTCGTTACATTCGCATTTCAATAAGTTGGATTCTTAAAAAATATGCAATTTTATTGTAGTATGCATTGCCACTTTTTATTTTTTGTTTTCAAAAAGAATGTTGTGCTATATGTTTATTTAAAAGTTTGAAATTATGTTAAAAAAATATAGTGTTGCCATTTAAAAAAAACATTGTTTTGGTAGCTACTGGAATATCTGGCAGCACTGAAAATGAGTTACTTTCCCTACAATTTTGCTTTTGGAAGTACTAGTCTATCACTTCAAATAGAAAAGTTGTCCTATGTCTTAAAGTCTACGAAATTTCAAACATGTCCAAAGATGAAAACACAATATTTTAATTAGAGAAACAAAATACAATAAAAATATTAATGTGAGTGTATGTAGTGTTTGATTTTTGTCGAATCAACATCCAAAAAAATGTCCATTGCTTGCTCGATAGACCGTGAGCGACTGAAAGGTTAAACTATTATTTTACCTCAACATTAGAGCTCTATCGTATAATGCCAGATTGTTTAGAGTTACAAACATGTTAGTTATTAAACGGTAATAATTTTATGTGCTATGTAATGTGCTAATATAAAAAGCGTTTAGTTTTCAATTATATAAATATCTACTTCTGCAAAAAACGCTGTTAACTTGCCAAGCCAACAATATTTGCTTACTCATGAAAGTCACAAAAAATGCAATTTAAGTCCATGTGATATTATGAAACTATTTCCGCTTCTACTATTAAACCTGAAAGTCTAAAATTTTCTGTATTACTTCAATATCATTGTTAGTATCGTGTATGCTAAAAAAAGTATTCTTATGTTTTTAGGAGAAACACCAGAAAATTACGAAAAGAAAAGATAATAAACAACGTTACTTTACCGCTTATAAATGCAAGAACAATTAAAGAAAAGCACACAGTGAATAGCATTAAAGTAATAAATATATGTGTAACTAAATGCCTTTGAATAAACTAAATTTGAAAATCAATATTATTTGTTGCACACTGTATATTACGCATAGCTTTATATTTGATTTACAGCAATCTATTACAAGCTTAAACGTTTTTGATATCATATCAAAGTCCAAATCATTTTAAAAATACTCATTGCCCTGAGGAATTTGTCACCACAGATTAATTATTTTTCCGCATATTACATCAAATTTCTTCTAAGTGATAATCAGATTCAATAGAGTTGTAAATAAATTATGAACGATATGCAAACACATTTATATTCAAATCAATATTTATAAAAGAGTCATAAATAAATTCCTTACATTCAATTACGTAGTACGTATGTACCTTTTTGATATGTGAATCTCATCTTTTTTATGTATTTTAGTATACTAATTTTACTAATCTAGAGGTAAGATAAACGTATTAAATAGAATGTATGTATGGTACGTTGACTATTGCACGCCGTACGCGAAGTAAAGTAGTTTATGGTATGTCCTTTGTTATTTCGTTTCTACATTTACGGCAAAATAAGAGGGTATGTCCTTCGTATCATCTGTTACGATCTGATATTGAAAATAGAGTAGACGGTTAATGTATTTTAGAACTGTATTTCAAATATATTCAAAGTAATTCTCTTCAGCAATAATACATTTGACCATTCTCTCCTTCCACTTCTTAAAGGCCGCCAACCAATTTTCTTTTGGAATACTACTGGTGAATGGCATGAACCAAAAATGTTGTTCCTCGCAAATGCTTTTTAAGCCTATAACACAGCCAAAGTCACACATTGTCAAATCTGGTGAGTACGGTGGATGTTCTATTATCTTTTTAGCCAAACATTGGATCGTAAGAGCTATGGCATAGAACGATATGTTATAGTGATGCAATTTAATACGTCGGCGTTTCTTCGTTTTTATGGATCCATACACGACTTTCTTGAGGGATAGGTACGTCGAAAAATTGAATATACGTTTGGTCACCTGTCACAATTTTAGGGAAAAAATTGGTGTGCGCCCTTCTTCAAAAGAATCAAAGTTTCGTGGCAAATTGTCGCACGCTCTGTTATTTGAAAGTCAGAAAGCTGATGCGACACTAAACGACTGACAGCTTTTTTAAGTGCTGGGGTATGATTGTCTTAACAGCTGCAGATACAACCTTAGGTTGATGCTCTATTATAGCATACGTGTTGTTCTCTTCAATTATTTTTTTAACAACAGCAATATTGTCTTGTGACGTATGAGGACAGCCTGTTCCTTTCTGATGTTGAACAGAACGCTTTTGACATTCAAAGTCATATATCATCGGCAAATTGCAGCTAAAGGAAGTACTTTTTCATTAAACGTTGAATCTAAACTTTCCTTACATTCATAAGCGCTTAAACGTTTTTTTAAAATCACAATAAATGACTCGAAAATGCTCTCTAGTTAATTCAATTTTTTCAACTTTGTTAGAAGAAGGACGTACAATGCGGTATATGGTTAATTTGCTGGACACTAATAATGCAACAGTCAGCCGAATGGTTAGAAGATTTTGGGGAAACCGGATGGCACTCTAGAAGACGTGGTTTTTTGCAATTGCAACTTCTCAGAAATAATCGAATAACAAGCACAGAACTCAGTAACCAGCTTGAAGTAGTTAGAAATGTTAGAGTTTCTGCTTTTGCTGTTAGGGGAAGGTTGAGGGAATTAAGATTGAGTAGTAGAAAGATCATTACTTACCACAGCACACAGAGTTCAACGTTTGAGATTTGCCAGAAATCATGCAGATTGGGCAGTTGAAGATTGGAAGCGAGTTTTGTTTTCGGACGAGACTAGAGTAAGTTCAAAACCCCCAAATAATCGCGAGAAAGTATGGCGAAGAACTGGAGAAAGGTATCTTTGACTGCACAAGCTTTCAAAGAGAGCTCTTTGGTGGTATATCAAAACTGAATTGAACTGATAGTCGGTTGCAATAAATTCCATCAAAATGTTGTAAGTTGTTATTTATTATCGAAATCCGGATTAATATAAACAATAAAGGAAAAGGCACAAAAGATTAAGTAATCCTATGTAATTCATTTAAAGTACAGTTTTTTCAACTATTATGTATAACTAAGAGCTCCTGCCTCATTTAAATAAATACAATCTAAAAAGCTTGTAAACTTGCCCGCTACTGAAGATAAGAAGCTGCAATTGTTCTTAAAATATGTAAACATTTGGAATGAAGTGTGAACACTTAAAAACAAAAGCTGTTTCTAATGGTCAAGCATCTCTATCGTCCATCGTTATTTCTCTAGGCTTCAACAGTTCTCTTTTCGCTAAGCTATTAAGAATTATACAGAATATTTGATAGAAAATAGAAGAAAAATGTAAAATTGTGTGATGGTAAAAAATGACAAAAGTTATGTATATTGACAGAAGCATGGAATATCACTTCAAAATGACTATGAATAACACAGTTTTTAAAATTTAATAAATACACATAATTTATTAAATTATACATACATCATTCTAGCTAAAATAATTACGGAGGTCAATATACAATGAGAACATGACACATTAAAAAAAAACATTTCGTTGTTGAACTATTTATATTCATCAGTAGAAGATGATGTATCACTGTTAGTTATTATTAATGGTTCCGCATGAATATCTATTAGATTATCTAATTGCCATATTTTTTTCTCCGTTTCAATATCATGTTTGATCGCATTTGTCCAATTTTCGCCAGAAATGATGTTAATAGCCTCTTGGAATAAGGTTTTTACATCTGCCAACTTAAAAGTTGTATTGTGTCTAGAGACATATCCTTTCACTTGAGTCCATATGAACTCTATCGGGTTTAGCTCGCAGTGGAAGTTTTAAAACTGTTTTATTGGTTTTCTCTATTATTTCGTCAACTGCATATCTTACAGGGTTAGTTTCATTTTCTTTAATTAACGATAGCAATTTTGCTTTGACCATGTCTTCACCATACTGAATATTATTTTTTGCTAACCACGCTTGTATTTCAGCTTTACGGTTGCTTGTATTTGGTGGCTTATTTAACCTCCAATTGTGGTAAGGAGCATTGTCTAACACAATAATTGCATTTTCTTTTAAATTTGGAAGTACATGTAACCATTCCTCTAATTTCTGTGCATATTACTGCAAGCACTTTTTTAATAGTTGGAGGTTCGTTTTAAAAAAAATTTATGGACAATTCTTCGGATGCTATTTTTGTTTCTTCATCCACATTATCTAAAACAGACCATTTTCGCTGGTATTTTTTCGGTGGTTGAAAGTCGTGTTGGGTAATATATTCTTTTAAAACATTATACACACTACAGTCTCCAATTCCTAAAAAGAGAAACCACTAACTTATGGTTTTTATTAAGAAGTATTTCGGTATATCTGCTGCTGTTGCTGTCATTGCAATATTTCTGACTTCGGATGTTCCAGGTTGTTTCTCACACATTTTGAATATATTTAAAACCCTCTCCTTGTCTTCTACCGTAAAATGTTTTGCAACCCTCTTCGTAGGAGGCGAATTTTCCATATTTAAGAGTGGAAAGTACCTCAGAAGAAAAATAAATACTTTTCGACGAGATATAACCTATAAAAACAAATATTGTATCGACATATGTTGGTTGCTATTAAGCGCGTTTACTTACGTGTTTTATAAAAAACGATGTATAAAAGATTTTTAAGAAAATCTTATTTCTAAAATATAAAAGAAAAGAAGTACAATAAAAAATAAGAAAACAGCAAGAAAATAACCAAACAACACAAGAATATAGATCCCAAATGACAATTTTGCCTATTGTACACGACCGCGCCGATCAACCAATGGGATGCGTTATTGGAGGTATGACGTGACATGACGTTTTCGATGTCCATTGTTGCTACTGCATCTTTTGGGCAAACCGAGTATAGAGAACATTATTCAGCACCATGTAATGCTTCTTGCACCATTTTTAGGAAACAATTTCATGTTCATGCAGAATAATGCGACGCCAGGCATCGCTAAACAAGTTTTGAATTACTTACAAGAGATCAATATCCAAGTCATGGATTGGCCACCACGAAGCCCAGACTTAAATCCGACCGAGTATCTTTGGGATGCTATAAAAAAATCAGTATGACGTCATTTATCACCTGTTTTTTTCGAGTGGGGTAATATTGCCCAAGAAGTAATCCAAAATTTGACGGTGAAATCACCACGGCGAATTCAAGCAATTGTCAGAGCTAGGGAAGGTTTCACGCGTTAATAACTTTTATTCCCTTTTCTTCTGTTTATAGAGTTTTTTAAAATTTCCAATAATATCGTTTTGTTTCTGAATTTGTAATTGAATGGAATTTATATTTTTTTCATAAGTTCCCACTATATAAGAAATTAATTGATCGTTTTAAATTATTCCAATTATATTTGTTTTGAATGTATAAAAATATTTTTCATTACTAAATAATTTTCTAAAAATTATATAGAATTATTTGAGTGGTGCGTTAATTTTGAACATGAGCTTGTATTAGCATTATTTTGCCTATTGTTTCTAGTCGCTTTTTCTTTTAATGCGACGTACTTATATTGGCACATAAACAAATTAAAAACTTTGTTTCTAACTAATGCAAACACAACAACTAAACTTCAACTGACAGATAGAGAGTTGCCTTAAACAACGGCGTATGTTTTGTTTTTGATGGCCTACTGAATTTTTTTATTCTCAATAATATCGGCTTGGCCATCGTATTGGGGCTAGTACAATTGTGGGTATGGACAAACTATCAAGTAACTACAAGACACGTGCGAAAAAATGTTGTATTTGTGTTTGGTAAATATGTACCAGCAGTAGGTAATCTATATTTAACTGTTTTAGAAAACAAAATTCTTATCAATTTTTAAAGGCACCGCAAAATGAAATGACGTAACAATATCGAATATTTGAATAACTTTGATATACCATTGACGTAAAAAATAACACTGGATCTTCAAAGAAATAAATTTGCATGTGATTTCTTATCGATAATTATAATTGTATAATTAAAAGTATATAATATTTATAATTTCTATGACCTTTAACAATAATTACACATGCAGAATATTTTATTTGCTTTATCTAGAATGACCACGAAAGAAGCATATCTGTTTAATCTATGACATTTTTTGCTATTCAATACATATCAAAATCAAAAAAGTTTCGATTAGAATTGAGGTCATTGTTCCAACAATCTAATCTGCTCATTTCTCAAAGCAAATTGCACTTTATTCTTGCTGTAAAGGATATGCATACAATTTAGATAAATCCGTACATCAAAATTGTTTCAGAGGCAATTAAAAAAAATATATACAGCGTGTCCACCTAGTGTGTTGACGGACGATAATTCCCTTCCTGCGTAACTTAGAGAGAAGGTTTTCAAATAAAAAATGTTCGGAGATAAATGCTGTACAACCCAAAATTATATCCATGTATGCAGGGTGTTCAGTTTCCGCTCCACACGATGCAAGTTTACTTTTTTAAATGGAACATTCTGTACATTATTGCGATTTTAGATACTCCTCTTTAATTCATGTCAACTTTTATCGATATTCCCTATACCTACCTATCTTAGTTTTTGACATAACTGACATACTTTGAGACTTCTGCGAAATGTCGCTGTTTCTTAACGGTCGATATCATAAACGCCTTACGGAGTTAATCAGGTTGGAAGAAAACTTTAGAAATAAGGAAGTAAGAACACTATATTCGGGCTTAAGAAATGAGAAAGTAAAATTCAATGTAAAACTCATATTTTGTAAAAATAAGGAAGGAAAGCTGCTGGGCGATGATGAAGAAATCTTAGGAAGGTGGAAACAACATTTTGATGAAATGTTAAACGGTGACCGATCAGTAGAGGGTGAAGGTGATGACAATGAAAGAGGAGCAGATTGCGTTTCTCAGGAAGACCTACTGACTACTTTAGGCAATTGAAACAGAATAAAAGCCCAGGGAAGGCCTCGTATAACCTCGTATAGAAGATATGGATTCAGGGAAGAGTACCTAAAGAATGGACCGAGGAAATTCTATGCCCCATACTAAAAAAGGGAGAGGTCACAAGTTGCGAGAACTATAGAGGCATGGTCCCTCTGAATATAGCGTATAAAATAATGGCTATGACAATAAAAAATAGGTTAAGTGATTAGATGGAGGAAATAGTAGGAGAATACGAAGCAAGCTTCAAAAGGGGTAGAGGGGTAGTAGACCAAATACTTATTCTAAAAGAATTACAAGCGGAAAGTCACGAACATCAACAGGAAACAAATGTGATCTTTATAGATTTTAAGCAAGCCTATGATAAGATCAAAAGAACAAAACTATATAATGCACTAATAGAACTGGGAGTTCAGAGGAAAATCATTGATATGGTCCGTTTAACTCTGACAGACACAGTCGACGCAGTCGACGCAGTGAGAGTTGGAGGAAGACTTTCGAAAAGTTTCAATGTGAAAGATGGTCTACGACAATGGGATCGATTGTCCCCAGTATTATTTAACTTTGTATTGGAGAAAGTACCAAGGGATACCAAATTGAATAGATCCGGTTTATTGTACCACAAAAAACATCAATGCCTTGCAGCAAAGCCCAGAGGGATAAAGGAACTGAGAGGGGTAGTGAAGAGACTAGCAAAATCGGATTAAAAGATAGGATTGGTGATAAACGAATAGAAGACAAAATATATGAATTGGTGTGACAAACGGTTTGTAAAGAGAAGAAAGTTTAAAGTGGAGGCCGAAGAAGGGAGAAGCTATTTTTTTTTTGAAGAAGTAGAAAACTTTAAGTATTTAGGAGCCACGATAACAAGAAATCCGGGATCACAAGACGAGATACAAGCAAGGCTAATGGCGGGAAATAAGTGTTTATTCTTCTTAAAACGAATGTTTGGCAGTAAATGCATATCAAGAAGCCTAAAAATAAGAACATATAAAACAACAGTTGAACCTATAGGAACTTTTGGGTGTGAAACATGGATTCTCAGACAGACGGACATAAGAGCAATTGAGGTGTGGGAAAGAAAGGTTCTCAGAAGAATTGTTGGTGCTAAGAAAGTGGAAGATAACTGGGTACGTCGAACAAATCAAGAAATTTATCAAGATCCAAGCATAGCGAGTTTCATAAAGGCTCAAAGAATACGATGGATGAGACATGTGATGATGATGGCAGATAATAAAACTCAGAGGCAAATTCCAGACAGTAGGATTAGAAGAAAAAGGAGAAGAGGGAGACCAAGGGAGAGATAGAGAGAAGAGGTTGCGGAGGATATAAGGAAATTAAACGTTGCCAACTGGAAAAAAGAAACAGTGGACAAGAAGAAGTGGGATATAATTGTGAACCAAGCCATGAGCCTATTAGGCTCTTAGAGTTTCGGGCAATACATCGGAAAGCTTTTATATAAATTGGAGTCTACAGGATGGCAATCGAAATCGTTGCTATGTTTGATTAACGGTATTTCAGTTTTTTTAATGGAACATCCTGTATATTTTACAGCGATCTGATAGAGAAACTTTGATAGAATTTGTAATTTCCCTATACCTAAAATATGTCGTTCTTTAGTAAATTAAATATGAAGCTATGCTGATAAGTTTTTTAAAATTCATAGAGTGCTGCGACAAAATACTATAAACTTTTGTTTTTCTATATACATATTCATTAAACATAAACTGCAAAATTTAATTTATGCGTACAATTTCACATCCATTCGAGGTGAACACCATTTTACTTCATACAAACTGCAATACGATTCCTTGTATTTTATTGAACATTTACTAACATCTCGGGAATATTATTTTGTGCAATGTCCTTGTTATGCATTGCCTTAAGAAATTGATCCAGGAAGTTTTTTCATAAATATTTCTATTTAGCTATGTTGCAAAATTTTTTAAACAACTTTCAGTATGTTGTTATTATATTTCTTACTACTGAAGAAGCTTGTATGCGATGCTAAATAAATCTATTGGTTTTATGTTGAACTCTAATTAACATTTGTCTCCTTACTTTCGCTATTTATTATTTATACATGCTGGTTCATTTACTAGACAATGTATGTAGGGAAATGATGGTTACTTCGAGTAGATGATGAAATTGTACAGAAAAAGATAACGTTTACACATTTGCTTTATTAAATATCTTTAACAAGACAAAAGTTTATAGTAATTCGTCACAGCACCCTACGTTTTTAAAATAAAAGCTTATCTGCATAGCTTCATATTCAATTTACTAAAGAAGGGCGCATTTCAGGTATAGGGAAATGTTTACAAGAAAGATTCTAGAAGAGCTATTATATTTTGTAAAAATGTACTGTACGTTCCATTAAAAAAAATTGAAACAACATGAATGAAACTTGGCAACGATATCGTTGGGCATCTTGTAGAATCTGGTTGATATAGAAAAATTTTCGATGTCTCACCAGAAACTCCAAGAAATACCCAATTGAATAAAATTTTAATCATCACGCTAGCGTGTAAACGGTTGAAGATATCGCCGGTTAAAAAAACAGCGACATTTTTCAAAAATCTCAAATTATATCAATTATCTCAAAAGCTAAGATAGATAGGTGTAGGGAATATTGATGAAAGTTGCCATAAATTGAAGAGAGGTATTTAAAATCGTAATAATGTACTGAATGTTCCATTTAAAAAATTAAACTTGTATGGTGCGCAGCGGTATACTTGAATATAATTTTATGTTGTATAGTATTTGTCTCTGAATATCTTTTATTTGAAAACTTTTCCTCTAAATTGCTCAGGAAAGGAATTATTTTCCGTCCACGCACTAGGTGGACACGCTGTATATGTACTAAGTCGAGTTACACTGGTCACTATTGCTAATGGACCTAGGAATTCGACAAAATTGTCGGATTTCGAACGTCTAAGACGCAGGCTTTGACGATGGTCAAATTGAAAAAAAAAAACGAATTTTAGAATAATTAAATTATTTAATGGTAATGGTTGCACAGACTAGTGACCGTGAATCGTTTAGTTCATCATAAACTGAACTGCGACAAAACTGCAAATTTTGAAAATATTTCCAAAATAATGGCTATATAACTTACACATATGTATGTATATTTATGAGACAGATTTATGGAAGAGAAACATGGAATTTATTGGGTTCCTTCAGTAAAGAGTGAAAGATTGTTACATGGTAAACTTCATAACCTGTATTAGTTAACAGAATATACAAATAAATTCAGGCCATTTTTCAATCCTTTCGATCAATATTACCACTGACCCCTCGATTAATAGAAACATCTTGCAGTGCATTTCAATATTCGCTATTAAAAAAAAGTCGGTGGTGTGCATATGTAGACATTATGCTATTCAAAACACATCTCCTATTGATAGTTCTTCGACTTTTAGATCAAAAAGGAATCGGGCAGTCTAATGATTAACATACTGCAAAGCATTGAAAAGACCCAAAACGTATAATAACATTTATAAAAAAATAAGTTAGGTTTTTTCTTTAGGAACAGAATTTAAGCATTTATAGGACATTAAAAAATTAGCAAGTACGTACAGCAAAATTTCTGGAATTAAAGACAGGAAGAGGATTTTTCGAGAAAGTCTGTTCCTAAAGATGGGCTTACCACTGTTAAATTCAAAAACAATACGTTTTCTAGATTCCACAAAGTAAAATTTTGTTACTATTATAAAGAAAGGTTGCGATAAACCAAACTGTAAATTAGAAAATATGGCATTGGAGAACCCCATATCCAATGAGCAAAAAACAACGTAAGGACTGCGCTGGATAAACACTTTAATAATGTATCAAACTTTTGTAGAGAAATTTTAACTGAGGTGTACAAGACGCACTTGAAGATGGTTTCCAGGCAAATGAAACCATACATCAGCTCGAGGAAGGTGGTGACGGCTTGGAAAATGACTTTGCTATACATATTTACTTCTCTTAATATATATATTTCAAATTTCAATTTTAGTTAATGTTATAGTCTTTGCTTAGATAGACATTCCACAAAAAGGAATCGTGAATTCTCTTTTAAAAGGTAGTTCAAACAAATATTTGCTGTTATTTTGTATTATATAATTATATATATGTAGCATTTTTAATAACATCCATATCATAAACAGTATGTCATCAAATATGATTTAACATTTCGTAGCTTTAATTTTAATATCTTTGGGAGTAATAAGTTTTTGCCGTATATCTCAAGACTATTGACAGTGCATATGTCTATGCATGAATAAACACTGCCCAATTATGGAAGTATATAAGCAAATGTCAAAGCTTCGTAACACTTCGTAAGTGCTTTTGCGATCTCGGTGCAACAACATCCTCGACCGCAAAACTGCACTCATGTGCCTTGTGACATGAATAAGTATGTACATCCTACTACCGGCTACGTAAGTCAATCATTACTACCCTAACAGAAGGGACGTTAGTGTGATTTACGTGTTATTAACCTTCGACAGCGAAATGTAATGGAATTTTACGTCCTTAGGCACGTAAAGTAATAATAATAATACGTCAATATAAGTGTGTTCTTTTGCTGATAAATAAAATCATGGTCCATGATCCTATGATCAAGATTCCAATAATTTTACAAAAAAAAACAGCTGTGTTTAAACTTGATTCAGTCAACTAAAATCTCTAACCTCACAAAACGTCGATCAAATGCAAACACAAACAAATCACGATGGTTTTATCGATTGATTGGTTGTGCTATGAAACACTGCGTTACGAAACAACATAAAGTTTTGTAACGAACATAACCTGTTACCTTCAGACGTTTGCGTTTAATGTTATCAATATTGGTTACTTAAAAGTCTGTTAGTTTCCGACTTTGTTGTGATCAGTATATTTTCTAGTTGTATAAGCGATACAACTTCTAAACCCGGTACTAAAGCGTGCTCGTCATTTAGTCTTCTCGGCTGTTTTGTATATTTGTTTAATTCACTTAAATAGATATTTTTATTTTTAAATAAGTGACCGTGTATGTATTTTTGCATTATTTCCTTGTCCTTTTTAAGTGAGATTTTATGTCCAAATATTTTATTTTCTTGTTATATTTAGCAAATTTTTGTTAATTTTAATGTGTATAAAACGTTCGTTTTAATACAATATAGTTTAATTATCCGAATTATACTCTAACTTGTTCTACGTGCAATATTTAATATTGTGGAAGTAGATGTTTAAGTAAACCACAACATAATAGGCAATTAAAGACCTTCGTTAAGTAGCATGTCTGTAAATTTTCTCGTGAAATTAAACAAAATTTCGAATAAAATTACAATTACTGTATCATTTCAGCCTTAGTTTCATCCAAATACACGTACACTTACAAATAATAATAATTAGTCGATTTAATATCAACCACAAATACATCTTTCACGAAAACGGTGCTCGGTTACGTGTTTGGTTTTTGCTTTGAAAGTTTTCCAAAATAAAACATAGGATGTGAAGAAGGGCTCCGTTAACGACTGGCATCCTCTTTAAATCGGAAGCCCTTCAAAACTTAAAAAAAAATGCAAAAACAACGATTCCTTTACCGCTTAGGGTAATATCGTGCATGGCGACACATAAATATCGTGACGTCATCGAAGAGCGCTAAGCCCTTGTTGTCTCGGTGGTAAGGATCAAACGCGTTTGGATTCATTTTTAGAATGCGAAAATAACAGAAATTTACAACTTTGACGATTATTGTGACAATATATAATATCAAATATTTTCGTATTTTCGATTTTGGGCCGGTAGTAGGAAAAATAATATTAGTCTCGAATGTATTGCAGACCTTGGCTTCGCCTCAATCAGCAAATAACATCCTCGACCGCAAAAGTACACTTGCGTCCCTTGTGACATAAATATCTGATTAAACATTAATATGTCAAGATTTAGTTTAATTGAGATACACCGGCACGATATACAAATGAATATAAATTCATTATTTTTCACCAAGACATTTTATATGACAATTAGATTTTTATCGACATTACACAGCAAATTAATATTTTCTAAAATCCTAATTTTATCTAGTAGATACTATTTTTACTAAGTTTTGATGATGTTACCATAATCAACGTTGCAGTTGACGTAGTATGAGAAGATTAATAATAGACAATTATTAATAGACAATAGCAAACTGCATATTATTTAATGTTTTGTACACTGGAGAATCTATGCTTTACGCTCTACCTATTGATGTTGAAGGAATGTAGAGAAATATGGATTATCATTAACACATTGCAGGTATAGAACTAGAAAATTATTTTACATAAATGTATTATTGGATAAATACATATGTATAGACGTAGGTTTACTAATTGCACTGCGACCTTGAGAAATGTTACTGCATTATTATGCATTTAATTACTTCGACCTTGTTTTGTTCCGAAGTACGTTAGATAATAGGCAACTCTTCTTACATCGATGTATCAACGACTTCTCGTTATCACATTTATTCCTAATCCGTTCGTTTAGTAATTAAATTAAGATCCGACGCTGACTCGTTAAATTTTAAATTCTACATGATTAATCACTTTATTATTTCTATAATAAAGCTCGGGAATATACATATCTCCAACCGGCCTTAACGTAATTGGTAATAGTGTATTGTTGTATAAGGAATGTTCGTTGCACGTCAATTAGAGCACCGTGTATATAGTGAGTGTGCAGTCGGCATGTGCCGTAGTTCCGAAAATCTGGCGGGCACTCACTAGTAGAATTTTGCCTGCATGTGGCACGTGGTGGCTGTTCCGTTCACGTGAATTAATACTCAAAATATGTTACACACGTTCCACTATATAATGGATTCGGAGCAGTGTAGCTGCAATAACGCGACGTGATACGCAAAAACGTGATAAGAAGCAAAAAGTGAAACAGCGAATCCGACTGAACTACTCGGGGGAGATACAAAGATAATATTTTTTCGTCGACGGTCTATGGCTCTTATCAAACCTTATATATTATTGCCGACAATAAGCAGCGCCAGTTAAGACCATAATCTATCATATATATATATTTATTGAGGAATCACCGTGAGTAAATTTACTTATTAAATTCTCGCGCTATTTTCGAATATTTTCTAAATTATATTTATCCATTAAAATAACGTTTGATATTCCGTATAATTAAAAAAAAATATGAAACACAAGTTTGCGGAAACATGATTTTGTGAGCTTTTTTTTAACTCGGTTCGAAAAAAAGCATTGGCGATCTAGAAAGAAAAAAAAATGAGCCGGTCTACAGCAAACAGTGAAGATAGAAGCAGAAACGGCTATATCAACGTTTACGATCAGCCAGGTATACGGGAAGAAGTTCAAAAACACAAAAAAGGTATGTTTTTAAATATAATCTCAATATATCGTTGTCCTATGCCTTATTATAAATTTAAACAGCCAGCGACATATTACATACAACACGTGGTCCTTTATTGCATTTCAGACGACGGCAATTATCTTCTAACATTCTTCAAGATTTTTTTTATCAATGGAAAATACTTTGCCAACAGGTTTTTCGTATTAAACTAGTTTTCTGTGGTATCTATATATTTGTTTAGTCGTAATACATGTATGTAATTCTATTTAGAACAAATGAACCCATCATTTCACCCTTCATAATTCCAAACAATTTATTGTTATTTAAATATTAAATACACAATTTTGTATAAGTGAGACTTTCATAATTCTATAGATTGATTTATTTTTAAAATTTAGCAAAAAAATGTGTTTCTATTACATACCATGAAAAGTTGATTGAGCGCAACGTGTGTGAGTGATCTACTTAAAGATTAATCTCCTGCTTATCTCTAGTGAAAATATTTTCTACTGACTTAGTTCGAGTGGCAATTACATATCTCGGAGTCTTCCTTTTTACACAATTTATTTTATTTAGTTTATATCGTTTTATTAAAAATATCCTTACAGAAAAGTAATGGTTATTGGGTTAAATATATTTCTTGCTTGCAAATATGAAAATTTCAATTTCTACTGGAAATAAAACTAAAACAAAATGCTCAAAACACTAGAAATTAGTTTTCGTTCAAGATACAACAATTATGTGAAGTACATATGTATGTATGGAAACTGTGGAAGTGACCTAAGTTTTTGCATATTATTATGGCCTCCCTATAACTTTTTTTCTACATTCCATGAAAATTTAGCATCAATAGTTCTACTAGAAAAACTGCTTTATATTTACAAATTATTCCCTGAAAAATAAAGAGAAAATAATGTCTCGAGTAAGATTCAAACCCGATCTCTCAAACATTTTCCGTATGTTACTTAAGAAAAACTATGTAATTGCTTTGACAATATTCATCATTCTGGAGCGGTATGAACAGACATTTTGTCAAACGTAACATAAGAATATTTACTTTTCTTCGTAAAATACGACAATTGTTTTTTATTTATAGTAATTAATCTAAAGAAATCGAAGTTCTAGTAGAACTTTTACTGTTAACATTCTGATTAACAATATTTATCCACTAAAATGTTGAAAAGAAAACGTGCAAAAACCTGTGGCCACTTAAAAAGCAAGCACTGCATTGCTTTATGATCTATGAAATATATTCCTTTCACCATGCATTAGTTAGAGGGATTTCATTTGAATTGTAATCAAATTTTTAAAATTGATTTTGGAAAATTTCTAATCCTGTGTGATCAAAAAGTACTGATTGTGTTGGTGCACCTGATAAATTGGCATTGAAATTAACGAAGTTTATAGCAATTTTGGTGTTTTCAATGGCGTATTTATATAATGGGAAATTATTTAAGTTAATTAATTTAGTGAGTATATTAATTGAGATACATGTAGCAAAAACACTACTGACTATATTTTAGTAATGGAATGAAAGAAAAACTAAGGTTTTATTTATTATAACAAACAAACATTTTGATATAACACGAGAAGATAAAATACATTCTATGTAACAAGTACATTAACAAATCTAAACACATTTCGTTAAAAATTATGTTCAAAATGGTGTTCGTTACTATCCAAGCACATCCGAACTCTACGTTTTAAATTTTCAAGCACATTATGTAGCGTTTCAATGGAGTCTATTACAACAATTTATTTTTCAGTGATCCAAATAAAAATCTAACGAGGTGAAATTAAGTGGTCTAGTTGACCTCACTTATTATTCTTTGAGGAAAAGGAACCTCTAGATATGCGAGTGTCATAGCTGCTGTCTTTCTGAAAATATCCATGTATCATTTCCTCTGCTGTTACCTGATTTAGAAAAGGATTCAACATTATTTGCATATATCTGTCCGCATTAATAGATTCGAAAAAGGAAATGGAGCCTATAATTTTTCTTCTAAGGATTGCTACACACACACCAATTTTGATCAGAACTTGCTTCAACAAAGGCGTGTGGATTTTCTGTTGACTCTGTTGTATGATTTTGTAAGTCAGACAAATGAAACCAAGTACTGCATTCGTCCATTAAAATCTTGTGAAAATAACTACTGAACGACGGTTGCTTTGTATGGATGAAAGTGTAATTGCTTCCTTAGTGCTGCATAACAACTTCCATATGATAAGTATATAAAAAAAATAATGTTTGTTTTGCTACATGAACAATAAGAGAGGAGACCTGTTTGCTGAGAAAGTCTACTAAGGGACTTACTGGGGCGTTGCAGCATTCTTTGGCGTGTATCTTTCTTAATTTCAGCAGTTAAGACCTTGGGTTTACCAGCACGCAATTAATGGTAAACACTTCCAGAGTTAAAAACATGTTAAACATCACGCTCTCGATGTTGCGAGAAAATGTTAAATGATTATCTGGATACATTGCGGTATATTGTTTGCAACGAAATTCTTTTGAATACATCCAAGAACCCACTTTATCTTGAATATTGCTGCAAAAGTACGCGATGACTGTAACAGTATTTTGCTCCACATGTTTATATCTCCGTAGTACTGAGAAGTTATTTATGTGTACGTAGACAACGAGAAAAATAATACGCAATCTATATCACAAAACACCAGTACGCCAATGACAAGAATAAAGCGATAAAAAATGTTGCTAATAAGAAGTATAATAAGTAAACTTAAGAAGCAAAAAATATCTGTATCCGAATTGCCAACGTAATTAGTCTTTGTTGATCACATTGTATATGATTCCGCATAGTGTAGAACAATCATAACTTCTGTAATAGAGCTTACAAAGTTTACATAGAGAAACCAATAAACTATTGAAACCAAAGTCTATGTAATATTCGAAAAATGAATATAATATAAAGAATACATGCCAAACTGTGTTGCATTGCGTAAAGCATTATTGGATACCTACCACCTATTTCCTCCCTTTCTAGTTTGCCAAATCAACGTTAAAGACCAAATTACAGGTACTCACGGGTGTTTTGGTTGCAGTTTAGTGGTCGATATATAGCTGCATACTATTCAGTACTTTAGAGCAAAATTACCTCCCGAAACAATAAAACTACTTTCAATTTTTGGATTTTCAACATTGACTTTTAATTTTGAACATGCCGAAATATAAGAAATTAAGTTTTTTTCCAAAAGAAAAGAGGAGGTAATCTAATTTATTTTCAAATTTGAATTTAACCGGGAGAAAAGATAATCCTTTAAAAAGATACTGTTAATGTCAGTGAAAATGAATTTCGTGACTGCGTAATGACCTGACTCTTGAATTGTTATTTATATTTCGCTACATTTTATAAACAAAATTGCATAAATATTTTTTCCATTGGAAATATATTTGAACCTGAAATTTGTTAAACCAAGAGACAAATAACGTTTCATGTTGCATCCATACCAATCAACATCGGTGTATTATGAAAATTGCAACTTCTCGCAGTGGTCGAAATAACGTATTTAGGCGAAACTTGACGCTTCGGATATAAGATAAATATTATTTCGATTAATAGGACGTTTTTCAAGGTAGGAAATGATAAAATACTACCTGCTAAAACGAAAACATATAATTAAGGATAGATAAATTATTCTTATTTATTTAAATAGCTTCAATATTTTGCAACAAGTTAAAACTTTGAATAGAATAATAGCTTTTTTCCACATAGCGAGACACTATTTGGCAATGCTATCAACTTTTTTATTTAATTTCTTCATAATATCTCCTTTACGTTCTTGTAAATTAAGTTCTTGTAGTAAATGAAGTTTCTTTGCTGTCTGTTTCATTTCACCATATTTCAGACAATTATCTCCTGGTAATGAAACCCTCCCTCATTAAAACCAAATTTTCTTACTTATATGGTTCTTTATGGCTATAAATTTGATCGTATATATTTGTAAAGCTTATTAAATTGCACATCTAGTGCTGTATAATTTACTTTGTGCATTTTTGTTCTACAAAATTTGGACTCTATTGAAGAACAAAGAAGCCAAAATATTTTCTATTCAACAACACATTGAATAATTTTAAAGGATACAGTTACACTACATATACATTACAATACATTTAGTACACTCGTAAAGTACGGAATTTAGAAATATTAATTTCTAAACTCCGTCAGGTTAGTAGCGGCTAATCGGTGAATTTCGTGTGCTTCTTTTGAATTTCCGACGTAATTAAATCTCGTCCCGGTTAAGACAAGGTACTAGGTATTAAAGAGTGAACATTCTTGACATGAGGTCCCCGTGGTGTGGTAGTTAACATCCGCCCGACAAGTGGGAGATGTCAGGTTCGATTCCTTACCGGGACGAATATTTAATTACGCCGAAAATTCCAAGGAAATTACAGATTTCAAATATATTACAAAATATATTAATCAATATCTCTTATTTGGCATTAGCTGTGCAAATCAGTTTTGAGATTCTGATGAATTACATAAATAGATATTTGTAATTATATACAGCTCAGTACGCCTAACTAAATACATACATTAAATTGACATTCGCTTGCCGTCCAATGTCGGTACGGTGTGTAAAGTATACATTAGCGTTGAAATAGAAAACATCAATTCTTTACAACGAGCTGTAATAATTCTTATTTAAATACAGCATTGCAATTGAACAAACATATATACATAAGCTAGCTTTAAGGTTATTATTACGAATTGTCAATTTTTATAGGTGATTTCGTAACGCGGTAGTATATCTATTTGAGCGAACTGAGCTAAATAAGTATCGAAAGTGTTATATAGAATATTCCGAAAATCCAGTCCAAAGACGAACACATTCAACTAGGAAAAGGTAAATTTTGTAAAATAGCCCGTATTTTTGATTATTTTCACACCTTTTTTTGATTATTTCTACGCTCTGAGGGTAAAACATATTTAGTTTTCTATGCTTAATTCAAGGGTTTCCGTGTTACTTAAAAAAATTCAGAAAATCAGTGGATTTTCCAATAAAAAGCAACTAAATTAAGAAAGTTAGTTTATTTAAAATAATCATAGATATTTTGGGTTTCTTGTAAATGTATGGTAAAAACAAAGAGTAGTTGGTGGAACAAGTTAAAATTTTAATAGAACACATTCCTGTTCCACTTCTCCAGTTCGGGAAAACAGAACCATTTTTTTTTTAATTTTGAAAAGCGAGTGCTTCTGCGGTATATCATTTTCACTTGCTTTCCAATAATTTGGTTTAGTCGCTGATATTTCTATTTGTATATTAGATTATTTCTTTTTATAAACTACTCATGAATAAACACTAATAACTTAGTGAGATTTAATTACTGTGAGCAATTCACAAGCCCTTATGAGCCATTTACAAGAGTTGCTATACACGTTGGTCTACGTTTCACCGGGATGCGAGATATATTGTACGTAACGTGATCTGGCACACTTGCAATTATCCCAGCCAGTCAGCCACGCCGCGCGCTACTACCGTAGCTCTGAGCGAAATCGGTGTTAATATAAATACAAAAGTTACAAGTTCAAAATTGCCAGGAGATTTTTCCTCTTAATAAAGTAACATTGTCAAAATTTCAATTTATTTTGTATAATTATCGTTATTTTTCTTTAGTTTAATTTTATAAGAACCGTTGTTTATTTTCCTACGACGTTGAATAATATTACGTGATTGAGCGCACATGCGTATTTATAATATACGTGCGTACCGCTGCTCGCTTTATGATATACTACGACTGGATAGGATCTCTCAGTAAGACTCGAATGCGCTGTTGCCATTCACAGAGGCAATCCCCCGTTCGTATCTGGACCAACGTGTATGTGGCAATAGTGCAAAGGTAAAAAAGCTATTAACCCATTATTAGAGTTGCTCACTAGCGCCAACGAGCAGTGGCGGAGGTTTGATACAACCCTCAGCATAACTGCGAGTCTCAGCCAGATCTGTTGTGTATACGTGTACGCTGTCGTAAATACTATTTAGTAGTTCTACGTTTGTTTTAAAAATGTTGCCTACGTCGCGAAAACGACCAATGTTGGACAAAGTTACAGAATTTATAGCAGAAATGCCTGACCTAAATTATGATGGCGTTAAAATTCAATGTGTAGTTTGTAATATCCCTTTAATGTGTTGGTACAAAAGGGATTGTCTACGTCACGTAAATAGTAAACAGCATTCTTAAAAAAAAATTGCACACGACGCTATGACAAATTAAAACTTAATTTATGTGTTACCTTTATTGCAAATCTAACGTTTAATATATTACTAACAATGAAGCCACATGTCCTTCTTTGATATCAAACGGGTTACCAAGTCGGGCATCGTTACAAAGAATTGTGCCATCTGCTCGTGAACATGTTGAAAAAAGAATTAAATCGGAGTTGAAAGATAAAAGACTGTGGTTATGTGTGGACGAAACAATAGATCGTAAAAAACATTCTGCGGTTAATATAAAGGTACGTACAATGGAACCACATCAATCGTCACCTTTACTTCTATTAGCTTCCAGACGAGTACAACAATGTACTGCCGAAGTAATTTCAAAGTTAGTGTTAAATACATCGGAAAAGTTTGAACTTTCAACAAACCAACTGTTGATGTTTATGAGTGGTGGCGCCGCAAACATGCTTTCTGTAGGCCGGTCTCTTGAAAAACGTGCTAACTTGTTACATATTGCGTGTAAAATTCATGCTTTCAGTCATGTGGCAGATAGTATTAGAAAATGTTATCCTGAGGTAGACGCTTTAATAGCGCATACAAAAGCAGTGTTTGTCAAATCCCCAAAACGTATTCGCAAATTTCACAGACTGTGCTCCCGTATGCCTAAGCCACCAGAACCTATTCTTACACGTTGGGGAACATGGTTACAAGCCACCTTTTATTATCATAAATATTTTGAGAATATTAAGAACGTGGTTTTACAATTCGATCCAAAGGAAGCTGCGGCTATCAAGGAAAGCCAGTCGAAATTTCAAGAAAGTCAGGTTAAAACGGATTTAAAAACTATTCAGAACAATTACTTCGGACTAGTGGAGACAATAGAAAAATTGCAAAATTCTTCGGTGTCGTTAGCGGAATCTATGCAAATAGTGCAACATGTTCACGCACAGCTATGCGCGGTAGAAGACGCAAAAAATGTTTGTGTTCTAGAAAGGTTTGAAAGTGTTCTAGAGAAAGATTCTGATTTTGGCACATTAAGACAAATTTGTGAAGGTGCGTCAACCGAGCCGTTAAGTTGTTCCAAAGATTATTTTAATTACGCAAATATAACGTCACTAGATGTAGAACGTTCGCTTTCTGCATATAAACACACTTTTTCCTCACGCCGCATTCGGTTTGCCGAAACAACTATGGAAACATATCTAATGTTGCAGATATTTAACAGACATTATTCACTTCGTGATTTCACGGAAGACTCTTGAGACGGTAAGTGTTTGAGCACGTATTATATTTTATTTCTGACCATTTATTTTGTGTAAACTTTTATGCGCCCGCCACTGGCTGTTCGCGCAAATTGAGCAACTCTTCCCATTATAGGCCAAGGTCCTATTTCAAGGACAGCCAAACTTACTGCTGTAACACCTAGTAATTTGTAAAAAAAAACTTTAATCCAAAATAATCATAAATTGGGCGTTTATTGGTTAGGATGAGGTTAAAAAGACTACGTTTTAATATTAACTAATGTATTACTTTTTTTATTCAGAGAGAGGAATCATTTCTAAGCTATAAAGCTCTTTTTGTTCAAAAATAATTTGAATAATCGCAAATTTAATAAAAGAACCATAAGCTTTACTTACTATTAGCTCTTTATTGGTGTTCAGTTATTCCAATTTTATGTTTTAATTATGCATGACTACTTGAATAAGTAAAATTCGTATTATGAACGAATAGATGTGATTAGGTATGTGTGTATATGTAGATACGACATCCGATTAGAAATTTCCGAACAAACGGGTGAATAATATGTATAATCGCTTTGTAAAAAGTAATACCACCTATATGCTCATAAAAGGAATTAAATATGAATTACTTTATACTTACATTTTATCTATTAAATAATTATTCAATAAATACGTGCAAATACACATACGTTTCATAGTATCTGTGGGTACCTTTAATAAATAAATATCTATACAGTAATACTATTATGTTTAAACAGCGCTCTACGATATATTTTTTATTCAATTCTCCTTTAGATTGGTTTCTAAACGTTTCACTGTAATAATTAATTGTAACAATCCAGTTATTTCAAGAATGCGCTGCAATTGTAAACAAGTCACCTGCTAACTCATAAAATACACGTAGTTGAATAATTTTCTTATTTCCTTGCTTGGTTTGAAATTCCTAAATCAATTCACCAACAAACTAGATTATTTAACATTGTAGGCATCAGTATGGCTACAATTTTTAAACTCCAATATTACAGGAATCAAACTTGCTGAAGAACCATAAAAGACAGATTCGATTTTCAAATTAAGAAGTGGATATTGGAAACACATTTATGTCGCATTGCTTTTTATTTATGATCATTTGGTTCCATTTCGTTGAAATTAGTTAAATGTCCACTAAATTAGAAGTAGCCTAGAAAAGGAAATGCTTATACATCTGCAATTTGAACGTCATTAAAATTTACGATGTTTAAGAAAGTATTTGATAATTATTTATCATTAAATATTGTGCAATAAATATGTTGAAATGTTCCATTTCCTTTAGCAAAAATACAAACTCTCTAGAAGCACATGTTTATAGTTCTGTTTGTTTATAACAAGAAAACAATAGTCATCTGAGAAGATAAATAACGTTTTGTCTGCTTTGCAATTAAATCATTTATAGATACACTATAGGTCATAAGTTTAGAGTCATCCAGAATCTAACAAAAATACTGCTACACACGTAGTAAGACACAATGAAAAATAAAACATTTAAAATTCATTTTTCTTATTTACTACTAAAATTTGATGTAGAAGAGGAATTAGAAATATATTTATCTAAATGCAGTCTTGTAAATTTCATGTAGTTCCTCATTATATATTAAAAAATAATTGTGGAGTTACATAAATTTATTGCTAGTTATATTCTCAATAAATTCATAGGCTTCGTTTCATTTCTGCTTTGTTAAATTTCTCTCAAAAAACGTTTTATAAATAAAATAATATACTAAAAGGCTTCCGCGAAAATATAAAGATGATCTGGTAAAAATAGTCAATTCTCTTACGATCTTTATATTTTTAACAAAGTCGTTGACTTTATTTCGTAGGTGTTACTATAATTTACAAATATTTTCATCCTCTTCTAAAAAAGTATATTTCAACAAAATCCTCTGAGGCCCCTGGAACCATTCGATTATGCGGTAAATAAGTCTTGTTTGTCGAGAAGATGTTTATTTTCTAGTAAGTATTATCAAGAAAAGTGATAACCGACCTAGTACATTACGTAATTGGCCAGACATAGTGTAAACAGCGCCTTTTCACTACAGAATGGCCATACGATTAGTTATTAGTTGTTCCACCGTTCTTCTGTCCTGCATATAATATTACAAAGACTATTAATTATTTAATATCAACATATGTAGTATTTTACATTTTATTTTTTTGGTATTTTCTATACTTTTGTCACAGTTGTTGTAATCTCACCTAGTATCACGGTCTATACTCGTTGGTTTGGAAAATTTGTCAACTTATAGGTTACTGAACTCAATACTAGTAGTACTGTTTTTATCATAATTCATATTGTTTACGTTAAAACACACTATACCAGTAGTTAAATTGGAGTTTAGGAATATAAACAAAGAATCTTCTATCTGAAATCCTAAATTTTACTATATCCTTTTGAGGTTTTAAAAGATGCAAACTTGCATAAATGCATAAATTCCATTTCTTTAAATTCATTAAAAAAAAATCGTATTAGTAGATAATAGTTCCATAAGTAATATCGATCGAAATTTGTTTTGGTTTTTGATTGGTAGACTTTAGATTTATAAAACTGCCAAAAATAAACTAAAACTATACACTAGGACAAAATAAAATACATGTATTTCAGGTATTTGACAGTTTACCTTTTTCTAATATTTTTTTAATTGAATACTATGTAATTAGTTAATTAACAACAATTGGGGCCAATCAGCAACACAAAAAAACAAAAATACTTATTCTGTCATCTCTAATTAACGATAAAATTTTTCGCCCTTATATTTTATGACCGCTTGAATTCGATTGAGCATTGAATTAACTAAGCACTTTTCAGGAGCAAATCCATTCCAAATTGGCTCTATTTTGGTTCTAAGTTCTTGTAATGTCCGTTGTGGGTTGTTTAATGCTTGTTTCATTTTATGCCTGTTTCAATGATATTAAAGCCAGGACTGTTGGAAGGCCAAGAAAGAACAATTATGTTGTGGTCGCCAAACCACTTTTTTGTGTGTTTTGGCAGTCTGACAGGCTGCCCCATCCTACTGAAAAATGTAATTTTCTCCAACATTTAACTTCGCTATACTTGGTTTTGCAGTATTTGTTGATATTTCGCAGCATTCAGGGTACCATCAATAAATTAAAAGCATCCTAATCCTGAAGCTGTCATGCAGCCCCAAATCATTACTCCTTTAGAAAATTTTACAGTATGTTTTTGGCAATTCTTATGGAAAGCCTAATGTTTAGTGCTAAGTAAGCGTTTGCGGTAATCCTTTGCATGTTTGCGGTAACCAATACATACGTCGAATTTCGATTCGTTGCGAAAAATTACTCTCGACCAATCTTCTGCCGACCAAAATAGTTTAGATTTTGCCCATGTGAGCCTAACTTTCTTTTGTTTTTCCGTCAACAGTGGGTTTTCCTTGGCCTATAAGAAAACATTTTTTTAAATACCGTTTTAAATTGTTACTTCTAATTCAACCTTATAACTTCTTGCGAATCCACACGAATCCATTTCTATCGACGAATTGTAATGTGTGACGAAAAGTGAATTTATCTTCGTAATCCAAACAAATCAAATGGGTGCTTAATCCGCGGCCGAAGGACGAAGGTGTTTTCCAGTTTGAATTGGTACTAGGAGGTAGGGCTCCGAATTATACAGCGAGCGATTGGCTCGAATATATATACGTCTAAGAGAAAGATACTCCGCATTAGTCAATAGAAATCGCGTGCTATTCCATCAAGGTAACGCTAGGCCGCATACTGCCTAAAGAACTCCCCAGAAACTGGAAAAATTTGACGGAGTGGAGTTGCTACCACGTCCAGTTTACAACCCGGACGTAGCACCACCATCCGACTGCCACCTTCCTAGGTCAATAGAACACTTTCTCACTGGGCGTGAGTTCTTCGCCTCTAAACTAGCGGGGTGGTACAGGCGCAGAATCGAAAACCTTACCAGACAAATATCGATCATAATGGATTATAGTTTGAATATTAATTATCTTTGTGTTTTTTATATCAATGAATTAAATTTTGTTCACAAAAAACGAAATGACTTTCGCTCCATCCTAATATTTACTTAAAGAGTCTTTTGTTTCTAAAATTAACCGCCCATATATGAACATAACAAGTATTGTCTTAGAATTAAACATTATGTTATATTTATCGTTGTCTTCTATAACTAGACATGTAGAGTACCCTCATGTGGTGCGGAGTGTGCCAAGAATATTGTTGTTGCTATTGTAATCGGGATTAACAGTTGCTGCAGGTTATTTATATTACTTTGTGTTACTCGGAAATTCCTACCTGCTTCCAAATTTTATGAGGGTACTGAATACTAGTATAGATGAGAGTATCTAATTAAAGATGCTCTAATCACTGAAAATGTCGAAATTAATAGCTATATCGACCTCTACAGAATTTCGACATTTTCAGTGATTAGATCTTTAATTATATACTCTCATCTATACTAGTATTCAGTACCCTCATAAAGTTTGGAAGCAGGTAGGAATTTCCGAGTAACACAAAGTAATATAAATAACCTGCAGAAACTGTTAATCCCGATTGCAATAGCAACAACAATATTCTTGGCACACTCCGCACCACACAAATTATTAATTGACTCGGAAAGGCCATTTCGAAGACACATGGGTCATCATCTTCAACCGCATATCGATTGATGTGAGACAACATATATTAAATCTAACGAACCCGCTCTATCCCTACTCTTCAAGACAAATATATGCAAGTGCCTACTTTTGCCACCTAAGACTAAGAAGCAAGTTTAAAATAAGGAGAAAAGGCGGAAAAAGGCCTGTCATCACGAAATGCAAGAAACATGTGGCCGTTCCACCCTAATAAAAGTAAAAATCGAGTGAGACAACAATTATGTCCCTTTCTATCTGTCAAATTTGTGTCTTTTTCGCCTATATCCTTACCTAAAAACTGGACAACATGCGTTATAGCACAGCCATAAACCAAAGGCCTGTTACCGCAATAAATCGAAAAGACAAGAGAAGTGTAAGGGTCCCTTCTCTTTATTGATTAGGTTTGTATTCTTATTTATGTACATAGTCTCATAAGCGTTCAATTCAAGCGACGGTATCACGTTTTTAATCAATTTTAGGTTTTTTAATTTAAGATTATGTCCTGTTTCGTTAATGTGTTGTGCTACACTTGACGCTTCTATCTTCCCGTACCTGTAACACCTTATGTGTTCATTGAATCTAGTACCTATCGCTCGTTTCGTTTGACCAATATAGGCTTTATCACAATCACCACATGCAATTTTGTAAATTCCCAACCTTCCTTTCATGTCCAGTTTATTTTTTGGATTGCCAAGAAGGTCTTTGAGTATGTTTCACGAACTGAAACATATGTTCATGTCTTGTCCCTTAAACTTTGCTAATACCTTTCGATACTCTATGGAAGAGAAGTTTCACAAATTTCTTATCGCCGGTTACTGTTGGGATTAAGGTCGTGGAATTTCTGACATAGAGCCTATTTTGGATTTTCCTAAGCATACGATCGACCTCTATAGAAGAGTAACCGTTGTAAATAACTACATTTTTTATGAATTTTAGCTCTGTATTGTACCTACTTTTGCTAAAGGGGAACTTCACCAGTCAATTAATTAAGAAGCTAATCGCGGCCATTTTGTGTTGTCCACAGTAGTTGAAGTCGGATATTATGTATCTATTAGTGTTTGTTTCCTTTCTATAGATGTCAATTTCCATTTTTTTTTTTTTACAATACGATTACAATACTCGTAATTCAAGGACAACTAATGAAACACAAAATATAGGTTAGGTATTTACAGTGACATTATTGAAAATACAAGATTACCCACTTCTAAGAAGGAGGGTATTAATTGGGCGATACAAGATTTATGTTGCTATATTATTTAATCGTTAAATACAGAAGAATCCTGTCCCGGTAGGTGTTTTGGTTCTTGAAATATTCTCTTCGTTCTTTACATTTGCTTTGAATTGTAGTTTCGTGAAAATTTGATTTGAATATAAAAAAAAACGAATTTCGAAAGGCATGCAATTTACAGCCGAACAACAAATTTTAATAACATTTATTTTGTGTTAAATTTGTCAGTAACATATTTACTTAATAAACACTTAAATGCTTTTGTATTAAAAAGCCAAAAAAAAAAAATATAAAATCTTAAATTGTGAGGGTAGTGTACTTATTTGTCACATAATGATAGCGTAACAATAAATTGTGGATGACTTTAGAAATCTTTGTGATTGAGCTTTCAATGGTAATACATTTGAGCCGTCTTCCATTTATGTCCCTAACTGAATGTAAATCGAATAAAAATCACTTTTATCATTTTGAACCGTTCCTTTTACACCTATTCACTTGATTCTAAACTGAAACTTTTGACCGATCCCCCTCCCCTCGAGCTATTTTCTATGTTCAGTTTGCATTCAAAACTGAATTCTGAGGTTATGTTTATGTTTAAATTGGTTTACGTCAATTACATTTTGATTTTGGTAAGCTGATTGTCTACTCTTACCAAATAATCGTTTCAGTGGATGATGTATCATCTGAGTCTGATGATGATTTTGTCATTATATCCTGTTAAAATTGGTTTAAATAATGCGAAAATAATAAACGGAAGTCTACCTCTACAATTATCTGAGCAATATTGAATTCCTTCTCCATGTTTATAGCTTGTTATGTTGAGGTTATGATCCCATGTTAAGATGTGCAATCACTTCACATTTAAGTAATGTTCCTTTTTTCAGTATAATGTTCACTTCAAAATCATTCAGTTTGTATTCATTTCAGTTCACAATCACTTCAGTTTTGCGTAAATGGAGGACGGCTTTGGTCAGGCTTTTAATGCAAAAGAAATACATATGTTATATAATGTAAATATATTTATAATGTATAATATAAATATATATATTAACTTAGATTTTCTAAAAAAAAAACTACTATAATATTTGTTCTCCATATATTTCTATATCACACCTAGAACCTATTTTCGTCCCGCCATTCTGTTTCGAGTTTAATTATAAGCGTACACTGCCAAGTCGCATGAAATATGAAATCAGTTCCGCAGTATTTTTGCCAGATAATAGCGCAAAAAAACAAATAAATCTTACAACTCAAGATATTAACTATCCTTTGTTTTAATGCAGTCATAATCGGTACTGGAGGCGATAAAGTCTTAATTACTACAATATATGAATGAAATGAAATTCTTTATAGGAAAGTTGGGATTGTTTGAATATATAGTTTTATTCGAATGGTCAGTCATTAAGCGTTTACCTCAGATTCAAAAGTTGGCGCATGAAAATTGCCGAACGCCTGAGTTCCATATGAAAAGCTAATGACAACGTAAAAACGATTTGTCACCTATGTATCCATCAATCTATAACCCAATACTGTTTTTCTTATTATGAATAAAATTGTATTAATTTTATAATTTTGTTGCAGTATGGTTTGGAACAAGGCACTGGGTTACGTTCATGCTGTTCTTGGGCATGGCAAATGCCTACGTTATGAGGACCAATATGTCAGTCGCTATAGTAGCTATGGTTAACCATACTGCAATTCATGTAGAAGAATTAACGGACGACGAATGTGATGGGGTATATGCAAACGAAACCAGTAATTCTGACGTAAGTACTATGGCTAAATGGTATAAGGCACAACATAAACAAAACAAGTAATAATAAAGTATAGTTGCTAAAGATTTTTTCATGATTGATGAAATTGTCTTCAAGAAATACTTTGGCGTTTTTTGTAACAAAGAGTTTATTTAAATAAAACATTTTTCCTAATAAAATACGATTATTTATTTCTCTATTTTAATAATTAAAATATATTAGCTATTTCATGCTTACTACTGTGAATGATACTGTAAGGTAATTGCTAATATATTTATGTTGTTAATTTGTTTATTTAGCCGAGCAGTGATGGACAATTTATTTGGGAAACTGATCTTCAAGGATATATTCTAAGTTCATTCTTCTACGGATACGTTATTACACAAATTCCATTTGGTATAATGGCGAAGAAATATGGAAACATTTACTTTTTGGGCGTTGGTATGCTAATCAACTCGGTGTTCGCCTTCTTGGTACCGATATCTGCTCAATGGGGTGTCGGCTGGCTCATTGCCGTAAGATTTATTCAAGGACTCGGAGAGGTAAGTAGCTTTTACAAGAAGTACAAAGTGAGAAACAGCATTTTTGTTATTGTGACGTATTTTTACCATCTGCGCTATTGCTTTATAACATCCTAACGATTGCTCCGTAAAGTCTTCTTCTTAGAAAATTTTAAAGACAAAAATGCACTAGACTTTCTCACTTCTGTACCTTGTATAGGTACTGAAGCATAAATTTCTGGTTAGGGACCAATTGTACCATGCACGCATTCCCTGCTGGCTAAATGGATTCCCCCTAATGAGAGAAGCCGTATGGGTGCATTCGTTTATGCAGGTATAGAAACAATTTCGTTTTGTTACAAGTGTAAAACATACGCGTCTTGTATGATTTTACATTCTGTCAATCGGTGACCGAAGAAATTACAAGGGGGTATACTGAAGCAATTTTTAAGTATTTTTAAGTTTTTTATACCCATTTGAAGCAGTAACAAACGTTGTTTTCAATTTATTTTTGGTGATAACTTAGCATATTACTCAAATACTCTTTATTCAAGTCTATTTCAAAAAATATCTGAAAAGTATTCAAATTGCACAAAGAACCCGGTGAAGTTAAACCTACTCAAGCTCCCGATACAATACGATTAAGAAAATATTCGAATGCACGGTAAAGAAAGTTCGAAGAACATATCAGTTTGTACATCATTTTTCCACAATTTTTGCCTTGCATTAGATTTTATTGAACATACTGTATTCTCTGCAATTGGGTATCTAGATGTTTTCAAACAATTCCAATGCTAAAATCTGGTAACTGGGCAACAATTTGTACAATCTTAAAATATCGTGGCATTTACAAACCAGTTACAGTTGCACCTTTAATGCTTTACTTTTAGCAACATTTAGAACTCCGTGGAATGTCCTCGTTATCCATTTAGGTGATATCTATGGTCCACAGTACTATAAAAATCAAATCTCTGATTCCCTTGAATGAAATCCCATCATTCAACTTTCAATGCATTTCAGTATTGGGCACAAACTTTCTTTCTGCAAAGTTTTAGCCTTCTGACAAATTCAAAAATATTGTATTTAGATTTGTTACAAAAAACCTGCGTTATTCCAACAATGTTCTTCCCGTGTTAAGTGTACTACAATGAGATGCAGATGAGTTTTTGGCCTTATCTTGCCAATGTACAGTTCCTTTCGCGAGATACGACCATGGTGACCATGTAAACTTCAGACAATTTTATACATAAAATTCCGTCGTTATAACACTTTTCGTATGAAGAGCACATTATCTCCCTCACGCCAATTTTATTTTTCCAAATTGTATCTCCAATTCTCAAAGTTTGTGCTATTGCTTATTAAATGATATTCTATTTTGAAAAATAAAAAATCCATACATTTAAATCCTTGATTTTATTCGTTGTAAACAATGTGACGATGAAACTCTATTGCATACGTTTTTCTTACTGTGTCTGGAATAATATTTTGACACGCATGTATTGACATGTATTTTGTTTGGTAAGTCAAAAACTCTGACTGGTTCTCAGTTTTAAATAACGTCATAAAATGAGATAAATAAAAAGTAAAAAACGAAACAAAAAACGTTAAATAATAGTTACTTTACTGATATATTTTTTTTAACGACAACGCACTCCCAGATATCGAACGTAAGATGTTTTCTCTATTTATGATAATTAATAGATATACAATAGTACGGAATTAATAGATACACGTGATAGTATTTATGAAACTAGTAGCTTCAGAAAACTCACGAAAGAAGTGGGTGTATAATTAAAAAAAAAAAAGATAGTAATAGGAGGAATAAAACACGGGGGTTTGTAACAGAATCTTATATATGTACAGTGTCGTCCCAACTTCACTGGATTTTTTTGCAACTGCTATCTTATCTTAGTTTCCCAGTAAACACCTGGAAAATTGACGCGAAACACTTCCAGTAAATACAGACAATTTCTTACTGTTTGAAATTTTGTTTTCTTATTGCATATCTCTTCAAAATTCTTTAGATTTGTTTAAATTAATAAAGATCAATTACTAATACACGGTAAAATGAAATACCATTCCATTCGAATATTTTCCCGTTAAACCGGATAGAAGAAATTAGAGTTATTATGGTTTTGGTCATGCATTATCGTATATTTGAAGATAATTTTTTAGTTATTAAACATTACGTATATATTTATTTGTTACGTTCACGGCAACCAAAAATGGAAAACGAAAAAGTGATAAAATCCACTCAGTTTGCTTATAGTATAACCTCATTTTGGTTTTACCCTATAGTATTCAACCATGATGTTTTATGACTAATTAAATTTATTTTGAAACATAAATATCGATAAATTCTTTGCAGAATTTGTATTACGGCATTTGCATTTCGCTTTTTATCGAGTTCACTTCATAGGTTCACTTTTAAACTTTGGATTTTGTTACTGATTCAATGAATCATACGTAGTAACTGTAGGCAGTCTTAAGTGTGTAGTAGCGGTTCATCGTATTGCTTTAATATTTCTAAAGAAAATTTGAAAATCAGCCAAGGACGCTATTACATAAGTTGGCTACAAAGTGAATTTCATATTCATTCTTTGACACCACTTAATACTGGTTGGCGAACTTTTTATTTAAGTGCACATATTATGTGAATTGCTTTTATGACTATCCATTGATATACATATGTACGTTGTATGTGCTTTGTTATCATCAATATTTATTTAGTACCTGAAGTTCTTTTTAATAATATTTGCCGATTCTTCAGGGCGCCAGGCATTGTTCTGCTTTTATCTTGTTTGCTGTTTGATTACTTCATAATGCATAATAATAAAGTTTTCCAAAAAGCTTGAAACTGTCATAGTATTTTGTAATGTCGGAAAACTAAGTAATAAATTCTAAGAATAAATACAACGGTGCAATTGAAATACATATCTGATACGACACAAGGATTCCAATAGGATTCTTATGCCTGTAAAATATTTTCAGAAACATTTTCTTTCTTTGATGTATCATATTGGATTTTTTGTTCAACACCTGACTTCCAATTGCAACTGCATTAAAGGAGTATTTTACTACACTTCTGTATAATGAGTAATAATGACGCAAATTACACATGAACATGTTTTGTAACTTACTTATCATCATGTAACTTACTTATCATGTAATATTGAATAATTAAATACATCGTCTGCTAGTTCACAATTTATGCCTACTCATTATAAATATCTAGCTACTTAGCTTATAAATATTTATAAGTTTTCTGTTCTTGATATCTATACTAGAGGTAAAAATGGGTCCTTTTTGAAATTCAAAGTTATTCTTTCCATACTTTTGTTGGCAAACGCGACTTGACAAATGTCCGGGCTGGGCTAGTAAACGTGTTGAGCTGTACTTCTCACCTTTGAGTTTTATGTAAGTCCGATACCTACATAAAGCTCAAAGGTGAGAAGTACAGCTGTACTTGTTAGGTCCACAAGGATAAGTTATTGTATAGGTCAGCCAAAAATAAAACAATCTACACAATTGTTCAGTTCTAAGCTTTCACGTAGAAACCAAATGCATCACTGGCATGAATATAATAATAATAATAATGCTTTATTGTCTTTCACAATAAGTGTTGACGTCAGGCTTAATTAAAATTTAGAACAGCAAAATAATTAGGAATGACCAGCGGAATCGTCAGTAAAATATTCCTGGTAAGATTAGTAACTTTTAGAAATTAAGAACTTTTTTGCTGCAATGTTGATTGCATTTAGTTCAGGAATATTTCTCAAAATAACGGGGAGTGCAGAATATATTTTTGCAAATGAATATAAGGACGATCTTTCAAATAGAGATATTTTGTGCGGTTGAATGTCCGCTCTGCGGGTGCTTGGGAAAATGTCAAATTAGCTATATGTATCTACATATGTACGGCGAGAGAGCGAGGAGGGGATTAAGTGGAATCCGGATCTATTCGATGCGAGTCGCGCGGTAGTACGCTTGTAACAATATTGGGATGTAGACCTACTGTGTGCAACAGCGCACGTAGTAATTTGAAGTCATGGTCGCCTGGAAATGAGAATTTCGCATATTTATTTTGCTGTTGCTACGAAGCTTAGACGAAACTAATAAGAAATTCTAAAGACGGAAATCAAAACAGATTCTGATGAAATAAAAGAAAAGAAAAATAAACACTCTAGAAATTCTTACTAAGATCGTTCGCACATACTGCAGTTTACCTCGTATCTAACCACATCGGTAACCGTCGTGAGCCGTCGACTGCCGCTAACCCTTCCGCTTGTGGTGAATCACCGATTCACCTTTTTCGTATAGCTTAGACATTTTCTTTCCTTATGTGTATATTTGGAGGCATTTTGAACCGGTCCACATTGCTCCTGACGTACACTACCGTGCGGTATATGTGCAAACAAGGAGCGGTCAATAAGTTCATTTCTATGAACAAGGACCTACGTGATTCTCTGTAGGATTTGCCAAAAATCAACCTAAGAATTTTTTTTGACAAATGAGTACACGTTGCTAATCGGCACGGCCCCATATTAACATATTATACGCAAAAATCGAATATGCCAGGGCATGGTATACTGTCAGCGGTAATTCTGTACTCAAACTATTTTATAATTGTACAATTGCGTAATAGGTTGAATTTAGTCTTTTGTAGATGTTGATTTGTTCATCGAAAGGTTATAATCAAAGTCTATCCCGAGCAATCTGACACTGTTTGAAAAGTTAAAGCCAAATTTAACGCCAAACTAAGGAAGGACAAGTCGTCGCTGATTGAAATGTACAAACATCGTTTTGTTGCGATTTATAACCAATCTGTTTTTACAGCACTAGGTGGAGAACTCGTTCACAGTACGGGCTATCTTAAATTCTAGCTAGGTAAGAGAATTAGCGGAGACAGCAACGGAGGTATAATCCGCATGTGCTACAACATGCGCAGAGGTAAAAAATTCGGGCAAATCATTCGCGAATCTAATTGGTTCTAATGGCGAAACTGTACTAGATACGACTACATCCATCGTGCGGCCCGTCAAACAGGAAGAAAACCAATATCTTTCCTCTGAAACCCACCGCTCTAATAATCAGTAAATTGGACATTACAATTAGAAAACAACGTAGTTACATTTTAACATTATTAAGTTAAAACGAGTTAAATCGAAGAGAAAATTTTTATGCGAGTTTTTGCCCGCGCTGTAACCATCTTATTTTGTAATTGTAGTGTCTATAGTTCACTAATCATTCATGCCAATGACATTCACATTTGGTTTCTCTGATAAAGCAATTAATTAACTGCGAAAGCTTAGAACCAAACAATTGAGTAGATTGTTTTATTTTTGGCTGCCCTACACAATAATTTATCCTTGTGAACATCAATTTCAAAATGCCCATCTCTAATTAATATATGTACATAGGCATATTGATCGATTTAATTGTATATATACAGGCTGGATCATCTCCGCGGACTCACAAGATTTTGCTTTTGTGAATAGAGACTTCAAAACGGCTTCTTTCTCGGTATGAGGCTTGATTGTGGGCATGTTTTAAAATTATGCCGAAACATACAGGGTATCCCATAGCTACCCAAAGTTGTATTTTTTTTTTAATGGAACATGCTACATGTTATTATATTTTTTGAATCCTCGTTAAATTCTATTAGGTACTATTGCCGTAGAATAACGCGTTTCAGAGTTATTGGGTTTCTTTAAGAAAGTCGACGTTTGCAGAAATCTTTATTTCCCCAGTAGTGCGCATTTTTGATACCTAGATTAGGCACAAAGGACCTGAATTGTTAATGAGACGCGCCTAATACTATGTTAAATTGGTACGACATAATAATAATAATAATGAAAAATCGTATAATTCATATATCCCATCAAAATTTTTTTGCAAAAAAACAAGAAAACTTTTTGATCTGTTTACCAACAACGGATATCCCAAGTCAAACTCCATTTGAGTTTAGCAACTACGTCATTTACAAGGTTTCTTGCTTGGATTGTCAAAACTGTTATATAGATCAAATGTCACAATGGCAACATAGGAGTGATTGTCGTTTGAGCAAAAGATCTTGTGCTATGGCCAGTCACACAGATGAAAAAGATCACCACTTTGATTTCGATAACGTTCAAATCTTAGATAATGAGAACAAATACAATAATAGACTATTCCTGGAAATGTATCATATTCAAAGAAATCATACATTTAATGTTAAATCAGACACTAATCAATGAAGCAATATACCGTACGAGCGAGCGTACTATGATCACCCGATTTTACACGAACTCAGCGCATCTAAACGGGTGCTGTGTTGAATGTCACTGTAAAATGTCATTTGCTTGACAAAATTGCGTAAACGCAAATTCATTTGTGCACCTTGCCCACGTTATAAACGGTATATTCGTTCACGTACACGTGTAAGACACGACTTTGCTATGGCATTTCCGAAAAATGCCGATTTTACTGATTATGTACATTTTTTGGAACAATGATTGTCTGTGAACTGGCGGTAATAAATAATTAGTGGTTCTAGTACTATAATCATGTACAGATACGTTATTTTGGAATTCACCAAAATGTTTATGTATTAACGTTACCATTTTGTTAGCTTGAAATGTTTGCTTGCAGAATTCATTTAATTTCAAGTTGAACATAAAAACGTAATACTCGTTTTTGTAATATATTCTTTCTACGGCTGGGGATGAACCCCAAAACGGAATTTCGTACGGCATTTTACCGTAAAATTCAGCAAAATATACGACATTTAGTGTATTAACATTACATAAGCGTTTTAGATTTCTGATTATGTAATACGTACGGCTCAAGCTATTACATAGTTGATCGATTTGATTCATCAAAAAGAACACCTAGTACTTTTAAATTCTTAACTGTACAAATAGTTTCATTGTTTAATGTTATAATAGGAATATCGTCTTGCGCAAGATTATAAAACGAAATTATTTTTGTGTTATCTAAGTGAACCCCTAACCATCGAATTAGGACCACTTCAAAATATTATTGGTTTTGGGGTAAAATTTAGAAAAACAGTTGGTAATATTGGCAATATTATTATTTAGTTACATATAACATGCAAGTAAGTATGATTTGAACATACATTCACTAATATTTGCTTCTTCCTACTCTGTGTTTTATTATTTTCTCAATCCTTTTTGGCATACTGCCAATGAAGCTTTTTATTGTTTTTTTAATTTCGTCGCTATTATGCCAGACATCTTCAACATATTGTTGCAATTCTTCCTTTGTAATTTCCTGTACTTATGATGTTTTTCAAGACATTCTACACATTTTCAATAGGGTGTATTGCCTGGCCAAGGTAGTACACGCAGATTTTTAGATTCATAAGACAAAAAATGTAATACGATACACACTCCTTGTCTTATGACACAGTGCATGAAAGTATATGGTCCTTGAGACGGACTCAGTGAACCAATATGAGGTATTTAATAGTTGTGTAAAACTTTTGTATATTGTTTTTGTTACATTGTTCCGTTAATGAAATATAATGGTCCCGGTCCTTCTGTTGTAATACACGACCAAACCATTAGAGATGGGGGGTTTAATAGATTTGATCGTACATGCTTCTTTATAATGCTCTGAAGGACTTCGACGAACAAATTGGCTTTTCTCCGTTAGCACTTCTAGCCGTGATTCGTCCCTATAAATAATCTAGATAAAAGTAAAAAATGTAGAGAACCATTAACCGAACTATGAAGATGAATTTGATCAAAAATACAGATGACAAATGAAACTTACCTTTTCCCAATCTTCAACTGCATATTTTTTATATTCTTCAGCCCCTTGAAATCGTGTCACTTTCATTTTAGATGTTAGTCTTGGCTTCTTTGTCAAACGTCGGCATTTCAAGCCTGCTTCATGAAGACGTCTATGGACTGTTTGGGCTGATAATTGTATACCTTCCCCATTTAGTTGATAAAAAACGATGTTCTGTAGCCACTTCTACTATACGACGATCATCTCTTACAGTTGTTTTGCGTTTGTCGGCACAGTATGTTGTGCCACTACTTGTGCTAGGAATTCGCGATTCTCAGAACAGTTTGATGTGATACACCTTCTTTTTGTGCATCTTCACGTTAAGAGAACTCTCCCGTCTTTAAAAGAGCAGAAATTAGTGCTTTTTTCTCTGTGGTTATATCCTCCTTTCCCATTATAATAATAATTGACCGCGAAAAAACACGTACACAAATAAAATTAAAACTCTTTGAAACATAAGTTCTTTGGAAAATCGGTAAAAATATTGTTTTTATTTATATTTGCAATAATACTAACGAACTAATGAACGACGCAATTCAAGCTAAACATAATTATTGTACGTACGGATGGCATTTCAATAAAAAGCTGCATTGGCAGTATGCCAAAAAGGATTAAGGATATAATAAAACACAGAGGAAGAACAAGCAAATATTAGTAAATATATGTTCAAATTATACTTACTTGCATGTTATATTAAATTAAATAATAATATTGCCAACATTACCAACTGTTTTTTGAAATTATACCCCAAAATCATAATATTTTTAAGCGGTCCTAATTCGATGGCCAGGGATTGTAGTTAATCATATTTTGTTAGAGTCATTGTTTTTAAAAAAATTATTAACATGTGGATAGCGGTTTTTGAAACAACCACTTAATTTATTAGTGTGCCATGACAGAAACATTGGAACAAGTGTCGAATTTTAATATCTCTTAAAATAACTTTTTTCTACTACCGAGCACATAAGTCAATCACTACTGCCTTGATTGGAGCGACCTAAGTGCGATTTACGGGTTATTTACCTTTGTTGCTCTTCACAGCGCGATGTAATAGAATTTTACGTCCCTAAGGACGTAAAGTGGTAATACATTAATATAGTAATATGAATTAAAACATAACAGAAATTGAAAACTTTGACAGCTATGTAAGTGAGTATGTAAGCAAATGTCAAATATTTTCGTCAAATGCTGATTTTTTCAACGTTTTGGGCTGGTAGGAAAAATGTAATACATGATACATGACACTCGGGGACCGTAAGTGCTTTTGCGGTCGCAGACCTCGGCTTCGCACACAATGTATTAGGTCCTTTTATGCGTAACGTAGATACCAAATGTCACATCTGGCTAGCGCGCACATCCGGAGAAATAACAATTTCTGTAAATGTCAACTTAAAAAAAAACTGTAATAATTCTCTTTAATTTTAGAATTAATAGAATCTAACAGGGATTCCAAATTGCAATAACATGCAACATGTTTCATTTAAAAAATACAGCTTTGGGTAACTACTAAGTTATGGGACACCTGTAGGTTTCAGTATAGTTTTAAAACATATCCACAATTAGACCTCATAACTCGTAACAAGAAAGAAACGGTTTTTAAAAATCTCCATTCACGAAGGCACAACCTTCCGAACCCGCAAAGAGAGAGATAGAGAGACTCGCCCTATATAAGTAAGATGTGGACGCAGATTTATATTATTGCGATCTTCTTATGATACTGCACCAACAATCATACCATATCGGCACTTGATCTCAATAGATTGCTTTGCGATTTGATTGGTGGGAGGTAGTATCAACGAGCCGAGGTCTAAGATTAACATTTATCGCACAACGACAAACATTATCTGAATAAAATCCTAGAATATTAACATTTACTTTATTTAAATCTTACGATCGACAAAATTCAAAGTGATAAAATATATCGAAAGGTTAATTTTTTGCTTTAACGTACCAATTTCGATGAACTGTGGTAAAGCAATTTAAAAGGAAACATTACAGACAATACAATCTTTTTGTAATGAGATCTCGTTTAACAAACTCATTTTTCCGCTATTTGTGAACAATATCATTTTTCAAAGAACCCGACATATTTTGTTGACTTCAGAGAAATGTTGATTAGTGCTTTGTTTTTAACTAATTACTGTATTTCAAAGGAATATTCTAAACAGTATCCAAATCTTTGTACAGGTTCTTCCACATTTTTGGTGCATCTATAGATATCCCGTTTATTATAAACAATAAAATATTTACACATTTGGTAAAGTTGCTCAATTTAGGTCTGATAAACAATCAAAACATTTCTATTATCAAATATAATGCTTTGTTGTGCCATTTTGTACAATATGATGATAGATGAATATACAGAGTGGGCTACTCAAAATAATATTTCCAAATTGCCACCAAACTAAAAATTCGCCTAGATAATGTTATAGTGTCTCAATGAGCCATACTTTAATAACAATAAGAGTTTATAACATTCTATTATACATGTTATAGTTCGTGTACTAGATCAACATAAACCGACATTTCCACTGTTACTAGCTAACAAAAGATTACAAGGGTGTACTAGTGCAGCAATTACGATGTGATACTTACTACGTTAAAAAACTTTCAAGTCTCAACACGTCAAGTGTTGATGATTATGAGTAGAGTTGGCCACGCGCGCCAACGGGCAGCGGCGTTGTTTCGATTAGGCCTCGGGTTCCACTAGAGCTATTGTGTGTCGATGTTTGCTGTCGTAAATACTTTCGCGTAGTTGTTAAATCCGGGTTAAATCCGTTTTAACCCGACCATCTTGAAATTTCGATTGGCTTTTCTTGATAGCGGCAGCTTCCTTTGGATCGAATTGTAAAACCACGTTCTTAATATTCTTATAATATTTATGATAATAAAACATAGCATTTAATCAAGTTCCCCAACGTGTAAGAATAGGTTCTGGTGGCTCAGGTATACGGGGGCACAGTCTGTGAAATTCGCGAATACGTTTCGGGGATTTGACAAACACGGCTTTTGTATGCGCTATTAAAGCGTCTACCTCAGGATAACATTTTCTGATATCTGCCACAAGATTCAGAGCATGAATTTTACACGTAATGTGTAACAAGTTAACAGAATGCTTTTTAAGAGACCGGCCTACAGAAACCATGTTTGCGGCACCGTCACTCATAAACATCAACAGTTGGTTTGTTGAAAGTTCATACTTTTCCAATGTATTTAACACTAACTTTGCAATTACTTCGGCAGTACATTGTTGTATTCGTCTGGAAGCTAATAGAATTGGAGGTGACGATTGATGCGGTTCCATTTTACGTGCCATTATATTAACGACCGAATGTTTTTTACGATCAGTCGTTTCATCCACACATAACCACATTTTCTTTTCTTTCAACTCCGATTTAATTCTATTTTCAATATATTCACGAGCAGATGGCACTATCCTTCGTAACGATGTCCGACTTGGTAATTTGTACTCCGAATAGTTATTCCAAAGCAAGACAAACGCTTCCTTGTCTAGTAAATTAAACGGTATATTACATACAATAAAAGTAACACATAAATTAAATATAAATTTGTCAAGGTCTCGTGTGCAAGCTCTTTTTGAAGCATGCCGTTCACTGTTTACGTGCCGTAGACAGTCCCTTTTGGACCAACTCATCAACGGGACATTACATACTGCACATTCAATTTTAGCGCCGTCATACGTTAAGTCAGGAATTTCGGCTAAAAATTCTCTAAGTTTGTCCGTCTTGGGTCGTTTGCGCGACGAACGCAACATTTCTAAACAACACGTACCGCGCTAATGGAAGGTCGAAGCTACACTGAGGCTTGTATGTAACCGTATAGATGCGATTTAAAAATTATTCACAACAATTACTTCGGACTAGCGGAGGTAATAGAAAAGTTACATGATCCTTCGGTGTCGTTAGTGGAATCTGTGCAAATAGTGCAACATGTTCACGCACAGCTATGCGCGATAGAAGACGCAAAAAATGTTTGTGTTCTAGAAAAATATGAAAGTGTTTTAGAGAAAGATTCTGATTTTGGCACATTAAGACACATTTGTGAAGGTGCGTCAACAGAACCGTTAAGTTGTTTCAAGGAATATTTTAATTACGCAAATATAACGTCACTAGTTGTAGAACATTTGTTCTCTGCATATAAACACATTTTTTCCTCACGCTTCGCACTCGGTCTGTCGAAACAACTGTTGAAACATATCTAATGTTGCAGATATTTAACAGACATTATTCACTTTGCGATTTCACGGAGGACTCTTAAAATGGTAAGTGTTTGAGTACGCATTATTTTATTTTTATGTAACAACTACGCGAAAGTATTTACGACAGCAAGCATCTACACACAATAGCTCTAGTGAAACCCGAGGCCTAATCGAAACAACGCCGCTGCCCGTTGGCACGCGTGGCCAACTCTAATTATGAGCGATGGTGCAGCGACAATGCGTGCGGTAGGCCGTTCTCTTCTTGAACACGGTTGCGACTTTCTACATGTAACTTCTAAAGTGCATGCTTTACATCTTGTGGCACAAACTATTAGACAATGTTATCCCGATTTAGTTGCATTAATATCAAGTACAAAAACGTTTTTCCCAAATCTCCAAAACGTCTTCGAACATTCCACGCACCATGTCCCGGTATTTGTGAACCACCACAGCCGATTCTTACACGTTGGTGAACCTAGTTGCAGGCAGCTTTTTATTATGCTGAACATTTCAAAAAAGTAAAAGCTGTTATTCTACAATTCAATCCTTAATAGCCGCAGCTTCGGCAGGATTGAAGTCAAAATTTCAAGATACTTTTGTTGAAACAGATTTACAAAGTATTCATAGCCACTATAAATGCTTATATGACGCACTGGAACAATTACAAAATAGAGCGTTGTCGTTAGTGAAGTCACTGCAAATAGTGGACGAAGTACATACTCTGCTACGCAAGTTGGAGTGTATGTTAGAGAAAGATTCCAATTTTATCACATTACAACAAATTTGTAATGGCACTTCGACTAGTCCATTAATTGAGTTCAAAGATTATTTTAATCATACATCCAAAATATAAACACATTTTTTCACCACTGCGAACACGATTCCACGAGACAACTATTGAAACACTTCTAATGCTATCAATTTTTTACGATTTTTATCCACTGGGTTGTAATACTGATGATGGTGCTTCTACTTCTCATGTTCAGTAATTCCAATGCAATCCGCCAGCCTACTTGATTACGCTGCTTAAAAGGGTGAGTGTTTCACAACCTTACAGATATTACAATTCTTGATTAGTTTTTTTATTATCATTCGCTTTATTACTTCTTTTTCGGTATTATAAATATTGAAGAAACCGCACGCCTATGGTGCGACGAACGATTATCTTACTCTAGTAATGTAGTACAGTGAGATCAAAAATGTCTGATTGTGTTGACGCACCTGAAAAATTGGTAGTAACACGAAACAAATTCACGGTTGTTATGAAAATTTCAGTAGCGTCGGACACGGGAAGTTGTATTTATAATGGTGTTCTCTATACCTCTCAGCATTAATAGTCTCGTGAAAGAAAATAGAACCGATAACTCGCCTACGTGAGATTGCTACCCATACACCAATTGTAATTGGGTGTAAATTTGTTTCGACCAACATGTGCGAATTTTCAGTGGACCAAGTACGATAGTTCTGAGAATTTACATAGCCAGATAAATGGAACCAAGCCTCATCAGTAAAAAATGTATTGCCCAATACATCATTGTCCTTCATTACGTCAAGAAACCACCGACAGTATTGTACTCGAGCATTAAAATCTTGGGCAAACAGTTACTGAACCACAGTCATTTTATACGGATGCATGTGTAGTTGTTTACGAACTACATTGTAACAACTTTCGTGGATAGCCCTAGAACAGAAGTATTTATTACATATATTATATTAAAAAGACAAGAAAAATTTACCAGTTTGCTGTGAAAGTTTACGAAGAGATTTATTTGGGCTTTGTTGCATTCGTTGACTGATATCTTCGTGAATCTCTTCCGTTACAATTTCAGGTCTACCAGGGGACTTCCGTTGGCATACACTTCCAAATTCCATAAAGCGTTCAACAGGACATTGTTGATGTTTATGTTGAGCAAAAGTGTCAAACGGTACAACATCCTCTGGATACATTGCGATGTAGTGCTCATAGCAAAATTCCGTCGAGTATATCCAAGAACTCTCTTCATTTTGCATCCCATTTCGAAAATACGCCATTACGATAAATGTGTCTTGTTCCACCGAAAACACCATTATGGAACCGTTATCGTCCTTTACTACTGATAAGTACTGTTATTTAAAAATATAAAGGGAAATATACTAAAACAAAGTGAGAATAACAGATAACCACACACGATAAATCTCACTCAAAACATCCGCACGTCAATGAGAATTATAGCTATCAATTTTGACAGTAGAAGATGTTATAAACTTAACAAGCCAAAAATATCTGCTTCCGGATTGCCAACTTAATCAGCTTTTTTTTGATCACACTGTATTTAACGTTACTAGCGTGATAAAAGGGTTTCTACTGGCGGACAGAAGGATAGTACTGGTGAACCGAAGGCCAACCAGTTACCTTCTGGAGCTGGAATATTTTATTTGTTCCTCATTTGTAAATAACTATTATTACAAGAGCCTGCACTGTACACAGGTCACTCATTTAGACGGACTGGACGATGGTTGTTGATGCGACTAGTGATATTTTAACTTTGAAATGTGCAGGGGGATGGAAATCAACAACAATTGCCTAGAGCTACGTGGATGACTCAATTAGTAACAAGATTGATTTGTCAAAAAGAATGTTCCTACTTAAAGAATCCACGCCATCCACTTCTACAGAGTATACATGCGCAAATACAAGTGACTTAACATCGCTTGGAAACTTCAATATTAGAGGAAATAATAACTGCACTATGATATTTAATGTATACGATAGTAATAAGACACAATTTTCAAATGTTAATAATTTGGCTGTCATTTCAAATTATAATAGTATAAAATATATCAGCACAGGTGTAAAATTTTACTGACTAGCCAACAGGCTAGCTAGTTAAGAGATATTTTCAGGGTGAATACAGTGACTTGATAAATTGATGTTTACAAGTGAGGAACAAATAAATACCTTTTTCTAATTCCTATTAATAAAATGCTTATTATTAAAACAATAGTTTAATCAAAAGGGTGAATAAAATGTTTACAGCAACACTTTATTCACGTTGCTATTGACAACGTGAATAAAATAAAAAAATTAAAATTCGCACTACCTTTGAAATTTTCGTTGCTATGGATGGCTCAGGGGAATTGGAAAAAATATTGTGGTACACGTGAATAATAACTAGAGTTGGCCACGCGCGCCAACAGGCAGCTGCGTCGTATCTATACGGTTACATACAAGTCTCAGTGTAGCTTCGACCTTCCATTAGCGCGGTACGTGTTGTTTAGAAATGTCGCGTACGTCGCGCAAACGACCCAAGGCGGACCAAGTTAGAGAATTTTTAGCCGAAATTCCTGACGTAACGTATAATGGGGTTAAAATTGAATGTGTAGTATGTAATGTCCCGTTGATGAGTTGGTCCAAAAGGGACTGTCTACGGCACGTAAACAGTGAATGGCATGCTTAAAAAAAAACTTGCACACGAGACTATATGACAAATTTATATTTAATTTATGTGTTACTTTTATTGTATGTAATATACCGTTTAATTTACTAGACAAGGAAGCGTTTGTTTTGTTTTGGAATAACTATTCGGAGTACAAATTACCAAGTCGGACATCGTTACAAAGGATAGTGCCATCTGCTCGTGAATATGTTGAAAAAAGAATTAAATAGGAGTTGAAAAAAAAAAAGAATGTGGTTATGTGTGGACGAAACGACAGATCGTAAAAAACATTCGGTCGTTAATATAATGGCACGTAAAATGGAACCGCATCAATCGTCACCTTCAATTCTATTCGCTTCCAGACGAATACAACAATATACTGCCGAAGTAATTGTAAAGTTAGTGTTAAATACATTGGAAAAGTTTGAACTTTCAACAAACTAGCTGTTGATGTTTATGAGTGATAGTGCCGCAAACATGGTTTCTGTAGGCCGGTCTCTGAAAAAGCATTCTGTTAACTTGTTACACATTACGTGTAAAATTATACTCTCCGAAAGGTATTCGCGAATTTCACAGACTGCGCCCCCGTATACCTGAGCCACTAGAACCTATTCTTACACGTTGGGGCACTTGGTTAAATGCTGTGTTTTATTATCATAAATATTATGAGAATATTAGAAACGTGGTTTTACAATTCGATCCAAAGGAAGCTGCCGCTATCAAGAAAAGCCAGTCGAAATTTCAAGATAGTCGGGTTAAAACGGATTTAAAAATTATTCACAACAACTACTTCGGACTAGCGGAGGCAATAGAAAAGTTACAAGATCCTTCGGTGTCGTCAGTGGAATCTGTGCAGATAGTGCAACATGTTCACGCACAGCTATGCGCGATAGAAGACGCAACAAATGTTTGTGTTCTAGAAAAATTTGAAAGTGTTTTAGAGAAAGATTCTGATTTTGGCACATTAAGACACATTTGTGAAGGTGCGTCAATAGAACCGCTAAGTTGCTTCAAAGAATATTTTAATTACGCAAACATAACGTCACTAGATGTAGAACGTTCGTTCTCTGCATATAAACACATTTTTTCCTCGCGCCGCACTCGGTCTGTCGAAACAACTGTTGGAACATATCTAATGTTGCAGATATTTAACAGACATTATTCACTTTGCGATTTCACGGAGGACTCTTAAAATGGTAAGTGTTCGAGTAGGCATTATTTTATTTTTACTACGCGAAGGTATTTACGACAGCAAACATCTACACACAATAGCTCTCGTGGAACCCGAGGCCTAATCGAAACAACGCCACTGCCCGTTGGCGCGCGTGGCCAACTCTAATAATAACTATTTATGGTGTAAGTGAATGATGACGAATTTTATCCACGAAAAAATAGTTTAGCGTAGGAGGCGAAGCCGAGTGCGATAATGTTTTTGAATGGATAAAATTTCTTTATTCGCAATATTTTTTCCAATTCCCCTGAGCCATCCATAGTAACGACAATTTCAAAGGTAGTGCGAATTTTAATTTTTTTACTTTATTCACGTTGTCGATAGCAATTATTAGCTATTATTTTAATAATGAGATTTAAAATATAAAATGAGCATTTTATTAATGGGAATTGGAAAAAGAAATTTTATCCACTCAAAAACATTATCGCACTCGGGTTCGCCTCGTGGGCTAAACTATTTTTTCGTGGATAAAATTCGTTTTAATCCACCTATACCAAACATAGCTATAATATAGTAATAGGTTTCAGTACATAACAGAAATTGACAACTTTAATAGTTATGTAAGTATATAAGAAAACGTCAAATAATCGTAAAATGCTGATTTTTTCGAAATTTTGGACCGACAGCAGGAAAAATATAATATGACACGTGGGTCGTAAGTGCTTTTGCAGTCTCGGATGTATTGTAGACGTCGGCTTTGCTTCGGTTTGCAAACAATATCCTCAACTGCAAAACGGCACTTACGTCCCTTGTGACATAAATAACTATTTGCGCTGCATTGAATTGTCACGTGAATGTCAAATTATTGTTATATCAAAGATACAAGACGTTATATATTTCAGGTCAAATTAGGTTTTAATGTCAAAAATGACAATGGAAATACACTTCTACCAACGTAGACAATTAAGTGGTTGCTTATTTTGGTCGGGCGATGTCACAAAAAGACATAAAATGACAGATTTATTTTTCAATTTTTATGATGGAAGTAGAAAGTTAATATCATTTTGTCATACATCAAATCCCTTAATTTTTTATGTATTTTATTATTATCATGACATTGAATAACATGCAAGTTTTCTATTGTCAAAAGTAAACAACCAGCCATTTTCCACTACAAATTTAATGATACATGTATTGTATCTACTCAATAAGTTATAGAAGGTTCAAATCATATAGTTAGGGAGCTGGTGGCAGTAGTTTTTAAATGATTTCATCGTTTGGCAGAAGTTGATAAAAGTAAAGAACTGAGTAAAATAAACGATGTGAGCAATTTTTGCCTTTAATTTGTTGTTGCAATATCAAATAAGAGTTTGTTGAAGATATTAAAAAAATAGTACCGTGAACAATATAGTCCCGTCTGCCTTGTTGTAATAAATTAGCTTAACTCCAAGGAAAGGTAAATGCAAGTGGCAATCGATGTTCCTGCTGCATTTAAGACTAATTAAATTTTTTCCCAGATATTATTGTATACATATATAAAAAAAATATTTCATCGTCAGACAGATTGTGTTAATTATTAAAATTATATTATGAAAGGCAAGAAGCGTTACTTCCGCCCTTGCATTAAAAAGCTGCAATATTGTAAATTTGTTAAAAAATAAGTATGAAATCATTTCATCATATCTGCCTTTAAGCCTAATGGTTTTAATGCTGATTTTTGGAAGGTAGACAGTTTTTATTACACAGCGCAGAACGCAGAGTGTCCTATTTGCCAATCCAATCACGCTCAGGTGAAATATTTTTAATCTACCTATATAATACCTATCCACCTATTTGTTTAGTATTGAAAAATATTTTGGCTGGAAAGGGAATAGCACTGACATGTAGATATATAGACCCTATCGTTCAACGCGCCAGAACGAAATAGATATGGGCAGCAATGGGAGAGTGTCGTACCTTGGGACAAAAATTAGATTTTATTTGTTTAAACAAAAAGTTTTTGAGATTAGGAACTGTCATTGTTGGAATTATAAACTGCAGTGTTTTTGTTATATTATATACTTTTCTTAGAACTATTAACTTTTAGTTAGAGGAATAAAACAACCATAATTTACTAGTCTGCCATCTGTCCTAAGGTACAATTTGGTGATGTTCCTTGGGACTGTATGCAAAATAAAACACCGACGTTAGTTCACTTAAAAATATCTATTTCATGAAAGTATCATAATAAAATATAACATCGAATATTTTGAAACAGCATTCATTTTTTTAAATAAGTATAAAAAAATAATTTAACTTAAATTATACAATGCAAAATCCAAATCAAAAGTAATAAGGCAGATTTGTCTTTCACTTCCATCCTCACATCTTGGTACTGGCAGCTTCATCATAATATCATCTAAGGATATGTCAAATATTTATTTTTCCGATTTGAAGAATTTTTTTCCTTCTCCACATTTTTTGTAATACACTACTTCAAACCCAGATTTGGAATAACACTTTAACACTTCCGCGATATAGTGCCGTGTAATTTTTTCCCCGCAATTTGAACCAATAAGAAGTTTCCTTTTGATATATTATCTAAATCCCAGTCGAGATCTTCAATCTCACATTCTTCAACAATTTCTTCATCACTGCTACTTCGTCAGAACTATCCTGAAGCACCCTTCTAGTAACCTTCTGCACTAGTCTTTTCTTTTTTCTGTTAGTAAGCTTTTCCTCTATTTCTTGTTTTTCGGGCGTCCAAGTTAAGATCCTAGTTTTACCCCTTTGCCTATTTCCCCGGCCAACCGTCTGCCTTGCTTCTGCATTGGGAAATGGTCTGATTATTTCAGGGGATACTAAACTTGTTCTCGGGGTTACGCTTATAGTAGGAAGAGCGGCAGTACTCAAGGTGTTTATGATAGTGTTATCAGTAAAGCTGGCCACGAGCGGTACCGCGCAGTAGCGTAGAGTCGACCAGGCCTCGCGTTCCACCAGAGTTATTCTGCTAATAGAGATGTTTGCTGCCGCTAATAATTTCGCTCATCTTTTAAATAAAAATTAAATAACACGTGCTCAAACATTTACCATTTTAAGAGTCCTCCGTGAAATCACAAAGTGAATAATGTCTGTTAAATATTTGCAACATTAGATATGTTTCAACCGTTGTTTCGGCAAAACTAGTACGGCATGAGGAAAGAATGCGTTGATATGCAGAGAACGAACGTTCTACATCTAGTGACGTAATATTTGCGTAAATAAAATAATCTTTCAAATAACTTAACAATTCTGTTGACGCACCTTCACAAATGTGTCTTAATGTGCCAAAATCAGAATTTTTCTCAAAAACACTTTCAAATTTTTCTAGAACAAAAAAATTTTTTTGCGTCTTCAATCATTCATAGCTGTGCGTGAACATGTTGCACTATTTATAGAGATTCTTCTAACGCCGCTGCAGGATTTTGTAATTTTTCTATTGCATCTGCTAGCCCAAAGTAATTGTCGTGAATGATTTTTAAATCCATTTTAACCTGACTATCTTGAAATTTCGACTGGCTTTTCTGGATAGCGGCAGCTTCCTTTGTATCGAACTGTAAAACCACGTTCTTACTTAATATTGTCAAAATATTTATAATAATAAAACGCGGCCTGCGACCATGTTCCCCAACGAGTTAGGATAGATTCTGGTGGCTCTGGTATACGGGGGCACAGTCTGTGACATTCGCGAATACGTTTCGGTGATTTGACAAATACTGCTTTGGTATGCGCTATTAAAGCGTCTACCTCAGGATAACATTTTCTGATACTATCCGCCACAAGATTGAGAGCATGAATTTTACACGTAATGTGTAACAAATTAGCAGAATGCTTTTTAGAGACCGGCCTACAGAAAGCATGTTTGCAGCACCATCACTCACTAACATCAAGAGTTGGTTAGTTGAAAGTTCAAACTTGTCCAATGTATTTAACACTAACTTTGAAATTACTTCGGCAGTACACTGTTGTATTCGTTGGGATACTAATAGAATTGAAGGTGCCGATTGATGAGGTTCCAATTTGCGTGCCATTACATTAAGAACAGAGTATTTCTTCCGATCTGTTGTTTCGTCGACACATAACCACAATTTTTGATCTTTCAACTCCGATTTTATTTTTTGTTCAATATGTTCGTGCGCAGATGGCACAATTCTTCGTAACGATGTTCGAGTTGGTAATTTGCACTCCGAATAGTTATTCCAAAAGCAGATAAATGGTTCCTTGTCTAGTAAATTAAACGGTATATTACATGCGATAAACGTAACGCATAAATTAAATATAAATTTTTCATTGTCTCGTGCGCAATTTCTTTTTGAGACATGCTTTTCACTATTTACGTGTCGTAGACAATGTTGTCTGGACCAACACATTAACGGGATTTTACAGATTACACATTTAATTTTAGCACCTTCATATATTAAGTCTGGAATTTCTGCAATAAATTTTCGAAGTTTGTCCGACCGCGGTCGTTTTGCTGACGAAATCATAATTTTTCTAGGACAGATAAACAATTGCGCAAATGACCGGCAGCGAAAATGTCCGTACTGCTCCGCAGACGAAGTAATACTACCGTTCCTCTCGGTCCGAACTGATTCTACGCCGATGCGCGGTACCGCTCGTGGCCAGCGTTAGTTATCAGTCAAAGGTCTATCAGTAACAAATCCACTTAAAAATTCGTCTTCCGCAAAAACGTCTTCGTTCAGAGGACATATTCCTGTAACTTTAAATCCTTTAATAATATTGTGCGGGGTAAAGGCTTTCTGGTGTGCTTTTCCAGTAACATCGGACATTTGATACAAAGTTATAGGTTTTCCTGGGTTTTGCCAATGTCAATGATTCAGAAATTGATTATAGAAGTTTTTGTATGGCCCGAACACTGTCCTATCTAACGACTGTAATTTGTGTGAAGTATGTGACGGAAATGTAACACAACCCCATTCCTCTTTGCCAAATCAATTACTGGTTCAGATATATGGCTCTCGTGGTTATCAAGAACTATCAACACAGGATTCTCTGTTGAAGGCTTTACATGTCTTATGAAGTGCTCAAGATATTGTAAAAAAATTCTTTCGTTGAACCATCATGATATATTCGCAGCACCTACTGAATCGGGAGAGGTCCTATTAGCATGTGATCTTTAAAGTGTACCCGAGGCAACACCAGCAGAAGATGATTACCAATAGCATTGACGGCAGCGATCCTTGTAATATTGATACCACGCTCACCTGAAGTCATGCTTCCAAGCTGTTTAATACCTTTTGCTGCTATTACTTTTTGTGGATTATGAACACTACTATTCCCGGTCTCATCTATATTATAAATCTGGCTGGCAATAAATTTGTATTTTCCCAAGCAGGTTCGCAAATTATTAAAAAACATAGTCACATTATTCTTGTTGAAACTAGTCGACCGAGCTAAGCTAGTGGCTTCCGGTGTTCTTAAAGAAATTGGGGAATGTCGCAACATAAGCTATCCCTTGCCAGCCGTTTTTCTTTCTAGCCAAGTAGGTGGTATCTTTTTCATTTTTTTCAGCATACTGGAAAGCCAAAACCATAGCGTCTCTCTTTGTCAGACCATAGTGGCATTTTGCAGCAAGTATAAAATATTCCACCAAAGCTTTTTCTTCTTCCTCAGTAAAATCTTGTCTAACAGCATTGGTTGCGCTATGTTCAAACTCTACTTTTCCAGAATTTCTGTGGGCTTGTAGACGGCGAGCCAATGTCGATTAGTAACAAGCTTCAGATACTTCTCCAGTATAAAGGTACTCTCTTAGAACTGCTTTTATAACGGATTTTAGTGCTTGACGCTCAACAAGCGGTCGCTTTTTACCATCTCTACTACGAGGCATTTTAGTCTGCAATATATGATAACATACTTTTATGTCCTAAGGTACAATAAAATGTCCCAAGGTACAAATGCTAGGTTGTCCCATGGTGCAATTTTAAACGTAACCTTACAGCAAGAAATTCGGTTTGAATAAAAACAAAATATTATACAGAAATTATATAGTATACTCTTACGACACTTACTAATAACAAGAACAAAGGAAACCATTAACGATTTGGCAAACACTATGAAATAAAATGGACCGTAAAAGTTACTTTGCGGATATCAAAATACTAAAATGTCGACTAAACGTTTGTTTTCAAATGGTTGCTTGGGAAAAAATGTGCGCACTTGTAGCGTGCCAACCTGACGTTACACAAGTTAGTACATTCATAAAACAAACGGTTGCGCTATAGTAGCACTTATCCCAAGGTACAACTGTCCCAAGGTACGACACCTTCCCCTACACTGCAGAGCATTTGAGCGATCAACTGTTTCATTATATTATTAATAATAATTAAAGTTTAATAATTTCTTGTTTAATTTGTTAACATTGAAAAAATTAAAATGTATTTTCTGGAGAAAATGCAATAATAAGAATAATAAATTAATAATAGAAAATAGAAAATTTTTTCTTGACATTTTTATCTTCTTGTTTTTCGAGAGACTATACGAAAAACAAGAAAAAGGACGCAGACATGGAAATTTCTGATTAAAGATATAATTCCAAAAACAAATATTCGTTTTTGGAATTACCCTTTAAACCAGACGTCAATTATACCTTTTATTAACGGCAATAAAATCATATACCTAAATTACTACCAGCTCCCTAACGTCGCTGTATCAATTTTTTAATTGTGTAAAATAACTAAGAGCACAAAACGAAAATGTGTAAATTTGATTATTTGAATTCAGAAAAAGTGATTGATGAGATTTAGATGAACGTAGAAGTGGCAACCTCTTACAATATAACTGCTTCGTTGGAACAATATAATTTTACCTATGCAAATTTCTAATTATTAATTTAATTTGGTCGCAAGTTGGAGGTATCTTTTTAAATGGCTCACCTGTACATATGTATATTCAGCATTCACCTGTTCTGAAATGTGAGAATGGAGATTGTGTCTGATATACTACAATCACTAATGATCCGATTTTGATAAAAGGAAATAACAACATGCATGTCAGAATTTACAATCGAAGCATCTTTAAATATGCTTTTAGGGTAAATTTGCCTTCATAATCATCAATGTTTCATATTGATTTACAGTTTCTTCAATGTAATCTAATGTAATGGATTCACATAAACTAATTTTGACCGCAATTGCTTTTGTCAATTTTGTAATAGAATACATTCGGTATGTATGGAGATGCTTTATTAAAATAAAAAAAACAAGAATGATATGGGTCGGATATTTCAAGCTCTTATCGGCTAAATGCCCTTAAACTATGCTCGTGTTTTAACATTCCCGAGTCTTGTTTATCGCCGTCCTTAAACACATTTATGCGTCTATTTATACATGAAGTATATCGCTAAAATGATAAAAAAATATATAGATCATATCATTACTGTAATATTTTCAACTTGCGAATGCATAGCTTTTATCAATTTAGCCGCACTTTTGGGATTTGCAAAAACTAGTTAATAATAATTCATTTACGAATCTCTTGGCATATAATCGAGGTTGTTATCTAAATTAAAAGTCATTCTGGCCGAGAAACTTAAAATAGTAACGTTCGCTAGGCAAGCATAAAGGATTGCTTCTTTGACGTGAACAATGCCGTACCGTTACACTTTATTGTCACTAATAAGAATAAGGCTACAGAATAATTGTTTTGAAGGCTGAACGTAATTATAGCAAATTTTTTACTAATTCCACGATCATCCTTTTTGAATGGTTTTTGTCGGCATGCGTGTATACCGTGACTTTGCAAATTTGGATGCGAGGCCATTTCTATTTAAAATTCTAGTCATTAAGGAATTCTGGAGCTTGATGATTGAATTATGAACGTTTAAAGCTAAAAAGACCACAATTGGTTAAATCAAAAAAATTATACAATGGAATTGTAAGTAAATGATTCTTGGAACGTACATACTTTCCGTATACAATTCGCAAGATTTCAACAGTTGGTGCGCCATTTGCCATATTAAAAAGATCTAGTAAAGTGCTCACGTCACATTTCTGGTAAAGGATTTAGTAGATTATACAAATATATACATATGTTATTCTGATAAAAAAAAAATGCGTGGGGAAGTGGCCATTTTGAGTGCCAAAAAAAGTAAACAAAAACAAGTATTTCCTCTATAAACATTAATTTTACAATTAGTAATGCCACAGAAGTATCAAATTGAAAATCAGTAGCGACTAGTGGTGACATAAATGGGAATTCAATGACAAAGCTTCGGTTCGCTCGTGTATTTTCGTTGCGTATCGTGTACGTTATAGTATACAACGAAAATACACATGGGAATCGAAGCTTTTTCATTAAACTCCCATTTACGTCACCAGCAGCCGGTACTGTAGAAGACAGAAATAAATCGTTGCTTTCTAAACACCTTGATTTAGTGAACTTCCTGAAATATTTACGCAACATTTTTGGAAAAGCAATCGAAAGGCGAATCCAACGATACTACATATGCTATACTTTAACTTAAGAAATATGACAATATGCAGCAACATAAGTTTTGGTAATCTATTTTTGTTGTTACGCAAAGTTGGCTATAAAAGAGCGCCAAATTGTTTCTTGTGACACAAGACTGATCTAAAAAGCCAAACTGTCAAATCTCAATTCAAAAAGTGTAAATCATTCTTGCTGTTTATCATTATTATATCCAGCATTTGTCATATGTTCCTTCTTTGTCCTCGTTATTATTTTCCCTCATTTTATCTTGTTCTGTTAATTGTTGTTATTTCTTTACTTTATTACAATTAATTAATTATGGTAAGTTTATACATGAAAAAATGCCTAGTAACAATAACCAAAAAATAATGCTAATATAGCTCATGGTATTGGTGGAATCATTTCCCGCAAAAACAATGTAGTAGAGAGGATATCGTTAGCACAGGGACGTATTTCTGCCTACCCGGCGTCATTACACATCATGATAAGCCTTGAGGGATCATTTAGACGTCCAGATGACGCTGCGCTCAAGCGCAACCGCTACCTTGCGTTCGTCAGATCAAGAGCTGACCGATTGGTGGTGGACATTTGTACTCCAGTTGGTCTTGCTACCTTCTGGAACAGCATGACTGTGTTCCCTGGCGCCAGGTGTCGCCGGGAGACATATTCAGTGTCCGTTTTGGAGATTACCAAGTTAACTGAGAGACAAAAGACAATGTATGAAGGAAGGATCTCGCTCGTAGCCACGCTGACGACGCCGGGTAGGCAGAAACATGTCCAGGTGCTAGCGATATTCTCTCTGCTACATTGTTTTTGCTGGGAATAGTTCCACCAATACCATGAGCTATATTAGCATTATTTTTTGGTTATGGTAAGTTTGTTTAAATATGTTGGTTTTTGATGGACAATATGTCTATTTTTTGTACTGTTACTTTTATGACGGCTTCGGCACGAACAGTGCAAAATTCTTGGGTCAATTTCAATATTAGATAAATCTGGCAACAATTATCGCCTTATTTGCCATGATTTGCTCAACCCATTGTATAATAATTTGAATCATATTATCTTCTGTTAAAGCAGTTCGCCCTGTAAATTTTTTACAATCTATGCTTACTGCGCAAAGTTTAAATATTTCCGGCTGTACAAGAACAGTGTTCATTATGTTCCACTTTGTAGTAATTGTTGCAAATTTTACCGAATATTAAAATTAGATACTTGATGGTTATCTTATGTGATCCATGCGGCATGAACAACATAAAAAACTGAAACTTAAGCACATTACCTGTGAAAAACTAACAAAGTTAAAATGAGATAAGATAATAACAAGCACAAAAAAGGGAAGTGTGACAAATGCAGGTTATAATAACAATAAATAATAAGAATAATTTACGCTTTTGGAATTAAGATTTGACAGTTTGGCAATTGTTATGATTCCTTTGTTTAGCAACGAGGTCTTTAGATCAGTCTGGTGTCACAAGAAACAATTTGGCGCTCTTTCCTAGCCAACTTTACGTAACAACAAAAAACAGATTACCAAAACCCTTATTGCTGCATATCGTCATATTTTTTAAGTTAAAGTATAACATATGTGGTACGTTGGATTCGTCTTTGAATTGCCTTTACAGAAGCGTAAAAATATATAGGATGTTCTATTTAAAAAGAAAAGGTGACGTCACTTCCGGTGAAATCGGAAATACAATTGAAATGCTGATAACAGCAAAGGATAGCTCACAAAACATAGAAATTTTTTCTAAAAACGCTAGCTTCTGTCGTTCAAAAGTTAGCATGGAAGCGGGACACTTCAGGACCGCACTGTATATAATAATGTTGTTTTTCTAATAATATTCATTAAAAATAATCTGTAAAACTTAATTTGTGATTACAATTTCAACATCTATTCGAAGTACTATTTTCCTTGATACAAACTATAATGGGGTTTCATGTGTTTTGTTAAATGTTTACGAACACTCCGGGACTAATATTTTGCCTAATGTTCAGGTTACGGAGTGCTTTAACAAATTCATCCAGAAAGTTTTTTCATAAAATTCATTAATTTAGTTAAATTGCGAAATTTTTAAACAGCTTTCGATATTTTCTTAATATATCTTTATTTCCAAAAAAACTTGAATTAAGTTTATTAGTTTTATATTGAACTCTAATCAACATTTGTCTGCTTATATTTGCTATTTATTATTTATACGTGCTTGTTAACTTGATGGACAATATATGTAGAAAGATGATGGTTACTTCGACTAAATGCTGAAAATAAGATAATGTTTATACATTGGTGTTAATGAATATATTTAGCGAAACAAAAAGGTTTTCTACTTCGTCACAGCACTCTAAATAAAAAAAATTCGATGTATTGTCAGTGCACGCTGTATGTACCAATTTTTTAATACTTACAGTCCGTCGTTCTACATTTTATAACTATTTAATACTAGTATGACATAACGTACTAACTTGTTTAAAGCGATTAATTACATTGCCAAGTTCCTATGCCAAACCTGTTTCATTTACACATTCTGCATAACGGTACTAAGGCATCTGTATATGTTGATTGTGACTTTTTCTATTCACTTTCTTGCTAAAGTGGTTGGTGTGCCACGAATTGCAAATATCACAAAACTGCTTTGTAACCGTGTTCGAAAAGAAATCGTACATTCTAAGAACGGAGGTAATACTTTAGAAACAGTTTCAGTTTGAACTGGTTCAAATTAATTATGCGGTATATTCAAGCCGCTCCTGAAAGTCAACGCAGTATTAATGTGGCCATGTTTCACAAATATGCAAATCAATAACTTATTTATTTTAACAATTAGACTGCACTAGTCTGCATCTTTTCTTTACACGATGAACAAAAGTGAATGCAAATGAAACGATATTTTAAAAATTTCTTTCTTGAGAGGTTTCCTGCGTCAGATAGGTATACGTATTCATTATATACGAGGTGTGGCAATTAAATAACCGGACTGGTGCTACAAAACATTTTATTGATCACCAATTACATTACAAAGTTTATCCCCTTCAATGTACTCTCGTTGCCGATCCCTACAACGCTCCATACGAATTTTCTTGTCGAAAGCAGCTCGCTTTCGCTTTCACCGCTTCCACACTGTCAAATCTTGTCCCTTTAAGCTTAAGATGTTACCTTAGGAAATAAAAAAGTCACAGGGGGCCAGGTTGGGCGAGTACGGTGGGTGGTCCAACACGGTGATGCCGGATTTCGCAAAGAACGCCTTCACAGACAAGGCGGAATGGGCTGGCGCATTGTCTTGGTGGAGCATCCAGGATTTGCTCTTCCACAAATCGGGTCTTCGTCTTCTCACTCGTTCACGAAGGATAGTTAGAACCTCGTGTTTCACAAGAAACTTGACGTTAACTCGTTGCTCGATCTGAACACTGCATTTTTCCGACGTGATGCTAGCGTAAAGACTTGAAGGGACGATTGCTACAGCGAGACTGAGCGACGTACAACCGTGCCCATCGAGCTCCGGGTGGGGGAAGCACCTACAAGCACAGACGTTCAAACCTGCCGTGGCGTGCTCGCTGTTTGCTGATAGTAGCACCAGTCCGGTTATTTAATTGCCACACCTCGTATACACTTTTTACTAAGCTTATCTAATTAATTAACGATGACAAAATATCCAAATTTATGGAAACATGGCAGCAGCATAATTCCCTACTTTAGAATATTTCTTTATATATGTACTGGTGTCACTTGTAACAAAATTTAAACTTTTATTTTTTCCTACTAATCCGTCTATAGTTTTCAATCTCCTATTTCTCCGCAAGAACTGATGATATGTGCTACTACTTATTTAATTCTTATAATTTATTTGAAGGCGACCATTTTGAAGTGCCATGCATATAGACAATCTTGTGATACATGTTACTACCGATACTTCTTTGGTGTCACTTGTAACGGGACTGGTGTCGGTTGTAACAGACATAACAGGTGCATAAATATATTAGATAAATATACCTACAACTTTATTATCAACGTAATATACAAGCCAACACATATAAAATCCAAAACATTGGACAATGTAACATAAAATTCTAAATACAAATTAAACGAAACAAAATATTCTGAAGAAATGCCAAACAACAAACAAAAACAAAGGACTTCTGTCAGTGCATCTAATATGAGCCCTCTGCCTACAGCTCCTGCATTGAAGCCAGACCTCTTTGCTGCTAGAATAAGGACATACTAAACAACAAGTTTCTTCTTCCTCTTCAGAACTGCTGCTAGGCACGGTTTTCTTATTTCTTACCGTCCTCTGCTTCTTTGCTGTGCTTTCCCATTTTAGATTTAAACCGATTTTCTTTTTATTCTGCGCCGCTAACATCTCCAGTTGTTCAAGTGTGTCTGTCATAACAGCTGTTTTCCCTCTAGTTCTTCGCTCTCTCGTAGATTTTTGCATTTCCGCCTTAGGCAATGGTTCTCTTCTGGTGTTAAATTTTGCGAAGTTAAAGTTGATGGTGCTTGGAACGTATCATCTGTTGTACGAGTGTTTTGGTCCATGTTTGTAGTTGATGTATGTTCATTTTCCGCCACGCCACCCGCGTCATCCAAGTCTTCTCTCTCGTTTGCCTTCAATGGTTTATCGGTGACAGTCGATGATGCGAAGTCAGCGTCGCTGAATATTTCTTTGTTGAATGGCCAAATACCAGTGGATTGAAGTCCAGCAAGGATACTTCGAGGTGTAGATGCTAGAGGCAGCGCCTGCTTGACTATAGACGGCAGGTCATATACTGTGAGACGTTTTCCCGGATGAGTTTTACATGCTGAGATTTACTAAAACGATAAGTGAGAGTTAAATGCACGAATAAAATAACAGCAGGTGTCAATTGTAACATGTTACAATTGACACCAAGGAGACGTTTTTAGCTTAACGTGATTTGTGCGCTACTACATTTATAACCTCAAAAAAATAGGCCCCGAAATAGATAGCGAAATGTACATGTTATAGCTGACTTTCATCAGATCTTGAGTAAGAGCAGTGACTTATGTTGTACACCAAAAAGATACTTACGCTTTGTTGCACAATTCACTTTTTACGAAATAATGCCGGTAAGATCTGACATACACAAATGAACAATGGTCGTTGGTAAGGCATGGCGCTTTTATGAACGTTACTATGTATACCTGATCATATTTTCTTCATGGGTGACGCTGGATCTACCCTTGTTACATTTGACAACTGTTACAGTTGACACCAGTCTCCACTACATATTTATAAAAATTTGACTATGTATAATTTTATTTCAAAACATATTGATTCTGCTGCATTAATAATGATGTGATCTCAATCGAATACTTTTCAGAATTTTTTTGAAGAATACATTATTTTATAAAATAGCAAAACCATTTATCTTAAAAGTAACGAGGTTCATAAATTTAAAAGCCATTGGATTCCGTGTATGTATACATGGAAATATAAAGTAAATATTTGTTTCTTTCTAGGTGCACAATTTGGTACTGTGATTTCTATGCCGTTGAGCGGTGTCTTGTCGGCATCGTCAGCTCGTTGGCCTTCGGTATTTTATGTTTTTGGCGCAATAGGAACTGTCTGGTGCATAGCATTCTTACTCTTGATACACGAAGATCCTGAAGCAGACAAGAAAATGAATCCGGAGGAAAGAAAATATATTCTCAACGCTTTATGGGGAGCGGAAACTAGTGAAGCTGTAAGTTAGTCACCAATTAACAATACACTATAAAAATGTTGAACGTTAGAATTTCCAAAGTTACTAAAATATTTGACTTTTTTCTATTACAGAAGAAACCACCAATTCCATGGAAGTCAATTGTTACCGCCCTTCCTTTCTGGGCTATCTTGATCGCTCATATGGGTCACAATTATGGTTATGAAACTCTCATGACTGAATTACCAACGTACATGAAACAAGTGTTAAAGTTTAATATTAAAAGTGTAAGTTTAAGTCTTTAACACGGTTTTATAACTGACTATAATAATTAATAAACATTACAGAACGGAACCTTGTCTGCTCTACCATACTTAGCTATGTGGCTGTTTTCAATGGCTATAAGTCACGTGGCGGACTGGATGTTGGTTAGCGGTTACTTCACACATACTGCCGTGAGGAAAATCATCAACGGAATCGGTACTTTTTTCCTATTATTTGCTTATTTGTTTGTTTGCTTATATAAATTATAATTTCAGGCCAGTACGGTCCAGCCATAGCCCTAACTGCAGCTGCTTTTACCGGTTGTGATCGTTGGTTAACTGTAGCCATCCTAACTATTGGTGTAGGCCTCAACGGTGGTATCTATTCCGGTTTCAAAATTAATCATCTCGACATTTCTCCCAGATTTGCTGGCGTTCTGATGTCGTTTACGAATTGCTTAGCTAATTTGGCAGGTTTATTGGCACCAATATACGCAGGCAATATCATAAAAGGACAAGTAAGTTAGATATTGGCAAAATTTTAATTATTTACTTTTCTTTAATTATAAACTATAAAGAGTAAACGCTTTTAAAACAATCTGGTACGTATTACATTAAATTGTTTTAATAATTAAATTTTGGCTTTGTACTTTGTTGTGTAGGTATTTATATTCCACAAACAAATACACATGGTTAGTCGTAATTATTACTTTAGTTGCCAAGTTTTTGATGCTGTAAACAGGATCTTATTTTAGAAGTGAAACATTAATTCCTTAATCTCTCACAGCCTTATTCATATTCGCATTTAGTGAGTACTAAAATGCCACTAAAAAAGTGTATTCATAGATTCATTAAGTAGCTGCTAATAAAAAGACACTATTAACATTAGTAGCCAACTACAATCGTAGTAGTGCTGCAGGGTATGTTTAAAACCCTTTTAAAGCTAACCTACAGGAAAGGCGCACAAATTTAGAACGCGGGGAATGTGGTCGTGATCCTCAAATAAGAAGCAGGTTTTCAAAAATCATTTTATAACAACAAATATGAAAATAGTTGGATATAGGTGTCAGTAAATCACTAAAATATATGTCACTATTAAGGTATAAACCATATTCAGAACAGAATGGAAAAATAAAATAACATAGCGTATCAAATTGTAGTACCAAATTTGTTATTTATATTAATGAAAATATCTTTGAATATATTGTTGTCGAAAGATATTTCCTTGTGAGTGTTAAGGGATCAAAACCATAGTTTTTTTTTTACTTTTCATTGCATCATTCAATATTTATATACATAAGTAACGATGTTTTGATTATGTTTTTAATATTTATTAATATTAATTCGAAAAATGTTCTAGCAATTTAAACGATAACGAAAATTACAAAGAAACAAGCAAATTATAATTGTTTCAAAGTTTACTTATATCTTGTGTGGCCACCTCTTGCTGTGATACAAGCTCTGAGCCTGGAAAGTATGCTTTTGTTTAAGTTTGCAACCTCTTGTTCTTGATTTTGGTGCCATATTTCTTGTAATCGCTCCGAGAGCTCTGCTGTATAGCATCTTTGGAGGATGCTATACAGCAAGGTGCTCGAACCTGCCTATCCATATTACCCCATAAATGCTCAATAGGGTTTAGGTCCGAACTTCGAGCTGGCCGAGCTATTACGATATTCGCTATGTGCGAACGAGCGTTATCGTGCATTAAAATGAACTATGGTCCATGAAGAGCTGCAAAAGGTTCCAACTCTCTGTACCTTAATGTTGTGATAGAGCCTCGGTTTCCCTCTACAAGATTCGTACGTTTAGCCAAACTTGTACCTCCCAGTACCATGACAGACCTTCCACCAAATCTGCCGATTCCTCTGTCAGCACATTTCATGGCATTCTCCAAACTTTTTCCCGTAGATCATTGGTGAAGGGGCAAAACTATGACTCGTTAGTGAATAGTGCATGTCTTCATTCTTCAATACACCAGTTAACATATTGTTGAGCAAATCCGAGTCCAGCTCTTTTGTGAACTGCAATCAAAGTGGGACTAGTGACAGGGGCTTCAAACCTGCGTTGCTTAGTCTCCTTCTTACCATATCCATGCTGACGACGTTACCAGTAGCAAACTGAAGGCCTTGTTTTAATTCCTTTGCAGTGCAAAGCCTTTTACCTTTAGCGAATAAGCGTATTTTCTGTGGGGTTTGGTTTAATTTTTCTACCTTGTCCAGGTCTTCTACAATAATCTAAGGTCTCCTGGACTTAGTCAATGTCCTGCTCACGACACTTTGTGGTAAAAGAGTCACTAATTTAACAATGTTGGTCTTTGGTAAATGATAGTGTTTCATGTGTTTATGCTGACATTTGTAGTTTTATTGTGTTAATTTGATAAAAAAAAGAAAAAGTCAGAAAAGGTGTGTTGGTAACTTATTCGTATTTTTCATTAAAATTAATAGATTTTGATGTATAGTTTCAGCTATTACAATAAAAAACAAAAAAAATAAGGGTTGAAATAATATTTTTAATATAGAATTTTGAGTCAAGACCATCTTTTATTTCAACCCTTATTATGAGGAACTCACACAGACTCACCACGGAACTTTTACAACTAAAATAATGACTTCATTTATAAAAAAAAGCTTGTTTATACCAATTTTGATTTCTTTCAAGACAGAATGTATGATGTAAAAGCTTATTACCCAAAGAAAGCTCCAGTATATCTTTAAGAAAATATTTGTTTAGTTACTGAAAAATTTGAAGTTTGATCTAGATTACGAAACGAAGTCTTTAAACACTTAGCTGGGCGTTGGCAATAGCAATATTGTAAAGTATTTCATTAAAATTATACCTACATGAACTGCTCAAACTGAGCACCATTGGTCTCCATGCAATAGTAAAGCCGGTTTTCAAATTCTTGCCTTATTTTTTGAGTTAATCCCTTGTTTCTGCATTCGTTGATAATTTGTTGACGCAAATCGTTAAAATCTTTTGGTAGAGGCTTATAAACTACTGATTTTAAAAATGGCCCCAAAGAAAAATGTCGAGACTTGTCAAGTCCGGTGATTGTGAAACCCATTCGGCCGTTCTATGTCTACCAATCCAATTTGCAAATCTTCGGTTAAGCCGGTTACGAACGTTTGCAGCATAATGCCATGGAGCACCATCCTGCTGGAAGAAAAGTTGATATTCATCGAACATACTTCATCATGCTAGTTTTCAACTTCCCCAGTTATAGAGGATCGATGAAATTCTCCAACATATTCAAAACGACATCACCATTTAGCGATTCATTAATGAATACTGGCTCAACTACTGAACCACCTACTATTCGTGCCCAAATATTTTTTGTGGCTTCTGTGTATGTCTTTCTCTTGTAATGTGGGGATTTTCATCACTTCAATATCGTACATTGTATTGATCACTAAAGCAAATAGTTAAAAAAATGGTTTGCACTAATCATGTCAGCCTTAGTTCGAAAAGTTCTAATCGTCAGTCATCTACTATCTTAATTTTATATGGGCGAAACTTGCGCAGCTTTGTGACTTTGCGTACCAATGAGTAAGAAAGTCCATTGTATGCAGCAGTCTGACGCAAAGAGCTGCTTGGCTCTATGGTAAAATTTCCAACTATTTCAATATCAATCAATTTCAATATCAACCTCCGCCATTTTATCTACTACATTATTACCATGTCTTTTCCTGTTCGCTACCGATCCAGTTGCCTCAATTTTTTCACAAGCTCTCTTATTCATGTTCTTATTTGGATGCCATTTATTAAAGGTGTAAACATCATAAGTGTGATTCAAAGCATGTCCCCCTTACAATAAAAGTAGATGTGTTTTAGTTTCTGAAAAATTTCAGGTAGATCATTTCCAAAAAATTGCACCGCATATTTGAATTATATTTTACCTAAAATTTTCTTTCAAATGCGAATTTATAAATTCCAGAATCGTGGGTATTGCCCTTTGTCTTACAACAATATCCAGAATTCTTCTTTTGGCATCATATACCTTCTGTTTAATATAGGTATATTAGGGATGCAACGATTCATTTCCAACTTACTTGAATGTTGAATGAATATCTTTTTCTATTTAGATACAACAACGGATTTTCACCTCCGGAATTTTTTATTTTAACATGTGTACAATCTATGGCTCCTATTGTATTTGAACATTGAGCAATATTGTAAAATCAGGAGAGATTGGGGTACCCACAATTGCTATTACTTGCAAATTGACACCTAAGTCAATTGTATTTGCCACATCTTTTTTTTTTTTCTGTACTTTGTCATGTTATAATTACTTATTCGTAAAAACTTTCAAAGGATCTAGTTTGTCCAAGTAAATCTTTGGATTTCGAGGAAAATTTGCTTCAACTTCCTCCACTTTTTGAACTTCAGCTTGAATGTCTAGTAATTATTTCTTCATATAAATTTTAATTTTCCGCGTTTCTCTACGCATACTTACTATTTCCTTTTTCTCTAGATAATACGGAAATAGAATCTGTTTTAATTCTTTCTTTTTGCGAACACAATTCTTACCTAATACGGCAGAATTCAAACACTTTGATACTTTACGCAAATTCTGTAAAATTATTTAATAACTTAAGACTAGTAGGTAATTTAATGCATAATTTACGTCCGAAAAAATAAATGCTTTTCTGAAATAAAGCAGTTTTGTGGCATACAGTTAAAAGGTAATTACTTTCCAGTAAAATGAGTGTGAGAAGTATTAGCAGAAAATTTAGTTATGTGTTTAAAGACACAATATATGATTTTTAGAATCTAGGCTCCAGGAAAAGTTAACATTTCATGCAATTTGAATGTATCCCTACATGACACCAGCCAAGAAAGACCAAAAATGAACCTTACAATTTCTGTAGTAGAAAAACACTGTTTGCGTCAGAGCAGAAACCCCAATGAATTATACCATAGGCCATCTTAGAATAGAAGTTAGAAAAGTAACAAATTTTTAAAACATTCAAATTGCAAGATTTTTTAAGTTGTGCAAAGCATTACAAACTTTAGACATTTCGCTAAAAAGGCTGTTAATATCGCCATTCAATTTCTTCGTCAACAAGATTACCCGAAATCTTGCACGAAGATGTAAGTTCAATAATACTGCCATTTAGAAACTAAGTTATTGACATTGTATTTAAGGTTATTATGAAATAAAATACATTTCGTTTTTTTACTCATAATTAACAAACTGTTAAATTACAACCAACCAGGTTGTCATTTGTCTAATAGTTACTAAATATACGTTTATGAATATTGCATCCTAGTAAGGTCTTCGTAGCTATTAACTAACAGCGCTCTAACACTAGTAACTTTCTAACTCTGAATAAGGCTGCTGGTTTCTATTAAGATTTGAAAAAAATACTTTGATTAAGCTACTGTAAATTGCAACTTGTCAGATTTAAAATATCGCAAAATTATATTTTTGAATTTTGAGATATTCATAGATCAAAATTCTGGATATTTAAACGGAAAAAAAGATTATGTAGGCACTAAGTAACTATTGTCTTAGTAAGTCTTCACTAACACGTTTCCTTAATTAATAAAATTAAAGGAGTAAATTAAATTATTATCTACACCATCTAAAAAATTACAAGATGGGATACGATAAAATGAATATCGTTAGCTTTACACCAATTTGCACTTAAAGAAAATCCTACATTTCTAAATGTTTACAATTAAAATTCTTTATTAAGGACGAATAGGGGATGGAGCGAAGGACATGCTGAAAACGAATATCATCATTAGAGAGCGGATTATATGCATCGAAAATCAACAAAATATGCGCATATATATGCAGAAAAATTCTTCGAGATATGCACAATTTTTGCTAAATATGCAGTTTTATGCACATATGCTTCTGATACCGATTAACTTCTTGTTAAATGTTATAAAGCAAGAATAATCACAACGAAGCATTTTACAAACGTTTATTGTTCTTACATAATTGCCACTTACATTTTAAAATCACAATTATATAAACACATACATACTTAAAATTTACTAAAATACCTACTTAGACACTACATATTTTTATTATTAAAACAATCTACAATTAAATGCTTTTCTAATGAAAAATTATGTCGCCTATCTGTGAGAATGCATTTATATATCGAAAAACCTCTTTCAACATCAACGGAAGTTACTGGTGCGTACTTTAATGCATTCATAATCTCAGGACTTAATTTTCTACTTGTTTCTGTTTCATCCATTTTTAATTCGCCAGTTAAAATCAAACTGATTTTTGCTAAACTTTTGTATCTTACATTTTTATTAATTATTTCTTTAAACTTTTGACTTATTGAGTTTCCTATTCTACCCGGAATATTTGAAACACTATTTTTTAAATCATTGATTAATTTAACTGATTCAGTTAGTGGCAGCGATTCTTTTTCAAGTTTTGTTATTATCAAAGAAACAAATTCATAATTGGCTTTAATAAATATCAATTCATTAGGCAAGGAAGAGTTTTTCAAAATTTCTTGACATTTTGCAATAGAATTGCAGTTGTCAATAGAGAATTCTGAAATAATGTTTTTGATCTCTAGATAATGGTTTGCATAAAATAGTGCGGCATTTAACCAAGTACCCCATCGGATAATGACAGCTTCAGGTGGTAAAGGAGTATCCAGCAGCTTTTCTCTATAAATCTGAATTCTAAATGGTGATTAACGTTACTGATTTGTGTATTTACTGCTGGAAATTGCTGCCGAATTTCCTCAGCCACCCTATTTAATCCATGAGCCAAACAAGTAACATGTATTAAATTAGGGTACAAAAGTTTAAACTGTTGACCCGCTTTAGTCATATAAGCCGCTGCATCGGACAACATGACTAAAATTTTTCCTATGGAAACAACATCGGGAAGAAAAAAATTCATGAAACCTTCATTAACAAATCTTAATATTGTGAAATGGTTTGTTTTTTCTAATTGTTTACAAGCAATTAAATACGATCTACCAGGCTGTTTATTATTTAGATGACCAATTAATAAATTTGCTATATAGCGGCCGCAGGAATCTGTCGTTTCATCAACGGTAAAATATATATACTCGTTTTTAACAATTTCCCTAATGCTATTAATCGTTTCAGAATAAATATCGGTTACGTAACATTTTCTGAGCAAACTTTCATCCGGAATACTCTTTTGGCAGTACTTTTCTAAAAATTGCCGAAAACACGAATTTTGCAGCTTTTTGAGCGGTATATTGGCAGTAACCATCACTGCACAAATCTGCGTTAAATATTTGTTGCTCACTTTGTTTTGAGGTTCCGGCAAAAGATTGTGTCAAAGGCACTTGGCTAAGTTTTGAAACTTGAAATTTCTTTTATGCATTTCAGTTGCAACATGTTGGGTGACTTGAAATTTGCGTTCACATGGCACCTGTTAAGAAAAAAATATCACCGAAAACTTACAAGAAAATCGTATATGGCACAATTCTAAATACTAGTGTATTATACACAAAACAAAACTTACCGCTTTTCCACATACTTTGCAGAAAACTCTTTCATCCGTTAGAATAATTCCAGGAACATTTTTGATCCACGAAACAATTAAACTTTTGGCATTTTTCACTACTGCACCAATCTACTTCAACGTCTGGTTATACAATGAATAAGAAACATTTTGGTAAATACTTAGACTTCCTATGAATCAGACAGTTGCCGGTATGGGGGTTGTTGAAAATTACATGATAATTTTATCTAGTGAATTTGCGACAGCCCACCACCTGAAGGATGGGGGCTTCTTTGCGAAGTAGGCTCTTTGTCGGTGGGGAGATCCAGCGACAGAAGAGCCGACTCTGCATCTAATACACACGTGTCCGATAAAATGTTCCTCGGTAAAAGTTCTGTTGTATTACAGGAAAACACTAATAAAGTTCAAAGAAAAAATTATTTTTGTTCTAAATTTGTTAAAAAATGCACTCTAGTGTGCAAAAATATGCAATAATCGCTGAAATATGAAAAAATTACTAAAATATGCGAAATATGCAATAATTAATCTACGTCAATCAATTCGAAAAGTTGTTATTCGCATATATACTGAAGCATTTGCTTGTGATATAAAAAATATGGGATATGCAAATTGCATAAATTCCGCTCTCTAATCGTCATAAATTATGAAAAAATTAGGCTTACATTGCACTACTTAACTAGAACATTTTTTAAATATCATTAAAGGTTTTATGATTGATTTTTTACTGAAGCATTCTTCTTTAAATTTATACAACTTTATTTGCTTGTTTTTAGCCAACTCAAGCAAAATGGAGGATTGTATTCATCACTGCTGCAGCTGTTTATGCAGGCTGCTGCACCTTTTTCGTAATATTCGCTTCAGGTGAACGCCAGCCATGGGATAACCCCGATGAAGATGAAAACAGGAAAAAAAATGATGACAATGCGGAGCAAGGCACTCAAATGCAAGTTACAAGCACTTGAAAAATGACGTTCAAACCAAACGATACTATATTAAAAGTATATATTAATTCTACTTATAAACGAACAGTAAATATTATCTATTTCATTTTCATATCTCTACTGATGTGTAATGTCGTGACATAGGCATATATTTATTCTTTACATGATATTAATTTTAATTTATTCGATTGATTGTTAGTTTGATGTAGGATACAAAAGAAACTCAACTAGTGCCTTACTAGACGACAATGTATTGAAAATAAAATATGATTTTTTATAGTAAAAAATGTTGTGTATTAAAATGATTCGTTTTTCTAAGAAAAAAGGAAAAAAAAACGGGTAATTAACTGTGATTAGTTTTGTTGACGTACAGTAAACACCCATAAATCCCAAAAAACTTCTATAATCCATAATTTTGTATACTAGTGCTATTCAAAATTCCTGAATAAATATCTGTGATACTCGTTTGTTTGTGTTTTACTTTTTTAAACCTCAAGCAGTTGAAATAACATCAAATATAATTTATGTTAGTCAGATATGGACAATAAACTTTAATGTTTTTTTAGATTTAGATACTTACTTCGTTTTAGATAAAATTTACGTTTACTTAGAAATTAAATACTCTTTTAGATCCACGTGTCTTTCGAAAAGGCATTTCAGCATCGTATTCGTCGCATGTTTATTGTGAGGACAGAAACGTAAATATGACAACAAAGTGTGAATTTATCGTTATATACTTCATAACCAAGAGTTAAAAAATTTAAATAGACATAAGAGCCGTCGTTGTGATCAACCATCTACCAGCAAAATGCATTAACACAAAATCAGAGAAAGGCATTATCATCAGCAAAAATGGCGTTGTCTGTCAGCCAAGAGGATCTCAGAATACTGGTAGAGTTACTGCAAAATATGGTTGGTCAATCTACTTAAATGCGCATGGTATAAAAGTGGATATATCGCCGAACGGCTACCACATTTTAAAGATCCTGTAAAATTCTGCTTCCCGAAGGATGCACAAAGTACACAACAATGAGGTATTTGCGGTAAGCCTGCGTTTATTCGTTGTGCATGGCGTAAACAATTCCTTCGTTTTCAACATTTCTACACGTAATACGCATCGTAATGTATTTCTTAATTTACTTTTTAAACAGTTGTCAGTAAACTCTACTCACATTTTATAATAAAATCATTTGATAATCACCTGCGTGTTTTCTTCATTACTGTAAATATCGCGCATCAGTTGTGAATTTTTTTACTCAAATAAGGATATTTCATAGTAAATGTAATATATATGTAAATTCTACGTAGCTTCTATATTTTTGTAGTATACAAAAATTCTGAAATTTGTGAAAAAATAAGGGGGTGGAGGATTGTTTCCCTAAATAAGTATTCGTTATAGAGAAAATATTTACCTTATTATTAAGAGCATGTAAAACAGTTTAAATCTTGTCTTAACTTCGTTTTTGATATCTCTCATAGTTTCTGAGCTATCGAGTCAAACAGCGAAGGCAGTATAGAGCCTGAAGTGCTTTACACCCCGCCAGTGGGCTATTGGGCAGCTAAGATAGTTACCGTTGTTCTTACACTAGATCGGTCTATAAGCCCACAAAGTCTCATTTAAATCGGTGAGATGCACTTATCTGTGTTTCCTTCTAAGTGAAGTCATAGTTCAAAATGTGTGCAAAGAATATTTTTGTAATGACTGTTACGTGGTTGCATATACTGCACTTCTTTTACACGTTGCACTACCTCATGAGACAATGTAGGAACTGTAACGCTGGCGTAACTTCACCTACACCTGTACACCAAAGAAACCAGATGATTTTCACTGAGCAATAACAAACTCCTCACTGTAAAGAACTATGCACTGCATTCAAAAAAATCCGAAGACCATCAATTTTCGAACAGATATTAACAACCTCAGTTCAATTTATTTGTCACTTTTACATTTAAACAATAACACAAAAATAACAATGTGTCAGATTCCCTGGCGACACCTCACTTATAATTGTAATTTTGTTCTTTTAAAAAATTGAATTTTTAACCAAGGATGTATATTCAACCCTTGGCTGTAGTTCTTTCATATACAGATTGGGAAAATGCGAAATTATCTATATCAGTATCCCCTCCTCGCTCTTTCGCCGTACATGCGAGAGAGCATGGAGGGGACTGAGTGATATCCCAGCAATTCGATGCGGGAGGTGCTAGTCCACTTGGAACAATGTTGGGATATAGACCTACTGTGCGAAAAGCGCACGTAATAATTTGAAGTCAAGGTCAAGTTTAGACGAAATTAATAAGAAATTCTAAAGACGAAAATAAAAACAGATTCTGATGAAATGAAAGAAAAGAAAAATAAATACTCTAGAAATTCTTATTAAGATCGTCCGTCAGTCTACCTCGTAACTAACCACATCGGTAACCTTGAGCCATTGATTGCCCGCTTGACAACGAGGAGGAGGTAGCGATATGGCTAACTTCGCATTTTCCTAGTCGGTATAAGAAATATTAGTATATAAAAAAAATTTATATTTATAACATTGCGATTTTAGATTTCGTGTCCATAATTTGTCTTGTGTAGATACATTTTAAAAAATTAAAAAAAAACTGTTTAGTTTTATTATTATATTTTAATATTAAAATCCAAATCATACCTATAGATGATTAGTACGTTTATCAAATTAATGATTCCTGTTCATGATCTTCTGAGTGTGGTTTCCTGGCTTCCTCCTGACTCCAATGTAAGTTGTTTTTTCTTTTGTTCAACTGTTTCAATTAGTTGTTTGATCTTATGTTTGCACTTCTGTAGTAAACATAACTGAAGAAGCTGTCAAATAAACAGCGAAAGCTCTAACGAATTAAAAAGGAGTTTCATTAGAATACTACCCGCTGTCTCACCCCGTTATTCACCAGTTTTGTATCCTGTTGTAATAAATGTATTGAAGTTAGGGGAGATTATATTGAAAAATAAAAATTGTTATATTTTACCAACTTTGTTTTTTCTGTATCAAGCCGAGAATTTATGGCGCCTACCTCGTATTTATTTATTTACTTATTCAATAATTATAATTTAATTCTTAGGAGTATTACAGATAGCTCATCCTAAAGCAGTTACTAAAAAATGAGCAATACAATGATGGACATTTTAAAGGATACACCAGTCAACATCAAGAGAAAATACTGAATTTGATTAAGAAGATGTAGCAGCTGACCATTTGGAAAACGAAGTTTCTGACAACAGAGATAGTGCGGATCACGATGGAAAAGAAGAAGAAGCAACCGATGGACGTGAACAGTCACATTCAGATAGTGGCTCTGTTATAACGCAACTGGAACATAATTTATTACCTTCACCCGACCCGGCTATGTGGAATATTACTTTAATGATATAGCGTATGCGTCAAATTCTTGTCGAAAAAGGATCTCGACAAATTAAGAATCACCATTTTCCTAGATACCCGTCAAATTGACATTTTTCCTACTTCCATTATACCAGAATTTTAAGCAATGGAGGAACAGAATGTCATTAATGAATCCTAAAGCCTTCTTTCTACCATGTGTCTGGCGCTCTTTGTGTTTGGTCGTAAATGATGCTACCACTTGCACTGGAGAAACTATTGGATCTTTTCAATGGTTCAAGAACTATATGTATTTTTTTCGGCTCCCCAAAAAGGTGAAGTGTTTTAATTATAGAATTAAAGAAGCATTCGTTGACAATTACTTTGAAACCTTTAAGTACCATACGCATGGTCAGAATAGATGCTCTTAAACTATTGCGATGTGCAATCGGCGCAGTTTACGATGCACTATTCATAATAGCAGAAAATACTAACAGAGATACCGATACCAAGAACAAAGAATTAGCAAAACAAACAAAAAATTACAAATTTATTTGCAGCATTATTTTATGGTATGATATCCTTTTTCAAATGAATAAGGTCTCTTTACTGATGCAATCACTGAAAGTTGATCTCATAGAGTACACTAATATTTTAGACCATGCGACAATATTTTTAAGTAGTTATAGATCAAATGAACGTAGCTGCAAAAGGGTTGGCAGAAGAGTTGGAGATTAAGCCGCAATTCAAATACGTTCATATAAAAACGTAAATTTCTATATGAACACCAAGGTGAGTCCCCTGTAACGGAAGGAAAGAAATTTGTCAACTTTTTCAATTTTCTACTTAGATGCTGACATTGCGGACACCTTAGACTACAATTATATTATCGATGAATTCGCAAAACAGAAGGCGCGAAGGGTTGAATTGTAATTTTAGTTTAATTATTTGTATCTATACTGCATTCTATTTTGTTTTATTGTGCCTTTATTGTACCTTTGCTACAAAGTAAATTAGTTGTTCTTCAAATATATTTCGATATATATTTGTATGTAAAGCCTGTTTCACGTTGCGAGTTATTGTTCAATTAATTGAACAGGTTCATCTTCGATTTTATTGTAACGTGTAAAACGGCAATTATTGGATGTCTTCTTGAGCAATTTATCGTACGAACTGAATGGAACATGCTCTGTTTTTGGCACGATTTTCCGACCATTTTTACTAACTTTGCTGTTTTAATGCCAATCCAGTAACAGAAAAATAGAATTTTGTTCAGTATTTTTAAAGTGAGGATAAATTTCGAAAATTTACGACGATTAAGATGTAATGGATAATTTGGTGTTAACTAAGCGAAACCGAAGTAATCTAAGCAATATCTGTGCCTATGCCGACACTGCTATGACATTGGACAAAAGCAGACTGCCAATTTGTTTTTATAAGTAGATGAAAATTTTCTATTTAGTAATTCCCTTGTTCAACTATTAGTGGAACTAAACGAGTCTTCAGGATCGTTAAAAAATTGTCCAATTGTTCAATTAATTGGCCAATAAATGGATGTGTAAAACAGGCATAAGAAAAAGTTACTTTCCTTGCTATATGCGAATTCCAAATATCCAGAAACAGCAATAAGTACTCTTAACTTGGAAATATTATGCAAGGTATCAGTTCGTTCGTCCACTCGTTTAGCTGGTCAAATATTTATATTAGTGCTAGTTATCAGTATAGAAACCCTCTCTGAATCACTGGATATCGTCTATAAACTTCTTAGTATAGCTTTCATTAAGTATATTGCATTGCACATGAAAGTATGTTATGTGTAATCAAAAAGTAGGCTAGAATGAGTACTTTCACAATGTTTGCATATCGTATTTGCATTTCACTCATTCGTTTTTTGAAAGTAAATTATTTTCCATATTTATATACAGGGTGAATCATCTCCGCGGGCACGGGAGATTGCACTTCTGTGAATGGAGATTGTGTGCATGGTTTCACATTACACATACCGGGTTCCATTTAAACGGAACACGCGATATATTATTGCATTTTTTGGAATCCTAGTGAAATTCTGAGACAAAATGTTATAGATACTGTTGTCCTAAACAAAGGTTTTAGAGTTATTAGGTTTTTTTTGTGAAAAAGTCGACTTTTACAGCAATCGTTATTTCTCCGGAAACGAGCATTATATAGATGTGATTTGGGCATAGAAGGATGTAACATGCACGCGCTTATGTGGTTCTAAACTGCTAATGAGATGCGCGTAATGTAGCGTTAAGTATAACATATTTTCGTTAAGTAGTAACTTTTTTTTTTAATGGAACAATCCGTATATTATTTCAGTTTTGAGTTTTTGGCAAAATTCCAGACAAAAAATATGTTAAAAATCAACCATTCTCTCGTTATAGCGATTTTTGAAATTGAATTGCTGTCAATAGTTATTTTTTAGTGTCCAATTACAGAAACATTGGAACATTTATTGAATTTGATGACATTTAATCATAATTGTATTCACAACAAAACCACATACTATCGCTTTCGAATTCAGAATAAAATTACGTCTGCCTTCAATTTCCGTCATATAAAAGGATAGATAGACATTTTGGAGATTACTTGCCATGGAGCATTTAATTTATTTTAAATTTGGAGCAAGTAATAAACTAGTTAATCGCGTAGTAACCATCTTTTCAGTTTCAGTCATCTTATCTATAAAAAAGATAAATAGACACTTTGCAGATTATTTGCCATAAGGCATCTAATCAATTTTAAGTTTTAAGCCAATAATAAATGAGTTAATCGTATTTATAACGAGTTTCGAAGAGATAAATTAATTTCACTAGCATACAATCATTAAATGTTATCGTATTTAATAATATATAAGCGTGTGCGCATTTTATGCCCTTTTATGCCTAACCTAGGTACAAAAAATCACATCTGTTTAATTTGTATGTTCAGAGAAATAACGATATTTACAGAAATATAATTTCTGTAAATGTCGACTTTTTCAAAAAAAAAGAAACAGTAATGCTGAAACCCTTAGTTTTAGGGCAATACGTAGTAATTTATTACATTTCGCCTCAGAGAAGAACGAAAATTTCAAAAATGCAATGACATATAAAATATTCAATTGAAGAAAATACAACTTTGGGTAGCTACGAACTTATGAGACATACTGTAAGGTTTCAGTATAAATCTAGAACATGTACACAATCAGAAAAAGACCGTTCTCAAAAATCTCCATTCACAAATTCACAATCTTCCGAGTCCAAGAAGATGACTCACCCTGTATATAGATCGGAGCGCAATGATATACGTAAGCTGGGTATTGTGGATACGTTATTGTATGCAGATTATATAATAATAGTTTATTACCCAACGGTTTCCTGTTACAGGACAATATACAAAACAAAAAATACCTATAATAATAAAAAATAATAATTGAAAAGAAAATAGAAAACAAAAATAGATTCAAACATCCTTAATTTTTCTGAAAAACACATCGTCATAGAGTGTATCGGTTACGCGGCACTTAGAAGTAATGGGGGAAAAGGACAACAAATTAACATTATACGTAGAGCTTGCAAATGTTATATCAAGCATTTCCCTAAATTGTTTGTGTATACATATATGTATTTCGTATTCCTTATATTATAAATTATAATCCATAATCTATACCTGTTTGTTACATGAATACGTGAAATGTTTATAGTGCAATTCAGTATGCATTTTTCCTAATAAATGGAATTTATGACGTAATAAAAATTTAGTACAACTATAGTTACATTTTGTTAAAGTATGTTCGGAGGATCATCATTCATCATTGATGAATGATCCATGTTGATTGATGAATTATAAATCAACATGGATTTACTCGTGATTGCAACCAACAAAACAGTTTACTAACTTAGCAAATTGCGGTAATTGTATTTCTTACTAACAGATGGCGAAGGTATCCTGGGAATGCCCATTTTCCTCTCGAACAAATGAAGTATTCAAAATAGACAATATCACCAAATATTATATATTGCACGTACATACATACCTGTTATACGTTTATTGTTTAATATGAAATGCGAAACAATATCCTTATGCGAGCAACTATTTATATGCGTTGCAGTAACATGTGCTGCATAACATGAAGCTTTGTTACATTATGCGCAAAGGTCTTTGTTTTGTCTGTAAAGCTTCTCATTATTCGGCGAGGTATCTTACATAACTTACATTATGGAGAGATAGTATGCATATACATAATATGGTACAGCTCAGCTCGTAAAAGCGAAGAATATCTAACAGTAAGTAGAATGTAAGCGTTTTCAAAAGAGTAGGAAATATGAAACTCAGAATTTCAGATAGCATTTTAAATATACTACTGTCTAAAAACAGGATTTCGTTATATTATGTTGTTTAAAAAACAAAAGAAATACAATCCCAAAAAGTGATTAATTTTGCATTTGCTCTCCCAGTTATAAATAGCGTGAAACATATGTGCTGTAGTAATTGAAAATGCATGTATTGCCTCAATATGCAAGGCCTTTTCACAAGGTAAATTGCATGTATGTACTTCATTCTCTATTTCCTCACGTGGAATGAAAAAAAAAACAATAAAAAATAATGACAATATGTAATATACCTACACGTAGAAAAAACTTGTAATAATTTCTAAATCAAGTAAGCGGCAGATTTCTCTAGATATACACAAGAAAATATAATAATAATAATAATAAATGACTATTGAACCCAATACACTAATATAACAATAAAATAAAGCTACGCTAAGCAATTACATAAAGCAAGTGAGGTTGGGCTTCAATCTCATGGCGAGGCCCAATCGGAACAAAATTTGTTCGCTTCTGCTCAACCCTAACCACGTTATAGATTAAATATAAAAATAAGCATAGATGCCAAGTTAAAAAAAAAGTTAACAATAAAAATTAATAAATGTATGCTACTTAATGCATACACCCAATAATATCTTAACCTAATATCGACAGGCTATACTTGAAAGCAGTTACATTCCAATCAAAAAAAGAGATTAAGCAACAGGAATCAGTCTGAGTACACGCACACTTGCACAGCTATTGCTGAAAAAGAAAGCTGCTTAGCTTATTTTTAAAATTAAAAATACTAATTTTCGTGAATTCATCCGGGATAGCATTATGCATACATTTTATATGTTGAAAAACTGAAGCTTTTTTCATAACGCGCGGTATTGTGAAGTGGTGGGGAAGTCAATATGCGAAAGCGGGTGTTCAGGTTGTGAACGTCGGCCCGAAATGCTATTTTATCATATAAATATGGTGGCGATTTGGATAGCAACATTTTGTGGTAATGTTTGAGCAATTGCTTGAAACTTAATAAATTCCTGAAAAATATATGGTCTTGGTTTAAGCATTTAATTAGAAATATTTTCAACGGTGACTCACCGATTTGTATGAACTTTGGTATCTAGGTCGATGTAAGGCATTTTTCAGAAATCATAATAATAATAATAATAATAATTTTATTTGCCAATTGATCCAATAGGATATAGGCTTCGTCGGAAAATTACAAATATGATAAAATAAAACAGAACACACATGCAATTACAATAAATAAAAAAACCCATGAAAAATTGGTGTCCAGCACTCACAGGTGTACTAGACAAAGAATTCAGAGACACTATAGTAGCAATTCTCAAGAAGATGTTCCTTTAAAAGGTTTTTGAAAATATGTATGTTTTGAGCCTTGATTTGTTGAGGTAAGTTGTTGTAAATTTTTATGCACATGTACCTCGGGCTTTTTTCGTACATTGTTGTTCTGTGATTCGGAATTGCTAATTCATTTGCATTTCGGGTTTTATATCTATTATTGATGTCGCCGTTACGTACAAACAATTCTTTGTACCTATGCGTAAATACAGCACATTCATATATGAAAAGACAAGGCAAAGTCATGATGCCATAACGTCTAAACATTGGACGACATGAATCCATTCTATGCAATGAAAACATTGCCCTTATAATCCTTTTCTGCAGCACAAAACTGCGCAAAAGGTGAGAGGATTGACCCCAGAAAATTACACCGTATCTCAACCTAGACGCAACGTGTGCATGATAAAACATTAGTAAAGTTTCAGAGTTAACGATATACGCCAATCTACTGACTGCATATGCTAAAGAGCACAACTTAGCGCAGAGCTGGGACACATGGTCCTCTCACGCCAAACACTCGTCAATGAAACAGCCGAGAAACTTGGCACTAAACATCACAGGAATCGCTCTGGGCCCTAGTCGTATCAACAACGACCTATCAACTACACTGCGGGCAGAATGGAAAGAGAGCATGCATGTCTTGGTATCGTTAATTATCAAGCCATTATCCCGACACCACATAAGCATAGCACTTGAACAATTGTTACCATTCGCACAAAGATCTATCTCATTACTTCCTGAAAAAATAATAGTGGTGTCGTCCGCAAATTGATACAGGTTATCAGGAATATGATAGTGAAGATCATTGGTAAATAATATAAATAGGAGTGGGCCCAGAACAGAACCCTGAGGCACCCCTTGTACCACACCAGCAGCCGATGACAAGGCATCACGCGTACCACTCCTAACCAAAGTGTATTGCGAACGGTCAGTCAAATATGATGACAGCCAATCCAAAGCAGAACCCCTTATTCCGTATCGAGAGATCTTATGTATTAGCATTACATGATTTACGGTATCAAATGCATGAGACAAGTCAAAGTACAAACCGCCAACTGGTTTCCCCTCGTCCAGGCAGCGATACACTACATCCAGAGCCTCAAAAATTGCGCCTTCAGTTGACTTCCCATTAACAAATCCGAATTGACTTTGCGCAATTAACTTGTTATGCGATAAAAATGACATTATTCTTTTGTACATTGATTTCTCGAAAATTTTGGAAAAGCAAGATAACACAGATATGGGTCTATAATTCGAAATTGACAGCTTACTACCCTTTTTATGGACTGGTATGACTTTCGCACCCTTCAACTCCCGCGGAAACACTCCATCAGAGAACGACTTATTTATTATTTGCGATAGAGGGTTGCAAATGTAATGTGCTACATGTTTCAAAATGTTACAGGGTATCCCATCTAAGCCAGCGGATGCTTTACCAGAAATTTCTAATACTATGTTAAATATTTCAGTTTCAGTGGAAGGGTGGAGGTATAGCGAGCCGGGAAAGCTAAAGTTGCTGCAGCCATCGGGAAAGTTACATTGAGGAGCATCCGAAACAGTAAAATGCTTGCTGAACAGCTCACATAACACGTTAGGATCATCTACTATTTTGTGACTATCCTCCAACACAATGTGATTACTATTGTTTGGTTTTATTTCGCCATTAATAATATTCCATGCACACTTTGTTTTGTTAGTAGCATTTTGCAATAGTTTATCATTATTTTTTCTTTTAGTTTCACTAAGCAAGTTCCTATAGTTGTTTTTGGAAATATCATACTGTTCTTTTGAAAGAAGACCAAGTTTATGCAATTGATGTTTATGACGTATTCTATCTGACTCTATACGAATTTCAGGTGTTACCCATGATTTTCCATTTGTGGTTGATTTAGTTTTAGTTAGGGGAAAAGCTTTATCAAAGTAATAGCAAAACTTATCCAGAAAATATTTAAAGTTATCGTCAACCGACAGATTACACGATAGCCCACCCCAACTCTCTAAGGAAATGCACTCAACAAAATGGGCAATATTGTCACCCACAAAGAATCTCCTATAAGCCACAGCATCCGATCCCGCACCGTCAACCCCCGAACCCAAACAACACAGAGACTGTGCTTTATGGTCAGATAGTCCAGTTTCAAACGTTGTTGCCCTGTAATGCTGAACACCAAGATTTGTAATAATATTATCTATCAATGAGACAGAATGAGATGTAATTCTAGTAGCTTCAGCAATAGAGAAATGAAGATTATAGGATCGTATAAGATCGCTAAATCTATTGCTCAAGCCACCAGTCTTTAACATGTTAATATTAAAATCTCCACATATAAATACAATATCACAGATAAAAGTCACTTTACTTAAAAGGTCGTCCATATACTCAAAAAATATGTCAATATTAGAATTTGGAGATCTATAAATGGTTACAATAATCACAGATTTATCCTTAAGTTTGAGCTGACTGCAGCTGTACTCAAATGTTTTCTCTGTACAAATTACGTCTACTTTCTTTTCGTGAATTGACAGGTCGTTTTTAGCGAATACAGCTGTTCCACCTCCAATATAATTAGTTCTGCATGAATGACTTATCAGTTTATAATTACTTATTGCAAAATACTCACACTCAGATTCAGTGAGCCAATGTTCAGATACGCAAAACACATCAGGCAGTTTATTATTTAGAAAAACTTCGGTTATAAGTCGCTTATTACGAATGCTTTGCATATTAACATGAATAATGCTTAGGTCATAATTTTTATTTATCTGTTCATCGAGTATGTCGTCACTAGCGATAATATTTGGTAAATCAATACCCTGAACATAGTTATCTATAAAAAAGAGCGAGGAACTTCAACATTTGTCAAAGGTACAAGGTTATTTTTAACAAAGTTATAATTGTTAGAGTCTGAAATGGTCATACATATATGAGAAAATACATATACTTTGTCCCGAAATGACATATGTAGATTGCGTGTCGGTCGCCTTAAAATACTATTAATATCTACATACTTAACAAATTTTAATTGACTTACAGCATTAAATAGTTGACAGTTTATATTATGGACCAGACCATTGTAGGTTTGTTTTCCCTTATAATATGGTACAGAAACGCAAACCACATTCGTTCTAGATAATGACGAAAACAGTTCAACAAAGTAGTTTTTCTTTGGAATGATGCCTCTTAGTGCGTCATTGGTTCCGGCGCAAATTATTACAGTATCATGGACATCGAACTTCTTCGTCAAATTTCTAATATCTTGTGTAACAGCTTCAAACGTAGCGTTGGGTTTAAACACACATTCTGCAGTACGTTTTGGTAACTGCTTACGTAGTATATGTCCAACATCCCTTCCTTGACTATCTGCCAACAGAAGCACTTTGCCAGTTTTGCAAAATCCGCTGTCAATTTGAACTGATGGTGTATCACTCGGGGAAGTTTTTTTATTGTTGATGGGACATTGACCTCTTGTATTTTTCAGATATTATTAATTACCAACTCCAAAGTTATGGAAATATGATGTCACATAGCATTTGGAAAAGGTTGTCTAAATATTCTTTCATACGTATGTTATGGTGGTGTCCATTTTGAGCAGAAAGTTTGAGTAATTCTCCAATAAGATGCATCTAGTTGGGTTAGTCCATAAAATAGACTACTACTTTATTAATTCTGATAACGAACATTTAATGCAAAATAAAGTACAAAATTTGCTTTTAACTGTTTTAAGTAAAAATGTGTACCGTGCTTTACAATTCTTCTTGGTGGCCCTCTGCGTGTCTTGTATAGCATTCGCCATAATATGAGAAGTTAATTAACAACTTTCTCCAAGTGAAAGTCATTTTTCCTCTACTTCCATATTTCATAATCCATTAGAGATAAACTCAGAGTTCTAGCCGATCCATTATCCGTTAGAAATTTGGTTTAGATATTGGATCACATGATCGCAGTAATGAGCGAGACTGTCATTATATTGGGAAGTCATAGTAGTCTTGTTACCGAGGGAATCAGAATCGAGAATTCATTCTACAGCAACTCTTAATATTTGCGATTGCCGAAATTTGGTTGTCCATTGGTATCTGCGTTATTTTCTCACCAACGCTCATCATTGTATTACTACTTATCTACTTTACATTTAGGAAGCTGACACATTGACTACTATTATAGGCAAATGGCTAGAGTATCAATAACCTAGTGGATATCGCTTTGTAAGTTGAATTTTAATAGCATATTATTGTGTTGTCTCTTATCAAAAACACGTTAAAAATATAATTTGTTTTGAGGGCAAAAATGCTGCACTTTTGGTTTGCTTACATGGTTACTTGGTCACTACAAGTAAAATAGTGAAGACGAATTTAAATGGAGCCAGGAAGATAATAAAATTCACAATAAAAGATTCGCAGGACTCGTTTCTATATTGGGGAACAATTACAGGACCACGTGGTCAAAAAAAGTTAAAGTTGTCAGCCATTTTTGTGGCAGGAGAAAAATGAACATTCTTAAGGGAAGTTAGTCTACAGAAATTAGGTTTTGTTTCAAGTTAATATTTAAACAGAAAAGTATGTAATCAATAATATGAAATAGGAATTATAGGTTTAGAAATTTTTGTAACTATTAAGCTGTTCGAAATGTGTTTCTATTCTGTTATATTTCATTGTGTACAGTATTTTATTCTCTGAACACGCCTCCAGTGCTTGGATGAATTTTTTTAAAGCTAGACTAATGGTCATATTTAAATTGCAATACTACTAAGAGCTTTAGAAAAACGTATCAGAGCATTAAAAGTGTATATTCAGTTACAGAAACATGTACGATATTCCTAATTTAGATTTTTTCAAATAAATTATTACTGTAGTTGACAGTAAAATGTGTAGTGACATGGCAAACGTAATTAAAAAAAAAGTAACAAATCTTTAAGATTACGAAGCGTATAAAATTCATTGAAATTCAATGCATTTTCTACTACAAAATGTGAGAGCAGTTTGAACAAAAACATTGTTACAGTATTTTTTCTTAATTTTGATGCTTTACTAAACTTGTAATTTTACTTTAGAGTTGTTAGATGTGGTTTTACAAAACAAAATTTTATTTTACATGTAGTTATTCTTGCAAATGTTTTTGGCAACTCATAAATACGAGGGTGTATCAAATATAAACAGGATTGATTTTCTTAAAAATTGGGTTGATGCACCGGTAGCCTGTACCGTTAGGGAAAGGGGAGAACCGACAGCAACTCTCTCGGGTCCCTTTAGTGCAAAAAAAAACCATGAACGAGAAAGAAGTGCATGTCTCCGTGGAGCAGCGGATTATCATCAAGTTTTTGGCCCAGGAGAGGGTGAACCCAACCGCAATTTTGCGGCGATTACAGACATAGTTCGGGGATAACATCCTGTCGAGAACCCATGTGTTTGCATGGCACAACAAAATTTCCGGTGAAGGCAAAGACGCGGTTGTCAGCCGGAAAGGTAATGGCAACAATTTTTTTTTGATCGGCAAGGTGCTTTTCACATTGAGTTTCTCCACGATCGACGCACAATTAATGCACAATATTATTGTAAAGTACTGGATGCCGCGAAATTGTCATTTCTAAGGAAAAGGAAGAAGCAATTGGCCAGAAGTGTCATTCTTCTGCATGACAACGCCAGGTCTCATGTGGCTAACGCCACGTTGCAAAAAGTTAATGTGTTAGGATGAGAAACGCTTGAACATCCACCCTATAGTCCAGACTTTTTGAACCCCTCAAAGAAGCGCTTAGAGGTCAGTGTTTCGACGACAACGAAGCGGTGGAAGCGTTTGTGCCCCAATGGCTACACGAACGTTCGAAGAATCTTTACGATGATGGAATAAAAAAGCTCCCAATCCGATGGGAAAAGTGTATTTCTAGAGCGAGAGAGTATGTAGAAAAATAATATATATTTGTAAGCTTAGTTAAATAAAGTTAGAATTAAAAAAAAAAAACGAGTCTCGTTTATATTTGATACACCCTCGTAGCAGAATACGCTTTGAAACAATAATAAATCGGTATAGATCAATTTATTATAGCTATAAAAATTTACATTGTCTGGCAACACAATAGATGTCACAAGAGGAATTTTTATTACCAATTCATGAACAAACATAAAAACTTTTGCCTGTTTTAAAAAGCTCTTACAATATTTTTTTCCATAAATCCATAACAGGAAAGTGTTTCTTCTTGTTACACTTACCTGATAATGTGATAATACAGTATATGTACGAGACAGGCGCCATAAATTCTCGGACTGATACAGAAAAAATAAACTTGGTAAAATATACTTACTTACTTAATCCCGGGCCTCTTTTACCTTACGGTGTCGAGGCTGGTAAAATATAACAATTTTTATTTTTCAATATAGTCTCCCCTAACTTCAATACATTTATTATAACGATCGATTAATAATTCTATACCCTTGTAAAAATAATCTAAAGTTTTTCCTTCGAAATGTTGTATTACAGCTGCTTGCAACTCACTACCGTCCTTAAAACGACGTCCCCTAGGGCCTTTCTTTAAATGAGAAAATAAATAAGAACCATTTTTTCATCTCCTGTGACAATGGACTCCAAGCTCGGTTTCGGGTCGTTTCCACACGTTTAAAAACGAGTGTGTATATTCGACTCGACGTTCACGTTGGAGAGCAGAAAGAAGATGCGGTACCCGTCTTGCACTAACCTTATTCTTACCAAAACGGTTATGGAGAACTGGGCGAATACTTGTTTTAGAAATGTTAGACATCACTGCAAATTCCTTCACTTTCAAACGACGATCTGCTAATACCGTTTCTTCAATAATTGAAATGTTTTAAGGCGTTATCAGTTCAGTTGGCCAACCGGGGCGCTCTTGTCCCAAATAGAAACGTTTTGTCCATTTTTTACAATGGAATATGATGGAGATAAATCACCATAAACGCCGTCTAAACGTTCATTTGTTAAAGATTTAATGACCGCACGGTACTCAATTTTCGTTACCTGAGACATCTGCATGCGCTAATCACATTGTCTGGCTGGATACTAAAAATTACTACTCTTCGAACCGTTGCGTCTGTTGCGTCATGGTTACATATATGCGAGACCTACACTATATAGTGTAGGTCTCGCATATGTGTAGCCATGACGCATACGCTCGAACCTGTGTAAGCCTGTCAGGTTGAGAATTTATGGGGCCAACCTTGTATATTAGTTTCATAATTATGGGTGATTGGAATTTGTTTCCGCTAACAGTAGCGATGCATGTTAATACACATACGCGTACAAAGATTGTATATATTAACTGAAAATTTTGTTTTCATAATATTGTCGTTATTTTGTGGGCATATTGATTTATTGTATACAATAATATACAAACATACTATTCACTGTCACATCTTCCAAAATTTTAAAGATTTGCAAAAATTCCAAGTAAAAGAATTATTTCTATAATTTGAGATTATTAGTATAATAACCAAAGTATATACCAAAGTACATGTTCCTATAATAAACATTCATTTATTAAAATAATAAACTCGTTCGCTGGAGCAATTTTGATAAAAAAAATTATTATATTAATGTACTTTGTATATGTAACTATTCAAAAACCTGTATTACACAAATAAAATAAAATTGGAAACTCAAAATTTCTATAGGTAAGTAAAGTAAACAGAATATAAAGTACTTCCCTTAATCCTCTCTGGATACCGATTATTCTACAAATAAATTAGAAATTAACAAACTATAGACCGTTTCAACCTCCGTATGCAGTATGGGATTTAATAGCGATGCGCTGTAGAAGATGCAAAAAATTTTTGTGTTCTAGAAAGATTTGAAAGTGTTTTAGAGAAAGATTCTGATTTTGGCACACCAAGACAAATTTGTGAAGGTGCGTCAATATAACCGTTAAGTTGTTCCAAAGATTATTTCAATTACGGAAATATAACGTCAGTAGATGTAGAACGTTCGTTTTCTGCATATAAACACACTTTTTCCTCACGTCGCACTCGGTTTGCCGAAACAACTGTGGAAACATCTAATGTTGCAGATATTTAGCAGACATTATTCACTTTGTGATTTCACGGAAGATTCTTAAGACGGTAAGTGTTTGAGCACGTATTATATGTTATTTTTGACCATTTATTTTGTGTAAACTTTTATGTGCCCGCCACTGGCTGTTGGCGCAAATTGAGCAACTCTAGTGATAACCTATACATTTTGTTATAGCTTCCACTGCATTAGTGGAACATCTACACAGAAAACGAGTAAGGCAAAGATATTTAGTCGTAAGGAAAAACATAATTGCCAATGTGTTCAATTATTTTAATAAATCTATGAATGTAAGTGTTGCTGCCCAAGAAGCAAGGAAAGCTTTATGTTGCTCACAGTGTATGATATATAATATACAGCAGAAGCAACAAAAAGGTTTGCATTATCAAGCCCCAAAAAAAAAACAAGAAACGGAAAAGCATACAAGTAAATGACCGATTACGTACATAATGGAAACACGCAAACATGTGTTGGACGTAAAATGCATGGATTTTTATACAGAATATGCCACCTACTTCAAATACAATTCGTGCTTCTATCAATGGTGATGACGATCTCCCTGACTTCATCATATGGATTTTTAATTTAAAAACATAGAACGGAAAAGTATACTCATCAAACGAGATGATATTTGTGGAGGCACAAATACTTATAAAACATCAAGGAATCTAAACAAGGTACAGTTTACTTCTTTACATTCTATACTTTTCATTTGCTTATTTATTATATGTATACAAATTGTTAATTTTACATTATTTTAGCTCGAAGTATATATAATATATACAGATGAATCATCGGCATTCAGTAAATAAAAAATGTATAAGCATTATTCAAAACAGTCGACAAGCTTTTAACAAGGACTAAGCCCTGGTTTCAAATCACCCTTTGGTGTTAAGCTTTGTTTTGCGTTAGTTCATGCTCGTGTTGCTAACGGTTTTGTTTCTGGTACAAAATATAGATTTTTTTACAAGAAAAATGCTACTGACGATCACCATGAGACGAATTCAGAAACATATAAATATACTGAAGAACTCAGCAACTGTTCTTGATAATTCCAATGATAGCATGGAATAAAAACCAAATTATTGAATGGTTTCGTGGAAAACAAATACTAACCACTTACGATGTGCTAAACAGAGACTTGCTGGTTTGCGTACCACCAATTAAATGGCAGTATGATAAAAACAGAATTGACGAGTTTGCAAAAGGAAGAGGGCATAAAGTTCTTCGATTACCACCTTATAATTGTGGCATATGTATATGTACAGAAAAAACAACACTTTTTTCTTTTTTTTTGTAATTATTTAATCTTTTAATAAATATTTACGTCAGTAAAGAGTATTAAAATATGTGTAGGTTTATTTCTTAGTTTTTGGAAATAAAAAAAAATTAAGTATTCTTACTTTTTACATTACATATTATTGTTCAAGTAATTTAAACAGTATTGGGATTTTTTAAGGCATTTTTGCTATAAGCTCTCTTTTTTGATACACAATATCACAAATAGTTTATAAGACCAACCCCGTGCATTCAATTTAATGAATATTCGACAATCTAAATATTAAATCAGTCTATATCCCTGTGTATATTTCAATGTTGTCCTCAAACTTTTATGGAGTAGTGTAATCACAAAATTTTTATATATTTTTGTTTTAATTATTGCCCATTCTTCTCCTCTAGCTTTTTGGTGTTAATTTTCAAATTATCATATCAGCTTCTAAAACACTCATAAAGGTTATGTTTTGATCGCACGAAATGTCAAATAATGAACCAGAAATAGTAATGGAACATATAATTGGACGATTTGGCAACCATGAATCGAATTCCCACAAGGCGTATACTGCATACGGAGGTTGAGACGCGCTGTAGTGCGCTATATAGACAGTTAATTGCGAAAAAGTTGTGTGCGTAACTACGTAATTAAAACAGAAAGAAAATAAATAACAAAACCAACCAACATCTAACAGAGCATTAACAAGCTTTTTACTATTACGAAACCTTGTCGTACTGTTTATGAGGCTTCATATATAATTTTATTAAAAATGCATATTATTTTATTAGAGAAGAGAACACAAAGGAGACGAATGTAATTTAAAAATTATAAAGAAAACCCAAAAAAAGAAACAAAAAATAAAACTGGTTATAGCCGTTGAAATAAAAGTCGCTGTTTTAAATATGCCATAACCTTCTTTATTATCCTGAACCAAAATAAAACCGTTATCTACTTGAAATAGAAATAATTTAGAGAAACCTAGAAAGAAAAATGTTTGATAATTGTAAATATTGAAACATACAAACGGAGCATGGAAAATATTAGCAGCGAAACCATTGCTGTACAAGCAAGAAGGACTATCAAGGAAAGTATACTTACTACTTACTATAAGAGCTACTCTTTGGTTTGCAAAAATCTGTTTCTGCAAACCGATTTTCAATGAAGTTATAAAAGTGCAATACCGACTTCCAAAAGTAGTAAACAGCCTTTACATACCAAAACGTAAAAAACTGAAGTATTATTTAGTTAAAGGCAAATCGGAATCGGAAACTTTCTTGTCTTAAACGGAACATAGCATATTTTTATGCTTTTGGAAAGACAATCCAAAGGCGAATCCAACGATACCACTTATGTTATATTTTAGCTTAAAAAGTATTACGATATGCAGCAATAAAAGTTATGATAAACTGCTTTTTGTAGCTATGCAATGTTGGCTAGGAACAAGCACCAAACTCTCTCCTGTGATGTAACGTCAGGTTGACCAAGAAGCTCATTGAGGGGCAACGAAAACATAATAGTTGCCAAACTATCAAATTTCAAATCTAAAAGCGTAAATTATTCTTACCTCAGTGCAACAAGGGGTAAGTAAAAGGAAAAGGAATTATTTTTCCGTTAATACCTAAAGTTCTTACATTGGAATAAGTGGTTGTACCTTATATTTCAGTTTATATCAACAGCACGTATCCCATATTTACACCAGATTGAAAAAGCGCCTTTTGGCACCCATTTCTGCCAATATCCCATTTTTCAATTATCCCCTTCTTGCATCAAGACCGTGATGCAAGAAGGGGATAAGTGTAATTTTAATTGCTTCAAGTAATTTTAATATTCGGTAAATCTGGCAAAAATTACAATAGTAGCATAGCGAAACATGGCGCCCGCTATCCTTGCACTAATAAAGGAACACCGGCAACCCGAAAATTCAGATTTCGATGAATCTCTAGAGACTGAAAAAGTACCTTGATACAAGAAAGACACATTTTTTTTTAGAAACTGAATAGTTTGATTTCGGCGTTCAGCTCGCTGCAAAAAATTTGCACAATTTTTAAATTTTTGTAAATGTCTCAAAAAGTCTAACAGATATAAGTTTTTTGAAGAACATAATTTGAAGTATATTACATAGTCTCAATGGGTCGGCAAGCGGAATGGGTGCTCCTTTACATTTTTATTAAGAATATTATTGAAATTAAAGGTACAGCCTGTGTTTGTTGTGTCTTTAAAGCTGTAATGTATCGTTGGCCTTTCTAGAAAATGTTATAAATAACAGTAATTAAACCAAAAATAATGCTAATGTAGCTCTTGAACCAATGCAAGCAGAGAAAAAAGAGAATACTAGCTCACGGACATATTTCTGCCTACCTGGCGTCATCAGCCTGGCTACGAGCACTCACCTCTGCTCTGAGCTATATTAGCGTTATTTTTGGTTTTGTTACTAGGCATTTTTTCATGTGTATTTTTATACATCATGATGAGCCTGAGAGATCATTTTTACGTGCAGTTCCCTAAGCGCTTAGGCGCAACGACATTTTGTGTTCAGCACTCCATCACCTGCTCGATAGGTGGCGGGCATCTGTACTCCGGTGTGTATCGCCACGGTCTAGGACGACATGAATGTGTTTTTTGGCGCTAGGGGCCGCCTGGAGATATTTTCAGTGCTGTTGTGGACACTGATGGCATAAACCGAGAGGTGGACACAATGCGGGCAGAGCAGAGAGGTGAGTGCTCGTAGCCACGCTGATGGCGCCGGGTAGGCAGGAACATGTCCGTGTGCTAGTACTCTCTTTTTTCTCTGCTCGCATTGGTCTTGCCGAGAATGATTCCACCAATACTATGAGCTATATTGGCATTATTTTTTGTTTCGTTATTAGGCATTTTTTCACGTGTATAACAGTAATTATAAGTACTTTTCAAACTTCGGTATATGTAATTCGAGAACCAGGTATTACTGGAGCATCGTAAATGCCCTTGTTCCACAACCACATACTCCACAGCAGATTTAGTTTGAATATTTGCTGTGGCATACATAAAAACCAAATTGTCAGTCTATATCTTTATGAAGGCACTCTTACAGGAGAACAGTATATTTCAACCTTACGCAATATGCTAGAAGAATTCTTAGGCAATTCAAATCTTAAGGAGCGGGCTCTTTCATGAGGATGATTCTTCTGTGCATAATTCTTTGCAAACCGCAGAACCTTTAACTGAGATCTATGAAACTGAAATGCAACCCACGGACCCGCTAATTGGCTGGCGCGCTCCCCCAATCTCTCACCCATGAATTTCTTCTTGTGGGAGTTCTTAAGGAACATCATGTACAGGCAGCGATATAGAAATATGGGGGTACTGCGGAACGCAATTGAAAGAACCATATGATAGTGACAACTTTTCATAAAATTAATAAATGTAGATTTTATCTTATTACTTTTGTTTTCCATTTTAAGGCTATAGTACCATAAAGATATTTTTCGTTTTTTCCTACCGATTAATTGAAAAATATACAGAGTGTTCAATTCATTCATGATTGCGTTTTTATTACATTGATTAGAGCCGTAGAAAGTATGTTCTACTAGGCAGCACCCTATCCGGAAATGTTTCGCTGTAACACTGCAGGGCTCTTTCGCATATCCTACTGCACGCAAAATAGGCCTCAGGCATGTTACACTCAGTAACAATAATAACAATTGTAAAACGCATGAACACAAAATTAAAAAAGAAATAAAAAAACCGGAGGGGAAAACCCATTATTCTCACTACTAAGTTCTCTAATTGGTTGCAATGCCGAACAGGATTTGCAAAGGGTCAAAAAAGCAACGCTTGCCTTGCTTTAATTCATATTTCAAATCGTTCATCTTAAAATTTATCAAATTTCTTTGCTCTCTCATTTTGGGGCCTTAGCGTTATAATAGTAATTTATTTGAAATATCATTCTTTATCGATTTGTTGAAAAATATACAGGGTGTTTAATAAACTAAAACGACTAACTTAATAGCTGCTTTAATAACGTAGTTATTACAGTTTTAATTGTCCAATGTAAATTTCATCGTATCTCTTTTGTTTTTCATTTTAGTACTATAGTACTATAAGGATATTTTACGCAAAGCCTCATTTCCTATCGAATAATTGAAAAATATACTGGGTATTCAATTTAAAAATATAAACAATTCAAGTTAGCGCTGAAATGCGATATGCAACTGCTTTTTCTCAACACCATTGTGATCAGCGAAAAAATCACTTCATCTTTGGTAATTTAATCAACATCGTAGCTACAATAATAACAAAGTTAAATTAGAGGCCTCATAACCTCGAACAATCTGTATACAGTTGTATACACGACGATTCTGCATTTATCGTAAATAAATAAATTTTTGTAAGGAGTAAAGAGGAGCCCAGTACCTTTATTTATATTTGTATAACATGGGATTTTATAAACAACAAGAGTTTGTTTGTTTACTGGTATTTTGTCTTTTAATTTGGTAAATGCAAAATCGAAGCTGTTATAATTAAAGCTGGCCACGAGCGATACCGCGCAGTAGCGTAGAGTCGACCAGGCCTCGCGTTCCACTAGAGTTATTCTGCTACTAGAGATGTTTGCTGCCGCAAATAATTTCGCTCATCTTTTAAATAAAAATTAAATAACACGTGCTCAAACACTTACCATTTTAAGAGTCCTCCGTGAAATCACAAAGTGAATAATGTCTGTTAAATATCTGCAACATTAGATATGTTTCAACTGTTGTTTCGGCAAAACTAGTACGGCATGAGGAAAAAATGCGTTTATATGCAGAGAACGAACGTTCTACATCTAGTGACGTAATATTTGCGTAAGTAAAATAATCTTTCAAATAACTTAACGATTCTGTTGACACACCTTCACAAATGTGTCTTAATGTGCCAAAATCAGAATTTTTCTCAAAAACACTTTCAAATTTTCCTAGAACAGAAACAATTTTTGCGTCTTTAATCGAGCATAGCTGTGCGTGAACATGTTGCACTATTTGTAGAGAGTCCTCTAACGGCACCGCAGGATTTTGTAATTTTTCTATTGCATCTGCTAGCCCGAAGTAATTGTCGTGAATGATTTTTAAATCCATTTTAACCTGACTATCATGAAATTTCGACTGGCTTTTCTGGATAGCGGCAGCTTCCTTTGTATCGAATTGTAAAACCACGTTCTTAATATTGTCAAAGTATTTATGATAATAAAACGCGGCCTGCAACCATGTTCCCCAATGAGTTAGAATAGGTTCTGGTGGCTCTGGTATACGGGGGCACAGTCTGTGAAATTCGCGAATACGTTTCGGTGATTTGACAAATATTGCTTTGGTATGCGCTATTAAAGCGTCTACCTCAGGATAACATTTTCTGATACTATCCGCACAAGATTGAGAGCATGAATTTTACACGTAATGTGTAGCAAATTAGCAGAATGCTTTTTAAGAGACCGGCCTACAGAAAGCATGTTTGCAGCACCATCACTCACTAACATCAAGAGTTGGTTTGTTGAAAGTTCAAATTTGCCAATGTATTTAACACTAACTTTGAAATTACTTCGGCAGTACACTGTTGTATTCGTTTGGAGACTAATAGAATTGAAGGTGCCGATTGATGAGGTTCCAATTTGCGTGCCATTACATTAAGAACAGAATGTTTCTTCCGATCTGTTGTTTCGTCGACACATAACCACAATTTTTGATCTTTCAACTCCAATTTTATATTTTGTTCAATATGTTCGCGCGCAGATGGAACAATTCTTCGTAACGATGTTCGACTTGGTAATTTGCACTCCGAATAGTTATTCCAAAAGCAGATAAATGGTTCCTTGTCTAGTAAATTAAACGGTATATTACATGCCATAAAGGTAACGCATAAATGAAATATAAATTTTTCATTGTCTCGTGCGCAATTTCTTTTTGAGACATGCTTTTCACTATTTACGTGTCGTAGACAATGTTGTCTGGACCAACACATTAACGGAATTTTACAGATTAAACATTTAATTTTAGCACCTTCATATATTAAGTCTGGAATTTCTGCAATAAATTTTCGAAGTTTGTCCGACCGCGGTCGTTTTGCGACGAAATCATAATTTTTCTAGGACAGATAAACAATTGCGCAAATGAGTGGCAGCGAAAATGTCCGTACTGCTCCGCAGACGAAGTAATACTACCGTTCCTCTCGGTCCGAACTGATTCTACGCCGATGCGCGGTACCGCTCGTGGCCAGCGTTAGTTATAATTTTCATGTGCAAGATGGATACTATATGAGGATAATACTTTATTTATTTTTCTGACAAGTGGAGAACATATGGAATACTAACATAATTTATTTTTGTAATTGTAGTATTGACTTTCACGACGCGTGAAGGGTTGTAAAATATATAAAATCTACTTAATGTTATGTTTTGTACTAGATTTTGAGGATAATGTTTTTGAAGTTTTATAATTTTAATAACTTCGGTAATATTTCGCCTAAATTCTGAGGCAGTTAATTTTGTGGTTCTGTTAATTAAGTCTGAAATAATATTCTTTTTTTAGGAAAATGGTTGGGGGGAATGAAAATTAAGGTAAGTGCCTGAAAAAGTGAGTTTATATACATATAATTTTGTTAATATTTTAGTTTCTCAACGATAGAGTGTGAGATCCAGAAAATTTATTTTATTGTTCTATTTCCAAAGTAAATTGTAATTTTGGATGAAAATTGTTAAACTTTTGATGATAATGATCTATTTTATCAGTTGGAATACATGTTAAGCAATCGTCTACGAATTTGTTAAAAAGGGTGTCTTTAAAATGCAGCATGTGTTTTAGCTGATAAAGTAGAATATTTTAGAGATTTTTTGCATGTGACCGAAAGAAGAGAAATTGTTTAAAAAGAAACCTATTTATCGAAACGTGTTGACTCATATTTTCTGAATCCAAAAATTAATTTATCATCACTAATGTTCGTGCCGACAATATGCTACAAACGTGCATATAATTGCCAAGTTAGTCAATCTAATTATAGTAAAAAAGACAGACCAGCACGAAGGAATGAAGTCTTACAAGTACCTCAAGCGCTTGTACCAAATAAGATTATTTTTCAAATCCAGTTAGTCGTCACTCTATGACACAGATACGAAAATCGCATCGATAAAGAGTCACAATACCGCCACATGTATGCGACATTTTCATAAAGTATAAAAAAAGGAAAAATTTGATTGGATCTCTACGTTCGTATACAATAACGTTGCAACAGTCAGTAAGCCCTATATTGAATATTGGAATACTGCAGGGTGAGCTCATGTGAAGCTATCTTTATTGAGAAAATGAATACAGTTTCCACGACAGATACAATTGTTTAGTTATCAGCAAGTATGTATGTCTATTCGGAATAGCAATATGCGGAAAATCCTGATAAAGTTTGCATTGCCTTTGAGGATTGCGTATAGTACGCTAAAAAAAATGCATTCGGGTATTTTCTAATCTCTTTCACACCTCCAACTTTTTTGTAGATACATACTCACATTTCTATTATATTATAAAGTAAATTGCCGCGTAGTAGAGGGGCTAAGGCAGTTGAATTTTTAAATAAGTAATAAACAAAAGCTTTTTAAAGTTCCGGTACATGAAAAGAAAAATTTAAGTGATGTAAAAGTCTAAAAAGAAGTTGGTCATTCTAAATGAAAATTAGATTTCTGTATTTGTCCTTTTTTTTTGTAGCGGTGAGTGCGATTTACATTTCTTTATCTGCTGCTGCGAATACTTGAAAGTCATCTATATGATGATCAGCTCTGAAATGTAAAAGAAATATACTTCAATATCCAATCATTCTAAAATTCTTTGATCTTCTATAAAGGATGTTGCTCCTGGTCCACTGTTCACCCTAATTTAGAGGATATTTGGGGTTTTTAAATAAAAACGTTTGTTATATTTTCGGTTACACTGGAAGTTGTACATTATTCTTTGTTGCCTCCCAGATTGAAAAATTAATTTGAATTATTTTTTATAAAATTACAAAAGTTTTTGCAAGTTTTTAATGCGTAGAACGTATAGAAGGGCTATCCGTGGTTTCCATTTTGGGCGAATTTTACCCTACATTCTGATGCTTTAGGGTAAAATCATATCCTACTTTCCCTTTTCGCCCACAAATGATGAAACTTCTCCCTAATTCTGACAAATTTTACCTCTTTCATGATAAAACTCGAATTTTTTGGATGTATTTTTAGGAGAAACAGAAAAGCTTGACTCTATGAAAGGAAATAGATCACAGATACAGTAGAAGACAAAGCAAAAAATTAATTTCATTTGAAAAATGTTCAAAGAGAATCTAATAGAGCATTATCTATAACAGATCAGTCACTCTTACAATCATCTTCAGGAACTAGCTCGCTCCTTAATACTGAACGGATCATCCAGGAGATATCGAATCATGATCAGCGGAAAAATAATATTGTAATCTTTGGTTCTGCTGAAGTTGCATGTAAAACTAATAATGAACAAGTCTACATTGATGTTGATATGGTTAATGATATTTGCTCTTCATTAGAAGTCAGTGACGCTTCCTTTAAAGTATCCAGGCGAGGTAAATTTGATCCATATCTTCCCACCCGATGTAGACCGATTAAGGTTTGCTTTTCTGAGGAATCTTCTGCCCATGCCATTTTATGTAATGTTAGAAAAATGAAAGCAATATCAAAGTTCTCTAAATTGTCAATATATAAAGATCGCACACCGATGCAATTACAAATTCATAAAAATGCTAAAGCGGAGTTGAATGACCGTGTTTCTAAAGGGGAATTAAACTTAAAAATTAAATATAAAAAAGGAATACCTACCATAATCAATTCTTTAAACTGAATAGCTCCAACGCTGTATTAAAAACCTTTGATATATATTGGCAAAATGTACGTAGTCTTAGAATAAAAACTCACTCGTTTTTTACTGCCGCTTGTGAATCATCGTATGATATTATTGCTTTCACTGAAAGTTGGCTTGATGATTCTGATCTAGAATTAGTACCTTCTTGCTACAACGTAGTCAGACATGACAGAAAATATTCTTTTATTGGTCGTTCTACTGGTGGTGGTGTTTTTGTTGCATTATCCAACAAAATTTCTTACGAGATAGTTGATACATCTGCTATTTGCTCTCTTGTTCCTTTGGTAGATATCGTTATTTGTAAATGTAAATTCTATTCTGTACCGTTTTACATAGCAGTCGTTTACGTGCCTCCTAACACTGCAACAAGACTTTGAATTGTGAATTTCTTTTACTTGGTGATTTTAATTTGCCACAATTTTCAGTTAATCCCTTGTCTTGCCCTTTAGTTATGTGTCTCACTCACTTAACCTTAAGCAATTCAATTCAGTTCTTAACTGTAACAACCGGCTGCTTGATTTAGTTTTTTTCGAACGGTTTTTCTAACGTTATTGTATCTCCTGATGATTTTCCATTTGTTCCATTAGATTCTTATCATCCATCCTTAGCTATTTCTTTAACACTTGCAAGTCCCAATCGATTATCTGCATTTCCATCAAACAGTAGCAATCGTTATAATTTTCGCAAAGCCAATTTTTCCAAGCTTTAGTCTGATCTTCTTTACACTGGTTGGTCATTCTTGGAAGACTGTACCGATGTTAATTGTGCTTTTGATGAGTTGTACAAATCTTTGCATCAAATATTGGATAATCCAGTACCTAACAAGTTTACCTCTACGCAGTTCACTTATCCGACATGGTATACAAAAGATATAATTTCTAACCTCAAATTGAAGGAATATTACCGGCGAAGGTGGGGAATTACAGGCAATTGTTATTTTAACAACCAGTTTAAGCGTCTACGCTCCATATACAAAGCAAGCATTTCTGCTGCTTACTCCAGTTACCTTCAGCTAGTGGAAACCTCGATTAAAGCTAAATCTAAACAAGTTTTTCAGTTTATTCATACAAAAAAAGGAACTACACGTATACCGAGCGTCCTATTTCGTAATGATATATGTATGTATTGACTCTCCTTAAGAAATAGTTGATGCTTTTGCCGAGAGGTTTTCTTCTGTACATATTGACAGCACAGATTTCCTTGAAACGTTTGACCATTCTAATTCTATTCCCTTCACATTACAATATGTTTCTGAAGAAGAAATAATTAGTATTATATCGAAATTTCAACAGCGCGACATTGCCGGTGATGATCTAATACCAAATTATACCTAATGCGCACGTCTGATGAGTCATTGAAAGTGAAATTTATTTTAAATAACTATGTCAAACTAAAGTGACTAAACTACATGTCTTAACATTTTGATCGTGTTTTCACCCCAATAACGCCCAATGAAAATCGGAGAAAATGAATGCAGCCAAAGTAATCTCTAAATACCTATATACCTATCAAATTATTAACTTTTACTGCCCTAGTTTGCCATTGGTGTATTTGAATGAGACCACTTATTAAAAAAAAAGATTGTTGAAAATTTTATGCCAATAATTGCCACAATTTTGTCCTGCACATCTCGACACAAGCATTGTTGAAATATCTGCGGCCGGGTTACATAATTGTGTTAATGCTGCTACAATATTTGTACTACAATATTGTCGTACATTGTTCCAAGTGATTTTTTCCGTGTAATTTTTGAGATAATTTGAGGTTTTTGTGAAGTTCCGCTTTTTCTTTAACGGCCGATATTCTTAACGCTCTACATTCTAGAACAGTGATTTGAATGTTGTTTGATAGAGTATTTCTTGGAGTTTTCGACAATATATCGAACAATTTCTTATATGAAATAGCGTCTACAAGATGGCAATCGAAATCGTTGCAATGTTTGATTCATGCTATCTGAACGTTTTTTGAATGAAATAGCCTGCGTATTTTTTCAGAATCTGATGGAGAAACTGCTCTAGAATTTGTTTACATACATTTGCCTACACATATACAATACCGTTCATGGAAGTTCGGGCAAGCTGACAAATTATATTAACTGTTTAGGAAAAAATTTTAAAATTATATAATATACATTTCTGTGAGGAATTATTAAAACTAGCCTTTTCTGGAAGCCTTTTATCAATTTCCAGGTAGTATTTGTCTATTATAAGACCGTTATCATAAAATATATAATTATGTTGGAAATCCCCAATAATTACAGTGACAATAAAGCTTTATAATAATCCCTAGGAGGGTTAGCTGATTCACTCGTGTTACCTGGAAATATTCGTATACCCTTTATAAAGTATTATAACATTTGTAAACGCAGTAGTTCTGAAGAGATTGTTATTGTGAAAGTATCTGTGGTTGTGCAAGTGAAAAATAAAATAATTTCGGTTTGACTGCTTAAAATGCCCCGTGGAAAGCCTCTAGCAAAACGATCTGCTATTATTACCTTGCATCAGGAAGGGTACGCAGAAAGACGGATTGCGGATAAATTAAAAATAAAAAAATCTACAGTACATGATACTATAGTTCGATTTAAGATAACCGGTGACCTGCAAGATCATAATCGGCCAGGACCGTCAAGAAAAACGACTCCTGCGGAAGATTTACGAATAAAAATAATTAGTAAGCGCAATAGAAGACTAACAGCATCAGAAATTGCCGCATAATTCATTAATGAGCGAGATTCCAAAGTTTCTGTGAGTACTGTGAAACGTCGGCTGAAAGAGGCTGGGTTGCATGGGCGAGTGGCTTGTCGAAAACCGTTACTCCGAAGAGGAAATAGGCTGAAACGAAATGGGCACAAGCTCATAGAGATTGGACAGTGGACGATTTTAAAAACGTTTTGTGGACTGATGAATCCAAGTTTGAGGTTTTTGGAAATAGACGGAGAGTTTTCGTACGCAGATCAAGAGGGAAAAGAATGTTACGGGCGTGTATAGTTCCTGCGGTGCAGCATGGAGGCAGATCCGATATAATGGTTTGGGGTTGTTTTTCCTTAATCGGAACAGGGGACTTGCTCAAAATTGAGGGCACAATGAAAAAAGAAGAATATTGGAAAATCCTGGAGAAAAATGCCATACCATCAGGAGTCCGATTAATTGGTCGTGGATTTGAATTTATACAGGACAATTACCCCAAACATAAATCTAAATTGTGCACAGATTACCTGCAGCAAGAAGAAAATGAAAGAATCCTAAAAATTATGGAATGGCCGCCACAGTCCCCCGATCTGAACCCGATAGAGTTGTTATGGGAAGAATTAGACCGATGTGTTAGGAAAAAGTGTCCAAAATCGAAGGAATATTTGTGGATCATTCTCCAGGAGGTAAGGACAAGCTTGCCCAATGAAACATTAGCAAAATTAGTGAGTCGGATGCCGAGAATAGTGGCAACAGTCCTAAGGGCAAAAGGTGGATTTTTCGATGAAAATCAGATTTAAATTATTTGTATTACATTAACTTTTTCTTTTTAATAAATTTGTGTTTTAAAATATGTAAAATCATGTAAGTAAGTATTAAATACATGGCCATTTAATATTTCTCTTATTTTCTTTGACTTCCGTACATTTTTTTGCTTGCCCGAACTTCCATGAACGGTAGTGTATCTAAAATGTGTTCTTTAGTAAGTTAAAAATGAAGCCATGCATAGTACATAACTTTTTCGTTTAAAAACATACCGTGCTCACCTTATTTTATCTATGAAGCAGATTTTGGTCGTGAATACGAAACAGATCTAAATTAATCTTCAAGCTAATAGTTACAAGAATATCAAATAAAATGCATACAACTAGATAAATATAACAATCAATATTCTGGCACAAGTTAGTTTGAAAAACAAGTATTTGTGCAGAGGATCTAACAAGCGACCATTATTTCGGAGCTAATTTGAAAATATCGACAGCGCAGATAGATCGGAAAGGATTTCGAACATTTCGATCGGAACTACTGTGAGTAGTAAGAATTTGATTATTTTGGCCAATAAACTTAAAAATTGAAAAATATTTAGTTAAATAAATTTAAATACATCTGTCGGTTAGGTTTTGAGTTGTTGAAAAAGATATTTGAGTTTTGTAATAGAAATATTATTAAATTTAGTAAATTGTAAACTCTTTTTAGCATTGAAAGATCGTTTGATTTGACTTGAAATTCAATAAATAAATTTCACTTAATTCATTTTTTATAATACATAATTCCTGAGAAAATCCCCTTTTGTATAGACCTAACATTTTTTGGAAATATTTCTGACTACCATGTTATTTATTATCTTCATAAAATTCCTATATTGCATTTATCTTAGATACATACTTATCTACAACTCAACAAGCATTACTTCCATTCACGTCCTTAGAGATGACGAATTTCTTAGTTAATAAGAACTGCGTCATTTCATTGTTTATACGAATGTTACGGACGAACATACAATACGTTGTCGGAACGTTTATGTATGTAGCGACACTTGCTGAATTCCATTGTATTACAGAAAATCGTCAACGTCAAAAGAAGCAGATGGAATAAATCAATGAATGCTAAAGGCTGTTGTCGACAAAGCTGCGCGCACATTTTCAGAAACAATACCTTCGAACCTCATCGGGAGTTACGTTCTACATGCTCAACTACTCGAAAATGTTTGCAAAGTGCAATTCACCGATTTTGATGAAACTTTATTATTTGTAAATCGCCATCTATCATTCCAATACAATCCCCTAATTGGGTGAAACATTTTCGTTCTTTAGAAAGTTTTCTATTATTTCCTAATTATGTCGTTATTATAAAAATCTCTAAAAGTGTTAAAATATCGAAAATTACATTTCCCTTTGCCCTCTCGGTTCTGTAAATGTGGTCGAGCTAAATTTCGGGAGAATTTTACATGTATAGAAGTTCCGTTTTTGGATGTTCCTCTTCAATTCATGTCGATTTTATTCCCTGTACATATCTAGCTTAGTTTTGAAGATAATTGAGATAACTTGAGATTTTTGTGATCCTCATATACAATTTACTATGGAAAAAGAGGTAAACAAGTCGATCCCCTTTCCTGACACGAAATTTATAAGAACAGAGTCTAATATTGTTGTATTAGATTGGTACCTAAAACCCATACATTCAAGAAGATACATAAATTATCAATCGATACAACCTATGAATCAAAAAATTAACTTAATTAAAGCTATGAGAAACAGAGTAATCAAACTATCTCATCCATCTTTTCATAAACAAAACTTGAGTAGGCTTTTTCATCTTTTCCTCGATAATGGCTATCCTTATTTTCTTTTGAATAGGGTGATACATGGCTTACCTTTGCCTGTACTCAGCTTTAGCGAATGTAACAGACCCCATTGCTGTACCTTATGTTAAATAACCTAATATACCTGGACTCACGGATTCGATTGATGACATCCTAAGGAAAGATAATTTAAAAGTTGCTAAATATAACTTGAACCCATTCAATAGGTTATTCACAAAATTAAAACACTCAGCTCCAGTTGATTTTAAATCAAATGTCATTTATAAAGTCCCTTGTAAATTTTGTAACCAAATATATATTGGCCAAACATCTACTTGGTTAAAATCTAGAATTGCCAAACATCGTATCATATTTTCAATAACTTATTTTAAATTTAATAATATCAACCTGTATATTTCGTTTTAAATTTTGCGGGCATGAGTCTTCAACAAATGCGACCGCCTTATGTTTTTATATTGATACATGTATCGATTTCCTCATACATTAATCATAGCTCCTCAGATGGACATCGATAATTCTTTGGTTCACAAGTTTGGTCTGTCTACTTTAACTCATTGTAAGTTATAATTTAATTATTACTATTTCTTTTAATTTATAATATGTAAATTGAATTTGTAGTTTGACCCTGATGAAGCTTTAAATAAAAGCGAAATATTGGTGAAATTTAAAGAGGTTACATTTTCCTAAAACCTTGGTCGTCATCCTGACAGTTTGAAACCACGTATATCATTACCATTTTGGTTAAGGTCCTACAAGATGGCCACTAAAATCGTCTTCATGGTTGATTTTTCTTATTTCACCTTTTTTTAGTGGATCACCCCATATATTTTTCCAAAATCTGATAGGGAATAACTTTTTTTATAAACATTATACCTTACAGATACGTCTTCCTTTGGTTCATTTCATATGAATCTATGCAGACAAGTTTTTCGTTTAAATACATGCGACGAAATACTATAAAGTTTTATTTCTCTAAAAATATTTATTAAAAATTATGTATTTCGACCTTGTCACAAGCTCAGGCTTGTCCAAATACAGATGTTGACTTTAGATAGAGTTTAGAACAATATGTTGAAACATTTTGGGAAAAATGTCTTATTTAAAAAGAACTACAATTTTGGTTGAGATAGGAGAGAAAGAATATTGCGGAGGTAGAAGACAGCACTTTGAAGAGTTTACTGCCTACGGAGGTCGCGGAGTAGATTATTTCTTAGCGAACAAAAGCTGGATCGTTGAGTCCATACACATTATTAAAGCGTGACAAACGGTTGCACCCGCAGAGAAGCCGATACGGGAGGGTGTATGTACGTATGTGGTTGCAGAGTTCAGTAATGCGGTAGACATTGAGGAGTTCGATAGGCCGGTTATTTATTTGATTCTCATTGTGTGTTTTCGAAAACATGGGATGCAAGCCTGGTGTACCTCTTGCATCGCATGTGAAGAAATATATTTGGCGTTTCCCTGGTTTGGAATTTACAGGTTCGCACATTCGTTGCAAATTTTGCGGTATAGGGTTGCTAGGTCGCACGACATTCGAATGTAGAAGTCATATTAAAAGTAAACGTCCATGTATTGAATTTAAGAAACAATATTCCGTACTGGCAATTTTTGTATGACTTTATTTTCATGTTGAGCACGTGCAACATCCCACAACACCTAGTAGATAACGAAAACTTTCGTCTTTTTGGGATAAATATGTTCCATCATAGAAGCTACTAACAAAAAGACAATTGCGGTACAATTTACCACATGTGCAAAGTACAGTAAAAGACTGTATAGAAGACGAGTTGAGAAATCAAAAAATCTGTTTCACTGTGGACGAAACCACTGATGCTCAGAAACACAGTGTGATTCATATTGTGGCGCGTCCTTTAAAACGTAATAGTCCAGCAGCTTCCTTGTTGTTAGCCAGTAAAAGGATTGAAACAACTGATGATAATATATATTATTAAGTCAGCATGTTCGCTAGTATTAGTTGCTACAGAAGATGATGTATCAGTACTGATATCAATCGTAAAAGTTCACGGAGTGATATTGCAATATTTTCAAATTTTGTGATAAAAACACTGCTTTGAAATGCATCATAAATTCATTATCGATAATTTCATACGAAGAAATTCGTAAAACTAAAACAGTGTGGTCATAAAGAAGGAAAAACCTCCTCATGTTTTAGTATGTATGTCGGTGTTACTTGTTTTAAGTAAGTAATAAATAAATCGTCATTGAAATTATTATTAATTTGTTAATACTGAAAATAGTAAAATTTATATGAATGCTTTAGTACTCTTTGAAGTAGCATCGAACGGATTTGACCATCTTGTTGTCAGACAAAACGGACTTATCCGGGTTGAACAAACTTAATGGGCCGACAAACGGTTTTTACAAAATTTCACAATTCATGCCGAAAATAAGCTCACATTACTCAGAAGAGGTCAAACTCTAATGTACAGATGTTTGTTTTTAATTTTATAGCCAAACAACTTTGTATCGCAGTTTCAAACCTTATTAACAAACTGCAACTGGAAATCGCTGCATTTGCGTAAATTAATTCATCGTAGAATTAAAACGTGAAATTAGTATTGCTACATTTTAGCGTTAGAAAATTACAGATTAGTAAATTTGTATTTGTGTAATGACCTATCGAATTAGTGGGTGTCAAATTAAAGACTTATTAAACTTCGTGGAAGGTTTCAACTATTATCAGGGTCTATCCCGGCAAAACTGATGACTGATGATTAACGCTGGCCACGAGCGGTACCGCGCATCGGTGTAGAATCAGCTCGGACCGAGAGGAACGGTAGTATTACTTCGTCTGCGAAGCAGTACGGACATTTTCGCTGCCGGTCATTTGCGCAATTGTTTATCTGTCATAGAAAAATTATGATTTCGTCAGCAAAAATTTATTGCAGAAATTCCAGACTTAATATATGGAGGTGCTAAAATTAAATGTGAAATCTATAAAATCCCGTTAATGTGTTGGTCCAGACAACATTGTCTACGACACGTAAATAGTGAAAAGCTTGTCTCAAAAAGAAATTGCGCACGAAACAATGAAAAATTTATATTTAATTTATGCGTTACGTTTATTGCATGTAATATACCGTTTAATTTACTAGACAAGGAACCATTTATCTGCTTTTGGAGTAACTATTCGGAGTGCAAATTACCAAGTCGAACATCGTTACGAAGAATTGTGCCATCTGCGTGCGAATATATTGAACAAAAAATAAAATCGGAGTTGAAAGATCAAAAATTGTGGTTATGTGTCGACGAAACAATAGATCGGAAGAAACATTCTGTTCTTAATGTAATGGCACGCAAATTGGAACCTCATCAATCGGCACCTTCAATTCTATTAGTCTCCAAACGAATACAACAGTGTACTGCCGAAGTAATTTCAAAGTTAGTGTTAAATACATTGGACAGATTTGAACTTTCAACAAACCAACTCTTGATGTTAGTGAGTGATGGTGCTGCAAACATGTTTTCTGTAGGCCGGTCTCTTAAAAAGCATTCTGCTAATTTGTTACACATTACGTGTAAAATTCATGCCCTCAATCTTGTGGCGGATAGTATCAGAAAATGTTATCCTGAGGTAGACGCTTTAATAGCGCATACCAAAGCAGTATTTGTCAAATCACCGAAACGTATTCGCGAATTTCACAGACTGTGCCCCCGTATACCAGAGCCACCAGAACCTATTCTAACTCGTTGGGGAACATGATTAAAGGCCGCGTTTTATTATCATAAATATTTTGACAATATTAAGAACGTGGTTTTACAATTCGATACAAAGGAAGCTGCCGCTATCCAGAAAAGCCAGTCGAAATTTCAAGATAGTCAGGTTAAAATGGATTTAAAAATCATTCACGACAATTACTTCGGGCTAGCAGATGCAATAGAAAAATTACAAAATCCTGCAGTGCCGTTAGAAGAATCTCTACAAATAGTGCAACATGTTGACGCACATCTATGCGCGATTGAAGACGCAAAAAATGTTTCTGTTCTAGAAAAATTTGAAAGTGTTTTTGAGAAAAATTCTGATTTTGGCACATTAAGACACATTTGTGAAGGTGCGTCAACAGAATCGTTAAGTTATTTGAAAGATTTTTTACTTACGCAAATATTACGTCACTAGATGTAGAACGTTCGTTCTCTGCATATAAACGCATTTTTTCCTCATGCCGTACTAGTTTTGCCGAAACAACAGTTGAAACATATCTAATGTTGCAGATATTTAACAGACATTATTCACTTTGTGATTTCACGGAGGACTCTTAAAATGGTAAGTGTTTGAGCACGTGTTATTTAATTTTTATTTAAAAGATGAGCGAAATTATTAGCGGCAGCAAACATCTCTATTAGCAGAATAACTCTGGTGTAACGCGAGGCCTGGTCGACTCTACGCTACTGCGCGGTACCGCTCGTGGCCAGCTTTACTGATGATACATGTAGATAGTCTCGGATGTCCTGTATACTATCCTAAAAGAAAATCTTGCGGTTTTGCTGCGTTTATTGTACTGCTAACGAAAAACGGACAGCATGCGCTTAGTCTACATTACAATTTCTACCCTGGGAACTATTACACCTGTATCTTTTATTTTGTTACGTAATTTGTTGCTGTGAATTTTAAAACAGTGTTGGGATAAACTATAATTTGTTAAAAAATTCATAAATGATTGATTTTCAATTTGTCTTGATAATATAACGTTTGTAACTTTTAATTATTTCATTTTGAACGAACTTAAATTTATTGGTTTCTGTAAATTTTATTCTTGTACTTTTACTTATATCTTTAAATTTAATAAGTGGCTGTGTCTAGAAAATGCACTTAGATTTGGCCTCTCAACATTGCATGCGTGGATAAGATTCATGGAGTTAGTTCTTCACATTTTCTATAATTCGTCATTTAAGAAATGGGCGGCAACCACCGAAGACATGAAAAACGAAAAGCAAACAAGGAAAACTTATGTTCAAGATAGATTTCGAAAAGAGTGTGGACTGATAACGGATAAACCACGACAAAATAGTGGAAACAGCAATGACGCGAATACCGCTAGAAGATTTTTCATAATACTACAAACAATGTCATGCGGTAGGGAGATTAATTCCCAAAAGTTTGGTCAGTATGCATCTGAAACTGCGCAATTGTATGTAAGCAAATATAATTGGTACAATATGCCCTCACCAGTACATAAAGTCCTGATTCATGGGGAAAACATAATTCGCTATAATCCAGTTTTGCCACGCGGACAGTTATCTGAAGAAGCCCAGGAACCGCGCAATAAAAATTACAAGTTATACAGATTACATCATGCAAGAAAATGTGCGCGTTCTGCTACGAACAATGTTTTCCATATCGTATTATTTACATCAGATGCCTATATATCCAGTCTCAGAAAAGTATTCACGCATGTAAATGTTGAACTGGACGAGGAAGCAGTACAATTGTTAGAGTAAAAGCATTTTCCGTTTCAGTGCTCTTCCATTATATAAAATAACGTAATTTTCAGTGAATATTGCTAGAACAAGATACCAAATGTTGCTGCATTTTATGCAGATTTCGTACAAGCACATTGTTGTTATGTAAATATGTACTGTTATTTACCAATAGATAAGTTTGCTTTTATTTAATAAAGCAATGATTTCACATGATTACGCTGTATTATTAAGATAACAATAACTTAACGTTTTTTAAATGTAGATATCGCACAAACACTTAACTCTTGTTATTAACTGTTATTTACCAATAGAAAAGTTTACTTTGATTTAATAGAAAAATGATTTCGCATTATTATTAAAATGACAATAAATTAAAATTTTTTAAGCAAACAATCGTAAATTTTTTGTGGAGAATTTTGTATTCACTTGAGATCTTAGACATTTCTGTACATGTCTGCCAAATTTCACTGCTACATTTCTATTAATAAGAAAGTTATAGATTTTTGACCATCGCAAAGCAGTTTGGCCCCATAGTGCGACGGGCGGGCTGGGTTAGCAAACGTGACCGACTGGGTCGGGTCGAGCTGATGAGCGTGACGGGCTGAGCCGGGCAGAGCTTACAAAAATCTTAAAATGCCTACCTCTACATTCTTTCCGATTATTTTTAGAATAGATAGAATAAAGTAAAGTAAATTTTATCGTCCGGCCAGGTTCCACCACTGCATTATTCATAACAACGTATTAAGAAAATATTACTTACAACTAGAGTAACCTAAACTTGCGGACTCGCATAGGCGTCGGTATTACGGGTTAATATAAGAATACGAAAAATTCATAAATAAACTAAACCGGTAGAGAAGCAGGCATGTAGTGTCGACCTTGAATATAAATCATGTTAAACCGCGCTGAGAGAGATTTCGTTTTAGTACCGGTTGAGCTGTTGCAGAGATTAGTCGAACGGTCAAGGTTATGTACTTACGTGTCGCTTTTGAAAATATAGCTGGTGTTTTTTGTGTGTTGTAGTATTATACCAAGTACATAATTAGTGTATCGTTTCATATAGAACTAATATTTACATACCTAAGAAAACAATGCCTCGTAATAGATTTGCTACTAATGTACATAAGTATGTGTCACTGTTTCCCCATTTAAAATATGACGGTAGTGCAGTTTTTTGCTTAATATGCAATGTTTGTTTGGCTGCATTGGACAGAATTGATTGCCAGAGGCATGTCAATGGTATTAAGCATATGAGAAATGCAAGAACTGAAATACCTTATACACTATTCCTCATACATTTATTAATTATGTTTACCTCTTGTAATCTTCCGTTGTCGTTGGTGAGAAAAGCAGCTTTTAAAACGTTTTGGCGACAATACGTTCCAAAGTACCCATTACCCTCACAAACACAATTACAGAATTATTTGCCGCGAATGAAAGAGATCCTAGAAAATGTGTGTAAACGTGATTTGTGTTCCAAAAAAATATGGATTACCGTGGATGAGACGACCGATATAAAAAAAAACGGTATTGTGAATGTAATAGCTCGCGTTTTATTTAGCGAGAACACAGCATCTCGATATTTGTTAGCTTGCAAACGTGTTCAACAATGTACCGCGGAAAATATTCAAAAAGTGATAATGAACGCTTTGAAAAAATTTAAAATTGCCCAAGATCAAGTTGTGATGATTGTGACAGATAGTGCAGCAACGATGTTAAGTGTTGGGCGATCCTTAAAACATATATTTCCTAACTTAATACATATAACCTACGTGCTGCATGCTTTTCGTTTAGTTGGTGAAGTTGTTCGACAACATTACGGAAACGTTGATCGGATGATTGGAAGTACTAAAGCAGTGTCTCGTAAATCTCCTAAACGTTTAAAAGAATTTCGTAAATTTTGTCCAGGTATTCCAGAACCTCCTGAACCAATTTTAACGCAATGGGGTACTTGGCTAAGAGCAGCTTCTTACTATTTGATCCATTTTCAACAAATTCAATCAGTTATAATGCGATTTAATCGGAATGAATCCAAAGCAATTAGAGAAAGTCAAAGAGAATTTCAAATTCCTCAACTTTTAGAAGATTTAACAACAATATGTACCAATTGTGCAGTATTACTAGATGCCATCAGAAAACTACAATGTACTGAATTGTCATTGCAGGAATCATTAGACATAGTGGAGAGTGTAAAAAATAAATTACACGCATTAAATGATATGCCTTGATTATGCGCTAGTCAAAAGTTGGCAGATGTTTTAAGGAAAAATCCCGATTTGAATACTTTAGAGGCCGTTTATAATAAGTGTAAGAATAGTGAACTTTTAAGTGATTTTGAAAAACAGTTTCTACATGCAATGAGGTTGAAGATGTAATAGGCATTACTAAATCCCGACATCTTGTTCCAGCAAAATGGGGCACCACCTCATTATCAAATTACATTTTTCCTAGCTGTTGGATAGGAAGAAGGAAAGTTGTAGAATGGCCGTCATAATCAGCAGATCTTAATTTGTGTGGTTTTTTTAGCGCAACCGTCCTGAAAATAGTGCAGAATTGGAACAACGGATTAACACCCTCCCCTAATGGCGCTAATTGACTGGTTCTTTAGTACCAGATCAATTGCTGATTTATGGGTAAGTAATAGAGGTGGTCCTGTGACCTTTCGAACCGTTTATCGCCGAATCAGAGCTTTCAGCTTGCAACCCTTTGGATCACATCTTGTGTCACCACTCACGGCTTAACAACAACAGCAACGTTTTGAGTGGTGTAGTTTGTGACTGCACTGGAATGCGGTGTGGCATAGGATGGTGTTCAGTGGTGAATCTCGATTTTGTATAGGGATGTATAGGGATTCGAGTTTCTGTTGAAGCGTGTGCACCGCGCTGTGGGAGTTATGGTACTGGGTGCTACAGCATATGGAAGTAAGTATCAGTTAGTGTTCATCCGAGGCACCATGAACGGCCAATGTTACGTTGATTAGGTGGTGGATCCCCATATTCTTCCATATCTTCAGCAACTCGAAGACTTTCTTCTCCAGCAGGATAATGCCCGATCCCACGTAGCGAGAACTTCTCTAAACCGGTTCGAAAAAACCAATGTTAATATCTTGCCATGGCCACCCAAATCTCCCGAATTCTCGCCAATTGAATACGTGTTGGACAACATGGGAAGAAAACTGAGGAACGAATTGCAGGTTGCTTGGGACACCATATCCCAAGAGGACATAGACCACCTACTGGAATCAATGCCACGAAAAGTGAGAAAGTGTTATTATTAAAATTGAATTGTGTTAATCTGTTGTTCCTTTTCTTTGAAACCATAATCAATTATTACCTTTGAACTGTTGAACGTTTCTACCAGCATTGATAAAAAAATTCACACCTCTTCATGGTGTTGCAATTTCCGTGTCATTATTACGTTCTGGGATTCCGGCATTCGCATAGAATTTGTAAAACTGTGAATATCTTCATTTCTTAAATTTAGAAAATAATGACATATTCACTTCTCTTGTCCATATTCGCTTTTCAAGTTTATGCATTCTTTCTCTTTTTCTTTTAGTTAAAAACGTTATAGTCACGGCAACTGCAATTTGATTTTTAGTAGTCATTTGTTATTTTAACAAGTTTACCCACTAAATACACCTACATCTCACTATTATTGGCTTTTGTATAAATACAAGACCATCGCTACACTGAAATAAGAATGTTACATGTAAGCACATGTAAACAGAAATGCAATATTTTGCAGCAAGTAGTCGAAAGCAACCTGCAACAAAAAGTTTGCATCTAATTTTTTGCAAAGGTGTAAACAGTTTTTGCAAATACTTGCCGCTAATGCAAAATGTGCAAATATGCACATTTTGTTTGCTCGTTCTTTAGAGAGGAAATCGCATTTTTACCTGGAAATGCACTCAGAAATTCGATTCGACAGTAGGGATTGCAATACCGGTACACCGGTTTACCGGTAAATTGCGAAAATTCTTTCAAAATTTTTACCGGTTATTTGCGATCTTTTAGTGATAATTGGAAAGAATATTAAATACATATGCAAGAAGCGTTTAATAAAAGCTTTACGTTACTTAAACGAAAATACTTTATTTTACACTTTAGTTTATTACTAAGTAAGGTAAGTAAAAAAAAAACTCATGTGTTTATGTCTTTTACAATTTTTGGCGCTCTTTAAAGACCGCACTAGAAGTATTGCTTTTGCAACAATGTATCGCTTACAACGTGTTGTAGCGTGCAGTGAGCAGGTTTAGACGTGCTCAGTATCTATACTGGAAAGGGCACGCCGCTCTTCTTCTCGGCTCTGGATTTATTCTAGCAGGTGCAGCGAACAGTGTGAGTGGTTATAGTAAAAAACCGAAGGTAAGAATATCATTGGTTGCAAAAATTGTAACTTGTAAGAATAATTACATAGAACATAAATATTGCTGTAATAACAAAAGATTATAATAGTTTATAATAGTAAATTTATTTGAATAACCGATTACATAATGCAAGTATTACTCATGCTGTATGGGTTTTTTAAATTAAAATATATAAATTTAAGAAAACTAAAAAAAGTGTAGAAACTGGTAAACTTATATTGTCACTTAAAATATTTCTCTTGTTCGCAGTTATGGATAAAATTTCACCGTGGTACTATTTTAACCGTACACAAGTAAATTATGTGTCTATGTTTAACGGTGTTTAAAGAAAATTGAAGCATCTGGTGGAAGTACCAGCGTTAGAAGTCAGCACAATATTAATTTATTGAAAAGAGAAAAAGAAAAAAACTAATGATTGTGTCACTCCGAATGAAAATATTAATCTTAAAACTGACGAGGATTTCCTATCAGAAATTACTTCATATTTCAAGAAAACAACTGACAAACTGCCGTACTAGCGCGAATGACGGCACAAGACGGAATTCCGTTCACTAAATTTTGTACATCACAAGATTTACGAATGCTGTTAATCACAAGGGGGTATACAAACATTCCAATATCTTCGAATACAATTAAAACAACAATAGTCTTTGAATATGCCGATACAATTGAGAAACAAGTAGTCAACGAAATATGACAACATAAACTCAAAGCATTTAGTTTAACGTTAGATGAGTGGACATTTGCTAAGAACCGTCGATACATGAACATTAAGATTCATACACGTGATTTTTTTTCTGGAACCTTGGATTATGTCGTATTCATGGATCTGCGCCCGCTGATAAATGTTTAACTCTCATTAAAAATAAATTACAGAGGTTTGATATTTCTTTCAAATATATAGTATCAATTACTACAGGTGGAGCTTCAATAATGAAGAAAGTAGAAAACTGATCGGTACAAACCATCAGTTATGTCTTATACATGGTGTACAATTGCCTGTAACCGAAGTGCTTTATAGCAAACATAATTTAGAAGAAATTGGGTGTGATAATGAGGAATTGAGTTAGCTGATACAGATCATTCTGATGACGAAGACGATGAAAATGATGGCGAAAATTTCCAAATAATACAAAGCGTATCTACTGACTACCAACTATACTGGATATACAATTAAATTCTCTGATAACAAAGGTACGAAAAGTTGTCAGTCTTTCGCAAATTGCGAACAAAGAACGATGATATATTACAAAAACGTGCAAAAGAAGAATTTGGTCGAGGACGTTCGTTAATAATGGATTCTAAAACATGTTGGAATAGCTTATTGATTATACTAGAGCGTTTTTCGATTATAAATTGTTTTAGAAAGTCTCATAGATTTGAAGTCAGATATCAGTTTTACTGATAACGAGCTTACTTTGCTTTCTAATACAATGACAGCATTATAACCAATAAAAGTTGCTTTAGAAACACTATGTTACGAAAATATTAATTTATATGCCGCCGATCTTACGCTAAAATTTATGATTGATGAGCTAACGACGCAAAACACATTTTTAAGTAACGAACTTAAAAATACATTGATACGACGTATAAAGGAACGACGAACTGTTTATTGTGATGTTTTGCAATTTCTTTATGGTAGCAATTTCAAGAATTCAAATGAAGAAGACTACGGAATTTTTACTGAGACCAACAAATCTACAATAACGAATATAATCGTTTCTACGATTATATTCGTTATTGTAGATTTGTTGAAGAAATGCGCTCAATTAATTCTTTAATTGAGCGCATTTACAATAAAAGCGAAATAGACACTAACACTGAATTATCAGAATCTAATGATTCTGATTTAGAAGACTTAGGATGTTTAATGTCAGTTGAGTCAGTTCCTTCAATATCAGCTACGCTATCTATGAAAGATAAACTGCAGCTCTTAATAAAGGAAAAAACCGAGACATCTTGTCAGGTACCGACTCTAATGCAAGGTAAAAATAAAAATGTAGTAGTTAAAAAAGGAATAAATTATTTTGAAGAGCAAAAAATAAAAGGGAAATACTCACAAATGGTGTGTGATTTTCGGAATCGGAAAGAACCTTTTCCGTAGCTGTCTTAATTTGTAGCAAGATTAGATCACAATTAGGGGATCCTAGCATAGTGATAAGCTATGCTTTTTGTGCTCGTATTTTCAAAAAATACGACATAATAAACAAAAAAATTTGTACAGAATAGCTATTTGATTAAACTAGTTACTTAATTTCTTTAGAGCATTATTTTCAGTTTATTTAATGTTTTACATATATGTTTTCAATAAAATTTCATTTATTTATGTTTGTTTGTAATGCGCGATTAAGTACGTTTATAAATAAAATTCCTGTTATTACTATTTACTGCTTTTTATTTTCAATATAAGTAAATTTTCTGAAATTAAAAATTACTGGTAAATTACCGGTAAATCGGTAATGAAAAAAAAATATTACCGAATTACCGGTATTGAAAAAGGTCGTAAATTTGCAATCCCTAAGTAATAGGCTTGGTCACTGTCTGACTGTTAATAGTGCACATTTTGAACATTTGCTTCTTTAAATTTCTTTTCAAATAAAAACATGGATTAACATTTTGGCATTTTACATTTTATTGTTTCTTTTATTTTCTGTAACGTTTTTAATAAAAATTATTTTAAGTTACAAAAAAATAATAACTGTTTGAAAAATAGCTTTTTCAAACAGTTAAAAAAGAACTATGCCATTTAAAAGAATGAAATTATCACGTCTTACGTCAAAATTGATATACACATTTTTTTCTTGCGCAACCCAAAAGATCTCGCCAAACAACTTCTATATAAAATATTTTTTCATGCAATGTACTTTAGCAGCTGCAGAAGCATTATTCCATTTCCACAATTTGAATATATTGTATAACACGCAAATATTGTGTCCTTTTCGTTTTTATTTACTATTTAATAAATGCAACAAGTGATTATGAAAAAGTAGTAACTAAATGTTTTTTCTTAAATTTTTAACATATGTTTACCATCTTTTGCAGTACTTAATATATCGGTAATGCCTTATCGACCACATCGCGGTGAGGTGAGCCATTCTGTACATGCCGGAAATTGTCCTTATATATCAGTTTAGATTACCTATGTATATGCATAGTATACTTCCGGATGCGTAGAAATTGGATTTGCACAAAGCGAGCGATATATCGATTCTAATTTTAATGTAAATAAACATTGCATTCGACCGGATCTCAACGTATCATTCATTACTCATTACTCATAATAAATGAATCAAAGTGGAAGAGAAGCCTAGTTATTGAACTATAAGCGAGATGCGTAGTGAGTACCGAACGTTCAGTGAAGGTCGAGGGCGCATGCGTCGCCTATATTACGTGCGATCCGGGTTCCGTTCGCACTGTCTGTTCCTGTTGAGCTTGTATTTCGTAGTACGGACGGGATAGAGAGCGCTGGTGACTCTCTCTCGAAAATCTTCCGCGAAAATTTCACCTAAAATGTATTTCAATAGAAGCACCTGAACGTACCCGCGCTGAATATTGACATTTGACTAGTGACCGTGTAGGTGAACATTGGATGAACTGGGGAAACGCATATACACGATTTGATCATCGCAACGCTGACAAAACGTAAACATACTGTATAATAATTTAAACAACTCTAAAGGACTTGTCAAAGTTTACGCGAATTAAAAAAAATCTAGATTCTATACGCAGAATTGTGCCATTCCAAAATCATTTTACTCTATGCAAGTGTTTTTAAAGAACCGGTCAATATAGACACATATATAATTAACTTTTACCTTCATATTCACACATACATATAGAGTGTTTCCAAAAACACAATGGCTGAAGAAGACACTGTTGAAGAGAAAGATTTGATACAATTAAAATTTGGTTTAAGAGGCAGAAAAGGCGCCCTTAAAAAGAGAAATGTTTACAACGTCAAAGACCACAAATTCATCCCAAGATTTTTCAAACAACCAACATTCTGTTCGCATTGCAAAGATTTCATATGGTAAGTAACTTTCCTTTGTTGTTTCGTGGAGTTTTATCAATCGATACCATTTAAAATTTCATATGAATCGGCGTACATACATGTCCATTGAGCGCTTTTATTTTAAACGTTTAAAAATCGATAATAATTTAACCCACGCACTTTAAAAGACCGCGATGTGTCCACAACGGTCGCTTTATGTCGCTCAGGTAATATCTTTTGATGAAAACGCGATTGTATTGTAGTATAGAATACTTATTTATATTAATTTCGTTTTCGGTTCTCCTCCTTTTCGTCGCTCAAAATACTTTGTTTATAGTTCCTGTTATAAATATCCTTGACCTATAGATTCATGTTTCGGTTGTGCCTTCCATAAGCATCAGCTTCTTATAGAACTTTTAAGTGCTCAAGCTCGTACAATAACACGTTTTGTAATTTTAGTAAACACATGCTTTAAATATGATACAACAAAACCGCAGATCAATTTTAGAATCTCTTCGATATATTTGCCTTCAGGAAGATTATCTGTAGTGGGCAGTTTCACTTACACGTGTGTAACATACTCTTGGACTTTTACACAATTTTTTGAAAACTTGGAAAACATTCTATTGGGCTGTATGTAAATTTTTTTAAATACCTTGAATTTAAATTTAATTTAAATTGATCGTTACTTTAGATGTTTAGTCACAATGCTCACTGATAGAAGTCTGCGTAAAATTACTGTAATTGTTGCAGTATTTTTACACACGTGTTATAATTTAGCATTCGTTAACATAAAAAATGTAAATTTTATATTTATTTGCCCATAAATTCAGGAGAATTATATACTGTAATTTGCAATTTACATCCTAGACTACCAAAAATTTTGGGGGCATTTGACATCAAGAATAGTTAGGAGGCAAATTTGTTACCTCTTATTTTTTGGTGTAAATTTCCCCAGATAGAAAATTTTTAAGGTATAATACGAAAATTACCATACATCAGTTTAAAATTACCTACCACTTTTAAAATTTTCACTTTGTATTTAAAATTCCATTTTATGACGTTATTGTCTATGTGGTTTTTCCACTTCATGAGGATTTCAACAGTGAAATTTCTTTTCTAACTGAATATTATGGAAATGATAATCCTGAAAATTTTACATTGCAGCGAAATCCTCCTCAGGATTTATAACCTCAATGCAAGTTTGTAAGTAATTTTTACACCTTCGGCGATATATTGTACGGTAATTTTACCGAGAAATTTCAACCTTACATGTATTTTTGTACGGGATTTTTACACATTGGGATAATTTTTACGAAAAATTATACTTTGACGATTTTGGGATTCCCTGAGTACCGATATAATGTTCTTAGCGAGACTACTGCCTTTGCTTGCAAGTGGTTCAACTTGCATATTACGAGACTGAGCAGGAAGGTTTGGATTAGCATTGATTAAGCGGAAGTGTAACTTCTGAAATTTTCTGAAATATTTTGGAGAGTGGCTGCAACAAATTTCTTTAGAGTTGGTATATTGACTGCATTTTACTAGTACTATAACTTGTGATTTGTACATTTCAGACTCATAAGTAGATATTTTTCGTGAATGGATTAACTTCGTGAATTATATAAAAGCAAAACGATAGAACTAGGAAAACCATATTAGTATATATTACTATAAGCTATCAAACTGAAATATTTGTAATTATGTACAATACATACACTTTATGTTAGCGCCTTTAAAAACATAGAACTTGAAAGACTTTCTGCTTCGAGAAATATTTTGGGAACCAAACTAAACATTGCTGAAAACCAAAATCCACAGTTAAACAAAGTTCAGGCTATTTTTTGAGAGGCTCCAAGGTGACTCTGTGTGAGTGATTCATAACTAGGAAAAAGTGTAATGACGACCTAATTCTCATTATTAACCCGAGAATGCATAGGTAGATATGGGGTAGAAACGCATTTGTTTTATTTATGCTTTCCATAAAACGTAATTCCTGGTTCTTACACAGAAACTGTTACTTCAAAGTTCAAGGCGTTGCTAGAGGTATTGTAAATAAAACAAAAATTTGAAAACACGGCTACAGTTTGTTCAAGAGGTCGGGCTTCAGAGGCCCGTGATATGCATCCTAGGATTAAAAAGTTATTGTGAGAATTAGGCCATTATTACACCTTTTCCTATATGTTCCTATGTGTTTACATAATTCTTTCTTGTTAGTACTTTTGAGCAGCTGGTAGCCTTGCAGTCCATTCGTCGCAACAATGACATACAGTTGTTTTGAAAAGTGAATTCCAAATACATGTCTAAAAACGGTACCAATAGATGACGTGTATACTGTTATCATTAATTAAAATTACATTAACATATGTTATATCTATACCTATTATAAACTACAATTGTTACATACCTGATTATATTAAAAAGAACCCACAGCTAACAATGTCAAATGGCAAATGATACCCTTAAACGGTTGTATTCAAAAAGACGTGTTTCTATTGGTCGAGTTTTACAGATTCACAAATTAAATTTAGAGATTTGTTCGAGATTGTTTCGAAGGAATATTAATTTTTCGATGTAAATATCTGTATACTTCCTTAACAAATTACATAAAAACTTTATATTTCATAAATATTGAAAAGTTCCGTTATAAGATTATATTATTAATACGTAAAATTCGCTTGTGATGAGAAATTAAGTAAAAAAAAGTAAAGAATTTTTTACATATATTATTCCGTAGTAACACTAAAAAAATTTTTGAAGACGCTAAAATTCAATGTCTAGTTTGTAAACTCCCTTTAATGTGTTGGTCCAGAAGCCATTGTCAACGTCACATCGAAAGCAAACAGCATTCTTCTGCATACGAGACCAAGAAAAATTTACATTTGATTTATCTGTTACTCTTATTTTATGTAATCGTTTCGTTTACTAGACAGAGAAGCATTTGTCTCCTTCTGGAATAAATATGCGAACTGTAAATTACCTAGTCGGACATCGATACGAAATGTAGTGCTATTTGCTCGTGAACATAGAAAAAAGGATGAAAACGCAATTGAAACATAAAAAACTGTGGTTGTGTGTGGACGAAACAGCAGATCGGCAAAAACAATCTGTGGTTACTGTAATGGTACGTACAATGGAACCACATCGACCGTCATCCTCCTTACTTGCTTCCAAAAGAGTTATAAATTGTACTGCCGATGAGATTTTAAAGGTGGTGTTGAATTCATTGAACAAATTTGTTTCAACTAAGCAACTTTTAATGTTTATGAGTGATGGTGCCGCAAACATGCGTTCTTTGAGCCGATCTCTTAAAGAACACAGTGGTAACTTCTTACATGTAACGTGTAAAATCCATACTCTAAATTTTGCGGTACAAACGATTCCTACATGTTTTCCACTAATAAATGCATGGATTGCTAGTACAAAGGCAGTAAAGTCCTCGGAACGTACCCGACTATTTCACGAACTGTGTCCTGATTTACCTGAACCACCACATCCGATTGTTACACGTTGGGGAACATGGTTGCAGGCTGCGTTTTACTACAACAAATATTTTGATCAAGTAAAGAAGGTAGTTTTAAAATAGAATCCGACAGAAGCTGCAGCAATCAAGAAAAGCCAGGAAATATTTCAAGATAGTCAGGTTGAAAGAGATTTACAAACTATTCACAATAATTAATTCGGACTAGCGGAGGAAATAGAAAAATTACAAAATGTTTCGATGTCGCTAGTGGATTCGGTTCAAATTGTGAATGATGTTCACGCACAGTTATGCGCTGTAGAAGGCGAAACAAATTGGTGTGTAATACGAAAATTTGAAAGTGTTTTAGAGAAAGATTCCGATTTTCTTATATTAATTATTTTAAATATGCAAATATAACATCGCTAGAACAAAGCAATATGTAGTACATTACACGTTCTAACCTCCAAATAACACGGCCTGTATAACTTTATTTTCCACTTTCATGCAATAAACCCTTGGATTACATACATACACTAAGTATTGATATGGATTGTTTATAATAAATAACAACTTACTTTTTTTTCTTGGATCCAAAAGTGAAAGAGTTGATGTTTTGCTCTGGCGTCGACGCCTAAGATATTTTAACGATTAGGAGATATAATACTCTTATACGTACCGGAATTTTGATACCAACAAGAAAGTTTCGGTTTAATTTTAAAACACGCTTGCCTTTCGGTATTAAATTGAACAAGAAAGTGCTAGGAAATTTAAACAATATTCATGCATCTTTTTTAGTGTTACTACGGAATAATATATGTAAAAAATTCTTTACTTTTTTTTACTTAATTTCTCATCACAAGCGAATTTTACGTATTAATAATATAATCTTATAACGGAACTTTTCAATATTTATGAAATATAAAGTTTTTATGTAATTTGTTAAGGAAGTATACAGATATTTACATAAAAACTTTATATTTCACACATTAAATAGGTAAGAAATAAATTATAAAACGTCCTGAAACACTTACCGTTATAAAAGTCTTCCGTGAAATCACAAAGTGGGTAACATCTGTTAAATATTTGAATCATTAGATATGTTTCCATAGCTGTTTCAGTCAAGTGAGTACGACGTGCGGAATAAATGTTCTTTAATGCCGAAAACGACCGTTCGACATCTAGCGATGTTATATTTGCATATTTAAAATAATTAATATAAGAAAATCGGAATCTTTCTCTAAAACACTTTCAAATTTTCGTATTACACACCAATTTGTTTCGCCTTCTACAGCGCATAACTGTGCGTGAACATCATTCACAATTTGAACCGAATCCACTAGCGACATCGAAACATTTTGTAATTTTTCTATTTCCTCCGCTAGTCCGAATTAATTATTGTGAATAGTTTGTAAATCTCTTTCAACCTGACTATCTTGAAATATTTCCTGGCTTTTCTTGATTGCTGCAGCTTCTGTCGGATTCAATTTTAAAACTACCTTCTTTACTTGATCAAAATATTTGTTGTAGTAAAACGCAGCCTGCAACCATGTTCCCCAACGTGTAACAATCGGATGTGGTGGTTCAGGTAAATCAGGACACAGTTCGTGAAATAGTCGGGTACGTTCTGAGGACTTTAAAAACACTGCCTTTGTACTAGCAATCCATGCATTTATTAGTGGAAAACATGTAGGAATCGTTTGTACCGCAAAATTTAGAGTATGGATTTTACACGTTACATGTAAGAAGTTACCACTGTGTTCTTTAAGAGATCGGCTCAAAGAACGCATGTTTGCGGCACCATCACTCATAAATATTAAAAGTTGCTTAGTTGAAACAAATTTGTTCAATGAATTCAACACCACCTTTAAAATCTCATCGGCAGTACAATTTATAACTCTTTTGGAAGCAAGTAAGGAGGATGACGGTCGATGTGGTTCCATTGTACGTACCATTACAGTAACCACAGATTGTTTTTGCCGATCTGCTGTTTCGTCCACACACAACCACAGTTTTTTATGTTTCAATTGCGTTTTCATCCTTTTTTCTATGTTCACGAGCAAATAGCACTACATTTCGTATCGATGTCCGACTAGGTAATTTACAGTTCGCATATTTATTCCAGAAGGAGACAAATGCTTCTCTGTCTAGTAAACGAAACGATTACATAAAATAAGAGTAACACATAAATCAAATGTAAATTTTTCTTGGTCTCGTATGCAGAAGAATGCTGTTTGCTTTCGATGTGACGTTGACAATGGCTTCTGGACCAACACATTAAAGGGAGTTTACAGACTAGACATTGAATTTTAGCGTCTTCAAAAATTAAGTCCGGCATGTCCACTGTAATGTTTTTAACTGTGTCTGCCATTGGTCGTTTTCGCGGCGTACCTAAGTGCGACATTTTTAAAGCAAACATAAGCGTACAATTACGAAATAAGTTACGACAGCCTACATATACACAGAACTACTCGCATACAGCATTGATTTAGTACTGACTCTGTGAACGTGTGAAATAAATAATCGCCGACTCCGCACATATCTACTACACTGACTGTTACCGCCGTTTGCCCAGACTAGTAGTCTGGGTCCGTCATCCTCCTTCTTACTTGCTTCCAAAAGAGTTATAAATTGTACTGCCGATGAGATATTAAAGGTGGTGTTGAACTCATTGAACAAATTTGAAGTTTCATCTATGCAACTTTTAATGTTTATGAGTGATGGTGCCGCAAACATCTCTTAAAGAACACAATGCAGCACAAACGATTCCTACATGTTTTCCACTAGTAAATGCATTGATTGCTAGTACAAAGGCAGTGTTCCTAAAGTCTCCGAAACGTACCCGACTATTTCACAAACTGGGTCCTGATTTACCTGAACCACCACAGCCGATTGTTACACGTTGGGGAACATGGTTGCAGGCTGCGTTTTACTACAACAAATATTTTAATCAAGTAAAGAAGGTAGTTTTAAAATTCAATCCGACATAAGCTGCAGCAATGAAGAAAATCCAGGAAATATTTCAAGATAGTCAGGTTAAAAGAAATTTACAAACTATTCACAACAATTACTTCGGACTAGCGGAGGGAATAGAACAATTACAATATGTTTCGATGTCGCTAGTGGATTCTGTTCAAATTGTGAACGATGTTTACGCAGTTATGCGCTGTAGAAGGCTAAACAAATTGGTGTGTAATACGAAAATTTGAAAGTGTTTTAGAGAAAGACTCCGATTTTCTTATATTAAGACGAATTTGTGAAGTTGCGTGTGAAGATGCATTAAGTTGTTTCAAAGATTATTTTAAACTAGCAAATAACATCGCTAGATGTCGAGCGGTCGTTTTCGACATTAAAAAACATTTATTCCGCACGTAGTACTCAATGGACTGAAACAGCTGTGGAAACATATCTAATGATTCACATATTTACCAGATGTTACCCAGTTTGTGATTTCACGGAAGACTTTTAAAACGGTAAGTGTTTCAGCACGTTTTATAATTTATTTCTTACCTTCTATTTTATGTGTAAACTATTATGCGCTCGGTACGCCTCTGGCTGTTACCGCATATTTGCCCAGATTAATAATGAGCAGTAAATATCATGTAGATAAGTAAAAGTACAGGGGCATTTTTAGTTTTCAAATTTTTACGTCGGAGACACTGAAATTTACTTTTCTGCTGGAAATTTCATGTTGCGACAAAGATTAAGGTACGGATAACCGGTAATTAAATTGCGGGTTTCAGTGTACACTACGAACTTTAGGAATCTAACATTAACGATTTAAGCTGGCATTTCTTGGCATTCAAAAATAAATAATTTTATTCTATATTACAAGCAACATTTGAAAATTCTAGTTTAAATCTCTGCATAATCAATTTTTATCATTTTATTTTATAATTAGAATATAAATTTTTTTCTGCTTAATCGCTACGTAACGGAAATATGACAAATCTAAAAAATATATTCTATGAATCCAGGAAGAAGGTATATATAGATATGTATGTTCATATCAGATATACTTGCAAACATCGTAACCTTATAGAAAAATTTTGTATGTATGTACCTATTATCAGGTATTAAATCAACCATACAGTTAGTTTTATTACGTGAAGGAAATAGAATGCTCATGCCATTAACGTATCGCGGTTAAGTATAAGAACATTTAAATTAGTTGATTTAATTGTGGTTTTATATTAACCAGGTTTTACCTTGTTTTAAATTTCCGCGTTTGGAAATAAAATTTCATTAACGTAAAATAATGAGTTTGAATTGAAAATCATTACTATTCTGTTATACTAATATATGTATACTAAAATAGTGTGAGGCATTTATTTTCCATAATTGTTGATAACGCCAATTGAATGTTATCTCCCTTTGCCGGAAATATTATGGTTTACAAATCGCTATGTAAATATGCATGTGTAAATTAAAATGATTGTTACCAAAATTATCTTTACTAGAAAGCTTTAGATATTGATATTTTACATCACAGCTCTCTCGATTTTATAATACATATAAGCGTACGTAAGATATGGATTAAAGCGTTTTGAAGCTGGTTTGCGTTCAAACTTATGTATGTATATTCTTTCAAAATTGTCTTTGAATCTTTCTCTATAACATTTTATGCTGCTGTGATTAAATTTATGCGCAAATAGGGTATCAAGCACCTTAGTTCCTTTCTTTTTATTTCCTGAATTGGGCAAATATTCGTTCATTTGAAATGTCTTCGAAAGTTTATATATGAAAATATTTTGTTACTGGCATCTGCATCTGAAAGCCTTTTAATAAAACACTTCACGTATTGATAATATTACATTTCTGGGTTCTCCATTAACAGCTAATTTAGAAAAGGTATGATACATGATATTAAAATTTATGCGAAAGTGTGACTTATTTTTTATATTATTCAGATTCGTTACCATGGTTTTTGCAGGTAATGTAAAAACAAATCTCAATGTTTCAGCAAACACATTTGTAAACGTTGATTACCATAAAATCTATAATTTCCCTACATTATACAGGTAATTCTCTGAAAGTAATTGAAATATATCTCTTATGGATAAAGATATATTTTCTAAAAGGATTTTTAATTTCATGGCACTATTAATTAAGTTCCTTTGTTCCTATTTACTTTAAAAAAAACTATACATTGTTATTATTGCACACACGCAGAGAAACGTTCACTTGTATCAAAGCTGTCCGCCTTAATTCAAAACAGTTACTGTTTCAATTATCCGCAATACAATAATTGTTTTAAATCAAAAGAAATATTTTCTTAGCGTTCCTCTCTCCGCTTAAGAGAGGTATATACTTGTAATGAAATAATTGTATTTCTTTGTTTAAGACATCTGTTAACGTGATTCAAGAAAATCTTGCAGAAAATTTGAAGAAAACGATTCTTAGTACAAGTAAATGGCCATTACAACAAAACAATATTTTCTTAAGGATAGCAAATAGTTTTCTTAATTCCAGAAAGCGTTTAGATATTGAAAATAAATCAATAGTTTCATTTTCTTAAAATAAAGCATTTTTTACTTAGAGTTCTTGAAATGCAAATTATTTATATGCACATTATTAATTGCGCTTACCTTGTTTAAAACAGTACGACATATCCGTACATAATGCAGTAAATTATTCACATTGTTTGTGATTTTAAAAGGCTAAAACAGAGGCCTTTATCTACAGAATAATGTTCAGACAAAAGTAAACTTAATGTAGAAGTACACATGAAAAGTGCCTAGAAACAATAACCAAGATAATGCTCATATAAATAGCTCTTGGTATTGATGGTATTACTACAGGCAAAAACAATATGAGAAGAGAAAAGCACTAACGCTTCTTGCTCCTGGCCGCATTGCTCTTACATCTCTCATTTTATTCTACTAATCTTCAATAACAGCAACTGAAATACTTCCTGGCGCCACCTAGTTCCAGGTAGTTGTAGTCATGCCGTCCTAGATAATAGCGACAGAACCAGAATATAGATACCATACTTACCCATACAATGATATAAACCTTTAACGTATAACGTTTCATAAACATTTTCAAAAGATACCGGTTAATGTAATATATTTTTTTTATTTGTATTTGCCACGTGTACTAATTTAACTATATATTTTTTTAAATATATAATAATAAAAGGGATAAGTAAACTTAAATATTAACTCATTAATTGTTAAATTACTAAAAATAATCCCTATTTAATGACATTATTAAAATACATAAGGACTGTCCACGAAAAAAAGTGTTGATGTTAAACGCAAATATTAAATAACCAGACAAGAAAGATAACTTCATTTTACTAGTAGTAGAAGCATTATTCGGTAACTTATAACACGATAAACACAATTCTGTAAAACATCTTAAGCAGTGTAGAATGCTCTAACTTTTCTTTTGACACCACGCATCAGTACTTGTACACGCTCAGTAGTCATCATTACATCAGCCGCATTCTACAGTTTAGTAAAGTGTTTCATGTCTTTTGCATATTTACTTTTCTTTTAACATTTGCCCAATATCTTTTAATAGGTCTTAATTCTGGGCAGTTTGGAGGATTGTCAATTTTTGGTACAACCGCAATTCCATTGTTTTCGTACCAATTCATAGTGTCTCTAGCATAATGGGCCGTCGCTAAATCAGGCCAAAATAATATTGAGCCCTGGTGGCCCTGGATCAGTGGCAGGAGACGTTTTTCTAAACATTCCTTTATGTAGATATCTTGATTTATCGTGCATGTTGTGACAAAAACATTACTCTTTAGCCCACAAGAACAAATCGCCTGCCATACAAGAATTTTTTTAGTGAACTTGTCCATCTTTTTGGTTCTAAACCTTTCTGGAACATCCAGCCGTTCACGTGCAGCATAAAACTGTTGACCTGGTAACTGTTGAAAGTCTGCCTTTACGTAGGTCTCATCATCCATCAAAATGCAGTCAGTTTTCATTAAAAAATTTCATGCAGTTTACGCGCACGGGTTTTACATATTCCTTGTTTGGTAGGATCGCGATTTGGTACTGTTGATACTTTATAGAAACGTAATCCTACACTCTTCTTAATTTTTTGCACATACGACTTCGATACACCTTTTCTGCGTGCGACATCACGGACGGAAAGACTAGGATTACGCTTAAACTCACTAATTATGCTTTTTGCCATTGCCCTGTCTACTGAACCTGCTTTTCTTCCAGAATTTCCTTTTTTTTTCATTCAATAAAGTTGAATGGAAGTTTGCAAGTACCTTTTGAACCGTGGATTTTGCAACTCCCACAGTTTTTGCCAATAGAAATTGAGACATACCCGGATTTTGCTGATAGGTGGACACAATTTTTCTTCTTATTTCAACTTGTTTCGACGACATTTTCTTTAATCGCAGACTTTCTGCAACAAATAAATATGCGATAAATTTACACCTTGTCAACAACGTTCTGTCGAAATGACAGTCGATTATCTTTTGTTTTACAATATTTATGCCACAGCAAACTCGACTTCGTGGACAATCCTTAATTTAATTATATTGTAACCTATAAAAAAAACTTTTTCACTAGTTCATTCACTTGCTCCTAATTTTAATTATTAATTTTAGGTTTTTCTTTCCATTATTGTAATTTTTCTTTCATTGGATATCCTTGTAACTGGCATGATAATGTGTTTTTTGAACATAAAACCGGTCGCCTAATTTCTCAATAGAATTTTGTCAAGTCTAGACCATTTTTCCATTCCTACCTTTAATATGAATGTTTTCTTAACTTAAAATTAAATGATTTACTTAGAAGAAACATTTTTCTGTCTTGGATTTTCTTGATTTTCTAATCCTAAAAAAACATTTATTTAATCCAAATAAAATTTTCTTATATTATACATTTTTATAGTCTTGAAATAAAAATATTTTTTTGAATAGAGACTGGTTTTTGCAAGAAAATCTATTTTCTTGATACAAGAAACCATTTCTCTGCGTGCATACTATATAGAATTTGGTACCTAAACCATATGTATACAGGAAAATGGAACTAAATATTAAAACATTGATTTACAGTTATTATGCATTTCCAGAATTTAACCTGAAACGATTGCTTTTAATATTCGATATAGCGTACCTGTACATCTGGAATAGATATGCCGATATTACATTAATTTGTATTTATCCGATTTCAATCTATACCTACGCACATAAAAGATATACCAAAATACTGCATGAAGGTTATGCCATCTCTTTATAATCCTCGTTGAATGTTATTGCCAACTATTATTTTCCGTGAAAACATAAACTTTACATAACTCGTTTCATGTCAGACACATTAAGGGCCCTGATTGATTATATAATACTCCCTCCGTCCGAAAATATGGTATACATTTGGAATTTATTTTTGTCCGAATTTATGGTATACATTTACAATTTTAATCAATTACATACTCCTATTAAATTGGTGTACTATTTAATATAATTATGAATAAAATTTAATTGATGAGGGATCTAGGTTTGTCTACGGCTTCTTGGGAACACACTAAACTAGATGGTAAGTATCCTTCACGCCGAAGTTTGGCCTTATTGATGTGGGGAATCTTATACGAATTTCCTCCTTCAACCAACATAATTGATTCCATACAGGTCTGCAATGTTAGAAAAACATTGTCAAGGGTCTCTCTGTCTAAATTATCAAAGGCTTTTTCAACACATTCGATCAATTCGTCAACTGTTTTTGCAGCTTTATGTTGCATAGATTGTATAGAATTGAAAAAGGCAAGATCCAAAACGTTTAAATCGGGATTGTTCGGTGGTTGTGATTTAACCTGAATAGATCAGCCATCTGTAGAACCATGAGCCAGAAGTTCTTCATCGTCGTCGCAAGCATGAGGTTTTGCATTATCCTGTTGTATAAATATCGGTTTTTGCTTACGACTTATGGAAAACTTTAACTTGATCGCCGGAATGACGTTCTCAAGAATCATCTTTCTACATTCTGCTGAATTGACGGACTCCCCTTTTTTTTTACCAATGTTCCTTTAGGTCTATTTTTCGAGTGTCGCTTAGCCGGTTCTTGACAAACAAAAGGCCATATACCAATTTTTCCATTAAAAAATTGTTTTCGATGTGAATTGTAACGTGGTCGGGCGACAGCAGCCATAAACATCACTTTGGTTATAAAACGTTTGCTCTTGCAACTTCGGTAGGGTTCTTCTTCGTCTATCATAATGTAATAAGAGCGCTTGTTTTGCGTTAAATAAAACTATTGTTCGTCTATGTGGACATAATCGTACAAAGCTTCAAAACGTCCATACGGTCTCATTTTCGACAAGCAAAACTTTAATCTCTCTAACTTGTTTTAATCTGTTAACAAAAGTTTAACAGTAAAAGATATACGCTTTATTTTCTTTCCTCGTTTGTAAATGTCGAACAATGTAGACTTTGAAATATCGACAGCAAAAGACTACGAATTGACCCTCGACGATTGAAAGAAACGTCTTTAACTTTGGCTAACTGTTCAGAATAATCTTTACGTTTCCGTCCACATTTACCTTTCTATTTTGAAGTAACATCAGCACAAATTTTACCGTCATTGTACTGTTTTTGAGCCACTTTCCAAATTCTAGACACGGACAAACGGGTTACCCCAAATTTAGCTGCAACTTTATTTATACTCCCATGCTTCAGCTTCTGGCCTTCTTTCAACTGCAACAATTTTTGTAATACACCATGACGTTGCTCACCGGTTAATTGCTTGAACTTGGAATTCCTTTTCAACAAGCTTACTTCATTATTTATAATAATATCTGCCATTTTGGGAACAGAGCGCCTGTAAAATTAATTTTCATGAAATGATGTTTTAACTCTATTGACGTTTTTGACACAAACAAAATCGGACAGCAGCTAACTATGTATTAGTTGTTTGCCCAAATTTCAAATGTATACCATATTTTCGGACGGAGGGAGTAACATATTTCAAACTGATAACAAAAATAGGGTTACGAACTAAATTCCATTGAGATAGGTATTTAATGAGGTTAATTTATAAAAGACTTGATGCAATATTTTTCCAGTATCCTTGTAAGAAAATTGTATCAAGCAACCTTTTCGAAATATACGAGGGGAGTTTTTTATCTACTTAGCTGTGAAAAACAATATGCTATCACGACAATTTTCTTATGTCAAGTTTCTGTGACGTTTTATAGTGTCATATCCAAGTTTGGTTCCAATCGCTTAACATTTGCCATCAGTTTAAAGAAGCGAAAATGAGTGATTTGAATCTTGAACACAGAAGCGTCAGGGAATCCATTCATAATGAAAAAAAAAATCATAATGAAAGTGTGGAACGCCTCTGGAAGCGCGAGCTGAAGAAATTATCAACAAAGTTAAAGGTTTGGTGTTGACTGACTGCCGAGTAAAAGCTTTAGTTATTGCTAGAAAAACAAAAATATCAGAAATTTAATTAAAAAAGGCGTAGACGACAAATTTGCAAGGAGAATTTCTTTCTACGGAAAAAGTGACGGGCACAATTTTCTGGGACGCGGAGGGCAAAAGGGACTTCAATAACGGGGAATGTTTACCAAGGCACAATTAGGAACTTGAAAGCGGCTATACGCGAAAAAAGATCCCACAATTGTGCATAGAAAACGCTGCTTCTGAATTGTTCAAGCAGTGGGTAATGAATGCGGCCTTGAGGAATTACAATATCCACTTTGCAGTCGAGAGCTCGCCTCCTGTAACCATTATCTTTTTCCAAAACTCAAAAAGCACTTGAGAGGGCATCGCTTTTTATCGAATGATTTGGAAAACGCTGTGGAGTTGTATTTTACAGAATAACCAAAGTTTTTTTTCCGGAGGCATACTGTTATACACTGGTGTTAATGGTTCCTACGTTGAAAAACAAATTTTAAATTGTCCTCTAACTCGTTGTTTTCGCAGGAGATAACATGAAAAGCTCCCCTCGTAAGTCAATCTTTGTTCGACATATGCTATCCAAAGTAATCTATTACCAGCTTTACATAATTCATATTTTCTACCTTTATTTTAGTTTGCTACGGTACATTTTTGAATAATTTATTATTGAATTCATTTGGAGTTTTAGAATGCCATTGGCCGCTTAAAGTTAAAGATATGCGATCTCTCTGACATATTTTATTAGCTGACTCTCTATGATATCTGTGTATTAGGTAAATATCTAGTTAATAACAGTGTTTTGTAACAAGGATTTTTTTATACATAAGGTAATAACGGCAATTAAATTACATTAAAACTTTCACAAATACCATAGTTCATATTATTCTGATGTCAACAATTATCACTTACAATGCGAAATGTTGTCTTTGTGAATTACTATTACCAAAAATGCTCCTGCTTGGACACATTAAACACAGATTTTCCAACTATAATGCGTCGAATAAGAATCCAAAAATATGCGTGTTATAATGTCCCACTTTTTAATAATGCATGTACCAGGGATTCGTTCTTTATGTATTGGAGACATTATAATAATAAAACATGTACAATAAATTAATTTCGTAGTATGCAGGGAAAACTGGTAAATAGTGGGATACAATTTGTCAATTCAATATTTTAACAAAAAATAGTTATTCTTTTTCAATATTTTTTAAAGCATTACAATTAGATTGATGTTAGATATAATATAACAACATAGGTAGGTGAATCTGCAATAGGATAAGGTGTAGTAAATGATGGAATGACAAATATGTCAGTAAAATAAACGTTTCAAAAGAATATAAAATATATGTACTAACACTGAAAACAAGGAACACTAAGATAACAGGTTCTAGTATACAAAGGTGTGATAGATCAATGCTGAAATTAATTTTTTATTACGTTTTTTTCGTTCCTCCACAGTTACGTGGTTTTGGCAATTTCATCACAATATACTTTTGCCTCTGGGTAATAAAACGAACATCGTAACCTTTATTTAAAAATGTCACGTAAACGTCAACGCCCTGTTTCCTCTCAATCATCTTACCAACATAATATTGGATTGATTATTTATTAGTAGAGTAACCTAAACTTGCGGACTCGCATAGGCGTCGGTATTACGGGTTAATATAAGAATACGAAAAATTCATAAATAAACTAAACCGGTAGAGAAGCAGGTATGTAGTGTCGACCTTGAATATAAATCTTGTTAAATCGCGCTGAGAGAGATTTCGTTTTAGTACCGGTTGAGCTGTTGCAGAGATTAGTCGAACGGTCAAGGTTATGTACTTACGTGTCCCTTTTGAAAATATAGCTGGTGCTTTTTGTGTATTGTAGTATCATACCAAGTACATAATTAGTGTATTGTTTCATATAGAACTAATATTTACATACCTAAGAAAACAATGCCTCGTAATAGATTTGCTACTAATGTACATAAGTATGTGTCACTGTTTCCCCATTTAAAATATGACGGTAGTGCAGTTTTTTGCTTAATATGCAATGTTCGTTTGGCTGCATTGGACAGAACTGATTGCCAGAGGCACGTCAATGGTATTAAGCATATGAGAAATGCAAGAACTGAGATACCTTATACACTATTCCTCATACATTTATTAATTATGTTTACCTCTTGTAATCTTCCGTTGTCGTTGGTGAGAAAAGCAGCTTTTAAAACGTTTTGGCGACAATACGTTCCAAAGTACCCATTACCCTCACAAACACAATTACAGAATCATTTGCCGCGAATGAAAGAGATGCTAGAAAATGTCTGTAAACATGATTTGTGTTCCAAAAAAATATGGATTACCGTGGATGAGACGATCGATATAAAGAAAAACAGTATTGTGAATGTAATAGCTCGCGTTTTATCTAGCGAGAACACAGCATCTCGATATTTGTTAGCTTGCAAACGTGTTCAACAATGTACCGCGGAAAATATTCAAAAAGTGATAATGAACGCTTTGAAAAAATTTAAAATTGCCCAAGATCAGGTTGTGATGATTGTGACAGATAGTGCAGCAACGATGTTAGGTGTTGGGCGATCCTTAAAACATATATTTCCTAACTTAATACATATAACCTACGTGCTGCATGCTTTGCATTTAGTTGGTGAAGTTGTTCGACAACATTACGGAAACGTTGATCGGATGATTGGAAGTACTAAAGCAGTGTCTCGTAAATCTCCTAAACGTTTAAAAGAATTTCGTAAATTTTGTCCAGGTATTCCAGAACCTCCTGAACCAATTTTAACGCGATGGGGTACTTGGCTAACAGCAGCTTCTTACTATTTGATCCATTTTCAACAAATTCAATCAGTTATAATGCGATTTAATCGGAATGAATCCAAAGCAATTAGAGAAAGTCAAAGAGAAAACTACAATGTACTGAATTGTCATTGCAGGAATCATTAGACATAGTGGAGAGTGTAAAAAGTAAATTACACACATTAAATGATACGCCAGGATTATGTGCTAGTCAAAAGTTGGCAGATGTTTTAAGAAAAAATCCCGATTTTAATACTTGAGAAGCCGTTTATAATAAGTGTAAGAATAGTGAACTTTTAAGTGATTTTGAAAAACAGTTTCTACATGCAAATGTAACTTCCTTAGATGTAGAGAGATCGTTTTCTATGTATAAGAATATTTTTTCTTGTCGACGCACAAGGTTTAAAGAAGTAACTGTGGAAACATATGCAATGATGCAAGTTTACAGTAGTTCACATCCTGATGCCTCTAATTTGTTGAATAATTAGCAAGTAAGTTTATTTATGAATTTTTCGTATTCTTATATTAACCCGTAATACCGACGCCTATGCGAGTCCGCAAGTTTTGGTTACTCTACTTATTAGCATACTTTATTAATACAAGATCTTCCGCAGGTATATTAGCATCAGTGCAATTAACTTATTTCTCTCCTAAGTTGCCATCATATGTTCCATATCGCTCTCTGAACTTGATTATTCAATTATCTTTTTCTTAGCTCTTCTTCTCTGTGTTTCCTCTTTTCATTTTCCTTCTCTCTCGCTACTCTTGTTTCGTGTGCCATTTCTAATTCTGTCTTATCCGGCGTATCAGTTCAGACCGTGGATCGTGCCTTCCTCATATTTCCTTTAATTACTTTTCTTCCTGTTGCCTTCAAATGCGGTCGAACTTTCAAACAGGAGTTAAATTTGTTTGTTATAATTAGTAGCTAAGTTACGTTTAGGAATTACAATTACATTTACCAGACTGCTGCTAGCAATATCATAATTGTGCAAATTGAAGCTCTTAGGATTGCTGCTGTTAATAAAGTAGAACTGGTGTTAACTCTTTCAATTCGGTCTGTTACATAGGACGACAGAAAATCACATTCACTAACAAGGGAACACCGGCAACCCGGACTCCCCAAAAAAATTGAAATTTTGTGGATTTGTAGAGGGGTCCAAGGTAAGAACATCCCATTTATTTTTATCGGCGGAATCCTCCGTAGGTGGGGTGGAGGGCGCTCTTAAGAAAAACTACCCGTTTATATTTGTGCAAATATCTCGAAAACTATTGGGATATTGAAAAAAAAGTTAAGACAAGTTTTTAATTGTTTGAAGAGGACTAAATAATAGCATAACCCTTATTTCAAATGTATTAATTTTAATAGAAAAATTACCCCCACCCCAACCCTTTTGAAAATTCAAAATTTTTAAATATCGGAAAAGAGGGGCTGTTTCATATTGAATTAAAACCTTCTACATTGTTATCATTGAGTTTTACCTTTCATTCCAGAAAAAAAAAATTTTGTCATGTAAAATGTGTCCCAGAGGACGTACTATTTATATAATGAAGTATGTAATAACAGTTTTGCAGTAGGATGTTCAGAGTTAGTTATCTAACCATACTAACTTTATCCGGTTGTGTTATTTTAAATTTATCAACAATATTACAACTTTTTTTATGATGTTAACAAACATACCGATTTGGGATTTGGGGAAATTTTGGTTAGAGGAAGAAAAATAATCATCTATAAATTAAATATTATTATAAATACCTCCGGAACTGAAATATAGCTGGAACTAAATATAACACAGTAACTAGTTGTTTTGCAGAATGGCAAAGTTTACATTGCAATTTGTATTTGCAAACATATAAATTTCACACATACATACATATATACATCCATATTTCATTTTCTTTCAACTAGATTATAATGTGTGAACCTTACAAGATAAAAATGCCTTACATTTATTGTACAGTGGTATACAAAAGAATTAGTACATTATTAAATAATATAACATATATTATAAAATATACATAAATATATATATATACAGTTATCGCCAATTTTATCATACGTACTTATATGTACATTACATGCATAACATACTGATACAAATGTTATTCAATATAGTGGTTACAATAATGGTAATCTAAAAAGAAATTTTAAAACACAGATATTGCTTACACCAAGAAAAACGTACAAGAGCCGGTTTCCACAAATAGTGCACAGTGGTGTGGATTGTGCGTTTTGGAAAAGCAGAAATTTACTGGTTTTTCAAAGGCACTTGGTCGCTCCGCAACGTATCCACTTTTGTCCCAAAAGAATACTTAAAAACAGTAAAAAATCTCGGGGGACGAAAACTGATTATGGGTTAAAGACTGCAACTTAATAATTGTATTTCTATGATGCAAGTTTATATCGTGGCCCATCAAAATAACTTGGTCAGAAAAAGTTCTTACAAAATTTTTCCATAATCTAAAACCATAAACATCTAAGCGTTGAATTAATGCTGTTTTCTTCTTTGGAATGGTCAAAATATTCACATTTTTGTCTTTTGGTGTCAGTGTAGATAGTTCCGCTGGACAGTGTCCACTCCATGAATCTAGTAGTAGTAAATTATTGGGACCAGCATTTGGCAAGAAAACATTTTTATACCATGTTTTAAAATGCGGGATGTTAATTTTCCAGATTAGATGCAGATATTTTAAAACTTTTATTGGGCGAAAAAATGTTTCCTGTACGCGAGGACCTAAAGTACTGCTTACCTCTTTCAAAATAGGAAAAAGTGGAGACAATAATCTTCCATTTGCGGAATTAGTAGGCATTATGGTATAACTATGAGTAATAGAATGCAGAGACTGTACAGTGACTTCAACGTGCTTTTCACCTCGTGGAAACAATGTACGACCAGAGTGTATTTCATTTTTAAAACCACTCTCATCTGCATTCAAAATATAGTCTCTTCAGGAGACTAATATAAGGTTTTACTTGATTTATAAATATATCGCTTACGTCGCGTAATTCAGTTGTAGATAAAAGCAGAATGTGTAAACAAATTTTGGGTTTTTTTACGGGATACAATACCATGCACCTGTTTAAAATGCCAGATCCACCAATGTCCAGCTTTAAAGCTTGTATATCCAACTTTGTCTTTTGTCTCTAAAGCCCAACGTCGAATATTCATATCATGCACTATATTTTCTCGTGTTAGCGCGTCTTGAAATTGTGTAAGTACTTCTTCCGCGATATATCTTGCTTGTTTACTGTTGGTTCCGCCCTCATTAACGCTATTTTCCCATCTATACAACTGCTGAAGTGATTTAACCTTTTTAAACTTCTATTTAACACTTTCGAGTGTTCGTCTTGCTTTCTTCCCACTTCTCCAAAATTCTACAGCTTCAATTTTATTTGTTAGCACTACAACGCTACCCCCTTCTTCAGGTACACATTCTTCCCCAAATTTTTATTAGCTTCTTCTTGAGATAGTAATTCAACAAACTGTGGTTCATGTTTGGGTTTTGGAGGCGATTTTAAATTCCAAACCATTTCATTTTCGAAACTAAACATAGCTTCTTCAAAAACTTAACAATAATATCTTTTAAGGCGTTTGTGCAACTCTATTTGTCTGGTGTCGTAGGAGTTCTTGCAATACTTTCAATTTTATAAGTTATTTGTTTAAAATGTACAGAATATTGGAATGTTAAAATCGTGCCATTCTTTTCGTCGCGTTTTCTCTGATTGTGAGTTTTCCGAAGTGATTATTTTAATATTAACTATAAACACTTAAGTATGGTCGTATGCATATATATATGAACTTATTTAGCAACTACGTGACAGAATTTTCATTATCTATCTAAATATATCACTTTTAAAACAATTTTATATATACAGGATGTTATTGATTTTTTAATAAAATGATTTTAATACTAGACAGTAAGGGATGTAAATAATACGGGTTTCTTGTGTTTGACAATCCATTCTAATATTTATTTAAAATTTCGCATACGAAATAGCAAATACTTTCATATAAACACTTTCGCGATAAAAATCTCTTTGTTGTTGTTATTGTATAATTCAGCAAATAATAACTACTCGTACTAGCAGATCAGATCAAGTTTATTATCAGACGTCTAGACGTTTAGATAAATTATTATGAAATACTTTTTATTTCAAAAGTGTATTACATATGTATTTATTCAATTATAGTATAGTATAGTAAGTCCATTGGTACAACTTTCATATGACAAAATACTTTTTCTTTGGATTGAAAGGTAAAACTCAATGATAACAATGTATACGGTTGAATTCAGTATGGAACAGCCTCTCTTTTCCGATATTTAAAAATTTTAAAGTTTTCAAAAGAATTGGGGTGGGGGTAATTTTTCTATTAAAATTAATACTTTTTGAAATAAGGGTTATGCTATTATATAGTCCTCTTCAAACAATTAAAAACTTGTTAAGTTTGCCTCATCAGACCACAAGATGTTTGACCAATCTTCCACCGTAAAGTGTTGGCGTCTCAGAGCCCATTCATAAGGCGCCTTTTTATTTTTCTGCGACAATCACGGTTTTTTTCTCGCTTTACAACCCCTGAGACCAGCTTCAGCTAACCTTCATTGGGTGGTTCGTACTGAAATTGGGCGTCCAACGTTCTCCGAAAAAGTCGCAGCTAACTCAGAAGGTGTCTTTTTTCTATTAGAGTGTGACTTGCAAATTAATATTCTGTCCATCCTCTTGTCTGTTAGCAGACGCTGTTTTCGTCCAGTTTTTTTGCATGTTTTGATGGAATCCTGTGTCCTGTTAACGTTTCAGCGTGTATTGTACAGTACACCGCGAGCACTTTACGATTATTGCTATTTCACTCTAAGTCTTTCATTCTTCCCTTAAAACTTGAATTTTTTATTCGCTAACTTTTCGTTAGTTGTCGTTTTTGAGACATTTTAAAAGAAAAACAGACTAAACTTAAAAACTAAACAAGAAACAATAAAAACAACTTAGGTTTCAAATTCATTAAAGATTTGTAAAAACCTCGTTTAAATTTCTCGACAAACCTACCATAAACAAACCAAACCCTTCTGAGAAGTAGGTAAAATGGTATCTTAATAAATTAATAGTGCCTAAGACATTTGGCCAAGGCTGTCTATGCATCGTTATAGATATAAATTTCGTATACGGTGGATATAAAAAAACTATATGGTGCTATTTAAAAAATGACGGTTGTGGGGTTTGAATTTGGCACAGTTTGGTGTTCAATACCGAACACCTTATATATCTTGAAGGCGTTCTACTATAATGGTTAGATAAAGCCAAGTATGCAATTCATTCTTGTACAGATTTCTTCGGATTTTTTGCAGGAAATAGATATACCTAAATTTAAATACCTAATTGAGGACAAAATTATAAATATCTCAAAATCTGTTAGAAATAGACATATTATGTTGGTTTATTTCTAGATGGAAGGTTCTTTATGGTGTTTATTACATTATTTGAAAATTTTCACCTCCTACCTGTGCAATAAGTACAATTCTACTATTCCAAGAAATACAAACAATGGTGGTATAGAGCCATTAGCATATATTGTAGGGCACATAGTCACTAATACCTTTTCCGCGCTAGTCACTTTTCTTTTTTTTTTAATGTTTAGGTGCAAGTACTTTTCGAAGCTTGTATATATTTGTTATTTGAAATCTAGTCAAGTTATATTTCTCAACAGTTTCTTGTGGATTCTTAAGAAATAAATAGACTGTGTTTATTGAAGCTGGTTGCTTGACTTAGCGTAGTTGCCTCTGGCAGTCGTAGGCTCAAAACAAAAGTATCAACAGTACCATTTATGAAAGTATAGTGGTTCATAGTAGATCACCGTTCCCGTACGTACTAGTTCGTAAAATCCCACTAAGAACCAATTAGCTGATATCGACAAATACGTTTACCGCCAAAGATCTTCTGAATTTCTAATTCATGCAATAAGATGATAAGGCAAAAATTATTAAAATCTGATTGCCATTTAATAATTGAATAGTAGCAAAAGATAATTACATGTACATTACCTGCCATTGAAGTTAGGACAACTATTAGAATTTTAAAAGATTTTTTCAATATTCAATACCCTTGGTATTACTGTAGAAACGTCTACAAGAACGTTGGGATAGCAATAAAGTATTTAAGACGGAAATCCTTCTTAGAATAAATATTATAGGGAAAAATTTCAATTTATCTTAATACCAGGTAATAAATTCATTAGAAACGATAATTAATGAGTGGCCTATAAACATGTTTACAAAAGAGGTCTAGGGGTTCGTAAAATTTTACCTGCGTGTGTCCGATAATACGGAGTAATTCATATCACTCGCTGTGAATCAGTAAATCAATTTCGATACGAATGTTCGGTTGCAGTGTTTGTGGAAGTAATATTTAAATAATGCCGAAAGGAAAGCCTACAACTGTAGAAAACAATGGACTATTCCCACATTATACGAGGAAGGATATTTCGTGTATGTGATTGTGGAAAAACTACAAGTTACAAAATCAACTGTGCATTATACTATTCACGGATACCGAACCATCGGAACATTAGAAGACCGTAATCGCTCAGGCTGATCAAGAATGGTTACGCCTGGGGAAAATCTACGCCTTACAGTGCTAAACAACCCCAAACCATTACCGATCCGCCCCCATGCTTCACTATAGGTACTACACATAATTCTGATACTCGTTCTCCTTTCGACCTTCGAACTAACGGTCTTCTCTTGGAACCGAAGAGTTCAAATTTGGACTCATCGGTCTGCAAAACATTTTTTCAACTCATCAACTATCCAATTTGGTGCTCTCTAGCCCACTGTAGCCGTTTTATTTTATTTTGCTTGCGTAAGAGTGGTTTACGCAACGGTATTGGGTCAAATAAACCACCCTCCCTTAACTTCCGTTTCACAGTGATTAAACTAACTCGTTATTTCAGCTGCAATTTTTCGTCTATTCCGTTTACTCGTCATAATTATTCCCGATCTTGCGCTGGTGTTGCCACTTTCCGTCCTCCTGTTGGTGATACGTTTATTTTCGAACTGTGCGCATTTCAACCCCAAAGTGCAAAAGTTTGCAGATTATCTTATTGATAATTAGATATCGGAAGTCGCAGAATTTCCACCTGAGATATGGACTGAAAATAATGCAGCCTTAAATCGTACGACCAACGCATGCGAGTCATTCCATTCTCATTTGAATAATTCGTTTTATCACTGCCATCCATCACTACTCATATTTGTTAAAGCACTACTGAATATTCAAATGCAACTGTACATTAAAATAAATAGTATAGATGCTCTCTATAAATATCAAAACGCTCAGTCAAAAAAACGTCAAATGTATTTACAACAACACATTTTGAATTACCAGAATGGTACCATTAATATTTTGCAATTTCTTAAATTAGCTTCGCACTATTATTCTCATATGTATAATATAGTAATTAAAATATATATTTTTTTGTATTAAATGTATCTTTTTTATTTGCATTTATGAACAACTACAGCAATGAAATATTACAAATTACAAAGCCGATTTGTGATAGTTTGATCAGAGGTTAATTTGGATTAATCTACGCATGCGCAAGCTAAAACTGATTTAACAATTTAACTGCACGAACGTTTTTTTAACAATTATCAAGCGATGTATAAGTTACAAGCGTATTTAATAGACTTAAGAGAGAAAATATACTCAAATGTGCAGATGAAAACAATAAATTTATCTTACATTCAAGTATTATAAAAAGAGGTAAGCGAAAACAGAAATAAACGCGAAATGTTTAGACAGACTTACAACCTTAAAGGAACCGTTAATTCCTAACAAAACCACAGACATGAATAAAACACGCGTGATGTGTGAACATATACAAAAAAACCTATAACACAACTTTTCACTTCACAATATAACAATGCGCATGCGTCTGATGGATCACTGGACGATAACCTTCAAACTGGAGCAACTATCAGCAAACGGCTAGAAATTAATTTGGAGATCTGCACGAACGCCAAATTACGTCAAACTAGTAGTCAGAGTTTGGCGTTTTAACTGCACGAACACTATTTTTGTAATGCGCATGCTCTAACGATTTCAAACGATTTTAAATCGCTGCAGAAACAAACCTATTGTTTCGGCAACAAATCAGAATCACTGTTTGTTCTTCAATAAAATCACTAAATTAGAGAAATTGGTTTGTTTTATAGGTTTTACTATCGAAGTAGCAAGTAAATAAATGTTGTGCACATAACTTAGCTTTTTAACTAAAGATGTTTTCTCTAGATAGTGTCAAATTCAAGTTCAACTTAGTTCAAATATAACGAATGCTTGATGATCGTTACAAGCGAATTTTGCTATGTGAACTAGTAGTAAAATGTACAAGGCAATCTGCTTTAATATAAACAAATATTTTCTTTTGAAGTAATAGGGAGAATAAGTTAGAGTTGTGTTTTAGTTTCTGAAATTCGAATTTTATCAACATCCCTTTTCTAGATGGCATTTTTGAATACACAACGTGCTCTCCTAGTGCGTGCGCGGAAGATAATTCCTTTCCGGACAAATTTAGAGAAAAGGTTTTCAAATAAAAAATATTCGGAGATAAATTCTGCGCTACATAAAATTATGTCTCAGTATGCAGAGTGTTCAGTTCTCACTACAAATGATACAACTTTAGTGTTTTAAATAGAGCAAAGAGTATATTAAATTTTTGGATGCTCCTCTTCAATTCATGGTATTTTTCTTGAATGTTAAAATAAAATACAAAAATCCTCTTTACTCCTTACACTTTTATTTACACCGAAAATAATGTCGGCAATATGCTATCATCACTAGAGCGGGCCAAGAGCGCCACGCGCCAGGTTCGCAATCAGGCTGCCGGGCGCATATATGTATGTAAACATAGGTAATTTAAATATGTAATTATTAGGACGAGGACCAAAACCACTGTCTATTACGTCGTGAAGACGCGCAAATATACACCTGCAGTTTGGGTGTTCGTTGATAAATAGGGCGTTGTTCACAGTGGGCCACTACAAAAAAAAAGTTCATTCATCGACGGCTACGAACTAACAGCGCGCTTATTCATTTACGGATGACGCGCTCTATTCATCAACAAATGACGAGTCTGCAGATGTTACGTTTGCACCACTTCGTGGCATACTAGAAACAAGCGTCGGTGTGCTCGCTTTAGTGATTATGTCTAACGTAACTATTAAAAATAAACGGCCATTACCTACGAAAGTTAATAAATTTCTTAGTGAATTTGTGGATTTACACTACAATGGGAGTACAATTTTCTGTAAAGTTTGTAAAAAGAAATTACTGTGCTGGAGCAAACGTGATTGTGAAAGACATATAAATAGCGCACACCACAGAAATAAAAGAAATGGTGTGTCACAACAACGTCAATTTCAATTAGAATTGCTTTTAACGTTTATCGTCTACCACTTCGTATACTTGATAAAAAAGCATTTCGAAAATTCTGGGGTACATACAATACCGAGTGGATACTACCATCTCGGACAGCGTTACGGAGAGATATTCCACGAATACGTGAGGACATTGAAAATCGAATTAAAGCCGAATTAAAAGATAAACAGCTGTGGCTATGTCTTGATGAGACGACAGATTGCAAAAAAAATTCTATTTTGAATATAATAGTGCGCGTATTAGATCCTATTAAACCAAATTTTGCAATTCTATTAGCCAGCAGAAGATTAAAACAGTGTACTAGTAAAGCAATTACGGCCGTAGTTCTCGAAACGTTACAAAAATTTCAAGTGTCAACCAGTCAACTGTTGTTGTTCATGAGCGATGGTGCAGCAACAATGTGTAGTGTGGGCCGTTCCCTTAAAGAAAAGTGTGAAGGACTTTTACATGTTACGTGTAAAGTCCATGCTTTACATCTTGTGGCACAAACTATTCGAGAGTGTTACCCGTAGGTGGATGCATTAATAGCAAACACAAAAAAAGTGTTTCTCAAAAGTCCTAAGAGGACTAGGGCATTCCACAGGTTATGCCCTGGTATTCGAGAACCACCACAACCCATTCTTACGCGTTGGGAACGTGGTTAAAAGCCGCTTTTTATTATAATGAACATTTTCAAGAAGTCAAATCCGTTATTTTGCAATTCGTCCCTGCCGAAGCTAGAGCTATTAGGATGAGCCAGAAGGGATTTCTCGATATTTCTGTTGAAACACATCTAAAGAATATTAGCAACAATTACAAAGGGTTAGTAGACGCGATAGAAAATTTGCAAAATTCTGGATTGTCGTTGGTAGAATCAGTGCAAGTCGTGGACGAAGTTAGTACATTGTTACACAGTATAAACGATGCAACAAGTGGACGAGTTTTAGCTAAGTTCGATAGTGTTTTAAAAAAGAATCCGGACTACACGAGATTGAGACAAATGTGCGATGGGGCATCTGCAGATTCCTTGACTAAGTCTAAAGATTATTTTAATTACGCCTGTCTTACTTCGGTAGACGTGGAACGGTCGTTTTCGAAATATAAGAACATTTTTTCGTCTCGGTGAACATCCTTCACCGAGGCAAATGTGGAAACTTATCTGATGGTGCAACTTTTTAAACAAGCCTATCCGCATTATTAAGAAGGATAGAATTTATTTATTATATCTTTATTTACAGTTACATTATTAAGTACAACAGAATAAAAAAAGCGTTCAGTTTCTCAGTTATTTCCTTATTACATCCCATTTACAACGCATACCGTTTTCAATCAAATAAAAAATCATAATGAAAATAAAAAACACCTCAGCGTGTACATATATATATATATATATATATATATATATATATATATATATATCCGCTCTAATTATTAAACATTATTATTGCGTCAGCTTTTATTTTTTTACTCTTGTGTATTAATTTCGAAATATCACATATCTGCTGTGACTCACATATACGCTATTTACAATAAGCGGCCGTTGCGCCTGATTCCGATTCTGTTGGATGGCGCAATTTGGCTCGCTCTAATCATCACCCAGAATCTAAAGTCGTATGTATTGTGGTGATATTTGTATGTAAATAAAAGTTAAATTGTGAATTAAATTAATTAAATGAATCTAATTAGTCTCAGGGTTTACATTTTTGTTAATCGCGGGGAATCTCACTTAATGAGATTTTTGCAAATTAACCAATGATTAGAGAAATGAAACTATTTTATTATTTTAAAAGAGACAGTGGGTTTATTTGGAATTTTTGAATTAATAAATTTAGATAGATTATATTAGATAGATTATATTTCTTTCGAACAATAAATGTACAAAAACCTATAACAATCCCTATCCGATAGCTAGTTTAAAATTAAATTATTAAATTGAAGTTTTAATTTTGAAATTTGGATTTTAAAATTAAATGCTTGGATTTTCCTTTTGAATTTTTATTTATTTGACCAAATATCTTAATTTTCGGTGCTTGTGCACTGTTGCAGCTTTTCGGTGTCCTTTTCTTGAAATCGTAACCAGTCTTCGCTGGTATCTAAGTAGCTTGGTTTTCGGGCCTTGCTCTGTGGGTTGATATTTTCAAATTACAATGTCGAAAAGGCTTATAAAATATTGTACTGCAGTTTCATTTTAGTAAAGTTTCATGTTTATTAAAATTATTTATGAAAGTATCGAAGAATTTGGAAACATTTCTGTGTCGAAACTTGTTTATTGTCTCTCTGATTTTGTTTTTGTTCAGAGCCCCAGTTAACTATTCTTAAAATAAATAAAAACTTGACTTTTCAAAGACCATTATAAATACCATTCGCTTCCTTGGTTACGTAATATAATTTTGTAGATACGGTAGTGCAATAAAATGTGGTTACGGTGTAAACGATGATTTAAAATCCATGAATTGTGTGTTTAGAAATTTGCCTATCCAAATTCAGTACAGTTTAAATAATTTGTTTTGAAAGAAATCTAATTTAAATTTTCCGTTAATAAAATGAATATATTACTGTGCACGTTACTGACTGGACTCTTTCTTTTACCGAAAATATCATGTCTTAATGTGCAAGACAGAAAAAATATAACGAAGTAGGGAAATTTTGAGGGAAGAGAGCAACAACACTGCTTCGCCTCGTTAAAATAATGAACTAAAATTGTTCAAACTGTTACTTCAACACACTTTCAACCAGGAAAACAAATATCACAACAATATATCTGGCTGATGATGACTGCCAAAACTAGTCCCAGTGTAAATACAAATTCTGTAAGGAGTAAAGAAGACTTTTGTATTTTTTTTTTAATATTACTGAGCCTTACAATATAGACCATCTACAAATCTTTCTTCAATATACCCTATTCATATCTATCTTAGTTTTCGGGATGGTTGAGATAATTTGAGGTTTTTGCGGAATTCCGCTGTTTCTTTAACGGCCGATATCTTGAAGGCCTTATACGCCGGAATGGTGATTGAAACTGTATTTGATTGAGTATTTCTATACACTGAATTGTTTCTTATATCAACTAGCGTCTACAGGATGGCCATCGAAATTGTTGTCATGTTTGATTCGTGGTATTTCTATTTTTTTAAGTAGAACACCCTGTATACTTTTCCAAAATCTGATAGAGAAACTTTTCTAGATTTTTTTATAAACATTTCCTTGTACCTACGAGGCAGGCGCCATAAATTGTCGGCCTAATATAGAAAAAATAAACTTGGTAAAATATAACAATTTTTATTTTTCAATGTAATCTCCCCTAACTTCAATGTATTTATTACAACGATCAATTAATAATTCTATACCCTTGTAAAGATAATCTAAAGTTAGTGAATGCAAGTATGGACGAGAGTATATAATCACTAGGGTAGAAGCTTACTGATGGCTTAACCTGCCAGAGTTGGTTCATTATTATATAATCTAAAGTTTTTCCCTCAAGATTGTATTACAGCTGTTTGCAACTCACTATCGTCCTTAAACGACGCCCCCTAAGGTCTTTCTTTAAACGGGAAAACAAATAAGAACCATTGTTTAATCTCCTGTGAGAATGGACTCCAAAATCGATTTCAGGTCATCTCCACATATGTATATTTAAAAATGAGCGCGCACATTCGACCCGACGTTCACCTTGGAGAGCAGAAAGAAGATGCGGTACCCATCTTGCACTAACTAATCTTATTCATACTCAAATAGTTGTGGAGAATTCGGCGAATACTTGTTTCAGAAATGTTAGGCATCATTTCTAATTCCTTCACTTCCAAACGGCGATCTAATAATACCATTTCTTCAATAATTGAAATGTTTTGAAGCGTTATCAGTGCAATAGGCCAACCGGGACGCTCATCATCTTCAAGGGATTCTTGCTCCAAACAGAAACGTTTTGCCCACTTTTTTACAGTGGAAATCATCATAAATGCCGTCTAAATGTTGTTTTAAAGTGATTAGGCGTATGCCCTTCTTTTGTTAAAAATTTAATGACCGCGTGATACTCAATTTTCGTTACCTAATACATTTTTATGCACTAGTCACGTTGTCTGGTTGGCTACTAAAAACTACTACTTTTCGAGCCGTAATATACATGTAGGGTAGGCCTCACACGTGTGCAACTATGACGCAACGGAGTTTGAGCACTCTCAAACCGGTTTAAGCCTGTCAGGCTGAGAATTTATGGCGCCTACCTCGTAAAATGTATTTCATTTAAGGAAAAAAACTTGTATCATTTGTAGCGGAAACTGAACACTGTATGCTTGGATATAATTTTATGTTATGCAGTGTTTGTTTCTAAATAATTTATGTTTGAAAACTTTTTCCCTAAATTACTTCCATCTACGCACTTAGCGGACACGCTGTATACAGTGTCTCCCCGGATTAACGCATGGATAGGTAAGACAGACAGGAAATTATTGAGTTGATTTTTCATCTCTTTGGGGTTCAGCCATGCTTACACACTAAGTACTAGCATAATTTATTACTCTGAACATAGTTTTTTAATAACACAATTATCGTATCTCCTATAGAAAATACATTTTACTAATTGAAAAAATTCCTTTTTTGTAGATTTCCAAGATATACTTGATTTTTCGGCAATAAAATTATGGCACAAATTACTTAGTATTCAACCATGGCTGAACCCCAAAAGATGAAATTTCAACTCATTAATTTTCTGTCTGCCTTACCTCTCCATGCGTTAATCCGGGGACATACGCTGTTTGTAGATAGTTAGATATTGTTGTGAGACACTTTCGCGATGTTAATGTTTTACTTCAAATAATCAATTGTATATAAATCTCTTTGAAAGAATAGCTTCCGCCTTGATGATTAGGAAATTTCGCAATCTTTTGGTAAAATATAGTGTTCATGCCTATATATAACTATTAAAAATAATTGTCCATAATTCAGCATACCCGAGTGAACGTGAGCCGGAAACGTTGCAGCTTTATTGAATTTATTGCAAGCGATGCAAATTTTATAGCGCATCCTCTCAAGGGAAAATTATCGAATGCGTTATTAACATTGCAATGTCATATTTTAAAGAGCCGATTACGTTCATTTCACATTCTCATTGTTTTATTTTTAAATAAAATGAAAATGCACAAGATGAAATAAGAAATATCGGATCTAGAATGGTATTGCTTTGCGCAGGCAAACATGAGTTTAATCGGCGAGAAGCGAGGCAGAACTGATTGATGAAAAATACAGACCATAAATAATATATACAGCCGATACCAATCACCAGTGGCTACAGATTACTTTCGAGGATTTTAAGTTCAAAATTGATTTTGTATAGTATACACACAAATTTTATCCTCATATTTAGAGTCTTTGTGTTTCCATTTGTTATATCCAGGGAGCTTTGTTCCCATCAGTTCTATTTTATGTAATGCGTATTCTGCAATGTACGGAACACATTAGTATATACATAGGTATGGTACATACTGGTATCCTAAGAGTATTGCCTGGTCACATTTAAAGGTTGCATATTTTCCATTTTTGTTATATGGAAGAAGGTCGCTTGGTTCTCTAGTCACATCAGAAATAAAAAACACAAACATATTTTTAAGCATCCGCAGAGATTTATGTACAACTTTATGCTGCTTGAGAGCTTTTGGCATTTAAAGTAAAAACACGCATTAATAATGAAGGCAATGAAGATAGGCAGATTTGTTACATTAAAACGTAATAAATTAGAACGTGGGTATTCACAAAATACAAAGAAAATGGTTTAAAGTGTTCATGATTGTTATTGCAATAGTAGCATGCTATCCTCTTTCTTCGATTTCTAGCAAAGGTAAAAATAAATGTCGATTACATAAGGTTTTTTTCCATAGGTCATGCCACTGCTGTCCGTATTCTTTTAGGCTTGGTTATAAAATATCTTTCAAAAGTCATACTCTGGACTCGCATTTTTTTTTTCTTCAAGATATGGGAGATGTTGAGCGCTTCCGCGGGAATGTATTAGGTACAGAACGATAATATTCAGCAAAATGGGTTTCTAGTATACTAGCAAATTACTGATAGACAGTAAGAAGAAGAGATATGGACATTAATAGCTAATTAATAAGACAAAGCAGTTCGTCCAAGAGTTTTAATGTTTTTCCTTTTATAAGGTAATTAAAGTTTTTAAATACGGAATAAACCTTGTTGGTTCACATGCAGAGAAGCGTTTACTTGTATCAAGACTGCCCGCCCCAGTTTAACACAATTACTGAGTCAATTATCCACAATACAATAACTGTTTTAAATTAAAAGAAATATTTTCTTAGCGTTTCTTAGCGTAGTATATACTTGTAATGAAATAGTTGTATTTTTTTGTTTAAAACATTTGTTAATGTGATTCAAGAAAATCTTGCAGAAAATTTGAAGAAAGCAATTCATACGGAAGTATAAGTAAATAGCCGTTATAACACAAAACAATGTTTTCTTATGGATAGTAAATAGTTTTCTTAATTTCAGAAAGCGTTGAGGTATTGTTCCTAAATCAGTAGTTTCATTTTCTTAAAATAAAGCCTTTATTTACTTAGAATTCTTAAAATACATATTATTTATATCCACATTATTAATTGCACTTACCTTGTTTAAAACTTTCATTCTCATTACTTGTGATTTTAAAAAAGGTAAGGTAAAGCTTATCTACAGAATAATGTTCAAGCAAAAGTGAACTTAATGCAGAAGTACACATGAAGAAAGTTCCTAGAAACAATAACCAAGATAATGCTAATTATAAATAGCTCATGGTATTGATAGAATTACTCCCGGCAAAAACAATGTGAGAAGAGAAAACCACTAACGCTTTTTGCTCCTGCCCACATTGCTCGCTCAGTTTATGCCCTTAATCTTCAAAAACAGTACTGAAATATTTCCCAGCGCCACCTACTTGCAAGAGATGTAGTCATGCCGTCCTAGATAATAGCGATAGAAACCAGAATACAGATGCCATACTTACCCATACAATGATATATTCTTTAACGTTCAACGTTTCATACCGGTTGATGTAATTTTTTTTCTTTTTATTATTATTTACCAGGTGTACTAATTTAACTATAGTTTTTTTAATATATAATAAATAATAATAATAAAAGGATAAATATACTTAAATATGAACTCATTACTTATTAAACTACATCAAAATAATTCCTATTTGATTACATTATTAAAGAAATAATTTAATTATACTGTAACATAAAAAAACTTTTTCATTAGTTCATTCACTTGCTTCTGATTTTAATTATTGACTTGTTTTTTTTTCCATTATTGTAATTTTTCTTTTGCTGGATATCATTGTAGCTGGCCTGTTGATGTTACATAGTGTAACTATGTTGTAGAGGTTGGCAGCACCAACAGTGTTAGATGTAACCAGATGTAACATGGCGACCTGTATAGTGTAGCGTGTGTAATAAAGAAATAACAAATTAAAAAGTGTTTATATATAACACGTATGAAACATGGTGTCAGTAGTGGGTTAACACTGAATAATAAAAAGTAAGAAAAGTAGATAGAGTAAAAGCTAAACTGCAAGAAGTGTTAAAAAAGAAAGAAAAAAAAAAGGGGGAAAAAAAAGTAAGATGGAGTCATCAATTTTTAAGCCACCGAAGAGTATTGTATTTGATCAAAATGCATGTCAGAGTTTTGAAAAATTTCTGTCAAGTTTTGATATTTACATGGCTGCAACTGGTAATAATTTAAAAGAGGAATCAACTAGAATTGCAATATTTTTAAACATCGCTGGTGAAGAGGCACAGGATATTTACCATACATTTAAACTAACAGAAGAAGACAAAAAGAAGTATGACTCAGTAATAAAAGCGTTTAAAACCTACTGTAAGCCACTAAGAAATGAAACATATGATCGTTATAAGTTTTTCACGAGGGTACAAGAAGAGGATGAAGATTTTGATCATTTTTTAACTGATGTTAAGATGTTGGCTAAAAACTGTAATTTTCAAGACCTAGAAGATTCGTTAATAAGAGACAAGATTGTTAGTGGAATAAGAGATGTGTCGATACAGGAACGTCTTCTGCGATTCTCAAATTTGTCCTTGTCGGAAGCTGAAAAACAATGTCGGGCTACAGAAGCAAGTAAGTTCCAGATAAAAGGACTAAGACCAAATGCTGAAGTAAATATTATAAGAAGTAAAGCTAATAGATCGTTAAAAACTGTGAGTAAAAATGTATATGATTGTTACAAGTGCGGAACAAAGCATGGTTGGAGAGAATGTCCCGCATATGGTAAATTATGTAGAAACTGTAATAAACCCAATCATTTTCAAGTAGGTTGTAAAATTAGAAACAAATTTTCTGATACTAATGTTAAAAATGAGAGTAAAAGTCAAGAAAAAAATAAGTCAATTAGGAACACGTCAAATAAAAAACAAGTACATGGTGTACAAGAACAAGCTGTAGTATCGTCAACTGATAGTGAAACTTATATTGATTATGTTAGGTTAGATAATGTAAATACTACTAAGAGTAATGATAAAAGTATGTGGACAACTGTTGTAAAGATTCATGACAAAGATGTTGTATTTAAATTAGATACTGGTGCAAACTGCAATTGTTTACCAGTAAAAATATTCAAAAGGTTAGAAGTAAGTAAAAATATTGAGAAAAGTGATCTCTCCTTAGTTACTTATGGAAATAATAAATTAAAAACAATAGGACAAGTCATTTTAAAATGTAATATAAAAGGTCAAGTCTGTAATGTGAAATTTGTAATGGTTGATGTCGATAGTATGCCTATACTTGGTTTAAATACTTGCATAAAATTAAATTTGGTGAAAAAAGTTGAGGTAGTTGATAAAGTATCAAATATAAATAAAGAAGCAGAATTTATTAAAAAACACAGAAATGTATTTGAGGGAACTGGTAAAATTCCATACAAGTATAAAATTGTATTAAGTAAAAATGCTGTCCCTGTAGTTAGTTCTTGTAGAAGGGTACCAGATACAGTAAAACCGAAACTAGAAGAGGCTCTTAAAGATTTAGAGAATAGAGGTATAGTTGTAAAAGTGGAGGAACCAACCGAGTGGGTTAATAACCTTGTCATTGTAGAAAAACCAAATGGTACATTGAGATTGTGTCTCGATCCAGTACATTTAAATAAATATGTTTGTCCCGATCAATTTCCAATCCCTACTATAGAAGAGTTAGGTTTGAAATTGAAAGGCAAAAAGGTATTTACTGTATTGGATTTAAAAGAAGGTTTTTATCATGTTCCATTGGACAAGGAAAGTAGTAAATATTGTACATTCATAACACCATTTGGCAAATACTCTTTTAAAAGGTTACCTTTTGGGTTAACAGTTAGTCCAGAAGTTTTTCAGAGAGTAAACGAAAACATTTTTGGGGATCTACCCATTGGAATATACTTTGATGATTTTATAATAGGTGCTGAAAGTGAGGAAGAACACGATAGAGTTCTAAAACAAGTAATTAAAAGAGCTGAAGACTTTGGTGTAAAGTTTAATAAAAATAAAGTACAGTACAAAGTTAGTCAAGTAAGTTATATAGGTCAGATATTTTCTGGTGAAGGTGTTAAACCTGATCCGCAGTATATTCAAGCCATCTTAGAATTAGGTGAACCTGTAAATAAGAAAGATTTATTAAAAACTTTAGGTATGATAAATTACTTGTCTAAGTACTTACCAAATTTGTCAGATTTGCTTTCTCCTTTGAGAGAATTAATAAAAAACAATGTTGAGTGGGTATGGACTAAAGAACATTCTCAATGTTTTGGTAGAATTAAAACATTAATTACTAAAGCACCAACTTTGCAAATATTTAATGATACTTTACCTATTGAAATACAAACTGATGCGAGCCAACATGGCGTAGGTGGATGTTTGTTGCAAAATGGGCAACCTGTTGCCTTTTGTTCAAGAAGTCTTACAGAAACAGAGGCTAGGTGGGCTCAAATAGAGAAAGAATACTTAGCAATTTCTTTCAGTTTGAATAAATTTCATCACTATATATATGGTAGGAAGATAATTGTTAAATCTGATCACAAACCGTTAGTGTCGATAAATCAGAAAGACATATGTAAAGTTAGTAATCGTTTACAACGCCTAAAGTTGAAGCTATTAAAATACAATTTTCAGTTGAATACTTACCTGGGAAATATATGTATATAGCTGATCTCTTATCAAGGTCATTCATTAAATCGCAAGTTAAAGATGATGCAGACATGTTGGATGTTGTACACTCTGTTGAGTATGACTTACCGATATCTGAAGAACGATTAGTAGAGTTACGTAAAACAACTAAAAAGGATCCAGTTCTAAGTAAAGTAATATATTTTTGTGATACTGGATGGCCTGACACTAGAAAACAAAGTCTAGATTCCGAACTCAAAATTTTCATGAAAATTAAAAATAATTTGTATGTTAGAAATAATCTTCTTTTCAATGATTACAAATTAGTAGTTCCATCAAAATTAAGAGATCAAATGTTGTCAAAATTACATAAAGCACATTTTGGAGTAGAGAAAACTAAGGCTAGAGCTAGGAAAATCTTTTATTGGCCGGGTATGTCGAAGGATATTCAAAATTTTGTACTCAAATGTAAAACGTGTTTAAAGTATAGTGAGGCTGTTCAAAGAGAACCCCTAATTCCCCATGAAAGACCAAAAATTCCCTTTAACAAAATTGCCGCTGATATTTTTACATATGCAAGCCGTGATTACTTAACAGTTATAGATTATTATAGCAATTGGTTGGAAATACTTCCACTTGAATATAAAACAGCTTGTGAAATTATTAACAAATTAAAAATAATCTTTTCGAATCAGGGGATTCCAAGCACTTTAGTATCTGATAATATGCCATTCAATTCTAAAGAATTCATAAAATTTTCAAGAGAGTGGGGTTTTAAGTTAGTAACGTCAAGTCCTCATTATCCTAAGTCAAATGGACTGGCAGAACGAGCTGTTGGTATATCGAAAGGTATTCTTAAAAAATGCAATTATTCCGGCACTGATATTCATTTAGCGTTGCTCGAATATAGAACTTCGCCTCTGACTGGTTTGGACGTATCTCCCTCTCAAATTCTCAACAATAGAATTTTGAGAACCACATTACCAGTTTGTAATAAAATATTGAATGAACGAACCAAAATAGACCCTAATAAACTTAAACAGAAAAGAGAAAGGGCAAAGGTGAATCATGATAAACATGCAAAGAGTCGGTTACCTTTTGAGCAAGGTCAGAGTGTCATGCTGAAAAAAGAGAATCATTGGGTTCCTGCAGAAATTTTATCAAAACATGATACTCCTAGATCTTATTTAGTGAAAGATGAGTTTGGAAAAATGTATAGAAGGAATTCATCCTTTATGAAGGCTTCTCCAAATCCCTTTGAATATAGTCCTTTGATCGATCCTGGACATTTCGATGTGACTGAAGTCCCTGTTGTGAAACAAAACCATACACTGACAGAACCATTACAGATTGAACAAAAACAACCTTGTAATGATAATTTTGTAAATGTGAGTCAAGAAAGTGATAAAGTGAATACTGCTAATGGCTACAAGACTCGGTCAGGACGAAGCGTAGTGAAACCGTTTAGATTTAGAAATTAGTTTTAAGAGTTTGTAAAATAAAAAGAAAAAAGGAGATGTTACATAGTGTAACTATGTTGTAGAGGTTGGCAGCACCAACAGTGTTAGATGTAACCAGATGTAACATGGCGACCTGTATAGTGTAGCGTGTGTAATAAAGAAATAACAAATTAAAAAGTGTTTATATATAACACGTATGAAACAGTTGATGTGTTTTTTTAACACGAAACCGGACTTAATTTCTCAACAGAACTTTGTGAGATCTGGATTCCTACCGTTAATATGAATATTTTCTTAACCTAAAACTAAATGATTTACTTGGAAGAAATATTTTTCTGTTTTGGGTTTTCTTGATTTTCTAACCATAAGAACATATTTATTTAATCCAAGTAAAATTTCAAGAAAATTATTTCCTTATATTATACATTTTTATTGTCTTGAAATAAAAATATTTTCTTGGTGCAAGAAACCATTTACTTAAGCTATCCGGAAAAATATTCCACTACTAAAACAACAATTTACATGTATTCTTTCAAAAGTAGTATATACAACTTGTTGACCAATGTTTTATTATTATTATATTAAACAAGTCCTACATGTGCTGTTTACCTTCGAAATTTCCTTCTTGTTGGATTAAACAGTCTACTTTATACTTTCCAAAAAACAGTAGTCTAATTTAAAAAGGAAACAAGGGAAAATATAATCTAGTGTATTTTCCCTTGTTTCCTTTTTAAATTAGGTATTGACGTCAGTCCAATATATTTCCTAGATTTGGATATTTAAATAACTTGCTCGTAGCTAAAATACTAAAGATTGTTCCAAAGATTGCAGAATAGACAGAGTCAGGAATTTATAAGGACGGGAAACGTTGATTATGACTAAAGTTAGGATTTTATGCTAAAAACATGTATCTTATTATTAAAAATATATAACCCCAATGTTACGCTTGGTTTCCGTTGTCGTAGCTTCTGCCGACGTTTCGTCCGCACTTTTACGGGACACCTTCAGGGCTGTTACACAGTGCATATATTTATTTTTCATACATAAATTGAATATTTTCCATTTTTTTTTTAACATTATATCTTATATGTTTGCTGTATTAAAATACACTATTTTCTCACATGAAGTCTGGGGAAATGTATATTCAATAACCGTCGAATGGCCCAATTATTAGGGTTGTAATTCTTGTCGTCAAGACAGAATCAAATCCGTTGCAGTAAGTACGCACGTGTACCTACAAACAGAAAGCCAAATGGGTGAAGGGAATATAAACGGTGAAAATGAAAGATGCTCAAATGCCTTTGGAGTCATTTTCTGTTGTAGAGCATTGTGAAAATTAATTATAAATTGTCCCGGGTAAAACTGTATAAAATAAATTGAACAGTGTAAGGATTATACGGCGGACATACGCCACAATGCCAGGTTCGGACTCATCCAATGAGTAATGTAAAAAGAGAGAAGAATTATACCTATAAAGCTATGATATTATTAAATAACTTTAACGGTTCTTTATTAAATAAAAATAACTTTATTAAACATAATTTAACTCAGACATGTCTAGTAAGTATTTATAAAGACAATCTTCGTGAATATTCAGTAATAACAAGTATTTGTTCTGTATTTTTTCCACTCAAACAACAACGATTGGGCCTGTACATATACTTATACAACGAAAATGTTCTTTCAACATCTACGGATGTTAACGGTGCAAAATGAAGAAACTCTGTATTAATGGTTATGCTACTTGGATCAGCGTTAATATTACACATTGTACGAAATCCCGGGTTTTTGTTCAAGACGTCATCCAATTTACGTTGTATTGTTATACTTACAGTATCTAATATTAGTTACTATATTTATGCTATTAGAAAGTGATATATTTGAAGATTCTAACTTTGTAATAGCGTGGACAATACATTCAAATTTATGACGAATTGAAGATAAATCATTTCTAATATTGGCCGAATTGAATGCTCTTTAATTTTTTCTAATGGCTTGTGATTCACGTGATTTCAATTCCATTACCAGACTTCTAACGGCTTCAAAGTTTTCTTAATAGTAAACAAGAGCCCTGAGCCATGTACACCACCGTGTATGTACGGGCTGCGGCGGTAATGGCACAGCAGGAAAACGTTCTCGAAATTGTCTTCGACTTGAACTTGACTTATTAAAAATTTCTTTGGTAGTCCAAATCAAACTATCAACATCAGAATATTGTTTTCGAACTTCTTCGGCAACACAATGCAAAGCATGGGCTAAACAAGTTACATATATCATGTTTTTGTAGGTACATTTTAGTAATTCTGCTGCTTTTTGCATGTAGGCTGCTGCATCAGTAACAAGTATTAATACTTCACTTGTTTGAACGCCCATGTTTTTTAATGCACTTGTTACAACGTTCGCTACACTACGTGCTGTTGTTCGTTCTACACGCTTACTTGCTATTAAAAATGGACGCCCACAAAAAGTTGTATTTAAAATACATGCAAGCACATTTACTACTTTATTTCCACGAAAACCTGTTGTTTCATCAACTGTTATCCATAGGTTCTGATTATGTAAATCGTGCTTAATATTTTGCATAACATTGTTATATACTTGTGAAAGATACTTTTTCCTCACATAACTCTCATGTGGTAAGTTCCTCTGGGGCATGTACTTCTTAAAAAAATCCCTAAACTCTTTTCTGCTTAGTAACTTCCACGCTAAACTGCATGCGCAAAACATGAAGCATAAATCATATATAAATTCTGCATTAGACGTAGGAGATCCTAAAGCTTTATTTCTTTGATGTGTTTGGGAATTAATATGTTTTCGACATTCATTCACACTCCTGAACATAAAACGACGGCAGCAAACAGTACAATATACCGCAGAACCGTCACATTTTAGTTCATCAAAGTTCTGAGTAATTTTTCGAAGATGTGCAAATGGCGCGGCCATTATTAAGGAATCGTATTGTGTGTTGTGTGTATTACAGCGTTATCACTATCACATAAATACTTGTGTTCAACTAATCGTAATCCGTACATATCAAATACCATCAGATCTTCGCATCGCATTATACGACTAATCAGGTATTCGGGTGTGGTATCAATAGTTACCGGCATTTCGGGAATCGGGAAGCGTTTAGGGTGGCAGTGCGTGGTCCAGACCTGGCATTACGCTGTGAGTCCGCCGTTTACTAAGGATACAAAATGATGGGATTCAAACATTAACTGGGATAGGAAAAATTTAATCAATAAATCCGATTAATAAATAATGCTTTAGATTCAACTCCTTACCATATTATTGCATTAAAATAGGCACTAACTACATTAGTCGAAAGGACATTTTGGACGTATATAAATATACTAACTGATTAACATCACGTTAATTTAGGATACTAGGAGTTATTATGAATAAATCATATAATGGTTTCGAATATTACAAACCCCAATTTGGATATAATTGTTACATTACTTTTTAATTTATGCAAATACCATGGAGTATTATGCATAGGTAATAAGTGAAGCGTAAGATAATACAAATTGAATATTAATGGTAATAGAGTATACATTATTGTAGATAACGTTACGTACAAATTTAATGTTATGTCTGATTGCATCATATTGAGCCAATTTAGAGAAGTTATTAATGTTATTAATATGGCCGCCTGTAAAATAAGTACTAATAAATATGCTCATCTCTAAAACACTTCATGTGCATACCACATTTTATATAATTTACTTTATAAGAGATCATAACAATCAAAAAAGTCAAAGGCATACACCCATACTTAGTAACATAGGCCAGAGATTTCATTAGCACTTCATTATTAAGCATGGATCATAAATTTTGTTTATAGAAAAGGCGAGATGACTTCTTTCGTTTTATTCTCACTTTATTCTTAAAATAACCTAAAACACTCGGAGAATGTTCCTGGATAGTACGTATGTTTTATGTTTTTCTATTACACATCGATATCTAAAACGAATTAAGCGTATCGACACTCTGATCCTTGAGAGTCCAGTCTGATCTGAACGAAAATAGAGCGATCCACTGTGTTTCGTTTCTGCATGTTACATATTAAAATATTTTTTTCAGAATGCTTGTATGTGTATGTGTATATTGCAATGAGACTCTGATGAGAAATTTACCTTCTCAGGGATAAAATAATAATTGAAATATTAAATGTGTGTGCAACTTAATTTTATTTTGCCAAAATAATTAAATGAAAATTAAACAATACTTAATGCCAGAGTTTACAGTATTTATCGAATCTGATAATTATATTTCTTTCTTACAAATTTTGAAAATTTAACAGTTTTCTAAATTAATCCCCATCCTACAGCAGTTTTTTTTTAATTTATTTAATTAAATGTTAATTTATTTAATTAATTGTTTACTAAAAATTTATTTGGCCAAATAATGAATATTTGACTACTAATTGTAGTTCTTCAAATGAAACATGTCATTCAAATCCAAAAGTTTTCGTTCTTCAAATCATGTTTAATATTTCATAATTTTGATACTGAAGGATCCACCATTGATTTACTATGTTGTTTTTAAACTTTAATGTTGATATAGCTTCATATTTATTTGGAAATAATTTGGAAAGATTGTTGTTAGTCAAAAACTTGTCTATCTCATCTATTTTTTTTATATACATCCAAAGTTTACTATATATATGAATAAAATCTAATAACTGATTCCAATATCTACCAAAAACGCCTTTCGCTTCCATGGAGATGCTGCTTGTCGGAGTGCGATGATAAGTGGTCTGGGCAAACAGCGGTAGCAGTCAGTGTAGTAGATATGTGATGCGGAGTCGACGATTATTTATTTCACGCGTTCACAGCGTCACTACTAAATCGATGCTGTATGCGAGTAGTTCTGTGTATATGTAGGCTGTCGTAACGTATTTCGTAATTGTACGCTTATGTTTGCTTTAAAAATGTCGCAGTTAGGTACGTCGCGAAAACGACCAATGGCAGACACAGTTAAAAACTTTATAGTGGACATGCCGGTCTTAATTTTTGATAGCGCTAAAATTCAATGTCTAGTTTGTAAAATCTCTAAAATGCGTTGGTCCAGAAGCCATTGTCAACGTCACATCGAATGCAAGCAGGATTCTTCTGCAAAAAGTGGCATACGAGACCAAGAAAAAATTACATTTGATTTATGTGGTACTCTTATTTCATGTAATCTATCGTTTCGTTTACTAGACAGAGAAGCATTTGTCTCCTTTTGGAATAAATATGCGGACTGTAAATTAGCGTACGTGCTCGAGGTATCTGCTCGACTCAGATTTATGGAAATACGTAATACATACATATTTGATTTTTACCTTATCGATGGACTTTAATCGTTCATTATTTCCAAATAAATCCTTAAATGTAATATTGTCGTATTTTAAATAAACTAAATAGAACCTCTCATTTTAAAATAACTAGATTCAATTTTTGCACTTCCAAATATCCAATGTATTAAATGTTTAAATGATAGTAAGTGCGTTACAAATATATCAACTTTTAAAGGTAACGAAAAACATGTTTTCTAAATCTAATTAATGGAATTTTATGTCAAAATGAATCGTATTTGTATGTGTAAAAATTCAGTTGAACCTATTATTATAGTAGATGTTCAAATAAGCAGTCATTTCCGGTGATATCTCCAATGTGGTACTATTTCATGACTTCTTAGTTTATAAGAACGTAATTAAAGAGAAAACCATTGCACAGTATAATTTCGAGACACAAACAAAGGACATCAAAAATAACCAAGGAGAAGAGATGAAAGGCAAGGATGATCAATTAAAGAAATAGAGTATGGGTATAATGCATGGCTAGAGTCTAGCGCGACCATCTCCTGACGGCGATTGGATTCGTGCTGAGAGGTAGATTGCTTCGCCCGACTCCTTATACTTTCATAGCGGGCAAACGTTGCAACACTATCCATATATTTTATCGGTTCACTTTACTGCGGAAGTTACTAACGCGGTGTACCGATATATATCACATGTGCTGCAAAATAAAAGACTTTGTTGTCTCGCTGAATATATTGTTCCCTTTTCCATTTATTTGTTAAAATTCATCAGTAATTATACGCTAGGGAAGATGTGAATTTGTGGTTGTTTACAGAACTAGCGTTAACTATTATTCGCTCCATTAAACTTGGCTGCTATCCAACTAGTACATCTCCATGCAGAGATGTCATTCAGCTTGCAAGCTTGTTATGATAATCATAATCCGTGAGCTAGCTTTATTCAACTCATGAATAATCAGATCGCGGACTTAGTAACACTCTTTAATTACGAACTTTGCAACTGTTTTATTTTCGAGCACAGTCTACATTATCATCTCATGTTCAACGAGCACGGAATATCTATCATCGAAAGCAATAAACTAACTTTATTTCTATTTCAACCGAATGCTTTTCGAGACGTTCCTATAACTAGTTTAATAACACAACGACGGTATTGTTATGTAAAAATCTTGTATGAAGATAGTTGTAATCCATATCATACAGAGATCAGAGTATTGCTTTTATGGAGGTAATACTAAATGTTGCAAGATTTTTAATCTAAAATTTAAACCAACACAATTGTTAAGGCTTCTTAACATTTCAGTTTTATTTTTATGCCAATAAATCCGTTATCCCATTTATTTTATTTTGTAGATGCATCACTCTATTGTTTTATTTTGTAAATTTAATATTTCATTCGTCTGACTTGTTCCACTTGTTTTAGTTCTTATAAACTCATATACAGTGTGTAAAGCGATGGGGTATACAAGAGGGAACATTTTTTTAATATTGATTTTTGAAAACAAAATTATTCTTCATGATATTTTTTGCTTGCTTTGAAAGTACCAGTAATGTTTCGAAAATCTAAAATTTATTTCTAGTAATCTGCAAAAATAAAAAACTACATTTTTTTTATTGTAAGTTATCATTCTACATTATAATGAAGATAGCGATGATAAATAGTTTTCCTCAAACTCATGTGCAGACCTGAATGTGCCCGATGCTAAGATATAAATTAAAAAGGAAAACAAAACCCAGTTTTTATTTTGGCTAAAGCAATTGTCTACCCATAAAATAAAATACTTCATATCTCTATTATATACATTATATATATAACAGCAAGGGGAAAGTGTCTTGTTATTTTTCCAATGGACACAAAACTTTTGTTATAAGCTATTAGCCTCTGAGCAAAAATGACTTTTTGAAGCATCTCTACCAGCGAAAGCATTACAACCTTTTGCAGTCATCTATTAAGGAATCGGCTTTATGCTCAGAATTGTGTAGTTGAAAAGATTCACAAAGTTCACATTCCTCACTTTCTAATTTTGCAAAAGAAATATTCCTTGACTTAACAATTTTCCTGTGGTTGTCATAGAAGCAAACAAAATCAGGAAACCTTTCTCGAAAGTGACTGTTATATCACTTGACAGATATAAACGATGAGGTGCATGAATTCTTCGGTAGTGTGAAATGGAAGGATTGAATGAGTTAATATGTTTTTCTATTTCAGTGTTTGATAATTTATTAAGAGGATCTTTTCTACCTCGTTTGTCACTTTCGTTTTGTATTTGGTATTTAGTTTTTGCGTTTGCCCAAACTGAATGTACGATCCAGTCTTTTATTTTTTATACCCAATGCAGTCAGCTAAAATACCGTTAAAAAAGTTACTCATATTGTGTATAACGCGCGATTTTATTTCGTACTGCACGTAACAGCCGTATTTGAAGAAAACTAAGCGAGATCTACGTATTTGAATTAAAATACTGGATATACCTCTTTAGCAAAATGAATATGCATGATTTGAGCTTAGCATTTTCCAAATTGTCGGATACTGGATAAAACACTATCAAATCTAGACCGTTTAAAAGCAAATACAGACTTGAGCGTAGAAAATATGATACATTTGAGTATAATAACGTTGTAGATGAAGAGATCTCACTTTTTACTTTTTTTCAAATACTCTATGACGGCAGTATCACTTTCTTTACTTTGATGTTTACATCTCATCTCGAGGGAAACACAGTGAAACCGCAGACCTATTATGCGAACAATCTAAGATATAACAAAACGTAGGTGGTGTAGTCCATTTTTTTGCGTTTATACAAGTCTAATATCTTCACCCGGCCATGCAAAGACCTCGGCTCCAGACAAAGGGCTAAAGTCTGTCACTTGTCATTTGTTGTTTCCAAAAAGAGCGCGTATCTCATCCGTGAACGACTAGGATGGAACAAAAAGAAAAGTGGTTTATACAGGGTCATTCACAATCACCGCATTTTAAACATACTTATGAAAATAATGATCATATCAACTGCTATCACACTGACGTTGCAAAAATGCTAACGTTACAGCAAAGAATTTATTAAGCTAATGTTACGATATTGGCGAAAGTATCCAGATGTAGCTGTAACAAAAATGGCTCTTAAGAAATTAATTACAAAATTCGACTAAACAGGATCGGTGGTCAACAAAAAGAAGATAAGAAAGATGTACAATGAGGATGATGTGGTAACCATTATGGCATTGTAGTCCGTTGAAGACAATTCACGTTTGTCATTAAGACGGAGGGTAGCGGAGCTTAACGTCAGTCACACCTTATTACAAACAATTTTTAAAAGAAATAACATTTTTCCATTTAAGCCAAAATTTAGACATACCCTTGAAATTCACGAGCATGCTTTTAGACTGAATTTCTGCTTATGAATTGGTGATAAGTTTATGGAAAACAGACACTTTCATAAACGCGTATTATTTTCCGATGAATGTACCTTTTCCACACACGGTGTTGTGTCTTCACAAAATGGCAGATTTTGGTCACCACACAATCCCAATTTTAAAATCAACACGAGAAATCAGCACTATGGAAAAGTTAATGTTTGGTGCGGAATGTTAATTAATAAAATTATTGGGCACTACTATTTTGACAAAAAATTGAATCAACATAGTTATTTAAGTATGCTACGAAATTTTATGATTCCATCACTACAAGACGTGAACTTAGAGAACATTTGGACGTTATGGTCCAATACATTGGCCTGCTAGATCGCCAGATTTATCTCCCATGGGCTTCTTCCTCTGGGGATATCTTAAACAAAAAGTATACCAAGAACCTGTAGGAAACAATGTAGAAATATTAAAACAACGAATAACTTCAGCGGTTAGAGAAGTTAACTTGGAAACTTTAGGGAATGTTTATAAGGAATTCCGGAATAGAGCGGAAAGGTGTGTAGAAAACGAAGGAGATTATGTAGAATGACAGTTTATGATAAGTAAAATAGTTTTTTATTATAATGTAGAATGATAACTTACAATAATAAAATTTAGTTTTTTATTTTTACAGATTATTAGAAATAAATTTTAGATTTTCGAAACATTACTGGTACTTTCAAAGCAAGCAAAAAATATCATGAAGAATAATTTTTTTTCAAAAATCAATATTAAAAAAAATTTCCCTCGTGTATACCCCATCGCTTTACACAATACTACTAATGTACAGGTTGCGGCAAAAGTAACTGACATGTCAAGGTTAAATAAAATCCGAACAAAGTATATACATTTTTTGTTTATACTCATCCGAAAGTACATAAAATGCCATCTTAATTACAGTAATTTAGTAGTTCAGTGGGTGCTGTTGTTGCATACATACTGATGAAGGCGTTCACGAAAGTTGTTTATTACTCGGCTGCTCATTTACTGTGGAATGGCAGCCATTTCCTGTCGAATTGCTTCTTTTAGTTGGTCAATAGTGCGAGGGCGATGAGTGATTTGAGGTAGCCCCAAAGGAAAAAATCACATGGGTTCAAGTCGGGTGACCGGGCAGGCCAACCGATATCACCTCGCGATGAAATCAAACGACCGGGGAACATCTCCCTCAAAATCCGCATTGTATGTCGAGCAGTGTGGGCTGTTGCCCCATCCGGTTGAAACCAAACATTGTCCATAAAGTGTCCAGCATCTCACAATATCGATCCGAGTTCACGGTCACTGTAACATTGTCTTGTTCAAAGAAGTACGAGCCCCAAATGCCGAAATCTGCAATCGCACACCATACAGTCACCTTAGGACTCTGCCCAGTATCTGAAATGTTGCTTATTAATACTGCCACACAAGTGAAAATGTGCCTCATCGCTGAATAAAACAGAAGCTGCACGGGGGTATGTTGTTGAATTTCCAAACACACTGCTCTGCGGTTTTTCCTAGTCGCTCTCCTTGAGTTGCTGCGCCAACATTATTTTATAAGGATGCATTTTGGGTTTTGTGTGGAGAATTCTTCGTACATTACGGTCAGAAAGCCCAAGCGCAGCGGCGTGTTTGCGTGCCAAGCGGCGGGGAGATTGTTCAATGGACGCTCTTACCGCCTCCACATGTTTAGGAGTTCTGGCAGTTTGAGGTCGTCCAGATCGTTTTCTTTTCAGTGCTGATCCACTAGCTCGAAAGTTGTTGACCCGTACCAAAATCATGTTTCGAACAGGTACGGCGATACGTCGACCAAGTCTAAAGTGCACTCGAAAAACTCTTTGAGTAGCAGTCACAGATTCGTTATTTTTAGTAAACGTTTCAACGATGAAAGCGCGATGCTCACCAGTCCAATTTGTGATTGACAATGGGCATGTTACCTCCTCACCAATGCGACGCTACCCACCACCGTACCGCCTCTACTCACCGAGCGGTGACCCTGTATTTATGTTCATTTAAAGTAGTGCATGTAGGTTTGTCTCTATTGCTACTGTCTCATTTAACTTCAGATGGCATTGCGACCGTACGGTTCAAATATTGAATTTGCTAGTTATAATTTTTTTTCTTCTAATCAAAAAAAGGTTAGAGCAAGTTTAATACATATACAGTGTGTTTCACTTTACAGCTTGACACCCCTGTGTTTTTGTTATTAGTAGACCAACTGATTTCAAATTTTTATGAGGTATAGAACTCTTTCGAGGAAATTGTTGGATAATTAGAAAATTTACATATAATTAACCATTAATCTACTACGATCAACAATTAGACGCGAAAAATCGAAAAAACATTGTAGGCCTTGTTTAATCATAAAAACACTTATGAAAATCGTTTTAGGACCACTTGAAAACCCTATATTCAAAATTTGATTAAAACATTTTGAATAGCAATTGTTTTATACAAAATTAAAGTTAAATTCAAATTATTTGGTTTTTACTTTTTATTTTACAAATTAGTACAGTGGTTTTGTGTAAAAAGCTATTGTTGCAGTTGCTAGAACACATTGCTGCTTAATATGATTACAAACATTCACTTTTATACTAATAAATTTTCTGTCTTTTACAGTACTTTAGAAAACCTAGAGTATACTATTACAATTACTTTCATCACAGTACTTTGCCGAAATATTAAATTGTTCCGCTTAGTTAGAATAAAATTGTCTTTTTACTTCTCTTTCAACTATAATGCAGTGTTCTTATCTAATATTTAACAAATCAGTATACAAAGCCATCTGCAGTATTCCTTGTGCCCAGGACATAGACAATAATTTATTCTTCTAAGTGTATGCAGAAATGTTGGTTTATATGGATTAAGTTTGTGCCGTTCAAGACACCTCCACACTTTTAATTGCGAAACTTGAAGTCGCAGTGCAACCTTACGTATCCTTAGCCTAGGATTAGCACGTTCAAGATCAATTCATCTGCAGCAGGATTAATTCTATTTTCACGTTGTGGCCTAAATTTAGGAACACTACTAGAAGCAAACAGATATTTGCAACTGTTGCGGATATACAGCATTGAATTCTTTAGCTGCTTTTTTGAATGGACGATGATTATCGTCCACTAAACGAACTAATTCTACCCTTTCAGCAACCGATAAAAACCGTTCAGCCATTCTTCGCAACATAATAACCACAAGACTTAAGTAAAGTACGGAATAAACAGTTTGACTGGATATGTGACAATACGAGACAAATCAAATTTCCATAGCCGTCTTCGTTGCAACATCCAAGTACTGCAGTGAAATTTAAAATAAAAAGTGAATCTTTGTAATCATATTAAACAGCCATGCGTTCGAAAATTTTCAATAATAGTTTTTATACAAACTACATACACTATATTTATGTGTAAAATAAAAAGTAAAAACGAAATAATTTTAATTTAACTTTAATATTGTATAGAACAATTGCTACTAAATTTTTTGACCAAAATTTGATTTTAGGGTTTTCAGGTAGTCCTAAAACGATTTTCATAACTGCTTTTACGATTAAACAAGGTTTACTATGTTTTTTCAGATTGTTTACATCTAATTTTTGATCGTAGTAGATTAATGGTTAATAGTATATTAATTTTCTAATTATATGACAATTTTGTTGTCTGCGTGTTTTTAATATTCCTCAGTTTCGAAGATATTGATGTCAATTGCTAAGGGTGATATTGCAAAAGCAAGCAACTGGACACCTAAAAACGCTACCGTTTTTCTTGCACTATACCGACTGTCCAGGATAACATGAAGTACATATTGGAATCCGTTAGAGATACAAGGTCAGTTGAAGGGAGAAAAAGTTGGATTTTTACATTTTTGATATGGTCATAAAAATGCTTTTCAACCATGTGTAACATCCCTATGTTCAATGAAGAAAAACTATGAAACACAGCAAAATTACGATTTGACCGTAGTAGGGTGTGATTTAACGTACATATGTGCTTGCTCAACAACTGTAAGCGGTCGTACTACTTAAAAGTGGTTCATAAGAACACTGATATAAATTTGATAACCTAGCATCACTAAACTAAAAATAAGATTAGTATAAAACGTACTAATACTATTTAATCAAAATGACCGAAATCATTGACTCAGAAAACAAAAAGAAAAAAAATTAACAAAATCCTAGAATTAAGGCTGAAGTAGGTGTTCAAACAAGCTACCATTCTCTCATATGCACAATCTACAACGTTTAACGACTACCTCACATGATTGCCTGATTGTATTTGGACCAATTCCATTTACACCTGCTTCAACCGCCCGACGTAGTTCTTCTACGGTTTCACAGGAGTACACCAAATTTGTTAAATAGCCCTATAAAAAGAATCGAGGGGCGTGAGATCCGGCGATCTAGCAGGTCATCTTACTGGTCCCCGAGTTCCAATCCACTTATTAAGATATCCGTTATTTAAAAAGTTTGTCATTACTTGAGCATTGTGTGCAGGTGCGTCGTCTTGCTAGAAAAACATATTTTGTAAGGTAGTAAGCAGGAGTTCCATAATTAATTCGTTTTGCTACATTTGTTTGCAAGAGGCTTAAATATCTAGCCGAGTTTAAGTTTTCATTATAAAAGATAGGGTCAGCAATGTGGGTGCCAACATCGATCCATACATTAAACCCCCATTTTATTTGCTGCCTAATTCCACGAATTAGATGTGGATTTTCATTGGACCAAAAAACAGTATTTTTGACATTAAATAATCTGCAGTTGGTGAAGCGACTCTCGTCCGACCATAGAATTTTCATAGTAAAATTTGGAATGTCATTGTTTTCTGATGAACCATTGACAAAATTCCATTCTTCTCATTTCGTCACCGTTTTCAAGCCCTTGGCAGGGTCGCTCACGAAAGGGATGGTATTTGTAACATTTTGAAATGCTACTGGCTGTTGATCGGGCAACGCCTATGTTATTTTTAATTTCGCGTAAAGAAGTACGGGGTTTCTCAACTACGGCTTGCGGGACCATATTTTCTTTATTTTCGTCTGTGTGCTTATTCCTTTTCAACTTAACAAAACTTCCGTGGTTTATTAAATTTTCACGAAATCGCCGAAATATGCTTCTACCTGGCAGAAGTCTTTCTGGTTATTTATTGAAATACATTTCTACGGCTATCTCATCATTTCTCTGACAAAATAAAACACTCCAACAATGTATATTTAACAAATCACTGATTTTTTACACCACACAGACTGTTTGACAGCTAGAAAATTCAGAGCCGTTGCGATTGTTTAATAAATGTATAGGTGCCGGCCTATTATGGTCAAATCGTAATTTTGCTAATTTTCATAGTTTTTCTTTATTGAACATAGGAATGTTATACATGGTTGAAAAGCATTTTTTATGACCATCTTAAAAATGTAAAAATCCAATATGGCGCTCTTGAGAAAAACAAAAGTTGGGCACAAGCGCAAAGAACTCTGTGAGCCTAGAATATTTCTAATGCCATTTTTGAAGTCCTCATTACTAACTACCCCTATGTTGAGAATTTGATGACTGTATTTTTTATAATAAAGAAAATTTTAAGGTTTTTGGAAAACGCACACTTTTGGTTTTCACCCTGTATCTCAGTAACAGACTGGTTTCTTAAAAATGTAATCCCGGATTGTATAGTTTATTTCAAATTATAAGAATATAACTGTAGACTTACAAGGCCTTTAATACTTTTATTGCACCTTCTGTGACGATAATAACCTGGCAATGCATATTGAATCTAAGGGCCGTATTGACTATAAATTACGGCCCTATAAGATAATTATTTGATTATGTATATATATTTTACAAACAGTATAAATTTACATAGTAAGCAATTCGATGTTACAAGTAATTAAAGAATTTACATATTAAATGAGATTTAAATGTACAGGTAGTTACGCATATCGCAAATCATAATTCCATTTCTGTTCAATTCACCTAAATTTTGTCGTTACGGTCCTCAGCAGTTTGTTTGCGTATCCAGGTAGTTATTACCGCAGGTGATGCAATAACAGCATTTAAGCCGTTCAAAGTTATATTCTTTTAATTTGAAATAAACTATACTTAGCCGTAGAAGTACGCAACTTTTTCCCCATTTAACTCTCTAACGGTTTCCAATGTACCCATGTACTTCATGTTATCCTGGACACCCGGTATGTATCAGTCTACAAACCCACAATGTTTGAATTTTTTCTGAATTTTCGGGTTACCTGTGTTCCCTTGTAAGTGAAAATCAGTTGCATAAAAATGTATTAAAATAATTTTATGCCTTCAGGTTGGTTACTTACTGCTATTTATTTCTATAGGTTTAATACACCTACGTAATATTAAATATTTCAAGTATAGTACTTCACTGTATTGATACGAGTGGTGAAATAACTTTATTAAAATGAAAAGATATACAGTCTAAAATGTACATTTTTCTTCTATTACGGAAGGATTTATTTGAGTGATATTCATTTAAATATGTACCTATGCCTATACATGTGCAGTTTGTGTTTTAGTTTTCCAACATCGTATAAGCAAAACATTATATTAATTATCAATTTAAAGAATTTTGTATACAATTTATGTACTGCGTCTGTATACTACGTACGTACGTATATTCGCGTATAGAATGTGTTTACAACTCGATAGAATTGCAACTAAATTCTGTTAGCTTACCAAACCGATTCTTCTCAAGAGCTTTTCACCTGTATACGTCCATAATATGCATACATTATATAATTCGCTCGTCATTCATACCATAGGAACGGCAGGCACGTAAACATATGTACCTACTTATAAATTTATATGAATGTATATAAGAACAACAATAACCTTATCTTAGCGTATATTGCCTTTCCTTCATTTCTGCTATGACACTTTTGTGTAAAATCCTCTAAGGTCACTAATTTTCTTCAAGGATATACAGTAGAACCGGTTGAGCTAACAAATATCTCAGAGATGCTAACCCAAGTAATTTATTTTATTTAGTTGCAGTCGCATTAAGATACATGTATATAGAGAATCATATAAATTTCATTGTGAAAACAACGTAGTCAGCACTTACATTATAGATATCTACCTACGTATACATACCCAAGTATGTATAAACTCAAAATTTAACTTCTACTGTAACCTTTAAATGCATTTAGTAGCAGCAATGTCAATTACGTAACATCCAATATTTTGTGGTTTGTTTCTTCGCCTACGTCCTACGCGCTTATTATTCTGTTGCACATTGTAATAAATTCTTACCATTTAACGTAGTTATGTAAGTACGCTTTCATTACGATTGCGACATAGAAATTAATGCATTTATTTCTATGACGTGTTTGACTACGTATTTTAAGGTTCATGCAACCTACGTGACCGTTGTGACGCAATCAGTACCTGTTTTATTCAGTCAAATTTCGATGATATCCGCTTTCTCTCAAGTCTACATTGAAAACGGTCGGGATTCTTACGTAAACTAATTAGGAATGTCTTTTTGACGTTAGGTATTAAGTATGGATTCTAAGAAATTTGTAGTCGCTTATTTTAACACAGTTACAAGGTCGAATGTTACGCTAACATACACTTGGTGGATTGAATCGTTATGAGTTATGATAATTATCTTTATTCAGTTTTGTAACAATATGTTACTTACAAGTGTTAAATTGCACAAAATGTATCGTTTATGTTAGATAAATGTAATTATTTTATGTTATATAAAACAAAAAGGTAAATGTTTCAAATTGATCTTCAAAAATACCAAATATATGTTCATACAATGACACAAAAGTAAGCCTGGCCGATATGCAGTAAACATGTACGAAAGTAATCCTTGTTCATACGGCTAATACTACTTCGGCGCTTGCCAGTCGTCCAAGTTTACTTTTGTCCCATCTTACGTATACACGTTGATTCAGATCTCACCAGGGTGCGAGATATATTGTACGTAGAGAGAAGTGAGGGTTTGTTCGTTAGTTGAAATGGGCGAACCTTGCTTTAGCTGGTAAATTTCAGACGAAATCGGTATTAGTAGAAGTATTATGAAACGTATTTTGAAACGCAACAAATACAAAAGTTACAGAGTTCAATATTGCCAAGACATTTTTTCCCTTAATAAAGTAACATTGTTAGAATTTCAATTTATTTTATACAATTATCGAATTTATTTTTTTTTAGTTTAATTTTATGAGTCGTTGTCTATTTTCCTACTTAGAATTACTTTTTCGTTCTGCTACATCGCATAGCAGCGACAAAATTAATATAAGAAACTGTGCTTTCTAACATAATCTGAGAATACAGAAAAATTATGCAGTAATCCTGTATGTATTAACACATTTTGTCAGAAGGCGTTGAATTATAATACATACTGCGTGATTGAGCGGGCATGCGTGTTTATAATATACATACGTGTGTACAGCTGCTCGCTTTATGATATAGTGCGACTGGATGGGATCTCTTAGTGAGACTCGAATGCGCTGTTGCCATTCACAAAGGCAATCCCCCGTTCGTATCTGGACCAACGTGTAGAAAGTACTATAAGTTATTATAGACAAAAATGACTTTAAAGTTAACATTCCATTTTCAAATAAAATGTTTTAAATTAGAACGTAGACTCAGGGTACGAAAGATGTATTTAAATGATATATTACGATAACCCTATATATCGTAATATATCATTTAAATATATCTATAATAATAATAATAGTAATAAAGACTTATATGAAAGATATTTAAGAAACTTCTTTTAGATTCGCTCAATTGATAGCTGATGGTAGTGGTAATATAGGTACCAAACAATTGACGCATATTCCAGTTTGGAGCGGACGAGTGAGTAGTAGATAGACTTCAGCGTGCAGTTGTAAAAATTCTTACAGGTTCGGAACAAAACTCCTGGCGATCTAGATGCTGCAGAGGTCATAGCATCAATATGTGGAGAAAACGAGAACTGGGAATCAAATATAACTCCAAGATCATTAAAAACATCCACTCTTGGGATGGAAGTACGGGAAACATAATGAAATAATTGCGTCAATGACGGCAATATTTCTCTGTAAACTTAACGAATCAGAAAAAGAGCTGATAGTACCGTAAATTCTTAAATCGTCTGCGTAAGCAAGCGTATTACAATCCAAAAAAGGTAGAATCAGAATCAGAAGATCATTTATCCAAATGTTGAGGAGGGGCGGACCTAAGTTGGAGCTCTGAGGTGGAACTGGAAACACCGAATGTTTGTGACAAAACTCCATTGTAATGGACATAGCATGACCGGTCGTGAAGGCAGGATTGAATTAGAGTAGTAACGTTAGAAGAAGAACCAGTAGCAGATAGTTTATCAGTTAGGATGCAATGATCTATCGTATCGAATGCTTTGCTAAAATCCGTGTAGATTATATCTACTTGTCGACGATTGTCCAGACCTTCACTGATGTATTGAGTGACCTCAACTAAATTAGTAACAGTTGACCGTCCACTTACAAAGTCATGCTTATGAATAGAGAGATATGGTTTGACGGAGTTATACAGCCTATTATAAAGAAATTCGGTTATCGCCTTTTTTGAAAACCGGTGTTATCCTGCTGGTTTTCCAATAAGATGGAAAAATAGATGTGCGAATGGCCAGACTGAAAATAAAGCAAAGAGGTTCGCATAACACCGGAGCGCAGTCATGAACGAGGAAGCTTGGAAGTGCACCATGTCCACAAACCATAATCGCTTTGAGTTTATTTAAAGCAAGTAAAACATCTTGGGCAGAAAGGTACCCAATATTGAAAGAGCAACTAATGAAGTCTGATCTGACCCTATCGGAGGTATTAGAAATGTTGGTGGTAAATACATTTGAAAACACATCTGCAAAGGCCTGTACAATATCAACAGGTTTGTTGAGAACTGTTGATCTTCATACACGCAGGAATTCTAGAGGAGGTCCACTTAGCGTTTATAAATTTCCAAAATAATTTTGAGTCGCTAGCAATATCATTCTCAATCCATCTTAATTTGCGTTTTGATCAAGGACCTTAAACGTGAAAACTCTGCTCGGTAGATAGGCGACCCAGTTCTTTTCCATTTAGCGTAGAAGTAATTCTTTGTTTTCATATTCCTTTTGATATGACTATTAAACCACGGAGGAAAATTACGTTGAGAACTTCTACATCTTGGAACAAAAAGAGTTATGGTACCAAACAGTTGATCATAGAATGCAGAAACAGCATCCAACATTAGAAAATGCCTCAACAAAAGACCAATTTGTCTTCAGTATACTATCATACAGTGACCGGAAATCAGCACTTTTAAAGCTATATTTTAGATTATTGTTAGACGGAAGTTGCTTGTACATTCTGTATTAGACATGTCAAGGGATACATTCGGCGCAGGGTGAAATACATCTTCTGATAAGAGCGGATCAGTATCATGATCTACTTTAATCAAGTATGGAACGTTAGACAAAATCAAATTAAGCACCCTGTTATTACACTTCAAGATTTCGTTAAACTGTTTCAGGTTTAAAATTGATAAGAAATGATTAAGCGTGGATGTCTTTCGATCAGTACAATTAGAAGAATTGAAATCTGGACAGTTGAAATCACCACATAAAAAAAAATTAATAGATTGCAGTCTGAAGAGCACGGTAGCCACGCAACTCTGCCAATCCAACGATTCGGAAAATTATTATTTAAGTACTTCCTAGCAACAAAGCTGAAATATGGTGGAGCACTGTCATGCATGTACCATAAGTCATGGCATGCTTCCAACGGAGCGTCCTCGTGTAAGATAAGTAAATCATTTGCCAAGAAATTCCTGTAATTTGGCCCATTTAATCTACCTGGTAAAAACCTATTAAATAATCGTCAACAATGCCAGCCCAAATGTTGCATGAACAAGTTTATTAGTATCTTGATTGTCTAGTCGCATGAGGATTTTCTTCAGCTCATTGATGTTCATTATGGAAATTAATAATTCGTCCGTAAAAAACAAAAGATTGGAAATTCGGATTGATGTACTGATAGAGAAACCAGTTACAAAATAGCATTCGTGGTCGGAAATCAGCCTCACTAAGAGCCTGCACTCGCTGTATGTGATGTTGGTAAAGTAGCTGTTCATGCAAAGCTCTCCATACCGTACTATGCGAAGCACCTATTCTAAAGGATAACTTTCTCGTACTGTTTTTAGGATTCTTCGCAATTCTATCGAGTACATCTTCTTTAAGCTCCGGTATTCTGGTGCTTATTTGAACCCCACAATCTACAGTACTCCGTTTAAAAGATCATCTCTCACGAAAACGCTGGTGGATTGCCGCAAAAGTTCCTTTTCGGATTCGGGAATGTTTTGGCACAATGCCGTTGAGCCAAATTACAGTTGCCGTTTGCCCGCTCATACACGAATTGCATGTCTGCCATTTCTTCGTTAGTAAAATTCATAGCTAACTTTGAAAATGTGAAACTTTGTTTATGTCTGTCACTTAATTGAAAATGTGAAACTTTGTATATGTCTGTCACTTAATTGAAAATGCGAAACTTTGTTTGCGTCTGTCACTTAATTACTAGGAAACAGAAAGGTAATATCTAATTCGACTTCAGCACACGGTTGAAATAATAACCTTATTAAATATTTGCTTGTTTCATTTTTTTTAATCGCGCGCAACTTTTTAAGGAAGCATTTTTGGACACGTGTTTATAAGAACTTTCTTTACAGTTTTGTTCGATACTCGTTGGTCAAACTTTACCAACAAGTAAGTTGCCAAGGAATTCAGACACATGTTATATATCCGGATATTTATTCACTGATTTGGCATTCTTATATAAAATTCACAATTCTCCTAAGTCTTTAGTCTAATTGTTTTAACACTGATAATCAGCGTCATGCTTGCAACATAACTGTACATATACAGAGTAGTATTCCAGCAATTAATTTCTAATTTTAAAAATAATTTAAAGTCTATATGTTAATCATTTATGTACCAGATTTGCTCCTATCAGATATTATTGTTGAAAGATGGCAATAATGTCTAAAGATTTGAATCTTTTCAGCTTACGCGCTAGTCCACTAACAGTTCATTAGTTAGAACGTTAAGATGGGTTGTGAATCTTTCACTGAACCTGGCATTCAGAATCTCGATCACTTTCAATGCGACCTATTAGGATACATAATTTTTATTGAGTCACGATGAACTTTAGTTTGGAAACACTGCACTATTGTTAAGTTGAATATCAGTAACTAAGCAACTCATGTTGATGATTATTTTAACTATGTTAGTAAATAAGCAGTAACCTATAACGATCTGTCACATTGACAGTAATTTAACTTACAATTAATCAAAATTCGTGCGATTAAAAATTCCAATTGTAAGCAAAAATAACGTTTATTAGAAAAAGAAATATAAAGGTATTTCTTTATAAAACAATAGTAAATATTTCGGATACATCTAATAAACCAACAAATGCTTCTCTTAACCCAATCTTTAAGTACTTCAATACGAGGACCAATTATTTAAATTAATTTTATTTTAAATCATTTTCAAAATGCTCATCCTACTCCTCTAAACAATACGCCAGTCGATAATAAAAATTTTGTAATACATTAGACATTTTATTGAGCGGTTCTTTCAGTTTACTAAACTTCGCAATAACTCTCTAATTTAATTCATTTATGCCTTGTAGAGGTGTATAGGTATAAACCTTTGATTTTAAATACCCCCAAATGAAAAAATCATTAGGTGATAAATCTGGCAACCTAACTGGCCGGGTCACTGGCTCATCTCTTCCAATTTTAGTTACGGAGAAGATTGAAATAGGAATTTCCGTTAATAAAAGATGATCTAGTCCAGCTATTGACTTTCGATTTGTTTTATTAATTGTACCGTATCGTTCCTCAAAGTACTGTACTGAACGGTACAGCGAGCTAAATGGAACATGCATTTTTTGCACTGGACATAAATATAATCATTCTAACCTAACTTTCTATATTGAGAAATGTCAACAAAAAGAAATTCGCCGAAATAAGTCCAGTATGTAATGTAAATCAAATTGCGAATTATGAACACAGGTGTAACCCTAAACTTAATCTCAGTGAGTGTAATAATGTGGAGAATATCAATAAACCTATGTTTTGCGCATACATCAATAGAATAATATGGAATGTACCAAATATTCGGTAGGGACACGAAGGGAAAAGGGATTAAAAAAAAAGTACGGGTAGGAACTATCCGTTCTTTTCAAATGGAATACACATATTTGAAATTTGTGTCGTACGAACGGCTCAGTACAGTACTTTGGATCAAATAGAAAGCAGTTAATGTGTTATTTATTGCATTGTACTTGCAATTTTGAATATACAAGTTCTTTCGTGGCCAACATGTAATAATTCATAATAGATGAAATTGACTGTATTGAAACGTAACTAAAAATGAAATTTACCTATAATTTTGTGAATTTACTTTTCCATTTAAACAAAATATAGCCTCATCGCTAAAGCAAATTACGAGGGTAGTCCTAAAAATAAGGTCTCCAATTTGTTTAGAATACAAAAACCCATTATTTTCTATAATATATACATCATTTTAAAGTTTAAACATTCATCTATTTTTCTACATAATCGCCATGTCGGTGGATGCATTTTTGTAGACGCTGTGACAGTTTTTGTATGCCCATGTCATACCAGCTCGCCGTCATGTCCTTGAGAAAGCGTTGAACCTCTTCTTTCACCTCGTCGTCGAAGCTGAATCGCGTTCCGACTAAATGTTCTTTCAACTTAGGGAACAGGTGGTAGTCACTGGGTGCCAATTCAGAACGGGAAAGAGGAATGCTGAGCAAGGGCGTAAGCATTCTCCACGACAACGCTCGCCCACACGTCGCCCGTCAAACCGTCGCTCTCCTACAACAGTTTAAATGGAACATCGTCATCCACCCACCCTATAGTCCGGACTTGGCACCCAGTCATTTCCTTATTAAATACTGCTTTTACTCGATTACGCTTTAAGTGATTGGTAGCACATTCTTAATTTTAAAGTTTATTGAATATCCGCAATATTGTTGAACGATTTGCAATGGGTTTAGTTGAATATTCAACAGAAAATAAATCTCGAATTATTTTGAAACTGTTATGGTTTTGATACCAAAGACGCTTTCGCACTTTTTCTTCCGTGGTGTACATTTTAAGGCAGACATTAAAACCCAAATAGATGCTACACTGTAAAAGTAATAATAAACATGTGTTGCTTGATTACTGATATACACACAATGCTTTGATGCGGATCATTTCAAAATGTAACGTAGTTGCGTAATAAAACAATAGTACTGTATTTAGGCACCAACATTCTTCCTAAAGATGCTAGTGTCTTAACTACGAAAGCCAATGGTGTTATAAAAGCACTAGAATATATTGCATCAATTCAAAGCAAGACTATTGATCTCACAGACTCGAAAAGCGTTCCTGTAAGTCTTCAGGCATTTAATTATGTGCCGAAAAGGCTGTAGGAAATCTACTGATTCCATATTCCGATTGTTCCTGCAACTAAAGCGTGATATCAAAACTTAGTGGCAGTCTCAGTACACCAAAACATAAGTGAACAACCCAAGCAATTATCTACTCTCTACTGTTTCCAAATATTAAGAATTCACGGTGGTACAATAGCAGCAACGTTAAGAAAACAGTATTGGCACAAATTATCATAATATCATTTAATCACGGTCGATTCCCAACACATTTGCACAAGATTAATTTATCGGAATGTTATTTAGGTAGGACATGTATGGAAGAGCGCGAAGATATCAATCGTATCATTTTGGGTTGCAGCAGATATAAAAACAAAATCGATCAGTTCATTGAAGATGTTGTTCGAATGAAGATGAGTCCACCGCTCAACATTAATTATCTAGTGGCTCAGGAAGCCATGGAAATAAATCTTAGGATTTATCAAATTTTGAATGATATTCATTCAGTCAGATACTTTTCAATAGATGGCAGTGCGATCGCAAAGATGATCATTTCATTTTTAGTATTGCACTGTGAATTTCATGCCGGTCTGACAGTCAGTTTTGTTTTCTCGTAGAAAAGTCATTACGCAAACCGAACTTTTTATAGTTCCAAAGTAGTTTACGGAGTTTCAATGTGGTCGAACCAGCGCAAGTGATGCTCCCCGCTCAGGACACCCCGTTGAAGTGACTACCGAGGAAATGGTCAATAAAATCCATTACATCTTGTTGGCCGAACGCAGAGTGAAGGTTGGAGATATTGTTGAGATGGCAAACATCTCGGACGAGCCCGTACGGAACATCCTATATGAACATTTAGGCGTGAGATAGCACCCAGCTCGATTGGTGCCGCGTTTGCTTTCTCTGAGGCAAAACCGGAATCGAGTGACTTCTTCACAACACAGCGATATGTGACTGTTGATGAAACTTAGATTCGTCACTACACGCCAGACTCGAAAGAACAGTCAAAACAATTTATTCTACCTGGCGAACGTACCCCGAAGAACGCAAGAACGATACTATCAGTCGGGAAACTCATAGCAGTTTTTTGGAACTCACAAGCTATTGTTTTTGTCGACCATTTGGAAAAGGGAGAAACGATTACAGGCATCTATTATGTTGTATTAATGATGAGATTTCACGAAGAATTGATTAAAAAACGCCTTTGTTTGGCAAAGAAAAAAATGCTCTTCTACCACGGCAGTGTACCCGCCCATTCGTCCGCCGTTGCAACAGCGAAATTGATCGATTTGCGCCACGAATTGGTGCTGCATTCACCTTATTCTCCATATTTCGCTTCCTGCAATTTCTTTTTCTTCCTAAACATAAAAAAAAATTGCTGGCAGGAAAGAAATTCTCATCAAGTGGGGAGATCATTGTCGAAACAGAGAGCTATTTTGCAGCCGTGGAAAAATTTTACTTTTTGGGGGCTTAAAAAGGTTGAAATATCATTGAGCGAAGTGTATCGAGCTAGAAGGGGATTATGTTGAGAAATAAATGCAAAAATTTAGCGAGAGATGTTTTTTCTCCAAAAGACTTTTCATTCAACCCTCGTAATAATAATAATAACAGGCACCAACACCGTTAAATTAGGATGTAATGGAAGTGAATCCTGTAAAACATCTGTTCCACAATAGCCAAGATTTCAATTCAAGAAATAACTACCGAATCACAACCTGTCCCTCACAGGCTCACTGTCGCCTACAATTTTATTTTAACTACATATAAAAGTCTCCACTTACCCAACCTTACGATACGTTTTGTCTTGAACATTCATTTATTGTGTTTTCATTTTTCAACTAAACATCTGATTAGTCTTGAAAACTGAAAACTGTAATTACTTGTTCCGTTCATTCATTTTTCCACGCTTTTGTTTTCTTTCACACGTACCACTAAGATTTCATTTTCTGTACTGCGGTAAGTGTATGCAGGTGAATACATTCCATCTTTTGTATCGTTATTTCGCTATCCTCTTTGTTCCATATACATCTTCATGAAAAAATCTGCGTTACGGATTAATGGTAACAAGTGAAGCAAAGAACTAGAAAGCAACTTCCTTTCAACGTCCGTACAATATAGTAACCGTATGTATTTTCCATCTACCGAGTAATTACTTTGCCTGCTGAAAGCAGTATACATATATTATTTCTCTGGTTAAGAAGCATATGATAAAAGGAGACTCCGTAGTGTCTGCGAGTTTAAACGCACACATGAAGCGCTTATAATAACATTTTCATTTACATATGTATACATCCTACATGGCTTTATTTATATTCAGAAAGCAAACAGACGTATGTACTTTATTTAGTAATTTACATATTTGGGGTGTAGTGATCGTGGTTGACATAGGCTAAGAAAACGGCTGAACACAATTAATGCATTCACTAGTTCATAATAATTGGTTGTAATTTTGTAATAGCTACAAGTACCATGTAGGTTGCACGTATAAATAAGTTTCATTGCCAAACTTTTTCTAGGAATAACAACGTTTATATATCGATTTTCGTGAACTAAAAAAAGAATTATTCTCGTATGTAGATCGGTCTATTAATAAAAATGTCTGTATTTACTGCTAGCATGACTAGACATAAGCAGTTGACTTCAAAATTTAAATATACATTCTTTTAAATTTTTTATCTTTTATGGGTTTGTGTGTGCATTAGCTGCCTATACTTTTCGGTAGAAAATAAAAGAAGAATATACACACATAAATAAACATTTTTAGTATAAATTATTTTACTCACAGAGGAAAGAGTCGTAAAATTAGCTAAATGCAGTAAGTGTGTAACGCCTATCCAATGACTAAACTCTCCACTGGCTTCGCATCTACCTAAATCCCCTCTCGGCGCTTCTGCCATAGCAAGCGTTTGTCGAACCTTAGTAATAAGTAGAGTAACCAAAACTTGCGGACTCGCATAGGCGTCGGTATTACGGGTTAATATAAGAATACGAAAAATTCATAAATAAACCTACTTGCTAATTATTCAACAAATTAGAGGCATCAGGATGTGAACTACTGTAAACTTGCATCATTGCATATGTTTCCACAGTTACTTCTTTAAACCTTGTGCGTCGACAAGAAAAAATATTCTTATACATAGAAAACGATCTCTCACATTTGCATGCAGAAACTGTTTTTCAAAATCACTTAAAAATTCACTATTCTTACACTTATTATAAACGGCCTCTAAAGTATTAAAATCGGGATTTTTCCTTAAAACATCTGCCAACTTTTGACTACCGCATAATCCTGGCGTATCATTTAATGTGTGTAATTTATTTTTTACACTCCACTATGTCTAGTGATTCCTGCAATGACAATTCAGTACATTGTAGTTTTCTGATGGCATCTAGTAATACTGTATAATTAGTACATATTGTTGTTAAATCTTCTAAAGGTTGAGGAATTTGAAATTCTCTTTGACTTTCTCTAATTGCTTTGGATTCATTCCGATTAAATCGCATTATAACTAATTGAATTTGTTGAAAATGGATCAAATAGTAAGAAGCTGCTGTTAGCCAAGTACCTCATCGCGTTAAAATTGGTTCAGGAGGTTCTGGAATACCTGGACAAAATTTACGAAATTCTTTTAAACGTTTAGGAGATTTACGAAACACTGCTTTAGTACTTCCAATCATCCGATCAACGTTTCCGTAATGTTGTCGAACAACTTCACCAACTAAATGCAAAGCATGCAGCACGCAGGTTATATGTATTAAGTTAGGAAATATATGTTTTAAGGATCACCCAACACTTAACATCGTTGCTGCACTATCTGTCACAATCATCACAACTTGATCTTGGGCAATTTTAGATTTTTTCAAAGCGTTCATTATCACTTTTCGAATATTTTCCGCGGTACATTGTTGAACACGTTTGCAAGCTACCAAATATCGAGATGCTGTGTTCTCGCTGGATAAAACGCGAGCTATTACATTCACAATACTGTTTTTCTTTATATCGGTCGTCTCATCCACGGTAATCCATATTTTTTTGGAACACAAATCACGTTTACACACATTTTCTAGCATCTCTTTCATTCGCGGCAAATGATTCTGTAATTGTGTTTGTGAGGGCAATGGGTATTTTGGAACGTATTGTCGCCAAAACGTTTTAAAAGCTGCTTTTCTCACCAACGACAACGGAAGATTACAAGAGGTAAACATAATTAATAAATGTATGAGGAATAGTGTATAAGGTATTTCAGTTCTTGCATTTCTCATATGCTTAATACCATTGACATGCCTCTGGCAATCAGTTCTGTCCAATGCAGCCAAACGAACATTGCATATTAAGCAAAAAACTGCACTACTGTCATATTTTAAATGGGGAAAAAGTGACACATACTTATGTACATTAGTAGCAAATCTATTACGAGGCATTGTTTTCTTAGGTATGTAAATATTAGTTCTATATGAAACGATACACTAATTATGTACTTGGTATAATACTACAACACACAAAAAACACCAGCTATATTTTCAAAAGCGACACATACATAACCTTGACCGTTCGACTAATCTCTGCAACAGCTCAACCGGTACTAAAACGAAATCTCTCTCAGCGCGGTTTAAGATGATTTATATTCAGTCGACACTACATGCCTGCTCTTACGTTTATTATTATGAATTTTTCGATTCTTATATTACCTAATACAGCCTATGCGAGTCCGCAAGTTGGGTACTCTATAATAAGCAATCACATAATAAATAGTCGTTTGCGATAGATAATTACACCGAATTTTATAGCTCCTTACATATACTCCTGGACAATTAGAGAACTCAAAGAACACTGTTATTTAGCAGCAATTGTTTGACATGCATGTGATACTGAAACTATTTAATTAATCAAGGGTAGGTTTTGCACTTTCAACACAAGTTGTATCTGATATGCTTTGTATTCCGATCGTTTTGAGATGGGTGTAAAGGTTCTTAACAAATTCATTAAATTTCATTCCTTTCAAAAAATCTTTGTAATGTCACGTTACTTGTGTAAGCATTAAATAGGGCGTGATATTAATTGAGTTCTAGAGCTGTCTACTCTCTCTACGAACGTTTGAAGAAATGTTATGGCTCTCTAGACTATAAAAGACTTTTATCAATTTGTGTGAACTACATTATAGAACAAAGCTAACGAACACGTTCGCTGATTAATGTTTATTAAAATTAATTAGTACCTACTTCCTATATTCGACTGTAAATAGTTCGCGCGTTATGAAATTTGAAGTTTTGGGTTGTAAGTCAACTTCGATAGCTAATTAAGCTATGTAAAAGGTAAAAAACAAAAGTATAGAAATACGTCGACAGCTGAATGTACCAATTGAACATTTTCATCTATTTTTTAGACTAAAGCTGGTGGTTGTTGGGGTTATTGGAACAGTTGTTAATGGGTTAATGAATCACACGGCTCGGCACTCTGGTAGTCGTTATCTTTGATTTATGGTGATCGAGTCTGCGTATGTCCCATTGTTTTACATATTCCTATACATAGGTATGTAAAAATCGGAAAAAATAGATTAAACTACTATTCTATCTAATGGATTAGTCCATTAGCCCCCTATCTTACGATCCGTAACTAAAGATATGAAAATTATATAGACAAATAATAAATCATTTGTGAGTAATTCAGATTCGTTTTAGTGTTAGTAAAATACATACAGTAAAATGTAAATGTCAGGGCAATATTACTGTATCTGTGGAAGTGAATAAATATCTGATTTATTTGTAGGTGTGAGAGATCAGCGTAATAATTGTTCACGTCATACAAGAATATACATAAAAATTGAAATAAGAAATAAACTATGTAAATTTGGGAGGAGGCCATCTGCATGAGAGACTATACTAACGCATAAGTCTCTCATTTAAAATAACCAAGTCGATTTTCATTTACGGAATAATTAAATAACGCAAATACTTTTCAAAAACATCGTTGTCGAAACCGAGAAGTTGTGTATCCATTTATCTGTGTATATCCCAATTGTCCAAAACAATTTCCTGTCGTCGTAGTAACTTTAGAAGATGCTTGTGTGGGAAAGAAGTTTTTGGGAATTGTTCCTATTGAGACGATGTGCACTCTTTTTGTCGACATCCTTTTGTATGCAAATTATCGTACGAAACGAAAAAGGTACACGACGAAATTCGCTGAGTTTCTCTTATCATTTCCCCCATGAGAATACAGACTGAACATGTATTTCTGCGTTCACGTAAATACGATATCGTGATATGGTAGTTGTGATCTTACCACCTGCAGCTTGTGACTACGAGTATAAATAGAAACGTAACGGAACTTGGCTTGTTTGGGAACATTTTTTTTTGAATTTGTAGAGATCTACTAAGAATAAATATGTTTCCTCAATGCGAATTGTTGAAATGGAAAGTGTTTTTATAAAGGTTTTCATAGATTTTTTTTACAATATTAAATGACATTATTTTTGGCAGTGGTAATTACTTTTTCACTTCTGAAGTAATCAACTTTTTTAATGGAACACATTATACAGAGTGAGTCATCTCTGCGGGCTCAGAAGATTGTATCTTTGTAAACGGTGATTTTTCAAAACGGTTTTTTTTTTGTTATGAGATCTGATTGTGGACATGGTTTAAAATTACATTGAATCATACAAAGTGTTTCATAAGTTCGTATCCAAAATTGTATTTTTCACATTAAACATTATTAAAATACACATGAAAAGATTGTCTAGTAACAATAACCAAAAAATTAATGCTAATATATCTCATGGTATTGATGGAATCATTTCCGGCAAAAAACAAAGCGAGGGAAAAGGGACAGCGTAAACCCGCGAACATGTTTATGCCTACCCGGCTTCATCAGCGCGGTTCTGTACCTGCCCTTCTCCCTCGCTATTGTTCTTCACCTCTCGAGTATATGTTGCCATTCTCCACGAACAGAATCACGATATATCTCCCCACGCCACCTAGCGTCGAGAAACATAGACATGCTGTCTAGAGAATAGCGACAACAACTCGGGATGCAGACTCCTACCACCTATCGAGCAGGTTTTTTTTTTTCAAAATTCTGGACAAAAATCATTAATAGTTAGTAGTCTAAAATCAGCCACTTTCTTGTTATAGCGATTTTTGAAACTGAACTACTGCCAATACTTATTTTATCAGTGTGTTATGATAGAAATATTGGAACAATTATTGAATATGGTGACATTTAATAATAATTGTATTCACAACAAAACTATCATCGTACTGCGTACTATTTTCTTCAAAAGAACTACGTACTAACTTCTTCAAATTCAGAAGTATTTAGAAGCAGACGTGAATGGTCGTGCATTTGAACATTTAAGATAACTTTTTTTTTCTGTTTTTCCACTTTATTTCTTACTTTTCCTTATATTTATTGCAATTTATGAATTTATACCTATAGTTTACTAGCATTTCGTAATATGTTGAAATGTTATAAATCTGAATGAAGTATAAAATTGAGAATGATCACAAGCCCTTTTATTTTCAATGATGTATTTACAACAAATTTTACTGGATGGATACATTCGCAGGGAGTGCCCGAAACTGCGTTCTCTTCACCCATACAAGTATGCATATCAGGCAGGCAAATCCCCTGAAGTAGCGCTTTGCAACATTGTTGCGAGGATAACCGAATCCTTACATAACAAGGAGATTGCAGTTGGTATCTTTTTGGATATAGAGGAAGCGTTCAATAACGCACGAATTACATCCGCAATATGCTTGGTACTAGGCTGGTCTCAAGTTCTTTCACTTCTTGTAGACGACCTGATAGTGGTCATGGAGGCACTTAGGATTGAAGTACAAGCATATTATGCCGGCGACTTAGTCGTATTAATTAGAGGCACAAACACTCAGGTGCTAACAACTACCCTGCAGAAAATGTTCAACGTTATTCACGGCTGGTGCAAGGGAGAAGAGCTTTATAAACACGCACAAAACCGTGATTGTTCCATTCACAAGGAGAAGGAACTTGCAGGGATTGGCCCTTCCAACTCTTCTAGGTGAGCAATTATACTTCTTTATAGAGGTGAACTATCTAGGAATCTTGTTTGACAAGGAATTGTCCTGGAATCCGCATTTGGATAAATTAATTCACAAAGCCAAAATGTCTCTTTGGACATATCGTAAACTTTGTGGTATGACTTGGGGAATGTCCCGCAAGAGAATGTATTGGCTGTATGTGACAGTGGTTCGCTCTATGTCGTACGTGATCATAGGACGGATACTGTCATCTGGTGGAAAAAGGCCCAACAGATTGCAACGAGAGCGAAATTTACTTCGTTGCAGAGAATAACCAATCTGACGGTCACTGATGCATGAAATACCATACGTGGACTAGCTCTTAAAATTCTTCTGGATCTTAACTTCCCCACATACTTTTGGAAAGAGAAGCCAGAATAGCTGTTTATAGATACTGGCATCCTGCGGTACAATTCCCACAGAACATGGCCTGCGCTAGGACAGAAGTCCTTGACAAGATACTTGGTGACGAGGTTCTGTCTATGCCGGACATACTGCTATAACATCGTTCGAGAATTTTTTCGAATCTGTTGGAGTAACAACTGCGACTTCTTGATTAAGGCTGTCATTAGTCTTTACGCCGATGGTTCCAGAATGCACACAAGAGTCGGTGTAGAAATTTAGTGTCACAAACCTCTTGAACGGACATGTAGTCTGGACAGATATGCGACAGTCTTTCAAGCAGAAATATTTGTAATCGATATCGGTGTCGGGATACCATTGAGTAGACACCAGGAAGGGAGATGAGCATACTACGCCGGGTCCAGAACCTCTAGTGGGCATAAGTTTTGACATTACCAAAACGCATGTTAACCACTGGGACAAACAAGAAGTAATTCAAACCTGGCTGTAACCGCAATCCTGACCTGTCATGCTCGATTAAGAAAACACCTACGCAGAATGGGGCTCGCTCAGGGAGGAGGATTGCCGTCTGTGGTTGGGAAACGAGAAAACAGTTGTGCACATTTTTTGTCACTGCTCTGCCGTCTACAGAATTAAATTTCCCCTGTTTGGCGCAAAGTACTATTAAATAAAATTGTGAATGTTTTCAGTGTGAATCATGCTAGCTATAAAAAGAATAGATAGATACTTTACTACATTATTTCCATAAGACATTTAGTTAATTTTTAATTTTAAACAAATAATAAGCTAGTTAATCGAGTTAATTAATTTTACTATAATACAATAATTTGGTATAATTGTTAATTTGGTATAAATGTCACCGTATTCAATAATTCTTCCAGTAACTTGTTTCTGTCATGGCATACTGACAAAATAAATATTGACAGTAGTTTAATTTCAAAAATTGTTATAACGAGAAAATGATTGATTTAGCCCACTAATATGGTTTTTTGTCTAGAATTTTGCAAAAAAATCAAAATTAATATAATATATAGACTGCTCCATTAAGAAAAATACCATTTAACAAAAATACGTTATACCGACTTAACGCCATATTAGGCGCATCTCATTAGTAATTCAGAATTACATGTGTGTATTAGGCGCTCATATACCTAATTTAGGTATGTACTAGAACTCGCATCTACCTAACTCGTACTTCCGAAAAAGTAACGGCTTCTGTAAAGATCGGCTTCTTCAAAAAAATACAAATAACTTTGATATTATGGATGGTAGTACATTGTTGCATTTTGTCTCAGAATTTAACGAGAATTCCAAAAATGCAATAATGTCCTACCATTAAGAAAATACAACTTTCGGTTGCTACGAACTTATGAGTAACGCTGGCCACGAGCGGTACCGCGCACCGGCGTAGAATCACTTCGGACCGAGAGGAACGGTATTATTACTTCGTCTGCGGAGCAGTACGGACATTTTCGCTGCCGGTCATTTGCGCAATTGTTTATCTGTCCTAGAAAAATTATGATTTCATCAGCAAAACGACCGCGGTCGGGCAAACTTCGAAAATTTATTGCAGAAATTCCAGACTTAATATATGAAGGTGCTAAAATTAAATGTGTAATCTGTAAAATCCCGTTAATGTGCTGGTCCAGACAACATTGTCTACGACACGTAAATAGTGAAAAGCATGTTTCAAAAAGAAATTGCGCACGAGACGATGAAAAATTTATATTTAATTTATGCGTTACGTTTATTGCATGTAATATACCGTTTAATTTACTAGACAAGGAACCATTTATCTGCTTTTGGAATAACTATTCGGAGTGCAAATTACCAAGTCGAACATCGTTACGAAGAATTGTGCCATCTGCGCGCGAACATATTGAACAAAAAATAAAATCGGAGTTGAAAGATCAAAAATTGTGGTTATGTGTCGACGAAATAACGGATCGGAAGAAACATTCTGTTCTTAATGTAATGGCACGCAAATTGGAACTTCATCAATCGGCACCTTCAATTCTATTAGTCTCCAAACGAATACAACAGTGTACTGTCGAAGTAATTTCAAAGTTAGTGTTAAATACATTGGACAAGTTTGAACTTTCAACAAACCAACTCTTGATGTTAGTGAGTGATGGTGCTGCAAACATGCTTTCTGTAGGCCGGTCTCTTAAAAAGCATTCTGCTAATTTGTTACACATTACGTGTAAACTTCATGCTCTCAATCTTGTGGCGGATAGTATCAGAAAATGTTATCCTGAGGTAGACGCTTTAATAGCGCATACCAAAGCAGTATTTGCCAAATCACGGAAACGTATTCGCGAATTTCACAGACTGTGCCCCCGTATACCAGAGCCACCAGAACCTATTCTAACTCGTTGGGGAACATGGTTGCAGGCCGCGTTTTATTATCATAAATATTTTGACAATATTAAGAACGTGGTTTTACAATTCGATACAAAGGAAGCTGCCGCTATCCAGAAGAGCCAGTCGAAATTTCAAGATAGTCAGGTTAAAATGGATTTAAAAATCATTCACGACAATTACTTCGGGCTAGCAGATGCAATAGAAAAATTACAAAATCCTGCGGTGCCGTTAGAAGAATCTCTACAAATAGTGCAACATGTTCACGCACAGCTATGAGCGATTGAAGACGCAAAAAATGTTTCTGTTCTAGAAAAATTTGAAAGTGTTTTTGAGAAAAATTCTGATTTTGGCACATTAAGACACATTTGTGAAGGTACGTCAACAGAATCGTTAAGTTATTTGAACGATTATTTTACTTACGCAAATATTACGTCACTAGATGTAGAACGTTCGTTCTCTGCATATAAACGCATTTTTTCCTCATGCCGTACTACTTTTGCCGAAACAACAGTTGAAACATATCTAATGTTGCAGATATTTAACAGACATTATTCACTTTGTGATTTCACGAAGGACTCTTAAAATGGTAAGTGTTTGAGCACGTGTTATTTAATTTTTATTTAAAAGATGAGCGAAATTATTTGCGGCAGCAAACATCTCTATTAGCAGAATAACTCTAGTGGAACGCGAGGCCTGGTCGACTCTACGCTACTGCGCGGTACCGCTGGTGGCCAGCTTTACTTATGAGACATCCCGTAGGTTTCAATATAATTTTAAACCATGCCCACAATCAGATGTCATAACAAGAAAAAAGGTGTTTGGATAAATCGCCATTCATAAAGGTGCTTAAACAAAGTTGTTTGTAAAATTAGCTAATAAAAAATGAATTTCTGAGGTTTGTATTTTCTATATTTGCTTATTTTTCCTTGCAGTAAAAAATGTACATATATGTGCATGCAGAACCCCAACGTAATGACAGGTAATTTTCATCATTAACATAAAAAAATTAAGTGTTACATATCCTATTAACGACTGTTAAATTGGAATATAAATGTTCTAGCAAGGATGTAGCTTTTATTGAAAAAACTTATTTTCCGATTCAAATTTATAAATATTTTTTCAAACATTTTGCAGGAAGCAGCGAGTTATAAATTTGAATTCCATTACATTTTTAAATTGTGGTCTCTAAATTTGTAAGAAAGTAAATTTAGTGGCAACACGCGCTGGCCGTTAAATAAACAGCTAGATTGTATTCCTTTGATAGTGGTATTTATGATATGTTAGTCGTTCTATAAATTGTCAGTTTTTTTTTCCTTTTTTTTTCTGTTATTATTTTAAAGTAACATATTTCTGTAAAATAATCAAATTTAATTTTTGAAAATCTTATTCCCTATTAGTGTTAATAGATCATACGGACAACTTTTCGCGGAATTAAGAAGAATGTAGAAGTATTTATGAGCTAGCTACATAAGTTATATTACGACTAAAAATCATAGTAGAAGAAAATTAACGGTCTGTCAAATATTTCTAGAGATACGAGTGTGGTCCCAGAAGTACCCGTCTTGACCCACAGATGGCGGTTGTTGTTTGAAAAAAATTACTATGGTCGAAAGTACCAACCTTATAAAGCTTAAGTTTGAAGTTTGAGCCGCTACGTTGTTTAGTATACGTTTGACAGCCATCAATAGTGAACGGTGTCAGTGAATTTCTAAACATGGATAAAATTGGTCATCGGTATGTGATACAATACTTTCATTTGAAAGGCCTCAGTCCAACAAATATAAAAGCTGAGCTAGATTCTACTTTGAGGGAGTCTAGTCCATCACCAACAACAATAAAATATTGGGTGGCAGAGTTTGAACGCAGCCGTACAAGCTGCCAAGACGAACATCGCAGGGGACGACCAAATGAGGTGACCACGCCAGAAATGTTAAAAAAATACACAAAATAGTATTACATGACCGTCGAGTGAAAGTGCGCGAGCTAGCAGACATGGAAGGCATTTCAAAAAGTGCTGTACATCGGATAGTGACATTTGGACATGAGAAAGCTGTGCGCAAGATGGGTGCCGCGTTTGCTTGCAATTGAACAAAAGCAACGTCGTGCTGATGTTTCAGCCAAGTGTTTGGCGATGTTTCGCAGCAGTAAAACGAAGTTTTTGCGTAGATTCATAACCATGGGTCCATCACTTCACACAAAGGGGAGAATCGGCTCCGAAGAAGGCGAAGACAGTTCCGTCTGCTGGCAAAGTCATGGCGTCTGTGTTTTGGGATTCACGTGGAATCACTCAGTATTATTTTCGATACTTTAACTTCCAATATTTGCTATAAATAATTGGTTAATAAACAATTAATTTCTACGTTTGAAAGAAGCAGTTTTAAATTTTCAGAGATCCATTTTTCCCAGTTGCTTATTTATAAGACAAGGGCAATTATTGTAAGGCGAATACACATAATGCACAACTCCTACTATACATTTTATTTCAGGTGTAAAGAACTTATCACCATTATTAAATGGATAAGAAGACAGGGGTGTAATGAATAGGGTCAACGAAATGCTAACACCTTTTATGAGAACATAATTAACTTTCGTATCAGCTTGATGTAGGATGTAGTCGAAGAACTCTTAAGTTCGTGTCATTGAAAAGTGCTCGCTGTATCCACGTACGGTCTATTAGGTTCAATAAAAGCGCGTGATAATAGTTATTGTATATGTGAATAATAAAACACGAAATCTTCGGTATGCTCACGTTTGAATTTTTCGAATTTATATAAGACGTATTTACATACATCCAGAGCTTCAATTCAACGTTTCACTGCTTACTGCAGTAGTAAATCCGAAAGACATTGGCAGATAGTTATCTTGTTTTGTTTGCATTTAACAAATTCCATCCAATAGGATTGTGGCTAAAAGTTAATGGTGCAAATCCGAATTATTACAAATTTTGCTAAAATTTTAACAGTTGCAGACTCTGACATTTTAAGACCTAGCATGAAAACATATGTAGTGTCGCGAATTACTATTTTGCTATCAATTTTGGGGCTAACACTGTATGCTTCAAGATGTAAAAATATGTATATACATTAAATATGCCGTGCAGAACCTATATTTTTTGATATCGCTAGCAATTCCCTTGTAAAATTACCTTTAAAATGGTACCAATAACGTAATACTTGTTTTCAGTATTTTCGAAGATTTGTATTATTTATATCTTCATTATTAGTTATTACGTACTGTCTTACACTTGTTGTCAATCTTTCTAACTTTCATTTCGAAAGAAGAGTTCGTAGACATGATATTTATTCTTGGCGCGTGCAACAGAAATCCACTCCTAACAACAAAAATGTGGAATAACCCTGATGTTTTCCCGTACAAGAACTGTTTATACGACACCCTCTACAATGGCAGAAAACATGGAGAATGGAGACATATTTGAGCAGCTTCTGAATTAAAATTATTTTATTATGAAAAAGTCTAAACATGTATATTGCATTTTAGAAACTGAAAATAATAATAGTTTTGTATTCCGTACGATTTATTATTACTTAAACATAATACAAACAATTTGTGTAAAAAAGAACAATTGAATAGAGGTAAATGGTTCCGTTTTTATTATCTCACAATTTTAAAACCAAGTTAAAGAAACGCGGCACTTAATTATTGCCTTTTGCGTTATGCGATGATACATATTAGAATTGTCTCAACTAAGAACGTGCTGGCAATAAGTATAACAAAGTAACTTTTCTTATTGTAAGTAAGATGATAAATATGCGTGTAATATCAAAGGCACCATTTGATATATTTTTTTTTAAATCATGGCCATCTAGCTATAGATCCCTGCATATCGGATATTACAAACGTATTTCCCAGATTTGGAGGTGCTTTGTAATGCACTTATTGATGTTGACTGGACATTTCTCTCGGATTATACTGACTTAGACGAAACTGTTGAACGTTTCTATTTACATCTTAATGAAGTTTTTGAAATTTGCGTCCCGAAGAAACCAATGCGTCCTCGGTGTGATGGGTTTCCAATTTGGTTTACATCTGAGATTAGACAGCTTATTAAGACGAAAAACTACTATCGTGGGAGGTGGTTGGTTTCGGGAAATCATACATATCAGAACGAATTTAAAAGACTTCGTAGTTTAATAAAAGAAAAAATATCTGGTGCCTATACTGATTACTTATCTAATGTACAAAAAAACATAAGGTTGGACACATCTGCATTGTGGAAACACGTTGACCAGAAACGTCGTACTACTAGGATACCGGGTATTCTACATGATGGCGAAGCAACATTTGATCATCCTCAAGAAATTGTAAATTCCTTTGCCAACTTATTTTCTGACGTTTACTTTACAAGTAGAGACCATACACCGACTGAGTCCTTGCCTACAATTTCCATAGTATGTCCTAACTTTGTCGCAGAAGACTGTTTACTTTCTATTATGTCACGTCTCAGTAATAAATTTACCGCGGGTGATGATGGTGTGCCATCTTGCATTGTTAGACATTGTTGTTCTGCGCTTGTTAAACCATCAACTACTATATTGAGCCTTAGTTTGAAAACCAATACATTCCCCAGGAAATGGAAGAGGGCCTGGATTGTTCCAGTTTTCAAAAAGGGTGATAAATGTCAGTAAAAGAATTATCGTCCGATATCTATACTTTTAAACTTCGCTAAAGTTTATGAACAAACTCTTTATAACCATATATACACTAACGTGCATGTACATCTTTCGCCACTGCAACATGGATTTATGTCGGGTCGCTCTACTATGACCAATTTAGCAAGTATAACATAGTATATTGGTGAATCCTTAGACGCCCGCGGTCATACAGATATATCCCGTGCCTTTGATACGATAAACCATCATATACTTCGTGACAAGCTCAATTCATTTGGATTTTCTTTTTCGTTTTTGGCATTGATGAAATCATACCTGAAGAATCGAAGTGGTTATGTATACTACAACGGATTCACTTCAACGGAGTATAGCATGCCATCGGGTGTACCTCAAGGATCTAATTTAGAACCCTTACTATTCTTACTTTATATGGATGATCTATTAAAATCACTTACCTGCCCTGCGTTGGCCTACGCTAATAATTTAATAATCTATTCAACGATCTCTGGGCCTGATGATATTGCTTTGCTCCAACGCAACTTGCATGTGGTCGCTGAGTGGTGCGAGAACAACTACCTGAAACTCAATATTGTTAAATGTTGCAAAGTCACATATACAAAAAGAATTAGAACGTGTAATTAATACTTACCTCCTGTGTGGCGCACCATTATCCACCAGTGAAACCTTTCATGATCTTGGAATTCTTTTTGACAGTACACTCACATTTGTTCCACATCTTAATGAGTTGCGTGCGTCGGCGTCGAGAATGTTGGGATTCGTTCTATGAACCTGTAGAGAATTTACCGACATCGCCGTGATTAGGCTGTTATACAACACATTTGTGATCAGTAAGCTCGAGTATGGCAGCATCGCATGGTTTTTGAAATTTGTAATTTATAAAACAACTGGTAGCTACCCTGTACGCGGTTCTGGACGAAACTATGAACCAATTGCATATGCAGTCACTTGCAACGAGAAGAGAGCTCCAAAGCGTACGACTTTTGAGTAAAGTACTCAATAATCATATCGACTGCCCATATTTACTGTTCAAGATATGCTTTAATGTGCCAGTTTTTGCTACTCGTCATAGTGCGCCATTTTATATGCCTGCAGCCCGGACTAATGTGTTGTTGCGCTCACCAGTTTATATGATGTGTCGTAATGGTAATAGGCTTATGGTGGACTAACTTTCAAGTAGTGTTAATTTGTTACATTTTTCATTTTTCTTCTTTTTTTTTAATTATTTTGTTCTGTAATGTATAATGTAATTTAATTTAGGTATGGAAACCTACTTTGTTATATTTTGAGTTTATTATTGTCCTATAATTGGATCTTCTGTTGGACAATAGCTGTATTCTATTCTATTCTATTCTATTCTATTCTAAAACTGTAATATCTTCGATAATACTGGAAATAAGTTTTACGTTGTTAGTGCCACTTTGAAGCTAATTTTACAAGGAATTTGCTGGCAATATAAAAAAATATTAGTTCTATTTAAAAAAAATCGAAAAAAAAATGTTCGAATTTCGATAAATATTGTACGACATATTTAACACCCTCTATACATTTTTACACTATACTACCTTGAAACACATAAGGTGTTAGCCCCTAAGTCGATATTAAAAGAGTAACTCGCGACACCGTACCCGTTTTCAGGCTAGGTCTTAAAATGTCAGTAGTTAAAAGTAATTACCGAAAATGCACATAACCATATATCACTGCAAATGTAATTTAACTGGCTACCAAAAGGATCAATAAAAAATATAGCAATCTATTTAAAATAAAAAAGTTGAGGGCGGATGCGGAAATTTTGAACAGTATATTTGTGGATAATTTTACAAAATGCGCTATCGTATACTATATTCGTACAATAAATCTCATTTCTTCATCTTTGGTAGTTTTCACGCTAAACTCCGCCCACATACTAATGGCGCAACCTATATATGTAATTATTATATATCTAAATGAATGATTTTAAGTGTCACCCCAATACCCCACTTCAATATATTAGATAGGTTAAATTGATAGTGTAATATCTTTGCTAAGTTATTCTGTGTTTCTCTTCTATGCAGGTTTTCCTTCTTTCCGTTGGCCTACGTTATAAAGTCGTTTCGATGGGCCCCGAAAGATGAAGTTTTGTCTCTATCAAAACCCAAGATCTTAGATAGTCTAATATAAGTATGTGGAATTAAACAGTTTTCGGTGCCTAACGGATTCAGTCCCATAATAGCTGGTAAAAAAAATCCATATACCAAGACAATAGCAAATGATCGTAACTCTTGAAACCGCTACAATCTGATAGAGACAGAAAAGCTCGTATTTAGATGTTGTATTTTAAATGAATTCTTTAAATTGTGGAAAAACCCAACGATATAACAAACAAAGAAGTTCAATACTATATGTACCTGCATTTACTGAATGTTGAGCTACACCTATTCTTTAGTAAGCTTCTTGCGCATACACTTGTGCTGTTTTGTCCAGTTTGCGTGGTATAGTAAATTACTGTATTATATCATTACGTAAGTGCATTGATGCAATTACGTAAAGTGAATTTCAACAGAATGCAAGTATAATTTCATTAATAGTGTTTCTAATTACTTCTGTCTGGTGGACTCATTTTCTTGCAATTCACTTTCAACAAATTTAATTCCCTGAAGTGAATTACATTGCTACAAAAGGGCTATCTCACTCTATAGATTTTATAAACGCTCGATTTCTTACGTCTAACTGCAAATATACACTAATATTGTCTGCTCACATAAGTCTCTACACCAAATGTTACGTCATCGTGAGAGCTCTCTGTTACACTTTCATTTCTTCTTCATATTATCCTCATTCTTGAGTCAAGTTCTTGAACTTGATCTAATTAAATTGCCTTATTCTTCAACGAAAATATCTCCTGGCACGTATCCAAATAATCGTCCCCGTTCTTAATTTAGAACGCTCCTAAATCAGTACTTAATATGTACAACAAAAAAGGAAAGTGTTTTCGTTGCTAATGGCACGCGAATTACATCTGATAGTTTTTGCTTACTTTCCGCGTTTTGGTTGCTCTTCATTTTACGACTGAGTATGCTCGCGAAACTAAATAGTAATCAACTCGCGTCAATATTGATCTTGGGAACTGTGTATGTATACGTATAGAGTACACGCACACACACAAAATGGGATATTGAATTAAATTAAGCCTGAAAGCATGTTGAACAAATATTAGTGTTCCATTAATAAAATTAATATATTCGCACAAGGCTTACCTTTTCTTGCTTTGCTTCCCTTGACAAACCAATATTTAATTCTATAACAAATCCATGTAGCTGTTTATTGTTTTTGTTTTACGGGAGGAAGCGAAATGGTTCAATTTACATAATGTACAAAATAACAAGTCAAATATTACATGGAAATTGAATTTGCCTCGTTCTGAATTGAAGTTTGTAATGTGTATGTGGGCAAATCATTTATTCTTTAAATCCCACGTAAACGAAAAAATACCAAGTTTTTTTTAAGTAAAAACTAAACAGAATGAATTAGTAACTAATACATATTTTTCTAATAATCTTTTGAATAACCCGGTAACACGTGCAGTCTAACAGCGTCGATGCGCACGACCGCATTCGCGTATAGTAATCTTATTGAAACAGGTTTGACTAGTAGCCTACAGATGGCGCCACAAAAATCTCTAATTGGGTATGTCTAACTTTCTTTTTTATATATCAAAGTACCACACTTCCTTATATTCCACTTACGCGTTTCGCTCAGGCTTCAAACTGGTAGGCAAACATACCAGAGGTACAAATGGGATATCAGCAACACATCAGCACACTTCTGGGGATTATGTTCAGCAAGTGTCTGAAGCAGGAAATTTTTCCCAACTTCGCTCAAAGTAGGTAAAGTTTTCCCCGTAGTTGAAAAAGATGACAGAAATGATTGTGAAAATTATCGCGCGCATAGTATCCTATCGCTAATATCCAAAATGTCTGGCTATAGCATCTCGTGTAATCAGTTGTTTCGAAAAATACGAATACCTAACACCAGGCATGGCTATAGGAAAAAATATTCAACAGTAAACGGCATATCAGAAATGATCAGATGCATCTTTAACGCTTTTAATAGTGGTATATGTACTGAAATGAGTATACTAGATTTATGGAAAGCCTTTGAATCTGGATCACGATATTGGGCTAGAAAAGCTACAGTTTTGTGGAATAAGAAGCCAACCATTATGTTTACCCAAATCTTACCCCCGCAATAGATTGCGATTAGTTGAATGGAAAATTCTTGTTGTAGCCTCAGGAATATTACCCACGGAATCCCTCAAGGTTCGATTCTCGGCCCATTGCTAAAAGCACACTCTGAAAATGAATAACCTTAGGAAGCTACAGGGTTGCTTGTATTTTAGCTAAATGAGGAAAACCATTCATCGGTGGCCATATTATCAAAGAGTGTTTGATGGAAGCAGTGGGTGAGTCACATACATACGTCCAAAAAAGCCTTTTAAGATAAGTCTTTTGCCGAATACTGTTGTTCGTCGAAGTGAAAATATGGGAAATAACATTATTCGGCAAGTTGTAGGCGAAGCACGCTATTTTAGTAGGTATTGTCCTGCGCTTGATGAATCAACTGGTGTTTGCAAATAGCTTGCAACTTGCAACCCCCAGTATTTATTTATGGCGTCGACGATTAACTTATCGTAACATTCGCGTCACTTCACAGTATGCATGGCCCTACACAAGGAAATGCCATCTTCAAAGAAGTTAAGAAACACTAACTAAATATATCAATCACTCTGTGGAAAATACGTTGATACGAGCTATCTTGAAGCCTGTTACTTCTATGGTAAATTTTATTCGTTCTCATATACTGAATCATTGCCAATTTCCGAGTAAGTTGCCTCGATGGCTTAGCTGTAGAAGGGTTCTATCGCGCTTCTTTCAGTTCAGAAATGGAATTAATGTATTTATTACAGAGAAAAACCATTATGAACCACTTTTATCAGACACCAAGTAGCTTTATAAAAATAATTTAGTTTATGATTTATCTACTCATATCAAAGCATTCAGAACAAAGTTGATACTCTTTTGGAGATCAGGTGAAAGGCTGTAACTGGCTCATATACAATTTTGGGTAGAATTGCAGATAAAGGGCGAAACAGAGATTCCTTTCTTGTCTGCAAATTCGGTCATTTCAGATCGTAAACGACAATTTCAGAAGCGATTTATGGTTTGTATGCCAATGCAGAAAGCATTAGATTGTTTCAAAATCCATTTGATTGTAATATTGCGGATGTTCCAAGTCAAATTCATATGGAGATTATTGAACTGTAGGTAGATGAATATATTAAGACAAATTCAAGGAAGTAAACTTGATTGATTTTTATAAATTTTTGAATTCTGAGCAATTTCCAAATTTTAAGCAATTTGCCCGTAAACTGTAACCATTTTTGGGAGTTTTTTCCCGAATAAAATACATAATGTCACAATACAGGGCAAATTTGGACTTGCTACTTGTAACGTTTCAAAATTACAACCTTAGTTTGATAAAATTTTAATTAGCATTAAATATTAACGTTATTACAAGTTTATAAAATCTTCTGCTTCCAATAACACTTGGTATTATACGAGGTGTGGCAATTAAATAACCGAACTGGTGCTACTATCAGCAAACTGCGATCACGCCACGGCAGGTTTGAACATGTCTGTGCTTGTAGATGCTTCCCCCACTCTGAGCTCGATGGGCACGGTTGTACGTCGCTCAGTCTCGCTGTAGCAATCGTCCGTTCAAGTCCTTACGCTAGCGTCGCGTAGGAGAAATGCAGAGTGTTCAGATCGAGCAACGAGTTAACCTCAAGTTTCTTGTGAAACACGAGATTCTAACTACCCTTCGTGAACGAGTGAGAAGACGAAGACCCGATTTGTGGAAGAGCAAATCCTGGATGCTCCGCTAAGACAATGCGCCAGCTCATTCCGCCTTGTCTGCGAAGGCGTTCTTTGCGAAATCCGGCATCACCGTGTTGGACCACCCACCGTACTCGCCCGACCTGCCCCCTGTGACTTTTTTTTATTTCCTAAGGTAAAATCGGAGCTTAAGGGAACAAGATTTGACAATGTGGAAGCGGTGAAAGCGAAAGCGACGGAGATTCTCAACAAGTTGACAGAAACGGACTTCCAGCACTGCTTTCGACAGTTGAAAATTCGTATGGAGCGTTGTAGGGATCGACGGCAAAGAGAGTACATTGAAGGGGAAAAATTTTATAATATAATTCGTGATCAATAAAATGTTTTGTAGCGCCAGTCCGGTTATTTAATTACCACACCTCGTATACGTTTTATGTATTTTTTTTTTTTTTTGCTACGGCCCGTCGAAATGTTAAAAATAAGTAGTGCAGCCCTCGTGCCGAAAAACTTGGAGATTCCTGATCTAAAGCGCTTAATTGCATTGATCATTCAATTCAACCCTATACGTTAGAAAGGGTATAGTGTTAACCAGAAAATATTAAAATAGTTCAAATCTTGCCATCAATCTCAGATACGTCTTAGGACCTACTCTTTCTCTAATTTACGTGAATAACCTGCCAAGCTCTTTAAAATCTCAGAACGTCTTCATTCTCCATGTTGACGATATCAACGTTTTAATAACTTTCGAAATTAATTATGTTTATATGCTAATTTCCAGCTGAATAAATGCATTTATTGGCATTTATTCAGTTGTTATAACAAAATTAAATTTAATATGCAAGGATTCAGTCAGGATTCTTGACTCACATCGATGAAAATTTTAAACTGCGTCATGATATCCCCAATATTTGAAAGTCTTGAAATTACGCAATTTTAAATAGTTTTTACAACTCCAACTTTTATTTCAGAACAGCATATGATCTGGCGCACTGGGGTAAAAGTTCTTTATCCGAGCGAGTGCTCCTGCTATAATAACGTGCAGTTCTTACTTAATTCCAAGATATTTTGCAACCGTAAGTGTCAGTGGGGGGTATTCTACATACCCCAATACAAAAAATGTTATTTTAGTGCTGTGAACATTCTTAAATGAAACTGAAATGTTATTTAGGCGTTTTTATTACATAATATACATACATATAAGACTATGTACTACACTGATTACAGTTTGTTGTTACAATGTCCATGTACACTACATTCAAGTAGGGATGAAACCGATGTCAATATTTAGCCGGTATGTCGCAATGAATACGCGAAATAAAACAGCAATTCCCCGATAATCTGTCAAGCAGAATAACATAAACGAACAGGCGAGATCAATTGGTAATTCCCCGAAAATCTGTTAAGAAGAAGAATAACATTAACACCCAGGTGGGGTGGTTTTATAAGTACTCTATATTAAAAAATTATGTAAAATATAAGCAAAAATATGAAATGAATTATACTAATGCGGTATACTTGCTATAAAACATATAAAGACGGATTAGATAAAATGACAATGCGATAAAACGTTAAACAAAGCAGGGTGTGACAAAAATGTCCGCCTGAGTTATCAAAAATACCCCCCTGGGCCTGTAAAAAGGTTAACCCGAGAACTCATAAGTTAAACTTTATCTAGTTAACATAAAGTCTTATGAGGTTTATAGTTGAAATTTATTAGCAATAATCAAAACAACAAATTATTTAAAATGTAGTATTCAATAGAGGCTTAAAAGTAACTAAAAAAATGTTAGTCTTCTTTTGATTTGACTAATGGATAATTTCATTTCTAAGGTGCTCCTGCCATTTATGAAGAAAAATGTTATAATCAGACCAAAACATATTATTTGGTCTACTTATTTTCCAGGTAAAGAAAACATTGTCTGGAACTCAACAGCCCTTCAAAATAATACATTTTTTGTTGCTTGTTACAATTCAAATTTCGGTTGAAAATTGGTTCCACCAACATAAAAATGTACTACTGATAAAAATGATAATCATCAGATCATATTTTTCATGACATCTATTGTACAACTTTATCTATTTTATTTCTAATGTCTATTAGTGTTCAACATATTCAACTTATTAGTACAACCTGTTTGCGCTAAATCTAATAGCTAACATTACTCGCTCCATATAATCCAAATCGGGGATTAGAGGGGATACAATGTAGGCATTACTACGTAATATTTATAGTATAGGGGTCTATATTACGTGTATACATAATATAAACTTTATTCCAGTGCAGATCCGCCTAATGGGACCTAAGCTTTATTACCGCATGATCAAGTTTTACCGCTGTGCTCTAAAACACGTTTTTCCGCTATAGCAGTTATCTATGTTCGCCACTGGAAATTTACCCTATAATGCGACCCCATTTTCCGACGATACGCATTTTTACCACAACGGTGAAGCCGGCATGCTGTGATTTATTCAGCTGGAAACAACTCACACAGAGGCATCTAAACTCACACGATCACGATGGAAAACTTTGCTACCAACAGTTATATGTATGTTCTTATGTAGTGGTGAGTAGACACGGATAATGATTACGTCTTAGAACACACAAATGTACTCTTAATACATACTGATTTTTCTTAAGAATAACTGAAAGTAGTGTAATCCTTACTTTCAACTGTTATTCTTAGGTATCTTAAAATTAGTTTCACCTGATTCATTACTAAACACTCTAACTATTGACTACTTCTTGTGAAAGAATATTAGCTCTTTGACACGCTGAATTATAAGCTAAAAGTGCAGACAAATTAATTTAGAGGTAACCATAAAATAAATGCTAATATAGCTTCATTCCCTGCTTTGGAGATTAGCAACATAAACTGAGAGGCAAACGCAATGATAGCGGCAGAAGATAGTGCTCAGAACCATGCTGATGACGCCGAGTAGGCAGAAACATGTCCATGTGTGAGCGCTATTTCTCTGCTACATGTTTTTGCGAATGATCACTAATACAGAGCTATATAGCACTTATTTTTGGTTATTGTATAGGCATTCTTTCAGTGTTTTCTATACATCATGGTAAGCCTGAGGAATCATTGCACGTATAATGTCCTGTGCTATGCACAACGCCCCCTTGCTTGGCAGCCAGAGCTGCCGATAGTGGTGGACATCTACACTCCGTTGTCTGCTGCCCTCTGAGACGGCGTGACTGTGTTTTGGCGATAGTGTCGCGAGAGACATATTCATGCTGCTTGAGATTAGCACATAACTGAGAGGCAACGCAATGATAGCGCAGAAGATAGTGTCAGACATGCTGATGACGCGAGTAGGCAGAACATGTCATGTGTGAGCGCTATTTCTTGCTACATGTTTGCCAATACATGACATATTACATTTATTTTTTGGTTATGTTATTAGGCATTCTTTCCACGTTATTTCTATACTCATGGTAGCCTGAGGATATTGCACGTATAGATGTCGCTGTGCTATGCACAACGCCCCCTTGCGTTTGAGCCAGGCTGCCGATAGGTGTGGACATCTACACTCCGGTTTGTCTTGCTGCCCTCTGAGACGCTGACTGTTTTCTTGGCATAGTTGTCGCACGAGAGACATATTCAGTGCTGCTTGGAGATTAGCAACATAACTGAGAGGCAAACGCATGATAGCGGCAGAAGATAGTGCTCAGAACCATGCTGATGACGCCGAGTAGGCAGAAACATGTCCATGTGTGAGCGCTATTTTCTCTGCTACATTGTTTTTGCCGGGAATGATTCCACCAATACCATGAGCTGTATTAGCATTTATTTTTTGGTTATTGTTATTAGACATTCTTTTCACGTGTAATTTTGAGGTTTTTAATATTCTTGTTTATGTTTTACTATATATGGGTGCGATTCGTTTTTTATTTTTTCACCAATACATTTTTTTATTAAGTCAAAAACGTTCATCATTATTGCACCGGTCCATAATTTTCTCACAAATCTCTTCAATATTTGTCATTTGTCATTAAAACATGATTGGTGTTTTAAGAAAATATGGTTAAAACGATATTTTTTTTAATCTGAAAATATGTTTCTCTGCATGTTGATGCGCATAAATTAACAAATTCTATTTTAAAGTTACTAAGATTTCAAAACATTTTGTTTAATCGTCTTCTTTTTAATGTTAAATATATTACATGATTTTTCATTGCTTCCGTACAATTCGTTGTGCATTATTTTATATACGTATGAGTTATTTTACAGAATTTTTAATTAATAAAAAAGCTAATGGAATTAGTAGGTAGGTTACAGAAGGTTAAAGGTAACATACTTAAAAAGGCAAATAAAGCTCGCCGAAAATGAATTGACTAAAGTTGTGTTGACAGAACTAGATAGACTGATGTTGTTTTAGCGTACTAGCGGGAATTGGATAGGGGAGAAATATCTAGGGACGCCCACATCTTATAGCCCTCAGTTAAACAAATACGCATTTATGGAATTGTCTCAAATGTAATTTGAAAAACCAATATTGATTTTCGCTCAAACCAGTATTTGCTTGATGTACGACGGAATACGTGTACCATTTAAAGTTACTTACTAAGATCAGTAAAAAAATATGCGAGACGTCCCGTATCGTTTTATTGAAACATCGGAAACGCAGGGTAAATTTAGAAAAAGCTTTTCAAATTTCTAAGAAAAAAAAACGTCTTCGAGCTTCAACGTGTATAAAAGCTATTATTGAATTCTTGATCGCTTGGATCTGCTAGGTGAACGAAGAACGCGCTTACATATTTACAATATAAGCACGCATTCACTTCAATGCATAAATACCATTTTGGGGACCTTCAAATTCAAACATTAAGATTTCTAAAAACTCCTTCATTTAATTCTATACTACGATTAACATGTGATATTTTCAATTGTAAAAATCGCTTTGAAATGTAGCAGAGGTACTTCAGAAGTACGGATTGTTAAGATATTTTAATATCGATTTACAGACGATACTGCTTATTACAGAATGCGAAAGTTTTGGAAAAGGATAGCTCAAATTTGCAAATGTACTTTGCAAAGCGATCTTTCCCAAATTTACAAGGTTATCATAAAGTATCTTTCACCATATCATACAACCTACAAATTAAGCTAATTTCTTTAATAATGGGATTTCTTATATCCAAGACTGTTTACCGCAGCTGTTCAATATGCCCTCCATTTTGGTGATATAAAAGCATCAGGTTTTTCTCCACGTTATACACCGCATTATACAACATTTCAGATTGAACTGTACACATTTTTTTAAATAACCCGCTGGGTTCAGATCAGACGATCTTGATGGCTATGAATTTTCAATGTCTGCATATAACAAGATCTTTAAAAAAAACAGCAGTTAAGCTAAAAAATTGCGTTCTCGTTTTGCAATTCTGGAATTGCCTAAGCTCTTAACATTTGCAGGTAGCACCAATAACAGTTACAGTTGCGACCTCGTCATTCTGTATTTCCTCGAAAAAATAAACCGCACCAAACAATGACTTTCTTGTCATAAATGTCGCTAATTTCTAGCTGATTAATATTGGCTGTTTTGATTTTCTTGAAGGATTCCTGACGGCACTTTTGCTTGATATAGATGCACTAAAATCCCATTATTGTAGCAACTAGGGTCCAATTCCTACTTGCAATTATTTCAATTTCCTAGAACTGCAAAAATATTTCAGCGATTCGACATAATTGATTTACGAGAGACGTTCAGTAATTAACAAGACAAATGGCTGTGGAAAAAACAATTTATTCAATGACAATGAAATTTACATTACTTGAATGTAGTCTCCACCAACATTTAGGCACTTCTCCCATCGCTATATGACCTTTCTAATTTCAGTGCTGAAGAATCCCTGGCCTTGGTGTGGTGTCCGAACCACTTTTGTACAGCTTGTTTGACCGCTTCGTTGCCTTCGAAATTGGTGCCGCGTAAAAACTCTTTGAGCGGGCCGAACAGATGAAAATCGGACGGTGCGAGGTCGGGACTGCAAGGAGGATGTGGCAACACCTCCCAACCCTAATTTTCGATCATCTGTCGCGTTTTCTGGGCGGTATGGGGGCGGGCGTTATCGTGCAGCAGAATCACACTGTTTGAGAGAGCACCCTGGTGTTTTCTTTTTATCGCAGGTTTCACATTATGTTGAAGCAAGTTGCAATAGTACTCACTGTTCACAGTACGTTGTCCTTCTAAGTAGTCACAAAAAATTGGGCCTTGAGAGTTCCAGAAGACCGTTAACATTACTTTACCGGCAGACGCGAGAGTTTTAAATTTTTTCTTAGCGGGCGAACCCGGATTTCATTTAAAATTTTGCCGTTTGGATTCAGGTTCATAGTGGTGAATCCACATCTCGTCGCAGGTTATAACACGGTCTAGAAGGTCATTACCTTCCGTTAAAAACCGTCGTTTGCGTTTAGAACATATACGAACAGGAGTGTCTTTATGGACTTGAGTCAACTGTCTTGGAACCCATCTCGAACACGTTTTGCGATAATTCAGATTTTAATGAATGATTTAATACAGCTCCAACACTAACATTACACAAATCAGCTATTGTCATGATTTTTATACGCCTGTCATCGAGAATAAGGTAATTTGTGCGATTTTGTAGCGCGTGGGTCGACACTTCAACCAGTCGTTCGGGGTGCGTTCAGATTTATGGAGTGTGCGGCCGACGAGGTAACAATAGGTTGTTTGTCCAACGCATCGTAAAAACGAACGGACAGTTGAACTGTTTTGTTGTAGGTGGGGAAGTTTAGATTGGTTAGGTTACAATAATAGTTAACAAAATGTTTAAAATGTCTTTATCGAGCAGTAGCACGAGGATAATAAATTTGAAGTAAGTGAAGAAAACAGACCCCCAAGGAGAATAGCAGCGAGGATTGAAAATTTTTTGATAATTATGTATATGCACATTATATGTATGATATAAATATAACTCGTGATATTTGACAGCCAAACTGCATAGAATATAAACATGTCAACAAAAATTTAAATAAAAGCAGGTCTGCGCATGCGGGACATATTTTGCCGCGGTTCAAAATAGGACGAAAAGTTGTTCGTCGGCCGATAAATCTGAACGCACGAAACGTTACGTCCGTACAAATTGTCTTCCAAATCTGAACGACTAAAACGCGTCTGGCATATACCCGGCGTTAAATCTGAACTCAGCCCCGAAGCGATAAATATCGGTGACACTGGTTCTGCCCGATTTAAACTGTTCAATCCACTTATGCACGTTTCCGCGGTTTAAACACTTTTCACCATGCTGTTCAACATTCTCGAGTAAATTTCGGCCGGCTTCATACCTTCGTATAACAAAAATCTTATCACTGAACGTTGTTCTTCCACCGTACACGTTTCGAGAGGAGCCGACATTTGAAATGAACAAAAGAGGTTATGTTTGCTTTTATTTCTTTCAAATAGCTGACTTAATTTGTCCCTAAGGTTGCCAATTTGACCCACAGAAAGTTTCATCTTATAATATTCAGTAGTTTTCCCGCTAATGCAGTTTTTTCCGTTAATTACTGAACGTCCCTCGTACTTCGAAATACTTCTCAATTCAGATAAACCTCTAATACGAAATTCGGCTTTCATAAACAAGTTCAACTGTATACTACCTGCTAGATACATCCATAACCGTGTAGTGAAGCTTCTCTAACACAAAATCATTGAAACGTTAATAATATGCAATATATTTTTTATTGGAATGAAATATGACCCCAATAAAGGAAACATATTCCTCTATTTTTATAACAGCACTGAACAAAACTGAGGAAAATAAAGCACTGAAATTACCGAACAGTAACTCCTATAATTCTACGAGGGCGAATCAGATATTACCCGGACTTTTCTTTTTAACGCTCCCTAGGTGAAGTGAGTAACGTGACGTGTTGATATATGTTGGATGGGGATGTAAAGCGGAGGGGAGTAAATCGGTTCGGCTCGCCAGAGCAGATTGGTTGTTAGTAGCATCATGTCTGAGCAAGAGGTGCACATGTCTGTTGAGCAACGCATTATTATTAAATTTTTGTCGCGGGAGAGCGTAAAACCTGCCGAAATTTTCTGATGGCTGAGAGTCAGTGCAAAATGAGACCCATGCACGCCGACCGCAGACAAGCACCAGTGAGACAAATATTCTTGCGATCCGTGAGATGCTGCGTACTACTGTCAACTGCTTGATGAAGTGAATCTGGCCTGTCGACGAAAAAGGCGAGACATGCCTGTTCGAAATGCGATTCTGCTCTATGACAACGCTCGGCCGCACACAGCTACATTAACCCAAGAAAAATTGGACAAAATTCATTGGGAAACATTGGAACATCCGCCCTACAGTCCCGATCTGTCGCCGTGTGACTACCACATGTTTGGGCCACTCAAAGAAGAACTGGGAGGCCATCACTTTGACGACGACGAAGGTGTAGAAACGTTCGTGCATAATTGGTTACAGACGCGACCACATTCATTCTTTGATGCCGGAATTAAGAAACTTCCGATTCGGTGGGAAACATGTGTGAATAAAAGAGGAGATTATATAGAAAAATAAGGTGTATCTAAAATTTTATTTACTGTACCAATAAATGTTCTAAAACAAAAGTCCGGTTAATATTTGATTCGCCCTCGTAACTAGGAAGGAGGTAAAAACGTGTATGTATATGTTCACATTAAAACGTGAAATTCAATACTCTATGAAATAACTAGTAGTTTTGCTATTTGGTACTTCAACTAGTGATGCCAGCATGCCAGCAGAAGAAGAAGTGAAAGAAGAAAGGAAAACAGTGAAACCAGTAATTTCTCAGCATTTAAATAGCCTTTGTCAGGTGGATTTATCAATGTACGGTTCTAATATTGCAATTAACATTTATAGCAACAATTATTACATTATCTAGTTTTTACAATTATATTATTTTACAGAATAACTAGGTATTCTAGATGTAGGGTGATCCAGTTTCATCTGGGAAACTTAAATAACGTATCTTATCAACCAAACTGATTGGAAAACCACATATAAATATATATCCAAAAATGCTTGCTTTTCGAGCTATAGCTTTTTGAAGGTTTTTATAACGGAAATTTACACTAAAGCAAAATTAATCTTTAATAAAGGATCTCAGTCAGTAATGTAACGAATAAGCAGTTTTATAAAAGAAGGTGTTCAAAATGGAATCCGTTAACGTCAATGCATTTTCTACAACACTGACATTTCTACAACACCGAACAACAATCCAAGGCTCAGAAGAAATAATAATCGCATTCTGCAATTATTGGACATCAACCGGCGACTTAGAACTCGCAGAGCAGCTCAACAACTGCAACCTTCGCAATCACGGGTATGGCGTAGATTACGTGCAGATTATAGAATATCGTATCATTTACAATCTGGATTTACACCCGGAGGACGCAGAAAGAAGGGTAATTTTTTACGAGTGGGTTTTACGTGAAATGGAAAACTCATGGATTTTTGCATAAAATACTATGGACAGACGACAGTAAACGAATGATGAGAAGACCGTCTCAACATTTGACTGTTGACCTGCTTGCGCTAAACAAGATTCAGCTTGGAGCAGCAACATGTCTATTAACAGGACATGGCTGCTTAAGAGACCACTTGCATAAAATGGGGATCTATAGAGACTAACCCTTGTGTAGACTTTATAATGAAGAGGAGGAAACAGCCTCTCATATTATCTTCGAATGCTCAGCGCTAGCTCAACGGAGATTCACTGTGCAAAGCGCAATTGATCTACTAATGGAGAAAGATTTGCTGCACAGGCTCTTAAACGTGATCGAGGGAACTAACCTGTTCAAGTAAAACGAATCCAAAGCAGGAATAACACAATAGGCCCGTTGGGCTGCAGTGCTAAGGATGAAAAAGACTAATCCTACTTTGGAATCAACCAATAAACCAATCAATGGACTGACGAAGCTTCGTTTACTAGAAGCGCAGTGACTAATTATCATAATCTTTATGTCTGGGCATATTAAAAACCATATGAAATCATCCGATCATGTTTTTTGCGGATTTTACATACTAACATTTTGTGGGCCTCGCTTCATGTCTCTAAGATTAAATTATGATTTATTTTACGAGTTTCTTAGCAATAGCATAAACGCATAAAGCAAAATAATTTACTTGTCGACGTACCCCATAACTGGAGAAATAACAGCTGGATCCATTTGAATGGTGCTCCACCTCATTTTGGATTAACAATTCGACATTTTTATTAAACACTAATTATCCAGAACGTTGGATTGGGCATGTAGGACCAGTGCGGTGACCTCCAAGATCGCTAGATCTGACCCCGTTGGGCTTTTATGTGTGGGTACGTTAAAAGACAAAATGTATGCGACGCATATCAGTACAAGGGAATAGTTAATTTTAAAAATCGAAGAATCTTGCAATGAAATGCGACAAAACCCAGTTCAAATATCTGACGCGATTGATTCACTGGTTCGGCGTTGTAAAAAATGCATTGAAGTGAACGGATTGCCTTTCTCCTTTAATAAAACATTTGCAATACTAGCATTTAATGTAACTTTCCTTGTTACTAAATGATAAATTTTGCTTTAAGGTAATTTTCTATTATGAAAGCCTTCAACAAGCTGTAGCCCGAAAATGAAGCATTTAATATGTTATGTGGTTTTTTCAATCATTCGATAGAAACGCATTTAGTTTCCCCAAATAAAACTGATCCCGATTAGAAAAGGAATTATTTATTATTTCTAAGTTTGACGTATTGAAATGTGCCGCAGAGAACCCCAGTTTACTGCTCAACGGCTGGTAGCGTTTTAAATGAAAGGTGTTAAACAAAGCAGATCATAGGAAAGTAGAAAATTATCTCGAAGTGTAGATTTTATCACAGAGAGTAAAATAACTTTTTCTGTAGATATTTTAGGAATCAAATTGTGACACTCGCCTGGTAATAGAACGAAGAAATTTATACTCGCAAAGTTTTGATAAATAAACCAAAGAGAAGATTTTTATTCATTGAGTCCTACTGCTCTTTAATAATCCATAAACTGAAGAACCATATTAAGAACTTACTTCCTTATGATAAGCACTTTTGGAAAAAATATTACCTAGAATACTTTAGAATATTTTCTACGAATTTGGATGAGGTACATCGATGACATTTGCGCTTTGGACACTACCAAATGCTCAATAACAGATTGTTTGAAGCAACTAAATATAACTTCATTTTACCTTCATTTTCATGAATAGTAAAACAATTTTTCCTCGATATTATGTGTACAACAATAGATGATTTGAAATCCATTTATTAGAAAATCAGCTCATAATAATAGATCTTGGCGTCATAATTTTATCGAAGAGCAATTATATATTATAGTAATCAAGACTTAAGACAATAGTGACATACAACGAAATATAAATAAAATTGAGAAAAATACAGTTATACAAATTAACCCTATAAATAAAAAATAGATATGTATATAACTGAGTATTGAATAAATATATATAACATATTGGAAATAAATAGATGAATGTCATCACACGTAGAACATGTTCAAGAGGTAGCTTGTTTTAATTCTCTAAATATCTTAATATAAACTATTTTTAATTCGGGTATTATTAAATACATCGCAAAGCGTAACATAGGATGCTTTATACAGACTCAGTCCTGATTCGGAGTTAACAATCTGCACCGTGTTAGTAGGATATGTTTGAAGTTATTTGTGTCATTTGATTTAAATTTTGTATAAATAAGTGTAGTACGTGTTTGATGTTAGAGACTGCACAGAAACTAGCCCAAACAGGTGTACACAAAGATCATAGTGGTACACTGCAATGAAGAAGAAACCTTCTGGATGCGGAACCTCTCTAATTTCCAATTCTCCGCAATATGCAATACCATATTCCCCTTGATGAAAACAAACGCATAATAAGTAATTAAACCTTTCGTTACACCTGGATACCTATACAAGCAAAGCACACAGATACAGAGAAGAAGAAAGTGCTCGATGTGTATCCGACAAATCGCAGTCCACATGACGCCCAGAAACTTTACTGAGGTTGCTGTTCAACAGACTGGATTAGATTTGTAAATTTAAATCAGCTTATTTGCTGTAACCATCTATTGAACTGTCAACATCAATTAGCAGTCATAATGCGGTTATCCAAAGCTCTCTCCGACACACAATGGACATCATCCGCAAATAATATAGTGCCATAACACAACTAGAAGATCATTATAATTCAAAAAAACGAGGACCAAGAAAGACCTGAAGCATCTCTACCCATATGTTCGTTCCCGGGACCGACGCTGCGATCTCCAGAATTGCCTTCTACACAGATAAGATGAAACATTGTAGTCACGCTCTCAGCCGTGTTTTCATCTTGAGCAGCTAAATAAGAGTGAATGACCGATCGAAACGCCCTACTCAAATCCATGAATATACCAGCGGTTTTACTTCCACGATCCAAGTGGTGATAAAGACATTATTACTTTAAGTGTGGTTGTTTTAATTAATGCAACAGGAAAAAGCGGTTGCGTTCTGAAGATCAATGTGTTTTGAATGACTTGCTTTTAATGTTTAAATGAACAGCAACAAAATAAATGTCATGTTAGCGCTGCAACAAAAAATCGTAAAAGGTTTTCACGAGACTGGTTTGTACGAAAATAGAAGAAATGTAGACGCAAACGCAATTGCATAAAATTGCAATTTCAACGAGAACTGTAAGAATACGCCTTAAAGAAGCAAATTTAAATGGCCGTATAGCTCGTCGGAAGCCTTTACTAACACAGGATTACAAGAAAAAGCATCTATTGAAGATTGACTAAAAGTTGTATGGTACGACAAATCTAATAATATAGAGGTAAATTTGAAGACAGTTTCATTTCACTGGGCATCGACGTAAAATTACATTCCGTTTTTCGATATCTATGACAAGAACCGCATACAAGGTATGCGGTTTCTTTTATGATTAATTACACCTTTTCTTTCGAGCGGCCTGTCACGCAGTACGTACGGCGCAGGAAAGGACAGGCCCCGATTGTGTCGACCTACGTGAACACGGGTGGAAGTTAGAGATTGTGAATTTGTCAGTATGGGGGTGGGTAAAGCTTATTAAGCGAAGACTGTATGAGTACCGTTCAGTATATAACAATGCTAAATGGAGTCTTGGAGCCGTCCATATTGAAATTATTTGAAAATGAGGACCCCGATTTCTACAGTCAATAGAATTGTTTTGCCACCTTTTAGAATGGTTTATAAAAGGTTACATCGTTAACCACAAATGCAGATCATTAGGAATATAAAAAAAAATAGAGGAATAGGAAGGTATAACTGCTAATACCTACCAAAAGCTGTTATTAAAGCACATGATCGTGCCACAAAATATTAAAATTTATTAATGAATTGTTGTTGTTGCAAGCAGTTTCATCTAAACCATTGTACTTTTACACATACTAATAATGTAAAATGTGTACGTTGGGCAAACTGAAAGATCAATCAAAATTCGGTATAAAGAGCATTTGGCTCATCTGATGAGATCTCAGATCTGGTATCAGACATTTACTTGAAGGGAACCACAAGGTGGATAGTATAAAATCTTAACGAAATGTGTCAATGGACATGTTATAGAGCATGCATTATAAAAAACAAACACCTTTTGATAAATTCAAAACCAGCGTCCAATACAAGGGAAGTGTTGTGGTAAAGATGATGTGAGGTATTACAGTATTTCTGGAAAATTATGATGAAGGATGGTAATACAGTAGTAATTTATTTGATAGTATTTTATTCGGTAACGTAAAATTCTGAGCTACTCAAAGGATTTTACAAAGCAGTTGGAGAAAATATTTAAGCACGAAAATACTGAGTGATCGAATTATACATTTGTTTAGTGTTCATGCGTGTATCATCTCCTGAAAGATCTTGTTAGAATTGGGCATATAAATACAAGTTACAATTGAAGAGCATTCATGCAAAACCAATTGTCCACTTTTGCTCAAAATTTAGTTTGATACGGTTTCGTAGTGTTCTTGATCGTTTCTATCGTCTACAGTGCTCAGAATTGTTCAAAATCAGTTCTATCCCATGGTAACCTGGGCCTGAATATCGACAGTTTAGTTAAAATCAGAGATGTCCACACTTGAAAATTAAATTTAGTATATCGATCAAAACAGGACATATCCGCTCATATTGAAAATATCTGTTATGGACACAATATCACAAAGGCAGACATATCCACATGATAAACTCTGTATATGTATGATTAAAAAAAACGTCTTTTACACCTGGACCGGAAACTAGGCTGGTCGTGGCTCTACGCAAATTGGATCAGTTTTTTTGGCGCATCTTAGATCTCTAAATCTAGAAAATGTAGAGTCAGTACGTTTACCTTGTGACGGCTGTAGAGAACAAAATAGGAATGCCTACGTTGTCCACATTTTGGCATTTTGGCTTAGAACCGAAGGTCCAGCTTCTATCAATAATCTGGTTTTGCATTTCCCTGTAAGAGGCAACTCCTACTTGCCAGCTGATCGCGTTTTTGGCCGTACAAAAAACATATTGAAGAAACGAAATGTTATCGTTAACGCTGAAAAATGTAAGAGATTTTATGAGAAAGTTGGAGAGACTCGTACGTTAGGTACAAATTGGCAATTATATGATATTGAAAACCTGTCTGCAACTTGCAATAAAATAACTGGAAGCAAAGATTTAAAACGAATTTACATGAAAAAGTTTATTTCTAAAAATTAAGAGACGGTAAAATTTAGAGCAAGTACTTTTCTTTAAGTTCGATGAATTCAGTTTTACCTTTCTATTGTTAAAAGGGGTCGCAATGAGGGAAACTGCAACATAATGATTCTACCCCTAGACAACTCTGTATCTGCTGGAAAGAAAGCTAATGTGAAGTCTCTACTACTAAATAACTATTTCTCATATTCCGCTTCTGTCAGCAGCGATGTGGATGTTTGGGAGTTATTTTCTTATTATTCTACAAACCACAGATTTACTTCAGAATTTTCATTTTATCCGCTAGAAGAGGCCTTCATTAATAAGATTATTTCAAACATTACTTCAACAGCAACAGGTTTCGACCGTATTAGTATTACTATGATTAAATTTTGTTGTCCTTTAATAATTCCTTATGTAACTCATTTAGTCAACATTTGTTTAATGGAAGATGTTTTTCCGGATTGTTGGGGTAGTGGAATTGCACATCCAGTGCCGAAGAGCAACCAACCACATGAACTAAAGGACTTAAGGCCTATTAGTATACTTTGTACGTTGTCCAAAATTTTTCAAAAATGTGTTGCTTTTCAAATAAATGAATATATTTCTTTAAGGAATATTTTACCAACCAAATAGTCGGGTTTTTGCAAGGGATATAGCTCCGAAACCGCATTATTAATGATTACTGATATAATTGAGGCTATTGATAAGGGCTTGATAATATCTCTTGTATTACTGGATTACCGCAAAGCTTTTGACACAGTCAACCACATAACCCTTTTATCCATTCTCGAATTTATTGGTTTTGACGCCAGAGCTGTGTCTTTGATGCGTGGTTACTTAAATAATCGTAAACAGTTGGTTGACGTTGAGGGAAATATGACTTCAGCGGTGGATGTTACACAGGATGTGCCGCAGTGATCGGTTTTGGGACTAATTTTATTTTTATTATACACATTCAATTTGTTTTCTAATTAAATCATACATTTTCATTCTCATGTCTATGCGGATGATACACAGCTCTATTTTTCTTTTCAACCTTCTGATTGGAATGCAGCTATGAGTAAGATTAATGGAGACCTGGGACAACTTCTTGTTGCATCTCGTAAACATAATTTATCACTTAATCCTAACAAATCTAAAGTAATGTTGTTTGGTACTACTCGCGTTTGTAATAACTTATCTAATGTATTTCAACTGAAAATTAACAATATACAATTGCCTGCAGTTGATAAAGCAAAAAGTCTTAGTCTAATTTTAGATAGCACTCATAGATACCGCGAACAAATTATTAATTACATAAAAAAGCTTATGTGAATTTAAAAAAACTATATCCGTATCGACATGTTTTTACGGAAAATATTAAGAAGAATTTATGTGAAACCTTTATATTGTCTCAATTTTCATATTGCACTGCTATTTATCAACCTGCCATTGACGGTTTTACAAAACACCGAATACAGAGGGTTCAGAATTCTTGCTTGAGGTATATATATATGGTATACGAAAGTTCGAACATATATCTTACACGCTGGTAGCTGCTGGGTGGCTGAACATGGAAGGTAGAAGAAAACTTCGGTGTTTAACTCTTTACCATCAAATCATTTCATCTAAATGCCCACCATATCTTTATTATCAGATTAAATTCAGAACTGATATTCACAATTTGAATACGCGATTTAGAGATAAAATATCTTGCCCACAACATAAAACCAAACTTTAGAGATCATTTTCCTATCAAATTTACTATAATTTGAACAATGGTCTCAACCCGTTTACTGTGAACACCTGAAAACAGTTTGACTTCAACCCTTATTCACACACACTAAGTACTGGGACAGCACTGTTTTGTAGCCAACTATCTTAAATCAGCAGCCTTGCTGATGATGATAGCTTGGCTATCGAAACGTGCGTCCAGTACGAATTAAGTGTTGTGGTAAGGGTTTTAGTGAACTGTTTCAGTATAATTTGAACAATATGTCCTCAGCCGTTTCACTTTATATACCTTCAGATTTCAAAAAGTATATGACTTCAACTTTATTTTTTCTGCAGGCGGGTTAATGTGCGCAACCACAGTACAGTGAGGAAAGCACTGTTTTGTAAGCTAATAGTCTTCAATTGCTGCAGCTTTTGTTATTTGAAATTCTTTTCTGTTTTTGCACATGAATAGAATTTGACTATAGTTTATCATTTTGCTTTTGTAAAAATTCAATTTTGGGGTACATTTTTGGGCGTATGTTTTAAATATTATAAAAGAATGTCAAGGTTCTGAGGGTTAAGTGGTAGAGCAGATTCACTGAACTTCGCCCTGTGATTGCGGTATTACTTCCTTGGACTTAGTATTACATACATATATAGGTTTAGTTGTTTTATTTATTACTGTTTGTAAATCGTATATTTTTATGTTCTATGATACCGCAATAAAGTCATTATTATTATTATTATTATTACTGGAAAAGCAGTTTAATCACGACAATACTCAGTGGCAAGGCCTCCCAGCACTCAGCTTTTACAAGAAAATTCTTATGGCGGGTAGCCCCCGTACCTAAGAAGAAGGAGAAGACAAAGAAATACAGTACAGTGAAGAAACTGAACTTATCTGTGACTGTTTAGAAGAATAAAAATATTCCAGAGTACCAATTTTCTAATCTTTTTTCGTCGAAAAACAATAATATTAGGTTGTATTAAAAATTCTCCCCACTTTTCGTACATATAATACTTATTATATAAAATTAAGGAAATTACAAAAACGAAAAACCACTTAATGCGCAATGTAAGCGCCATTAACTTCGAATACCATACGCCATCTTTCAGCCAATTTTCGAACTTGGTCGCGATACCATTCCTCTGTTTTCGTATTTGTTTATAAAGAGGTGGCGGAAACTTTTGATACAACCTAATAGAGAGAATTAGATCCGTGTAAATTATATGTTCAAACAAAATCAGACATGTTACTTGCGTTCACGCAAAACAAGACATATCCATTTCTTTTTTGAATTTTATCCTAGAAGGATGCACATTTTTCCATAACCATGACAGTATTAAATATGTGAATCGATACACTAGTCGTCATATCAGTTGCACAATCGTAACTGCAACGCCCTTGGAAAAAACAGTTTTTCGCGTTTTTCTCAAAACTACTTTATGTGGACATGTCTGATTTTGCATGAACGCTCCTCAATTGCTTGTTCAAGTTCTTAATTAACAAGGGCATCCAGATAGAAATATTATAAACTTTTTAAAATCAAAATGAATTGCTTTATGTAAGCAAGTCTTTTCTAATAATATAACATTTAAAATCATACCTGTGATATAATTCAATACCTACACATTCCAGTAATTTGCATGAAGTAATTTACTAAGTAATTATATAGATTCACACGACGCAATAGCAGTTCTTTCCTAATGCGACATGGCGATAGTATAAACTATGATTACATATAAGAAATATACTCCATGATAACGACATCAAAGAGAACATTTATTAATAACACGAAGAACAATTTCCAATTAAAAGTAATGCGTGTATAGCGTGACAGAAATTTTTGCCATGAGAACGAAATAATTTTCAACTTTATAAGTGTAGACAGATCAGAATCATGGAAAAATCAAATCACGAAAGGCAAACAGAGAATATTTTTATTAATGTTCCCACGCATTATAGCAGCTTAATTACATCCCATTGGGCATTGCATGTTTTTTATATAATGCATACATCATAATCTTTTTACCAAACATGGAAAGAATATAACGCAAATCTATGAAAATTGATAAACCGCTCTGTGAAATCTTTTCATGCCGAGTCAATTATTTTTGAAAAGCAACCTTTTAGCGTCAATAAAACGTGGTACCCTTCAAGTTAAACATTTCCGCAAAGTGCTATGAATTATATTTTTAGGTCATTTATTATTTTAGCCCCATTCAGAAGTTTACGTAATGATATTAATGATTACCATAGCTACACAGTTGATATAGACAAAATTTGAATCGTTACTATAACACGTACGGTACTTAGAGCTCCCTATGAGAAATATTGAAAGAAATTAATGTGAATTGTAGGAAGATATTCAAAAACTCATTATTATACAAAGTGTACTATTCGAAAAAACAAACTTACATAGTAAGCAGCAAACACTAAACGTCCAATATACCTACCTGAATTTTATGTTACACGACTTGCCTCTAATTAACCTTCATCAGAAAATCTTTTCTAATTGTTCAGGGATGAAATTATCTACCACCTACGCACCGCTGATTAACAGTATGCTATAGTTCGTAAATAATGATATTTAATTCAATGAAGCCTCTTGATAGAAGAGTAAATGCCGTTTTCTCCAACCACTCACCTCGTTTGATTCAAGCAAATATTTTTAACATAAAATACAACACGTAGAAGCTTTTTGCTCGCACGAAAGTTACGAGTAGGATTAACATCAGCTTTCAGCAGGGTAGGTAGAATCCTAAATGTATAAACAATACGTGACTGTTCGGTCTAATAACCTATGACCTCCGTTCCAGGCGATTGGCTTTTAATTGCGGATACAAAGATCCTACTACTGATTGAAATACCTCACATTTTCCTTCATTTCTAAGCTATTATTCAATTATACCCGTCGAGATAGATCGAAGATAATCCTATTTACAGGGGAAAGGAAGATAAGCAAGATAAAATCACCTTCACTTACGCACGTGCTAGTTATGTAGCTTCGGTTCGAAGGTTAATACCTAAGTATTATCCTTGATAATCCCACATACCGACCATAAGATCAACGAAATTACTTTTGCGTTTGGACAGTGCCGCAGAATACTGGAGAGAATGTGATAATCTTTCTCCGAAAGTAATGATGTGGATTTGCACTGCAGTTATTAGACCAGTGGCGCGATCGCTTAGTGGCCTAGCGTAAGAAACACGGTTGCAGCCAGAAAACTAATTCAGATATAAAGAGCTGCTTGCCTAACTATCACGAGGAGCAATAGAGGCTATGCTCCGCCTACCGCCCCTTGACTTGCTTGTCAATGAGGTGGCGTTCGCTACCATGATCCTGCTGCTATGTAATGACATAAAGGAGGACGAAGATCTGGTAAGATATACAGCAAACTCTTGGAGAATACTTGAAATAAATTGCAGATTCTGGAAGCCGAGACGGCTTCTTTCGTCTTCAACAAACTCTTCAAATCCTTGACGTACGAGCAGATCGCCAGCGATCAGAACAGCTTATGTCTCTTCGTAGACGGATTACAATCAACAAAAGGACTGGAGCAACAGGATACTTAGAGAAGCTCCCCCTAAAAGAATCATAATCACTAGGTACGGCGGAAATTTCGGCACTGGTTCTAGCAGCACACTGTTTGGCGGACTTTTAGATTGTAGACAGAAACATCAACGTAATCACCGACAGTAAGCAAGTAATATCAACACCAAATCGACCAATAACTTGTAACTAAACTGCCACAGAGCTCTATCCTTAGTCTCTGAAAGAAGCAACATCAACGTAATAAGAGCTACAATGGAAATGCTGGCATGAAGAAATGAACAGACTGGTTAGGGTTATCGAGCATAACGTTCACGGCCCAAAGGATTAGAACTATGAACCATAACAGCTTCTTGAAGAAATGGAATGAAACTATTTCCTGCCGCGCCACTAAAGTCACTTTGACTTATCTGACCAAACGAACACCAGTGAGATTCCTGAGGCTGTATAGAAGAGACCTTCGCAATTCTTGTTGGAGAGTTTGACTGGACATCGCTGGCTAAAGAACCAGCTTTTCAGAATGGGACTAATCAAAAGCCTGTCATGCAAAGGCTGCCAAGCTGAAGACGAGGCAATGGAATATCTCCTCTGCATGTATCCTCCACTAGCGTCAATGAGAAGGACCATGCTGGGTGAGGAGTAGCTACCCTCGACGCCACTAGGGTAATTCCTCTGGCCAAAGTTCTAACCTATACCTATAGGCAGTGGATTGGGTGACGGCCTAAAAGTCTCTCTAGCATACACAGGATGCATTATAAGCCTATTGTAGCCTAAGTGCTGTGAAATTCATCTCGCTCTCTTGTTGTCTATCATCATATGTCCAAAATTACATAAGCTCATCTTGAATGACAGAAGGCAGTGTTTTGCAATCAGCAATTTAGAGAAACATATTATTATTAATTTTAAACAAAATAATGTAATTTCGTAATTTCTTTCTTAGCTGTTCTTGTAATTAATTTGAAAATTGAATCTTGATTCATAAAAATAAACATTTTTAAACTTTCGAAAAATTTCAAGATTTAGTTTTCAAACTAATTGTTTTTAAATATACTTAAATATTCTTTAAAAATAGTTATTTAAGATAGTAGCATTATTAGATTTGGATATTCTATTTATTCTGAAGATCAATTACGTTTTTGCAAAATTTCAAGAGTAGTTTTTCTATCATCGTTATACCAGAACTTCGTTTTTTTTTTTTGTCAGATACAATAAAAGTGACTATATGGTATCTTTCAATAAAAAGGAAAAATTAAATGTACAAAATTTATTCAATTAGACCAATTGGAAACACACAACATTATTAATTATTTCAAAATTGCAATTGACTGGAATCAGTTACTTGGGAAAAAAAATAAAAATATGCACAAGATTTTTGTTTCTTGCTTTTGTAAACAGTTTTTCCAACGAAACATTTCTTTGGCTGTATTGAATTTGCTATCTTGAAGAATATTAATAAATTTGAATGTTTATTAAAGTATTCTGAATATCACAATCACATAGTACAACACAAGGATTCACATCTCTATTTATAAGAATATAAATACACTAAGCCCGCTAAGGGAAAGTGCTACTCCTCCGATATCGTTGAATGTACTGCTGGATCGTTATAAATAGAGTTTACACTTAACATTCATTATGCGGTGAACTAGAATACACACAAACATGTGTAGAACGAGCTTTGTAAATGATCCAGCTGCATAACATATACCTTTCATGAATAACTCTAGAGATTTTGTTCTCTAGAATCCTTTTTAATTTAATGGAATACGTAAGCACCTACTTATAAATTGAAGCATTGTAAAAGGTTTATGTTAATTTCAGTTTCGTTTGTTGATTGTTTACATCTTCTTCTAGTTTGAAAGTCTCACTACATGCAATTTAACTGTTTTGCACCCAACGAATTAAATCGATTATCTTAAAAAACTTTAGTGATTTGGGGTACTAGAACATTTTTAAGCTTAATATATACATATGTATTTCAAAAATCATGCATCTACTATGATTCTGTAACGTTTTGTTTGAATCAGAAAAAGCTTTTGTCTCTAAAATATAGCAAAACTATTGTAAATAAATAAATAAACCAATTTGTGACTGATGTGTCGAATTTTTTTAGATGGATAAAGTAAGAGAATTTTGGGGTATATACGAGCTTCTTTAACAGCATTGGCATAAGTTCTATGAGGGAGCGCCATCACGAATCTCTTTTGAACAATATTGCATTCTATTTTCAAGATCCCAGTTATTTTTGTATTGATGCGAATAGATAATAGCGTGTAGTTTGTGGATTAAAGTTATTCATTGCGGCTTTCCAATTAGTGATTTTATAAAAGAAATTGTAGGATTTTAATACGAAATAAATAGTCAGCTTATGTTTTGTTTGGCTCTTCCTTAATTGTACGCAACTATCAAAATAGTTTGGCTGATAGTAAACTAGTTAAATAATTAGTGATAGTTGAATACAAAAAATACGCGTTTGGTTTTTCATGTTTGTGGAAAAATGGAGTGAGATTTGTAAAATATGGTACGCCCCTAGGTACGAGGCGTATTGATCTGACTCTGGCACAGTCTAGTAATGGCGGTGTTACTTTGAATTACATTTTATCGTATTTACATAAACCCTTCCAAAACCAAACATACTTGTTTTGATATTCTGAGGTTATACCGAAATGTTGAATGCACCGCTAATCTGGATAATCCCTTTAGTTAAGAAGTCTACAATCGCGAATACAGCCTTATTCCTTAGTGAAGGCGGAAGGATGAAATGTAAAACAATAAATAGTAAAAAATCTTTTACGGCGTAAAGATTTATAACGATCCAGCAGTACATTCAACGATATCGCAGGAGTAGCACTTTCCCTTAGTGGGCTTAGTGTATTTATATTCTTATAAATAGAGATGTGAATCCTTGTGTTACTGATTGTGATATTCAGAGTACTTTAATAAACATTTAAATTTATTAATATTCCTCAAGATAGCAAATTTAATACAGCCAAAGAAATGCTTCGTTGGAAAAACTGTTTACAAAAGCAAGAAACAATAATCTTGTGCATATTTTTAATTTTTTTCCCAAATAACTGATTCCGATCAGATGCAATTTTGAAATAGTATAGCATATGTGGTATCGTTGGATTCGCCTTTCAATTACCTTTTCGAAAACATAAAAATATAGGGGTGTTCTATTTAAAAAAAAAGAAAGTTGACGTCACTTCCAGTGACACCGGAAATACAATTGAACTGCCGATAACGGCAAAAGTTAGTTCACAAAAAATAGAAAACGACCTATTTTTTCTAACATGTGAGGACACAGAAACATACGGAAAAAATCTATACTAAACGACAAAACTCTCTCTCGTATAGTAAATAAGGCTGTATGCGTCCCAAATGCTTATACACCGGTTAATCCTGAATTACATTATACTAGATTCGTCTATTTTTCATGCTTATTTTAAGTATCTAGAATTTAACCTTCGATATAGTAACTATAAATTTAGAGCACAATGAAGATATCAATTTATGTACTGCTCTTGACGCATTGTACCTTCGTCCGTCTCCACTAAACACTCCCCAAATCATTACCTGCGGAGGGAGTCTTACAGTTCGAAGAACCGTGGACTCTGTGAGACGTTCACCTGGTCGTCTACGAACAAATTGTGCTCGCTGCACTAACACACAGAGCGAGCACTCGTCACTAAAGAAAACCTATTAAATAATGCAAACATTAATTCAGTAAAAATCATGTTGTTAAGCAATTCACCTTTTTCCAATTTTCGTCTGTGAAATGTCGATACTCTCTTGCAAAGTTGAGACGAGCAGATTTCATTTTTTTCTGTTAAACGCGGCTTTTTTACATGTCTTCGGCCAATTAGGCGATTTCCGCGCAATCGGCGCCTGACAGTTCTGCTCGAAATCTCTATTCCTCCCTCTTGTAAATTTGTTTGAATCATTTTAATTGTAGCAAATCTATTGCTCAAAGCCTGATGAACAATTTCACGGTTAGATCTCTTCGAAGTTTTTCTTTTCCGATCGCACTTTGCCCGTCTTTGTGTCGTTTAAGTTTCTAGCTAAACGCGATACAGAAGAAGGAGGAGATACTTTCTGTAATTTTGCAATTTCTCATTGTGAATGTTTGTTTGATTGTGGAAGAGCCTATATAGCGGCTTTTTGTTCACTTGTTAAATCTTTCCCGGGCATTTTCTACAAAACACCCCAAATATTTTTTCAAATTCTAAATAATTATTAAGAGAGAGATAGAATAACAATTTTACCTTTGCAATAACGATATATCAACACAAAACACTTAACGATACTCCCACAACTTAGCTTCTATACGGTTATGACGAAATATTTTAAAAAATATCGATGCATTTTCTAAACTATGAACTGGCTAAATGTAAGTTGATAACTGTAATATTTATATATACGTACTTTACTCTTCTAAATATCATTTCTCTGGTATTTTTATTTATTGATACAATAATCTAGTCCCCCTATAAACGATCGGATTCAAAGCAAAAGAATATCGCTATAATAGGATGGGAATTTTTAGGTAAAAGGGTTGATTTATGACATGTTTCAAGTAATATGGCCAGGGACTGTATACTTCAGAGGACTATTCATAACGTCTGTCAACAAATAAACATAGTGTAGTGGGATGTTCCAATGTGAAAAGCGTATGTTAATATGTTGCTAAATTCATTCTAATTAATATTATATCAAAATTCGCTGATATTAGATTTTAATAGAGTTTTATGCGGAACTCGAATTATTTTCGATTAATATTCGAGTTCTGACATTTGATTATTTATATTATTAACCTTTTATTCTTAAAAAGAAAAAAAACCGTTAATATGTTACAGGGGAGAATCAAAATTCCAGGTTATTTTAACTTATTTCCATTTTGAAAGCATTATTTGTGAAAATGACACGTGCACACGCAAAAAAACACTGTATTTGGAAATAACCGTCAAAATCCCTTACGATCTTCAAAACATCAAAATTAAATATCAAGTCGTTAGATTGGCAATGCTAGGGACGACGAGAAGAAACAGTAGTTTGCAACGAAAACAATTCTGACAGAAAATAAACATCTTTCGATTGATATTTAAAAATTGCATTATAAAAGTTAAAATCTCGTCAAGGTTATCAGTGTAAATGTATTGAAAAGCGTTTTAAGTGAACCATAAATCATCACCAACGATTGTCAAGAATATTACATCAGTCAAAACGTTTTAAGAAGTAATTCGAAGAAATTTCATTAGAGAAGACGATCAAAGGGGTCCAAAATAAGAGGATTTTACCAAGAAGAGGAAAGAAGGAACCATTAGGATTATACACACACACATATCAAACACCCGTCACTACATAACTGTAAGTAATTTAAATAGATACATTTCATTTTCTTTTTTGTAAGTGAAACGCTTAACATAAACATAAAACTGATTATCTCCCTATTCAACTCTTTTAATCGTTATTTGTAACATAACAATAGATAAACACAGATGATGGATACAAACAAAGTAGGTATGTTGGTAGGCATGTTACTGGATACTTGCGCGCATGAATAGTTCATTTCTAGTACGAAAAATAGTATCGGAATAGGACATATTCTAGTTTTGAAACTAGTATAGTATGCAACCATTCACCATACTTTTTCCAACTTTTTTCTAGCAACTTTTCTAGTTACTAAAAAACGCATGAAAAAAGACGAATCTAGTATAATGTAATTCAGGCTTTAGACTGTGATTCGTTGTATGGCCAGGTGTCTTACCGTTGCCATAGTAACCAGGGCCGCGACTTCGCATCCCAAATATTTCATTCCAACCTCAAATAACGTGTAAAGATAGAGGGAGGTACAGCAAGGTAAAGTGATATCGTAAAGTTGCACCCTACCTTCCCTCAAAAATTGTGAACAAATTTTAACAGATGAGGGGTGAATTTCATATTTTTGATGCTTTTGATAATTGACAGTGTCGGGTTACTTATGTCAAGTTGTATTTTTGGAAGTGCTTTAAAATTGTGAAAGTTTTTTAATGGATAGGAGAAAGCGGAAGTATATAGCAATATGTATATGCAGTTGCTACAAATATTTTTCGCCAATAAATTTCTTTCTACCCTTTCTCAAAGATGAAATGGAAGAAAACGTAAAAGTTCGTTTAAAAACCCTACGAATCCTGAATTATGTAAATGGAAATATATCTGGAATGGCTGATCAACAATTTCAATCTCACTAATTTAAATTTCAATCCTATATTTCAAACCATTTAAAGGTTATTTTGGTGGCCTAAACTTTAGGTATGCACAAATAGCATAGGCGTCTAGTAAGGCACTATTTATAATCAGATCGCATTTAGTTAGTTTACAAATATAAGTTGTTACATACTGAAAGAAATAGAGGCAAATTTGGTGTTGCTAACAACCACAAGGTTGTCAATAGTTGTTTCTTTATATTCATTTTGTATCGACCTATTGACGCAGTCTTTTCTTTATTTTATTATGAATGATACGACTTTACAATTCAAATGTTCCCCAATTTGAACATTTCTACTAGTGTTAAGCATAATCGATATATTTCAATAATCGAATGAATCGAAATAATCGTTTAAAATAATCGAATGATCATTCGAACATTTGATTATTATCCAGTGCGCATGCGTAGCGATTTCAATTATTTTCCACGATTATTTGGCAGAATCCGAGTGACGAGTGAATTATTTCGAAACTCGAAACCTCGAAGTTTCGAATACAGATCTTGAATCGTAATCCGTTTGTGTGCTCCTGCGCAGTCGAAACGAATAATGAATGATTTCTGAACCATAATCGAATGATCGATTATTCGGGTATAGTCGATATATCTCGATTATATCATTCATAATCCCCCAACACTAATTTCTACTGAGATTTTGCGATATGGTGAATAATGGTCGAAAGAAAGATAAGGCTCTGCGTGGGAACGCTGCTTCTCGATAGGACCTTATTCTCTCGGGGTACCCTCTTATCATCAATACAGTAATCTTTTCTGTATCAGTTAAAAGAATTTTCAAAAATGTACTAAAGTGAAAAATACAAAGCAAATAGGTATTTGTGTCACAAAGGACATAAGTAAACACAACTGAATTTGCGTTTACGTAATTTTGACATTCGACACAATATACGTTTTGATGCGCTGAGTTCATGTAAAATCGGGTGATCAAATGACGATCGTCTTTCGGTAGATTTACGTTCGTACACAATCGATCATCAATATATTATAATTTGAAAAAATATTTTGTCAGTTGTTCGGAAATATTCTTAAGAGGTCATTGATCAATTGCAGAAGCCACCGCTGGAAAACCAGAGCTAATCTAATTTCAATGGACTGTATATAAATCATTTATGTAGAATGTTGGTATTAGTCTAACCACGTCTACCTTGTGTAACATCGCACTAAACAAATCGGGTTACTTTGATTTCGACGGTCGTAAAATCATACTCCTAGACGTAAAAGTATCGCAGGGAATTTAGATTTAGATTTTTCCTAACTTTGAGTTTGTCGTTAGAAATGTCGATCATTTGTAACCTTTGCTTCTCATAATCGCATGTTTAAAAAAGGAACTTACGATTATACGAGGATGTATCAAATATAAACGGGACTCCTTTAAAAAAAAATCGAACTTTATTTAACTAAGCTTACAAATATACACTCACAGACAAAAATATTGCATATGTTATTTTAGGTCTTTACTATTTTTTTCTTTAAAACTTTTGTGATTTCTATTGCTAAGTCTTTTACACTGGAGTGTTCTACGTATTATGCAATTTGTTACAGAAGAAAAGAATATTTTAATACAGCCTTTTATGAGTGCATAAGAGGTAACGATAAAACGTTATAATTTGGCGTAATGTGCCTTGGAGACCAAAACACTGATTGATCTCCATTCGATGTCGTCAGAATGACATTTCCAGGGCTTTAGTGTACTAGTGTGTAGTTTCAGTTAGCGAGATGCCTCATTTAAGTTGTGTTAAAATTGTTTGTTTGGCTAATGAAGGGTACATACAAGAAGATATTGCACGGAGATTAAATATCCATCAATCGACTGTCTCTCGTATAGTAAGACGACACAATGAGACTGGAGAATACAAAAGGCGGCGTGGTCAAGGACGTAAAAGATATACAACGCCAAGAGATTACCAATATTTGAGACTTCAATCTTTACGAAATCGCGCACCGCATCTTATAAATGAATTATTGAATACAAGACAAGTCAATGTATCTGTCAAAACAGTAATAAGGACACTTAAGGAGGTCGGCTTAAATCCAAAACGTCCTGCCAGAGTTCCTCGGCGTCTCCCACGTCACAAAATTCGACGCCTAGAATTTGCAAGAGCTCATGTTAATTGGAACGAACATCAATAAGGAAAGATTCTTTTACAGACGAAACAAGAATATATATGCAATTATGGAAGTCTGATGGACGTAGTCGTGTATACAGAAGATCAGGAGAACGTTTCGCAGAATGTAATCTTGCACAAAATCTTAGCTTTGGTGGCGGTTTCATTATGTTATGGGGCGGCATTAATTGGGAAAGTCACACGGAACTCATTGATGTAAATTGAATGAATGCTGACTGGTACATACACAACATCCTTGAAGAACATGTTTTACCTTATGCCGGCTTTATTGGCTACGATAATTTTATGCTAATGCATGATAATCCCCGTGCCCATGCCGCAAGGACAGTGATCCAGTACCTTAAAGATGTCGAGGTTGCGGCGCTTGAGTGTCCAGCAAATAGTCCTGACGCAAATCCCATAGAATATCTACATTCTAAAAAGAAATATACGAGCACGAAATCCAGCTCCTAACTCAATTGCAGAATTAAGAATTGCTGCACAGGAAGAATGGAATCGAATTCCTTAAGAAATCATCAAAGATCTTTTGCACAGCATGCCTAGGAGGATGCAGGATATCGTTAGAGCAAGAGGAGGAAGTACTAAGTATTAAAGTGTTATTATGTTGCGTTGTTATTATGTTTATGGGTAATTCATCTTGCTTTTTTCAATTAAACGTTTTTGACCAAAAACAAGTTGTTTTGATAATTCCTCCACGAATTTGCTATAAATTCTCCATGTGTAATTTATTTGATTATCAATAACGTAAAACACTCAGTGTACAAGATTTAGCAACAAAAATCGCAAAAGTTTTAAAGAGAAAAACAATAAAGGCCGAAAATAAAATATGCAATATTTTTGTCTGAGTGTATATTATTTTTCTACATACTCTCCTGCCCTAGAAATACATTTTTCCAATCGGATTAGGAGCGTTTTTATTCCATCATCGTAAAAACTCTTCGGACGTTCGTGTGGCCATTGGAGCACAAACGCTTCCTACTAAGGCCTCCTATTTCTACCATAACAGCTATTCTACGTATTTTGCTTTAAACACATTATTTATGAAATACGCAATGACTTCCAAATGTAAAAATCGTATCTGGAGACATACTGTTTATTACAGAAAAGGTTGTTCTGGCGCTCGTAGGATGACAGAATTTTTAACGATGCGGAAATAACGTTGAACAGAAAAAGCCAGGGGAAATGGAAAATACTTTTCTCTCGTCAGATACGTACGCGTTAGGATTTCAGTGCTACCCACGGTTTAATCTAAATTACAGCCTACGCTAATAACCTCGCATTATGTTTGAAGTGGAGGTAGACACGCTCATAAAGCGTTATTGGGTTCATAATTGAAAGATATAATGAAAATTTCATATTCGAGATGAAACATGCTTCCCGTTGAAACACGGAAAATTAAGGGATGTAGCTTACAAAGCGTCTCATTGATGTGTTTCTTGTTTGGATGGATAATGGAAAACAAGCCGTAAGCTTTCATGGAACAAATTTCGATGATAATGAAAATTGGAAAATTACTCATTTTAAGGTAGCTTCCTGCTTAATTCTTTTATGAAAACCATTTGAGAGGAAAACATTGCTTATATAATATCAGAAATGGAAATTTTCAATGTCAAATAATAATTAGGTAAATACACCATACTATTGGACTGTTGGATATTGTATAAGCTCTTGCCTCCCTGGCTTAGAGATAATGCCACTTTAGTAATGTAAACTATTTTGTAGAGTTAATATTATTGGAGATACACTATTACACGCTATTATTATTTTCCTGGATTTTCTTACTTAACACTGATGCCATATTGCATGCATCTCGTTAGCAGTTTAGAAGCACAAATTCGAGTCTATTAGCTCTTGTTAGGCCCAATATAGTATCTAAAATTGTAATTGTCTCATACATACTTCCCAAGAAATAATAATCAGTAAATATCGACTTTTACCTGCAGTCGGCCAAGACTTAACACACAGACTTCATATCATTTTACAAACCTTAGCCTACGGTAGAACTGTCAACCCCTAGAAATTTGGAGAATTTGCATATGAAACTGCGAGGCTTTATATAAATAAATACAGTTGGTATTATATGCCTTTATCTGTTTACAAAATACTAATTCATGGTGCAAATATTATACGTAACTCAATTTTACTTATTGGACAACTTTTGAAGATGCCCAGGAATCGCTAAAGAAAAATTGGCGGCAGTACAGATTGCATCATGCCCGAAAATGTTCAGGAGCTGCTACAAGTGAAGATGTTTTTCGTTCTCTACTTTATATTTCAGATCCATACATATCCAGGTTGAGCATTCTCTCGCTAAGGAAAGTGATGAAACTTGACAATAAAGCTGAACAATAGCTAGAATATTTTTTAGATATTTTTCTATCAATCTTATGTTCCCATATATTAATAACGTTGCTTCTTAAAATTTTTTTGTAGTAAATTAATAAAACATCTTACTGTGCAAGTAGTTTACGTTATTTCTGGTTTCTTTCACGGATCCCTGAATTAATGTCACCCTAAAGAAAATATTTAGCAGCAATAGTAATGATATGAAGAGTTTTGGTACCTCTCTTTATAATTAAAAGGTTAGAATAAGCCAATCTAGTTCGACTTTTCTGTGAAAACATACACAAAGGAGTTAACTTCAATTTTAGTTTACTTTTGTTAATAAATATAGACGTAAATTATATTTTCTAAATTTAATATACAATCTTGCGCGCGCAGCAAACCTCCCTTGACATACACACCAAATTTCATAAATTTAGATCATTAAATATGACAGTCATAGATTTTTGAAACAATAATAATAATAATAATCTTTATTGATTCAAAGTATCAGAGATAATGAAACAAATGAAACTAAAAACAAATTTTGGAATAGAGAAAAACAAAGAAAATATAAACTAAAACATAATTATTACTACTGACAAAATGAACAAGTTGCTTGTTTTAGTTACAATAAAAACTCTTCAATAGTGTAAATAAGCAGTGAACGGCAAAATCGTAAGGGATATGACTCAGAGCCGCGTGTCGTAAACATAATACAGAGACTCACTAAGTGTATGTTGCGTAATTCAGGTGCTGTTCTTATTAATCTATTTAAACGAAATTCATATGTTAATTATAAATTGATATAGAAGATATGTACATATGTAATAAATTTGTTTCAAATAGGAAATAAGAGAAAGGAATTAGCCATTACCACAAGAGACTTTTCTATAATTTTTGCAGTAAAACGGCTTCCTTTTGAAGTTAGTTCGTCTTTCAATATAGAAGACGTTCTTTCAACTTCACAACTTGTAAGCGGAGCAAAATTAAAATTTGATATAAGAGAGTTATGTTTTATACGTATACAGTGGTACCTCGGTTTACGATAGTATTTTATTACGGAATTTTCGGGTTATGGAAGAAAATTTGGATGAATTTTTGTTTTCAGAACCGAAAGGTGCTCCCGGATATGAAACACGGCACAGATTCGACAGAATTTCCGCGCGATTCGTATGCATACTAGAAAGAGATAGTTATATACAATGTAATGCGATGGTTCGTGTGGTTAACTACCCACCATTCCACCGCTTCGAATCTGACTTGGATTCATAGCTAATATTATTCTTTCTTTATCCCAAAATCCTTTTATCTTTGGGTAAAATCTTTTTCAAAGAACAAAGCCGAAAGTTCTGCAGTCATACAATTTCTTATCTGTCGCGTCGCTAATTTTGTAATATATATGAAAAAGCCGCCTCACCCTCACTGTCTTCCATACGCCAGAAAGAGTCCTTATTAAAAATAACGTATGTAAGTGAAGTTATTTCTTTTTAATTTCCAACTTAAAGAGTTTTTATTGATTTTTCTACGTAACTTCATTTTCTCTATGTTAAATTGTATTCAAAATACACAAAATGAGTTTCTGATTATTTGTGGGGTATGGGAACGGATTATCTCTATTTCCTTTATTTCTTATAAGAACATTTGACTCCAGTTTGGTTTAATTGGTTTATGTATTTAAATCTGGGTTTCTGCTGAACATGACATCAACTTAATCAGTTTATTTCTAAACGGATACTCTAAAACTGTGGCACTGGAACACTGAAACAGTTCACTAAAACCCTTACCACAACACTTAATTCGTACTGGATGCACGTTTCGATAGCCAAGCTATCATCATCAGCAGCAAGACTGAACTACTAGTTCAGTCTTGCTGCTCAACTACTAGTTCAGTCTTGCTGCTGATGATGATAGCTTGGCTATCGAAACGTGCGTCCAGTACGAATTAAGTGTTGTGGTAAGGGTTTTAGTGAACTGTTTCAGTTTATTTCTAATATCACCCGGAATTTATTGAATGTGTCGTTTAATGTATTGAACGCGTCTCCCAATTTTAAGTTAAGTATATTATATGGAAAATAAATACCTTAAAAACCTAATAACGAAATAAAGAATAAATATAGTAAATATCTGTAGAATTATTTGAGGAGAAAGCGCGATGCGAATACTACGATTGTATACCATTCACTGATTCTTCGATCTTGAAATAATCCACAGCCTACATCACATAATAATAATAATAATAATAATAATAATAATAATAATAATTACTTTATTACCCAACAAATTACAAACAAAATCCAATAACAGGGCAATATACATATAAAAAAATAATAGAATGCAGCGTTGTAAGTCAAAACTTAACGTATAAGTAAATACAATTGAAAAAAATAAGTAAGAATCGCTACACTAACATAATATAAAAAAGAGAACAGAAAAAAAAAGCAGGTTTGGAGCTGACGAGTCAATATACTAATGCACATTAGAATAATGAAAGGGGTCTGGATACGCACAATTGGCATTCCTGCTCATGTGATTAAGTGGTGTTTTAAGTATGACGTTAGTACGTGATTGTGAAACATAAAATGTATCAGCAGATCTGCGATTATATTGAGGCACCACGAAATGTACTTGGGAGAGTAAAGACGGTGAATCGACATCATGATTGATCAACTTAAAAAGAAATTTCCCGCTAGCTACATTCCTACGGTGAGACAACGATTGAAGATTGTGCCTCTGCAGTAAGCTGCCATAATCAACACCACGAGGGGGATACACGCCATCTCATTTATATGAGAGGTACTTCAGAAATCTTTTTTTAACTCTCTCAAGCTGTAGTTGATGATGATGGTAGTAAGGATACCATACAGTAGAGGCATACTCCATCTTGGAACGAACAAGCGAGTAGTACACAGCTTTTAACGCAGTATCGTCGGAAAAGTTTCTACAAGTTCGAAATAAAAATCCAAGTGATTTAGAAACTGAGGAACTAATAGTTCCTATATGTAGGGCGAACGACAACTGCGCATCAAACAGTACACCAAGATCCTTGAAATGGCTAACTCTACGGACTGTAGCATTAGAGACTGTGTAATCAAATATCTTTGGCTGAGAGGAGCGGCTGAAGGTAAGCGTTGCACATTTATCAACATTCAATTGAATATTATTCAAAGAGCACCAATTGTCAATTGCTGTGTGATTTCTTTGTAGATTTAGGCAATCGGACGTTGAAGTAATTTTGCTAAAAATTTTGAGATCGTCTGCATATGCAAGGAGGCTACAATCCAAAGAGAGCAAAAGATCATTAACGTATATGTTAAATAGAAGTGGACCTAAATTTGAACCTTGAGGCACTCCACTGGATGCAACGAAAGGGTGAGATAAAAATCCATTATAGTGAACGTAACATGAACGATCATGAAGATATGATGGCATTAGTGCAACAACACCAGGACACAATCTAATTGAAGAGAGTTTGGATATCAACACGTTATGATCAATAGTGTCGAAAGCTTTGCTGAAATCTGTATAAATAGTGTCTGTCTGAATTCGTTTGTCAAGATTCTGGCTAATGTACTGAGTAAGCTCAACTAAATTGGTAGTAGTTGATCATCCACTGATAAATCCATGTTGGTGAATAGATAGGTAAGGTTTAATGCAGTTGTAAAGTCTTTCATACAAGAGTTGTTCGAAAACCTTAGCACAGTTAGAGAGTATACTAATTGGCCTGTAGTTGTAGATATTACCTCGGTCACCTGTTTTGAATACGGGTGTGATCCTGCTAATTTTCCAAGAAGTTGGAAAGGTAGACGTTTGTATAGCCATATTAAAAATCATACATAATGGTCCACACAAAATTGGAGCGCAGTCTCGAACAAGAAAACTAGGTAAATCACATGCTCTGCATACGGCTCTACTGCGGCTGACGTCATCTCATACAATTTTATATCTTTAACTTGCTTTTTAAATAAGTTGTCCGGTTGACTTTTATATTCAGTTGCAAGTTTATTATAAAGTTTTCTACCCATGTACTTTAACCCTTACTGGTAACTTGTAATTCAGATTTTGGCAAATGAAAATCGTTTGCCCGTCAAGCGTTGTGATGGTGCACGTTTTGGTTTGTGGTATAGCTGTCTTTGCTTTTATGGATATAATGAAAAGCTTAAAAAATGGCAAGGTCAGAATTCTTAGTGATGTAAAAATTGGCTTGCATGATTCTGTTCGTATCCCAACAATTACTCTCAATAATTGTTTTTGGGCAATAAACACTGCTTTCGCAGACGACGAAGAGCCCCATAGAAGTATGCCGTAGGTTAAACGAGATCGTACCTCTGAGTAATATAAGGATATCAAGGTTTCTAACGGTAAGGCGTTTTTAAACTCCTTACTATGGAGTAAGCTAACTAATTTATTGCAATGTTCATTCCATAATAAGTTATCCTGAATATAAACTCCTAAAAATTTTGCCTTATGTTCTTGCTCTAACGTGTTACTACTGATGTTTATGTTGCACGTAGTATTATATAAGCGTTGGTAGGTGTGAAATAACGAGAAATTCGTTTTTTTCCTGATTCAAACTTAATTTGTTTGCACAAAACCATTGATGGAAGAGATTAATTGCACGGTTCGCAGTTGCTTCTACTTGATCTAAATTGTTTTCAGTAATCAGTAGGGTAGTGTCATCAGCATAAATGAAGACTAGTTTCTCGGATGCAATATTATAAATATCATTGATGTAGAGATTAAAAATTACTGGACTCAAAACTGATCCTTGTGCTATTCCGTGGACGATGGGAATACAAGATGACTTAAACGTTCTAATAGCAGTTTCGCTTCTGTAGCGTATAGTTACATATTGCGTACATCCATGTAGATATGAGATAATCCAATTCGCCGCATTGCCTCGTATACCATATTCATATAACTTTTCCGCTAAAATCGAATGTTACACACAATCGAAAGCTTTGCTAAAATCATAGAAGATGGATAATGGAACATTCTTGTTACCAATGCTATTCAGAATGAAAACCAGCGTTTGTGGTTAGCAATAGCATCTTAACACAAAAAAATTTCTTTTAAGCCATCAGATAAAGAATCTTTTGAAAATAGATACCAAGCATTTACAGGCATGAAAGTTTTAGGATAAATATACGTGCAATGCTCCTGAACTGTCTCTGGGTTAGGGCGAATGAAGCGGTCATAAAGGGAAGATGCGTTGTAAACATTATTGTTCGGATCAGTGTTTGATTTCTGCCACATTTCATGAAACTATCAATGCTGAGAAAACTTGGTTTGGTGTAGACGAAGTTTATAATGGTGAAAATTATTAAAATAACGTTTCCTCAATATACCACATTTAACGTGTTGTATTCATACATTACACTTTGTTTCCGAATTTTTCCATAACAGACTTCCAGGTGTAAATTCTCTAATTAGACTATTTAAGAAAAAATATTAGAAGCCCCATCCCGAGTGTCGTTATGTAAAGGAACATATTCCAACATTTCTCAACCAGTCGTTATACACAGTCCGACAAATAAGTTCCGAGACTCGAACAAAACAACTTTTTTGTCGATGTTGAAATACTAACATGGAACAAAGAGCAATTATCAAATTTCACGCAAAACTTTGTAAAAATGCATCAGAAACATTCCGGTTGATGCAGCAAGTGTACGGCGATGATTGTTTGAGTAGAACAAATGTTTTTCAGTGGCATAGACGTTTTATGGAAGGCAGAGAGACGTTAGAAGATGAAGAGGAAGGCCAATTTCAGCTCGGACACCCGAACTGATCGAAATAGTACGTGATTTTATTGTAAATGCTTCGCTGAAAATGATAGAAGAGGCTTTAAACATCAGCAGAGAAACGATCCGAACCATTCTTCACGAGGATTTGGGCAACCCGACCCGAATATCGTGATCCAGAGGCCTCACTCATTCGTCAATTTTTGGCTCAAAATCAAGTCTGTGAGTTGAATCATCCGCCGTATTCACCTGATTTGGCCCCGTGCGACTTCTCTCTATTCCCAAAATTGAAATTGAAGTTGAAAGGATGTTTTTTAATGACACTTCGGCCATCAAAACAGCTACAACGCGAGCACTAAATGCAATTTCACAAAATGAGCTAGAACACGCATTTGAATCACTGTTGAATCGCTGTAACAAATGTATTGAAACTACAGGAGAATATTTTGAATAAAAAAATCGGAAAATATTGTCTCAATGATGTTTTCCACGGCCAGTCCTGAAACTTATTTGTCGCATTGTGTACAGTCGTTGGGATGCCTAACTACCTTCATTCTTTTTTTTCGCAACATTTTGAAGTATTGGAATAATTTATTTCTAAATTAGATAATGCTGTTGTAGTCAAAAAATGTAAACCTCTCTAATTTTGGAAGAAAATGATTTACAGACACAATTACGTACAATTTATTTCAATCAATTTTAAGAAAATACCGGACACAATTAAAATATTGGTGACCCATAAGTCTTATTAATTAATATCAACAAAAGAATGATCACTGCAAAGTAATTTCATATTCATTCAAGAATTAGCGATTTATGTTCATATAAATAAGCAGAATTGTAGATCACATCGAGATTTTCACGACTATCAAACTAGATTCGGGGAGGATCTCCTCACTCCAAAATCCAGGTTGACTATGTATCAGCAGTCGCCCGAAATTCTAGCTATTAAGATCTACAACAAGCTTCCTTCACACTGGAAGAAGTTCAATTTATCTAAATTTAAACAGCGAGTCCATGTTGCATAGCAACGGCTTTTATTCGATACAAGAGTTTTTGACAAGTAATGTTACTTGATTTTAATTATATCTAATTCTGTTGATGCTTTAACGTGTAAGCGCTCCGCCCAATTACCTTTTATTATTGCCTTTGTAATTGTAGGCTTACTTAATGTATTTTTTTTTAGTGTTATTACTGTTGCATTTGTGTTTGTATTGTGTGTGTTTTTGGACCATTTTCTATACTTTTGTAAGTCGTTGAAATAAATTGTTATTATTATAACCAATTTAGCAAGTATAACACAGTATATTAGTGAATTCTTAGACACCCGCGGTCAAGTAGACGTCATCTATACAGATATATCCCGTGCCTTTGATACGATAAACCATCATATACTTCGTGACAAGCTCAATTCATTTGTATTTTCTTCTTCGTTTTTGGCATTGATGAAATCATACCTGAAGAATCGAAGTGGTTATGTATACTACAATGAATTCACTTCAACGGAGTATAGCATGCCGTTACTATTCTTACTTTATATGGATGATCTACTAAAATCACTTACCTGCCCAGCGTTGGCCTATGCTGGTGATTTAAAAATCTATTCAACGATATCTGGGCCTGATCATATTGCTTTGCTCCAACGCAACTTGGATGTGGTCGCTGAGTGGTGCGAGAACAACGACCTGAAACTTAATATTGCTAAATGTTGCCAAAGTCATATATACAAAAAAATTAGAACCTCTGATTAATACGTACCTCTGTGTGGCACACCATTATCTTCCAGTGAAACCTTTCATGATCTTGGCATTCTTTTTGACAGTACCCTCACATTTGTTCCACATCTTAATGAGTTGCGTGCGTCAGCGTCGAGAATGTTGAGATTCGTTCTACAAACCTGTAGGGAATTTACCGACATCAAGCTCGAGTATGGCAGCATCGTATGGTATCCAATTTATACAACGCGCTATCACATGTTGGAGCAGATTCAGTGAAGGTTTTTGAAATTCATAATTTATAAAACAACTGGTAGCTACCCCGTACGCGGTTCTAATCTGGACGAAACTATGAACCAATTGCATATGCAGTCACTTACAACGAGAAGAGAGTTCCAAAGTGTACGACTTCTGAGTAAATTACTCAATAACCATATCAACTGCCCATATTTACTGACCAAGATATGCTTCAATGTGCCAGTTTTTGTTACTCGTCGTAGTGCGCCATTCTACATATATGACTACAGCCCGGCCTAATGTGTTGTTGCGCTCACCAATATATACGATGTGTGGTAATGGTAATAGGCTTTTGGTGGACTGACTTTCGAGTAGTGTTAATATGATAATTTGTTAAATTTTTTTGTTATTATTTAGTTTTTCTGTAATATTCAATGTAATTTAATTTGGGTATGGAAACCTACTTTGTTATGTTATGAATTTATCATTGTCCTATAATTGTAACTTCTGTTGGACAATAAAGTTATATTCTATTCTACTCTAAGTTTTCTATTATTATAGAAAACTCGGAGAGCAGTTTATTAACTGCTGCAACGGAGTTACATAAAAACGTCTCCACAATTCATCGAATTAAAAAGAAAATCAAAAACCCTGTACATCTATCACAATTTTCGTGGAAAATTTGTATGCAAAGATTACATACATTTAAGAGAGCTGTGCAAATAATTCATAATATGCAGGCTGTTCTATTTTTTATTCAAGGGCGCCATGATTATTTTTAAAAATAGATAGTATCCATAGTATCATCGGCCAAAATTTCAGAAAGATCTAATTACTTTCAGAAATACGGCTGGTAAGCCATCGTCGTGAATGATCTTTTACAACAAAATAGACCCAATAATTGATAAATAATTGCACAGAATGACACTAAATGTCATTAACAACTTAGGCAACACTTGTTAATTTAAATTGAATTAACGTTTAAATAATGTTAAACAACGATTAAACCCGCGTGATATATCCCACATTAACGTCATAACAAGCAACCGGTATTTGTGCAAATGAAAACATTCAATGGAATCATAACCTTGTAATTAATGATTGACGCTAAAAACTGCGGTTTATTGTCCTCTACCTGGAAGTGGTACGAATATACAGAAATCATTAAAATTTATCTATTTTAATATTTTTCTGGAAAGTGAGTTTAATTTGGATTTTAATAATTCATCAACTACCGGTAACACTATGTATGTGCATAGATTGATTATGGATAAATTACACAAATCACTAAAGTAATGTAATTTACCAGCTCATTTACACGCAACGCATGAAAGCATGTTCACGTAAATATCTTTTGTAATGAATCGTCTGCGCTGTTGGTAAAGGAAAGTGGCAGGTTAATGACAATTTATATAGGACCAAGTAACATTAATTCTGTAATACGTAAACTTACGCACAAATAATCTCATGGTAATGGGCTGCTGGGATACCCATAAGCTTTTAAGTAACATGAAGGTTGTTGTATGTACTTGATGTTATTTTATTATAACAATGAATAGTGATATATCATAACCAACTTAATTAATACTACACATTCGGAAATTGCTGACAACTTTGTTATTATAAATGGAAATGTGGGGTTTTCATGTCAATTTTGAACTTTACTTTCTACGTTTAGATCATAGTTAACGATGCTTTATTACATATTCACGGACTGGTTCTATGAAGCAGCCAGTGGTTCGAATTTTCTTTCTTCTTCTTTAATTTTTTCTTTATTTTACTCTGACTTTTATTAAACGAGGGATTCTTGTAGGAAAATATTCTTGTCACATAGTTTCAGACGCTTGTTTGGATAAACATTACAAAAATTCGATTGGCGACGCTATGTAGTTGTAATCTCATAGACTTCAAAGGAATGAAAGTACATATGTATGTACAGTTGCAAACTAAATAAAGTAAAAAACGAAATTCACTCTTTCATGAACTAGAGGCTCAGAATGTAATATATTAGGTTAAGTTAGGGTGAGCATTACTTTTGAGTCTACACATTATTAATAGTCAAAGGTATGTGCACCAATCTTTTTTTATCTTTTTGATATACTGTTAGGGGTTGCAAATTTACCGACTTTTTTCAATACCGGTTATTTGGTAAAAAATTTTTTCATTACTGGTTTACCGGTAATTTTTATTTTCAGAAAATTTACTTATATTGAAAATAAAAAGGACTAAATAATAATAATAGGAATGTTATTTATAAACGTACTTAATAGCGCATTACAAACAAACATAAATGAATGAAATCTTATTGAAAACATATACAGGGCTTTCATTTGAAAACTTCCCCTCTTGAGTAACTCTTTAATTAGTAAAATTACCAAAAATGACTAAGACACGTCCATTTTGAAGGGGGGACATTTAATAACCTATTCTAATCAGTTGGGAAACTTTCACCCTCCGCCCCAACCATCACCACTCCAAAATTTTAAACGGCACTACCCCATGTGTGATATATCATTTTAAAGGGTATAAAATTCTCAATCCTTTATATTAAAGAAAATTAAAATCGGTCAAGCGGTTCGTTAATTAGAGACGAAAATGTATTAAACCGGACAGTTAAGTACAAAACATTGCCAACACTATCTATATTCACAAGAATCAAAATTTTATAAACGATAGTTGCAAATAATTAACTATAACAATATCAAGTGCAAATAAACTTTTACTATGTATAAATTAATAAGAATTTACAAAATAAAAGTAAAACTAAAACTCAAAGACGTACAAAAATAATTTCATTTTCTTTTACCTACTCAGCAAAATGAAAGTGCACTGGACTAAGTAATTCAATTTATCAAATATTCAAATTGTTCGCACTTAATATTTAAGCAATAATATAATCTATTTTCGAATTCTTCTCGCACACGTTGAAATGTTTCACGGGTAATCCGTCTGCATTCTTCGTTAATTCTATTTTTGAGCTCATCAATACTTTCGGGTGGAGATTCTGCTCGTTAAGAATCATATTCCCTTCTGCGTCAACTTCATCTTCCAGTGACTGGGTAATAAGCAGATCAATGATATTTTCTAAAAGATCAACGTGTATTGGTCCAGTTGAGTTTCGTTGAAGAAAAATCGGTCCAATGATGTAATTTCCTAGAATACCAGCTCAAACATTAATTTTTTGAGGAAACTGCGTTTGGCCCCCATGAGACACATGCGGATTTTGATTGTCTCAGTATATGCAGTTATGTTTATTAACTGATCCGTTCAAAAAAATGTCGATTCATCACTGAAGCAGATATTTCTTACTAAAGATGGATCATTTTGAATTTTTTGAGTCATTTCCTCACAAAATTCGATCCTTCTGTCATAATCGTCTTCGCTGAATTGTTGATAATTTTGAATTTTGTAAAGAAAGAATGTGTTCGAATTCAGTACCTTGTGCACGGACCCAATGGAAATATTAGTTTGCTTGGAAACTGTAGGAATTGAGGTTCTTGGATTTATAGCAAAATGACCCAGAACTTCAGTGTGTGCGGCTTCATTAAAAACTCTTGGCGTATTTCTTTTCTTATTATTTACCGAACCAGTTTCTACAAATTTCTGCACCAAGTCGATAACGTACCGGTAAGAAATATTTTTATCGAGATATTTCTCATTAAAAATAACCGCAGTTCTACGAGCGCAACGATTTTGTTGGTCATAAATAGAAATAAGTTTTGTTCTTTCAGCTAAAGTGTAAACCATTTTTAAAAGTACACCTCGACTTTAAGTTGTAAACAATTAATGTCAAATGAAAATACTATGCCATGAAACAAATTTATAAAGTAAATAGCTCCACTAACTTGTTATTAATTCGTTTGTTTCAATTTGAAATTGATTTGTCATAATTTGACATTTTTAACTGTCATACAGATAAGGATGGACAAGAAAGCGTTATTAATAACATTTCCTTTGGGCCTAGTATTTTAATAGATTGCATTATCGTTAAAACTACAATGGAATACAGTCTGAGAAGCTAAATTACTTTATAAGAAATTAAATGATTGAATTAAATACATTTTCATTTCTAATTGTAAAAGATTGACAATTTTATGCTCTTTAAAATGATATATCACTAACGCTGGCCACGAGCGGTACCGCGCATCGGCGTAGAATCAGTTCGGACCGAGAGGAACGGTAGTATTACTTCGTCTGCGGAGCAGTACGGACATTTTCCCTGCCTGTCATTTGCGCAATTGTTTATCTGTCCTAGAAAAATTATGATTTCGTCAGCAAAACGACCGCGGTCGGACAAACTTCGAAAATTTATTGCAGAAATTCCAGACTTAATATATGAAGGTGCTAAAATTAAATGTGTAATCTGTAAAATCCCGTTAATGTGTTGGTCCAGACAACATTGTCTACGACACGTAAATAGTGAAAACCATGTCTCAAAAAGAAATTACGCACGAGACAATGAAAAATTTATATTTAATTTATGCGTTACGTTTATCGCATGTAATATACCGTTTAATTTACTAGACAAGGAACCATTTATCTGCTTTTGGAATAACTATTCGGAGTGCAAATTACCAAGTCGAACATCGTTACGAAGAATTGTGCCATCTGCGCGCGAACATATTGAACAAAAAATAAAATCGGAGTTGAAAGATCAAAAATTGTGGTTATGTGTCGACGAAACAACAGATCGGAAGAAACATTCTGTTCTTAATGTAATGGCACGCAAATTGGAACCTCATCAATCGGCACCTTCAATTCTATTAGTCTCCAAACGAATAAAACAGTGTACCGCCGAAGTAATTTCAAAGTTAGTGTTAAATACATTGGACAAGTTTGAACTTTCAATAAACCAACTCTTGATGTTAGTGAGTGATGGTGCTGCAAACATGCTTTCTGTAGGCCGGTCTCTTAAAAAGCGTTCTGCTAATTTGTTACACATTACGTGTAAAATTCATGCTCTCAATCTTGTGGCGGATAGTATCAGAAAATGTTATCCTGAGGTAGACGCTTTAATAGCGCACTGTGCCCCCGTATACCAGAGCCACCAGAACCTATTCTAACTCGTTGGGGAACATGGTTGCAGGCCGCGTTTTATTATCATAAATATTTTGACAATATTAAGAACGTGGTTTTACAATTCGATACAAAGGAAGCTGCCGCTATCCAGAAAAGCCAGTCGAAATTTCAAGATAGTCAGGTTAAAATGGATTTAAAAATCATTCACGACAATTACTTCGGACTAGCAGATGCAATAGAAAAATTACAAAATCCTGCGGTGCCGTTAGAAAAATCTCTACAAATAGTGCAACATGTTCACGCACAGCTATGCGCGATTGAAAACGCAAAAAATGTTTCTGTTCTAGAAAAATTTGAAAGTGTTTTTGAGAAAAATTCTGATTTTGGCACATTAAGACACATTTGTGAAGGTGCGTCAACAGAATCGTTAAGTTATTTGAAAGATTATTTTACTTACGCAAATATTACGTCACTAGATGTAGAACGTTCGTTCTCTGCATATAAACGCATTTTTTTCCTCATGCCGTACTAGTTTTGCCGAAACAACAGTTGAAACATATCTAATGTTGCAGATATTTAACAGACATTATTCACCTTGTGATTTCACGGAGGACTCTTAAAATGGTAAGTGTTTGAGCACGTGTTATTTAATTCTTATTTAAAAGATGAGCGAAATTATTTGCGGCAGCAAACATCTCTATTAGCAGAATAACTCTAGCGGAACGCGAGGCGTGGTCGACTCTAGGCTACTGCGCCGTACCGCTCGTGGCCAGCTTTATATATCACACATGGGTGAAGGAGAGCGGCGTGCCCCTTCTAGAATAGATACTGAACACGTCTAAACCTGCTCAGTGCTACAAAAGCTATACTTCAAGTGCTGTTTTTAAAGGGCACGAAAAATTGTAAAAGTCATAAGTACATGAGTTTTTTTTTTACTTACCATCTGCGTGATATGATAAGTAACAAACTAAGGTGTAAAGTAAAGTATTTTCGTTTAAGTAACGTAGGGTTTTTACTGAATGCTTTGAAAACCAAAAAAAAATAATTATTTCTATACTTATTCTGTTTGTTTATGTATTTAATATTCTTTCCAATTACCAGTAATAGATCGCAAATTACCGGTAAACATTTTGAAAGAATTTTCACAATTTACCGGTATACCGGTATTGCAATCCCTATATACTGTTAAGGAAGGTAGGAGCAGAAAATATTGTAGTCTCCATTTTTTACAGAGTATAAACAGATCAGGTGCGAGTTTATAGCAGCACTTTTGAAAACACCACCGTATGTATGCTGGCTTTGATATCCATATAGCCATTATTTATTTGGTGGTGTTGTGCTGAGTACCTGTTGGAATTTCTTGTTATTTCCAGAGATAAAGCATTAATGTTGTAAGCCTCAGCTAACAAATTCTTTCTAGTGACAAGAAAATGTCGTGCCAGCTCATCCAATTCAATGTTTCAGTACTTTTAGACATTCCATGCTATAATTTCTTCAGCTTCTTTCTTTACGTCAGTATTTGATCGTCCTGCTTCTTTACATGAACCATATTATTTGGTGCATTAGTGTGCAAATTGAGTGTGTAAAGTGTTTCATGACTTTATGACTTTCACTGCTTTGCCGTAAAGTGCAAAACGTAGTTAATGATTCCCCAAAATATGAATCGTGACTCAAGGGTGTACCGGATCCACTAGAAAAACTGCCACCGCTCCTAGTAGAACTCGAAGGTACGGCACCTAACGCGCCAGAGTCAGGAGAAATAATTTAACTTTATAATCAAAACTATCGGTTTGGGAATATAGAAGGATTCCTCTCACTTTAGCTACCACATCTTTTTCTTTTCGAATAAATTACAGTTAACGTTAAGCCATTTTCCACCACTATTCTTACAAAATTCGCAATTTACGATTTTCATTCAGTAGGGACCTCTTAAAAAAGTATCATCTTTCTGTGACAATATCAATACAGCTCTACTTCGTGTATGCCAACGGTATCAAAATAGTCCAAGATATTTAATACAAACTATAAGAGTAAAATTGGTTAGAACACCTTGTAAAGTGCCTAGATTACGCTGAGCGAATTGGTATTCTAATTCTGGCTTATTTCCAACTTTGCGGAATCTAATAAAAATTGTTTCTTTCGGATAATTTCAGCGTTGATGTTGTAAATAAATAAGTGAACATACAATGACCGTTACTACTAATGGAACCACCTGATTTGGTTATCGACTTAACATGTACAGCTTTAATTCTTTCCTGAAACTTGTTGTTCTTAATTTGTTTTTAATTGGAAATTATCAAATATGAACGAGGCACAAAGTGGATTCAGATCAAACAGACACATCCAAGATCATATTTTTACGTTGAAGCAGACTATCGAGGAGGTGCGAGCGCGAAACTTAACAGCGCGTTTCGCTTTATTGATCTGGAAAAAGCTCTTGATTCAGTGCATGATATGGGATAGCTTCGAAACAAGAAGAATAGATAAACGATATAAACATCTGCAAGAAGCAATACTTAGTTTGTATAAAAACACCAAGAATTATGCACAGGTAAAATATATGAAATCCGTGAGTACAGTGAGGACTCAGACTCACTAATCCAGACCAATTAAAACAAGACGGATTCGGGTTACCGGAACATTCGGATTATTGGATCGTGCAAAGAACTTTTTTTTAATGTATTACAACTGTGAGTAATATACAAAGATATATTGTCAATGTACGAAACATAAACGTATATAAAACATTACTATGTATATCTATGAGCATATATTGTAAACTGCGTAACAAGAAAATTAAATAAAAAAGTCAGTAACTTTTTTCTGTTTTAAATGATTTTTGCATCTTTTCAAAAATTGACTCTTTAAGTCTATTTGAAACTAACATATCAGCATTATCAACACCATTTTCTTCTGCCCATTCACAACATATTTTTATACTTTTTAAAATCATTTTCGTCTTTGATTGACATCTTTCTAACTAAGATTTCCTCCTTTTCGTCATCATTTCCTTCCATAGTATCTGTTAAAACCTTGCTGGAAATCGTCATTTATCCAATCATTGATTTGATTTTCGTTTAATTCTCCGTTATTTTTTGCAGCAATGGATAAACCTGAATAATATAATTTTTTTCTGCGCGAATTTTCTCACGCAATGCGCTTAATGGTATAAGATATAATTTATCAAATTCTTGGTCTTTCTCAAAATCACACAATAAAATCTTATTCCAGCACTTTATAATAACTTCGGAAGACACCTTTTCCCAAACGTAACATGCAAACAGCGATTTTTAAATTGATACGCTTTAAACAAGCAAAAGATGTTAAAAGACTTTTCTTGTAAAATAATTTTGTTAAACGAATGGCGTTTTAATCAAGTTTCACAGTGTTCGGGGGAAAAAAAATTATAACATTTTTATCATCGTTGCTAAGTTCACGTTCGATAGCGTGACTTGCCAAATTATCAATAAACATGGCAGCACATTCAGGCAAATTTTGACTTCTTAAAAATTGCTTTACTTGTTTCACAAGAGATGAAACCAATCCTTAAAAATTTATGATGTCATCCAAGTATTTTGGGTAGACTTATACTCAACCGAGAGACTAGTTTTTAAAGGCTCGAGGGCTTTTTGATTTGCCAATCACTTTAACTTGTGTGAGCCCTCAGCATGCCAAAAATGTATGTATGTAAAATTCTCCTACAACAAACAACAGGGTAAATTCAGAGGTATTTCTAGCAAAGTTTCGTAAATTAAATATCTATCGTTATTAAAGAGAACGTCGGTGAATTTTGTCATAATTACGTTGTCAGTTGCATTTTAGAGTATACATTCGTCTAATTTGAGTCATCTAATAGTGTCACTACACTCATTCTCTCATGCTACTTCTAAAAACAACTTTATTCATTAAAATTCTTTGTTAAATTATATTTAGACAGATATCGTCAAAATTTGTTGTGGTAAGAAACAATCGCCATCGCGATTAAAATAAAAGAGAAAAGGGACGCCAATAAATTCATCAATCCTGGCTAAGCTTTCTTTGAGTTAACTAGTAATTTAGCTGCGGTACCCAATTTAAAGTGTCCGATATAGAAATTAGAGAATAAATTAAAGGTAGAAGAAAAGATTGGAGGTTAGAACAGGCAGATTTCCTGTGAATATTACAAGGAACATAGAGTTTAGATGACATCTTCGGTAAATCAAGGTTAGTTTCATTTTTCAATTTTAACATTCGCTAATATCCATTTATTGATATCAAAATTCGTCGAAATTTGCCGAAAGAGTATCGAAGAATACTCCCGAATCTCACAAAAGAGTTAAAAATTTAATTAATTTACAAGCTTCAATTTTTTTTTTAAGAATTTCTCTGAGATAAAAACATTTCAATATATATTATATATCTATTAATATTTTCACGGTTACGCCTCTAAGTAGGGAAGGAATGAATGCACTTGAGTGGATATATTAAGGTAAAATATTAGAAATACCTATATCTAATACATGTCTCCACGCATCTGAAAAATGAATTTGATTCCCACATAATTATGCAATCCAATCCCATAACGGTAACAAGAAATTGTAGGCATAATCGCTGTAAAAGGTAAATTGCAAGGAAAAAGTGTTTACGACCTCATAAAAATAACGGCCGCATCGTTTTTATTGGAACTCATATCGTTAAGGTACAGTTCGAAATAACAATGAAGTACTTAAGATATATTTTTAATATCAGTTTAGGACCAGACACATGCCGTAGAAATTTATTTTTAGCGATAACTGAGCTGCTAGAGGAAGTAAAACTTCAATATATTTATTCATTATGAGTGTTTGTTATAATTGAATAATTTCATTTAAAAACTTTTATCCACAAAATGATTTAAATGGACGCTAATAAAAATAATCTAGCATATTTTCATCTACGCAAGGGATTTGATAGGAAAACAAAAAGAGGTAGCAACATGCCAGAATGTATAGAGTCGAAGTGCGTAAACTGTAAATTTGATCAAAGTAATCCAATTAAAATAATAACAAAACGTAGTGATTGTTGTGAAAATTACATATATCATAGGTGTAATAACGTGCTTCAACTAGGTGAACTGAAATTTAATAAAGCTCAGTTTAAAACAATTAAGTAGTACTACAACGTGTGCAGAAGCAATGTTAAAGATAAAGTTAAACACGACATAAACCTTTAGCTGGCGAATATAAATAATAAACTAAATTGGTTAATGAATGTTAACGACGAACAATATCAAAAAAATTATAAACAAAACAGTGTAATTAACAACCTTAAATCTTCTTAAGAACTGAAGCAGGGTCCAACTTCACGTCCAAGACAAGGAATCATAGATGACACTGATATATTGATGCAAAAAATCACTAACACCCACAAAATCGAATACGAATAAGGTGCAACATAAAAACCAGGAGAAAGAAAAGACATCAAATACAGAAAAACAGACTGCAAGCAAAACATTAGGAGACAATGACGGAAAAGATAACATTGAAAAGAAATGTGATTCGTGTAACCAAACATATATTAGAATTGATACAAACATAAACAAAGCAAAATTGACAACTGTACAGGGAAATAGGAATAATATATCATTAGTAGCTGCGGAAAACCGAAAGTGGGTCTTTATTTCGCAATTAAAGAAAACAACTACTGAAGATGATGTAAAAACCTACTTAAAAAAATGAAATAAGTATCTAACAATATTATAAACATACAATTAAAAGTGATGAACTACTTGCTTTTAAAATTGTAGTAAACGAGGATACTTATAGGTTGATGTTTAACCCAAACTTGCGGCCAAATAACACCATCGTCAGACCATTTAGAGCTAGAAATTTTCAAAAAGTTTTCACTGCTCGTAACATAACATAAAGAAAAAAGCAACTTTCCCACTTATTCATCAAAATATTCAAAGTATTCCATATAAATTAGATGCAATCCTAATATTTATTGATGATATGAATATTAATGCATTAGCTTTAACTGAGCATTGGTTAAAATAAAACGAAAAAATACATATTATTTGGTCTTTAAACTAGCTTCTTGCTAGTCTAGAGTATTCGGTTGTGGAGGATCTTGCATATTTCTTAAAGATGACATCCAATATGAAGAACTTCATTCTCTGAAACAAATAAGCAAACAATTAGTATGTGAATGCAGTGCTGTAAAATTAACAAAGCTAAAAACTATTTCAGTTTATATGTATACACCACCAGCGGGTAATATTGAAAAACACTTTGTATGTCTGGAAGACATTTTAAAGCAACTAGTAGCAAATTTGACAACTCTTATTAATGGAGATTTTAACATCGATCTAAGCAAAAGATAGAGGCAGGCCAACAGATTCACTGATACTTTTAAAATTCACAATGTACATAAATCCATAGATGAACCAATGAGAATAACTAATTAGTCAAAGACCACAATTGACAATCTTTTTATACGATAGCGTATTGAAAACTAATGACTCCATGGCTATAACTTTATCAATAATAGATATATTGTTTACATATAAGTGTGAAATGATAGTATAAACTGTCCTCTACCCACTGATATAATCACTTTTCCACATAATCGCCATTGACAGCAATATATTTACGCCAACGTACTACGAGTTGCGCAAATCCGTCACGGAAAAAGTCTTCGCACGGCACCATTTCCGCACCTCCATTATCACCTCTGCATCCGAAGAGAAACGCTTGCCCTTGAGATGAAGCTTCGGAAAGAGGAAAAAGTCACAAGACGCAAGACCTGGGCTATAAGGTGGATGAGCTAAAATTCATGAAACCCAAGCTTCTCCAGTGCTATACGCATTCTCTAACTTGTGTGAGGCCGAGCGTTGTCATGAAGCAGAATTGGCACTTTGTCTGGACGAACCCTACGCAGCTGTCGCTTCAGATATCCTTCGGAGTTGACAGTACAGCCACGTTCAAAAAATTCAATATGAACGATGCCATCGCAATCCCAGAAAACGGTAATCATGACTTTCCCGGCAGATGGAACTGCTTTGAATTTTTTCGCTTGTGGCGAACCCTTATGTCTGTACTCCATGGACTGACGTTTCATTTCAGGGTCGTAATGATGTGCCCACGACTCGTCGCTGGTCACAATTCTGTGGAGAATAGCATCACGTCGTTGCTTTAACCGCACGTCCATGCCAGTCGCCATTTTTAGAACTGTTGTGCGCAAACGCGATGTTGCTGCGAATCTCCACTAAGAAGACTTATGTACCAAGAGTTAGGGTAAATGGCAAACCACTTTTGACACTGTCTGGCCCATCATTATAAAAGTTGTAGCCATGGAGACATTGGTTATAAATACGCCCTCGTATATGTTGAGCAGATTAAGACGGAAGTTATAGCACCTGGTCTTTCAGACCATTTTGCTCAGAAGGTGTCATAGCCAATTTTGGAAGTCTCTTCTAAGAAGCCAAGAATTGAAAAAAGGTTTATTTTAGCTGAGTTTGCACACGCTAAAGGTGGAACTAATGATTACAGACTGGTCTATAGTATTTCAAGCTGAACAAGTGAATAAAACTTATGATAGCTGTTAACAACACTTAACATTTTATTTATTTTCTGTAAATTCATAATTTTATTTCTTTTATTTTATAAACTCCTTATTTGTGAATCCAGCATTTCGTTTGTTTTATTTTCTTGTAAGTTTAATATTTGACTTGTTTTATTTTGTACAAATTCATATACTACATATTTATATTCATTAAAACTTTAACATGTACGCATTTAATGTAAAAATATATTTAATTTCTTATAATATACGTAAATATTATCAAAATCATCAACGTACAAATTAAAGATCTCTTAATAGTCATATATAGTCAGGGCAAACAGCGGTAACAGTCAGTGTAGTAGATATGTGGTGCGGAGTCGGCGATTATTTATTTCACGCGTTCACAGCGTCAGTACTAAATCGATGCTGTATGCGAGTAGTTCTGTGTATATGTAGGCTGTCGTAACTTATTTCGTAATTGTACGCTTATGTTTGCTTTAAAAATGTCGCAGTTAGGTACATCGCGAAAACGGCCAATGGCAGACACAGTTAAAAACTTTATAATGTATATGCCGGACTTAATTTTTGATGGCGCTAAAATTCAATGTCTAGTTTGTAAAATCCCTTTAATGTATTGGTCCAGAAGCCATTGTCAACGTCACATCGAAAGCAAACAGCATTCTTCTGCAAAAAGTGGCATACGAGACCAACAAAAATTTACATTTGATTTATGTGTTACTCTTATTTTATGTAACCTATCGCTTCATTTACTAGACAAAGAAGCGTTTGTCTCCTTCTGGAATAAATATACGGACTGTAAATTACCTAGTCAGACATCGATACGAAATGTAGTGCCATTTGCTCGTGAACATATAGAAGAAAGAATGAAAACGGAATTGAAAGATAAAAAACTGTGGTTGTGTGTGGACGAAACAACAGATCGTCAAAAACATTCTGTGGTTAATGTAATGGTACGTACAATGGAACCACATCGACCGTCATCCTCCTTCTTGCTTGCTTCCAAAAGAGTTATAAATTGTGCTGCCGATGAGATTTTAAAGGTGGTGTTGAACTCATTGAACAAATTTGAAGTTTCAGCTAAGCAACTTTTAATGTTTATGAGCGATGGTGCCGCAAACATGCGTTCTTTGGGCCGATCTCCTACAGAACACAGTGGTAACTTCTTACATGTAACGTGTAAAATCCATACTCTAAATCTTGCGGCACAAACGATTCCTACATGTTTTCCACTGGTAAATGCATTGATTGCTAGTACAAAGGCAGTGTTTCTAAAGTCCCTGAAACGCACCCGACTATCTCACAAACTGTGTCCTGATTTTCCTGAACCACCACAGCCGATTGTTGCACGTTGGGGAACATGGTTACAGGCTGTGTTTTACTACAACAAATATTTTGATCAAGTAAAGAAGGTAGTTTTAACATTCAATCCCACAGAAGCTGCAGCAATCAAGAAAAGCCAGGTTAAAAGAGATTTACAAACTATTCACAACAATTACTTCGGACTAGCAGAGGGAATAGAAAAATTACAAAATATTTCGATGTCGCTAGTGGATTCTGTTCAAATTGAGAATGATGTTCACGCACAGTTATGCGCTGTAGAAGGCGAAACAAATTGGTGTGAAATACGAAAATTTGAAAGTGTTTTAGAGAAAGATTCCGATTTTCTTATATTAAGACAAATTTGTGAACGTGCGTGTGAAGATGCATTAAGTTGTTTCAAAGATTATTTTAAATATGCAAATATAACATCGCTAGATGTCGAACGGTCATTTTTGGCATTAAAAAACATTTATTCCGCACGTCATACTCACTTGACTGAAACAGCTGTGGAAACATATCTAATGATTCAAATATTTAACATATTACCAAGTTTGTGATTTCACGGAAAACTTTTAAAACGGTAAGTGTTTCAGCCCGTTTTATAATTTATTTTTTACCTTCCATTTTATGTGTAAACTTTTATGCGCTCGCCACGCCTCTGGCTGTAACCGCATATTTGCCCAGGTTGGTCATTTTTGTATATATCTATACATAAATCTATATTTATATAGGTATTGGTAGTGAGCGTTAGATTTGCATTTGTCGCTGAGGAGGAAAACATAATATTACTTGTCATTCGTCGATCCTTCGCTTACGCATATCATAGCGTCTATACATCACACAATCTTTGGTTTTCCGCTTTCTCACTTATTTATGGGGACAGCAGCAGGAGCAGTTGATACTAGATATGGTGTATCATACAAATACATGAAATAACACGGGCGTCTGAGAAGCCGCGAGTTGTATAGCATATTTTTGCGATAGTGATTGGTTTTTCCTTTGGTGCTGTCGCCCGACCAGACGCTCAGGTTCCGGAGGGTTGTGGTGATGGACCGAGCATTTAGAAACGTTGAAATACATATAAATACGAGAAGGAACCGAATTATGTAATTAATATTACACAATATTTATGTATTTATATATGAAAAATAGCTTAATTTAGAGAACAACCGAATAAGCGAAAAAATATATAAGCAATTGATGCTCCCTCTTCACAAGGAAGATACACCGAAGCAGACGACTAGCGGTATTGTTCTTCAAATCAGGAGAACGTAATAATAGCTTTCAGCACATACTGTCGACTATTCAATAAAAACATTTCTAACTGAGAAAACTAAAAAAAAACGATCAGTGGCTGACAGATGAATAAAAACACTATCAAAAATGAAACGTCAATTATATGGAGCAGTGATCCAAAATAGAATCACCATGGACGTATATAAAGAATTTTATCAAAACCTAAAACATGAAATTAAGCAATCGAAAGGGAACACATATTCACAACATGTATCGAAAGAACATAATGAAAGGAGCATGGGAGGATGTAAACGCAATTGAAGGAAAAGAGTGACATTTGTTCATATTAAAACAATCGAGAAGCATAACGGTGTTTGACTACACACTTGCAACTTAGCAGGCCCCATTTCATCCTGACGATGAAAACGAATGGAAAGAATGTCCATTGCGGGATTTAAACATGTGTCTTTAATTATTTAACTCTTCCACAACTTTTATGTCTGATAAAGCTGAAGATTCAATAAATCAAATTTTATTTGTCGTAAATATTAAGAATTTGTTAATGCTTTTACCATTCAATGATCTTTGGATCTCTTAACCTTAACTAATGTTTTCTCCACTGTAATGCCCTAATAGAAGCGGTTCATCAATAAACGCCGAAAACTAAGTTAACAAATACAAATTTAGTTAATTTAATTTTATTATCAACAAATATATAAACATAAATACAATTTCTTTGATTACTTCTCGCTGTTTCTAAAGTGAGTTGAAATTTTATATATTCAGAAAAATTCTGATTGACGTATTTCTTTTTCTTATGCCTGTTTTACACGCCGCGATTTATTAGTCAATTAATTGAACAACTCGACCAAGAAATCGGAAGAAGTATGCCGTTTTACATTCTACAATAAATTGAACAATTTTTTTTAGCGATCATGAATATTCGTTTAGTTTCGTTAATAGTTGAACGGGGGAATTATTATGTAGGAAATTTTCGTTTGCTTATTAAAATAGACTGGCCATCTGCCTTTGTCAAATGTTGGCGGTTTTGGTATATGCATACATTAGCTTTGGTTGCTTCGGTTTTGGTTACTTCATTCAAATTATCAATTACATTTACTTTAAAAACACTAAACAAAATTCATATGTACTTTTCTGTTACTAGGTTGGTATTAAAACAGCAAAGTTAGTGAAAAATCGTGGCAAAAGTAGAGCATGTTTTATTCGATTCAACGAACCGTATGATAAATTGTTCAAGAAATCGGACCGAGTTTTGCTGTTTTACACAATACGATAAAATCGAAGATCAACTTGTTCAATTAATTGAACAATAAATCGCGGCGTGTAAAACACTCTTTACACGTTCAATTGTTTTTAGTTCTATGATCCTATATAATTTTATATAATAGGCTATTAGCGTCACAGAAATAAACATCGCTGTCCTCCATTCAATTCCATCCGTATCATTTTCATTTTGTACAAATGTTTACTTACTACTTGTTCATAGATATTCAAACAAGCAATTTTGTTACTTTAATAATTAATAGTCGTCGTTTATTTCAGGGGCTTCGGAAAGCAAGGGTTTCAATGTCAAGGTAAGCTATTAAAAGTTTTTATTGATGTTATCATTTACGCAGATAGTCGAATCTTGCTTTATTCAAAGTGGCGCTTGCCTTAGAATTTATTTAAAATGCCAAAACTCTTCTCTCTTTGTGTCATAACTAACAGGTAATGAAAAAAATCTGTACGTAAAATTACTCAATAATCTCTACACGATGATTAGATTTTTCTAATATTTTAATTGTATTCAATTTGAATATAAGACAACAAATAAAACGATCCAAAATTCCGATTTCAATCTTTACAATTGAGAAAGTCAATCTCGTCACGCTTCTGACGTTAATTGTGTTCCTGTAATTGTCCAGTTAGTTTGTTGTCGCCATTCGTGACCATGAACGTTGTGAATAACACAACACCCTTGTGTCACATATACACGAAAGGATTATTCATTTTCACTAGAGCTGCAGTTAAAGGTAATGCAATTTTAAGTTACTTTTTCACAATTGACTGCTTTACCAATAAATATTACGACTAAAAAAAATTAAATATGTATTTGGATGTGTAGCTTATATATTTTCTAACCTATATTTAGTAGTCAATGTAGAAATATATATAAATTTTTTCTGACCCAGATATTCCACTAGACTTCATTTCCTAATAATTGCAATTGCACTACATTAAATAGTTTAAATAATTAAATGTTATCTATGGATTAATAAATGCCCTTATCAACTCTGACTAACATGTTAAATATGAAAAAAAAACAGTTTACGTAAGTACCATTTAAAAAAAAATGCGCTGAGAACGCGAGAAAATATATATTTATTTGGTTTTCTTCCGGATTATTTATTGTGTTTTAGTACATGACAATTCATTTCATGTAATTCACACAGCAAAGAATTTACGCTATGGTAATTCATGCGACAACAATTAAATTGTATGAATTGAACATGTAGCTCCTCAACACATGCATACCTAATTTACATATACAATTTACATATACAATATATGACCATTAAACCTTTTAAATTTTCAATTCAGTTAAAGGTTGATTGAAACAGAAATAAAACGGTTGAATAAATGTGCACCTTATTTTCAACAAATTGTTAGTGAGTGCACGTATGTAGTTTACAGAATAGTACAGTAGTTACCAAAATTATCAATAAAAATAAAAAGTTAAAGGAAAGAGCTAGAATTAAATGATTCCAAACGTAAATTGAAACAATTGAAACACCAAAATATTTTTATGAATAATACAAATACAATTACACAAGAGATGTCACCGATTTAAGTGAAACTTTGTGAGTTCCAAGACTAATTTAGTGTAAGAACGGTCCTAATTTCTTCAGGTGCCCAATCACCCGTTTTCGGGGTATATTGCAACCCAGCACAACTCCTCGCTATTTGCGTTAATATCTTTGAAACTATGGGAAGAACTAAACAATTCTTTGGACAACTTTTTAACTGTTTTACTAGTATTAAATGCTAGCGCCAGTATATAGTTTTCTCCTAGCTACTACCAGTTTGCAGGGACACCTTTACCCCCTTTTTTCAAATGTAAAAACTTTTATTTTCTAAAAAGATATAAAAATTACGTTGAATGTATACATGTATATTAAGTTTGCCGTGGAATTATCCAATTTACGACAAAAACACAATTACACTATATTAAGCAACTAAAACAAAAAGGTTTTGCCTATAAAATAATTTCATTCCTAACAATTGAGTTCAATATTTACTTATAGCTTATAACTAGAGCCCGGTAACAGGGAGTCGTGCCACAGCCTTACCTGCCTAGTATACAAAAACAATAGTAAGAAAATAGAAAAAAAATAACAGAACTAATACATAATTATAATATGTGCAAAGTGGTGAAACACTCGCCCTTTTAAGCAGCCTTTGGCTAAGGAACAGTAAAACTAGAAGCACCATTATCAGTATTAACATCATATGGATAAGAGTGGCAAAAAGTTGACACCATTCGATATGTTTCCACAGTTGTCTCGGTGAGCGATGTTCGCCATGGTGAGAAAATGAGTTTATATTTTGAAAAAGAGCGTTCAACATCTACCGATGTTATACATGCATGATTAAAATACTCTTTGTACTTAGTCAGTGGATTATTCGATACACCATCACCATATTTGTGTCATGTACAGTCAGTAGCTGTGTATGCATTCCGTCCATAATTTGCAGAGACTCCAATAATGATAACGATCTATTTTGTAATTGGTCTATTGCGTCAGCTAATCCTTTATAGTAGCTACGAATATTTCTTAAATCTGTTTCAACGGAAGTATCTTGAAATTTCAACTGGCTCTCCTTAATAGTTGCTGCTTCGGCAGGATTGAATTATGCAACAACAGCTTTTACTATTTTGAAATGTTCAGCATAATAAAAAGCTGCCTGCAACCATGTTCCCCAACGTGTAAGAATTGGCTCCGGTGGTTGACGAATACCAGGACACTCTGTGTGAAATGATCGTAGGTGTTTGGATAATTTCAAAAATACTTTTTTTGTGCTTGCTATTAATGCATCTACCTCGGGAGAGCATTGTCGAATGGTTTCTGCCACAAGATGTAAAGCATGCACTCTACACGTAACATGTAAACACTTGCAACCATATTCAACAAGAGAACGGCCTACCGAACGCATTATCGCTGCGCCATCGCTCATAAACATCAACACTTTATCTTTTGAAATTTAACATTTTTCCAACGTACTAAGTACAACCTTCGTAATTGCTGCAGCAGTACACTCTTGTAGTCTTCGGCTAGCTAGTGACAGTGGTAATGTAGGTTTACTAGGGTCTAGTATGCGTACCATAATATTTACAATTGATTTTTTTATAGTCTGTTGTCTCGTCAACACAACCAATGAAACTGTTTTTTTCAATATGCGTTTCATTTTCTTTTCCACGTCATTGCATACAAATGCAACATGCTTACGTGCCGTTTTCTCCGTTGGCAACCCCAACTCGGGATTGTATTTGTCCCAAAAGTCCTTAAACGGCTGTTTATCGAGTAAGCTTAGTGGCAAATTACAGTTTATCAACATAAGAATTACATCAAAAAAATGCACTTCTTGGTGGCATGCCCAATTTTCGTTTTCTATGCTGTGCAGAATTTATGTATCTTGTACAGTTCCACTTCTTATTTGACATCAAATGTATTTTGCACACTTTACAAACTATCTTACTCCCGTTGTAAAACAAATCGGGAAAGTCAGAAATAAACTTATTACTATGTCTTGAAAGGGTCGTTTTTAAGCCTTCGACTTGTTCACTAAAAACTACAATTAATAACTATGTCTGTATCAATAAAATCAAAACGCATTACATTAAATAATAACTACAATTAATAACTACGTCTATATCAATAAAATCAACACGCCCTATCCGCTATCCAATGCTAAACTGAACTGAGTGATGATGATTTGTCGTGTCGTATCATAATCGACCAGCTCTCCCCGCCTACCTAAACACAGTCACACCGCCGCTGCGATTGCTCTCCAGTTACCGGGCTCTATTTATAACTGTGTAAAAAGAATGTTAAAAAGATACAGCGAGAAAAATGTATACTTAAAATAACAATATACAGCGTGTCCATCTAGTGTATGGATGGACGATAAGTTCCTTCCTGAGCAATTTAGAGTGTTTAGAGAATTGTTGATAATTGTTTTTCACTTCGGTGTTAACATTATGTTGAGCTTTGTTGCACGCCATTTTAAGAGTGCTCAAAAGCGAAACAACATTCACGAATTAAGTGAGAATAGGTCCAAAATATTATTGTGGTGAAGTATAGTCTAATGTAGAATGATATTATCAGAGATGGCCGATTAAAATAATACATCTTTGTACGTACAGCAATGGTTACAGAACGAAAATACGAAAAACAAGAAAAATTAACTAGTCTCTGTTAGTGTAGGAAAACAATTTATTGAACAATTTATTACATAACAATAAAAAAATGAAAAGAACTTAACATTACTACTGTTTAAGTCAAATAGCCAGTAACAAAGTCAGTGTTCAGTGTGGTTTCCATTTCTTTCAATTCATATTATCGTCCGTTCAAAAGTTGGCAATACCTTTCTTAGTATCTCCGGAGTAATTAACGATGCCGATCTGTAGAAGATCTTAAGAACAGTTAGTATAATTAGTGTTGTTTCCGTTACCATAGCTGCAATTTAACCAACAAATTGTACCTAATTAACGGAAAATGTCTGAATGGGTCAGTGGCGTATCGTTAGGAACAAAAAATTACAAAATATTATAATGACGCGTTCTTGATTGAAAATCTGTATTTGAGTATACCTCTAAATTACAAACAAATCTTCCTAATAACATTTCTACGTATCTTTAAAAATAAAGGTACTTTACCCTTGGGAGGTTTTCAAAGAAACGCTGTTATTATTAACCTTAGAGTAAATACGTTATATTCATTGTAAGTTTGGGCACATGCACCAATAAGAATAAAGTTTTTAAGGAACCAATAATAACAAAGTTTCACATTTATTACATACTTTTTGGACACACTGTATATTTATAAGATATTATAACGAATTTGTTTTATAGGTCATGTAGCAATTTCATTTTTGTCAAATGTAAAGTGTGAGATTTAAGAATGCAATATACAAATAATCAAGCGAACACTTGATCTGTTGGTTGAAAAGAAAACAATTTATTATATTGAAACATCTAAATAAAGACTAAAGACAGTAGTTTGTTGTATGATATATTAAAGGGGCGAAGGTTTTGCGTTTAGAGTGTTATTTTAATTTAAACACTAAGTAATAAAGCACGTGAGGCTAAGTAGTGTTTAAAAAGATATACAGTACCGTTCATGGAAGTTCGGGCAAGCTGACAAATTATATTAACTGTTTAGGAAAAAATTTTTAAATTATATAATATACATTTCTGTGAGCAATTATTAAAACTAACCTTTTCTGGAGGCCTTTTGCCAATTTCCAGGTAGTATTTGTCTATTATAAGACCGTTATCATAAAATATATAATTATGTTGGAAATCCCCAATAATTACAGTGACAATAAAACTTTATAATAATCCCTAGGAGGGTTAGCTGATTCACTCGTGTTACCTGGAAATATTCGTATACCCTTTATAAAGTATTATAACATTTGTAAACGCAGTACTTCTGAAGAGATTGTTATTGTGGTTGTGCAAGTGAAAAATAAAATAATTTCGGTTTGACTGCTTAAAATACCCAGTGGAAAGCCTCTAGCTATTTCAAAACGATCTGCTATTATTACCTTGCATCAGGAAGGGTACGCAGAACGAAGGATTGCGGATAAATTAAAAATAAAAAAATCTACAGTATATGATACTATAGTTGAATTTAAGGCAACCGGTGACGTGCAAGATCCTAATCGGCCGTCAAGAAAAACGACTCATGCGGAAGATTTACGAATAAAAATAATTAGTAAGCACAATGGAAGACTAACAGCATCAGAAATTGCTGCAGAATTCAATAATGAGCGAGATTCCAAAGTTTCTGTGAGTACTGTGAAACGTCGGCTGAAAAAGGCTAAGTTGCATGGGCGAGTGGCTTGTCGAAAACCGTTACTCCGAAGAGGAAATAGGCTGAAACGACTGAAATGGGCACAAGCTCATAGAGATTGGACAGTGGACGATTTTAAAAACGTTTTGTGGACTGACGAATCCAAGTTTGAGGTTTTTGGAAATAGACGGAGAGTTTTCGTACGCAGATCAAGAGGGGAAAGAATGTTACGGGAGTGTATAGTTCCTACGGTGAAGCATGGAGGCGGATCTGTAATGGTTTGGGGTTGTTTTTCCTTAATCGGAACAGGGGACTTGCTCAAAATTGAGGGCATAATGAAAAAAGAAGAATATCGGAAAATCCTGGAGGAAAATGCCATACCGTCAGGTGTCCGATTAATTGGTTGTGGATTTGAATTTATGCAGGACAATGACTCCAAACATAAATCTAAATTGTGCACAGATTACCTGCAGCAAAAAGAAAATGAAAGAACCCTAAAAATGATGGAATGGCCGCCACAGTCCCCCGATCTGAACCCGATAGAGTTGTTATGGGAAGAATTAGACCGATGTGTTAGGAAAAAGTATCCAAAATCTAAGGAACATTTGTGGACCATTCTCCAGTATGGACAAGCTTGCCCAATGAAACGTTAGCAAAATTAGTGAATCGGATGCCAAGAATAGTGGCAGCAGTCCTAAAGGCAAAAGGTGGATTTTTCGATGAAAATCAGATTTAAATTATTTGTATTACATTAGCTTTTTCTTTTTAATAAATTTGTGTTTGAAAATATGTAAAATCATGTAAGTAAGTATTAAATACATGGCCATTTAATGTTTCCCTTATTTTTTTTGACTTCCGTTCATTTTTTTGCTTGCCCGAACTTCCATGAACGGTAGTGTATATGGATTATCTATTTATGACTTTTTGTAAACTTGTAACAATTTCGGACATTTGTTTCCAATATTTCTTTATTAAGGTGTGTTCATTTGGGCGAATTTGAGCGCAAACTTGTGCACGAACTATTTACGCGCGCACACGTTCGTTCGCGGAATCTTTTTTATGCGCGCAAATATCTGCTCCAGTTCTATGTTCTGCGTGGGAAATAATGTCACAAAATATAGCGATTGTAAGTGCAGCTTTTATTCTAGTACATTATATTAAAAAAAAAAATAAAATAAAAAAGAAGCAGCCCAAACGATGGTAAGCAACATAATTATATCGAAGCCAAGTGTATAGTGGATGGATCCAGTTTATTAGCTGACATGAAGCTGCAAAAAATGAGTGGTCACTTTAAAAATTTTGTTCGTACGTCTTCAGAGTATGTTGAACTTTTGATCAATATGATGGGGCCAAAAATAGGGAAGATGGATACGAAATTCAGGAAAAGTGTTCCTGTAAAGCCAAGTCTTCAATTTATAATGACTCAAACAAAAGATATATTTTTGGACGCATAGCACACACACGGCTAGTTTCAAATTTTCGTCCAAACTGAGCAACTTTACCGGTAAATATTCTTGGATGTTTAGCAGAAAACGACAAGCGGCGAATCGCATTCGTGCGTGCCCAGACCTTGCGCGAGCAGTATTTCGCTTCGTACACACTTGAGCGTTTTTGCGCGTTGGTGCACGCAAGTTGGCTACAGTACAAATTTTGTGTCTTTTAATACATATTTCCCAGGGCTTGTCAGGTTTTCGTTATAGTTTTTGTTGAACTTTGCCGATATTTATTATTGAATTACGGTATACTCTACGGAATAATCTTGTAAAATTGTTAAATCTAGGATTACGGCTTTAAAATTATATTCAACCCAAAAGGATTGAACACTTTTCTTTTAGTTTTATTTCTCTTGGTGCATAAATAGAATAGAACAAAGTGAGGAACGTAAGCAGAGGTGTCAGCAATTGTGATTCTCATACAAGAGAAGGGTATTTTAGTTTAGTTGCAGTTTAAGTGTTAGTATTAAGAAATTTTAACATGCCACCAATGAAGAAAAACAATTTATATGAGTGTACAAAAGCCTGTCACAATAAGATGGGTGGCATGGGGTTGTAGTTTTTATGCAAAAAATTACGAAGCGTTGAAAGAAGTACATTCCCCTTGTTTCTTCATACTCAATAATACTCGTTTATATTTATAAGGTATTCTCCAGTTAGAGGAAAGTTTGCGGATTATTTAGTAACAATGGAGAGGTGGACGGGAGAACGTCGCTCTCTTCATTGAGCTTTATTTAAAAGACCACGAATCGTACGTTACGGCACATCGCATTTTTTTGCAATTGTTTGAATATTCACCGTGTGGCCGATACTCCAAGCCGCAGTTTAATGCAGTCATGGTTAAACAAGTTCAGAAATACAGGTTCTTATGTAAACCGCCGTCGGTCTGTAAACACTTTGGAGAACGTCGCTGCTGTTCGGGTTGCAACGCGTCGTTCAATATGGAAACATGCACAAGCACTGGGTCTCTCCAAATCATCTGTACATTGAATGTTGTCAAAAGAACCAAAGTTTCATCCGTATAAAATTCAAGTAGTGTACGCTTTAAATTCGGAGGACTACAAAATTCGGCGTTATTTTGCACAAACAATAATCCATGCTTTTTTCGATAATGATTTGATCGATAATTTCTTCTTTAACGACGAAGCCCATTTTCATTTAAATGGAGCCGTAAATAAACAAAACTGCCACTATTGGAACGATGAAAATCCGAAAGAGAAGCATGAACAACCAATACATACTCCTAAAGTCACGGTGTGGTGCGCAATGTCTGCGCGCGGTATTATTGGCCCATTCTTTTCTGAGAACGACCAGGGCCACAATGTTACAGTGAACAGCGACCATTATGTTGACATGTTAAACAATTTTTTCCGACCAAGGTTTCTAGAATTTGAAGGGTTTGATGCCAATATCTGGTTTCAACAAGATGAGGCCATAGCCCACACGGCCAGAAGATCTCGGGCGCAAGTACATGAAATTTTTCCGGGAAAAGTCATTTCAAAGCAAGGGGATCTGAAGTGGTCTCCAAGGAGTCCTGATCTGACGCCACCTGATTTCTTTTTATGGGGTTATTTAAAGTCCAAAGTGTATGAGACAGCACCACGCAATTTGAGAACTTTAAAACTGCAAATTCAAACCCAAATAAACGCTATTTCAGGGGAAATGCTAGCAGCTGTTTTTGCAAATTTGAGGTTCCGACTTCGAGAATGCGTGGCACATGACGGAAGACATCTTGACAACATTATTTTTAGGAAATAAATATCCGCATTCATTGTTAACATGTTGGCACCAAGTAAATTATTTTTTAGTCACGAATAATTTTCTTATTTAAGTTTAAAAACAGCAAAACATTATGGGATATCTCGTATAAATATCTTTTAGGTTGTTAACAGTTTTAAAGTAAATATTTCTATGTGCATTCAGAACTCTCAAAATGCTTTTAATGACAAAGAATTTGAAATAGGGTTAGCTCTTATCCACTTAAATTTTAGTGACACCTGATGAAATAAAGAAATTGGAAAAGTGCGGTATCATTATTGTTGAATCTTCAGAAATTTTCAGGGTAACAACAATCCAGAATGTTCCTAGACCTAGAACTATAGAACAACAATGGCGACTGAATTTCAAAATGCTGTTAACAATAATCCTACTCTAAGTATCCTCATAGAAACAGGAAAAATCTATTCGGGTGGTTCAGCTAATACTAATCTAACTGTCAGTCAAACATGCGCTTTAAAATATGCTCCACTCACATCATGTATCCTCCAGTGAACATTTTCTGTGTACAAACATATTTTATCCGACAGCAACTCTTGCTTTCTAATGTAGATAGATCATTAACATGCAACTGGGAAACCAATTTAAAAAAAGTTTTTTCAGTAGTATAATGTAATACAGTGGTGTAATTATGATTAACTATTACAAATTATATATATGTACATACATATATGATTAATATATGAGGATCGAAAACTTATTTGCCTTTTTTTCTCTTTATTGCATCCTTTCCATACTTTTGGTGCCTAAAAATCCGGACTCCATTGATAACAATATATTGTTTACTATTGTTATTTTTGTAACACAACAATTTCATTGTTTAATTTAATGCATTTGATGCATTAAATTGCATAATTCAAACTGCTTTTCAAACGCTTATTCGTAATTTTGCAGAATATTTTTTGAGCAATGCGTTTGGCTTTTGCAAACATTGGCGATGTGCAAACAGAAAAAAAATAATTAACACAAAAACGAAGGATACGATCAATTTTTTAACATAGCGAACAGTAACCGTAATTGCAAAACGATTTGTATTTTCCCCAACAAGGTTCATACATTTTTCATGAAGTGTGCAACAGTCCTTGCTCCATAAAAAAGGTGGAGAGAGACGATAAACGAAAGCATCAATTACTTAACCTAGATATAGAACAACAATGACGATCAATGTTTATATATAATCTACTTAGTATTCAGACGGAACTCTATTCGGTGGCACTGAACATCTGAACTGTCTCAAACACCTTACAAATATGCTCAACTCCATCATGTATCCCAGGTTTTCGATACAAAAGCATATTTTTCCAGACAGTCAAACTCTTGTTTCTAATGTGATAGATGATACGACTCGGCATTATCAAAAACGTTTTTCAGTGAGTTAAGTATTACGTGGTGTTTAGTGAACTGTTTCAAATTATATACATGTGTAACGATACATAAGGATTAATATTGAGATCGAAAATTATTTCTTTTTTTTCTTTTTGCATTACCATATTTTTGTCTAAATGGAACTCCATTGATAACAATAATTGTTTCTTTGTTTTTTAACACACAATTTCATGTTTTTGAATCATTATGAAAATTCCAAATTTCCAAGCTTTTTCAAACGCTTATTCGTTTTTGAATATTTTTTGAGCAGGTTTTGGCTTTTTGAATTGCGATTCACCAGAGAAAAAAAAATTAACAAAAACAGGATACGAGGCAATTTTTACATAGACGTCAATCCAATTCCCAAAATTTGTATATTTCCCAACAAAGGTCTTGAGTAACCATTTTTCATAAGTGTTCTAAGTCAGTCTTGCTCCATAAAAAGTTGGAGAGCATACGTAAAGCACTATTGATATCCTGTTCAAAAAAATACCATAATTTATATAATTAAATCGGACTCTAACTTGTGCACTGAACACTGAATTTCTTTTTACTTAAAAACTTCGTGATGGCAGGTTCGACAAATCGCAATTTTGGTAAAGACTCGAACAGTTTTACTGTATGATGACAGTTTCTGTTTTCCATAAACTTCTCACCAATCCATAAGCAGAAATCCAGTCGTGAATTTCAGGGGTATGTCTAAATTTTGGCTTTAATGGAAAAATGTTATTTCTTTTAAAAATTGTTTGTAATAAGGTGTGACTGACATTAAGCTCCGCTGCCCTCCGTCTTAATGATAAACATGGATTGTCTTCAACGGACTGCAATGTCATAATAGTTACCGCATCAGCCTCATTGTACATCTTTCTTATCTTCTTTTTATCGACCACCGATCCTGTTTCGTCGAATTTTTCAATTAATTTCTTAAGAAGAAACCATATTAATTTCTTAAGAAGAGCCATTTTTGTCACAGCTACATCTGGATACTTTTGATGATACAAATTAATTGCATACTGATATGATACATCGCCAATACCGTAACATTTAACAAAATAAATTCTTTGCTGTAACGTTAGCATTTTTTCAGTTTGACAGCAATAAACGTGAGTTTGAGGAAAACAATTTATCATCGCTATCATCATTATAATGTAGAATGATAACTTAAATAAAAAAATAGTTTTTTATTTTTACAGATTACTAGAAATAAATTTTAGATTTTCGAAACATTACTGGTACTTTCAAAGCAAGCAAAAAATATCATGAAGAATAATTTTTTTTCAAAAATCAATATTAAAAACATTTTCCCTCTTGTATACCCCATCGCTTTACACACTGTATATTTCAGGATGGCCCATTTTGTTGTAAATAAGATTGAATCAAATTTAATCGCAAATAGTGAAATATTAGGTTTAAATTTTGACAAGCATCTGGCCTTCTCTCCTACATGACATTTAATGTTACATACTAAATGTGGTACAAAAATAATAAATCGATAAGTATTTTATAAATACCATAAACTCAGGAGATGTAATATATTTTCCAGTACATAAAAAGCCCGTTTATATATTGAATTCTCTTTCTTCATTAAATATTTATAATTTAGTTTCTATACTTTGTTCCTTCTAGGAATAAAATTAATATACCAATGTATGTATACAAAAATCAATAAAGCAGCGAAATAGAGAAAACTATGTATTTTTTTAACGTACTGTCAATTACGCTACCTCAATGAAAGAAAATTTTTCACAGTAATCTCTCGTAGCAAGCATAACTTCTGTTATTCCTTAATTTCTTAATTACTTTTCTTCATAAGTTGTTCTGTGTTTATTTGTTATACGTATTGCTTTGTACTTTTAACAAAGAATTCGCTGCGACAATTATAAAGGCATATTTTAACCTTAGATGTACCATTCATTTATTATTTTAATATAGGAAAAATAGGTCACTTCGTCTGTAACATATTACCAACTGATCACACCATAACATGTTAAAACCTATATAGCAACCTATAATGTCCTTCGTTAATTATTACTTGACCCTATTCAATCAACAACTAATAAATAAGATATTGACGTATTAGGTTGACTATTCACCATATTAATTGGAGGCAATTCAAAACAGATTCGATATTATTTATTCATATAATTTTTGCATATTTAATGTTGCTTTGGGTTTGTGTAACGATGATTATTTGGCAGGTAATTTTCACATAATTTTCTCTAATTGACAAGGGCAAATCGTGTTACTATAGAAATGTGTACAACAAGACTAATGATTTGTGAGCTTTGACAAACGAGTGGCAACGTCAGAGGCGTATCGCGCAAAAGTAGGTACGTAAAGTAGGTACCTACTTTTGCGCGATATGCCTCTGACGTTGCACTCGTTTGTCGAACCTTAGTGATTTTTCAGATCACTTGAAAATCACACATTCAAAACATCGTTTATATTTTCCTCGTCCGTGGAATTTGCAAAAGAATTTGAATGCATTGGAGTTGGAAGCTCACAATCAGTTCTTTTCAACGGTTTGCTTACAGATGGAATGGATACGTTATTTTGTGTTTATTTCTTTTTGAAAACCCTTCAATATTTACAAGACAGAAGTAACAGTCTGTGACGTGATTTGTTGGTTCACGCCAAATCATCGGCCTTTCTGACAAGACTTCAGAAGAATTCTTGTTTTTGCTCCACTGAGTTAATTTGACATAACACGAAATACAGCATATATATGTGGTACCCATTTTTTGTCTTGATTTTTAATTTTGAAGCCAAAATAGTGTTCATAACATCTTTGAAGTAATTCACTTAAAGGCTCCTTTTGCGATTTTGTAACATATTATCCACAAATATTAACAAAAACTGTCCGGAGAATTTTTACAGCCTTTTGCACGGTTTTCTAGTCTTAAAAATCAAACGCAACACAACTTGTGCAACACTGCTTCAAACTTTCTTAACTAACAATAAGTGACAACTCAATGACATTTCGTTTATCTTTTGCCAGACCGCCTCAACAACTAAACAATAAATGAATCACTCCGCCGGCTGCAACCTTTATATCTGCACATATCGATTCCAGAAGTTTCCATTTTAGTATATTCCGTGATGACTAATTTATTAGAATTTTCTACTTCTCCGCGAAAATGCTCAAACTTGTTACAATACTTTTTTAATTTTAAATTTTACGTTAATCTTAGTGAAAACAGATAAAAATATTATTTTGAAAATGTGACGTGATACCCTAAGTTAGAATACAGTTTTTATGTTTAAAACAATGCAAAATACTAATATTTTAGATTGTTAAGTCAGTTATAAAGATCGTGTCGGCTAGTGTTATCATAACTAGACTAGAAGGTACAATTATACCATTTAAAGATTAAGGTTAAGTGACAAAAGGACATAATCGTCTATATTTTTCGTTATTATTAATATTGATGATATTGATAATGCATTTTTTCTACCGCAGCTGCTTACACTGAAACGTTTTGGAATTTTAATAATTCAGATTGCAATTAGTAAAATTGTGAATAAAATTGCTTATAAAGAAAATAGCAAAGGAATACAAAACGTCACCTACTGCCAACTCTCACGTAAATAACTAATACTTCCTCTATAAATAACTATCCGAAGCCCTATAAATTAGCTTGCTCTATTTTTAATATCTATTCATTTTTCACTAATTGGCTTCTTGATCAATACTAGCAAAGGCAAGATACAAATAGACTTTATACTACATGTACATACATACGTAACACACATACATAAATACGTACCTACTGAAAACATTGGCACCACTACTGTTTCAGATGTTAGAGCTCTAAAATAAAATATATTTCTCCTACCGCATCATCTAATTATCTATTCAAAAAATGTATCTACTCATCATGTAATTATTTTACTCCAACCGAGTGTCTAATATCTAAAGCAACATTTGTCAAATTGCTAGTTTATGAGCTTTATGTGTAGTACTTAACGAGATGTTTCATAATTTCAGTATGCAGCTTCGTGGTGCACAAGAGATGCCACGAATACGTCACATTCAAGTGTCCAGGAGTTGATAAAGGTGCAGATTCAGATGTAAGTATATACAAGTTTTTAAGCTTTTCATCCACAAATTTTAGTAAGCAATTCAGAAAAGTAACTACATTATTTCATATGCTTGAAGTAAGGGTGGTTCAGGCACTTTCTGATCGGGGATAAGCCTATTTGGGGAATTGTGCCTAACAAAAGTTTGAATCTAACACTAGCAAAAATTAAACGTTATCTTCGTTGATTCTACAAACTTTTATTGTTTTGTTGATAATTTTGCCCAATAGATAATCTGCGCGTTTTTCATATTATCATGAGAATAACAAATGTGCTTTATTATTCTCATGATATTATTTCCGTTGTTATCCGGTAGTGGTTGCGGTTTTTGGCCATCCCGAACATTCACCGTCAACCAAGTTGGTACGACTACGTTTAAATTTAGCTTCCTTTGGCAAATGATGGTGCAGAGTTCCCGTAAACAGCGTCCATCTCGGCTCCTAGAATTTAATGATGGCTTAATATTAATTTTTTTCAATCATTACTGAAACATTAACATCGGCTAACACAGATGACTGTTAAACAGCAACTGAGCGTTCAACATGGCTGAAATTATCTAAAGTATCTTCCATCGAATGCGAATATTGTTGAACGCCATCTTCATGTTGAGACTTAAAACTTTCCAGACTACCCTCGCATTTTATTGGTTAGCTATGTTGTGGTTACGTACTTGCTTACACTTCGTTTTCTTAGGGAGTTTTGTCGTCATTACCTAAATCTTCCTTTCTTGAAAATATTGACACGTGACATCTTACTGTAGCTTGTCAACAATATGCAAAAATATTGTAGATCAAATGGCAATCATCAAACACAAAAAATATGTGTTCCTTTTCCTAACGTCTAATCAATTCATTTTTAGTTGAACTGGATCACTTTCTAATCACTTCCAAATAATTTCAGATTATAATCACTTAGTTATTTTGTAAAAGGACGAGGCCTCTGGATTGAATGTATTTGCTTTCCAAGTAGGATTTCTTAAATTTCGCCGACAATTTCAGTTGGTAGTTCTAATAATAAACATATTTGTTAATTTCTTGGCGTACTAGGTGCATACGAATATGATCTTTTTTGCCGAAATTGCCAAATCAAATTCTTCATTAATTTTAAAAATTTATGCATAAGTTTTCAGTAACGTCTAACCTATTCAGCTCTAATAATTAGAGCGAAGTAATCGTCTCTGCGATACATAGACGTTTCACCGGAGTAGCGGGCTGTATGCAAAAATCGATTCTGGCTTTGTCAGCCTCCGCTTGTTTATTTTTCGTTCAGTATAGGAAAAGAGAGCGTTGTGTTTTGTGTTATTCGTTATAAATATATAATGTAAAATGTGTAATGTGAACAAGGCTAAAAAACGACCCATTGCTGGCACAGTAAGTAAGTGTATCTGTGACTCTTGGGTTTTGTTCTACGACGGTGCTAAAATACCTTGTAAAGTGTGAAATAGAAAAAAGGGCGTGCCAACGATAACTGCCTTTATTTTCGATTTAATTGTCATGACAAGTCATCGCGATGATAAACTGTCATTTGTCACTTCGCTTACTCGAAAAAGAACCGTTTCAGAACTTTTAGTATAAGTATAACCCCGAGTTGAAGTTGCCAACTACGAAAATGGCACGTAAGCATGTTTTATTTGTACGCGAAGACGTGAAAAAGAAAATAAAATCTACATTAAAAAGTCAGTTGCTTTGGCTATGTGTTGACGAGACAGATTGTAAAAGAAGTTGTATTCTAAATGTTACAGTACGTGTACTGGGCCCTCATAAACTGACACTTCCACTGTTACTAACTAGCAAAAGACTGGAAAAGTGTACTGGTACAGCAATTGTGAGGGTGATACTTAATACGTTAGAAAATTTTCAAGTTTCACTACGTCAAGGTGTTTATGAGCGATGGTGCCGCGACAATGCGTTCGGTAGGCCGTTCTCTTCTTGAACACGGTTGCAAGTGTTTACATGTTACGTGTAAAGTGCATGCTTTACATCTTGTGGCAGAAACTACTCGACAATGTTCACCCGAGGTAGATGCATTAATAACAAGTACAAAAAAAAAGGTGTTTCTCAAATCTCCAAAACGTCTTCGATCATTTCACGCACAGTGTTCTGATATTCGTGAACTACCACAGCCTATTCTTACATATTGGAGAACATGGTCTTTATTATACAAAAGTGAAGGATTTTAATATATGACGAACTAATATTAACTTATTACTTCCACCACGAAAATTGAAAAACAAATTTCTATTTTCAACTTTATGTGACGTCAACCATTTCATATAACTTTGGCAATAGTGTGTTTTACTAGTGATAAGTTGTTACGAACTAATCTGCTATTTTGTGACTGCTAACTACCGTTACCAATTCGTAGCAGCTAATCGATATCAAAAGAAGCTGCTACCTTCTGTAGAAGTTTTCTGATGTACCAGACAACCAGATATTCGTCGAGTATGCAATATGTTTATCACATTGTAAAACATAAATTTACATTAACCCCTTCCGTCACGAATTTTTTATGGTTAGTCAATTAGAATAACCTTAGAGTTGGTGATTTGTGTACAAGACATGGTGAGCGAAAGGGTTGATATAGATTTGTAGCAGAGTAGCATTGAAACGGTATAAAGTATAAAACGTTTCTAAATATCTGGCTTCGAAAACTGTTTCTTTGCATTGCATTCGTGTATACTTTATTAATTTTTAGAATATTGTGGTTGAAGCTTTCGTGCATATGTAATAAAATCATTATTTTCATGTGATTATTAAATTATTACTAATTGGAAGTTGTTAAATAGATTTTAATTGTCTTTTTTTTTTGATTATAAATCACACTGTCAGTGTTCTTGTATTCTAACATTCTGTCATTTTGGTGCTATTACTTTTATTTATTATAGTTCTACAAAATTAATTACTAAAAATGTGCAGGAAAAATAATATACAACGAGATCATCAAGAGAAAGTTATATGAAAATTCATGCACGTTATTATAATAATAATACTAGATAAAAAAGTAATGGCTGCGAAAATAAAAAAGACAAAGATAAAATGCTGGTTATAAAAATGTATAAAAATGTAAAATGCATTGGATGATTTGGATTGTCTAACTTCATGGTCATGAAGGAAATGAAAATTTATATTTAATGTAAATAACAAAATGTTATGAACAGAGAACGGCAAAATTGCACGGAATGACGTCAGCCGCAGTAGAGGCATGATGTGGGTGGTGATTATTTCAAAGTCGAGGAATTAGTGAATGGTATGCAGTCGTTGTATTTGCATCGAGCTTTCTCCTCAAATGATTCTACAGATATTTATTCTATCTATTCTTTATTTCATTATTAGGTATTTAAGATATTTATTTTCCATACTAAACACAGCGACGATACAATATTTCGAAAGTCGAAATATAAAATTGAGAGACACGTTCAATACATTAAACGACACATCCAATAAATTTCGGGTGATAGAAATAAACTGATGAAGTTGATGTAGTGTTCAGTAGAAACCTCGATAATACACTAAACCAATTGTCTGCAAGCGAAGTACAAAATTCAAATATAGCGGTACGGAATTAATTTTCGTCGAAACATTTCGTTATCCGAAATTTCGTAACTGGAATCAAATGTTCTTTAAGAAATAAATGAAATAGAGATAATCCGTTTCCATAACCAGAAAAATAATCAGAAATTCATGTTATACAAATTGAACATATAGAAAATAAAGCTACGTAGAAAAATCAATAAAAACTCTTAAGTTTGAAATTAGAAAGAAATAACTTCACTTACGCTATCTTTAATAAGGACTCTTTCCGGCGTATGGAAGACAGTGAGTATAAGGTGGATGGAAGACAGTGAGTATGAGGTGGCTTTTTCAAATACATATATTACAAAATTAGCGACGCGACAGATAAGAAATTGTTTGACCCTAGAACTTTCGGCTTTGTTCTTTGAAAAAGATTTTACATAAAGATAAAAGGATTTTTGGATGAAGTAAGAATAATATTAACTATGAATTCAAGTCAGATGCGAAGCGGTGGAATGGTGTAAAGTTAACCACACAAACCATCGCATTACGTTGTATATAACTATCTCTTTCTAGCATGTACATGAGTCGCGCGGAAATTCAGCCGAATCTGCAAAAATTCTAAGTCGCATTTCGTATCCGGGGGTACCTTTCAGTTTTGGAAACAAAAATTCATCCAAATTTTCTTCCGCAACCCGAAAATTCCGCAATAAGATACTATCGTAAATCGAGGTACCATTATATATTTATAAAATATAACTCCCGCTTAGAAGTTATGAAGTTGAATGAACGTTTTAGAAAAGTCTCTTGTGGCAATGGCTAATTCATTTCTCTTATTTCCTACTTGAAACAAATTTATTGCATATGTACATCTTCTATTTCAATTTATAATTAATAAAGCGTGACAAACGGTTGCACCCGCAGAGGCGCCGTGAAAGGAGCTGTGTTTACTATATACATACAAGGAATCGAGTGGACGTTCGGTTATTATCGGTTGATCCGTGTGCGTGTACTATTTATAATGTTCGAGAAACTAGTGGAACGGTCCGGGGCGTAACGCCGTGTCTTTGCAAATGAACTGAATGCTTATTTTTTCGCAAGAATACGGACCTATAAAGGGGGTTTACCGAATCCCTAACACATTTATTTCCCAATAACTGTGCGTCACTGCATTAAACGCAGTGTTCGAAGACTTTCGTAACATTCCATTTTATAATATTTATTATATTCTGTCATGGTTTTGCAAACAACACAGAATGTCAGTCCATTCCTCGCCACACAAAATATTAATTAATTCGGAACAGCTATTTCGATGGCTCGATGGGCCTCCATTTTCAACCGAGTTACCGAGTAAATCTGAGCGAAAAACCAAAAAATTCTTAATTCTACCATAATTGTTTATCTCTACTCTCGAGGAAAAGATGTATACAGTGCGGTCCTAAATTGTCCCCCCGCCCCTATACTAACTTTTGTACGACAGAAGTTAGCGTTTTTATAAAAAATAGGTAATAACGAGCACAAAGAACGAAAGTATGACAAATGCAGGATATAGTAACAATAAACAACAAGAATAATTTATGCTTTTGGAATTGAGATTTGACAGTTTGACAATTGTTATGATTACTTTGCTTAGCAACGAGCTCTTTAGATCAATCTGACGTCACAAGAAACAATTTGGCGCTCTTTCCCAGCCAACTTTGCATAACAACAGAAACAGATTACCAAAACCTCTAATGCTGCATATCGTCATATTTCTTAAGTTAAAGTATAACATATGTGGTGTCGTTGCATTCGTCCTTTGATTGCCTTTCCAAAAACGTAAAAATATACAAGGTGTTATATTTAAAATAAGAAAGTTGACGCCACTTCCGGTGAAACCAGAAACACAATTGAAATGCCGATAACGCAAAATAGAAATCGACCTATTTTTATTATAAACACTAGCTTCTGTCGTCAATTCACGAGGCGGGGCTACGCTTTTAATCAATTTCAGGTTTTCTAATTTCATATTGTGTTCGGTATCGTTTATGTGCTGTGCTACACTTGATCCTTCTATTCGGCCGTACCTATAGTATCTAATATGTTCATTGAATCTAGTTCCTATCTTTCGTTTTGTTTGTCCAATGTAGGCTTTATCACAGTCGTTACATACAATTTTATAAATTCCCGCCCTTGCTTTCATGTCCGGTTTATCTTTCGGATTGCCAAGAAGGTTTTTGTGTGTATTACGTGAACTGAAATATACGTTCATATCTTGTCCCCCAAAAACTTTAATGATACCTTTCGATATTCTACGGAATGGAAGATTCACAAATTTCTAGTCGCAAGTTTCTACTGGGATCAAGGTCGTGGAATTTCTTACATAATGCTTATGTTGGACTTTCTTAAGGATACGGTCGACATCTAAAGAAGAGTAACCGTTGTAAATAGCTACATTTTTTATGAATTTAAGCTCGTTGTTGTACCTATTTTTGTTCAATGGGAATTTCACCAGTCTATTAATTAAGAAACTAATCTCGGCCATTTTATGTTGGTGGTTCGAGTCGGTCATAATGTATCTATTAGTGTTTGTTTCTTTTCTATAGATGTCTTTTTCCAGTTTTTTATTGTTTCTAATTACTAGGGAGTAGGAGTTGATTGTTCACTTCTTCTTCTACTGTAAATTTAATAGTTCCGAATTTTGAATTGAGAATCCGGAATAGTACTTTTCTTAGTATCAAAAACCGCGAAAATATCATCTACATACCTAAGCTAAATTCTAGGGAAATATACGGCGTCCTTTTTCAAACACGTTTCAAATTTACTCATGAACAAGTTGGCTATGAAGGGGAACAGCGGATTGCGCATCGCTGTACCTTCCAGTTGTTCATAATATTTGCCCCCTATTTGAAAACGATTTTGGTTCATGCAAAGCAAAGTTAATCTTTTGTATTCCGCAATTGTGACATCGTTAATTTTATTAAGTTTTCAGCGCTCAACTAAATATTCTATGGTTTCTTAAATTGGTACGCAGGGGAAGAATGAACAAACATCAAACGATACTAAAATGTCCCCATCTTCTAATTCAGTGTATTTTTATTATTTACAAAATCTAGTGAATTTTCTACTTCTAGGCTATCTGCTTTGATGGGTAAATTTTTGTATTCGTGTACCAGCCATTTGGACAATTTGTGAGTGGGTGGGTCTATACCTAAAACTATTGGTCTCATGGATTTTCCTGGTTTGTGGATTTTTTGGTAGACAATACATTTTTGGAACTGTCCGGTTTGGGATTGACAATTTCAACTTAAGGTTAGCGTTGATAAGTTTTGGGCAATCTTTCAGAACATCTTTTTTTCATGGATGGTAACGGACTTTTTCTTAATTTTTTATAAAGTCCTGATAGCAAATTATTGACGCGATTGAAATAATCGGGCGTGTCTAAAATAACTATTCTGTTCCCTTTATCTGCTTTTAAATAAAGACAATTTTTATTTTTGAGTTCTTTAATAGTCCTGGGATCACCGTAGATTTATATATATATTTCAATCCCTATAACATTTCTGCGTCATTTTGGCATACCGATCTATCTGCGTCCATCAGAAATAATGAAGTATATTAAAGTTTTTTCGGTTTAGTAGTATTACTAAACATCAAATACAACTATTCTAATGATTTTCTTATATATACTTTACAAATGTAACATTTTGTTTTGGTAATCATTCTGTTAATATTCCTGCGTCACTATAAGATTTCATTATTTGTGCGTCCATATATTTACCACTACATATTTCCATAATTTCTGCGTCTTTATTGAATATACTTATCCATTGCTTGCATATTTTTGCGTCCGTCATGTTGCCAAATGTATGCACGCATGTTATTTCATAATTTGGAATATCAAATATAAAGAGTACCCTACTGAACAACAGTAATAGTTTTAAAACGAACTTACCTTTAATTTCATGATACACTTGAAAGAAAATATAGTTTATTGGGACAAAAGAGTGCAATGTTTAAGGAAATTCGGGAAGAAGTTTCAGTACTACAATTTAAATACCTTTTAAAAAAGTTTGAATAGATAAAAGGTTCTTTAAACACATGACCAATTCACAATAGTTTGTGCTAAAATTTTAAATATTTTTATGTTTATTACTTTATTGCGCTGGTTTGTTTAATCATTTATCATCAAATATATATATTATCACTTAAAAATTATAGCAATGTTATAGTGGCGTAAATGTTGGGTATTATTGAAACGACTGCACTGCCTTTCCCAAAATAGATGCATATTAAGAATAAAAGTGTAAAAAGCAGTATATATGATTCACAATTTTTGAAATACATACTACACAACTAAGATATTCTATATAAATGAGTAGGATTAAAATCAATAAACAATTAAAAATCAATACATTCAAATTTAATGTATTTGAAAGTTAAACAATTATGTACAAATTTAATTTTTACGATAAATGTTTTGGACAAAGACTTTTATTTGTTGCCACGTTTTATTACTAAATATTTCCGGATGGTTCACTTTCAAATCATAACATTCCGCCTTTTTTGGTGTGCACCTGATTTTTAATATGTTCCTTAAAATAACAACGTTGTTATTTTTTTTTGATCGGTGGTCCAAGGCACTAATTTTCTTTTATTTCGTGGCTGACTGTGAACCGAAGTTGTAGAAGGTCTTTGTTGTTCTAGTGTTTCCTCATTTATTTCTTCGTCTGATGAATTTTCACACACATCTTCTTCCAAATCAAGTTCTATTTCATCTAAATTCTTGCCTTTATATTCTCCTGCTTTTCCACTCTCCATTAAAACTAAAAGTTTTGCAATTTTCGCCGTTTGAAAAACATCGTCAGGTAAGCGATACACTTGCTTGTGGATATCTTTGGTGTGGCCCATAAAGGTGGCTAGTTGTTCAATGTCATTTGGCGATAATTCAAGTATTTGACTCATTGTGGCCAGGTGTTTTCTCAGTCTGGTAGATGTGATTGCTGTAGGATTTTTTGTTCCACTCAGCTTAGCATGTTTTTGCATTACTTTATATCCTGTGATAGGAGTATCGTGAAGCAATTTAGGGAAAAGGTAAATATTACATTTTTTGACAAAGTTGTCCCTTAATTTTATAAGCAACTGTAAATGCTGCTGGACGTCAGGACTAAATAGAACAGGAACTCCGCGATCACGTTTCCCTCTCGTTACAACTCTTTTAAATCGCTTTAATAGAATTTTTTCTGTTTGAGATATAGCGTCACTGAACTCTTCGTACGATTGATGTATTGGAGCATTTTGATACAAATGAAGTGGCAGGCGTTCCAGTTCCCCTCCGCGTTTGCGGTTTAATAACATTGACCGGCAATAGGTGACTTCTAAAAGTAATTTATAAGCTTTCTCATTTTTCGGATTGGTCTTAAGTTTTTCTAATGCTAGTTTTGCTTTTTCCAAGAGATAGCATCTAAATATCTTTATGTCACTTGCCAACGGTACAATTGTTATTTTGTTCCATTTTCTTGTATTAAGGCATGATGCTGCTACAGAAGAGACCTCAAATTTCCAGGAATCCGCGAGAAGCTGTTGAAATGTTTTAAAATTAGCCTCCAACTCTGCTGTATTAACAGTTGAATTGTATGACCTCCTTTTTAAAGTCATTCTAATGGCCAAACTACAACACTCTTTTAACGATGTTGCTATGTTCATGGGCAAACGTTGAAGATGCATACTCTTCTTTACTAGGGTCATACCCCGCCACTATTTTTGTAGCTTGAACAAACATGTCGAAATAAATGGGTTGTAGAGCGTCATAGAAATTTCTTATCGAGGGCTCCAACTTTTTGATTTCAATTAAGATCTTAGCAAGTTCCCTCATTTTCCTAGAACAAACATTAATATGATGCTTTTCTCTATGGCTTGTAAGATACTGTGCCCCGTAATTGCAAATTAGAACATCCTTTTTGGCAACGAGAGACACTTTGTCTGCTGACATTCGTGGAAACACCGTTTCCTTAAGTCTTTGATCAATGGAAAGATGTTGTGTAAGAATATTTTGTGCGTCTGTTTTATGAGAAAATTTGGTTTTTTCTCCTGGATTCTGTGGACATTTCTTAATATGGCGCCATAATTGCTCTGGTCTAAAGTACCCCACACAGTGTTTACATGGTATGACATTCTGAATTATTTCTATCGGGCACATGACTCTTTTTAACAGGTTTCACGCAGACGTCTAAATTTGCTAAATGGTTACCTCGTTTCCTTATTGCAGCAATTAATCGTTTTCGAATAAGATCATTAGGCTTTAAACTCAAAATTTTTTGTATCTCAGATTCCTGCGAATGGTTTCTAAATAGATGCCGTGCAAAGTTTAAAACTGATGTCCTCGCAATAATAACAAAAATCCGGTAAACGTTTGACTTTGGTCCATTTCTTCTTTTCCTTATCTTGTTGCTCGTGAGCAGAATTGGTTTCTGTACTTTCTGTACTACAACGCTTTGTCGAGGTATCTGGCGAACAGGTGATCTCCGCAGAAAAATTTGCTAAATTTCTGGTTGCTTTGCCTGTCTGAGAATCTAAAGATGTGTTAGCATTTAAACTTATTTCCAGTGAAGCATGTTTGAGAGATGCATTCGAAACAGTTTGAAGGTTATTCAAGTTTTCTATATAAACACGTGAATTTACTTCAGATCCATCAAGTATAGACCCGCGTGTAAGAATCTTGGAGTAATTTGCATTATTATCCCAATCTGAGTTAAAACTGTCACTGTCTGGAACATACTCTGAATGCTCTGAGCTAAAATATTCTTCTGAGTCTGAAAACCATCCATAGTAGTCACGCTGAGTTGAGCAGTTGCTGATAACGCTCGGTGGAACTATACTGTCATCATCTTTATCACTTTCATTAGTTAATTGATAACCTTTATCGTTTGTTTTACTGCTCCCGTTACCTTTTGGACATACTATCTCTACATTATTCGACACTAGGTTCTTATCGTTTGTTGTGTGTTAAACTTTATACTTTCTGTGTTTTCTAAAAATATAGTCACAATTAGATAAATTACTTAGCAATTTTTATTTAAATACAAGAAAGCTACTAAACCTACTGGAAGACACCATACATTATATATAACGCGTTAGAAAGAAATATGTAATTTCGGTGGTTTAATCGGTCACTACCTAGATACGGTGAAACTTGTCAAGCGACCACCTTTGTTAGACGACCACATAAATAATTGACCAGGCACATGTACTAACCTTCCAGTACAGTGAAGCACAGCGAGACGACTCCTTGTCAAAGTGACCGATACCAAAGCTGGTTGCTTTATACAAAGTTTAACTGTAGTTAACTTTCTTGCTCTAATTGCAAATTCTAAGCGTGAAGCTATAGTGTTTGCTAAATTTCAACAGTTAATTAATTTTTGAATAAAGTTTGAATAACTTGCTATTATAGTTTGTCTTTGATCAGACAACACTCGAAATAGACCCATCCGTAACATTGAACAAAATTTAAAACGTGAAAAAAAATCCTACAGTGATGTTTCAAAGTTATGTGTACATAGGTTTGCCCAAAAAAAGATTAACTACGATAGAATATTTACCTTGGACTCCTTTATATGTAGTGTATATAAAGTTTTCTATTGCTGTAAACATCATAAGATTAATCTAGTGTGTGACACTAATATTTAGAGCCAAGCAATTTGTACCAATCACCATAGGCGCACTTATGGGTTTCGTAAAAATCATAATTAAAATAAAAGAACATAGGTAAAGCCAAAATAACACATCAAAGACATTACACACACTGCACATATTATTTTTGCACCATCGTATCTTAAGTGTGTAAATTCCCTTATAAATTTATTGACGTAATCAACATGTGGTCGTTTTCGAGGCCTACCAACAATCGACATAATTATTAGCATGCTGCAACGCCCAAAAAAAACCTATATTGATATGTACATGATGCGCTTCCAAGAATGCGATCACGGACCGGCGCTGGTGGTTGGCGCAAATTCGCGGCTCTACCAATATTTAAATACTAACAATATTATCAGAATGTCAGTTTACCTTTCTGCTGTTCTTCGCATGAAGAACCTTTGGTGGATTCATATTTAGGTAAAAAAACTAAATTGCTTTCAACTTTGGTTACCATATTCAATATTTTAGCACCGCGGGACATACTGAGTTCCTACAAATTCGCTGCGATCTATTATCCTATTTTTTATATAGGGATATATGTATATGTACTGCGTATTTAAGAATAGTCATGAGTCACAACTTGCACTAGTACTATGAATTGTCACCGATCTATACTCCCACATTTTTTTTGCAGCTTGTTATCTTACATGTTCAACCAATTTACCACACCGAGCATGGCATTCACGTATTCATAGTAACATTTGAAAAGTAATATTTCTAGTATATAATGTATATGTGAACATATAGAAAATTAACGTAAGTTGTAGTTCTTTATATTACGTAATATTGAAAAAACAAAAGGAATTTGTTTTCATATAATCGCTGTACTTGTTAATTATCGAAGACAATTACGCATTCAAAATTTATTTTTAAAATAATAACTAATGCTATTTTCTGGTAAATAGTTCAAGTTTGTAAGTATAAAACTAATTAACCTCAATATAAAATGTTAATAATATATTTCAATCGCAATGACCATAACGGAGCATACTGTTGACAGGTGCGAAATATTGACTTCAAAATAAAGAATTAAACTTAAAAAGGAATTTCCTTGCAAAGGCTATTGTTTTTTTGATTCTCGGTAAAATGGATCGAACTCAGTGACAGGCACACTTTTAAAAATAAGCGCAATTCTTTCCTAAACAAGTTATGTGGTATCCTACTTATTAGGACTAATTCTGCAGTAACGTTTAAATAAGATGTAAGCTTCAAAAGCTTTAAATTAATTATATTTTTGCTTACCTATAATATAGTAGTAACACGTGGTAATACAAAATAGGAGGGAATTTGAATCGGAGCTACATATGCGCTTTACAATTGCGCGGACGCACAAATATCGTGGCAGTTGAGACCAGTACAGATGGCGGTGTTGCCTTTTTTTTGGGGCGCAGAAATATCGAAATGATGGGAAAGTAATATTCATTTACAGTATACGTCAAGCGACATCAGCGCTATCACTGGAATTTGTTTGAACCATGGTATCCGCGATTAGGAGGTGATACCCACATTTTGACGTCCATCTAATTTTTTTTTATAGGTACAGTTACGACATAGGCAATCATTTAATACGATTTGTATTTATGCGTCCGTATATGGACGCAGAAATACAGGGGATGCAGAATTACATGTAAAAATCCAAATGTATGGACGCAAATTTACAGGGGGGATGAAAATATATATATATATATATATATATATATATATATCTTTTCCTCGAGAGTAAGGATAAACAAGCATGGTCGAATTAAGAAATTTTTTGGCTTTTCGCCCAGATTTATTCGGTAACCCGGTTGAAAATGGAGGCCTATCGAGCCTTCGAAACAGCTGTTCCAAATTAATTAATATTTTGTGTAGTGAGAAGTGTGCCGATACTCTGTGTTATTTGCCATACTACCCCACAATCCTTGCTATCATTATTGTCATAGTTTTAAATAATAATTGCTTTCATATTGTAATTAGTGTCTTCTAACTTTATTAAAAAGAAATAAAAATACTGCATCATAATGGAATGTTTAGATTTGATGTTCTTTAACATTAGATAGGTGTACGAACACCTTTGTGACTGACTGTATCTACTTGAGCGAACTGATCTGTATACGCAACTATCATAGAAAATTTGAATAAATAAGAATAGCGAAGTGTATAATATAGATTTTACCTTGTAAATATATGCTTATGTGTTGTTAAGATGGGTACCATATCCCCGAATAAAACTGAATAAAATTTGTTCTTAGAAATGTTCATTCCTCTAACGTATGTAAAAATGATCCAGCGGAGATTAACGGACGTTGACGCAAAAATTTACAGTTGGTGGTTTGGTGTACTTACTGCATCTGTTACAAATTTAAATTCATATTTTCCAGCCCAATGGATAAATTCAAACTTTTTCGAAACCGACATGAAAAATAATTCTTAGTGGTCTGCATATCTAATAAATGAGTTTTTAAAAACAATTTATTTTATCGTGGATATTGCCAAGTGAAACCAATTATAAATTGCTATACGGCTCCTTTTTTCAAATGAAAAATTACGCAGATTTCTTTTCATCTTCAAAAGAGTGAACAGTGAATTTAGATGCCCTGACGTTTAATGTCATAAACTATAAAAATAATCATTTAAATTTATTACGGAGCATCGGCTAATGCTATAAATAATCTATGTGGACGTTAGTACGTAAGCCAAGTTAATTCTTTAATTTTTTATTTAATGCTTTTTGAAACCATCGTTCCATCGCATAATTAAATGCCTTAAGAACAAGCATCTGCAATATTAACAAAATGAAAAACCTAATATTGTAAGGGAATAAATTATGTCTTAATTGAAATTCTGCCGCATGAATCGGTTTGGAATGATGCTTGACGGCGGAGTTATAAACGACAATAAATTAGATTCAAGTGCCAAATTATGTCTCGGGGACAGGCGCGCAGACATACAGACGTATGGACGTGTCCGATGTCAGATTATTAAATAAGAACAGTAATTGAGGAAACGACAGTTAGTTAAGTGCCTCTAACCGTGTTACAAAGTTGTATTATATCTACTAAATTATAAGATTTTAATTGGTATACTCGAATTTTTTGTCATCAAAAGAAGGGAATTGTAACAAGTATCTTAGAATTAAATTACAAATTTGCTATTTGCTACTGTTTTATTTTCTTACACATATGAGGTGTGGCTATAAAATAACGAGACTGATGCTGCTACAGAAGAACTACGCATGCGCCAAAGTTGTACAACCGTTGTCTGTGTAGCGTGAAACCTTCTCTTTCGATTGCCGCCCCTCCCGTGTCTGTAAGCATATTAGCCTGGCCATGGTTTTCGTTTGTAATAAGATCTATTTATTTTGTTTCGCCGAAAAAATGAGTCTCTCTTCGTTCTTTTCTTTTGTGGCTTTCTCAGTCATGGTCGTACAATCCTTTATTATTTTCTTTCTTTTTCACGTTTCCTATCGTTTTTTTAGCCGCATTCATTTTTGTTCTTGTATTTGCTTCCATTGCCCCTCTATCTCCTTTATTAAAGTTACTTTCCTATTATTAATTATTTCTTGTTTATATTTTTCTTTAATTTCTTCTTCCTTTAGGGCTTCCAAATTAACCTCTTTTTTATCCTATTGTATACTCTCCCCCTTGTTATGTTATTAATGATTGCTATCAGCAAGTAATGGTCTGTGTCTGCATTCGCTCCTCTGTATGTTCTTGCGTCTGCTGTCTTTCTACTGATTTCCTTTGTAGCCAGTATATGACCAATTTGATTTTCTGTTATTCCTACTGGATGTCTCCAAGTTGCTTTGTGTTCTTTTTTATGTTCAAATTTTGTAGTGAGACATTTCATATTCATTATTTCTGCCACCTGGCAGATTCTATTCCCATTATCATTCGTTTTTTGGTGTATTGTTCCTCCCTCATTTCCTATTACTCCTCTCAGATACTGTTCTTTCCCCAACTGGGCACATAGATCCCCCATCATTATTATTTCGTCTTGTTTTGGAATTTTGTCACATTCCTTCCACAGTGTTTCATAAAATTCATCTTTAACTTTTTCTATTATTGGTTCTGTTGGTGCGTACACATTAACTATTCCTGGGTTATATTTTCCCATAGATATTCTTAATGTTGCTATCCTATCATTTATTGGGTTGAAATTTATTATTTTATTTCTCAGAATATGTAGAAGCCGATTTCATTGTCTCATTTTTCCATTTCAAACATATAACGCATAAATAACCACACAGAAAAATGTTTACTAGTTCTAATTAAACGTTTAATAACCGCAAGTAAAAAGTCTAACAAAATAGGAAACAGATAAACTGTTTAGTTACCACAAGTAAACGAAGATTCTTTACATTCAGTAGCTGCGGAAGGTATACCACTTCACTGGGTTACCAATAGCAGTGACACTTCTTCGCTCAATACCAATAAACTAGTTAAGAGCAAGCAAACTGTTCACTTGTGGTAGAAAAGTGATTTACTTAAACTTACTAAACTGTTTAGTAGAAAGAATATGATTACCTACCTGTTTTGAACTATTCACTTATATCGGAAAAGAGAAGCAACAACAAATTATTAACAACGTTTATTACAGCAATATTATATTGAATATAAACAAAAATTCATTTACATAATTTTTATTGGACGAAAACTTATGGCTTTGACAGATGTTAACACTTTTGCTTAATCTAAATAAATAATGGAAACATTCTTTGTATCCTTGTGTGCGTTTTTTAATTGCTCGAACCATCGATTGAATAGTTCCAAGAACAGAAATGCGTTTTTTGTAATTTAAGTAAAATCAGCTGCGTTTTAAAATTACTTGAACAACACTCCCAAAGTCGATGTCGGTTTTTTCTGGGATCTGTCTTAGGGCAAAAATCTGGTCTATGATCGATTTCTATCCGCAGAAACCGCACTTGCATCCTCCAATTGTTTATTCGGCATATGGTCTCAATCTCTCGTATACAATATTGGAAAATAATTTGTATGCCGTATTTAACGGTGTGATTGCCCGATAGATTTACATTCGAGTTTTTGTGTGTTGGGATGATCACTCCAGTATTCCATTCCTGCGGCAACGAATTGTTTAATTTCATATGAAACTTGGGAAAACCGCTACTGAAAGTTATCTTTTATTAAAAGAAGTATATGGCAATGAATGTTTACCACGTACGCGGGTTTTTGAGTGGTTAAAGCGTTTCCAAGATGGCCGAGAAGACGTTGAAGATGAGGCACGCCCGAGTCGCCCTTCTACGTCAAGAACGGATAAAAATATTTAAAAAATCGGTAATCTGATCCGATCTGACCGTCGGTTAACTATTCGTGCAATTGCTGAAACTAGGAATTGACAAAAAAGAAGACAGAAGAAATTTGACATAACAATTTTAACATGCAAAAAGTGTGTACGAAAATGATGCCTAAAATTCTCACAATCAAACAAAAAGAATCTCATGAAAATGACCCAAACTTCTTAGAAAGAGTGATAACATGTGATAAATCTTGGTTTTTCATTTATGATCCAGAAACGAAGCGTCAATCCATACATTGGAAGGGCTCAACTTCACCGAGAGCTAAAAAAGCACGAATGGGGAATTCAAAATTCAAAGCAATGATGATTGTTTTTTCGATATTCATGGCATTGTGTACCTTCACTGGATTCCTGAAGGTCAAACTATTAATCAACAGTACTACCTTGAGGTTTTTGCTCAACATCGTGAAATAATAAAAAAAATACCCGAATTGTGGAAGAAAAAGCCATGGGTTCTACATCAGGACAACGTACCAGCTCACACTGCATTGTCTGTCAAAACGTTTCTAGCCAAGTATAACATCCCAGTGTTAGGCCATCCGCCTTATTCGCTTGACCTGGCGCCATGTGACTTCTATGTTCCCCAAAGTCAAATCTGCATTAAAAGGAACAAGGCTTTCGGCCGTTGATGCTGTGAAAGAAAATGCGGTACGCGTGATGAAGGAGCTCACACAAGGAGACTTCCAGTACTGTTTCGAACAACGAAAAATTCGCATGGAGCGGTGTAGGGATAGAGGAAGGGTGTATATTGAAGAGGATAATACTTAAATACTTATAAATTTTAAATTAAATGTTTTACAGCATCAGTCTTGTTATTTTATAGCCACACCAAGTTTGATTAAATTGAAAACATTCGTAAATTAAACGATATAGATTGATTTAAATTAAAATATAAATTTACTATCATGGGGAACAACAACCGCTATGGTTTGCATTAAACACGGGAAAAGTAGCGGAAGCAAAACGGTTCACACGGATAGAATATAATGAAATACCACAATTCCGAACAAAAATTGATAGAGAGTGGCGGTTAATTTGAATCTATAACCCGCTTACCTACCATTATCTTAGGAAATTCATCAACCCCTTAGAAATCCAACAATTTATATTTTTTGTTTTAATGTGTTTGTAGATACATGATTATCGATCAGATAAGATTATTTGCTCCCGCAAGTAACATACACAGCCATAAACACAAATAATGTTTCAATAATTGATGATGGAAGGAAATCGGCCTCTCCGCCTTTTGGAATAAAATTAATTAGAGAAGTGTAAAATGAAGACAATCGTAAAACATTGACTAATGGTGTTGTTTACAATGTCACAAAAACTGTCAATTAGCATCCAATATATTTTTATTTCATCTTTACTTTGTACTAATTTATACAGATTAAGTTTTTTAGATGTAAAATACAGCGATCCCCGGAAATAGTGAAGCCTAAATAGATGATTCATTCGGGAAAGATGTGCAGTTTTGCAGAACCAACACAATTTGTTTCTTTTTTAAAAATTATAGCTAACTAGATATGTATAAATACACATATTTCAGTTTTTATTTCTAAAGAAAAAAAAATAGGAAAAAAGTAGTAGATAATTATAGTCTTAACAAAATAGTCCAATCAAGTTGTTTTGAGGTGTCTTGTTGAAGTTATGACATTAATATCTCTTTTTATTTTAGAAATTAAAGGAACTAGGAGCATTTTTCTATTCCATTATGAAATTTAAATTACTTTGCCATGGAAGTAACTTATTGATAAAAAAATACTGAAAAATTTAAGATATTTATAACGATGTTCGAAAAGTCCATTATGGTTGATACGTAAATTACACCTTTTCCGAACAGAATTCGTTGCTTTTCTTAGAGAACGCCTATCAATTCCTTCAAAAGCTTCTTCTACAGCAGGGGTTCTCTTCCTTTTTCGGCCAAGACTCAAAATCTATCACGACATCAACTAAGGCGACCCATGAGTATGTTTTGAAGTTAAATTAAACAGTGCTGATATAATAGTATTGGAAACAAGCACAGATAATAATAATGTAAGAAATTATAAATTCAAATTTTGGAAAGACATGAATAGCAATTTATATCATAAGTGCAGTGAGATCCTTCGCCATGCACTAATGCTGAAAGCTCTTCAAGTCGTGGTTGCATTTTGAAAAGCAGCGTCTCATGTCTCTAGTTGCAGACAACTCCTAATAATAGTTTTCATAACAGAAAATGGAAGTAATTCGTTCATAACTTCATTGCTTAAAGTAGGCTTCTCTTCGTTTAATTTAATATAAAATGATCATAGTGACTCGGTGTGGCTTGCAAAGTTTCGTCACTTTGGACTTCAATGAACTCTTTTTAGAGAAAAAAATTTAGGCAGGTCTTCAACGTGAATGTCAAGTGGATTACGTACCCAACTGTAGTTAGCTATATCATCTTGAATGTAGTGATCGAACTCAAGATTTAGTTTTTTCAGGTGCTCAATTATTACTTTGTTTTTCCATAATTTCAACTTTCCTTAGAAAGCTTTTAATTGCTCTATTAGTCCAATCACAATGTGATCGTGGCCTTGCATGGAGATGTTCAGCCTATTAAGCTCAGCAAATAGACCTGAAAGGTAAGCTAATTGGAATATACATTTATTCTTAGAGATCCGGGAAGTCAAAGGATGATTCACCTTACGAAGATATACAACTCTTTGAAAGATATTTCTTCGAGACAACTATTTGACACCTGAAAGATACAACAGATATCTGTACTCAGAACCCATTTCTAAGCACAACTGAGTAAATATTTAATTGTTAAGTGACATTACTTTTATAAAATCTACGACCTCATGTCTTCCTCTTGTTTTCTTTTTTACCCTGGCTTCTAGAACTTGTCTTACTATTTCACTATCTTGCATTCTCTTCACGTGACCATACCATCTCATTTGCGCTTCATCGATGACTTCCACTATGGGTTTCACATCCAGATTAGCCCTGATAGTTGTATTCCTAATGTTATCTCTTCTCGGTTTGTTCTCAATTCCTCTTAAGGGTCTCATATCCGTTGCCGTTATTCTTCCTCGGTTTCTTGCCATCGTTGTCCACGTTTCTGCTCCGAATGTTAATACAGGTGTTACTTTCTTAAATATTTAACCTTGATGTCTTTTAGAATTCCCTTCTTTCCCAGAAACGTATCTTTTATGCTATTGTAAATTTTTGCTCCTGCTGTTACTCTTTCTGTTATTTGCTCATCCAACTTTCTATCCTCTGATATCATTGATCCACGGTATTTCCGTACTTGTTCTAGTTCCCCCTTCATCTGTTTGTACTATTATTTTCTTATTATCATGGTTTTTGTCTTTTCTTCACTGATTTTCATGTTGATTTTTTCCAATACTCTTTTTAGGTCTGTATGTTATCATTGAGGGTTCTTTGATCTTTCGCTATAATGACTATATCGTCCACATAGTCCGTTCATTTATCTCTATTCTTCTCATCTTCCAGTAGGTATCCAATTTCAAATGCTTTGACTTCATTTTTCCCTTCTTTATTGCTCCATCTAGGACGAAAGGAGGACTCAGGAATTTCTTCAAGTCAAGATAGTATGAAAGACCGTTTTATAGTGAAAATCAATGTTGTTTTGATCCATTTGTGCCAAATATCATATTTATTTATACGTTTCTGACAAGAAACATAATATCAAAAATTTATTTTGCGTAGATATTTTTCCTAGGCGTGTACCCTATTTTGCAATTGCTTCTGGTATTTTTTGTACTCTGATTTTTATAGTTTATTGTAGCTAAGCATTCTTGTCGCTTTCGCCTTGCAAATGTTTTGGACAGAAGGGGCGCATTTTAAAATAAATGGGGGTGTTAACACACACAATTGCAGGATATGGACAGAAAATAATCCAAATACGATTGTTCAGCAAGGATTACCTGATGTCAATGTTACTGTTTAGTGCGGCTCTCCGTAAAATTTTCTAATGGAATCTTATTTCTATTAAGAAATAGAACATGGACGAACGAAAGCAGTAACGATAAATGAGTATCGATATTTCAAATGCTGCGGGCGTTGTACTACCAACATTACAGAATCATGATATTGACAACCTCATGCATGAGAATATCCAAATCTTCTGACAACCTCTTACAAACAAGATTTTCCCTATGGAGAAGGTAATGAAACGCTTTCACCTGCGGATTAACTTCCATTACTCTTGCGTAGAAGCCCTGACGTGTTCCAAGCATTGACAGCGCACCATCAATAGAGATACTGTGACACTAATTCAAAAACAAATCTTAAAAAAAAAGAGTCCACCAAATTAAAAATGTCTGCTGCTGTAGTAGTAGTGATTATTGGCTATAGCAAAACAAAAATTCTACTTTCATTTCGACAAGTCCAACATAGCGTACCTAGGCAATAAGTTGATCGTCGTCACTTACGTCAGTTGATTCATCTACTTGTAGACTAAAATGCTAACTAGCTTTGTTGGCTGAGATCGCCTATCTCTTAATATCAATCGACATATCATGGATCGATTTACGAACAGTATCATTTGACACTGGTATTTGTTCAACTTTTTACATATGTATTTATCACCACAGGTCATACGAACCGGTGCTACCGGTTTTATTAAATCCTCTTCTGTGGTTTCTTCTGTTTAGCAATACGCCAAGCAACATGGTGAGAAGCAAGGGTGGCTTGTTTTACAGAATAAACAGCCTTATTGCAGAAGCTACGACAGCAACGCGGTTCTAGCTCGGAAACCAAGAATATAACACATTCTTATTATTTTATGCTTGGTTTGCATCCCAAATTAGTGTAGGCGTTAAGCGTGCTTTTCAAAACTAATAGAAATATTTACAATTATCAAATTAATTCATAATACTGCAAATTAACATGTCTACCCTGAAATATGTAAAGTCACATAATTAACACAAATGAATTAAAATATAAAGAACATCTATAAATAACAGGAGGATATGTGCAGCAGTATGAATTAATACATATATAACTGTTAAATGTCTTATAATTAGTGTCAAAAAATAAAAAAATATAGAAGTATTTCGTTTACATTTGGTCACCTCTAGAAATACAGTTATTTGAGTAAAATAATAATAATAATAATAATAATATATGTTTTATTAGTTATTACACACAAAAAAAGGACTACAAACATTGAAAAAAGAAAAAAAAGGACGATATATAAATACATTTTGATATATATATTATATAAATATCTGCACGCGAATGCAACGTCTGTTTTTCGTTCCTGCCGCGATGATTACATCTACAAAAAAAAAAAGCTTTGCAGCTATTATATACAAAAAGCAAAGCTGATATTTCTATGTCAACATACATGCAGTAAAGAGATCAAAAAAAAAAGATTAATGATAAAAGACTGTGATTCACCGTATCGAAAGCGCGAGAGAAATCAAGCATAACAAGACATGTAAATTTACCCAAATCAGCAGCCGTAAGAACATCGTCCACCACTGCTGAAAGAGCGGAGCCACAACTATAGCCCTGTCTGAACCCCGATTGGTAAGCTAAAATGTTGTGGTGATTGATACGCATTAATTTGTTTTTCCAGTAACTTTTCAAAGATTTTTGATAACGCGCACAGAATACTGATGGGTCGCAGGTCCTCAAATTCTTCAGGGCGTCGCTTCTTAGGAAGAGGAACAGCACGGCTTGTTCCAGAGGCGAGGGAAGAAACTATTGGAAACACATTGATTAAAAATATGACTCAAGAACGGTAGAATGTGAGGGCAACATAGCTTAATTTGATCAACGCTGATCCCATCACATCCTATAGATTTAGAAAAAATGCTCCGAATAGCCAAGAATACGTTTTCTTCAGACACAGTATGAAAGTTAAAACAGGATTGCAGTAAATCAACAATATCGGGACTCGGATCGAAAACTACTGAACATAAAGAGGAGAAAAAATTATTTATGGAATCTGTATTATATTAAAATCACGTAAATCTTTCCATACGGTTCTGTTATTTGAAATTCGCACGCGATAGTTCAAGTAAGCTGCCTTTTCTCTCGTAATGACACTATTAGTAAAATTTCTTAAAGATTTATAACAAAAGGGATTGCGGGATTGCGACTACATTTGAATTTCAAAAATGCAGAGTCCTACATGGTTTTAATGCTGTCGGTAATCCACGGTTTACGCTCACGCGTGATCTCACAGGTGCGTACCGGAGTATGATGGTCAAATAAAGAAGATAAAAAGTGCGATTTTCTCATCAATATCGTCAAGATCAAAATTATGACAGAATGGTAAGTTAACTAAAGCAGAATAAAAAGTTTCATAATTAAAGTATTTAAAATCCCTATAGGTTTTAATAAACGGCTGGAACTTAGTTGCGGTTTGTAAAATATCACAACTAACACAAAAATGGTCGGAAAAACCATGAACTGGTTTTATCTGAACATTAGTAGTGATATCACTATTGTTAGTGAGAATCAGATCTAATAAGGAAGTAGGTGTGTCCGTAACCCTAGTAGGTTCTTGCACAATCTGATGCAAACCATACGTCGTTAATAATTCTAAAAAGGTATTCATATGAGACAAGTCAGCTGCCAAAAGGTTAAAGTTGAAATCGCCAGTGCAAATTAGGACATCACAGATAGGAATCATAAGTATCACAACATTCTCAAAAGCTTCAAAAAATTCGTTATAGCTGCTACTAGGTTTTCTGTATACCACGTCAATAGTATAGATTTTGTGATTGAAGTTAAATTTAATCCAAAGTAGCTCAATATGAGCTGTTAAGGAGGTTTCTATAACTTCATAACGAAACATAGTAGGCAAGTACGTAGCTACACCACCTCCAATGCCCGACCTATCACTACGAAAAAACTAAAATTATGTATATTAAATGGATCGCTACTTACATTTTACCTGGTCCCGACTGATCGATGAACTCCTTCAGTAGTGCAAATTGGTTCGCTGAAGACCGACAGTTAATAGGGAAAATACTTAGTGTACTCATGACAGCATGGTTCTGATTCTAGCGAGATGCATAATATAATACGTTAGTACTAGTAATACAATTAGCGAAGGTAAATCCAAAATATAAATAGTCTGCTAAGTAATACAAAAATGTAAGGTAATAAATAAACAGAAAAGAATTAATCTTATAGTAAGTAGATTTATAAAGTTTAACCGTTTCCACTCCTATATCGAGTGTGGCCCATCGTATTTCTTACACCAACTCCTATGTCGAGCTAGACTCGACACTATATGACGCAATTTTAAAAATTATTTAAAATTATTAAATGTTTTTTTTCTTTCAAATACTAAATGTGTCGTATTCCGAATACTTAAATTCGAAAAACAGGTCAGAATTTGTCATATTCCGCCTTTCTAGGAATTTTTATATTTTTATTGTTTTTTTGTTTGTAAATGGACAACACAGTCATGTGAGGTGCGAAGTAAATAACAAAAGGGATGGCGAAATTTCCCGAATTCATGCCCTGAAGGTTTTTTTATGTTTGCAGGCAGGTGGCCATAATGACTAGAGCCCGGTAACAGCGAGCCGTGCCATAGCCGTACCTGCCTAATATACAAAAGCAATAGTAAGAAAATAGAAAAAAAATAACAGAACTAATACATAATTATAATATGTGAAAAGTAGTGAAACACTCACCCTTTTAAGCAGCCTTGGCTACGGAACAGTAAAACTAGAAGCATCATTATCAATATTAACATCATATGGATAAGAGTGGCAAAAAGTTGACACCATTAGTTGTGTTTCCACAGTTGTCTCGGTGAGCGATGTTCGCCGTGGTGAGTAAATGAGTATATATTTTGAAAACGAGCGTTCAACATCTGCCGATGTTATACATGCATGATTAAAACACTCTTTGTACTTAGTCAGTGGATCATTCGATACACCATCACAAATTTGTTTTAGTATGCTAAAATCGGGATCTTTCTGTAGCACACTCTCGAGCTTTTCTAAAAGTTATATTATATTATATTTTGCGTCATGTATAGTCAGTAGCTGTGTATGCGCTCCATCCATAATTTGCAGAGACTCCAATAATGATAACGATCTATTTTGTAATGGGTCTATTGCGTCAGCTAATCCTTTATAGTAGATATGAATATTTTTTGAATCTGTTTCAACGGAAATATCTTGAAATTTCGACTGGCTCTCCTTAATAGCTGCAGCTTCGGCAGGATTGAATTATGCAACAACAGCTTTTACTATTTTGAAATGTTCATAATAATAGAAAGCTGCCTGCAACCATGTTCCAGAACGTGTAAGAATTGGCTCCGGTGGTTGACGAATACCAGGACACTCTGTGTGAAATGATCGTAGGCGTTTAGGGGATTTCAAAAATACTTTTTTTGTGCTTGCTATTAATGCATCTACCTCGGGAGAGCATTGTCGAATGGTTTCTGCCACAAGATGTAAAGCATGCACTTTACACGTAACATGTAAACCCTTGCAACCATGTTCAAGAAGAGAACGGCTTACCGAACGCATTATCGCTGCGCCATCGCTCATAAACATCAACACTTTATCTTTTGAAATTTGAAATTTTTCCAACGTACTAAGTACAACCTTCGTAATTGCTGCAGCAGTACACTCTTGTAGTCTTCGGCTTGCTAGTAACAGTGGTAATGTAGGTTTACTAAGGTCTAGTATGCGTACCATAATATTTACAATTGAATCTTTTTTACAGTCTGTTGTCTCGTCAACACATAACCAAAGAAACTGTTTTTTCAATATGCGTTTCATTTTCTTCTCCACGTCATCGCGTACAAATGCAACTTGCTTACGTGCCGTTTTCTCCGTTGGCAACCGCAACTCGGGATTGTATTTGTTCCCAAAAGTCCTTAAACGGTTGTTTATCGAGTAAGCCTAGTGGCAAATTACAGTTTATCAACATAAGAATTACATAAAAAAATGCACTTCTCGGTGGCATGCCCAATTTTCGTTTTCTATGCTGTGCGGAAGTTACGTGTCTTGTACAGTTCCACTTCTTATTTAACATCACATGTATTTTGCACACTTTACAAACTATTTTACTTCCGTTGTAAAACATATCGGGAAAGTCAGAAATAAACTTATTTACTATGTCTTGAAAGGGTCGTTTTTTAGCCTTCGAAATGTTTACTAAAAACTACAATTAATAACTACGTCTGTAACAATAAAATCAAAACGCACTACTCTAGATAGTAACTACAATTAATAACTACGTCTATATCAATAAAGTCAACACGCCCTATCCACTATCCAATGCTAAACTGAACTGAGTGATGATGATTGTCGTGTCGTAATCGACCAGGGTGGTCATAATCGACCAGCCCTCCCCACCCACCTAAACACAGTCACACCGCCGCTGCGATTGCTCTCCAGTTACCGGGCTCTACTAATGACTCAAGTATATTTACTACTCGTTATCAGTTGTGAAGTTATGCCTTTTTTGCAAATTAATTAAGGAGTTAGTGGTAGGTAAAAAAAAATTAGGAGTGCAAAGGATTAAAAGAACAATAGTATGCCAATTTATGTGTATGTAAATAAATGTAATATGTATAATCTATCAAAAGTAGAAAATGAAATAAAATAAAAGGAAACTACATACAATGCAATGAAATGAAATGAGAAAGAAGCTACAGAAAACAAGTGCAATAATTGTATGAAAGCGCCGTTGATATGTGGCCTCTGACCATCGAATGGTAATGCGCTTTCCCTGGTCTCTGACGAATATGTTGCCATCATACAGCCAACTGTTTTTATGACCGACTTTCTTGATAACCAACTTATACGAATCATAGCGTTTGCGGGTAAGATCATCAGTTATTGTTACTCCAGTACCTTTTAAGAGCTTTCTGTTTTTTAATACACTTTCCCTAGCTCGATACGAGACAAATTTTAGAATTATTGGTGTTGGTTTATTGTTAGCGCCCAAATTAGCGCTCTTATTTCGAATTCGATGACAGCGGTCAATCATAGTAATAGCAGATGGACAATTTAATTTATCTGCGAGTATATTTGCAATTGCGGAAGTTGTATCTTCATTAGGCTTTTGGGGGATGCCGTATGTCGTGACGGAGTTCCTGCGGGTATATTGCTCGAGACGATCGATCTTATCGTGCAATAATACGTTTTCTTTTTCTAACGTTGATATTTTATTTTCGTATGTCAGAAAAATATCGGTTATTTTTTGTTTCAGCTTTTTACTTATATCGTCTATAATGGTCCTTGCCAGATCCTCTTTTAAAGTATTAAAAGCGTCTTTAATAAGGTCGATTATCTCCGTTTTATCACCTCTAGTTAGTCCCATTGTTATAGCTACTTAGAATATGATAACTACACACACGAACAACGGCTGCGCAAAAACTCGAACTGTATCACGCCGAAAACTTAAACATTTTTTTTAGTGAACTGTTTCATTTATAGGAGGCCACAAAACTACGTGCTACACGAACAGCAGCATAGCTCGATATAATAATAAATATGAAATAACACTGTAAGAAGTCAGCTAAAACTAAAGAGTATTAACATTCTTTATAATATTTGATCGCAGATCGCACAATACTATCTTACTCGACACTCACTCATTAACAGTACAAAATTATATTGTTAGAAATAGCAGCATAATTGTTTTACCAAGCAAACCTTAAAATTGAACTAGAAATTCAAAAATGTAATAATATAGGTATCCTTTTTAAAATAACAAAGTTGGTAGCTACTTCCGGTATAATCAGAAGTCTTAGATAATTGAAAATATTTTAGTTCCATAGTGCATATGTATAGGCTTTACTATATTACTAAGCTTTCACAATTTTCCAATGTATAGTCTTTCATATATCAATCGATGCAGTTCCTCGTAAGATACCTGTATTTATAGCATTCAATATTGCGTATCGATTCAATCACACCAGTATAAAATATCAAACGCTACACTAGAATGTCAGGAAAACGCATACATCTATATCAAATATCTTGTGTTTTCCTATTTTTATTCGGAAACTTCCCAGATCGGCATATAGCCTTTATCAGTCATCGTAACTGCGGGAGCGATTCTAATTAATTTTCTTCTTTTCTCACTCGGTTGAAAAACGTTTTCAGGACAGACAACAGCACGCAAACTTAGATTAAGTGAAATTTTAATTGAGAAGGAATTCAAGCACAATCAATTCTCGAAAGCTATTGAACTTGAACCATTATGTTTGGATTCTGACCGTTTCGACCGTTGATTTATTGCGCAGGTTGTTGTAAATTCCCCTCGTTTATATTCATGCTTTGTTGCAAATGAAAATTAATCGCTTTTAAGTAAACTTTATTTTGAAACCGAAACTTGTAATTGTATGGAAATTTATCTACGCCCACAGTATTAATGAAAATAAAGCAGAAAGTATCTGAATGAGAAAGGTCGGATATTACGAAGCTACTAACGAGATTTGTATCTTTATTAGTACCTCAAACTCTGCTGCTTTCTTCGGGTAATTTCAAAATGTAATCATTGAGCATTATGTGCACACAGAAATCAATGATTAATAGATAAATATCGAAATATTTTTATATAATACATATATATATATAACATATTATTGGATGAGACTGTAGATATTTAAAAACGTTATAATTCTTTTAAAATGTCGATATTGTATTCTACTCCTTTCTATAGCAATCGAGTAACTAATAAGCACTATCAATCTAAACGTGCTTTGAGTAAATACGAACCCGCAGCAAGTTCTTCTAGACATTTGGAAATGTGTCAAATCTCTAGCATCTAAGTAACTCGTTACACCTAGTTTCAACGGCCCGATTTTGGGAAATAGCAGAAGTGTATAATGATATTTTTTTATTGATTGAATCAACAATCGATTAGTAATTTCTCCTGAATAAATTTAGACTTGTAATAAGAACACCGAAACACATTTACAAATTCTGTTCTACCTGAAGATCAATTTTTTCTCTTATGAAGTCAGTAAACAAGGTACATCCAAATGACATCAACATCCAAATGACGTCACAAAATGGATTATACAGTGCGATCCTAAAAGTACTCCCCCCCATACTAGCTTTTGAACGATAGAAGCTAGCGTTTTTAGAAAAAATAGGTCGATTTCTATTTTTTGTGAGCTAACTTTTGCCGTTATTAACAGTTCAATTGTATTTCCAGTATCACCAGAAGTGACGTCAACTTTCTTATTTTAAATAGAACACCCTATATATTTGTATGTTTTTGGAAAGGTAATCGACAGACGAATTCAACGATACCACATATGTTATACTTTTACTTAAAAAGTATGACGGTATACAGCAATAAATGTTTTGGTAATCTGTTTTTGTTGTTACGCAAAGTTGGCTAGGAAATGGCGTCAAATTGTTCTTTCTGACGCCAAACTGATCTAAAGTGCTCGTTGCTAATCAAAGTAATCATAATAATTGCCAAACCATCAATTCCAAAAATAGGAATTATTCCTGTTGTTTATGGTTATTATAACTTGCATTGTCATACTTTAATGGTCGGTGAAGTTGGCAACAATTACCAGGAAGTGGAACATAATGAACACTACCCTCGTACAGCCGGAAATATTTGAACTTTGCACTAGCAATAAGTAAGGATAGTATGAAATTTCCAGAGCGAACTGCTTTGACAGAAGATAATATGATTTTAATTATTGCACAATTTGTTGCGCAACCTCGGCAAGTAAGGTGATAGTTGTTGCCAGATTACATAATATTACAATTGACCCAGCAATTTTACATTCTTCGTGCCGAAGCCATCAGAAAAGTAACAACACAGAAAATCAAAAAAAACAGACATTATTCATCAAAAAGTTGCAAGTTGTACACTGAAATGTTGTAAAGTATAGTTACTTTCAAGAAATGTTAGTATTTCTTTCAAAAAATAATCTAATATTTTGTGGGATACCCTTTACAGTCTATAACGGCTTGTAATCGCCTAGGCATCGAATATAGTAAGTTACTTGTAACAGACATATCAATTTTGGACCATTCTGCAATTAAAACACGCTTCAGTTCTTTTCGACTTGTTATTTCGAATTTTCGAATACGACGATCCAGCCCGTCCCAAATATGTTCTGGGGATTGTGGTGGAGTTTTCAGCGTATGGGGCGTATTATAGAGCAGCCATTCTCTGACCAAATAGGAAGTGTGCTTAGGGCCGTTATCTTGTTGGAAATAATAACGACCCTCTAGCCCCAAATTCCGAGCACTTATTCCCAAGTTATTTTTTAAAATGTCTAAGTATACTTCCTTCGTCATGATACCTTCAATGATGTGCAAATTTCTGACGTCATTAGCCGCCATGTACCCTCACACTATTACACACCCTCCACCGTGCTTGACGGACGGTCTTAAATTTTAGAGATCTGATGGTCAAAGGTGGAATGGAGAAAGCGAGGAGAAGCGGATATAGTCAAACTTTATGGCCTTATAAAAAAAAAACACAAAGAAAATGTCTTTACCCGCCCAATAGTATCATTTATCAATAGCCCCACTCATAAATTAAGTACGAGAATCAACTCTACTTTTAAAAATCTTACTAATTTCCAGGCCAAATACTCCTTAACAAATTCACTAGATCTCACCCAGAAACTAAGTAATGTATCAATCCCATGTTAACTGTTTTATCAAAAACGAATTTGTTTCAGCCTTCCAACTATGCCTTTATCAAAACTATTGTCAATATAATAATAAATTTTATACCCAAAAAACCGGACTAGCAATGGGCTAGCCCACTAACTAAAAAACACATACTTTTTTGGTATAGATACGTGGACGATATCATAGCATGCTTCACAGGTACAAAAAGACAATTAGACTACTTCCTGGAAATGATCAATAGCATACACCCTAATATTAAATTCACGGTCGAAATAGAAAATAATAAAAATATTAACTTCCTGGATTTAACATTATCCCACAGGGATAACAATAAAATAAAATTCAATATTTATAGAAAACCAACATTTACAGACACATTCCTTATCATTCTAATAGCCCCACGTCACATAAATTCGCAGCATATCATTCTATGATTCACAGAGCCTTGTCACTACCCCTCACAGAGCAAGATAGGAATTCAGAGTCAGCAACTATAGAAAACATAGCGCACAACAACGGGTTCCCCCTAAATACCATAGATAAATTAATTAATTAAAAATTACTACAAATAGCATACCGTAGCATCTACTCGTACATGAAAGATAATAACAACAAAAGATTTGTCTCAATTACATATTTTAGAGATATTTCAGAAAAAAATGCCAATGTTTTAACTAAATTCAATCTTACGGTCAGTTTTAGAGCACAACCTAAGACTTCACATCTACTGCTTAACGTTAAAGACAGAACCAATATTTGGGATAAATCCGGAGTCTATAAGCTAATTTGCCCAGACTGTGATGCCCTATACATAGGTCAAATTGGCCGCTCTTTTAATATTAGATATAAAGAACATCTCAGGTCATTTAACCTCCAAAAAACAGATTCGACTTTCGCAAATCATATCCTAGAATCAGGACACAATTTTCTAGACCTAGAAGATGTAAGTATCCCTCACATTACGGACAAAGGTTTTGGTTTAAATTTGTTAGAATCATTAGAGATTTTCGAATGTAATAAAATTAATCCCGAACTTGTACTTAATGATCAGATAGATTTGATATATTCCCCTTTGTTCGAAATAATTAAGTAATCCGTTAATTGTTACTTACACGGGTGTCTGTATTTATTGCCTTCAGTTGGATGTTTATATTGTTATCTATTTTATATTGTGATCTATTATATGGTTTTCCGAATTATCTTATAATAGCTTATCACTTTACCTATAGTTGTTACATTAACTTAAGATTATATGCCTTGTATAAATAGGCACGTTATGTTTGATATCTTTTCATACCCTTATATCACGTTTGATAAAGAAACAATCTAGTGTTGATCCTGCAGTGATGTTATAGTTACAATTAATAAAGTGGTAAAATACGTAGTAAAGCGTTTTCATTTTTTACATCATGATTAGTTATCAGATAGTAGAGGCTACACCAACTCATTAATTGAAAAAGTATTACTAATTTAATATTACTAATCTTATGAGAAGAGACCACAGCTTGGTTTACCTAGCAGTGGCGTCAATGCGATGGCTTTAGTCAAATAAAAATGCGAGTAGTATACATAATATAACAAAATTTATGAAAACATACTAAACAACTTACGCATATCTATAAAAATCCCTGATGGGCGTGGCTAAACACCTGCAACATTGCATACGTCTCCAATTGTTTCTTTGAGATTCGTCCATTGCGGAGTAAATATCTGTTTATACGCAGAAAATGAACGTTCGACATCTAACGATGCATGTAATCTTCCCGTAGTTAAAATAGTCTTTGAATTTGTTGAACGGATCTGTCGGAGCAGCATTATTATAAATCTTAATCTAGCAATATTTGGATTTTCTACGTAATACAGTACTTTGCACTAGGATAGATGCAATGATTTTTTTATGTCTGTAGTTTTATCAATAGTTAACCACAGTCTTTTACTTTTTACTTTGGTTTTCATATAATTCTCAATTATTTTGCGCACTGACGGTAAATATCTTCGTAGAGTCGACAAACTTGGTAATTTCTATCTAGGATTGTATTTTTTCCAAAACTGAGGATACATTTTAGCCCGATTTTTTCAACCGATATATTATACGCACTTAACATCAAAGTTAAATCAAATAGAAATGCATTCGACGGTCCTTGTCTAGTTTTGTTTTCATTTGTGGGTTGCACTATTTACACATTTCCTACACATTTGTGTTTTCCAACATAAACTCTTTTCACAAACTAAACACACTACTTCTTTGCCATTCCTGGGAATTGCCATGAACAAAAAAACAAAAAAAAGAATATTCCAATTTTGTGTTGTACAAAACTTGTCTCCCAATAGTTTTTATTGGAAAACTTTCTCTCTAAATTGATCAGAGAAATAATTACATATCTTCCACCCACGATTAACAACAGTTCTTTTTCTTGATTTCTGATTTAAAAATAGAGTTGATAGTGATATTACTTCTCTGTTATATTTCAGTGTTTCTGATTTTGAAATGAGTTCGCCTCGCTTCAATCTAGCTAGGACGTCTAGACCAATCATAAAATCAATTTTAATTTGTTATACTGTTCCAGTGCATACATAATAAACTACAAGACGAATAACTGCATAGAAATATTAGTCACAAAATCATATGTACTTTATCCACTTCAGAGACTTTTGTCAAGTACTTACCATTAAGAAAAACTACATAAAATACATTTATTAAGCACAATATCTATGGCCCCATTTCTGGCGAATATTAGTTCAATAAATCTACAGTATCTAGTGCAGTGAAGATTAAATACGATTTATTTCAAATTAAATTATAACGTATACTTTTGTCAAATTAAAATATAATTGCAATTTAGTTAGTTTTAAGGAATTACATAATACATTTGTTTCTCACTCTAGAAATAAACTAAATTTTCAAGATATAGTTTTATCGAGTCCCCAATTTCTTTGCAGGACACGAGAACGCGCCACAACTTCAAAAACCATACGTATGGATCTCCAACCTTTTGTGATCATTGCGGGTCTCTTCTCTACGGTGTAATTCACCAGGGTATGAAATGTACTGGTATGTATTATGAACGTTTTGTTAACCTGCATTGTCTGTAGTAATTTTTCAAATATGTTCGAAATGTACACGCAAAGAAACGTTTACTTGTATCAAGGCTGTCCGCCTTAATTCAAGACAATTACTGTTTCAGCTATTCGCAATGCAATAACTTTTAAATCTTATCGTGTCTTTCTCCACCTCAGAGAAGCATGCACTTGTAATGAAATAATTGTACTTTTTTGTTTAAGACATTTGTTAACTTGATTCAAGAAAATCTTGCAGAAAATTTGAAGAAAACGATTCTTAATATAAGTAAATGGGTACAAAACAATATTTTCTTAAATAGTTCTCTTAATTCTCTTAATTCCAGAAAGAGTTTAGATATTGTTTAGGTATTGTTTATAAATCAATAGTTTCATTTTCTTAAAATAAAACATGTTTTACTTAGAATTCTTGAAATGCATATTATTTATGTGCACATTGTCAATTATGCTTACCTTCTTTAAAATAGTATGATATACCCGTACATAATGCAGTAAGTTATTCACGTTGTTTGTGATTTTAAAAAGGCTAAAGTAAAAGTTGTGTACAGAATAATGTTCAAACAAAAGTGAACTTAATGTAGAAGTACACACGAAAAAAGTGCCCAAAACAATAATCAAGATAGATATTGCTAATAAAAATAGCTCCTGGTTGGTGGTATTGATGGTATCACTACCGGCAAAAACAACATGAAAAGAGAAAAAGCATCTTGCTCTTGACCACATTGCTCTTATATCTCCTAGTTTATGCCACTAATCTTCAAAAACAGCAATTGAAACATTTCCTGGCGCCACCTAGTGCCGGTAGTTATAGTCATGCCGTCCTAGAGAGTAGCGAATATAGAAACCGGAATATAGATGGCATACTTACCCATGAACAGAGACTGATTTTTGCAAGAAAATCCATTTTCTTGATGCAAGAAACCATTTCTCTGCGTGTACATGGACTTATTGTTTCTGGCATGAAATAAATTGATGCCGAAAAATATTTTAACAAAGGTACATAATTTTCCTACCCCTGGAAAATTCTTTTGATATAAATCTGCAGAAATTCTAAAAATTATCATTGCACAATTTCCTGAAATTGTAGAGTTGAGGTACCTGTTCGCTAAAGAGTAAAATTCCTGAAAGTAGGTCCCGATAGCGGATGATAGGTAATGTCGCGAATGGATATATGTATGCAAGTCATTTGAGAGTAAATGCCTGAGAGTGGAAATGTTAACTATCAAGAGGTGGCTTGCATTGACTTGTTTGCAGATGGACACGATAATATTTTATTAAATGCACTCTCCGACAGTCACTCTCAAGATTTGAAATAGTTTCGTATAGTGATAGTTCTTATGGAGGGTTGTTTAGCTAAATTGGCACAGAAAAAAGTTTGTGTAGAGAAAATATAAAACACTAATTAATATTTATGAGGAGAGTCCAATATTATGGTATACAAAACCCAAGGAATATCGTGCTAGGGAGAAGAAACAGAAAATATTAAAGAATGTAGAATAATCTTCCATTGGTTGTCGTGGTTGGTGTGTCGTTGAGTTTACTCTCAGTGTTTTACTGATAATAATGTCACCTTCTTCAGAACTTTTCTAAAAACGGTCTTTGTGCATTTTGGTATCTTTTTTTGCAAGTTTTGGTCCAATTATTCCATACTGAACCAAAATTCGAATTTGCAAAATTGCTTAGAGTCCTCAACTTGAGTTTCTCTTATTAGAGTGTTACATGTCCCCAATTCTACCCTACGTTGAATCCATGGCTTAGTCTGACATTTTCTCTTCAACCTCCTTTTTTTTTAATAGAATGTTGTAAGCAAGAACTACAGCAGTAGTGTGTGTATTCATAAAAATTGGACATGTTTCTAAAGCCGGTTCTATAAATATCTGTGAGTTGTACCAGGTATAACAGAACCCAAGCGTTGTACAAGTCATTCTTCGCCCCCGTATGGTTATACCTCGTACAGAATATGTTTAGTACTTTTTGAAGTCATCTTTTATCTGTATCCATTTTTTTTACTAAAACGTTGTAGAAAATACAACGCTTTCTAAATGACAACTGCAACTAATAATAATTACAGTTAATCATTTTTTGGCAAATGTTATACTTAAACTAATAAAATGAAAATTTACCAATTTCTTGATAATATAACACAAAAAGCACAGCTCAAATTAAACAAGTTCTTCAAATAGATTAATTTTTGGATAAACGCGAAACCAATTACATACTGTGCAATATACTCCCTCCCCTTTACGTGTTATAGACCTCTCCGCATTTAAATCAATACCCGACATCATCGACATTACTTGGATACATACGCCAAATATCATTGTAAAACGACGAATTGTTTTCAAGGATCGTTTTTGGTCCATTATCATCTTTTGTTGGAAAGATACTATAGTGGGATGTTCGACGTGAAGAGCGTACGTTTAAATGTTATTAAATTCACATTAATCAATTCAATATAAAAATTCGTTAAATATTAGATTTTAACAGAATATTTGCGCAATTTGAATTATTCTGGATCAGTATTCGAGTTCTGACATTCTGATTATTTATATTATTAATCTTTTATTCTTAAAGAAAATGACTTATTTAATGTTATGTTACAAGGAATAATCAAAATTCCGAATTGTTTTAAGTTATTTACACTTTTAAAACATTATTTGTAAATATGACACATATACACACAAGTAACACACCGTATTTGGAAAACAGCCATCAAAATCCCTTACGTCACCTGCGGCACCGACTTCGATCTTCAAAACATCAAAATAAATATCAGGTTGTTAGATTGGCAATGCTGGGACAACCGATAAACAAGAAGTTAGTTAGGTAAACATTCTGACAGTAAACAAACACTTTCCGACAGAAAAATCTAGAAATTGCATTTTAAAAATTAAACGTTCCTGAAATAATTAAGTTTAAAGTATCGAAAAACTGGAAAAGTGAAATAGAAACAGTTACAAACAATTTTAAGAAGCAATCAAAAAAAATTCTATCGAAAATACGATCAAAGGAGTTTTAGAAGAGGATATTGGATATTGATATTGCTGAAAAAAGAAAACCAGGACCCATTAGAAGAAGGAACGCACAAACACATATAACAATAATAAATTTAATCTCTGTAAATGAAAAACTTAAAATAAAAGTAACGCAGATTATCTCCCTATTCAATATTTTTAATCATCATTTGAAACATCACAATACTGAAGCTATATAATACTAATCTTCTCTGTCTTCAAACTCTATGATACAGTAATAAAATATTTACTAGACTAGCGTTGTATTGTTTTTATAAAACTTTCACTTATTATCATACAACTTTTCTGAACGTTAGTGTAATTTATCTATTTTATAGGTGCTATTATTATATATGGTGGCTAAACACCCTATGAAGAAGTAACGCCGCTTTGCGGCTCTCTAGATCTGTTTATCGGGGTAGATCAGTCCCCTTTCCAAATATTATATCCTTCTGCTTATGGTCCTCCACAGCTGTCTGTCCCCTGTCTTTTCTCGCCAGTTGTTAATTCCAGCCCTATTGGGGTCTTCTTTCACTTCCTGTAACCATTTCGATCTTGGTCTTCCTCGTCTTCTCCTTCCTCCTGGCTCCCATGCTAATATAGAATATACTACTGTGCCTGGTCTTGATCTCCATATGTGCCCCAGCCATTTTACTCTTTGCTGTTTTATTTTCCTTATCACATCTTGTGCTATTATTAGTGTAATTAACAAAAATCATTAATAGAACAATTTTTACTCTGACCTTATTTATTCCATCTTAAATCCTTGATGAAGGAAGTGACGAAAGTAAATTAGCACACCATTCTTATTTTGATTTCTTTTTCTATTAGTTTTTATTGCAATTACTCTATTTTACTTGATCATAGATGAGATCAAATGTAAATTTTTACAAACAGTTGCTAGTTTCATTTGTTTCCAAGGTAAGGAAGACGTAAAACAGTTCCCGTTTCCTGAAACTGCATCAACTGAACGCAAGAAGTTCAAAGTGATGCAAATTGCGTCATTTAAATTCTTTTGAACTTTCTGTAAAAGTCCTTTCTCAGTTTTAGAAATTTTGAAGAAGTTCGCCATTAACATCGCAGTAGCCGCTCAAAATTTAATTCTATATAGAAATCAGACATCATAATTCAAATTTCTGTTCTGATGTCTGTTCTAAATGTTATTTTATTATATAGATATGGAGGAGTTTTTGTTGTTAATATTTTATGGAACAGCGTAAGCATTTGTAGCTCCCTGCGATTATTCGTATTCAACCACCCAGTTTTTATTAACTTGTGCGATACATGTTGATATTTTTTTATACCATAAATATACCTCAGACGTGATATGAATTTTGTACTTTTTGTATTTTGTTTTCTGTTAAGTGGTCTAAGCAAGGATGAAATACTTCAGAGCAGTAAGTAAAATTAGAGAGAACATACGTATCACACAATAACTTTTTAATTTGCTTGTTTAAAACTGAGCGGAAAGGATACAATTTTTTTAGATTGAAATATGCTACCTGTACATATTTATTGATTTGGTCTCGAAAACGAAATAAATTGTCGTGTGAGATTTAGACCTAAACTTTTTGCTTTGTTTACTATGGGAATTTGTACGTTGTTAATACTAAAGTCGGCCATGGCACTCAATGCTTCACATGCTTCCCTCTTTCCGAATAATAAGACCTGCGACTTTGTTGGATTAAGATACAACGAGTGAATTAAAGAAGTTTCGTAGACAAGTGACAGATCGCTATTAATCTTAGCAACACTCTACTCCCAATCACACATACTAAATGAATAATACAACTGCATATCGTCAGCGTACAAGTGTGCTTTAGTGTAATTCAAGTTAGTGAGAAATGAAGAGGTATATAGAGAGAATAAAACTGGACTTAAAATGACACCTTGGGCGAGACCTTGTAGTGTTTCCCTAGGTTGGGAGACCCCGGAACCGATCCTAACACACTGCGACCTATGCGATAGATAATCGGATAACAATATCAACGAGTCCGCACTGAATCCCTTCGAACGTAGCACATTTATGAGCATTGTATGGTTAACAGTATCGAATGCCTTCGAAAAGTCTAAAAGAATCAGTGCTGTCACCAACCCTCGATCCGACGCCGCCAGTATGTCATCAGTCACGCAGAGTAATGCAGTAGTACAACTACAACCAGGCCGAAAACCTAACTGAACATCGGGAAGAAGCGAGTGCTCCCCTATATACTGTCTCATCTGCCTCTCCATAACACGCTCCAGTACTTTTGAGAGAAGGGGTAGTAAACTAATTGGTCTCAAGTCTTGCAGGTCAGAGATATCAGACTTTTTCGGAACGGGTATAATAACGGCACGCTTCCAATGGCGAGGAAATACATTTTGCAAAATACATGAATTAATGATGTGTGTGATATATGGAATAATGTACGGACAACAGAGACGCAACATACTAATATCAATCCCGTCATAACCAGCAGCAGTTGTTTTAATGCTTTGTATTATTTTTGTTATCGATTCAACACTTGCCAACGAGAAACTAAGTAAATCGGTAACGCTGCTATATCGCGGCACGGGGAAGGTCAAAGGAGCTACCAAACTGGTAAGTGGGATACTACTTATAAGATGGTTATTAAATACATCAGGGTCCCTAAAATTAGCAGGGATGGTGAGCACGGGCTTTCTAAGATTCAAAAAGTTCAACTCTTTCCAAAGAGAACGATTGTCTTTCGAACGTGAGATGTAGTCGAAATAAGCCCTTTTCTCAAAGACAAGTGTTATAATAATCCCAATCTGTTTCATTCTTTGTTTTGCGATATTTTGACTTGGCCCTATCACGCAGACTCATCAAATGTTTCAAGTTATCGGTCATCCATGAAGAGTTGTATTAAATTGAGATTTAAAAAATCAATTTTGCATTCTATGCTTTCCGAATACAGGATGCAGTTGAAATCAACATCTCGCAAATCGGAATGAAATTCCTCAAACGAAAAGTTCTTGTAATCACGGAATGTACGCGTAATGGGATCATTAGTGAGTAGACCGCCCTCTAAGAAGCAGTAGACAAAATCATGGTGAGAAAAGAGGCAGTCTAACACACATGAATCAAGAATAATGGAATAATTTGCTACAAGTATCAAATCTAACAGGGAGGCAGTTGTTCCAGTCAGCCTTGTAGCGTCACTGATAATTTATTTAAATCCCACGCTATCCAAGAAATAGTTAAAATCGGCAACTCAACGGCAACAAATCGACTACTAATAGCAGTCTACGCAACATAGATACCGTAATAATGGTAATCCGTGTAGAGGTGTTAAAAACAATGGAATTGCTCACACCATGCACAACGAACAAATGCAGGCTTGCTACAAATACCACATTTTGGTGCACTTTGTGTATTCTTACAGGATTTTCAAAATGTGGTAGCTGTTCGGCTATGTATCCACTTTTATACCATGCATATTTAAATAGATCGAAGAACCTTGACGATGACAATTGATTACGAGTTAAAGATTTTAACTGAATAATACTGTTCCTTTGGTGTAGAAAATACAAATGTCTCCAAAGCGGTTGAGAGACAAGTAAAGCACTTGGCTGTGGCAAAAGAGTGGTGACATCCGAAAAGACAAAAGGAACAATTCACTGGTAGCTGTAGCAAATAAGAATGCACAAAACCCTCGCTTGCAACACGATCACGCAAAACTGTCACTTTTGCACATTAAGCCAATGCACGCTGTATTGCAATTCGTTGGCTTCAAGTGAATAAGTGACAGTTTTGCGTGATCGTATATGGGAGGGTTTAGACGTAAGGTGTACATCTTCTTTTTGCCCAAAGTGGGGAAGGCAATTGTGAATGTGTTGGTTGTAGGGAGAATTACTTTAATATAAGATGCAATGTAATGCACTATTTAAAAAAGCTGTATGATTCTTGCTCTAAATATTTGTCAATTTTGAATCAATTGTGTCGTAAGATAGTTGGGGTAGAGCACTACACGGGCTAGGAAGATCTCGGCCTGCGGACGAACTCAGGCGGGCCTCATCTCTTTTCATTGCGGGCCGGACCGGGCATAAAGTTGTACGGGCCTGACAGGCCGAGAATGTTTTATTAAATACATCGAATGGATATAACGTATGCAGTAAATGCTGCGAGTTTTTACGCTATCGTTTGTATTAACAATTTTAATGTATGCGATGTTATTTCCAGATAATGTTTACTAATGCGCTTCGTGCTGCAGGTTATATATGTATATTACGAAATTTAGACACTATAATTTATTAATAACAAGTAAATACTCTACATAATGTAGTAATTAAAAATGTTTAGAATTAGACGGTGCAGACATAATTACTTAATCATTCATTTTTATGCTAAGTGTCTGAACACTACTACCCACAAACGATTATGCCACCGGTACCGTTTCTTATGCTAAAATTTCCCCTGGTCCCAATTTTAAATCGCAAGACCCGCTTCTGAATTGGCAGAAGCTTTTTTTAGTGTTTGCAATGAGGGGCAGCGAAACTCACCGACTTCGTAGCGGTGGAGACCAGGCGATCGCTTCAAGCGGTGGAGCTCAAAATATCTAAGCGGTTTACACACGCGGTCACACGAAGCAGTAACACCTCTATATGCGTAATGGATAGAGGGCACGCGAATTTTAGAAACAATGAACAAAGCTGTGTTCACTGCCATCTTTAACTGAATTGTGTAAAGAAAACCAAACGAAAGTTATATTGAATAACAAACTGAATCCAACAAGTTTAGTTAATTTTTAGTTGTTTTTTATAAATTGTAATCTAACTGGATTAGTAGATGTAAGAAACGGATTTACGAAATAATGCATGGTAAAGTTTGAAAAATGATTCTCTCCTAACTTTTTTACTACTAAACATATTTGAATAAAATTTCGGTTAAAACCATCTTGGGACCTTCTGTATTCAGTGGTGCAGTCAGATTTTTAATAAAACATCGCTAATAAAACTTGGCTATTTTCGAACTCGAAAAATATTCATAGTGTGCCTTGAAAATTTAGATGAACTTTCGGAAATTTTGTGTGGAAATAGACTTTTTGATCCACTGTGTATTCAAAAAAATTGGTTTCATTTTGGTATGAAATATTTCTATAGCGGTACGTCCATTTCATATGGATCACACTATAAAAAAAGAATTATTGTCTGTCTCACTAGCTAAGGCAGAAATGACGATTCTTAAAAAGGTGCTTGTACGAAAAGAACATTAGAGGAATTTCCAGATGCTTTACCACTTACAAATAAACAAAAAGTTAAGTACGTACCAGAAGGTATTTCTATATTCGAAAATACCACTCTTATATAAAAGAATATTTCTTCTTCAAAAATCTGCAATCAAATTAAATACTTATGTACATATGACCAACATAATGAACATGTGCTAGTCAACAATCACAGAAGCAATTTATTTTAAAATCAAATATCACATACATCCTCCATACTGAATCTATGCGGAACGGCTAAACCAAAATCATAAGTATTCTGCAATCTCCGCTTTGAAACGACTCCTCTGAGAACCGTCTTAGGGCCGATCAATTTCGCGAATGATCATCGTTACTTTTACATGCATTATTCAGCCTTCTATCGTTGTAGACGAAAAGATCCGTTTACGGGAATACACAAACTGCTTACTTCAAAATGGTACACGCAAACGAATAGAAAAGGTTATACACTCTATAGTTGAATTCTATCTAAATATAATATTAAAAGTATTAACGTTAAAACGTCGACATATCGTTTTTCAAAAGAATCCAAATTTGTTCTTCTTTTTTAAACTTTCGAAAGCATTTTGTAGGCACTCTACCGGAATATTTGTAATTTCATTCGTAATGGCTTCTTGCATCTCTTCCAAGTTGTGTAAACGGTTACGAAAAAATCTATTCTTTAAGTAGCCGAATAGAAAAAAAATCAGAAGGTATAAGGTGGTCTGGTGATTGTGCTGGCAATAATCCTCTACTTATTATTCTTCCTGGAAAAGATTGTTGTAGAAATTGGATTGTAGCATTGGCTACATGAAGAGGTCTTGCTGAAAATACCCGTCTTGTAATTCATCATCACGCAGTTCATTTATAAATGGCTCCAGTATTACTTCTCTATATCGTTGAGTGTTAATTGTCACATCGAAGAAAATTGAACCTATTATACTAATACGACGACGAGAGATAGCAACCCATACACCAGTTATAATCGGATGCAAATCACTCTCTACAAAATTATGTGGATTAATTGCGCTCCAAGTTCGATAGTTTTGGCTATTTATATAACCAAAAAGACGAAACCACGCTTCGTCAGTGAAAAATGTCTTGTCCAAAGTGTTATTGTCATTTATATATTCAAACTATTGGCAATATTGAACACGAGCTATGTAGTCGACAAGAAATAAGTGCTACAACAGACATCTTATACGGCTTCTTATGCAGATCTTTTTTAACTATCTTTCTACACGTCCTATATGAAAGACCTATACAAAAAATTTATAAACAATTATTTATTTAAAAGATTTAGACATTCCTGAATATACCTGTTTGTTCAGATAGTTGTCTCACAGGTTTATTAGGACTCCGTTCCATTCGTGCTTGAACATCTGCCGCAACCTCCTCTGTAACTACTGTTGTTTTTCCAGTAGATTTACCTTTAGAAACATTGCCAGTTTCTAGGAAACGCTGAACAATACGTTCCTGGTATTGTTGAAAGTTCGAATAGACAACATCATTTTCAGGATATGTTGCTTGAAATTGGTTGTAGCATTGCAGTACAGAACAGGAAAATGAACCGTCTTCATTTAGAACACCAGTTCGGAAATATGCCATCACAATAAAAATATTCTGCTCCGTTGGGAGAGGCACCTCTAATGAAATCTATGTATGATATGTATGCATAAATGATATCATAATTCCAACGTCAAGTAACTCACCTGAATCACTAGATTTTTATTATAGAGTTTGTTTTGAAAAAGACAGGTTTTGTACGGAATAAAGACAAGATAAAAAGAAAATAAATAAATATCAAATATGTTAAACTTCAATCATTAACATCTATATAATTTTAAATAGAACACCCCATATATTTTTATTGTAGATGATGCAACATTAAATTCTTCATCAAATGATGTTACATTTCCTTACATCTAAAATGAATACTTGGGCAACTATTTGCAATTAATGCTATTATTTATGGCGAATCTGGAAGAATTTTGCGTTCTGTTTCGGGAAAGATACCCGGACAGGCCAATACCGTCTAAAGATGTAGTTCGACGGTTGATTAAAAATTGTTTAGTATATGGACAGTTTAGGGCAAAAATTAAAAAATATAAATTAATTGATGAATATTTTTATACTAACCCAACTGCATCTCTTCGAGAAGCAGAAACAACGTTAGAAATCTCACGAATGTCTGTTCAAAGAGTGTTAAAAAAACACAAATGGAAACCTTTTTTGTACCAGCAAGTACAAAACTTACATCCACAGGATTTTTTCAGAAGGGTGCGTTTTTGCGAATTTTTCACAATATCTTGTCAGGAAGATGAAAACTTCACGAAGAAAATTACATGGATAGACGAAGCAAAATTTACGAAAAACGGTATTTTCAGTAGACACAATAGTCACTTTTGGGCAGCCGCAAATCCTCATGTAATTAGACAGAGGGCATTTCAAGAAAGTTGGCAATTCAATGTATTTTGCGCAATTAAAGATAATCGCATTCTTTGCCTGCACTTTTATAATGGAAATTTAAATGGCGAAAGGTATTTAGCCATATTGCGCAATATTGTTGAAGAAGAGCTTGATACATTGCCAGTTGTTCAGTCTGCTGCCGCTTGGTATCAAATGGAGGGTGCACCGGCTCACAACGCAAGAAATGTTCATTCAATTTTGGAGAGGCTATTTGAAGGAAAGTGGATAGCAAATGAAGGTCCATACTTGTGTTACACGTTCTCCAGACTTAACTCCTCTGGATTTTTTCATCTGGGGCTACGTTAAAAATAAAGTTTATGGTACTCTAGTGACAACTGTTGGAGACGCCAAAGAAAGAATACGAGTAACACTGAATTCCCTAACAAAACCGCAAATACGAAACGTCACTAGTATTCAAGTACTAAAACGAATTAATAAGTGTTTAAAAATGAATGGTGCCAATTTGAACACGTTTTGAAATAGTTGTTTGTTTATTTTTTAATGCATTTAATTTACATTTATTTAAATTTCTTATTTTTTCTTACAAAATAAAATTCAATGTTCTATTGTCTTTTTTTCTTTTTAATAACGGGCGCTTCGGCGCTAGCAAAACGAAGCGACTTTGTAGACATGTTTTTTATTTCTCAAATGAATTCTTATATTAATCTTAACAGCGGTGCTGCAATCGGTCATTCTGTTAGTGTGCAGTAATATTCGATTCCTACTACCCTAATTTTCGTAAACATTTAATGCACTCGGATCAGAAATTTTGACAAATAGGGCGAATATTCATAGTCGTCTTTCGAATTTTACAAACCTGTTTGTAAAATTGCGAATAATTGTCCAAGTATTCATTTTAGGTATAGGGAAATGTAAAATCATTTGATGAAGAATTTAATATTTTATCATCTACACTAAAAATATACACGGTGTTCTATTTAAAATTACGTAGATAATAATGATTGAAGTTTAACATATTTGATCGATAAATACTGACACCCTGTACAATATTTGTACAAAAATGGAAATGCTTTTCAATAGCCCACATTTGTAGTTTACTAACTCGTATCAATTTTTAATTGACACTTTTGCGTACCGAGTAAGTAAGCGATGATTTTTCAGAAGTCTTCATAAAAATCAAGTTAGCTTTAAAACGATAATATTTAGACTTACGGAAATAGATCGATTTTACGTCAAATTATTTGCTGAATTCAAATGTTTTATAAAAATTAAGGCAATCCATTTAAGAAAATTAATTGTGCGTAACTTCCGGTGAATCCGGAAGTCCATTAGTGCCGATATTTTCTAAAAATTTGGAACTTTCTTAATTTCTTACATACGTTTAACGTAAGGTCATCCTGTGGCACTCTGTATATGTAACTTTTTATCATACTGCTTTAACGCTTTCACGCAGTACAAGAAGCTTCGAGTCATTTTGACTGGAATTAAAAAGAATTTCTTTTAAATAAAAATAAATTTATTTTGAACATATTTTAGTCAGTAGGAATTAAAAATACAAGGTATATTAAACAAGAAAAATTATACAAAAAAAATAGCGAATATAATATTTGAATTTACACAAATTTAAAAATTGGAATGAACCTCGGAGGGGGTATTCAAGGGGAATTCAAAAATGTAGTAACTCTATAATGCAGAGAAACTAAAATAATTGATGTTGCAAATCGACGGGTCAAGGGCTAATGCAACAATCTTTATTAAATAGGATTATTTTCCGTTATTTTTGATTATTTTAGAATACAACTCACACTCAAAAAAAAACAGGTACGCAAAGTATACTTGTAATATAATTTATTGTTCATTGATACTTCGGTTTACAAAAAAAAATTGATGAACTTTTGTTTTCGAAACCGAAAAGTGCTTCCGACGGGTTACAACATGTACAGAATCGGCAGAATTTCCGCGCGACTCGTGTACAAGCTAGCAAGAGAAACTAATTCTCATGGAAGGTGACCAAAGACTAACCCCTCTTCTCCTCTCCACCCTCCTCACCATCTTCTACGAGCCAAAGAGTTCTCATTAAAAGTATTGTATATAAATGAAATTGTTTCTATTTAATTTAAATAATGTAGGTTTTATTGATTTTTATATATAGCATTATATTCTGTATGTTAAATTGTACTTAAAATTCAGTATGACTTTTTGATTATTTTTTTTTTGTTATGGGAACAGATTATTTCTTATAAAAATATTTATTTATTATAGTTATGAAATTTTGGATTACGAAATGTTATTTGGAACCAATTAATTCTATGAACCCAGGTATATATTAAAAACCGAGGTTGTATATTAAAAAGCACGTACCAGATATGAAAAGATAACATAATTATAACAAAACTTAACATTATAATAAAGCTTATTAACATGGTGATAATGGCTAATTCACTTTTATTATCTAGGTTTTATTATCTATGTTTTTTTAAAGCGCACAACTGAAATTTACGCATTTTATGAATTGTTGAACCTAAACAAATGTCACACCTAAATTGTAGTTTACATGCAATTACCACCAAGTACAGTTCCTGGCCAAATTACTTGAAACACTCAATATTTTGCAGTTTCTTCATAATAAAATATAAACTATACATGTATTATATCTTTTATTTATAAAAGATACTGTAAAAATATGTAACATATGTAAATATTAAATAAGTAATTAATATTTAGCAAGATATGATTGTCTCTTTTATATCATCATCGTTCTCCCATACATCCTTTATATTCTTCATTAATATTTTCTTTGTAAGGTTTTCTCTTTCATATACCTTACTTTTTAGTCGATTCCATACGTTCTCGATGGGATTGATGTCCGGTGAATTTCCGGGCCAACGTAAAAGAGGTATGTGATTGTCTTCAAAGAATTTCTTAACCTTTTTTGCCACATGGCAAGGAGCATTATCTTGCATAAATATACGCCCTGTTGGTATGCGACGTCCTGGCTTAAAATACGGTAATAACGTGTTTTTTAACACATTTATGTACTGCTCTTGACGCACTGTACCTTTTACAAAATACAAAGGGCCGGGTCCGTCTCCACTAATCAATCTCCAAATCATTACCTGCGGAGGGTGTTTTACAGTTCGAAGAACCGTGGAGTCTGTGAGACGTTCGCCAGGTCGTCTACGAACAAATTGTGCTCGCTGCACTAACACACAGAGCGAGCACTCGTCACTAAAGAAAACCTATTAAATAATGCAAACATTAATTCAGTAAAAATCATGTTGTTAAGTTATTCACCTTTTTCCAATTCTCGTCTGTGAAATGTCGATATTCTCTTGCAAAGTTGAGACGAGAAGATTTCATTTTTTCTGAAACAGTTCACTAAAACCCTTACCACTCTGGAGAAGTTCAGTCTTGCTGCTGATGATGATAGCTTGGCTATCGAAACGTGCGTCCAGTACGAATTAAGTGTTGTGGTAAGGGTTTTAGTGAACTGTTTCAGTGTTCCAGTGCCACAGTTTTAGAGTATCCGTTTAGTTTCATTTTTTCTATTAAACGTGGCTTTTTTACAGGTCTTTGGCTCACTAGGCGATTTTCGCGCAATCGGCGCCTGACAGTTCTGCTCGAAATCTCTATTCCTCTCTATTGTAAATTTTTTTGAATCATTTTAATTGTAGCAAATCTATTGCTCAAAGCCTGATGAACAATTTCACGGTCAGATCTCTTGCCCGTCTTTGCGTCGATGTGCTAGCTCCTTCGTTTAAGTTTCTAGCTAAACGCGATACAGAAGAAGGAGATACTTTTTGTAATTTTGCAATTTCTCGTTGTGAATGTTTGTTTGATTGTAGAAGAGCTTGTATAACGGCTTTTTGTTCACTTGCTAAATATTTCCCGGGCATTTTCTACAAAAAACCCCAAATATTTCAATTTTTTTCAAATTCCAAATAATTAATTATTAAGAGAGAGATAGAATAACAATTTTATCTTTGCAATAACGATATATCAACACAAAACACTTAACGATACTCCACAACATAGCTTCTATACGGTTATGACGAAATATTTAAAAAAATATCGATGCATTCTCTAAACTGTGGACTCGCTAAATGTAAGTTGACAACTGAAATATTTATATATACGTACTTTACTCTTCTAAATATCATTTCTCTGGTATTTTTATTTATTGATACAATAATCTAGTCCCCCTAGAAACGACCGGATTCAAAGCAAAAGAATATCACTACAATAGGGTGGGAATTTCCAGGTAAAAGGGTTGATTTATGACATGTTCCAAGTAATATGGCCATGGACTGTATAAACCGTCGAATTTGATAAAAAAATTTTTAGATGTCTTAATTAAGGAAAGTATTATTAAGTGCTATCCTGCCACCTAATACCTTGTGTGTAATTCCTAAAGTATTTTTCTGCTACCTCCTTTTCTAATATTTTCCCATTTTTTCGACACTATAGCGTTTTAGGTTGTGCAGTGATAATGTTGTACAACCTATTTATTCTGAGTAGTAAATTATTGAATCCTTACTTATTGTTAGAGCAGTGGTAAGTTTAAATTAGATCTTTTGAAAATCATACTTTGATATCTGAATTTTTTATTTGGGGTGGAAAGGAATAGTAGGAAACCATTAGAGCATGTTATTTTTTACTGGCGGAATCCATATGGAATCTAGAATTTTGAAACTAATTAATTAATAAAGATTATATGTTGACAGATTATTTACTAATAATGCACAAATATTTTCCTTCGTCAAATATAATTGACATCTTCACTATAAATACTGTGTACGTACATACATACATCTCAGGCTGCCTAATGTCGCCTTTCACAGTTTCTATAGGTACAAATATACGAAAGCCTCAATTGTATTACGCCTACATACATTAAAGACATGGTTCTGTATTCTGAGTAACCTCTCCATTCAGAAATTTGGCGGATTTGCATAATAAGTGGTCTATAAATATTTCAAAATTACGCATAATGCCGGCTGGAGGTTCTCGTTAAACCTTATGATTTTTTTCCATTAAGAATGTGAGCTCGTTAGTTCTTTGCCAACCTAAATAAATTACGATCTTTCGCAACCTAAATAAATTACGATCTTTTCCATATTATGTGTCCTTTACAAACGATCTAATATTTCTATGCATTAATACACGCATATGAGTATTTCGTATGCGTAATATTTGCAGTAATACGAGGAGCGCACTGTATATTTGTGAACATGGCAACACTCACAGTAATTGTGAAAAAAATTGTGGTTAGTTTAATGTAGCAAGTGTTTGTGAATAAGTCGCAGTTTATTTGAATTCGATATCATTTTTCAAAAAGCTTACAGAATTTTTTTAAAAGTTAAACGGCCAGTGTGAAATGGAAGTGACCCGAGAACATTTTCGTGCAATAATTTTGTATGATTTTCGTTCAGGTTTAACCTTTAATGAATCATTTGCTTGTTTGCAAAATGCGTTTCCTAGAGAAACCCCAAGTCGAACGACCGTGTTTAACTGGTTCAAAGAATTCCAACGGGGAAGATCATCTCTTGAGGATGAAAATCGTGAAGGTCGTCCTGTTTCAGCAACAACTTCAAGTCAGATTGATGCCGTTCGTCGCATGAAGGAGATCGTCGTGTGACCTACAGTGAAATTCGGGCAACTCTTAGCATTAGAACGACTGCAATTCAGACAATTCTTCACACACATTTAAATGTAAAAAAAGTGTGTTGTCGTTGGATACCACATTGTTTAATAGCTGAGCAAAAAAAAAGCAAGGGTCGACTGGTGCTTAGAAATCCTTGAACGTTATCATGAAGGTACGGCAAAGGCCGTTTATAATATCGTTACAGGTGATGAAACATGGATCTATTGATGACATGATCCATTAACAAAGCAGCAATCTACCCAATGGATGTTTCAAAATGAAGTGCGACCCACAAAAATAAAACAATCACGAAGTTGTGCTAAATAATTGCCTCTTTCTTCAGTCGTATTGGTTACATTTGCTCTGTTCTTCTAGAGAATAGGAAAGCAGTTAATGGAAAATAGGATACCACCATTTGCTTGCCTACATTGTTATCAAAAGTTCAGAAAAAACAAATTGTGTTACACCATGACAACGCTCCTGCATACTCTGCCAAGTTGACAACAGGGTTTCTTCGCTCTGCTGGGATAAAATTAATGTCACATCCACCTTATAGCCCAGATTTAGCTCCGTATGATTTCTTCCTCTCTCCAACTATTAAGAAGAAATTACGTAGAATCCATTGTTTAACACTACAGGAAGCTGTTAGTGCATTTGAAGAGCCATGTTAGTGTAGTGTCCAAGGAAACCTGAGCTACCTGTTTTGCAGAGTGGTTTGAGAGGATGTCGAAATGCGTTAAATGTAAAGGAGAGTACTTTGAAAACGAATAAATATTGTTCGTTTTTATATTTTTTGTTCTTATACTGTATACAGAAACACAGTGTGCCTCTCAAATAATTATATATATATATATATATACAATTATTTGTGCTGTATTGCATTTTCGTCTTATCTGCAGTTTATATCAAATTGAAAATTGAAGATATAAAAAAATGCAATTGCCTCCTTTCAGGACTCGAGGGAAATAGAGTAGAGGTGTAGCCGGATCAGCATAGAGAAATGCCTCCCAAAAAAAAGTTTCCGACTATAATATAGAATGTTTGTAATATAACCATATGGATATGTATGTATTGTATATTGCATATACACAGTGAATTTAACTTTTTTTTTCAAAAGTAGTTCACAGGTTTAATGAAAACCTACTTTAAAATTTTATAGCAGTTTCCATTTCATTTGATTTACTGTAGGAATATGTTTAAACAGAATGTTTGCCACGTTATACTTTTATTCCAAACACTTACAATCGCCACAGCACTAAACATTTTATATTAAATTGCCAATCGTATAATGAAAAAATTGAAACCATGAAATGCAACCAAAAGCATACAATAAAAGTTCAAAAGAAAGAAAAAACCATAGAAATGACAAACACACCATATACCATATATAGGTAATTTATATTAATAAATAAAAATTGCAAAATTAGAAAGAAACAAATGAAATAGAAAAATTTCTTGGAGAAAATCATCTTTGCAAATGGAAAGACATTCAAATCTGACCAAAACACCTTCAAATTTGCTGTATTCAAATCATCCTAGATTTTGTTACCTTTATTTGAAGAGTGATCAAAAACAAACAATCATATTAAACTAATACCGACACAATTTTGTGTGTAAAAGGGTAAAAGTTATCATTCCTTTGTTTCAACTAAGATAAGTTTCGATATTATTAAGTAGGTATTTATTAACTAATAGAAAAATTATTACTGATATTGGGCTGTTTTTGTTATTATATAGAAAAAGGAAAATACATCACCATGCGGTTTTCGTCACTACTTTAGTCTGTCCAAACTCTTCAAACACAACTAAGAAAAGCATATTATTACATTTTAATTTTTAGAGCTCAATTATCTCTAAAAATTAAACTCGTACAGTTGGGAATAACGCCATCTGATACATTTCTTAAACATTAACGGGTGGCACAAATTGCGGCGTTTAAAACAGCACTGAATGCCCTTTCAAACAAGTCCATATTTCTTTAATTAGGGTAAAAACTGCGGAAGTTATAGCAGGTTTAGTTTGACATAATTCGGCGACGCCTACTACACTTATTATTCACAATATGACAAAACGTCTTTAGAAAAGTGGTGCGTAATTAACTAAGCTTTTTAATAAAGCGTTTAAAATCATAGTTAATCCTGGAACTTTTGCCGATTTAAAATTTACTGTTGATCCTAGCAACTGCGCTCCCTAGCTCTCATGTTTGGAATTTAGAAATATTTTAATTAAATTTCTCTTTCCCACATGGTTATGAAATGTTTTTTTCCCATCACTATCACTATTGTAGTTTCCAAGATATCGCTGGTCCCTCTTAGGGGGACACGCTGTATATTAAATATCGTTCGTAATGTAATCGTCTTGTAGGTTAGTAAATTTTATTATTGTTTGGTTGTTAGTGGCGTCATATATCATAGAGTACACTAGTTTGAGTCTTCTAGTTGCGTCACTATATGGATTGCATTACGCTACTTTTAAAAATAAGAATATTCGTTAGAAATTCATCATCAAATTATATTTCAAAAAGAATTATCGAAATTTGATGTGTCTGAAACAATCGCTATTGCGATTAAAATAAAGGAGTAAAGGGACTCTATTTAATTTCTAACTTTGAGTTATTTCTAACTTTGAGTGAAGATTCTCAACCAGGTAACACGTATTTCCCAGTTTCTAAGTGTTTAACGTTTGAATCGTACCATAAATACGAGGTAAAAATAAAGTTTGGTGGATGAAAAATAGGCAGGTTTCCTGTAGAGATCATATAAACATAGTGTTTATATGAAATCATCATAATTCCAAGTTAGTTTTCACTTTTCAGTTTTAATACTCGTTAAATTTCATTAATTGATCTCTAATTTAATTGCCGAAAGAGTGTTTAGAATACTCCCGAACCTCAGATCATATAATTTAATTTTTTTTATATAATTTCCCACATATAAGACATTTCACAAGACAAGAGAACATCATAATTTAAGTTTCTAAAATCTCTGTACAACTTAAAACTAGATCTCGTAGAGGGTGCAGCAACCATTAAATTACATTCAGTTAATTCATGGTCAGAAATTCCAGGAAAATGCATTAGCGGGCAAAGAATATTCAGATTATCATATAACAAAACTAATTCAGTCAAAGTATTTGTATCTCTGGTTACACCTGTAGAGTCATTAATCAATTGTCTATAAATTAAACTATCGCATAAACTAATAAGTCCCTCTGAATTTTTATTACCAAATGAAGTACGTATTTTTCCAAATTATGTTTTATTTAAGGGAGGAAAAGTAATCTGTGTGAAAGCTATGAAAGCAAAAGGGAATGAACAGTGAACGAATATTTATTTGGGATGAATGTCGGCTCATGGTCCCGGAGATTTGGTAATGATATACGAGGATGGTATGATAAATACCCAGGTTAAGAAAGGCAGCACAATTGTTGCATTCAGTAAATTTATTTGTCGACATAATCTCCTTGTGGCTCTAAACACTCTATACTTATGAATACGTGATATGATGGAATGATGAAGCAATGTACAATAAATCCAACCCTTCACGACCAACTGTGAACCGTCGATGGCACAGGATATATCAGCTAAAGGAATACAGAGGTAGCTTCCGTAACTATTTTTCCGCAAGGAACGTCCACAGATATTAAACAGTGAGTGCGGAGGACTTTCATTTCCACGTCTCACGCTTTCTTCAATATTATCTACGTGCATGTCGGGATGTTCGGCAGAGTCACTGACGCGGCACGAACGTTTCAAATGTCCCCATATAAAAGATTATGCACATGTTGTGAATTGAAAAATATATGAGACGCGTGAATACGGAATACGAAATGCACAATTCCGGAAACATGTTTTGCATTTACGATAAACTTTACTTTCTGAGCTGCCTACGACATTTAATATTACTTCATATGAAAACGAAAAAAAGAAAAAATAGGAATAGCAATATTCATTTCAAGAAAATAAACTTACTGTTATTATTTGGGTAAATTTTTGTAGTTTATAAGAAGAACTTTAGAATGGGCTTTGACATAAGAATGTTTAATTCTAGTAATGTCATGAAAATCGAAGATCCTTGAGGTAAAATATTTAGGAAATTAAGAACATTTTCTAAAATTCTCAATTTACTAATCTTAAATATAAAATAAATTACAAACACACAAAGTCGTTCCAGTTTTATTTTGGCGATCGTATATACGTTCATTTCCTTTACTATTTCATTAAAATAAAAATGTCAGCGGACTACTGATTCCCATACAATAAAAAATCGAAAAATCACTTTACAAAATATACATAAAAATTGATTATGATAGGGAAATTTTAAATACAAAGAAATATATGAAGATATGCAATATCAAATTAACTTTTCAACTGTCAAGTATGTAACCTACTCAAAGATTCCTCAGGTATTTCGAAAAAGAAGCCAGGCTGGTTTTCAGAAATACTCTCTCTAAGGGTATGGCCTAGCTGGCAAACCAGTTACGAGGGATACCCTTTAAGCTTTTACAAAAACAATGAAAGATTAATACAAATCATTTTATTGTTTTTCAAAATATTCGCCATTAAGGTTTATAGATTTTTGCCTGCGCTCAAACCAATTCCTCAAACATTTTTCCACTCTGAAAGTAGTATCTCCAAAACATGGTTCCTGAAGGCTTCAACAGCTTTTTGATAAAAATCGCTGCCTACGCATTTTTGTTTGAGGTTCGGGCGCAAAATATACGAATATGGCAAGTGAGACATGAATTCCATGTTTGTCTCCTTCAAATAATCAATTGTTTGACGTGCTGTGAGAGCTGGCGTTGTCATGATGAAGGATGATTCAACGTTGTCGATTGTTTTCCCGATTTCATCGATGACTTCTGGCAAACAAATTGTTGTTTACCATTCAGCATTAACTGTTCTTCGATCTTCCAAAGCAATGCTTACGACATGTCCGATACAACGAAAGAAACAAGCAATTACTTTCTTGGAAGTGCTTCGTGAACGAACAACTTTTGTTGGATTCGGCTCAGCTGGGATCACCCAAACTGTTGATTGTTGCTTAGTTTCCGGCTTGTATGAATCCATCAGGAACAAGTCGTTTCAACATCTAAATGTTCATGCAAAATCGAATGTACTGCAGTCTTCAATACGCCTAAGGATGCCTCTATTTCGCGGTAAGTCATATGCCGATCATCTTCAATTATGTTGCGCAAACCACCGATGTTTTTTTGATGAAAGCACGACTAGGACAAAATTTTGCGAAACACTTGTAAACAGTCTTTTTTGATGGTATTTCATTACCAAAAGCTGAACGAAGCGATGCGGGGCATCGTTGTTGTGTTAGACCTTTACTAAAATCGTAAGAAATCATCCAACGAAAACCTTCACGTGATATTTCCATTTTTGTTTCAATTGCTTTCTTTAAACGCTAACTGTAAACAAACTGCTTAGCCAATTCCTGTGCTATCACTGCTTCAACAATAACAAATATCAACTTTTACGAAAATAATAATGTCAAATGTCAGTAGCGCCGTATAGTGGTTTTTTTTTTTTGTAAAAACTTAAGATGCTATACCCACGTACCATCTCGAGTCACCATTCGTATGTAGAATAGTGACAATAATATCTAAGCTCATGTGAAAATTACCACATGACTCAGTCGATTTGTGTTTCTTTCGTGTCAATTTTAGTCTGCTTTACAGGTTCAAAATGCATATTCGTACAATTCCTATGAGAAAACCCATGGACGTATTTTTGCCGCGACAATAATAACGGAAGCTGTCAAACTAAATAAGGCAAAGAGTATCATACGAAAAGCTACATAAATTAATCAAGATTTTTTTACTTCATCTTCTTAACCGAGGAATTTTTGAAAATGAATATAGACTGTACTGAGTGCAAATTCTTATTCGCTAAAGTTCGAACATACATAAAAATTTGAAGTTAATTCTAACATTTTTTCAACTCTCTTTAGGTATTCCCCCAAGTCCATACGTTCCTGATGGTAAAGAGTGGAGTTAATATAGTATTCAGAAATGATGAATTTATAATCATTGTGGTAGTTATATATTCCTCCGAAGGTAGTGGTTTATATATCTGAAGGGGTTAAAATTATTCAAAAAAGTGCTATTGTAGAACTATTTGTCGTTCACGACTAAATTAATAGCTTATCAAGCTTCAGTTATTGTAAAGATGTCATCATGAACGTTTCAATAACTACATAAATAAGAACAATAACACAAATAAAAATTTCTCGCAGTAAAAAGGAAACGGTGTTACATTTTCGCCGTAATAATGTAAATATACCCCACAGTTTAGTAAAATCGTCACCTACTTTATAATAATAATAATAGCCTTTATTTCCTTACAGTTATAAACAAAAAAAAAAAAAACAATTAACAGGCAAACAACTAACAAGCAAAGGCAGCCAAGCGGTCACCTCCGATTTTGATAAAATTTGGTAGGAATGTAGAACACCGCAAAATATTTGACACGTATTTTTTTTTAGCGCCCCGTTTATATCTCAGGAACGAGAAGAGATATTGAGATCGGGTAAATACCAAAGTGTTTCTTGTTACTAGTTCTACATTTTATGTTAATGAAAGAACAGTGGCGCACCCACGGGGTCGTTAGGGGGTTAAAAAATATCATTTTTTTATCGCCCCTGCTCTTGTATGATATAAATTTATTTTTTCTTTTTTTATCATTAAACTACATGAAAAAATAAAAGTTACCTGTTTTTGGATTTTTTTATGAATGTCCATTGTAGGGAAGTTATAGCCATTTTTATGTACCCCTAGCGAAGACTAGTTTTCTTTATGTTTCTAGAATTAATTTCGCATTGTATTTCAGCTTAAAATTGTTTGTTTATTAGAATATAACAAAGTAATATGATACATACGAACTTGCTAATGCTTATAAATGTCCGTCCTGTACTGTACGGTTTTGTTATCAAAGAGTAAACATACTTCGTAGGTATCGAGAATGTTATCTTAATGCGTTATATATATACTGAACGTTTTGACAATATTAACAGGTCTAATAAATAACCAATACCAGGGTTATGTACCTGCATCTACAAAAAATGGTGCCCAAGAGGCACTCGCACAAACAGTGTTTGACATCATTGTGAGTGGCTGTAGCGATCCCACTTACGACACGGAACAAACTACCACCCTGGATTTCGATTCACAATCCGACTTTCCTGGACCACAGCTAGTAGATATTGAGGAAGACGACAGAGTAAATTATGACATCGAAGAAGAGATGTCTAGCGTTGAAGTAGAGCAGGAACGTACTGATACTGATTTAACTTATAAACAAAAAGCTGTTGAATATTGGAAAAGTGGAAAGAAAGGACGGCTTTCTTTAAAAAATGTTCAACATCGATTTAATAAGGTTGCGGGTAACCTTACTTCTAACCTGGCGCGAAGCGCTCTATGCCAGGCTTATCTGTAGCAGTTAATATTTTATATTTTGTGTAGTTAGTAACCTGCTAACATATTTCGTAGTTAGAAATTCACCTTAACCGAGTTAAGATAACATCATTCAGTTCGTAATTGTTATACCGCTATTGATTTGGCGGATTTTCTTCTGGGCGGTAAGAATTTAATAGTGGAGGAGGGTGTAGGATTATAGTTTATAATTTCCGTTCGTCATTGTACACCTAGAAACTAATGAGGTGAAATGTATGAGAACGTGTTTTTTGTGAGAGTAAAATATCAAAATAAGAAGAAGTGGTTTAAGATAACTGCCATCTGCCTTTCATTATTCCTAAACCGTTCAAAGTAAGAACGAAAACTTATGAATAAATTCACGTAATAAAACAATATTCCTGCCCCTGTTGCCGGTATCCTCCTCCTTTAATTAAGAACATATTAATGATGACAACAATTTGCGACATCTGATACAAACATTCTATCTTTATTTCTAAGAGAGGACAGCCCTGGGAGAAATAAAGCACCTTTACGTTGCATTCTGATGAAAAATTTGTACATTGGAACAATAATATTTTACACCGCAATGGAATCTGAAATAGAGAATTTTCCTGCAGTAGCGGAAATATTTTAGCACAAACTGAAGAATTTGTTGGTAAATTCTAATATCCAAGTAGATATATTTCAGTGGGCAGATAAAAATGCTAGTTACAGTCCCTGGCCATATTACTTGAAACATGTCATAAATCAACCCTTTTACCTGGAAATTCCCATCCTATTATAGTGATATTCTTTTGCTTTGGATCCGATCGTTTATAAGGGGACTAGATTATTGTATCAATAAATAAAAGTACCAGAGAAATGATATTTAGAAGAGTAAAGTACGTATATATAAATATTTCACATACATTTAGCGAGTTCACAGTTTAGAGAATGCATCGATATTTTTTAAAATATTTCGTCATAACCGTATAGAAGCTAAGTTGTGGAGTATCGTTAAGTGTTTTGTGTTGATATATCGTTATTTCAAAGGTAAAATTGTTATTCTATCTCTCTCTTAAAAATTAATTATTTGGAATTTGAAAAAAATTTAAATATTTGGGGTTTTTTGTAGAAAATGCCCGGGAAAGATCTAACAAGTGAACAAAAAGCCGCAATACAAGCTCTTCTATAATCAAACAAACACTCACAACGAGAAATTGCAAATTACAGAATGTATCTCCTTCTTCTGTATCGCGTTTAGCTAGAAACTTAAACGAAGGAGCTAGCACATCGACACAAAGACGGGCAAAGTGCGGTCGGAAAAGAAAAACTTCGAAGAGATCTGACCGTGAAATTGTTCATCAGGCTTTGAGCAATAGATTTGCTACAATTAAAATGATTCAAAAAAATTTACAAGAGAGAGGAATAGAGATTTCGAGCAGAACTGTCAGACGCCGATTGCGCGAAAATCGCCTAATGGGGCGAAGATCTGTAAAAAAGCCGCGTTTAACAGAAAAAATGAAATCTGCTCGTCTCAACTTTGCAAGAGAATATCGACATTTCACAGACGAGAATTGGAAAAAGGTGAATAACTTAACAACATGATTTTTACTGAATTAATGTTTGCATTATTTAATAGGTTTTCTTTAGTGACAAGTGCTCGCTCTGTGTGTTAGTGCAGCGAGCACAATTTGTTCGTAGACGACTTGGCGAACGTCTCACAGAGTCCACGGTTCTTCGAACTGTAAAACACCCTCCGCAGGTAAGAATTTGGGGAGTGATTAGTGGAGACGGACCCGGCCCTTGGTATTTTGTAGAAGGTACAATGCGTGAAGAGCTGTACATAAATGTGTTAAAAAACACGTTATTACCGTATTTTAAGCCAGGACGTCGCATACCAACCGGGCGTATATTTATGCAAGATAATGCTCCTTGCCATGTGGCAAAAAGTTAAGAAATTCTTTGAAGACAATCACATACCTCTTCTACGTTGGCCCGGGAATTCACCGGACCTCAATCCCATCGAGAACGTATGGAATCGACTAAAAAGTAAGGTATATGAAAGAGAAAACCCTACAAAGGAAATATTAATAAAGAATATAAAGGATGTATGGGAGAACGATGAAGATATAAAAGAGACAATCATATCTTGCATTGAAAGTATGCCCCGAAGAATTAAGGGAGTTATTACAAATCATGGGTTATGGACTAAATATTAATTACTTATTTAATATTTACATATGTTACATATTTTTAAAATATATTTTATAAATAAAAAATATAATACATGTATAGTTTATATTTTATTATGAAGAAACTACAAAATATTGAGTGTTTCAAGTAATTTGGCCAGGGACTGTACAACAACAGACTACGAAATATATCATCTCAACAGATTTCTAAAAATTTATAAACTTGCACAAGACGCTGTTATCTGACAGGAACAGAGCTTGACACCCCGACATAAACTTAATTAATTAAAAATGAAAATGACCAACAGAAACCACATTTTGCACTACCCGAGGGTATTGCTTACCGTCTCTTCTCTAATTAACTTAAATCATTAATGGATGTGGGCAGATGCTTCGCCGGTATAATATGGAAGTTTTTCAAAGAGGCAGATAGACGGAAAACGTTAACGTTATGAATGGAATAATTTTCATACTTCACTTCACTCGCTTATTCGCATTTTTCACGTTGAAATTATTCGCTTTGAATCGTGCCTGGCATTGACATACGGCGCGAATAAATATTTATCACCCGGCTAATGGCTCACGTCTGATTTTTTGTATGCAGTTCTCGCATGGAAACGTTCAATTACTTTATTACCGCCTGTGAATTTTCCCTTTATGTAAAAATCTTGATTGCCTTTTTATTATGTGCTGATAGGATAGAGAACTTTTCGTTGAAAAATAGAACAGACTACTCTAATACACAAATTTAAGTTTTGGAAAAGCAAAGATACCTTCTTGTTTGTAATTAAAACCAGGCCGTACCCCACAATTTAGGGTGGTCCTTATTTTTCAACTTTCTAAAAGTTTTGCACCCGCCCCCCCATCTTGTTTTAATCAACAAAAAAAAGCGAATTGTGCAAATTTTCTGTTCAATCCGAAAACTGCGAGGCGACCCTCATCGACCAATGCCTGAAAAATGTCTAAGCAAATATGTGTCGTATTGACACCGAAGAAAGGTTTTTCTGTTTTGACATTCGTTAACACTTCGGTAATTGTTTTCCGCATATCACATTGTGAGGTTCCAGTCTAATTTAATTAAACAGCTCCGATTTAATTCACACATAGAACTTCAGATGAGTAAAGATCAATTGAAACGACGTTAGTAATTATTGACATTTTTAAGTTAACTCAAAAAAGGGGTACCTAAAAATAAATAACCAAAGGTGATGCTAATACAGCTCACGGCATTGATATCATCTCGGGACACTAGTAGCCTAGGACCTGCTTGAGAGTTGGTTCGGAAACTGTACCCGGCTTTTATCGCTGCTTGTTAGACGGCAGGCGTGTATCGCTTGGCATTAGATGGCGCTGAAACGTATATTGGTTGTTGTTTTGCAGGATAGTGATATAAGCCAAGGGTGTGGTAGAGAAGCTCTCGAAGCAACGCTGATGACGCTAGGTAGGCAGTAACATGTCCATTGGTTAGTGCTTTCTCTCCTCACATTGTTTTTGCCGTGAGTGATTCCATCAGTACCATGAGCTATATTAGCATCGCCTTTGGTTACACGGTTCTATTAAGAAAGTATATTTCCGGTGATGAGGTGTAAAGTTTGGTTTCAATACTGAACTTTCTGTATATTTCAAAAGTGTTCTGATACCATGTCTGCATAGAACCAAGTAAGCAATTTAAACTCGTAAAAATTCACGGAAAAATGTATTTGCATTTCGGGTTTTGTTAAGGAGATAGATATCTCTATATTCAGGCTACTAAAGACAACATTATAAATATCTTGAAATTTGTTGGAAATAAAAAGATGAACCCATATTACATTGATTCATTTTTGTCAATTTGTCAATTCCAGAAGGTTAGGACAACTTGTATACTCTTATTTTATAATTATAATATATTATAATATAAATGGAATATTCTTATTTTATCCCACATATATCTCTGTCTAAAATACTGTCTAAAACATGTTTCATATGTATGGCGTGTATGTATTTCCTTTCATCTAAACATGTTCACGAAAGAAAGTTTATTACTTCCATAGAAAATGTCTGTTGACAGAGATTATATTGCACCGAGACCAACACGAGCTCCAAGGGCTCGTACTAAATTTACCACACTAGAGCAATATATTTTTTGCAGCACTATATAAGTCGAACACTAGGGAATGAAAACAGTGCGGGTTTTTGTATGAAGTAGAACACGAAAGCAAAAGTTTATCAATTTAAAAATTAAACAAAATCGAAATCTGATTTAATTATTAAACTGGCATATCTGTTAAAATGGTTTTTACTATCAAACGCAATACATTTACTGTAGCGCTTTTTTAAAGGGAATTCCAAAAGTGAAGCACAAAATGAAAATAGTAATTAGATTTATTTACAGCGTGTGGCCTGTAATCAATTTATTGAAATTTCTTCTATAATACACGGTTTTTTCTCATGCAGGACTGGCAGAAATATTCAGTGATTTTAAGCGATTAAAACCAATAACTAACACAAAATGAGAATAGGTAGAAAATATGTAAACAAACGTAAAATTAATAAAAAGAACATGTTAATGTTTACAACTGGATAACAACGCCTTTATTTGTTATGACATTCGAAATTTTACGGTAAATAGTATTAACTAAACCTTAGCAAAATTGTGGTGTAAACGAATCCCATATTTCCTAAAGTTATTTCTTCAATCCAGGGATTGCTCTAACAGGATGTTTCCGTAGCACCGTTTTCATCTCTTGCCACAAAGCTTAGCAATCTAAACTTTGTCTCGATTTGTCTTCATATGTGATGTGTTGTTGTCTTCCATCCATTTTAGGGCTTTTTTGAGATGTGGCATGTTGCGCCGTCCTGCTGGAACAGAAAATCTTGTCCTGATATATTCTTCCACGACCGGTATAAACGATTCTTCTAAAACGTCTAAGTATTTATTTGTGTCCACAGTTTCTTCAATGAAATGAAGTTTTCCTATCCTCCTATCTGGATGACATGCAGCCCCACACTGAAAGAAATCCACTGTATTACATAGGATAATTACATCACTTTTAGTGTAACAATCCATCGTATTTGATGTAAATTTTTTTCAGATCATTCTGGTGAAAATAATACCATCTGCAATGTAAGTTGTTTCGCAAAATGATGTACAAAATCATGTTGATGTAACAATACATCGTAAGGTGTATTGTTACATTAATAGAAGTAAATTAAAATAAAAGACCTGAATGAATGAAAAACATGTTACCTTTTTGCAGACTTTGGTGTAACATCACCCGTTTGACAGCACGGTTACCGACTTACGGAGTACGTATCCGATCCAAAACGTACGAAAAGTAACAGTTTACAGTAGAATGTATTATTACAACTAGAAGTACATTGCACTTTTCCTATACTAGTGAACATTACACTAAGATGTAATAAAACTACCCTAATTTATGGCAATAAATAATCAACGATAATGGCTGTGAAACCGCGAATTTCTTTTTCAGTGCAGACCATAGCTGATACAAGAAATCTTGCCTTTCTTTTGAGACAATCAGGATGGAACCCTCGCGTCTTTTTTGCAAAAACTACTATCTTCAATGCACACTTCAAATTGGGCCTCAGCGCATCATTGTATTGCATGCCATTGCTGAGGTGTACAATTCTTGTAATTTTCTTTCGCCCATCTTATTCTGTTTTCCTTTTGCCATAGCGTTAAAAGCAGCTTTTCTTTGGCCTAAAACGACATTGCCAGTTTGAAGAAAAATGTTTTAGAAAAATATATTTTTTCTGTTTCTACTTCATTTTCTTAAAATCAAAAAAATTACCTTATAAGTGACAGGCGCTAGCTAATGAACTTCCCTGTGACACACAGTTCTCGAAATTTACTTTCCAATAGGATCACTCCACAGAGTACTTAACCGAATGCCAGTTTTTCTCAATAATTCTTCTTAATGCTCTTCTATCGGCATTTGTAATTTTACTTTTTTCACATATCGTGACTTCACGACGACTGTCTCAGTAGTTTTATTTCTTCTAACTATATCTCTTACACTATACTGCTATAATTTTAATAAACCAATTTCCGAGTTTGGTTTTCCAGAACTGGAGAATCTGATAATTGACGAACGAATCTTCCAATCGAAAACCTTTCCTCTGTCCATTTTTCAGAACACAACCAGCTTCAAAATACATAAAATGCTTTCTGACAATTACTAGCAATTGTCTAAACGTTCTTTTTTCAAATCCACCTGTAATTATAAGCTTACATTGTTGTAAAATAAAAATGGGTTGATTATTGAAAATAATGTTTTTTTTTGAGAATTTTGATTTTAAAGACGAAACGGTGAAGTTGCATATTATTAAATATGCCCTGTTCATTAATTTGGGACCTAAGAAAATAACGGTAACGTTTATTGTTTTTGATGGTGTCCAAAAACACTAAGATTTCATTAGATGACCCAACTGAAACGACAAGGGGCTCGTAGTATACAGCGTGTTCAGCGAAGAACGGGACAACGCGATATCTCTTGAACGAATGCAGATTTTAAAATTCTGAAAACTTTGTTATAAATATCCGTTAAGAGCACATATTTCATCGTAAACATTCTTAAATTAAATTCGTCACCGTCAGGTGACGCTACCTAACTTTTTTTTAATGGAATACGCTACCCTTTATTCGATTTTTTGCAATATGCCGCTCATTTGTGATAACTTTCCATGTAACTACTACTAACCTATCTGGTTTAGTTGCCGAGAAAATAATTTTTATAAATCTAAGATGAAGACATACCTAGGTATCTACATCATCACAAATGCTTATAAAACTCGAATGAATGAAGATAAATTTGATAAACTTATAAACTTTATATCAAATCAATAATAACAGATTGTATTTTGTAGATGTAATACAGCTAATTCCTAAACAATACGACAATGTCGTTCAATAAATTGAAAAGCTGTTAATCATGCATAGTTGCAAAGATTAATTTATCAAAAATTATCAGACATCCATGAAAACAAAACACATCAAAGTGTGTGTAAGTTTGAAAATCGTTGACGTTTTCGGGCCGTGACTGTTAACACCATATTTTCAAAAGCAAAATACAAGAGCCGCGCAAGCATTATACTTTAAGAAAATATTGGTCATTTTCCTGTAGGTAAATGTGAAAGTCGAAGAAAAACAGTAACAAATGAAGCTAACGGAACGGATGTATTAGCAAGTATTGCTTACAATCCTCACACGTCTATAAGATCTATTACTGAAGAATGTGCTGTATCAGTTGTTTCAGTTCATAAAATATTAAAATCTGATAAACACAAACCATTTAAAATTGTTTTCGTTTGTCTTTTGAATTTTAAAATTTTTGATAGATCAATCTTTGCTTAATATCTCTACAGAATACAGTCTGTTACATCTTCGTGTAATTTTTTTCCCGAAAGGTACAACAGATGCGTTGATAGCAGTTATATGGAATCGCAGATTTCGAAAATCGGATAAAAAGTAGTGTATTCCATTTAAAAAGGAATTATCGCAAAATATGTGCCCCTATCGTATATTTACAGCAGTTTTCAAAATTTTGAAATCTTCATTCGTTCCTGAGATATCACGTTGTCCTATTCCACGCTGAACACGCTGTATACAGTAGACAATTGCAAAAGCTTTTTTGTACTATGTTGTTACAACGTGAGGATTCAACCCACGTTCCTTGGTTAAACAAGAAGTATTTTCTAAAGGTTATACTATCCTGCTTAGTCAAAGCGCCGTACCTACAGTCTGACCCATTTGAAATGAGATCACCCGTGTAGAACCTATATTTTATATTAAAATGAAACCAATTTTTTTTAATACATACAGCATCAAAACGTCTATTTCCACACAAAATTTCAGAAGTTCATCTAAATTGTTAAGGCACACTATGATTATTTTTCGTAGTCGAGAATAGCAAAATTTTATTAGCGATTTTTTTATTAAAAAATTAACCGCAGCACTGAATTCAAAAGTTATGAATCGTTTTTCAAATTTTACCGAACGTTATTTTATAAATCCGCTTTTTACAGCATCTTTTGACCAAGGCAGATCAACATTTATAAGAAAACAACTAAAAATTCACGAAACATTATTAGATACCATAAAATTGCAGATAACCATTTTTTAAAGATCTAGCTACAATTAATAAAGTGAATATAGTAGTACGAGGCAGGCGCCATAAATTCTCGGCCTGATATAGAAAAAACAAAGTTGGTGAAATATAACAATTTTTATTTTTCAATATAATCTCCCCTTCAATACATTTATTACAATGAAAGTTTTTCCCTCAAAATGTATTACAGCTTCTTACAACTTACCATCGTCCTTAAGCCTACTTTTACACGAACGACACCGTCGTGGTCGTATACCACGACCACGACACGAAAATGTCGTTCGTGCGAAAATAGGCTTAAGCGACGCCCCCTTGGATAGATGATCATAATACAGAACCTTGTTGTATCTCCTGCGACAATGAACTCCAAAATCAGTTTCGGGTCGTCTTCACACATGTTTAAAAACGAGCGCGCACATTCGACCCGACGCCGACGTTCACGTTGGAAAGCAGAAAGAAGATGCGGTACCCATCTTGCACTAATCTTATTCATACCCAAATGGCTATGGAGAATTCGGCGAATACTTGTTTCAGAAATGTTAGACAACACTGCTAATTCCTTCACTTTCAAACCGTTATATGCTAATACCATTTATTCAATAATTGAAACGTTTTGACGCGTTATCAGTAGAGTTGCCCACTACCGCCAACGGGCAGTGGCGGAGGTTCGATACAACCCTCAGTATAACTACGAATCTCGACCAGATCTGTTGTGTATACATTTACGCTGCCGTAAGTACTGTTTCGTAGTTCTACGTTTATTTTAAAAATGTTGCATACATCGCGAAAACGACCAATGTTGGACAAAGTTACAGAATTTATAGCAGAAATGCCTGACCTAAATTATGATGGCGTTAAAATTCAATGTGTCGTTTGTAATATCCCTTCAATGTGTTGGTCCAAAAGGGATTGTCTACGTTACGTAAATAGTAAACAGCATTCTTAAAAAAAAAAATTGCACACGACACGATGACAAATTTAAATTTCATTTATGTGTTACCTTTATTGCATGTAATCTACCGTTTAATTTACTAGACAAGGAAGCATATGTCTGCTTTTGGAATAAATATTCGGACTGCAAATTACCAAGTCGGGCATCATTACAAATTTAAAAACTATCCAGAACAATTACTTCGGACTAGTGGAGACAATAGAAAAATTACAAAATCCTTCGGTGTCGTTAGTGGAATCTCTGCAAACAGTGCAACATGTTCACGCATAGCTATGCACGGTAGAAGACGTAAAAAATGTTTGTGTTCTAGAAAAGTTTGAAAGTGTTTTAGAGAAAGATTCTGATTTTGGCACATTAAGACAAATTTGTGAAGGTGTGTCAACAGAACCGTTAAGTTGTTCCAAAGATTATTTTAATTACGCAATATAACGTCACTAGATGTAGAACGTTCATTTTCTGCATATAAACACACTTTTTCGGAAGACGGTAAGTGTTTGAGCACGTATTATATTTTATTTCTGACCATTTATTTTGTGTAAACTTTTATGCGCCCGCCAGTGGCTGTTGGCGCAAATTGAACAACTCTAGTTATCAGTTCACTTGGCTGACTGGGGCGCTTATCATCATCAAGGGATTCTTGTCCCAATCAGAAACATTTTGCCTACTTTTTTGCAGTGGAATATGAAGGAGATAAATCACCATAAACGCTATCTAAACGTTGTTTAATGTGATCAGGTGCGTGTCCTTCTTTTGTTAAAAAATTAATGACCGCGCGGTACTCAATTTTCGTTACCTGAGACATTTTCATGTACTAGACACGTTGTCTGGCTGGCTACTAAAAACTACTACTCTTCGAACCGTAATATTTATAGTGTAGGCCTCGCACATGTGCAACTATGACGCAACGGAGTTTGAACACGCCCAGTTTAAAGTGCAAGTTTTAATGAAATAAGTAATACCTACTAGCTACACTAGTTTCTTAAATAATCTCGCTTTACTTTTATTTAATGCATTTTTGTATTGCAGTATCTTAAAAAAATGTTTCAATTGTTAATAGTAATTATTCTTTCATTCAAAAAATACATGTAATTTAAGTAAAATCCAAAGTAGGCTATGACGCCGAAATTAATAATTTATAAATTAAATCAAATGCAAGCAGTGATATTGACAGTTGCTGCACAATTGTTCATTAACTTGAATTGATAGTTGAGAGATTGCAATATAGGTTTGATAATTGTTGAAGTAAATCTGAATAAGGAAGTGGATTTGTTTACTTAATTTTTAATTTTTTTTTTTTATTTTGGTCCACCATGTTCAGTAGATGTTGTAAGAAGCGGATTTATAAAATAATCCACTGTCAAGTTTGAAAAATCATTCTCTCATAGCTTTTTTATTAATAAATATATTTGAATGAAATTTTGGTTAACACCATTTTAGGACCTTCTGAATGTGGTGGAGCAGATTTTTCATAAAAAAATCGCTAATAAAATTTTGCTATTTTCGAGCCCGAAAAATAATCGTAGTATGCATTGAAAATTTAGGTGAACTTCTGAAATTGTGTGGAAGTAAATGTTTTGATCCACTATATATACAAAAAAATTGGTTTCATTTTAGTGTAAAGTATAGGTTCTAGAGGGCTGCTTCCATTTCAAATGGGTCACACTGGATATACAGAAGTCGTATCTAATGTTATGTTACGTTCAACGTTGTATTTACGACGACAACAACTTCTCTCGGTTGTCACTTCGGTACTGACCAAATGTCAGGCTAGCCACTCGTTGGCAACCAAATATCCCTCTTGCGGGGATAATGGGAAATTTCTTCGGTACCTTCCCCCCTCAGCCAACCGTCCTTGAGGCGAGGACGGTAGAATTGAATTATAAGTCCAGATAATGACGGGTGTGGGGTATCATGGACAAATCTACTCGTTTATTAAGTTTCTATTCAATTATTTCTTCCAAATTAATGTAAAAATCGTCTGGAATAAGCAACAGCGTAAATTGCAAAGCACAACAGATAATATGTCATCAATTAAATCTTCATCTGAAAGGTTTCTATAAATTAGCAGTGGATTTTCTATTTTAAAGCTTGTTGGTGACAGTTCGTACCACAGAATCATCAACAAACAACCTCCTGGTTAAGTCACTGCATTCGTTCTCGTATGCTAATATCATTTGATAGAAAGTCATCGAAAAGTTAGTTTCTATTTGGGTAAATTATCAAAAGTGGCTGTGAAAGAAAACAATCGCCGGTCTTTCGCGATTTAAAATAAAAGAAAGAGGAACGACGCCCTAAAATTATCATCAATCTTTATTCGGCCTTGGTTGAATCAAAGTTTGTATTGAATCCAATCCAAAGATAAGTGTTCGTGGTGTATTCAAAGTCATTATCAGAGAAGTAAATAGGGTTAAATATTCAGAGCAGGCAGTTCCTGTGGTGTGTATATAAACAGAGTGTTTATATACATTGGCGTCGTTCGAAAGTTTAAAGGTTAGTTAATTCTTAAAAATCTTAAAATTCGTTAATTTGATTTTACTTAAGTTGCAAATTCATTCAAAATTGCCGCAAGGGTATCTAGGGATACGCCCGAACCTACAAAAATCATTTATTAGAGTTAAATTAGAAAATTTAACAAAATTAGAGTAAAAACCCTGGGAAAGGTATTTCACTAGATACGGCTTTTTGGCTAAGCAGGGCATATGTATTCCATGAATTTTCAAAGCCGGAATATAAATCACTATTTAATTTTTGCAATACTTAATAACATATAAGGCAAATAGCAAAACATTTCCAACAGAATCGAACGAACTAATGTACCGATAATAATTCCCAGATACAATTATGTGTATGTATGTGTTGAGTTACGACGTAATTCAGTTCAGTCAGACGACTTGACAAAAGCGTCTCGCCATTGTATGGTGATATTAATCTCATTATAATAGCAACCATTGGTTTGAATAACAATGGGCTTTCGGAATACTTGGGCGCTATATATGCCGTTGAAGTGGTTGTCACACAAATACGCACCTGTATGGAAAGCCTCTTCCGATCACTTTTAGTACGGCATGTGAAATGATAAGCAGAAGGCAACACAGCAGCTGAGTTATACCAAATGTTATATCAATGTTTACAATTTATTATTCATCACCTATCGTAAGTTCTTCTTAGAGTAGAGCTTACATCTTACATTGGAATTCAAACAAGAATTTCAAAAAATATGCGAGTTCCTAAACAAAACCCAATATGTCAGGGAAGAGAAATCCGTGATGGTATAATCCCCGCTACATACAATACCCTCAGAAAGATTGGACGCAAGTAGGAATTTATTTGAATAACAAAAGGGATAAATGTTTTATAAAACTATTAATTCCTGTACGTGAATGCATAATCAGCTAATAGTTTGAGAAATTCTGACCTCTAGTATGAAAATGTTAGTACAAATTCTTACGTTGCCCCAATCTCGTAATGAGGGTATTTTATGCAGTGCGGAGTAGGTTAAAACATTCTATGAACGATTTTATATTGAACATTCACGTAATTGTAGAAGGCTGCGCCATCGTTAAAGAGTAATTTTCATTATATTTGAGTAACTTTATTTAGTAAAATATGCTTTAAAACTAGCAAAAATCTACAAAAAGTAGTCTAATTCCCAATAATTGAGTAAAGGAACATGCTGTTTTGATATTTAATAAGCATTATTTGACAATTGTAGGAGAATCAAATAAGTTAAGTAAATTATATTATATTTCCTGTATTTCTGCATTACATTTTTTAAAAATGTGTGAAATAGTAAGAATAAGGTGGTCCTCCTTTTTGATTTTACCTTCCTCTTCTTTAAATTTGGCCTACGAGCGCAGGCGTAATATTCTCATGCAGCCAACGCTCCGCTGTAAATGGCGAAAGCTATAAGAGATATGAAAACATGGAATAAATATTGTTATTTCGCTTACTCATTCTTTCGGCCATTATAATCATAAGAACATTGTAGAATTTGTAGAAGTTGCTAATATAAAATGTTTTAATTATTCAAGTAATTGTTGCAATTTGTGTAATCTAATCTAGTTACTATTAAATTACAAAAATTCGTTACATTAAGCATTTCAACAAGTACGATGCATACACTACACAACATTTTTCTAAAAAATATGCAAGTTTATTGTAGCAAACTGTGCAAGTTTTGCGTAACTCTTGTTTTTTACAATATTGTTTTACTAACCGCTACAAATTATGCGCGTCGCTGATTCTATAATAATTTGTAATGGCGGTTGCAATAATTGTAGAAGTTATTCTAAGATTTTTTCTCTGTGTAGTAAATACTATGAGTCAGACAGTTCACTACTATTCAGATAATTGTTTAGTTTAAAAGCAAAGTTAATTAATCGTAATCGTTTTAGTAGTTAGATGTGTACAGTTTTTTTTATTTAGTAAGTGGTTACTAGAATTTAAATAAACTTTTGAAGAAAAAATGCCGAAATTAAAACAATTAACTATAAAACCACTACATACACACTGTGATGGAGCATATACAAAGGCTTGCTACTAGGCTAGATATTTCATCGAAAGGTATTCGTTACACTTAGCTCCAGGAAGAGAAATTCAGCACATTCATAATCAAACACCCAGAACAGAACAAATTATGTATCTGTTACGACTGCAAAGAAGCGTTTGCTAGAAGCTAGTATCAGGAGACGCGTTGCTGTTAAGAAACCATTGTTAAAACTAGTGGTGGCTGGTGGTGACGTAAATAGGAGATCAAGGACAATGCTCCGAGTTCCTCGTGTATTTCCGTTGTATATCGTGTACACTGTACTTGACAAAAAAATACATGAGGAAATCGAAGCGTTGTCTTTGACCTCCCATTTACGTCACCACTTGCCGCCACTGAGTAAAACACGTGCAAAAGCAGACAGCATTAACATGGACACAAGAGCGCCAATCAACGGAAATACGAGGATTGTTCGGAAACTACGTGGCCTAACAAAGAAAACGCAAATTTTTTTCGACAAAAAACATTTTATTTTTCAATCTAGTCTCCTGCTCGCTCAACACACTTATTCCAACGATATTCCAAATTAGCAATACCTTCCTTGTAGGTCGATGAATCCAAGTCCTCGAAATAACAATTTACAGCAGCGATTACCTCGGAATTAAACGAAAATTTCTTACCGCCGAGCCATTTTTTCAGGTTTGGGAGCAGATGATAATCGCTGGGAGCCAAATCTGGGGAATAAGCCGAATGAGGCACTAATTTAAATCCCAATTCGTGAATTTTTGCCATTACAATCGCAGACTTATGGGCAGGTGCATTATCCTGATGGAAAAACACTTTCTTCTTTATCAAATGAGGCCATTTCTCTTTGATTTTGTCTCTAAGTTGTTGCAACAAAGTGGCATAATACTTGCCATTTATTATTTTCCCTTTTTCTAAGTAATCGACCAAGATAATTCCATGAGAATCCCAAAAAACAGTTGCCACCACCTTTCCTGCTGACAAAACCGTTTTTGCCTTCGTTGGTGGCGGAGAACCTTTGTGTGTCCATAGTTTGGACTGTTCTTTGGTTTCGAGAGTATAATGGTGGACCCAGGTTTCATCGCCGGTTATGAAACGGCGTAAAAAGTCCTTCGGATTATGGCGAAAACATGCCAAAAAGTCACGAGAAACACTCAAACGATTCAGTTTTTGCTCCGGTGTGAGCACCCGCGGCACCCAACGCGCTGAGTATTTTTTCATTACCAATTCTTCAGTTAAACTTCTGTGCACACTGTCATTTGAGATACCCACTATGTCTGCTATCTCGCGCACTACTCGACGGTCATCCAATACGATACGGTGGACTTTTTCAATCATATCCGAGGCAGTTGCAGTTTTAGGACGTCTACTACGAGGTTCATCATTTGTGCTCGTACGACCACGGTTAAATTTGGCAACCCAGTTTTTAACCATCGAAAACGAAGAAGCGGATTCTAATAGTGTTGAATCCAGCTCTGCTTTAATTTCGATTGGTCTTAAGCCTTTCAAATGAAAGTACTTTATCACTGCTCTCCAAATTCACACAAGACGTTTACTTTCGCGTACTGTCAAAAACATACTAATTGACAGATCGCTCTGTGCTTAATCTATTAAAAGATGATTCTATAGACTGGTAATGAAAATTCCTCCGAATTCGCACCATCTCTGTATTAGGCCACGTAGTTTCCGAATAATCCTCCTAGTTATTCATGTCACAAAGGAAGTGCAGTTTTGCGATCGAGGATGTTGTTTGCAGACTGAGATGAAGTCGGCCCCTAAATTTCAAAAAAATGGCATTTTACGAAAATATTTGATATTTGCTTATGTGCTCCCCTCAGGATCGGGACGTAATATTCCATTACATACCGCTATCAAGGGCAACCAATGTAAATAAGCCCTAAATTGGGGTTACGTGCCTCCAACCAGGGCAGTAATGGTTAAGTTACGTAGCCGGTAATAGGTAAAAAGTTTTATGACCCCATGAATCAAAGTTCGAAATGATTTGGCTACAAATTGATGCTGACTGATAAATTAAATAAAAGAATAAACCAGAAAGGGATAGAGAAAAACGGGTGTCTGGATCTCATTGTTTATTAAAGAGGTATAAGCGACCGAGTTCATGCAAACTGCACATCTTCAGGTCAGCTACAACACATCCATCAAATTAAAATAATAAATATATGTGTAAATCTTAATTTATATTTTTTTAGTTTTTTTTTCGTATAGGACTAACATCCAAACAAACAAAAAACACCGATTATACGTACTATTATACTAAGCAGCACATAAATTGTCAAAAGCCTATTAAATAACATTCAGCTGTATACAATATACCAGAGGTCCACATGGACGACTGGAAAAGGATATGTTATAAATAAATTTTAAATTTAGCTGGAGGAACAACAGCACGTTAAGATTATACTAGCAAACGTAATAAAATTCTTTGAGAAGAAACCGTTTTTGTTTAAATTACTCGTGGCAAATACGTCCATCTATAAACAAGAATCCTAAGCAGAAACTAATGCATTAAGCGAATTATTACTCAATCGTTGTTTTAAAATTTAAGACAACAATTAATTAACAAAATTAATTCACTTAATGCTCAATGTCATTTTAAAGCGACACCTAATTTCTAGGTACACTTTCACACTTGATTCTTTTTCATACGGTACTTTAGATAATTTAAACAAAAGATCTTTCTTACCAAAGAATTTTATTACATTTACTAGTATAATTTTAAAGTGTTGTTGTTCGTTCAACTAATATTTGATTTTATTTACTACATCCCCTTTTCGGGTCTTACATGTGGATCTTTGATATATTGTGTACAGCTGAATGTTATTTAGTAGAATCTTTACACTTTATGTACTGCTCACTATAATAATTGTAAATTGTTAAGATTTATATGTATATTTTTGAGTATTTCCGCTAAATAGTGTATTTACGTATTATATACGCGGGTGCTTTGAAATGTTCGCGAAATGAAGCACAGATGGCAGCATCAGTTCGATTAAAACATACTCAATGGATGGCGCCAATTGTTTTGTGCACAAATGTCAAATATGATATTGTTCTGCGGTATCAATGTTGTGCCGTTGTGAATAAAGCTAGTTGTGTGAGTTTTACAAAATGGATAAAACTGAAACGCGCGCCGTTATCAAATATTTTGTGAAAAAAGGTTGAAAGGCAACAGAAACTCATAAAGGATACTTTAGGAGATTCTGCTCCATCATTTACGACTGTGCATAAGTGGGTGACGGAATTTAAACATGGTCGTGAGAGCCTAGAAGGTAACCCGCGCAGTGGACGACCAAAAACTGCCACGACGCGTGAAATCGTCGAAAAAGTCCACGATATGGTTATACAGGATCGTCGATTAAAGGTCTCCGAAATTGCTAGGGATATGCGCATCTCAGATGAAAGAACATTTCATATCCTAACTGTGGAATTAGGGATGAAAAAGCTTTCGGCAAGATGGGTGTCGCGCATATTGACAATGGATCAAAACCTTCAGAGAATGAAAGTTTGTCAAGAGAGTCTAGATCGTTTTAACTCAAATAATACCGATTTTATCCGACGATTTGTTACAACAGACGAAACTTGGGTTCATTATTATACCCCTGAGACCAAGCAGCAGTCAAAACAATGGAGACGTAAGGGTTCTCCACCACCAAAAGAAGCAATGTCCGTGAAATCAGCTGGAAAGGTTATGGCGTCAGTCTTTTGGGGTGCTAAGGGAATATTACTAATTGACTATCTTCCCAAGGGCCAAACAATAAACGGTGAATATTACGCTAAACTTCTAGACCAAGTGAATAAAAAAATTCATGAAAAAAGACCTGGTTTGGGTAAGATGTATATCTATACACACAGTGATACTTACCGGTAGTTTTTTCTAATTGTACCGTCAATTGTTAGTTGTTATTTGTTAAAAGTAAAATACGGCCCATTGAAAATTAGTGCACAATTCATTTATTAACATAAATATAATCGGAGTTTTTTGTTTCTTTGGATGATAGTCCTACGAAAAATACAAAAAATATAATCGTTTATTTATAAAAAAATTAATTAAGATTTACACATGTATTTGTTTATATTAATTTGATGGATATGTTTTAGCTGGCCTGAAGATGTGCGTCAGATTTTCTCTACCCTTTTCTGGTTTACCAAGTGACTCACACAGAGTCTCAGTATTTAATTAAAGGAATGCCTAAAATCTGTCATGTTGTTATTGAGGCTAAGGAAGGGTACCTACGTAGATGAAGATAAATTATATACGAAATAATGTATACGGGATAATTATTATTAGGTCTATTGCAGTGTTATATGATTTTTATATATTTTAAATATATTCAATAAAAATTATAATTTTTTATTTTTTGAAAAATTCCTTACTGATTCCAAAGTTTGTGATATTATCGTGCACGCAATAAGAGAAAATGTGCACCAAAAAAAGGGGCAACAAATTATTTATTATATTTATTGCTAGAAGGCAAATCTACATCCCGGTAAGGTATTTGTAAGAAACGAATATGATGCGAATTTTCAACATTACAAAATTTATTAAAATGTAACGCCGTCAACAGACTCCACCAAATAGAAAGACAAAAAAGTTAGAAAGGACTAAATAATTTATTTCAAACACCAAAACTTGTCGAGTGCTTTCTCATTCTTCATCAGGGTGACACTATTGAAAAACAATTACAGCTAAGACATGAATTCAAGATACAGTAAATTAACTTATAGATATGAACATTTCTTAAGTATTCATTGTATTGAAAGTGTGATGAATTACAAAAAAATAATAATAATTTTGAATAAACAGTACAGGTATATCGACAGAATGTTCTAGAACGACTAACGTTAAAATTTTTAAATATTATATTCTAGAGGCGTTATCTATTTAAAGAAATAATAATGAAAACGATGTAAAAAAGGACAGTTATACACAGATCCAGATTACTAAAGAGATATTGTACCTGGTATACAGAGTTTTCTTGTAGTAGATCTGCATAAATACAAGTCAAGTTTTCGATGTCCTTCGGATAATTGTTAGAACAGGACGCTTATTAACACATTTACACATTTCTAAGAAGCAATCTTTAAAATAATTTTGTCCAAGATCAAATATTTTAACTTCGTCAAAATCAGAGGAATGACCATAATGCAACGAGTGAGTACTTAAGCCAGTGGAATGTAAGTTATTACGGACATCACTTCTATGTCCCGAAATGCTGTTTTTTAATTTTTGAGACGTTTAACCAATGTAGTAACCAGGACAATCCTTACAATTAATTTGATTTCTCCAACTGATTCAAACTATCTTTAAGTTTAGACGAAAATGCATTCAGCTTTTTTACTGCGCAATTGTTGCTATTAAAACAAGAACGGATCACTAAAACCGTTACTGCTGTCGTGATATTTTGTCTTTCCCAAACCGTAAAAAATATAGAGGGTTCTATGAAAGATAAGTACGTTAGTATTACTTCCAGTAACACAAAATAGAATTGAATTGTGGATAACACCAAAAGATAAAATACAAAAAATGAAAATCGACGTGCTTTTTGTAGAAACATTAATTACTGTCGCTCAAAAGTTAGCAGAGATATACTTTGCAACCTTACTGTATAACCCTTCTATTAAATTTTCCTTCCCTTCCCCCCTTCTCTGTTTTATGAAAATTCTTATAGAAACAAAAATTAAAAATGAGTACGATTTATATGAACAAATAGAAAAGTTCGACATCTCACGAAAATAGATTCGTTGAGGCTATCCTAAAGTTTAAGCGATTCCACATAACATTTTAGAATCCACTCGTGACATGACACCTATTTGGTTGAATAATTTACATATCCCTCTACAATATCCTATATACATACTCAATTCGGTTACTATCCGGAGAACCTAGAGGCTAATTCATTTAAGCGATTCTCACCTCATTAAACTAATTTCCCGGGGTGAAATTGAGATATAATCGATACCAAATACGCAGCTCTAGCATTGCTGCAGTGACAGGAAGATCATTTAATGACAAATTGTAATAATAAATCCGTCAGTTTACTTTGTAGTATTGAGGGAACAGTCTACATGATATAACCATTCTTCCCTATTTATTTCAACCTACAAAACTACAGTGACACTGCCCACTTTGTAAAGAGAACACTTTTTGTTTCAATTAAATTAAAGCATTTCGTCTCTAGAGGGATTGTTAAATATTTCAAATTTGTGATTTATATTAGCATCTCTTGAATTATATTTTTATTAAAAAATTATAACGTAACTACAGTATTTATCTTCCTTTCTTTCCAGATAATGAAAAATATGCGTCACTAAGTAAGATAAACGGGGAAGTGGGAATTCTTCAAAACCTAATTATAAACTTAATATAAATCACAAAGTTTTTACACCGTTCTAATTATGTACCTTAATATGGAGTACTTAATCATGTCATATACTAAATTAAAAAGGGAGTGGGTTTATATTGGACTTTCTTTATATTATTAAATCTTAACAAAAGCTTTTCGATTTAACTCATCTATTTTAATCATTTTACTGAAGCTACACTTAACCCACCTACACAATAATTACATGCTTACATGCGGCTCCTTCAATATTCTCAAAATTTCTGTCACATTTTTCAATCCCTTTTTATTGCTAATATGCATGTAATCATTACTAGAGCAACGCAACTGCGCTGAAAGCCAGTGGCGGACGCATAAAAGTTTACACAAAATAAATTAAATGTGATACGTGCTCAAACACTTACCGTTTTAAGAGTCCTCCGTGAAATCACAAAGTGGATAATGTCTATTTAATATTTGTAACATTAGATATGTTTCCAAAGTTGTTTCGGCAAAGTGAGTGCGGCGTGAAGAAAAAGTGTTTTTCTATGCCGAAAACGAACGTTCTACATCTAGTGACGTTATATTTGCGTAAGTAAAATAATCTTTCAAATAACTTAACGGTTCTATTGACGCACCTTCACAAATTTGTCTTAATGTGCGAAAATCAGAGTCTTTATCTAAAACACTTTCAAACCTTTCTAAAACACAAACATTTCTTGCGTCTTCTATCGCGCATAGCTGTGCGTGAACATGTTGCACTATCTGCAAAGATTCCACTAACGACACCGAAGAATTTTGTAGTTTTTCTATCGCATCCGCTAGTCCCACGTAATTGTTCTGAATAATTTCCAAATCTGTTTTAACTTGACTATCCTGAAATTTCAAGCGGCTTACCTTGACAGCCGCAGCTTCCTTTGGGTCGAATTCTAAAATCACGTTCTTTATATTCCCAAAATATTTAAAATAATAAAATGCAGCCTCTAACCATGTTCCCCAACGAGCAAAAATAGGTTGTGGTGGTTCAGGAATACCGGGGCATAGTCTATGAAATTCCCGAATACGTTTTGGGGATTTTACAAACATAGCTTTTGTATGTGCTATTAGAGCGTCTACCTCGGGATAACATTTTCTGATACTATCTGCCACGAGACTGAGAGTAAGAATTTTACATGTAATATGCAACAAGTTAGCACAATGGTTTTTAAGAGATCGACCTACAGCAAGCATGTTTGCGGCACCATCACTCATAAACATCAACAGTTGATTTGTTGAAATTTAAAACTTTTCCAATGTATTTAACACCAACATTGAAATTACTTCGGCAGTGCATTGTTGTATTCGTCTGGAAGCTAGTAAAATTGAGGGTGACAGTCGATGTGGTTCCATTGTGCGTACCATTACATTAACCACAGAATGTTTTTTACGATCTGTTATTTCGTCCACACATAACCACAGTTTTTTATCTTGCAACTCCGATTTAATTATTTTCTCGACATGCTCACGAGCAGACGGCACAACTCTCTGTAATGTTCTCTCACTTGGTAACTTAAAGTCCGAATATTCATTCCAAAACGAGGCGTATGCTTTCTTCCTTAGTAAATGAAATGGTAAATTACATGCAATAAAGGTAACACATAAATTAAATTTAAATTTGTCATAATCTCGTGTGGAATTTTTTTTTTGAAACATGCCCTGCACTATTTACGTGTCGTAGACAATCACTTTTCGACCAAGACATTAAATCTATTTTACACACTACACATTGAATTTTAGCGCCATCACACTTTAAATCAGGCAATTCTGCAATAAATTCTCTTATTGTGTCCAACTTTGGTCGTTTTCGCGACGTAGGAAACATTTTCAAAACAAACGTAGAACTACGATATAGTATACGACAGTAGTATACGACTTTCGACTCGCAGTTATACTGGCGCTTATACCGAATTGTCCCGGCCGTGTTTATTTTGTGTAAACTATTATGCGTCCGCCACTGGCTTTCAGCGCAGTTTGCGTTGCTCTAATCATTACTAAAATTGCAAATTTCTCGACTGTAAACGTTCTTGCTTGCCATGCTCAGAGATCCATTGTGTCACATTAAACCCACATGTGAAAATAATAATTTATGATAACCAGAAAAATAACCAAAATTCATTATACGCATTTTGAATACAATTTGACATATCATAGAAAATAATGTTACATAGGTATCAATAAAAACTTAATGATTGGAATTAAAAAGAAATGACTTCACTTACCGATAGTAACTTTAATAAGGATTCCTTTTGGCGTATGAAAACCGGTAAGAGTGAGGTAGCTTTTTCATTTATACTACAGTATTAGCAACGCAACAAATAAGAAATTACTTGATAGTAATTGTAGAACTTTCGGTTTAGTTCTTTGAAAAAGATTTTACACAAAGATAAAAGGATTTTTACACAAAGATAAAAGGATTTTCGGATAATTCATAATATTAATTATGAATCCAAGTCAGATGCTAAGCGGTGGAATAAGGGGAGGCTAACCACACAAACGATCGCATTACGTTATATGTAATTATCTCTTTCTAGCATGTACACGAGTCGCGCGGAAATCCTGCCGAATCTGTATATGTTGTAACTCGCGTTTCGTATCCGCGAGCACATTCCGGTATCGGAAACAAAAATTCATCAAAATTTTCTTTCGCATCCCGAAAATTACAACAGAGGACAAGGTACTGTCGTAAACCGAAGTACCACCGTATCTCCATTTTGCAACTTATTTTAGCACAAATTTCTTTCTTTATCACTTTCTATCATTGCAATGTAAACTTTGTCAATCCAACAGCTTTTCCAATTTATTACTAATTCTTTTCATCTTTTTTTAAAGATTCGCCATATTTCCTAAACAGAAATATTCCCAATATTACTTTTAGTAAGAGTCATATGAAAGACAACCAGCACTCTATGTTTCTTTTCCTTTAACGAAATATAAGACGTTATCTATATTTAATAAGTTAAACGGCAGGAGCTGTCCTAATCCAAATGGTATCTTGCAAAAATATTTTTAAAAAATTCAGTCACTTGTGTCAGCCTTTATACATTTAATTAATTGCTCTTTTACGACAAATGTATTTCCTTCTAGTTTTAAAACACTTGGAGTTATTCCGTTCCATAAAAAATAACCCCGCCAACATGTCATATTATCGACCTATTTCCTGACCTATTGGCTGACAAGGGAGCACAAGTAACTGTATCTCACCGATTTAAATGAAACTTCGTAGGCTTATAAACCGATGTAGTGTAAGAACAACGGTAACTATCTTAGCTGCCCAATCGCACTCTGGCGGGGTGTAAAGCACCCTATGCTCAACACTACCCTTCGCTGTTTCACTCAATAACCCAGAAACTATAAGATATATGAGAAAATGTTAAGACAAGAAACTGTTTTACATGCTCTTAATGATGGCGTAAATATTTTCCCTATAACAAATATTTGTTTAGAAAAACAACTCCCAATCCCCATATTTTTTTGCAAATTTCATAATTTTTATATACTACAAAAATATATTATATCTACCAGGAAATATTCCTATTTGTGTTAAAAAATTCATAAGTGGTGTGCTACAATATCTTTGATAACTTTTAGAACATTTATGAATACATTAAGTTTATCATCATCTACTATACATTTTTAAACGTATTGAATCAGATATTCTTGAAATGCTTAAACAAATTCAATCGAGATAAACTGGTGTTTGGAGCGGTAATCTGTAGTTCCATTGTTCTTTCATGATCGATATCCGTGATATGAAAAGTTTTCGTAATAAAACCTTATCCGCATAGATCTTCGCGTGTAGATTGCATGATTCCTATCTTATTTAAATTTAATCTAGGTTAAGTATTTCAATGTAATTACTAGTCTGGGTAAACAGCGGTAACAGCCAGTGTAGTAGATATGTGGTGCGGAGTCGGCGATTATTTATTTCACGCGTTCACAGCATCAGTACTAAATCGATGTTGTATGCGAGTAGTTCTGTGTATATGTAGGCTGTCGTAACTTATTTCGTAATTGTACGCTTATGTTGGATTTAAAAATGTCGCAGTTAGGTACGTCGCGAAAACGACCAATGGCAGACACAGTTAAAAACTTTATAGTGGACCTGCCGGACTTAATTTTTGATGGCGCTAAAATTCAATATCTAGTTTGTAAAATCCCTTTAATGTGTTCGTCCAGAAGCCATTGTCAACGTCACATCGAAAGCAAACAGCATTCTTCTGCAAAAAGTGGCATACGAGACCAAGAAAAATTTACATTTGATTTATGTGTTACTCTTATTTTATGTAATTTATCATTTCGTTTACTAGACAAAGAAGCATTTGTCTCCTTCTGGAATAAACATGCGGACTGTAAATTACTTAGTCGGACATCGATACGAAATGTGCTCGTGAACATATAGAAAAAAGAATGAAAACGGAATTGAAAGATATAAAACTGTGGTTGTGTGTGGACGAAACAACAGATCGTTAAAAATATTCTGTGGTTAATGTAATGGTACGTACAATGGAATCACATCGACCGCCATCCTCCTTCTTACTTGCTTCCAAAAGAGTTATAAATTGTACTGCCGAAGAGATTTTAAAGGTGGTGTTGAACTCATTGAACAAATTTGAAGTTTCAACTAAACAACTTTTAACGTTTAGGAGTGATGGTGCCGTAAACATGCGTTCTTTGGGCCGATCTCTTAAAGAACACAGTGGTAACTTCTTACATGTAACGTGTAAAATCCATACTCTAAATCTTGCGGCACAAACGATTCCTACATGTTTTCCACTAGTAAATGCATTGATTGCTAGTACAAAGGCAGGGTTTCTAAAGTCCCCGAAACGTACTCGACTATTTCACAAACTGTGTCCTGATTTACCTGAGCCACCACAGCCGATTGTTACACGTTGGGGAACATGGTTGCAGGCTGCGTTTTACTACAACAAATATTTTGATCAAGTAAAGAAGGTAGTTTTAAAATTCAATCCGACAGAAGCTGCAGTAATCAAGAAAAGCCAGGTTAAAAGAGATTTACAAACTATTCACAACAATTACTTCGGACTAGCGGAGGGAATAGAAAAATTACAAAATGTTTGGATGTCGCTAGCGGATTCTGTTCAAATTATGAATGATGTTCACGCACAGTTATGCGCTGTAGAAGGAGAAACAAATTGGTGTGTAATACGAAAATTTGAAAGTGTTTTAAAGAAAGACTCCGATTTTCTTATATTAAGACAAATTTGTGAAGGTGCGTGTGAAGATGCATTAAGTTGTTTCAAAGATTATTTTAAATATGCAAATATAACATCGCTAGATGTCTAACGGTCGTTTTCGGCATTAAAAAACGTTTATTCCGCACGTCGTATTCACTTGACTGAAACAGCTGTGGAAACATACGCCTCTGGCTGTTACCGCATATTTGCCCAGGTTAATAATCACTTTATTGTTTTGTTGATAATGCTATTTCATAAATCCTTGTCCAAATGGTGGACTTTCCAAATGCATATAATATATAGAGGACGAGAAGTTTAGAGTTTATTGATGACGAATACGTTTTATTATATTGTCACTTAGCAGTAGTTATTGAAATCATGGGAATCAACATTGCCGATGTTCTGAATTTGCTACATACAACATTCCACGTGAAGAACAAGAGTTACACGATGCTTTAAGGGATATAATTGTAAGAGCCCAAGAGCAGTATTCGTTTGGATTTAAAACAGATATAGCACTAGAATTTGAAGACTTGACTGGTCGTTCGTTGAACCAAGTGAATATGATGAAGATTACGAACATGAAGACTGTGTTCCCCAGGAAGGAGGTATGATTGATGTCGAAATACATTCTGGTCGAATCTTACCTTACTACTTAAACAGTGGAAGTCGTCGTGCAATCATTATCCTCTATTACGCACAGTTACACAATCATGTCAACAATTTCAACAAATGGACACCTCTTATCTCCCGTCTTCCTTATGTTAAAAAAAACAACAGGTCGGTTTGGACGACTAATTCTTATAGTTTCTCGGTTATTGAGCCAAACAGCGAAGGCTTGTGTAGAATTTAGGGTGCTATATGGGATGGGACGTTTCGCCGTCGCCGGTTCGCCGTAGAACCAGTTCGCCGTCGAACTGATTCAAAATTGTGATTTATCAGATATTACAGCAAAATTTATTACAACTTGAATGCTAATGATAATAAATAGATTAAAAATAAATATGTATTTATTTTGCACGTTTGAAATAATTAAGGATCAGCCCTAATAAACTAATTAATCACTGTTGGAAATGGCAAAGTGTGTAATTTCAAACCAATTGATGAGTCATAATAGCTCTGCAGGTAAAGCATAGGTGAGAATATTAATAGCTTCGTCCATATTTGCAATTAGCACAAACGCCAAAGAAGTTAGCATCCCGGCGTTCAAAGCAAATTGTGGATCGTTACTACACGCAGAGAAATGTTTAGCGTATCAAGACTGTCCGCCTTACTTTAAGACAATTATCATTTTAATTATCCACAATAGAATTACTGTTTCAAATCAAAGGAAATATTTTCTTAGTGTTTTTTCTTCGCTTACGAAAAACACATATACAGCAGACGCTCGATAATGTGACTAATTCAAACCAAGTGTGGTTCACATTATCGAAATGTTTACATTAGAGAACATGATTTAAATAATAAATGATTTATTAAAAGAAACATTTAATACATACATATTGATAACAAAATAAACAAATATTCTAACATCGATAAGTATTTTTTAATTAGAAGAAAAATAGTTAACAATTTTAGTCTGCGTAAATTTGCGCTTAGCATTGTCTTCCAATGCCTGCGCCCGTAATTTACGAAGAACTAAAATATCCGTGTATGATACTTCTTTTCTTTCAGCCCAATCTAAAGCTTGGTTAAAAACTTGTATAGCTTGCGCGTCAGTCACTACACTTCTGACTTCAGTGGGATCGTCCTCATCGTTCTCACTGTCCATATCTTCCTCCTTATTAGCATCATTCGTCTGCTTATCTTCGTTCCAAAAATTAATATCAGACAAACAATGTTGGGATTCACTATTTTCAATAAATCAACAACATCCAATGACGCACTAATAACCATATCAACGTTGGATCGCAAGCGTTCTCTAATTACGCTTAAGGGAACATCGTCTTCTTCATCACCTTCATCATTGGTACAAAAGAGATTGTTCCAACATTTTTGAATAGTTTGCTGATTAAATTCATTCCAGGCCATATGTAAACCTAAAACAGCTTCTCGTAATGTTACTTTTTTTTAAAGCCTCAGATATGTTTTCAGGATTCTTTGATAAGACAGACGAAAGTAGAAACTTTCGATAGTATAGTTTGGTGAGTCTTATTATATTCTGATCCATGGGTTGAATTAATGATGTTACGTTGGGCGGCATGTACATGACAAAAATTGACCCATCCCCGCTCCTCAGTTGTTGCTCTGGAGGATGACTTGGTGCATTATCCAATAGTAACAACGCTTTTATTGGAAGCTTCTGTTGTTTTAGGAAACTTTTTACCTACAAATTGAAAACACATCTTCAAATTATGAATAGAGCATTTGTGATAATTGATTGTCATACCTGAGGGACAAAACGCTTGTGGAACCATTTCAGGAATATACTGCTACTCATCCAAGCGGTTTTTGAACAGTCATAATCAACAGGGATATTAAAATTTTTAAATGAGCGCGGATTTTTTGCTTTTCCAATTACCAATGGCTTGATTTTACGTGAACCATTAGCATTAGTGCAGGTTAGAAACGTTATTCGTTGTTTCTCCGGCTTTCTGCCCCGAGCAGATTTTTCAAATGATGCAGTATAGGTTTTCTCTGGTAACATTTTCCAATAAAGACCACTTTCATCTGCGTTGTAAATTTGTTCCATTCTTAAATCTAGCTCTTTAATTGTTTTCATCAATTTTTCTTTGAATCCTTGTACTAATTGTGGTTGTGCTGATAATTTCTCACCAGATATAGACAGCAGTCGAATTCCATATCTTGTTTTAAATCGTTGTAGCCAGCCATCACTAGCTACGAAATTTTCAGTTTCTTTCAGTTTTTCATTTAACAGTCTAACCCTCTCTTTAAGTATTTCGCCACTAATTGGGACATGATTTTTCCGTTGTTTTAAAAACCACTTATACAGGGAATTTTCCATTTTAGGCGCCTTCGCATTTTTTTAAGTTTTTCTATTTCCCGGACCTCCAAATGTATTGCACGTTCTTTGCAAAATTTGTGTTTTCATACGCTTCATTTTACAGATTGTTGCTTTCGATACTCCATATTTTTTTGCTAACTGTGTCACTCGCGCACCTAGTGCAACTTCGTCTATGATCTTTACTTTCTCACTCAATTTTAAACACTTTCTTTTATAGGATGTGGATGCCATAGTCGTAAAAATGTATCAACGCGTGCAATGTATTCGCTTAAGTTCAAAAATGAAATACGTATGTATAAACATATCCTAAACCCTCATACGACTGACCGAGTTTGTCGTACTTTATCGCAGAGGTGAATCCCCTACATAAATCGGCAACTCCCCGACATAAATCGGGCTTCACCGTCGCCAAGAGTTGTTTACGTCATCGAGCGTACACATTGTTTACGTTATCGCGCGTTCCGTTTGATCCTATAGAACGAAGTTTGTGTTTACATTAGCGCAATGTTTTCATTATCCCGTGTTTACGTTATCGAGCGTCTGCTGTATTTGTAATGAAATAGTTGTATTTCTTTGTTAAGAAATTTCTTAACTTGATTCATGAAAATCTATGTTTTATTATTACTGGCTACTATTATTGGCTATCTCCCTTATTATAATAAAAGGCATCACAAGATGTATTGTACAAATACATATTGTATAAATTTATATTGCGTTAGTATTTATATAATATAACAATAATGTTGATTTGCATATACTTATTACTTAATTTCAATTACACTCCTACTTACCCATATAATGACATAACCTTTAACGTACAATGTTTCATGAACATGAACATTTTGTAAGTCCCCACATTCTTATAAAAGTAATATTAAATGTACATATATCCGCCAATTAATTTATAAATTAAATAACTTTTATTAATTATAATACCTATTGAATATTTTCTTAACTTAAGACTAAATGATTACATCGACGAGACATGTTTCTGTCTTGGATTTTGTGATTTTAATCCCAAGAAAATATTTATTTCATAAAAATAAAATTATTTTCTTATATTAAACATCTTTTTAGCCTTGAAGTAAAAATATTTTTTTTTAATAGAGACTGATTTTTGCAAGAAAATCTAGCTTCTTGATGCAATAAAATATTTCTGTTAGTGTATAATCCGTATACAGAAAAAAAAATTTATTACCTCACTGCCTTTTAGGGTACCTTATAGACAGGGCATTAGATCTTGTCTACTAAAAAACCACAAAAGTCTCACAATGAGTGCTCACAATACCTTCTACAACTATAAGTAATGGAAAGAGTGTGGCTACACTTAGGCATATTGAAAATTGCACATATAATTCTATAACGAATGACTGACTATCGAATTTAGGAATATTATCCATAGAGAATGAATTATTAAGCGAAATGTTTAATAATCACACATTTAACGAAAATGTCATAGACTTTTTATCTTGGATTGCTATTTTTACTCTCCCTAGTATAAATTACACGCTTTGCCGCTGCTGACAGGGTTCAAGGTGTTTATTAAGGCTGTTCGCTAATTAGTTCAAGTCTGCAAAAATTAATACAAACATATTCATTATTTAAGTTGTAATTTATCTATTATTATTAACATTTAGGTTGTAATAATTTTTGCAGTAATATCTGTTAAATCATCATTTTGAATCGTGTTGACGGCGAACCGGTCCTATGGTGAACTGGGCCTATGGCGAACTGTCCCTGCAGTGAACTGGCGACGGCGAAATGTCCTAAACCCGATGCTATACACCCCGCCAGTGCACGATTGGGCAGCTAAGATAGTTACCGTTGTTCTTACACTACATCGGTCTACAAACACACAAAGTTTCATTTAAATCGGTGAGATACACTTACCTGTGTTCCCTTGTGAGTAGAGCAACGCAAACTGCGCTGAAAGCCAGTGGCTGACGCATAAAAGTTTACACAAAATAAACACGGCCGGGACAATTCGGTATAAGCGTCAGTATAACTGCGACTCGAAAGCCGATCTGTTGTGTATGCATCTACGCTGTCGTATACTATATCGTAGTTCTACGTTTGTTTTGGAAATGTTTCCTACGTCGCGAAAACGACCAAAGTTGGACACAATACGAGAATTTATTGCAGAAATGCCTGATTTAAAGTGTGATGGCGCTAAAATTCAATGTGTAGTGTGTAAAATAGATTTAATGTATTGGTCGAAAAGTGACTGTCTACGGCACGTAAATAGTGCAGGGCATGTTTAAAAAAAAATTCCACACGAAATTATGACAAATTTAAATTTAAAGAAAGCATACGTCTCGTTTTGGAATGAATATTCGGACTTTAAGTTACCAAGTGAGAGAACATTACAAAGAGTTGTACCATCTACTCGTGAGCATGTCGAGAAAAGAATTAAATCGGAGTTGCAAGATAAAAAACTGTGGTTATGTGTGGACGAAACAACAAATCGTAAAAAACATTTTGTGGTTAATGTAATGGTACGCACAATGGAACCACATCGACCGTCACCCTCAATTTTACTAGCTTCCAGACGAATACAACAATGCACTGCCGAAGTAATTTCAATGTTGGTGTTAAATACATTGGAAAAGTTTGAACTTTCAACAAATCAACTGTTGATGTTTATGAGTGATGGTGCCGCAAACATGCTTGCTGTAGGTCGATCTCTTAAAAAACATTGTGCTAACTTGTTGCATATTACATGTAAAATTCATACTCTCAGTCTCGTAGCAGATAGTATCAGAAAATGTTATCCCGAGGTAGACGCTCTAATAGCACATACAAAAGCTATGTTTGTAAAATCCCCAAAACGTATTCGGGAATTTCATAGACTATGCCCCGGTATTCCTGAACCACCACAACCTATTCTTGCTTGTTGGGGAACATGGCTAGAGGCTGCATTTTATTATCTTAAATATTTTGAGAATATAAAGAATGTGATTTTAGAATTCGACCCAAAGAAAGCTGCGGCTGACAAGGTAAGCCGCTTGAAATTTCGGGATAGTCAAGTTAAAACAGATTTGGAAATTATTCAGAATAATTACGTGGGACTAGCGGATGCGATAGAAAAACTACAAAATTCTTCGGTGTCGTTAGTGGAATCTTTGCAAATAGTGCAACATGTTCATGCACAGCTATGCGCGATAGAAGACGCAAGAAATGTTTGTGTTTTAAAAAGGTTTGAAAGTGTTTTAGATAAAGACTCTGATTTTGGCACATTAAGACAAATTTCTGAAGGTGCGTCAACAGAAGCGTTAAGTTATTTGAAAGATTATTTTACTTACGCAAATATAACGTCACTAGATGTAGAACGTTCGTTTTCGGCATACAACACTTTTTCTTCACGCCGCACTCACTTTGCCGAAACAACTTTGGAAACATATCTAATGTTACAAATATTAAATAGACATTATCCATTGAAAAGTAATGCCATCACCTATCCACCATCTATGGACGCGCGTTTCGATGTTGTACATCTCGTCGGCATAGCTTTGTGGAAGGTAATTGCATTTCAATATTTTTAAATCGTATATATACGAAGTAGATGTTTACATGTGCGCATGAGGAAATCTAATTAGATATCCTCATTTGTACGTTTTTGTCGAGTAAATTACTGCAACATGTTCACGTCACAGCTATGCCGTAGAAACGCAAAAATGTTTGTTTAGAAAGTTTGAAAGTGTTTAATAAAGACCAGCTTAGTTTGTGAAGTGCCGTCAACAGAACGTTAGTTTTTGAAAGATTATTACTTACGCAAATACGTCACTAGATGTAGAACGTTCGTTTTCGGGATACAAAACCTTTTCTTTACGCCGCACTCACTTGCGAAAACTTGGAAACTATTAATGTTACAATATTAAATGGACATTATCCACTTTGTGATTTCACGGATGATTCTTAAAACGGTAAGTGTTTGAGTACGTATCACATTTAATTTATTTTGTGTAAACTTTTATGCGTCCGCCACTGGCTTTCAGCGCAGTTGCGTTGCTCTACTTGTGAGTCGTTTCTAAGTAAATACAATAAAAACAGAGGTTTAAGTATAGATTATCTAAAGGCCAGATTAAAAAGTATAGAAAATGCAATCCGATTTTGATACCACACTCTCTCAGGATGAGACTTCTGATTATAGTGTTTCACAAGAGTACCTAACAGATTGTTCAGACTTTTGATTTTTTTGTTATTTGTCTATTTTTTCCTTATAGCTCTATTAATGGATAAAAATAAGTTGACCATCATTCAATGGAAGCACAATCAGCAGTTGCTAAAAGGATTCATTTGGAGTATACAATAAGAAAATATAATGCAGTTTTGTGCAGAACATGGTATAAACCACAGCAAAATGTGTTCTTCAAACGCTATAATGTCATTAGGGAACTTTTCTCGTAGCAGAGTCAGTTCCACTGCCGGTAAAGTAACATTTTTGTTGGGTCTAAATAAAAAACAATTATGCGACAAACTTAGTTTCTTAAAGCAAGCACAAATTTAAATTTAAACATAACGTCTATCTCTTTTCTCTCAACAGATCGTATTAACTGACTGCTGGCAAATGGGCATTGATCCCGCAGGCCATAAAAAAATAAGTATAGATTACTGCTTGTAATTCTATCACCCATTCTATACTGGATTTTGATTAATCACATCATTTGTTTTCTTCAAAAGTTCAAATTACTAGTATTATTCATATACATACACCGATGAAACTGCAGTAGTCGTGGACGATTGTAAGGATAAATTGCTGAAGCCAATGGTTTATTTCAAACAACTTATCTTTAAATTCTTCTAAAATAGAACATATATTCTATTTCCTTTCATTCAGTTCTGTTATATACTCCACCGGAATTGAATCTTTTTGTAGGCATTAACTTATGAGACCTACAGTGATATACTCATATTCATGAACTTAGCTCAAATATCTAAAGATCAGTTTAGAAACTGAGACAATTAGAAGATATAGTTAGATTCGAAACTCTAAGAATAGTTTATATGACGGATATCGAATCCAGTCTATGATGTGGTGTAGTTTTATGGGGCAGTAGCACCGCTGCAATCATGACATTACTCTCCTAAAAAAGTGCTGTTAGTTTAATGGCAGGTCGACGATATCTTACACTCCTCTCTTTAAAGAATTTAAATTATAGTACAGCAGCAGTACACCTTTTACAAACGTTTACGCAAATGTATCGAAACAGAAGGAAAGAATTTCGGATATTCAGTATAGATAGATAAATAGATAAATAAGTATATAGATATTCACTATTGAAATATAAATTACAACACAGGTTACTAAGTTCGTTCATAGTGTATTTCAATAATTGTGTTGTAGGGTACTGTTTTTCTTTGTTTTATTTTGTTTTGATTTTAAATTTATGCTGACATATTTATGTTTACATAAATCATTGTTAGCCTGTATGAACTTTTATTAAACTATTGTTTCTCTTGTTCTTTTTCGCTAAAAAGATGCATTAGCATTGTAATTCTTGTATTTCTGCATTAGTAGAATGAGTCTTTCTTTTTTAGTAGCATCAAATCTTAACCTTAATTTGACAAATGTTTTCGGTTGTGGATATCGTCAGTCGGTATAACGCAGCTTATACATCCTACTAGTTAAAATACAGCATTTCCTTCACTTGTTCCTAATACACAACTACACCTATTACCTAACTCTTCTTTACTTAGGTTCAAAATTCTGAATGAACAGTCTAAGATCGTCAATGTCAGTTTATTTTGTTTACTGTTGTCATAGTAACCAAACTGTATTAACACCAGGAATCATTTTGCTACAATTTGCAAGTGCAAGACTCGCCTTTAACTGCAAGTAGGCACTTGGACACAACATTTTGAATCAATAGTTTAAAAATGTCAATGTTAGTATCTTTTGTTTACTGTTATCATGGTAACCAAACAGTGCTAACTCCTGAAACTACTTGAATGCAACACCCAAATGCAGGAATCGCGCTTAACTGTAAATATCTCTTTGACTTTCAATGTTAGGCATATGCATGATTATACAAAATCGGCACTGTTTAAAAAAGTTACATTTCTGGTGTTTAAATTCGACCAAGTGTGGTGTTCAATATTGAACACCCCCTGTATATTTCGAAGGCGTTCTAACACCATGTCTAAATAAAGGCAAGTATGCAATTTAATCTCATAAAAATTTGAAGGAAATAAATATATCTAAATCTAGGCAATTGAGGACAAAACTATAATATATACAGTTCTGTACAAAACTGTAATAAATACAGTATAGTCCTAAAGTGCCCTCCCCCCGCTGGCTATATGTACGGCGAAAGAGCGCTCTCGCCGGAGAAAGAGCTCTCTCGCCGTACATATAGCCAGCGTATATACTAGGGTACGTAAGGATTCATTTATAGTCGCGAGTCCCATACATATATTGAATAATGTTGGCGCTTGTGCTAGCAGCGTACTTGATTCGCTTCGCGCGCTCCCCACCTTATACTTTCATAACGGGCAACCGTTGTAACACTGTTCATATATTTTAGCGGTTCACTTTACTACGGAACTTAGAACTCGGTATATATGTACGCTGATATAGCGATAAAGCTAATTTCACATTTACCCAAGCGGTATAATTTTAGAGCACGGCTAAAAGCTCCTCTACTAACTAGGTTTCACTACCATTTGAATTATTTTTTTATAATAATGCTGTTCTTCCTTCATTACAGTATTTGTTATTATGTATATATCACCTAACGCATCCCACTTGTGTTTTATATACTATTTTTTGAAAATAACTATTTGATAAATATTGATCACATTTAATAATAGAATCACTACGCTCAATGCACTGGATACCTGCTCTTACGTCCATTATAATATCCATATTATGGATTAACATATATCTGATGAAAAGATATGGTAGTCTTTTGCATTTTTTGTTTCAAATTTTGCCTTTTGTAAACTTATGTAATCAATTCCACGTTTAATCACAGTGAAGGAAATAAATTCTTATGTACTTATTCCGATCGCATCTTAATTTATATTAACTGCTTCACTACGTTTCTGATTAACTTGCTTTATAAAACCAACTAGATATGCGTGTATTACCTGCGAATTCAGTATTGTTATCACAAATACGTTGTTGCTGTGAGATTATTCGTTTTCTGTTATTCGTGTTCTACAATATGACTTTCATTCCCAGTCCGCTTTGAAAACTTCTATGTTGGCCATTCGCGTTGATGCACCTACCAGAAATAAAACCCGCAGAATCCCGGTTTATATGTATTAAATCCAATAACAAGGATTGTATTATCCGAATATTTGCCCGATAGAAGTCTCTATTCACCTAAGGTAACAGTTTCAAGTTCCCTATTGCAAATCATGTACACGTAAGCTATATGTGTATAGATAGTTGTATCTATATACATATTGTTACTGGATTTAATAATTGGTTTATATTATCAGTTGGTTAATATAAACGAATTTCAGAGTACATATTATGTACATGTTTAGTAAAATTTTAAAACGCACAAGCATACAAAAAAAAGTAATATTCGCAGAATGAGTTAAATTAAACTTAATAAATATTCGAGCTCTGGAAGCAAAATTTTCTATTTGCGTCTGGTCAAAAGAACGTCCATTTCAGAGGGAAATTATTTAGAAATAAAGCTCCACAAAAAGATACATCGATGACAGGTGCCTACCTAAATCCCACCACAGATCTTCGCACCTTTCTATACGTTTCATCACGGTGAAACACATTGTGGCGAATTGCAAGTATGTGGTCGTGTTTCTCGTAAAAGCACGATTTTGATAGGTTTGGTAACCTCTCTCTCAAGGATCCGAACTTTAGTCTGCTAATTTAAAATTCCATTTATGCAGACGTTAAAAAGTAGTACTCATAAAAAAGTTGATATAAAATGAAAACAGGTAAAATTTGTGGAAAACGCTTGGACACAAATGCGTCTATTACTCCAAGCTCTTTGATAAAAACAATTTCACTTTTGAAAATATTGGAACGTACAAGTTTGTCAGGTAAATTCAAAATTGTCAATAAAAATATCGTTTCACAGTACTTTAAAGTATTGCTCTAACCGATGGTAACCTGCAAAGTTCATTTATGGAATTTTAAGAAACAATAATCATAGCAAGGACTATGGGGTAGTATGGCAAACAAATATTCTCGGCACATTCCGCACCACACAAATTATTAATTAACTCGGAAAGGCCGTTTCGAAGACACGTGAGTCATTGATCAATCGGTGGGATGATGACCCACGTATCTTCGAAACGGCCTTTCCGAGTTAAGTTGTGTGGTGCGGAGTGTGCCGAGAATATTTGTTTAACAATTAGCCATTTTCTGAGACAAATACACATACATATTTACATATATTTCAATTTTACCTATTATTATTTATTATAGCATAATGCAACTATAACTTCTACAATATCTCTCGTATGTTGCAATATCAAATGATAAAAAAATCACGGAATATCTTTAGAATAGAGTATAGAAATAGGATGGAAAATTGGAAACTCGCCTTGAAATTTCACAATGCATTTAGTAATGTAATGAATGAAAGAGTTAAATGATCAATTTGATCTTAGTTGCTTTAATTTTGCTTATTTAAATTTATTGTGAGCCTTAGAATAAAATGATTATAACTACAGACTTCACTATTTTGAAATAACTGTAAACAGAAAGTTTTGGAATCCAACCTCTCTTTCCTGAGCTTGATCGAGACCTGTAAGCTCGTTTGTCACCTTTTGTGATGCGTAATGGTGGTATTTAACTAAGGACTGGTTATAAAGTACATATTGACATTGAAATAGGGCCTTTATCAGCTATTCGGGCGACCCTGGTCCTGGGGGGAGGTCGGTCTTGAGGTTCTTCAACGACTCTGGCAAGAAAGAGTTTGTCGGAAATACTGGCTCTCAACCATGTGCCTTTAGCTAACCCTGGTGAATTGAGTCAGACATGGTATGTTGAAGTCTTGTTGGAGTTGGACGTTCCTCACAAACCAAGGAACTCCAGCAATAAATCTCAACATTTTATTTTGTAGAGCATGTGAATGTTGCTCGCGGTACACCAAGATAATGTACCGTAAGTAATTATTAGTATGCTTTGTAAATACAGAGCTTTCTCAAAGAGCTCAACGGACTTTTATGAGACAGTAAGGCCATCAAGGAGTTTCGCGCTACAAGGTACCTATTTGGAATATGCTAGATGTGGTTTTTCCAAGTAAGCCGCTGATCGAGATGATATCAGACGGCAGGATTAATTTCCTGGTGAAACGGACAGCGACGCACTTGGATTCATTCATCTTCAGGTATCATCTCTCTGCTTAGTCAACCACCAAATCGACCACTACCTAAAATCGCTTTACCATGAAATCTTAATTTTTTGAGGCCATATCAGCAAATATTGCCAGCTGCATACCAGGATGTCTGGAGACGCCATGAGTATATATCAAAAACAGTTCCAGGCCTAGAAGGGAATCCTGAGGGACACCAGATCGAATTTCCCTTTTGATAATCAGACGAACAATGGCGGAGCCTATTCCCATCCGGACCATTTTAAACAAAATTCCATCGTGACACACTGTGTCGAACACCCGTGGGATGCGACCAAAAGGACTGCAACCGTCTCCCTCCGCTCTAGTGCATTGCGAGTGGTTTCGATTAATCTTAGAAGTTGAAAGTCTCTCAAGAGGTCAAACCGAAAGCCAAACTGTTCGCTTGGGATGAGAAATGTCTCTAGAGCACGAATCTCAGAAAGAAGACTGATCGGCCGGTAATTTTGTAGAAAAAGAGGATCCTTTCCGGGTTCCGGAATCGTAACAGCTACAGCATATTTCCACGGGAAATATATCAAAAACATAATAGAATTAATAATCATTAACAGGCCAGCCCTCACCGTACCATCTCACCAAAAGCTTCATCGCCCGATTTGGCATCCAATCAGGAGCAGACGCCTTGCCATCTTTCAGGCGACAGATAATGTTAAGCTCGTCGAGATGGACACGGACAGGCCAATATTAGAAGAGCAAGAAAAGATTTTTGGAAAAACATTATTTTTTCAGATAAAAATTTAATCTGCGAGATTCTGATACAAATGTATTGGTGTGGCGAAAGGAACTGGCCGCGTTGAGACAAAACAAAATTAAACCCACGATAAAGCATGGTGGAGGAAACCTTATGGTATGCTCATGTATAATTGCATCTGGAGTTGAAAATTTTGTATTTGTTGAACAATGAATAAACATGAGTACTTAAACATTTTTAAGGAAAATTTTAAATAAAATGCTTTTAGGTTGAACATTTCTGGTCATTATTACTTTTAACAAAAAATAACCCATAACATAATTCTTATATATAGTTTGTGACTAGTTACCCTGCAACACATCACACTTTCTCGAAAATTCTTCACGGTCATCGAATGTTAATCCTATCGATCATTTATGGCAGAAAGTGAAGGTACATGTGAAAGAGATGCCATTTCCAACAAAAATTACTTTAAAAAATAATTATTGGAAAAATGAGAAAATATTAATCCACATATTTATACATAGTAGGTTGATAGATTCTATGTCATGACGCCTGGCAGCGATTATTGCAGCAGATGGTTATCCTACTAAATATTAAAAATCAATCTTATATTTATAAAATCATTTTGTATATGTCTGTATGAAAAAAATAAATAAAATAAATACTGATTTCCACCAACAATTTGTAGATTTTTAGAACAAAATTTTGTTTTGTGAAGCCCTGTTTATTTCTGAAATTAAAATATATAGTATCTGATATGTTCTTAACCTACTACCTTTAAGTATGAAAAATTATATCTTTTTGCGCACTTTTCAGAAATTATGCCAATGCTGTTGGATGTATGAATACTTATTTTCCTGACTGTATATCGCATATGTCAAATTTAATCGAAGGCTCAAGTTTAATTTTTTTTGCTTTTCCATCTTATACGTTTGCTTCTGTTCTTCTCATTTATTTTATACCTTCGATAGTATTAATGGACTAACAGTACTAATACGGATATCTGCGAGTTTAGAGGACAAGTTCTGTTGTATTGACAAGCTCTATTGAAGAGTCTCATATCATTGCCCCAGCCTGTATGTACTTGACAACTTCATCCGTGTATATTTTTCCGATTTTCTATTCCCATTTTTTATGACGTGTAAAGATGAAAATAGTTTACAACCTGTATGCGTCCAAAAATATCGCTTTCACAGCTTGGCATTTATTGGTAATTTAATCTCTAGCGGTACAGTCATGTTTACCGAAATTCTTTTGAATATTCTTCTCCACAGAATAGTTTTTACTTTTGTTTCAAAATTGTTATTATAAGGTATCTTAATACTCAATAGCTCGCACTGATTTCTATGTTGGAGAGCACCTACAATACATTCCCCTAGCAACGCAATTATTATGAGTACTCGATTTAAAACATTACCATTTATCGATTACCATCGTGGGACAGAATAGTACCGTAAGTGATTTAATTAATAGTTAATTAGTCAAATATTAACTGAACGCAACTCAATGAATACCTAGAATTGATTGCGAATTGTTACAGACGAAGTTGTTATCGTGAAATCCCCAAAGCACATTCCTGCCATTGTACAGTGGTACATATCAAAACTCAATAATACTCTACATAAATCAGCAATTACGATGCCTGTTATAAAACCACCGTCTCTATTTTAGTACAATTCTTGCCGATGTCGACCTGTCAATAAAGAAGCCCGGCGAAATTGATTTTGGATTAGAATAGCTTTCGCGGAAACTGCGCGGTACTTACATAACCCATTAGATTAATGGAATAACAAATTCTACTTGAATTATAGGCAAGATAATGTATTCTTCACTGAATTTTTATGAGAATGAGTTGCGTAACTATTTGCCGAGTTCCATCGAATTTAGGTTAAGTATCTTCAAGTACTTTCAATATTTTGGCAAGTATTCTATCCCTTTCTAAATGTATAATAAATATATAACTATATAAATATATAGTTAGAAGTTATGTGTGTCTAAGATGTACAAATTAAGTTTAATTAGGTGAGCAAAGAATATTAAGAGAATGCAGTCATTTACCTACGTAACCTCTATAAATTTGTTTTTGAAAATCATAATTCCAACTTCTTATAAATAAACTTGATAATAATAATAATAATATTTATTAGCCCAACGGAATAACCCAAATAGGACAAAAAGTAATACAAAAATATTATGAAACGGTAATATACAATAATATATACAAGTATTAATATAAAATACGTAGTAGGCGCCATAAATTCTCGACCTGATATAGAATAAATAAGCTTGGTAAAATATAACCATCAACACATTTATTACAACGATCAATTAATAATTCTATACTTCTGCAAAAATAATCTAAAGTTTTTCCCTCAAAATGTTGTATTACTGCTTTCTAGGACGAGGTTGATCGAGTCACCGTCATTCCATCGATTCTTTTTTGGATAGAGGATCATAATCAGAGCCAGTTAGGTTCGAGGCGTGACTGAGTGCGAAAAAGGAATATGCCAGCATTAGTAAGTGTAAAGAGGCGGCATCGCATAAGGATAGGATGCATATGCGATACCGCCTCTCTGCCCCCCTAACACTGACGTGTTCCTGTTTAAGCTCTCAGTCACGCATCGATCCTAACTGATCATAATACAGAACCATTGTTTCATCTCTTGTGACAATGGACTCCAAAATCGGTTTCGGGTCGTTTCCACACATGTTTAAAAACGAGCGCGCACATTCGAACAGACGTTTACGTTGGAGAGCAGGGCGAATACTTGTTTCAGAAATGTGAGACATGACTGCTAATTCCATCACTTTCAAATGACGATCTGCTAATACCATTTCTTCAATAATTGAAATGTTTTGAGGCGTTACCAGTTCAATTGGCCGACCGTGGCACTCATCATGAATTCTTGCCCCAAGCAGAAACATTTTACCTACTTGTTTACAGAGGAATATGACGGAGATAAATCACCATAGTCGCCATCTGAACGTTGTTCAATGTGGTTAGGCGAATACCCTTCTTTTGTTAAAAATTTAACGACCGCGCGCTACTCAATTTTCGTTACCTGAGATATTTTCATGCACTAGTCGCGTTGTCTGGCTGGCTAGTAAAAACTACTACTCTTCGAGCCGAAATATGTATAGTGTAAGCCTCGCACATATGCAACTGTGACATAACGGAGTTTGAACACGCTCGAACCTGTATAAGCCTATCAGGCCGAGAATTTGTGGCGCCTACCTTGTATAAGTATAAATGTTCACTACCGCATGTCGTAATTTAAAGTATTAAAATTCTTCGCAGCCTGTGCTAGTGGGGTCTTATACACGTTGGTCCAGATACGAACGTGGTATTGCCTTTCTGAATGGCAACAGCGCCCTCGAGTCTCACTGATAGATCCCAATCAGATCGCAGTATATCATAAAGCGAGCAGTGGTACACACGCATATTATTAACACGCATGTCCACTCAATCACGTAATATTACAATCCAACGCCTTCTGACAAAATGTATTAATACAGAATTACTATGTAATTTTTCTGTATTCTCAGATTATGTTAGAAAGTACAGTTTCTTATATTCATTTTGTTGCTGCTACACGATGTAGGAGAACGAACAAGTAATTCTAAGTAGGAAAATAAACAACGATTCTTATAAAATTAAACTAAAGAAAAATAAATTCGATAATTATATAAAATAAATTGAAATTCCAACAATGTTACTTTATTAAGGGGAAAATCTCCTAGCAATTTTGAACGTTGTAGCTTTTGTCTTTGTTGCGTTTCAAAATACGTTTCACGGTACTTCTACTAACACCGATTTCGTCTGAAATTTGCCGGCTAAAGCAAGGTTCATCCATTTCAACTAACAAACAAACCCTCACTTCTCTCTCTTCCCGCTCAGGATGCATTAGAGGAATTTGAGGCTGTTCGTCTATTTGTTGGCATTTACGGCAATTCCCAAAATATCATTTAATGATCTGTACCATCTGTGCGATTGTATAACCTAACATATTGTATTTTAAATCCACGATCTCTTGTTAGAACCTTGTGAGCGCACAGAAAGTCAAAGAATGCATCTGATGGGCCTCTCAGAGCTATTGCAGCTGCGCGCGGCAAGGCCGGCCGGCGGCGATAAATGCAAGGATGTCAGATCGCGCTACGTACAATATATCTCGCAGCCCGGTGAAGCCTAAGCCAACGTGTATAGAACGTTAGCCCTGGCGGTAGGAATAGCAAGTAGTTAGCTTGAATTACTGTGTAGTCGAAGAACAAGTAGGTTTACTTTTGACAGCTCTGGTGCGTTGATCCTGTAGGAAATAATCCCATTCATAAATCGGCACTTAAGGCTCTTCTCTACCCCACGCGTCGTGCTTAGTGCACTGTCTATGATTCCTTCCGATTAAAGTTGACGTGTGGACAACATTATTAAAATGCATGCGGTAACGAGAGTTTGTATATATTTTCGAGAAAACAAACTATGTTATCTAATAAAATAATACTGCAAATGATTTCCTATAAAACAATAAAAATAATAAAACTTATCCAAAACATCACATTCGTATTTCGATTTTATACTTTTATACAAATTTCCTAAATTGATTATTAGATATTACAACACAAGATTTATTTTGATTTAGCTAATTCTTTAAGTACAACCTTCGTAATTGCTGCAGCACTCTTTTAGTCTTCGGCTAGCTAGTAACATTGGTAATGTAGGTTTACTAGGATCTAGTATGCGTACCATAATATTTACAATTGAATTTTTTTTACAGTCTGTTGTCTCGTCAACACATAACCAAAGAAACTGTTTTTTCAATATGCGTTTCATTTTCTTTTCCACGTCATCACGTACAAATGCAACATGCTTACGTGCGGTTTTCTCCGTTGGCAACCGCAACTCGGATGATTTGTACCAAAAGTCCTTAAACGGTTGTTTTCGAGTAAGCTAGTGGCAAATTACAGTTTATCAACATAAAAATTACATTAAAAAAAATGCACTTCTCGGTGGCATGCCCAATTTTCGTTTTCTATGCTGTGCGGAATTTACGTTTCTTGTACAGTTCCACTTCTTATTCGACATCAAATGTATTTTGCACACTTTACAAACTATCTTACTCTCGTTGTAAAACAAATCGGGAAAGTCAGAAATAAACTTATTCACTATGTCTTGAAAAGGTCGTTTTTTAGCCTTCGACATGTTCACTAAAAAGTACAATTAATAACTACGTCTGTATCAATAAAATCAAAACGCACTACACTGAATAATAACTACAATTAATAACTACGTCTATATCAACATGTCCTATCCGCTATTCAATGCTAAACTGAACTGAGTGCTGATGATTTGTCGTATCGTATCGTAATCGACCAGCCCTCCCCGCCCACCTAAACACAGTCACACCGCCGCTGCGATTGCTCTCCAGTTACCGGGCTATACTAATAAGCTACGATTCCCAGTTTCAACGAACAAGCAACTTTATTCATTCAAAATAAAGAACTTATAAATACAAAAATTAACAATGCCTTTTAGAATTTAAGAAAAACTCTAATTCAATGAATCATTAGTTTGAATAATCCTTCTTTTTTATGACTCTGTCACATTTAGCTAAGAAAAGTGCTGTGTGTCGCAGTCTCGCAGTACAACATTCAACTGTAGCGTTCGGGTCGTTTCCGACTGGCCGGTATACAGATTGGGAAAATGAGAAATTAGCTATCGGTGTCCCCTCCTCGCTCTCATGCGTACATGCGAAAGAGCGTGGAGGGGACTGAGTGATATATCAGCAATTCGATGCGGGAGATGCTAGTCCACTTGGAACAATGTTGTGATGTAGACCTATTGTGGGAAAAGCGCACGTAATAATTTGAAGTCAAGGTCGTCTGGAAATGAGAGTTTCGCATATTTATTTTGTTGTTGCTACGAAGTTTAGACGAAATTATTAAGCAATTCTAAAGACGAAAATAAAAACAGATTCTGATGAAATGAAAGAAAAGAAGAATAAATACTCTAGAAATTCTTACTAAGATCGTCCGCACATAAGGCAGTCTACCTCGTAACTAACCATATCGGTAACCTTGAGCCCTTGCCCGCTTGAGAGCGAGGAAGGGGTAGCGATATGGCTAATTTCGCATTTTCCTAATCGGTATATAGCCTGTAGCACGAAGCTCAAAACATTATTTTCACAAACTTTTTCTAATTTTTGTCCATGACATAACCAAATTTTATCTCGCTGTTTGTTACATGCGGATGATCGAAAGTGTTGAGGATTGTGAACTGTTGCAATGCGACTTAATGCTCTCGGGAGATGGAGTTCGGATAATATGTTATTCTTCAATGTGAACAAATGTAAATGCATGACCTTTAGTGGAAAACAGCGTACGGTAACGTTTCCATATAGAATTTATAATTCTTCTCTTGAAAGGTGTGGCTTCTAAAAAAGATCTCGGAGCAAGTTTTGACGAAAAATTAAATTTCAATTTACATGTCTATGACATATGTACTTACTCTCCTAAAAATGCATGGATTCCTTATTAGAAACACAAAATGTTTAGGAAATAATGCGCTTATAAGCTTTTTTAATGCATTTATTAGATCTAAGCTTGAATATTGCTCTATGCTATGGCACCCGGGTTATGTTAAATATAACGAAATGATAGAGAAAGTTCAAAGAAAGTTTCTAAAAACATTGTACTATCGCACTCATTCCATTTTTTTGCTTCATAATTACTCGTCCAATTGCTACTAGAGTTCGATTATAATTCATTGGCCCATCGCAGAGTTGTTTCACAGATTTCTTTTATTTACAAATTGAACAACAGCATGCTCCTTGCACCGAAATTACTGGAGCTTTTGCGATTTTAAGTTCCTCGTTTAAGTATTCGGCATCAAAAACGTTTTTATCTTCCCTCATTTGCTACTAGACGTTACTCTTTCTCACCTATTCTTTGTATGTGTCAAACTGTAAATACATATTGTGCTGATATTGATATGTTTAATGTTTCGTTGAATTCTTGAAAAACACTTTTGTACAAAAAGTTTGAAAAAAATCCTTAATTAATTTATTGTATAGTTGAATAGACTTTTTCCTTTTTTTGATACATTTTGCAATGTAATTCATGTTTTCTTTTTTTCTGATATTTTGTATAATCTCTCGCAATGTTATGTATTTATGTATGTTATCCTGTAATTAGCAGTTTGGCTGGCTGTTGGATAATAAATATATTATTATTATTAATAATATCTGGAAATAACATTGCATACATTAAAATTGTTAACAGTATTTACTGCATACGTTATTATATCCATTCGATGTATTTATGAGGGTATCAGGTGCTCTCGAATGCAGGTGGTGACAAATTGTGTATGATTTTTCGTAATTTCCAATTTTTTGTAGATAATAGCAAACTCACGGACAGGAGACGTGGATACATCTTTGTAGAATAAGTATTTGTCCATGTTTAAAGGAAAAATTGCAATATATGTATTGGAAAATCTCTTTATTCCTTTAGGTTTACAAAAATTTACATCGGGACCGGTTTCGCCTTAGGCTTCATCAACCGAAATCTACAAAGTTTTGTTTGGAAATTTATCGTTGTTAAAAGAGATTTTTTACTAACAGTCTAAGAGTTAGTTGCTATGTAAAAAATTTGTGTATACTTCTTTTAACATCGATAAATTTCCAAACAAAACTTTGTAGATTTTGGCTGATGAGGCCTAAGCCGAAATCGGCCCCGATGTAAATTTTTGTAAACCTAAAAGAATAAAGAGATTTTCCAATACATATATTGCAATATTTTTTCAGTTTAAGTTTACCTTTTATACTGATTGTAAATCAAGTAGGGAAATTATGTGCGCTACGATTTATAATTACAGGAGGGGTAACTGGCCAGTGGCGTCCGCCAAAGCCATATGGTAATAATAATAATAATAATTACAGGAACAAAATATTCAAAAATTGTGTAAAGTACGCAGTAGAACTCACGAACAGTCATTTGCATCATGATAATTTCCAAGTGATGCCCAATCAATTGCAGAAAAATCGCTATAGAGTTTATGATAAGTAGCCCTCTTGTTATCATTGAAAGTAAAAGTTTTCAGTTTGATGACCGTAGTAGTTGGTACACTAAAATCTAGTGTTAGATGATAATCGTCCTCAACGACTAAAGGTAAAAGATCACGTACAACTATACTATGCCAGAGTTGAAATGGGACGGAACTAAACGGAGCATTCTGCCTAAGGTGTTAAGTAACATATATTGTTAAATTGTTTCGAACATTTTGAATCTGTAAAAGAAACAAATATTTTTAATTTTCTGTCTATGTTAGGGCAGAAATTTAGTAAATTAAAATCACCTAGAAGTAAAACATACTTATCTATAACAAAATTTCCAACATATCCAGCAAATGCTCAAATAAGGCATTATCCAAGTCGACGAGAGGTACATAAAGTAAAATATTGGTTTGGGATGCACACAAAATTCCCATGCCTTTTTTGTCATTTCATCTATAAAGGTTGGGCAGAAGATCACAATCAGTTTCGCTGTGTTTTGAAACCAACCTTTAGATTTTCTCTTATACAATTGCTGTTATCATTATTTCTTTTAGTTCTCTTGATACTGACTGTTGTTAAACCTGTAACTACTTTTGTCAACATTATTTCAAGCTTACTTTCCCTGTGTATTCAGTTGCTTGAATTTTAAAGTGACCGCGGGACCTCAGGCTAACTTCTTACCGCATTAATCGATGTCAGATTGCAGGGTTGGATTAAATAAACCCAGATCGCTTTCAGTTTTTTTTTATAATAGCAGTTTGCAAACAATTTAGTACAGTTGGAAAATTATATCTACATACACATGGTAAAATATCATCTCTTATTTATTATTTTAATTACTCTTATTTTATTGGAGCTTTTCGTATATCGCATGTATTTCTTGATTTTATAATCACAACATATAATTTTCTGCTTCACACCGTACCACTTTAAATTATTTTAGAAACCCAAAATGAACTCACATCAACCACTTACTTGAATGACAACGGCACATTTTTCCAGCTTTAACTACAAACTAATCTTTTTTTACGTATGGTGACAGCTCTGCGGGGTATCTAAGCTTTAGAGCTTGTCATTTTAATATGTAAATGATGTGCGTATAGTGTTCCATGGTTTTGTTACTATCACCTCGTCGCCGTAAAGGGTAAAGCGCAGTTATTTGTTCCCCAACACGCGAATGGAAACTCGGGATTGTACCGAACCCGCCAGAAAAAATCGACTAATTTTGCCAGAATCAGGAGTGAACCCCCTTACCACTTGGCTACCGAACCGTTCAACTTATTTCTATGATTATTAAGTTTACTTCACGCCTAAAGCAAATCCAGTATCCAATGTCTAGAATATTATTAAAAGCGTAACTCAGTAATTACGTATAATTTTTTTGTTTCAGCATGTGATATGAATGTACATAAACGATGTCAAGAAAGCGTTCCAAACTTATGCGGTTGTGATCATACTGAACGTAGAGGAAGGATTCAGTTGAAGATTTCCTGTGTTGGAAATAAATTAACAGTACAAGGTAAGTTGCTCAAATTGTCTTCATTTTTTGTGCTATTTGGACAATAAACAAATATACAGGGTGTTCACCTAGTGCGTTGATGGAAAATTCCCTGAACAATTAAAGAAAAAATTTTCAAATAAAACATATTCGGAGACAAATCCTATACAACACAAAATTATACTCAAGTATATAATGCATAGACTGTTGTGGCGAAATACTGTAATCTTTTATTTTACCAAAGATATTCATTAAAAATAATCAGTAAAATTTAATTTATGCATTTCAACATTAATTAGAAGTGAGCACAATTTTCCTTCATGCAAAATGTAATGCAATTCCTTTTTGTTGAACATTTACTAACATTTCAAAAGTATTATTTGATGTCATGTCCACATTACGCATTACTTTAACGAATTCATCTAGAAAATTTTTCATAAACATTGCTTAGCTAAATAATGAAATTATTTAAACAACTTTTAGTATGTTGTTATATCTTTTACTGCTGAAAAATCTTAGTACTTTAAATAAATCTATTCGTTTTATGCTGAACTCTAATCAACATTTCTCGGTTTATTTTCGCTCTTTATTACATGCTTCTTAAATTGCTAGACAGTGTATATAGGAAAATGATGGTTACTTCGAGTAGGTACTAGAATTGTACCAAACAAGATAATGTTTACTCATTCGTTTTAATACTTCGCGAAACAGAATTTTGTAATATTTCGTCGCAACACTCTACATTATTAAACAACAAATTTTTAAAAGAATATTTTTTGCGCAAGGAAATGTTTACAGAAAAAGTTCTAGAGCAGATTCTCTGTCAGATTCGGGAAGAATATATAAGGTATTCCATTTATTTGAAAACTTTTTCTCTAAATTGCTGAGAAGAGAAGTATTTTCCGCCAACGCAGTAGGTGTAATTGTATATCTCCCAAAACTGAGCAAATATACTGAACTAACTTCATGTCATTGTACTAAAATAACCAGTAATGGTTGAATAATAACATAAATTTTGTACCCATGGCGAAAAATCCACCAAATCTTTCAACAATTTCGAAAAATGGACATGATACCGTTTTATAAATTCGTGCTTGTGTTGGCTTGGGAGGTAGTCCACCATGTTTCGGTATCTCTTTTCTAACCTTCTGTTTTAAGAGTTGAAAATATTTTCAAAATTTACATTTTTAGCAATAACCTCTTGCATATAATATTCTCTTATATGAGATGAGCTCAGGCTAAAATAAAAACTACTATTGTTTTTGGAATCCATGCAATGACTTACATATTTTGTTGTATTTTTAAGTTAACAATCATTCACTAACACTACCGTATTTACTTAGTTATGGTTATAAGTAGTCTGGGCAAACAGCGGTAACAGTCAGTGTAGTAGATATGTGATGCGGAGTCGGCGATTATTTATTTCACGCGTTCACAGCGTCAGTACTAAATCGATGCTGTATGCGAGTAGTTCTGTGTATATGTAGGCTGTCGTAACTTATTTCGTAATTGTACGCTTATGTTTGCTTTAAAAATGTCGCAGTTAGGTACGTCGCGAAAACGATTAATGGCAGACACAGACCCTTTAATGTGTTGGTCCAGAAGCCATTGTCAACGTCACATCGAAAGCAAACAGCATTCTTCTGCAAAAAGTGGCATACGAGACCAAGAAAAATTTACATTTTTTTATGTGTTACTCTTATTTTATGTAATCTATCGTTTCGTTTACTAGACAAAGAAGCATTTGTTTCCTTCTGGAATAAATATGCGAACTGTAAATTAGCTAGTCCGACGTCGATACGAAATGTAGTGCCATTTGCTCGTGAACGTACAGAAAAAATAATGAAAACGGAATTGAAAGATAAAAAACTGTGATTGTGTGTGGACGAAACAACAGATCGTCAAAAACATTCTGCGGTTAATGTAATGGTACGTATAATGGAACCACATCGACCGTCATTCTCCTTCTTACTTGCTTCCAAAAGAGTTATAAATTGTACTGCCGATGCGATTTTAAAGGTGGTGTTGAACTCATTGAACAAATTTGAGGTTTCAACTAAGCAACTTTTAATGCTTATGAGTGATGGTGCCGCAAACATGCGTTCTTTGGGCCGATCTCTTAAAGGACACAGTGGTAACTTCTTACATGTAACGTGTAAAATCCATACTCTAAATCTTGCAGCACAAACAATTCCTACATGTTTTCCACTAGTAAATGCATTGATTTCTAGTACAAAGACAGTGTTTCTAAAGTCCCCGAAACGTACCCGACTATTGCACAAACTGTGTCCTGATTTACCTGAAGGACCACAGCCGATTGTTATACGTTTGGGAACATGGTTACAGGCTGCGTTTTACTACAACAAATATTTTAATCAAGTAAAGAAGGTAGTTTTAAAATTCAATCCGACAGAAGCTGTAGCAATCAAGAAAAGCCAGGAAATATTTCAAGATAAGATTTACAAACTATTCACAACAATTACTTCGGACTAGTGGAGGGAATAGAAAAACTACAAAATGTTTCGATGTCGCTAGTGGATTCTGTTCAAATTGTGAATGATGTTCACGCACAGTTATGCGCTGTAGAAAGCGAAACAAATTGGTGTGTAATACGAAAATTTGAAAGTGTTTTAAAGAAAGACTCCGATTTTCTTATATTAAGACAAATTTGTGAAGGTGCGTGTGAAGATGCATTAAGTTGTTTCAAAGATTATTTTAAATATGCAAATATAACATCGCAAGATATCGGACAGTCGTTTTCGGCATTAAAAAACATTTATTCCGCACGTCGTACTCACTTGACTGAAACAGCTGTGGAAACATATCTAATGATTCAAATATTTAACAGATGTTACCCAGTTTGTGATTTCACGGAAGACTTTTAAAACGGTCAGCGTTTCAGCACGTTTTATAATTTATTTCTGACCTCCTATTTTATGTGTGAACTTTTATGCGCTCGCCACGCCTCTGGCTGTTACCGCATATTTGCCCAGGTTAGTTATAAGTTTATTGCTCGTTGTGTATAACCTCATAAAGTAAATTAGAATCAAGTAATCAATGTTTCATGTATTTGTATAATCTTAAGTAACGTAAATAAAAAAAAACAGTACTTCTATACTACGCATTAATTTGGTAATTTACTTATGCTTTTAAGCTTAAGAAGAAATACAGTAAAAGTTTCACGCCGCGTCGGTATAACAAATGAAAACGTTCGTTTATTGTAGTGTCGTAAAAGAAACATATAAAAACAGGATTTTACGATGACATCCTTCACAAGTCAACGCAGACCAAGAGAAACCAATACGATCATCTTTTCAACAGTCTCCTTTACTTCGAATAATGAATTTTGTGCGTTTCGTTGAACTTTCTGCTCTCGTTTTGTTCTAGCATGCCCTCTTAACGATCGACAAGATTTTATTTCCAGTGATTGAAACCCTTGACGAAACTGTTCGAACATGCCCTACGATTCTTAAACTTCAGCAGTTCATTAAATGTAAAGTGGGCGATTTTAATTACAATTCAAGAATCTCGTTCCTTTAAGTTGAAAGTTAGAGATTCGATAAATATTCATTTTATGACAAGCAGATAAGAGCAGCTCTATTAACATAAAATCACTTATAGGTATATATACATATGTACATACATAGATACACATAAGAAAAGAAAATGTCTAGCTATACGAAAAATCGTACATGCGACAATGGTAAACGCGAATGGATGATACATCACAAGCGGAGGGGTTAGCGGCAGTCGGCGGCTCACGACGGTTACCGATGTGGTTAGTTACGAGGTAGACTGTTTTTATTTTCGTTTTTAGAACGTCCCATTAGTTTCGTCTAAGCTTCGTAGCAACAACAAAATAAATATGCGAAATTATTACGTGCGCTCTTGCACACAGTAGATCTACATCCCAACATTGTTAAAAGCGTATTAACACGCGACCCGCATCGAATTGATCGGATTCCACTTAATCCCCTCCTCATTCATTTATAGTCGGGAGTCTCATGCATTTATCGAATAGCGTTGCCGTTTGTCCTTGATTCACTTCGTGCGCTCCCCACCTTATACTTTCATAGCGGGCAAATGTTGTAACACTGTTCATATATTTTAGCGCTTAACTTTAATACGGAACTTACGGACGCGGTATGTGCTTGGAAGAAAAACTTGAAATCTTGTTCTATAAAGGTTAATAGTATTCGGAAAGTGAAATACGGTTCATACTTCATAACCTTCAAATTAGTTCTTTGTTGAAAACAACATAAGAGCAATGAAAAACTCTGAGGCAACACTATTCATAAAATTAAGGAATTTGACCTTTTTTCCTGGGGGAAGGTAGGGGAGATACTCTTGATAATGTCGATTTTATTGATACAATTTACAAGAAATGACGTTTCGACAACTTAGTTGTCTTCATCAGAAGCGTTCTTGCTAAACGACATGAATATATATTTTTAAATAATTGACAGCCTTTGCACTCGTTTATAACGATAAGAAATGTGATTTTCCAACAATAAACGCTTCTAATTAAGACAATTAAGTAATCTACACGTCAATTCTTATAAATTGTCTCAATAAAAATTGGCCTTTTTGACAGAAATAGAAGAAAATTCTTAATTTTAACTAAACGCACATTATTTTAAAAACTACCCCACTTACTCCAGCGACTTACAAATAATGTCTGCAGAAACGTCATTAAATTTATTACGCTGTAATTTCTTTGTAAATTATGTCATAGCTCCAAAGAAGAATCTGTGGGTTACATTCTTCATAAATCTTTTTTCATTATGACGAAGTTTCTGCAATTTGTTTTCCGCCTTTTGTTTAAGTATTACAGTTCGGTGTTTTTTCTTGTATACAAAGTGAGTCAACGGTTTGGCAAAATACATTTATTCTCCAAACAAAGATGGAATTAAAATTTAACGTGTGTGGACCTGTGCAGTAATTAGTAATGCATAACTTAAACATATTTGTAACTTGATAGAATCATTGTCTCCAGTGTGGCGGAACTGTTTTTTTTTTATTGAATTGTCATCTTTGTAATCTGTTATACATTCCGAATATTTTTTATTCATTACATCTTAGTCTAATGGTTGAAGGTATTTCCATTTTTTTAATTTTGTAATAATAAAATGACCGATCATTCGGTTGATAATTTGCTTGCCCATGTTCATTTAATTAATATTTTGTATGGTGAGGAGTCTGCCGAAACTTCGTATTGTTTTTAAATTCTGTTTTGCAGGTGTTAGTTCCTCATATTGTTACCTTTCAAAAGTTATACGTTTCTGTCAAGTTTGGTCAACAATTTTGCACCCCTTCTTGGTGTTGCAATGTCCATGTCATGTAGTACAGTACACGTATTGCAAGTGGGTAAAATCGATTTCATTCCTCATATATTTTAAACTACTTCTTCGATTTTGCTTGTGCTAAGAAATTTCGTTATTTAGTTCGTACGTACTACCATTATAGCCCATTTGTCAGTTGTTTCTATATCTTTTTTATCTGAAGTTTCTAAGTTTTCTTCGTTCGTTTCTTGTTTTTTACTTGCTTTTTTCGCATTTGAAAATTGGTGTTCGGAATTATGTTTTTGTATACTCTCCACATAAATTTCTGGTCGAAGATTACACTTAAATATCTGACTGTAGAACTCTACGGAATCTCCACGCCCTCAACCTCGATCCTCTCGGGAGGAATTCTCCTTCTTCGAGTTAATCCCACTGCGACGCTTTTTTTCGCCATTGACCGTAAGTCTCCAACAACTACTCAACCAAATCATGGAACGCTCCCTGCAAGCCCCTCTGTTCCCCAAGTCCCTTTGACCATCATACCCTCATTTTGTAACAACGTGTATATAGCTGTATCGTCACATGCACTGCAGAGCATGGGGAATGTCACTGGTATAGGGTATATAAAGGGTGTTTCAATAAGAGCGCAAGATTTGAATTGCACGCCAGCTTGGCTGTGGTGATGTCACATGATTATGACATGCCAAGTCGATAGGAAACAGATGGGAGTTAGTAAACATGGAGCATTACACGACAGAACAACGCGTCCTGGTTATTAAACAAAAAATTCGTCCAATTTTCGGTCGAAATAATGTTCCTAAATCATCTACTGTGAAAAGAATAATCGCAAAATTCGAAAGTACCGGTTCGGTTAGTGATGTGAAACATACGACACGAGCTCGTAGAGGTCGTCCAGAACAAAACATCACGGCAATTCGCGAGAGTGTGGCCGAGAGTCCAGGGACGTCGATTCGTCGTCGTGCGCAAAAATTGAACATTACAACAGCCACCCTTGAGCGTATTCTCACTAAAGATTAGCTCCTTCATGCGTACAAGGTCCAATTGACTCCGCAACTCCTGCCTACAGACCACTTACAGCAAAGAGAGTTCACCAATTGGATCCTTGAACAACAAAAAGTGAATGCCGATTTTGCAGCCAAAATCATTTTCACCTCGATGGCTTCGTAAATAGACAAAATTGCCGCGTTTGGGGCTCAGAAAATCCAGGAATGATTCATGAAAAAGCAATGCATCCAAATCGTGTCATTGTTTGGTGTGCATTGTGGGCCGGAGGAATCATTGGACCGTTTTTCTTCGAAAACAAGGCAGGTAATGCAGTAACGGTGAATGGCGAACATTATCATGCTATGTTAACCCAGTTTTTTGTGCCTCAATTGCACGATATTGCTCTCGACAACATATGATTTCAGCAGGACGGTGCTACTGGCCATGCCGCCCGTGAAACATTGGCGGTCTTACACGAGGCATTTCTTGGTCGTGTCATCTCCCGGTTTGGTGACCAGAATTGGCCGCCACGCTCTTGTGATTTAACACCTTTGGACTTTTGGCTGTGTGGTTATCTGAATTCACAGGTTTATGCCGGCAAACCCGCGACCACCAAAGCATTGATGGCCGAAATTAGACGCCGTATTGACGAAATACCGCCACATGTATGCAACACTGTTATTGAAAATTTCGCCAAAAGAGTACGCATGTACCAGCAAAGCCGTGACGACCATTTACCAGATGTGTTGTTCCATTCATAATTCCTAAATGTCTACATTATAACTCAATAAATATTTCAATACTAATACAGAAAACCAAGTTTTATTGAACCTTCAAATCTTGCGCTCTTATAGAAACATCCTTTATAACAGTTCTCCCTTTCAGATATGACCCCAATCGTTTTTAGTTTTCTTAGAAGACCGTGGTGACAGACGGCGCCAAAGGCGCGTGAGATGTCAAGAACAGCTTGGAAAAGGAAAACATCAGATTGGTGGGGCGGTAGTTCTGCGGATATAATGGAAATTTATTGGACTGCAGGATGGTCACCACAGTTGCTTGCTTCCACACGTTCGGCAAATATGATAATCTGAAGGCAGAGTTGAATACTACCTCAACACAACAGTTGGAGGGGCCTTCAGCGTCCTGTTGGTGATGAATGCGGTGAAGAAATCAACGTGTACTTGCGTTTTCTCTCCATTCGTATACGCGGTGGCCCCTTCACCTTGTAAAGGCTGAGTTGACTTAATTTATTTTGTTAAGAAAAATGCAGTTTTCTGTTTTTGCTGTGTTATTAGGAAAAAATTCATCCAGAAACTGGAGTAAAACTGCTTGTTCGAATTGGAAAAAATTGTTCAGAGTTCTTACCTAACATAAAATTGTCAAGCTTCATTGAAGTTCATTTCAAAAATTATCCGAACTTGATCAAAAACACGATTGGCAGAGAGGAGCAAACGCTATTAAATATGGAAACATAACACTGTACGAAATGCCAATTGCGGTATGAACATCAGGAGTCCCTTGCAACGAAAGAAGAAAAATTTGAAGTCAACTTTTTTCGATTTTTTGGTCGAAGTGCCATTAACTTCAATACAAGAACGATTTGATCAACTACAGAAACACAACAAACATTTCGAATTTTTGTACAATATTTTTTATTTAAGAAATATTACAGATGTTAACCTAACAAATTGTTGCAATTCGCTCTATTTGCCACTTAAAGATAATGAAAATTGTGATATTAATAGTACAGAATTGAACGACGAATTAAAGGAAAGGACAAGTTTACATATTAGTTACCCGAACACAATGATCGTTTGAGGAATTTTGTTAACCTCACCTGTGACCATAGTGCTGAAAGAAGTTTTTCCAAACTGAAATTAGTTAAAACATATTTGTGGTCAGTAATGAAGTGCATTTGAATGCACATTTAGTGGACATTTTACAAATCATACATTACTTTAATACATACTTCATACTACGGGGTAGACGCCATCAATTCTCTAGTTTTTAGTAGCTAGCCAGACAACATGACTAGTGCATGGAAATGTCTCAAGTAACGAAAACCACGCGGTCATTACATTTTTAACAAAAGAAGGGCATACGCCTAATCACATTGAAAAACGTTTAAACGGCGTTTGTTGTGATTTATCTCCCTCATATTCCACTATAAGAAAGTGGACAAAATGTTTCCGTTTAGGGCAAGAATCCCTTGAAGATGATAAGCGCCCCAGTCGGCCAATTGAACTGATAACGCCTCAAAACATTTCAATTAATGAAGAAATGGTATTAGCAGATCGCAGTTTGAAAGAGAAAGAATTAGCAGTGATGTCTAACATTTCTGAAACAAGTATTCGCTGAATTCTCCATAACAATTTTGGTATGAATGAGCTCGTTTTTAAACGTGTGGAGTCGACCCGAAACCGATCTTGGAGTCCATATTGCCACAGAAAATGAAACAATGGTTCTGTATTATGATCTTTTATCCAAAAAGGAATCTATGGGACGTCGTTTTAAGGACGATAGTGAGTTGCAAGCGGCTGCAGCACAATATTTTGAGGGCAAAACTTTAGATTATTTTTACATGTTAGGCAAGTACTCTGAACATTTTTTTCCAATTCGAACAAGCAGTTTTACTCCAGTTTCTGGATTATTTTTTTCCTAATAACACAGCAAAAACAGAAAACTGCATTTTTCTTAACAAAATAAGTTAACTAAGTCCTTTGAACTGTTTCTCCATGGCTTAAAATTCTGATATAATGGTTATTGGAATAATAACGATTTGACGGGTCTCTAGGAGAATGGTGATTCTTAATTTGTTGAGGTCTTTTTTCGACAAGAATTTGACACATACCCTGTGCCATCAAAGCAATATTCCACACAGCTGGATCGAGTGAAGGTAATAAATTGTTTTTCAGTCGAGTTTGTTAGAGCTACTAGCTGAATGTGATTGTTCACTTCCATTGGCTGTTTCCTCTTCGTTTCCATCTTGGTATGCATTATCACTGTTGTCAGAAACTTCGTTTTCCAAATGGTCAGCCACTACTTGTTCTTGATCAAATTCAGTATTTTCTCATGATGTTGATGGTGCATCCTAAAAAGTCCATCAGTAAGGTATCGAAATGCTGCCCCAAAATTCGAAAACATTAGGCGACCGCCTCGCCGCCTAATATCACCGCAGGGCCCCGATGTTGATGAATGTAATTACAATTTATGCGGAATGTACATCGATAGAAAATTAACCAAATTTATAGTGTTTTCAAAGATTTCAATAAATTCAAGGGATTTTCCTGGCACACTTCTTTCAGACGTAGATGAAAGTATTCTTTTTTAAAGCGTTTTTATTGTAAGGAAGTAAAAAGAAGTTAGGGCAAACAAAATGTATCATTTGGGTATAAACTACATATTCTAAGAATGACACCTTCAGAAAATATTTTCACATGGAGAAGTCATGCATGAAACAGATATCTGTCTTTCTACAATAAAGGATTTTACTGTATTTACTTATTTTGAATAAAGCAAATAACGCAAAATAAATTTTAAAGTAATTATTTCCTCTCGGAGAGAAGTTTTAGTTTGTTGAGCCAAAACATGTTACTAATATAGAAGGCTCTTCAAGGTAAGTCGGAGAAAATTTATTCGCACTACTGATTGAAAATTTAAATTTTAGATCGTTAGCTTTTAGCCCTTACTAACCTGACTTTCATTATGAGCCCTCTTCGCTGAAGTTCCTTTCCATACTAATGATGTTCCATTGAGCAACAGGTTCTTAATAATTAGTTTTACCTATCAACGGTGTACAGGTACAGATATTTTAATATGCGAAGCGTACTTACTGCCCATTGGCTTGTTACAGCTGCTTGTCAGCAGGGTGAGGCAACGCAGTGTATTACGACACATAAGCAGTCAAGTTCACTCCGCATGCTAAAATGTCCATACATGTATATCATCGATTTTAATTACGAAATTACGTTTTCAACTAGAGCTAAAACTTTACCGCTATTTATATGAAGTTTAATAATAGATTCTTATATATTGTGATAGTTTTAGTTCGAAGTGGACTGATTTAAGTTGATGGTGAATAACTATAGTGTTTTATGCGACATCTTAATATATACAATAAGGAAAAGGACAATGTTTAGGCAATAGTTTTAAGACTTTTAACTTTTCACATATTAATTTAAGCAATAAAACATTGAACAGATAGCTAAGGCAAGCGCTATACTAGAATTACTGAAGCACCGTGTCACTGAAACCATGTTGAAATTCCATATGAATGTAGCGGAACGTCGCCAATATCCTGACTCGTCTTGCAATTATACAATTTTCACCGCGATGAGAAAATGCAAATGCTGCAAAGGGTAAAGAATTATTAATTGATCGTTGTAATAAATGTATTGAAGTTAGGGGAGATTATATTGAAAAATAAAAATTGTTCTTATTTCACCAAGTTTATTTTTTTCATATCAGCGCAGGAATTTATAGCGCCTCCCTCGTAACTTAATGAATGAAAACTGTTACAAGTAATTATTGCAATATCTTAATAATATTGCTTCACATATATAAATATTTGCGTAAACATTATATATAGCGTTGAGCATATTACAAATATAATGTTTTCCCCTGAGAAAACACTTATCCCTACGAATAAATTAAATCAATTCTTTCGATACAATACCATATGCATTTTTCATTTTAAAAGTTATCATTAGAGCGGGCCAAATTGCGCCATCCAACAGAATCGGAATCAGGCGCAACGGCCGCTTATTGTAAATAGCGTATATGTGAGTCACAGCAGATATGTGATATTTCGAAATTAATACACAAGAGTAAAAAAATAAAAGCTGACGCAATAATAATGTTTAGTAATTAGATATATATATATATATAATATATATATATATATATATATTATATATACACGCTGAGGTGTTTTTTATTTTCATTATGATTTTTTATTTGATTGAAAACGGTATGCGTTGTAAATGGGATGTAATAAGGAAATAACTGAGAAACTGAACGCTTTTTTTATTCTGTTGTACTTAATAATGTAACTGTAAATAAAGATATAATAAATAAATTCTATCCTTCTTAATAATGCGGATAGACTTGTTTAAAAAGTTGCACCATCAGATAAGTTTCCACATTTGCCTCGGTGAAGGATGTTCGCCGAGACGAAAAAATGTTCTTATATTTCGAAAACGACCGTTCCACGTCTACAGAAGTAAGACAGGCGTAATTAAAATAATCTTTAGACTTAGTCAAGGAATCTGCAGATGCCCCATCGCACATTTGTCTTAATCTCGTGTAGTCCGGATTCTTTTTTAAAACACTATCGAACTTAGCTAAAACTCGTCCACCTTGTTGCATCGTTTATACTGTGTAACAATATACTAACTTCGTCCACGACTTGCACTGATTCTACCAACGACAATCCAGAATATTGCAAATTTTCTATCGCGTCTACTAACCCTTTGTAATTGTTGCTAATATTCTTTAGATGTGTTTCAACAGAAATATCGAGAAATCCCTTCTGGCTCACTCTAATAGCTCTAGTTGCGGCAGGGACGAATTGCAAAATAACGGATTTGACTTCTTGAAAATGTTCATTATAATAAAAAGCGGCTTTTAACCACGTTCCCCAACGCGTAAGAATGGGCTGTGGTGGTTCTCGAATACCAGGGCATAACCTGTGGAATGCCTAGTCCTCTTAGGACTTTTGAGAAACACTTTTTTTGTGTTTGCTATTAATGCATCCACCTCCGGGTAACACTCTCGAATAGTTTGTGCCACAGATGTAAAGCATGGACTTTACACGTAACATGTAAAAGTCCTTCACACTTTTCTTTAAGGGAACGGCCTACACTACACATTGTTGCTGCACCATCGCTCATGAACAACAACAGTTGACTGGTTGACACTTGAAATTTTTGTAACGTTTCGAGAACTACGGCCGTAATTGCTTTACTAGTACACTGTTTTAATCTTCTGCTGGCTAATAGAATTGCAAAATTTGGTTTAATAGAATCTAATACGCGCACTATTATATTCAAAATAGAATTTTTTTTGCAATCTGTCATCTCATCAAGACATAGCCACAGCTGTTTATCTTTTAATTCGGCTTCAATTCGATTTTCAATGTCCTCACGTATTCGTGGAATATCTCTCCGTAACGCTGTCCGAGATGGTAGTATCCACTCGGTATTGTATGTACCCCAGAATTTTCGAAATGCTTTTTTATCAAATATACGAAGTGGTAGACCACATACCATAAACGTTAAAAGCAATTCTAATTGAAATTGACGTTGTTGTGACACACCATTTCTTTTATTCCTGTGGTGTGCGCTATTTATATGTCTTTCACAATCACGTTTGCTCCAGCACAGTAGTTTCTTTTTACAAACTTTACAGAAAATTGTACTCCCATTGTAGTGTAAATCCACAAATTCACTAAGAAATTTATTAACTTTCGTAGGTAATGGCCGTTTATTTTTAATAGTTACGTTAGACTAATCACTAAAGCGAGCACACCGACGCTTGTTTTCTAGTATGCCACGAAGTGGTGCAAACGTAACATCTGCAGACTCGTCATTTGTTGATGAATAGAGCGCGTCATCCGTAAATGAATAAGCGCGCTGTTAGTTCGTAGCCGTCGATGAATGAACTTTTTTTTTGTAGTGGCCCACTGTGAACAACGCCCTATTTATCAACGAACACCCAAACTGCAGGTGTATATTTACGCGTCTTCACGACGTAATAGACAGTGGTTTTGGTCCTCGTCCTAATAATTACATATTTAAATTACCTATGTTTACATACATATATGCGCCCGGCAGCCTGATTGCGAACCTGGCGCGTGGCGCTCTTGGCCCGCTCTAGTTATCATCGTATCTGTTCCTATTATATACGCACTTACACACATACGTACAGTAGTGCTCACGCTTCTAGGTAAATGATGAAAATAAAGATCATAAGCGCGGTGTGCGTCACTTATGCTCCCACCTGTCCGTTTCATGTACTTCGTATTCTCCGTTTCATATTATATTTACGTAGCGGCGTGAGTAATACGGTATATGCAGGGGTTTTCTAGATGTGCACCACGACGCCCCAGGCCCGTAGAGAGTAAACAGCGGACTGATTAGGGTTTGGGAACTCCTGCGGTATATTACACTATTATACATAGCAGACTGCAATCCCCACCAACGGCCCCGTCCGCATTTACCACCTATCTATACGTACACGCGGAGTAGCAAATTTTCTTTTTTCGTATCTCGGCGGTGGACAGAAACTGCATCCCTGGTTCTTACTATCATAGGGCGGTATTTACGTAATTCGCTAATATTTTGTAAAGCCACGGCAGGGCCTTGGCCAATATCCATAATTTTAAATTTGATTATTTAAAAAGGATACTTCCACAAGTTAGAGCAATTTGGTTTCGTCAAAATTACAAAATTTAACATTTTAAGGAAGTTTGTAAATGCAAGTGTATTCCGTTAAAATGAGTGTTGCTAAGTTTATTCTTTTTTGTGTCGTGAGCAAAAACTAAGCCGTGGAAAAAAATGTATTCGTAGGTTTTCTGTTGAGAAAGCTCAGGAGAACGCGGCGATCTGAAGCTTTATGGAAAATTCGGAAGAACTATGTATAATAAAAACAAAATTAATGTTAATTCTGTTTCAAATGTATAATTTGACATTTTCAAAAGTTCCGTAGTTGGTGGAAGCCACACATTTGTTTTTCACTTACGGTAGTGGCACAATCTTTTGGCCCTGAGCTATTAGTAAACAAGAAAATTTACGGCAAAGTTTTGAGATTGCGAGAATGTTTATTATTTCATTGTATTTACATTAATCGCATTATTTTCCTTTGTACTTACAATCAAGAATTCTACTTGAGAGCTCTTATCCATATCAATAATATAATTCTCATTTATAATTAGAGTTATAGTTAGAGTTTGTTAAAAAGGTGGTACCGGATGGCAGTAGCGTAGCGGTAGCGGCGTAGGTAGGGGTAATTTTCAACTCGTAGTCGATCTCGACAGTACCGCGACAGGGTTCAAAGCGACAGTACGTTGCACGTCAAATAAATACGCGGAGATGGGACGCCCAAACGGTATAACGTTCCCTTCGAATGTGAATAAATATCTCGAGCATTTCCCTGCATTAGAATATAGAAGTCCGCATATTTATTGCACAATATGCAATAGCGGATTGCTAAGTCGCGATGGGTTTGAATGTAGAAAACATCGTAAAAGTAATCGTCATGTATTGAATTTAGGAAACAGTATTCCATACTGGCAATTTTTATATGATTTTATTTTTATGTTAAGTGTGTGCAAGATCCCACAACATCTAGTATCTAATGAACACTTTCGTCTTTTTTGGGCTAAACACGTTCCCTCATGGAAGCTGCCAACACCTGTGCAATTACGATTCAATTTGCCACGTGTGCAAGGTAAAGTAAAGGAATGTATAAAAGATGAGTTGAGAAATAAGAAAATCTGCCTAAGTGTGGATGAAACAAACTGATCTCAGAAACACAGGCGTCATTCATGTTGTAGCGCGTCCTTTAAAACGTGATGGTCCACCAGCTTCATTGTTGTTATCCAGTAAAAAGACTTAGAAAACTAATGCAGAAACCCGGGTTGTCAAGATAATAAAAGATTCGTTGAGAGATTTTGTATCACAGGAACCGAAGTCACAATGTTCGTTACTGACGGAGCCGCAACAATGTGAGATTTTGGTAGGATGTTGAAAATATGCTTTCCGACTCTTTTTCACATAACATGCCTCATACATGCATGTCACCTCGTAGCAGAAACCATTCGAAAGAAGTATTCGATGGTGGATAAGTTAATAGCATCTACCAAAAGTGTTCATCAAGCAATTGTGTCCGAAATTACCACCACTACCTCAGCCTGTAATAACGCGATGGGGAACATGGCTCCAGGCAGTATCTTATTATCAAAAAAATTTTTCACAAGTGAAAAATGTCATCTTGAAACTTGATTCAAATGATTCTGCAGCAGTTCGAGATAGTCAGCAACTTTTTTCCAATTCGGACGTTCAACAACAATAGATGAAATTTCCATGAACTATTCTGAAGTCACAAGCTATTGAGCAATTAAGAAAACAGCCATTATCTGCACGAGACGCATTAAATTGCATAAACAATTTACAAGCCGCTCAAAGAAAACTTGACGAACACTACGGAGTCGGTGTTGCTAAAAAAATTTGATGCAATTTTTAACGAAAAATCCCGATTTACAAAGGTTCGGTCTAACTAAAAAATCAAGAGTGCCCAGATGAGGAAAAGGAATATCTGACATTTGCAAATCGTACTTCACTGGATGTCGAACGATCATTTTCGAAGTATACGATAACGTATTCACAACACCGTCGAAGCCTGAATGAATCGACAATGGAAGCGTTGCTGATGTTACAATTCTACGCAGCTTACCAGGGCGGTTGTCAATTGCCACAGTGGACATCAAGACGGCAGGAAAAGGTAACAATATTATTTTTCACTAATATTGTATATTACGTACCTACTTTTGTGCGCCACTGCCGGTACCACCTTTTTAACAAACTCTAGTTATAATACTTATTATTAGAGCCCGATAACAGAGATCCGTGCCATAGCCGTACCTGCCTAGTATACAAAAACAAAAATTGGAAAATAGAAAAAAAATAACAGAACTACTCCATAATTATAATATGTGAAAAGTAGAAGAAACACTCACTCTTTTAAGCAGCCTTGGCTACGGAACAGTAAAACTAGAAGCACCATTATCAGTATTAACATCATATGGATAAGAGTGGCAAAAAGTAAGTAAGTATATTTATTTATATAACAACTAGTGTATATAAACGTCAAAAATAAGCAGAAATAAGTATAACAACAGAGAAAAGGAAAGTGTACTATTAATCAAAAAGTACAAGAGTGAAAAACAGAAAAAACAAAAATTACAAAAATTAGAAGTTGACACCACTAGATGTGTTTCCACAGTTGTCTCGATGAGCGATGTTCGCCGTGGTGAGAAAACAAGTTTATATTTTGAAAAAGAGCGTTTAACATCTACCCATGTTATACATGCATGATTAAAATACTCTTTGTACTTAGTCAGTGGATTATTCGATACACCATCACAAATTTGTTTTAGTGTGCTAAAATCGGGATCTTTCTGTAGCACACTCTCGAACTTTTCTAAAACGCGATAATATTTTGCGTCATGTATAGTTAGTAACTGTGTATGCACTCCGTCCATTATTTGCAGAGACTCCAATAATGATAACGATCTATTTTGTAATTGGTCTATAGCGTCAGCTAATCCTTTATAGTAGCTACGAATATTTTTTAATATTCTCTCCTTAATAGCTGCAGCTTCGGCAGGATTGAATTGTGCAACAACAGCTTTTACAATTTTGAAATGTTCAGCATAATAAAAAGCTGCCTGCAACCATGTTCCCCAACGTGTAAGAATTGGCTCCGGTGGTTGACGAATACCAGGACACTCGGGTGTGAAATGATCGTAGGCGTCTGGGAGATTTCAAAAATACTTTTTTTGTGCTTGCTATTAATGCATCTACCTCGGGAGAGCTTTCGAAAGGGTTTCTCCACAAAAAAGAAAAGCATGCATTTTACACGTAAAAATGAAAACATTCAACCATGTTCAGAAGAGAATGGTCTACCGAACGCATTATCGCTGCGTCATCGCCCCATAAACATCAACACTTTATCTTTTGAAATTTAAAATTTTTTTCCAACGTACTAAATACAACCTTCGTAATTGCTGCAGCAGTTCCACTTTTGTAGTCTTCGGCTAGCTGGTAACAGTGGTAATTTTAGGTTTACTAGGGTCTAGTATGCGTTACCATAATATTTACAATTGAATTTTTTTTACAGTCTTTTGTCTCGTCAACAATAACCAAAGAAACTGTTATTTTCAATATGCGTTTCATTTTCTTTTCCACGTATCGCGTACAAATGCAACATGCTTACTTTGCCGCTTTTCTCCGTTGGCAACCGCAACTCGGGATTGTTTTGGGTCCCAAAAGTCATTAAACGGTTGTTTTATCGAGTAAGCCTAGTGGCAAATTACAGTTTATTCACATAAGAATTACATTAAAAAAATGCACTTCGGGGTGGCATGCCCAATTTTCGTTTTCTATGCTGTGGGGAATTTTACGTGTCTTGTACAGTTCCATTTCTTATTTGACACAAATGTATTTTTGCCACTTACAAAACTATCTTACTCCCGTTGTAAAACAAATGGGGAAAGTCAGAAATAAACTTATTTACTATGTTTTGAAAGGGTCGTTTTTTAGCCTTCGACATGTTCACTAAGAACTCCCATTAATAACTATGTCTGTTTCAAAAATCAAAACGCACTACACTAAATAATAACTACAATTAAAAATACTACGTCTATATCAAAAAAATCAACACGCCTATCCGCTATCCAATGCTAAACTGAACTGAGTGTGATGATTTGTCGTGTCGTATCATAACGACCGGCTCTCCCCGCCCACCAAACACAGTCACACCGCCGCGGGCGATTGCTCTCCAGTTCCCGGGGCTCTACTTATTATAGATCCAATGTATACTAAATGAGTACTGTCGTTATAATTATAATTAGGGGGGTTTTCTGTTTAAAATAGCTGAACGGCGCCAAGTTGGGGTGGTGTGAAAAATACATCCATCCAATATTTCAGTGAGCTAGTTAAAAAATTTGCGTTCTTCTAATGCGAATAAAAATAATTTTATGTTCCTCTTAATGATCTGGAATTAATAAATGTTTTTCTATTTATATTTCAACCAAAGGCGCTTGTATTTATACATTATCGTATACTTTATGACATATATAAATTGTAACGTGGAATATCACACTATACTTAATCACGAATCAGTAATTATAGTTGTTTGGAAATTTTTCCCACAATGCCACACGGTCGATGGAAGTAAAAATTCCTAATGTTAGCGAGGATATTGATTCTCGATTTTCAAGATCAAGTTAAAAAACACTGCACGTCCGTAATTATTGCATTATTATATCCACATTGTTTAATAAATCCATGTTCAGAAAATTAATAATTCAAGAAATTCATCTGAAAGCGAAGGCAAGTTGTGAATTATTTACATTTGCATTGCTTCGGTTTTAACAATTACCAATGCACCCAAAAATACCGCTACTTTAATCTAACCCTGGGGATAAATTTTTCAAGTTGGTTGAAAATTCACCCCGAAAAAGGGTTTTGGGATTAATTTTGGAAGAAATTAACTTTCGACCACCGCATAAAATATAACTTTGGACTTAATTAAACTGCGGTGAATTACGTTTATCTTATATCCGAATGGATGGAATCAAGTATCAAATGTTGATACTGTTATTGAATCGGGAACTTTAAAGTAATCTACAAATTCAGTTGATTAAAGTCGTAATCGAGAAGTAGCAGTAGAGGGAAAGAATCCGGAACTTGCAACTAGAATTAATAACTGCGTATAACTGCGGCAATTTAAAATTAATTAAAATAAGTCGTCATATTGAAAACCAGGATTATCATAAATTGGGATATTAAAATTTTACAGATGAAGTTTATCAAAAATACAACTGAAAATCTCATATTTTTAATAATAGATGTGAGATTTTCAGTTGTATTAGTAATTGCAGTATATTAGTAATAATTAGTTGTATCACATTCTATTATATAATAGAATGCGATTAAAGAAATTTTGTACAAAAATTGATTAATGTCAATGAAACATCGTGATCAGTGTTTAAAACTTCCTCTTTCAAAAATCCAATGATGTTTTCCCCCCAAAAGTGATATTTTGACGTAGTCACTGCTCCCAAATTCTTGCGACGTCATGAACTCTATACATACCAATGTGTTCAGCAAACCTTTTATATCTGTGCTCTTACATCTTCAGGAAGACCGTTCAACATCTATCGATGTAAGACAGGCACAGTTAAAAAATCTTGAAATTCGTTAACAGATCTATAAACACAAATTTGTCTTTAAAGTCGTAAAATCTGAAACTTTTTTAAAACACTCGTCCACTGTTCTTTAACGCGACAGTTTTTTGCGTCGTTTTTATCGTTGTAGCATTTTAATTACTTCGTCCCCGTGTTCTCTGCAAATGATTCACTTTTACAGGCCATTTGGTGTATGCCCTTTTGTATTGGTGGATATAGAAATCTTAAAATTCAACCAAATAAAATTTTACATAACAAAGTACTTATGTAAACTAAACTGAAATTTCTTATATTTTGCCTAATATGTATGTATAAATGCGGCACGAAAAATACAGTAGAATTTCATCTACAACAATGTGCGGTAAACAAGGTCTTTGGCTAGATTCCTATATTAATTAGACGTACCCCTATTAGAGCACTGCACGGGCCTATTTTTCACGGCCCGGCCCGCCCGTGGCCCGTTGCAGTGGAGTGTACCCGCCCATTACGTTCATTACCTCGGCACAAGGCCCGCCCGTTAGGAAATTTAGGCCTGTTTGGCCCCTCTAAATTATTTTAGCCTGTTTTAGTAATTATATCTGCACCGTCTATTTCTAAACATTTTTTAATTACTAAAAAATTTTTAATTACTACATTACGTAGAGTATATCTTTGTTATTAATAAATTACATTGTCTAATTTCGATATACAGGATGAAGCAGAGCAACTTGCTTATTTCGAAATTCAATTAAAAAAAGTAATGCGATATAATTTTAATTTTTTTTTGAACAGCATCAGTACAACATTTAAAATTTTATGTTTTCCCAGTTTTAAAGATATCAGGCAATGCGTCCATTATTCTCAAAACACTGGGGTTGATCGAACTCGGAAGTTTCGTACAACTCTTTCCAGCATATCCGACGGGGATGTTGGCCGCACCTTGACGAATGTTTGTTCTTCCCCGTGAGCAGGGTTTCTAGAACGATCGTTGTAAATAAGTGATTTTAGACAGCCCCTAAAAGATAGTCGCAGGGGGCTAAATCAGGCGACCGGGCTGGCCAGTGCAGATCGCCCCTCAAGGAGATGAGGCGTCCTGGGAAGTGTTGCCGCAAAACATTGTCACACATTGCCACACGCTGTATGTGCCATGGCACCGTCCTGCTGGAACCATACATCTCCCACATCCATCTCGTTGAGTGTTGGCAGGAAAAACTCCTGAATCATGTGGACATAACGGTAAAAGTATGCCTCGACAGCGAACGCGCGCCCCACCTTCGTCCACTCCATGATGCTAACTAAACCAACCGGAGCTACAACTTTACGTGCCGCCCTCTCGAACGTGCCTACCCCCACCCTCTTCGGAGCAACCATCACTTCAAAGCGCCAAATTTAAATAAGCAAGTCGCTCTGCCCCATCCTGTATGTATATATAACCTATTAAAATTGTTAATACAAACGATAGCGTAAAAACTAAATAGCATTTACTGCATATGTTATATCCATTCCATGTATTCGATAAAACATTTTCAGCCCATCAGGCCCGCACAATTTTAGGCCCAGCCCGCAATGAAAAAAGTCGAAGCCCGCCCGAGCTCGCCCGCGCGGGCCGAGCTTTTCCTCGCCCGTGCAGTGCTCTAACCCCTATTATGAATAAATATTTATTATCATAATGCTATAAACTATAAGTGACATGTGATTGTAAATCAGCAAAATATCTTTAGCTCAAATATAGGAAAGCCGAAGCTTGAAAAGACCCCAAAAAGTGTATCTGGTGATTTAAACATGTCACTCAACTATGTGTCATTGTTATCTCCTGAATTAGTGAATTAGCATTGATTGCAAAGTTAAGTATTTGCTTGAAATCTCTATTTCTTGGAACCAAAAATATATCAATACATAAGCAAAGAAGTACATTTACCAAGTATGAGGACATTAAGACGAATGATTGTTTCAGATGGCGTATACAACTTTGTATATTCATCTATATAAAGAGGAAGCTCGATCATGTATATTGTGTGTAGTTGAAGTGAGACTAATTTGTTTTGGACCAGTAAAGATGCAATCGGAAAATTCTTCATTTGATTAAGTATTTTCTATCCACTAAAATTTACTAATAGAGTTAACATTTCAAAAAAGAAGGATGCAAAAATTGTTATACTTTAGGACATTTTGTAATTTTTGATTTGTTTGAAATATATAATTTATAGAATTATTCTTTTCTTCCAAACAAATACAATACATATTTGGTTATCTAATATAATATAATTCCTAGCATATTTATACATGATAACAGCCTTAGTACATAGGTAGGTACATTGCATTATGCATTTTACAAAGGAACTATCAAGTCTCTAATAAAGACTGGTGCCATAAGAACACTTCAATGTTTGTTACTTATGAATAGTATATAACCCTTCAGGATTTTTGTGTAAGCATAATATGTCCAAAAGGATATTTTCGCAAAACATAATTTTTCCCTCAATTTCAGCGGCTTTTAGTCAATCAAGTCACAGACAATAAAAGGCACAACAGATACAAAAATGATGAAATTGTCATAGAGTAATTTTCGTAAATACTCAGAGCAATGGTGATTTAATCATAATTTAAAGTTATAAGATACTCATAATACTTATGTATAACCTTTTACACTTATAATAAATCATATTTCCATTTGTCTAGTAATCCAAGGACGAAATCTAATTCCGATGGATCCGAACGGTCTCAGCGATCCCTATGTAAAACTGAAGTTAATTCCGGATTCAGATAACGTCAAGAAGAAAACGAAGACCATCCGGTCTTGCTTGAATCCCGTTTGGAATGAAACGCTAGTGTTGTAAGTAATCAATAATACAGGCACAATTTCATTTACGAAAACACACTTCCAGCAGTGTAACAAATTAAACAACGAATAAAAAATACGTTTGGCAAACAAACTGTTAAAAAACCAGTGATATAAAAACTTGAAGGCAAACTAGAGATAGGTACTGTTCTGGCCACTCGATAGATATGAACTTCCTTCTGGCGGATATTAGTTATTTTTCAGAACCCTCCTTTCCTCCCCGAGCTACCGATCTTCGGAGTGACGGTACTAAATAATTTATCTAAGTCTAGCCAACGACAAATGTGGATAAAACTCTCCTGTACAATTTATCCATTTCGTAAATTTACAAAATTAATGAAAATTTTTCCTACAACAAACAATAGAATAAATTCAAAGGTATTTCGATTATAATTTCATAAATTAAATATCTATCGTAATGTGCCTGTCTAGAACGTCAGTAAATTTTTTAGTATTAGACAGTTATCGGTGCCTTTCAGCATCACAGAATAACATAATTTCAGTTGTCTAGGCGAGTTAGTCCATTCATTCTCTCATGCTACTTCTAAAAATAACTTTATTTATCAAAATTCCTCGTTAAATTATATTTGGATAGAAATCATCAACATTTGCTGTGAATGAAAACAATCGCCATGGCGATTAGAATAAAGGAGAAAAGGGACGCTAATTCAATTCATCACTTCTGGTCAAGCTTTCATCGAGTTAACTCGTATTTTGGCTGCGCTGCCTGTTTAAAGTGTCTAATATTCAAATCATAGAATAAATTCAAGGTAGAAGAGAAAGTTGGAGGTTAGAGTAGGCAGGTTTCCTGTGAATGTCATAGGAACATAGAGTTTATATGACATCTTCGTAAAATCAAGGTTAGCTTCAATTTTTAGTTTTTACTTCCTTTAAAATCTCATTCATTGACGAGTGTGTAAGAACACTTCCGAATACCACGGTTCATTCAAAAATTTGATCAAATTGCAAAAGTTCCATTCTTTTGAACAATTGCCCTGAATTAAAACATTTCAGTACATAGAGAAATGAGGCCAGTACTTTGCTGATATTCTGGAAACGAAAGAAGTACGAGGATAGTCTGAAATGTTTCAAGCCTAAACGTGAAGATGGCATTACTCGTCAAAAAGATTCTTTTAATATAATTGCGCTTGCGTTGAAAGATACTTTTGAAAATTTCATTCATGTTGGACGCTTAGTTGTTGTTTAACCGTCGTTTGTGTCAGTCCATGTTAGTATTTCTGTGAAAATGGAGAAAATCGAATATCGCGCCGTCATTAAATTCTTGCACTTGAAAGTCAACACACTTACCCAAATTAAAGCCAGGATGGACGCTATTTACGGGGACAGCTACAATGCAATGGTATAAAGCAGGACGACGTTAAAACGTGATGAAATGCACCGCAAGCTCTTGGAGAACACTTATAATAGATTGCCGATCTTGGAAGCTGGGGCGGATAACATTTCATCCCATTTTGTCTACAACAAAATCCTACAAATTTTTGACGCACCAACAGACCAATAGCGATGGAAACAGCTTATGTCTCTTCGTAGATCAAAACCCAACAAAGGAACTGGAACAGAACTATTTTCTGAGGAGCTCCACCTAAAAGATTGTAGACAAAAATTTTAACCTGTTTACCAATAGTGTAGTGTCAACATTATACCGACCAATAACGTCAAATCTACTACTAGACTGTCACATAGCTCTATCCTTAGTCTCTGAACAATATCGCCCTTGTATGCTTAAGAGCCACAATGAAAATCCTAGCACTGGAGAAGCGGATATGCTAGCCAGAAGGGGTTCGAGCATGACTATACATGGTCCATAATCCTCTATTCAACCTCCAGTGTATGCGTTTCGTGGGAGGATCAGAACTATAACCCTTGAAAAATTCTTAAAGAGGTGGGATAAAGTTAATTCCTGCTGCACCCCTAAAGTCACTTTGACGTATACAAACAAGCGGACAGCATTGATATCTGAGACTGTTCAGAACGGACTTTCACACGGCTATTGAGATCCTGACTGGACATTGCCGGCTAAAGGTACACAAGATGACGTTAGCCAAAGACCTGTGATATTGGCTGGCAAGCTGAAGACTAAACACTGGAACACGTCCTCTGGAAGTGTCCTGCGCTGACATTAATTAGAAGAACCATGCTGGGTGACGAGCGGCTGCATCTTGTCACCATTAGGGCGATACCTCTGGGCATCATCTTAAACTATGCCAAGGCAGTAAGATGTCGGTTTCAATTGCATTTTAAAACATGCCCACAATCAGACCTCATAACAAGAAAAGAACCATTTAGAAAAATCTCCATTCATGAAGGCACAATCTTTCGAATCCGCGAAGATGGCTCATCCTGTATATTGTTATACCTTTTTTTTTTAAATCAGACTGTCTCTAGAGACAGTCTGATGGGACTATCTAAATAATGTAAGATATAATAAATTACATTAAAAGGTATTACATTTATCATACCTTGTATTATTTATATTTTTGAATGTACTTATTTATATTATTTATATTTACATACAATTATTTAATTTTCCGGCATATTTTAGTGACCTGAAGCCTGAAGATAAAGACCGTAGATTGCTTATTGAGATATGGGATTGGGACAGGACATCGCGAAACGACTTTATGGGATCTCTTTCCTTCGGTATTTCCGAAATAATTAAATCTCCGGCGGATAGCTGGTTTAAACTGCTAACACAGGAGGAGGGTGAATTCTACAACGTGCCTGTACCGGAAGAAGGAGTCGATCTTGCCACTTTTAAAACTCAAATGCGAGTAAGTAAACGTACTATTTTCCTTGTTTGCTATTTCCATACCAAACCAATTTTTTATCTCGAAATATTTTCAAAAAAATATTGAAATGTCGATGGATTACTTCATAAAAACCGATTTCCATTGAAAAAGTGCAATAAATGTTTTATATCACTTCCAGAAGACCTCAATCACTAAAAAGCCTTCCATTATAGCCGACAAAGATGTTCCTCACAACATGGGAAAGAAAGACGTAATTAGAGCAACAGATTTCAATTTTCTCATGGTTCTGGGTAAAGGCTCTTTCGGAAAAGTAAGAAGGTAAAAAAGATTAGAACCAACAAAATATACTTTCATGAATTTGTATAGGTGATGTTAGCTGAAAGGAAAGGTACCGATGAATTGTACGCTATAAAGATATTGAAAAAAGATATTATTATACAGGACGATGATGTAGAGTGTACGATGGTAGAGAAGCGCGTCTTAGCTTTATCTAGTAAGCCACCATTCCTTGTTCAATTACATTCCTGCTTTCAAACAATGGTGAGTAAATACGTATACCAAGAGTTTTTGATTTTCACCAATACATTCGGTTTCCGTCCTGTTTAAAAAAATCTTGAAGCATATTTCCTCCAAGTACTCCTCCAGCACTGATAATACAGATTAGAAACCAACGTTATTGGTTAGAATTAGAAACACTGAAAAGAGTGGTTTTAATAGTTATTTTGCATGTTCATTACTAATTAATAGAGTTTGTTAAAAATGTGGTACCGGCAGAGGCGCACCGCATAAAAGTAGGCACGTAATATACAATATTAGTGAAAAATAATATTGTTACCTTTTCCTGTCGTCGTGATGACCACTGTGGCAATTGGCAACCGCCCTGGTAAGCTGCGTAAAATTGCAACATCAGCAACGCTTCCATTGTCGATTCATTCAGGCTTCGACGGTGTTGTGAATACGTTGTCGTATACTTCGAAAATGATCGTTCGACATCCAGTGAAGTAAGATTTGCAAATGTCAGATATTCCTTTTCCTCATCTGGGCACTCTTGATTTTCAGTTGTAGACCGAACCTTTTGTAAATCGGGATTTTTCGTTAAAATTGCACCAAATTTTTGAGCAACATCGACTCCTATAGTGTTCGTCAAGTTTTCTAGAGCGGCTTGTAAATTGTTTATGCAATTTAATGCGTTTCCTGCAAATAAGTGACTGTTTTCTAATTGCTTAATAGCTTGTGCAACTTCAGAATAGTTGATGAAAATTTCATCTATTTGTTGTTGAACGTCCGAATTGGAAAAAAGTTGCTGACTATCTCGAACTGCTGCGGAATCATCTGAATCAAGTTTCAAGATGACATTTTTCACTTGTGAAAAATATTTCTGATAGTAACATACTGCCTGGCGCCATGTTCCCCATCGCGTTATTACAGGCTGAGGTGGTGGTGGTAATTTCGGACACAATTGTTGGATGTGTTTGGGAGATTTGATGAACACTTTTTTGGTAGATGCTATTAACCTATCCACCATCGGATACTTCTTTCGAATGGTTTTTGCTACGAGGTGACATGCGTGTATGAGGCATGTTATGTGAAGAAGAGTCGGAAAGCATATTTTCAACATCCTACAAGCTCTCAGCATTGTTGCGGCTTCGTCAGTAACGAATATTGTGACTTGGGTTCCTGTGATACGAAATTCTCTTAACGAATCTTTTATTATCTTGACAACGGTTTCTGCATTAGTTTTCTGAATCCTTTTACTGGATAGCAACAATGAAGCTGGTGGACCATCACGTTTTAAAGGACGCGCTACAACATGAATGACGCTGTGTTTCTGAGCATCAGTTGTTTCATCCACACATAGGCAGATTTTCTTATTTCTCAACTCGTCTTTTATACATTCCTTTACTGTACCTTGCACACGTGGCAAATTGTATCGTAATTGCAAAGATGTTGGCAGCTTCCATGAGAGAACGTACGTAGCCCAAAAAAGACGAAAGTATTCATTACATACTAGATATTGTGGGATGTTGCACACACTTAACATAAAAATAAAATCATATAAAAATTGCCAATATGGAATACTGTTTCTTAAATTCAATACATGACGTTTACTTTTACAATGTTTTCTACATTCAAACCTATCGCGAATTAGCAATCCGCTATTGTACAATAAATATGCGGACTTCTATATTCTAATCCAGGGAAATGCCTGAGATATTTATTCACATTCGAAGGGAACGTTACACCCTTTAGGCGACCCATCTCCACGTACTTATTTGGCGTGCAGCGTACTGTCGCTTTGAACTCTCTCGCGGTACTGTCGAGATCGACTACGAATTGAAAATTACCCCTACCCACGCCGCTACCGCTACGCTACTACCATTTGGTACCACCTTTTTAACAAATTCTACTAATTACTAATCGACTTGTTTAATTATTTTTTTGACAATGACAGTGCACAATATGCCAATACGAACAAAACGAAAATAATTCATCTTATTTTCGTTTTGTTCATATCTTTCGTTCACTAAATCTTCGAGAGCAATCCATTTTAACACAAAAAATGTAACTAAATCATAATACACTGTTAAAAAAAAGGATCAGGGTAGGTATAGAATTTAATTAAACACATAAATTACAAACAAATTACTGCATCCGACAAATTTGATGAAAAGACTAAGTTTCAAATCTTCTATTTTGTAAACCATTTCTTTACATTTTGTTTCAAAGCCAACTTATTGGGGCTTGCCTAGTAATATTTTCAAATTGAAACAATGCTTTCATTAGGTCGGAGCGCCTGTTTTTATGAAGTAAAAAGATATAAAGGAATATTACAATTAGTAATTCCATGGCAGCCGAATTTGTATAACACGTTTCATTAGTTGTCTTACGTGAATGGTCAGATTTGGTACTTATGGATTTTTCCTTATAAAAACAATAAAAAACAGGAAAGATTATGTAGAACTCGTTTCCAAAACACAAAAGATTTAACATTCAGAACCTTCACTAAAATTAGTCGCATTTCAAGTGCAATTTCGTTTGAAGATTGAAGTATAAGAGCTTAAGAGGACTGGGATGTTGTATAATGTATAGTCAAATTTTTCGATCTTGTCCGTTACATCATCATCAAAATCCATATGAATCAAATCGTTTAAATTATAACGTAACGGACAAAATCGAAAAATTCGACTGTACATACAATGACAAGTAAGATGACTGATAGGTGTTAAGAAATTGATTGTTTAATTTATTAGCAGTTAAATTACTTTTTATGGAGAATTGTGTTAATTAGAAGATATTTAAAAATATGTAATCATATTTGGTTGGTACAGTAATTAAGCGAATGTAGCGAAGGTAAATGTCTTCAAGCGCTATTCCCTCGAAAGAAAATGAACAACTTTTATTCACTTCACGCCACTTTTGTGCTGCTCAATATACACGTTGGCCCAGGTCTCACCGGGGTGCGAGATATATTGTACCTAGCGCGATCTGGCATACTTGCATTTATCCCCGCCGGCCAGCTTCGCCGCAAACAACTGCCGTAGCTCTGAGAGGCCTGTCTTACGCACTCTTTGCCTATCTATGCGCTCGCAAGGTTCTAACTAGTGATCGTGGATTTCGGATACACTGTGGGCCATATGCAGAGTCGTTCGCCAGTCAATCTCCGCATTACCGTGGTTGGAAAACGACTCTGTATACGGCCTTATTTTAGTTTATACAACCGCAAATCATTACATGGTATCTTGCCGGAAATTCCTACCAAAGCACAGGCGATCTATTTGTCGTAGAGTACGTGGATCGTCCTATTCCTTCGCATTCGACGATTGAAAGGATCGTCAAAGCGTTTAGGAAATTTGACTGCATGGTTGGGAATTGCCGTAAATGCCAACAAATAGACGAACAGCCTCAAATCCCTCTAATGCCTACCGAGCGGAAGGAGAGAGAAGTGAGGCTTTGTTCGTTGGTTGAAATGGGCGAACCACGCTCTAGCCGGCAAATTGCAGACAAAATCGGTGTTAGTAGAAGTACTGTGAAACGTATTTTGGAACGCAACAAATACAAAAGTTACAAAGTTCAAAATTTCCAGGAGATTTTTCCCCTTAATAAAGTAACATTGTTAGAATTTCAATTTATTTTGTACAATTATCGAATTTATTTTTCTTTAGTTTAATTTTATAAGAATCGTTGTTTATTTTCCTACTTAGAATTACTTTTTCGTTCTCCTACATCGGATAGCAGCAACAAAATGAATACAAGAAACTGTACTTTCTAACATAATACTGGGGAACAGCAATTTCGTTGTCTTAAATCTGTGACTTGTTTTCAACTAACTTTTGGCCTCTGGATCCAAAAATAACCGCAGTTTTTGTCAATCACGTCAACTTTTTCAGCTACAGGATACCCTCAAAAGTCATACAAATTGTGCATATAAAGGAAAATAAAGTAAAAACTTACCAAATATACTGTTTACAAAAAATAATTTTATTCATACAAAGGCTATAATAGTTACTGCAAGTTAAATTGTGTTCATACAAATAGTTGTTTTTTTATAGAACGGTAATAGATATTAAGACAAAAATTTTCGCTTATAGCTTTTTCTGGAATGTTTAATCTGTGGACATTCTCGCTTGATGCTCTAACAATAGTCAGCCATCATATGTACATCCCATCTACCTTGATACCGTGCCTCCATGACCTTCAAATCCTGGTGAAATCGCTCACCCTGCTCATCACTGACTGCACCAAGATTTTCCGAGAAGTTAGCAGGATGGCTATGTAAAAATTGCAATTTGGTGCTCATGTTGCAACCTAGCAGTTTGAAGCTCTCCAAGAGTTGCTGGACAATTTTGGCGTAATTCTGTGCTCGTGTATTTCCAAGATAGTCTTTAACAATGTTTTTGAATGCCAACCAGGCATTCTTTTCAATTTCTGACATTGTTCCGATGAAATGTTAATCTTTAACAAGCTGCCGAATCTGTGGACCATCAAAAACACCGGCCTTTATCTTTTCAAATGACAAGCTAGGAAATGCCGAAATGAGATACTTGAAACAGTCTCCTTCAATTGGCAATTGAGACTCAATTTTATATGCAGAGGTGGAAATATAATGTTCTTTCTGTCGACAAGTGGCTGATGTACAATGTTTGGATCACCAGGTTTCAGGTCAGATCGTGGCAGCCAATTCAACTGCACCCAATGCTTATCACGGGCTCTGCTGTCCCACATACACAAAAAGCAGGGATAACTTGGTATATCCGCGTTGCTGGCCAAGAAGGAAGCTAACCATTTTAAGGTCACCACAAATGATCCATTGGTGCATGTGGTATTGCAACAAATCAATGACTCTCTTTATGTCTTCATATTCTTCACTCAAACGAACTGAATGGCCTATCGGGACTGAGCCAAATAAATTTCCATTGTGGAGGAGAACACACTTCAAGCTCCGCTTTGAGCTATCGATAAACAGTCGCCATTCAGTTGCGTTATAGGCTGAAATTCCCAACTCTTCCATTAAGCCATGTACGTTATGGCAATACACAAATCCATCATCACTTCGAAAGTATTGTAGAAACGCACTTTCTCTTGACCGAAAATAGGATACCTTAGCTCCCTTTTCAAGCAAGTTTTTCTCGTGCAGTCTTTATGCTAAGAGCTCTGAAGCTTTTTTGGATAGTCCCAAATCTCGTACCAAATCATTCAACTCATGCTGGTCAAATCCATTACGAACGGAATCATCTTTAATTTCAAAATCTTCATCGTTGGGGTCACTTTGATCTTCACCAGACTCGTATTCCCGTATTTCCAAGAGGGTAGTCCATTGAAACTGGCACTGGGATTTTGGCTGAATGAGGCACTGGGCGTATAGCTGATGGTAAAACTAGGATACTCTATTTTACATTTGTTTTTCTTGTTATATCCTGACGTTTTCACTATACAAAAGTAACAATCACTTGAATGATCTCTGGGCTCTCGCCAAATCATAGGTATACCGAATTGAAGTTTATCACGTGCGCCCTTGCTCCATATCTGTAAACCCATGATTTATCTTGATCACCACTTTTCATTTTAAAATAGGCAAAATAGACTTGCCTGACAAATGTACTGATGTTTGTCCTTTGACTGGGATTGCTAAAACTGCCACATATGTAACAAAACGAATCGGGGCTGTTTAAGCACTTACGACGTGAACTAGCAGAGGTAGACATAAGGAAAAGTTTCAGTTCATATATAAATAAACACTAAACACTGCCAACTTTGTACATAAACAAGAACTCAGACTCCACGTCGGACTGCACCGTTTCAGAGCGACACACAGCGTCTCACACAGTCCAGACAAGTATAAACCTCTCGCTGTTCTCCTATGCGTCATTCACCCGGCGCCCATCGGAGAAGGTTTGTGTCAGCCAATAGGAGAGCAATAGTGCTTCCTATGATCCATGCTCGATTTCGCGGAGAGTGGTCACATTCTCATATGGTGTAGAGATAAAACTTGACGTGATAGAAGAAAACTAACTACAGTTTTGAAACCAGCATGCGCAAAAACCAAACTCAACAGAAATTGTGTTACAAATTGTTCCCCAGTGTAATCTGAGAATACAGAAAAATTACGCAGTAATTCTGTATTAACACATTTTGTCAGAAGGCGTTGAATTATAATATTACGTAATTGAGCGGACATGCGTGTTTATAATATGCGTGCCTATCGCTGCTCGCTTTGTGTTATACTGCGATTGGATAGGATCTCTTAGTGAGACTCGAATGCGCTGTTACCATTCACAAAATCCCCCGTTCGTATCTGAACCAACATGTATATATATTTCGCACCAACTGGTATTTTGATTGTAAAGAAACTGTGTGTTTCTTTATAGTTTTTGTACAAGTTTTTTAATAACCGTTTTTCCTACAACTATGCGCAATAAAAAGAAAATTACTGTAAATTGTATAATGAGATTTAACACTTTGCAATAAAAATGCAAACCCTATATTCATTTCAATATTAATATAAAACACAAGCTAACATGGAACGTAATTTAATTCTTCAATCGAAAGCTTCAATCAACCATCCACACACATACGTTTTACTTCTTGCAGGATAGACTATATTTTGTGATGGAGTATGTAAATGGTGGTGATTTAATGTTCCAAATTCAACAGTGCGGTAAATTTAAGGAACCCGTAGCGGTATTCTATTCTGCTGAAATCGCTATCGGACTTTTCTTCTTACATTCTAGAGGTATTGTGTATAGAGATCTGAAGCTCGACAATGTTCTGTTAGATCAAGATGGACATATAAAAATAGCCGACTTCGGTATGTGCAAGGAAGGAATAAACGGAGATAAGACTACGAAAACGTTTTGCGGCACGCCAGATTATATCGCTCCGGAGGTAAGCTATAATTTCACAATGAACATAAACTTAAGACAAACATGGAAAAACAACATTTTGCTTGTTTTTCAAAACATTTGGTGTGGAAGTTATGCATATTTTTTATTCTAAACGATTACTTAGTGTAAACTACAGTTTACCACTACGATTATACGAGGGATGATCGTAAAATAAGGCTCCCATATTTTTTTAAAATAGACAGCATTCTTTATTACCTTAACATTACACATCGTTTTAAAGGTAAAAACTTAAGCTATTTGCGACATAATCGCCATTTCTATCCAAGCATTTTTGCAAACGGTGCTCCAACTTCTGTATCCCCATGTCGTAAAATTTGTAGCCAAATTTTGTCAGCAGTTCCTGGGTTTAACGAGAGACGTGGGGCCGAGTGTTGTCGTTAATAAGCGTCACACCTGCAGTAAGTCTTCCTTTCCAGCGGTTCTTGATCTACCGTCTGAGTTTGGTCAGTGTATCGCAATACCTGTTTGAGTTTATTGTCGTCCCAGGAGGCAAAAAGTCGACCAGCAATAGCCCTTTCCTGTCCCAAAAGACGGTTGCCATGACTTTGCCAGCAGACTGCGTTTGTTTAAACTTCTTTGGCTAAGGCGAAGTTAAGTGGCGCCATTCGCATAATTGTCGCTTATTTTCGGGAGTGAAATGAAACACCCACGTTTCTTCGCCCGTAACAATGGAGTCCAAAAGTTCCTCCTTGTTGTCTTGACATTGTTGAAGAAACGCCCGAGCACACTTGCAGCGTTTCTGCTTATGGTCCGCTGTGAACATTCGCGGTACCCACCGCACGCACACCTTGCGGCAGCCCAGTTTTTCGGTCAAAATCTTTTCAATTGTGGTGTTGGAAATCTCAGGAATCCGAAGAGCGAGTTGACGAATGGTGATACTCCGATCTTTAAGCAGTATGCTCTCGACCTTTTCAACGATTTCCTCTGAAACTGATGGTCTTCCGCTCCGCTCTTCATCGTGAATTTCCGTCTGACCTCCAGTGAATTCCCTACACCATTTGCGGACGTGTTGAACAGCTATACACTTTTCTCCATAAACTTCGGTTAATTGACGATGAATGTCTATAGGTGGAAAAAAACGTATCACAGCGCGAATTTCACACCTGGCGGTAGCGTCGATCGGGAGTTCCATCTCGGACGGCTGCTTAGCCAACACTGACCGGCGTAGCGAGACGGGAGTGGTACGTATATAGAGTGGGAGAGCTGCTGCATACGCCAATGTTGTCGGATTTCGCCTAACACGTCTTATTGCTGCTGTAGGGCTTTGGGAACCTTATTTTTCGATCATTCCTCGTAATACAAATTGAAAAGATGCACATCCAACACTGTATACAGGTGTCGCACGAAGAACGGCATCGATCAGTATATACTGATCGATGCCGTTCCTCGTGCGACACCTCATATGACACCTTCATATGAAAGAGTATACATAGGAAAATTAATTAAGTAATCTGACACCTCCGGTTATACCGGAAGTAACTGTCAACTTTGATATTTCAAAAAGAAGACCCTCTGTGTTGTTACATTTTTGAATAACTAGTTCAATTTTAAAGTACATATATTTGATAAAACAAATTATGCAGAACTCTTGGTCGTATACGACAGGACTAGAAACCAAATGAGTTTTTCGAAAACATTACACACGATACATTATGAATCTAAAATGGATGCAAAAGTATAAATCACAGAACTTTAAAAATTTCGGATCGGTTAAGGCAAAAATTCAAAAACATAAACCTATTATTGACAAATAATAGGTTTATGTTTTTGAATTTTTGCCTTAACCGATCCGAAGTTTCTAAAGTTCTGTATTATTCGTTTAACGGCTTCTGTTATGGATACCTTTATTGCATTCTCCGTAAATACGAGGGACCTTCAGTAGTTAGCGAGACAAACTGCATTAGCGGGAAATCTACTGCATATTACTAGATGAAACTTCTTATGGGTCAAGTTGGTAACCTTGGGGACAAATTAAGTCAGCTGCTTGAAAGAAATAAAAGCAAACATAACCTATTTCGTTAATTTCAAAATGTCGGCTCATCTCGAAACGTGTAGAGTGGAAGAGCAACGTTCAGTGATAAGATTTTTGTGTATAAGTGGATTGAACAGTTTAAAACGGGCAGAACACCGATATTCATCGCTCCGGACGACCGGTTGAAGTGTCGACCGACGCGCAAAATCGCATAAATGACCTTATTCTCTATAACAGGCGTATAAAAATCGTGACAATAGGTGATTTGTGTAATGTTAGTGTTAGAACTGTGTATTCAATCATTCATAACAAGCTGAATTATCGCAAAACGTGTTCGAGATGGATTCCAAGACAGTTGACTCAAGTCCATAAAGACACCCGTGTTCGCATTTGTTCTGAATTCAAACGACGGTTTTTAACGGAAGGTAATGACTTTCTAGACGATGCGATTCACCACTATGTACCTGAATCCACACCTTCAGATAACAAAAATCTTATCACTGAACGTTGCTCTTCCACCGTACACGTTTCGAGAGGAGCCGACATTTTGAAATGAGCAAAAGAGCATATGTTTGCTTTTATTTCTTTCAAACAGCTGACTCAATTTGCTTCCAAGGTTGCCAACCCATAGAAAGTTTCATCTAATAATATTCAGTAGTTTTCCCGCTAATGCAGTTTGTCTCATTAATTACTGAACGTCCTTCGCATTAATAATAATAATGATAATGGACAAATTTTAATAATCTTCTGGTACGTAGGCTTGCGCGGTCGTCAATGACATACTCTTGGTTCTCGGATTGGAACCGCGTCGTTGTCGTAACTTTTGCCGACGTGTGGGACATCTTCGGGGCTGTTACGGCATACTGACTGAGAACCATTCATACATAGGGTTTGTTCCGGTCACAGTGGAGCAGAAATGTTAGGGGTGAATGAAGCGTGGCGGTTGCTAAGAGGTTTGATAAGTTGGGAATTCCGCGTGTGATGTAAGTGATAGCCATCTCCGCGATTTAAATTGTTGAGATGTTTGAAAATGTCTATTGATTCACGGATTTTTTTTTTTTGTTATAATAGCAAGATAAGGTGCGGGTAAAGTTAAATTGGATTTGGCGGTCTGTTTCCAGTCTATGCTCAGCCAGCGCGGACCTAGCTACACGCAACAACCGCGTACAACGCTCGTGCTCAGTAACACGAATGCTGATCGATCGCTTGGTTTCACCGACGTACACACTACCGTACGAACATGAAATCTGGTAGGCACCAGGTGCTTCTAGCTGATTGCAGTCTTTGATGGGAAAGTAGAGCTTGAAATTGGGTTTAATGATGGTTTTTATGTTGTTCCTGAAAAGAATCTTGCTGATGCGATCGGTGACACCATGACTGTAGAGTAGTTACGGTTGCTTACGGAAATTAGGGTTGGATGAGACTTGCTATTGAGAAGGGTTGGTGTAGCAATAAATGGTAGTTTGAATATCTTTCCTGAAACAATTATTGCGGGTCAGAGTTTCAGTGATGTGGTTCAGTTCTTGAGGAAGCGAATTGGGTTCAGATTGGGAAATGACCCTTTGGATAAGAGAATTGATGACACCGCGTTTTCGGGCTGGATGATGGTATGAGAGGCCATTGAGATATCTATCCGTGTACGTGAGTTTTCGGTAAACGAAAGGCAATCGTCCGATTCGATCTCCATGGTGAAGAGTATAGAATCATGTTGGAAATTCAGAAACGATAGGAAATTGTTTAAAGATTCGTGTCCACGAGGCCAGATGAAAAAGGTGTCATCAACGTACCTGTACCAACACTTTGGCTTAAAATTGTATGATAATAGGGCTTATCGTTCGAACACTTCCATAAAAATGCAGGCGACGACAGGAGACAGAGGAGATTCCGTAGCTGCGCTAGAAACTTTCTGGTAGTATTTACCACGAAACTGGAAATAGGTACAAGAAAAACAAGCTTCAACCAAGTCAGCCAGATCATCCGGTTGGTCATTGGAGATGAGGAACTCTCTAATAATAGATACTGAATCCGGTATGGGAACATTGATGAATAGGGATTCGACATCAAAGCTGACAAGTAAACCACCTGCATCTACCGTCAATTCTTTCAGTCGTTGGACGAAATGTTGGGAATTTTGGGTGAAAGAGTCGCTGTGTCCAGCGTAAGGTTTTAGAAGGTTAGAAAGGTACTTCGATAATTTGTAGGTAGGGCTGCTAATAGTGCCGACAATAGGACGTAAGGGGATATTGGGTTGTGAATTATAGGGAGATCGTACAACCGGAATCCGATTATACCATCACACGTGGAAATCCCAACTTATCAAACCTTCTAGCAACCACCACGCTTCATTGATCCATAACATTTCCGCTCAATTGACCCGAAACAAGCCCTAAATAATTGTGCTAAAATACACATTTTCCTAAATATATATTGGCTTCCGTCGATGAAATGTGAATTTTTTAATATGACATTCTTTTTGTCTTTCTGTAAGAGCAATTTTATGAGAAAGATTAAAATGCGTAGTTGTATTTAAAAAAAATTAAGTTTCGACACTATTCCATTTGAAAATTTAACCGTAATTTTCGGAAACGCTGTATAATGTTTTCGAAAAACTCATTCAGTTTCTAATACTGCCCTATACAGTTAACGGTTCTGCAGATTCCAATTTTCCAAGTGAAATACCTTCGTAGTTATAAAAGTTTAGATGCACTTGTCCATCTGTCAAAAATTTTCAAAGAATGCTAATATTTTAAGTGTGACTGGAAATAGCAACATACTTGTTTTACCAAATATAGCTTAAAATTGAACTAGGAATTCAAAAATGTATGTATAGAATGTTCCATTAAAAAAAAAGGTATACAGCTACTTTCAGTATAACTCGAAGTGCCAGGTTATTGAACATATTTTAATTCAATAGTACATGTCGTCTTTAGTATACTCTTAAGTACACTCTTTCATATACCGACAGATGCAATTCCTCGTGAGACACCCTGAGTAAATACGCAATAAAGAATTTTCTAAACTAAGAGTGAATAGATATATGTGTTAAATACATAAATGTAACGGCAGAATGACATTGGAACGCCTACAGAATAAAAACATTGTTATTTAAACCGTTTAATTAATTTAGAATGAAAACGGTATAATATAAACAAGCTGTAGGGCAAATGTATTGAAGTACTCGAACTCGCTAACGCATATTAATTTTTTACATTTTAAATTATGATGTCTTTGCCTATTTTATAAACAACCTAAATTTATCTGTTGATATTAATAATGTTTTTGTAATGCATGGAATTACATAGTTTAATTTTTTTTAATTTAGTTAATTATACAGTTTGTTTATTAGCAGTTTCTGCAGTAATTATGACATATAGATTCAAAAACAAATGTAGAAAGTATTGATGCAGCGGAGTGGTAGTGTCAAAGTTTGCCGGGTGTACTGTTTCGCACTACACTAATGCTTAATGCTGCGCTACACCACAATATGAACGATCGTATTAATTTACATTGTGCAAACTTTATTTGCACTAAACCTTAATTCTTGCTACAATTTCGCGCTACCCTCTGCGAACGCCACTTAATTCTTGCACTAATTTCGCACTACCGTATATAAACGACACATAAAACAGTTTAAAATCGGATATTTTAAAGCTTATTATACATTTTTAATGTGAAACATTAAATTGTATTTTTTAGTACCTACATAAAATGTACTAAAGAAGTAACAATATTGTATTTATAAAAATTCTTCTTTTCATTACAAATAATCAGGTCAGAATGGCCACTTCTTTCATAACCAGAAAAGTGGACGATTTCTTGTACTGCTTTTCTTTGTAAGTCCCATAAATTGCGACAACTGAGGATACCTAAATTTCACTTATAATAAAACTTGATATACATATATGAAAAATTTTATTTTTACTATCATCATTATCCTATGTTTGTGTAAAAGTATCATAATTTCATTTTTCTATTTATGATAATTAATATTTACAGATAATTTTGTATCAACCATATGGTAAGTCTGTTGACTGGTGGGCGTACGGTGTACTATTATATGAAATGCTGGTTGGCCAGCCTCCTTTTGATGGCGAGGATGAGGAAGAGCTTTTCGCCTCAATAACAGATCACAACGTCAGTTATCCGAAAAGTTTATCTAAGGAAGCGAAGGACGTCTGCAAAGGGGTAAGGCTTATTAAAGATAAGGACAAGTTTATGTAGGTATAATGACAAAAAATTCGCAACACAGTTACTCACTAAAAATCCAAACAAACGGCTTGGATGTAGCGCCCACGGCGAGGAAGACATCCGAGGACATGCGTTCTTTAGGCGAATAGATTGGGAGAAGATTGAAAACAGGGAAATACAACCGCCATTTAAGCCGAAAATTGTAAGTATGTTTCTAAGTTTCCTCAAAGTACACTAGAATATGTGTACGTAAACCCAAAGGAAAAACTATTTCAACTATTCGTACCATGTTCTTCTGCCAGATTTATTTTCTTCTTAAAAAAAAAGTAATTTTTATATAGGGTAAAGTCGGGTGAGATGGCGAACATTTTGGAAACCACATTACCTGTGAATTACTGGTAAAGTTTTAAATATTTTTTCTTGTCTGTGTGTTGTTCACTAGCTGAATTTTCATTTCCATTTTTTGTTGATTATAAGAAAATTTCAAATTGGCCATCTATCTTCATTCATTTGGGTGAGTTGACCAATGCAATATAGGACAGACGACCACAAAGTATAGATAGGTAAAATAAACACAACAAAACAAAATTAAAGAGTTTCTAATGAAAAGCTGAATTACATTAACGTCTGCTTGCTCTTTTTCTTTTTGAACGCTGTTTTACCACACATTTGGCAAGTGTTTGTAAAGAAAGTTTGTACATTCTATCCAATTGTCTTCCTTTCGCGTGCTATTATAACTTTCTCGCCATTCTGTGCATTCGGTCTCTTCTTCTAAATTATTACTTTTCTCTTTATAGTACATTATTTGGTTCGCGTCGTCTTCATCTGAACTTGGTGAAGATGAGCGTCTTCTTTTTTTCTCAATTCCTGAAATTTGTTCTTGCTCCTTTTTCGACTATAGCATGGCCTTGAGGATTGTTTAATTGCAGATCGGTTTCGTCAACATTAAAGATGGAACCAGGTTTGTCAAACGATTCATTTTCTTCTAGCGGTACTTGCAACAGCTTAAAATAATTCCCCACATCCACGCGGTTCATGCACTGATCTCGCCCGAGAAGCACACCCTCAGCTTTTCTAATGGATAAGTCAGTTTCTCCTTATAAATGACCTAAACCAATCGCCACTAGCCTTTTCTTTTTCGTTATTAAATTTACGATTAACACGAAGATTTTTGGCAAAATCGTAGGCAAGTTTTCTAATGGCTGTCACCGTCATAGGGAAACTTAACTTTTGGACCTTTTTAATGTGTAATACTAATTTTATTTCATTAGCCTTCCTCAACATGCTGTTCGGTCCCATTTTACCGGTTGTGGAGATATTGTTCTTTAGCTTTCTTTCAAAGGTTTGCTGGGAATGCCATAATTTTTTGAGGCGCCGTTTACCATTTCTTACAGCGCAACCATTTCTTACAGTTTCAATTGTACGCCTCAGATTTAATTTCCACGATTGGAATTCTTTCGTCGATACTCCGTTGGCATTATTATGGAATTAATAAGGACAAAACGCAATGAAATACATATTAACACAAAAATTGTGGCCATCTATCCCAGCTGACTGTCCAAGCCATCTGTCCCAAATGCCAGGGAAAGATGGCCTCCGCCCAAACAAAATCCATTGCTTCTTATGACAGCTATTGCAGGTTAGAATACCTTAATCAACATTGTACTCACCTAGTTTAACGAAACCAACAACCTATTTTTACTCGTACATCCACAGTATCACATAACGTGCACTAATTATAAAATTTCTTATGAACTGGATAGACGGGCAACCATCTTGACGCCTTTTTTATAAATATTAGCCGTTGGCCGTCTCTCCCGCTTGGCCATCTCACCCGACTTTACCCTACTCTAAAAATAAAAAATGATGCATGATTGATAGTCATAGCAAATTTACATAGAGTGTAAACAGTGCCGTTCCAAACAATTTGGCCACCTTTGTGCCAAAAAAATTTTGCCGCCGCCCTCCTTATTTTTTATACTTGGGGAATTGTTACTATATGCGTAGGTATTATGCTATAAAAACTACTAACTGGTGATTCACTGTAAAATTTAATTTGAAAAAGAAATTTCACTTTATATTACATGACATGTGCTAAGTACATGAAACATAAAATAATATACACCGAAAAGTAGTAAAATTCCTTAAAGCATTTTGTTATCGTAAGACTAAACAATCTATAATTTATATCCTCCAGACTGTTTTGATTTCTACTTACTCAGTTCGTGCCGCCTAACGGCTCGTTTTCCTTGTTGATTACTCTGTGCATACCTGTGTGCAACGCATGCTTCGCGCATCCATGCGGCTCGGCCCTGAGTGTAAATAGTATAATAAATGAAGCGTACCTAACGCAGTAATACATGCATTAAGCGGCACAACCGAAACTATTAAATTTTCTCTTGTTTGTTCCAGAAACATAGGAAAGATGTCAGCAACTTCGATAAACAATTTACATCGGAAAAAACAGATCTCACACCAACCGACAAGCTCTTTATGATGAATCTCGATCAAACTGAATTCATGGGCTTCTCTTTCTTGAATCCAGAATTCGTACAGCACGTTTAAAGTTCGCTACTCTCTATATGCAGATGAATACCAACTTATACATGATATCTCATTCAGTGTTTGCGTATAAAACGCGCTAATAAATAATACTTAAATTATTCCTTACATATTAGATATTACGAAAGGTATTATATTATTGTAATGTAGGAAATAATCGTTTCTACATCTTTACTCTTTGCTGCAGTTTTACGCAGCCGCAAGTCTATAAGTATGTTATAAAACATATGATTACCGCTATATACATGCATATAAACTATTAAGGAATCCAAAGTTATGTGTATTACTCGTTAACATACAGGATGTCCCATTACATGATTGCCACAGCTTAAGGATGTATTGCTCGAGCAATTTCAAATCAATAATATCTAACGAACGTATGGCCAAAACTTTATCGTAACTGAGCTAGGATAATTTGAAATCCGAATGAATGTCAGATAAAATCAGCTAAGAAGTTGCTTTATTGCAATAATTGTTCAAAAAGTCCACCCAATTGCTGTATACACATTCGAACTCTTCTCAGAACAAGAGGTAGGTCTGATAACAATCTCAGAATCAGCATGAATATTTTCTGCGGCATCCATAATCCTAGCAACAAGTTATTCTCTGTTTTCAGGATTTTCTGCGTAAAAAAAGGTTCAAATACTTGTAGCTCACTTACGATAGGGTTTTGGACATGTGTTCATTAGACATTTGACTTGAAATTGCCTGAGGAACATATCGTTAAGCTATGGAGATCATGTCATGCGACACCCGGTATTTAATTACTACGTATAGGTGATGCATTACGTTTCCGCGAAATATGAAAAAATGTGTGATACACTCAGAATTATTAAATTCAATGTTGTTACCTCTTTCTAATATGTAGTGCATATAATATAAATGCATCTATTTGTATTTGTCGACTATATATATAATTTTGGATCAGCCTATAGTTAGGATTTTCAACAATTTTAACTTCAGAGTTTACATCAATATATATCCAAATATATTTGTCTGTACAACTCGAATTGTATTATCATGCATATAAAATATTTATTATATACATTTTAATAAAAAGAACTGTGTCCTTTCATAACCTGTGTTTAATAAATAATAAAAAATATTTCTTTTGGACAGACCGTAAAGAAAATATGTTGTCTTTATGCAAAACTAAACATTGAAATTATGGCCCAATACTTTACTTCACACTAATGAAGGTACAACTAAATTTCGACCGGTTGCTAGAATTTTGATATTTAACCTTGTTTTCTGCGATGTGCACCATCTATCGCTTTGTTTTGTTCCCATTCTATTCATATACGACTTCTATAATTTTCTTTAAGATTCTACCTAAGGGAAATATTTTACCTACACACATCTATTATAGTGAGAATTATTACGTAAGTTTATGGCATAGACAATCTTATCGCAATTGTAACAATTGAAAATTACTCCAAGCAATTTCGTGCTTGGTAATGCTTTAACGTATAAAAGAGCCATATTATTATTCTTTAGAATGCACAATGTACGGATAACGTCCAGTTATGTATGAACAGATGTAGGTCTTATAGAGGACTAAAGAATTTTTACAAATGTGTCGGACTTACTTGGAAACTTTTTCTCAAATATTAAATATCACTTATGCCTGAGAAAATGTTTAAGCAATACATATTTTTATTTCGATTATAAATGGTGATCACTGAAAGATGAAAAAATGTCGAGATCCAATAGAATTGAACTCCTCGAAAAAATGTATAAGATTAAAACTAAACACATTTTAAATTAAGTATGCAATAACACTTCCATTTTTACTTGTTCTACGTGTTCTATATTTTTGAACCAACATATTTCAGAACTGCGAAGAAGAATTGCATGGAAGACACGCAAACACTTTCAAAAAATCCTTCGGTTTGTATCCTACAAAACATGCTGCTGAAGAAACACAATACGAATTTTGGAAAGGACAATTTTTATTTTCCATGCTTACTTTACATTATATTTATCCTCATGTGCAAACATATTTAGATATGAATTTACTAAAGTTGCTAAATTTAGTTCTGATAAATAATCAAAATCAATTAAATTTAACTCCTCACTGAAATTTTAGTGGCGTGATATTTAACATCACCTTCGGTTTAAACGGCACAATAGGCTATCCGGCCAGTCAAAATTATTTAGATATGTAATAATTTATAATATTTTAGTAAAGCAATATTTTTTGTTAAGAGAACTATGCTGCGTGACATGGATATTGCAACACCAAGAAGGGGTGCGAATGTTTTGACAAAACTTGGCAGAAACGTATAACTATTCAAAGGTAATAATTGATTATAATTTCAAGGAAAAAGAATAAAAGATTGACACAATTTAATTTTATTTTTATTAATAATGTGTTGGGTTCCCCCTATTAGTTTCACACCCATTCACTCTTTGTGGCATTGATTCCTGTTGGTGGTCGATGTCTCCTCTTGGGGTATGATGTCCTAAGCAACCTGCAATTCATGCCGAAGATCTTCCAGTGTTTGTGAAGGATTCGTTAAGTTCCTAAGTTTTCTTCCCACGTGTTCGATTAGCGAAAGGTCGAGAGATCGGGGTGGCCATGGCAAGATTGACATGGGCCTCTTCGAACTGTTTTAGTAAAGTTCTCGCTACATGAGGACGGGTATTATCCTGCTGGAAAAGTCAGTCTTCGAGCTGTTGAAGATATAGAAGAATATGGGGATCCACCACCTCATCAACGTAACACTGGGCGTTCAGGCTGCCTCGGATGAACACCAACTGAGATCTACTCCCATATGCTGTAGCACCTCATACCTCCCAGGCCTGGATGCGCACGCCTTTCTACAGAAAATTGAATATCGTCACGTTCCCCATGTCTTCGTCTGACCCTCATGTGGCCATCATGCATCCCTATACAAAATCGAGATTCATCACCCCATAGTTTATATGATACTTCAGATAATTACATAACAAATCAGTCAACAATAACAAATTAGAAGTAGAAAACAAGAGAAAATTTTCTGTCGTTAGAAAGTGTTAAGTTTTATTAATTTTTACTTCGCAAAAATCGGCGTTTTGGGGGCTTTTACCTATTTTTTCAAGACGTGGAAGTATTTTTCAGGTGCCTTTCTATAACAATCCGCAAAAAAATGAAAATCCAATTTTTGTCACCCTAGGTGGGTTTTATCATGCAGAGTCACATACACTATTTATTTTAATTTTCAACAAGATTCTTAAATCTTAAAAGTGGGAAACTCTCTCAGCATATACCAAAATAAAGATTCGAAAACACACGCGTCAATGAATTTCTTGAAGAAAATCAATGTAGTGAAATTTATTCTAAATTCTTATGAATGTAAGAATGCAGTACCTATTTTTTATTTGTGGTATATTCATGCTTTCGTACATAAATTATATTTTAATTATTAAAAAACACTCATCAGAGAAAAAATTCATGTGAATATTCAAACTACAATAAAAGCTGTTACTTGATCAAACTTTTTCATTCGTGAATTACGATTTAACTCACGTAACACCGAAGAAATATGTCCTGCTAAAAAAAGTGAGTTAGAAGAAATCGTGGTATGGGCAAAATGTTAGAATAAAGAAAAAGCAAATTGAATATGTTGTTAAAACAAAGAACTTTTTAAGTATATAAAGTTAGGAAGGTTAGATAGGTTTGTTTCTCGAACGTATCAGTGGGAGAGTTTACCGATAATTGAAAGTCTTTTGTTTGATTATTTATGGGAACTAAATTGAGCACATTTAATCTCTTTCTACCTCTTACTTACTCCTACTAATACTGCAAAGAAGCAGCCTGCACAGTTTCTAACATGGGATGACATTACCTTCCTTGTTTTGTCTTATGTTAATAATCCTCCTTTAAATTGCAATTAAAGTCACATTGTCTCTTCATTTGTTTGTTCCAATCGATGATATTAAATTTATTTTTTTGTATCCATTTACACTTTGGGTACTATTTCCGGCATTGGTTATATTTAATATATTGGAGAAAGATTCTCTGAAATAAAGGAAGATTGATTTGATCCGTATAAGAATCCGTATAAGAAAGTACAGCATACCTTAAGCATTTTTATTTTCAAAATAGTTTGTCGCTTAGACATTTTAATAATAGAAGTTAAAAGGTATTTACAGCAGAATCTCGATGTATAACGTTTAGCAGAAATTGATAGCAAATATTTGATTCGATAAATTATTAGCAATCAGAATACTGAAATTAGAAATAGAAGCAGGTAGACTTATTAAACTAGAGGTTTTCTACACTTAAAAAAATGAAGTTAATAAAAGTCACTTAAAAAGATATCTATTTTCGATATAAAAATGACAATGCTTCACAAGTAATTTTTTCGTAGCATGTATAGGTAGAAGTAGTCATACAATTGTTTATTTTAAAATGTTTTTGATAATTTTGTGAGTGCTTTTATAAATTATAAGAATATGCATTGTATTTGAATGCTAATGCTGCTAATATATATTTCCACAGATATTGACACTTTCTCAATGAAAATATTAATTATAATGATCCACGCAATATAAAAATCATCATCTAACTGCATCAAAGAAAGCACATGTGTAGAGTGTGAAGATGAATGATACCTAGAATGCTTTGAAACAGTAGACTACAACATAAATGTATGTCAATCTGCCAAAGATATTTGTGATAAGCTAATAACTGGATTATGAGCAAAGAAATTTTGAAGCATCTGCATATTACAGTGATAATTCCAGATAATTCCAGCAGCTTTTACATATTTTTTTTTCAATTTATCGTTTATATCTTGAGGTTGATTTTAGGAATTTTCACGAGAGCCTTTAAATGGATAACATCGGTTTAAAAGTACATACATATTTACTGGAATATATGAAGTGAATAAGATGGGTTGTTCCAAAATATATCTTGTCCATTTAGGCAAAATATCCGGAAAAAAGTTATTGGCAATTCATTTTTCTTCGCCTGCCATATATCAAGTGATATTAATTAAATGAGCACCATTGCTATTTCAATTACAAAGTAGAATAAATTTGCAAAATGACAGGTGCAAGGTTCCATATAAACATCAATATCATTTAATTTGGTATTTGCGATGTCTATTTGCTTTTGAATTCTTAACGACATTTATTGTAGTCAAAAATCTTCGAGGTGTTCCGAAAATCTAGTCCAAATACTGTTAAAAACAACTTTAAATTTACCTACTATGATTGGATACATAAATGCAAATCTTCTTCAAATGCTGGAAAACTGAAACACATTTTGAAGGACAGGATTGATAAGGCGTATTCTGAAACACCCTATAGTTGTAGATTACGGAAAAAGACTAGCGATAAAACAAAAGCAAAGCAAATTTCTCTTTTTTTACATTTGCCTACAACGGAATTATCAGGAATGTGAAAAGAAAAATGCGTGTTAGTAAAGATAGTAAGTACAGACACATGTTAATTAAGACCTGCTTAGAACACCAGCTGCAATAACCAAAAATCTAGCTTTAACGAAAAGTTTTTACCATTCGCATAAACTTTGCGTTGTAAACAAATATTTTTCGATTGATAACAAAAAAAAACGACACATCATAAATGGAAAAGTACGTTTTAAATTCAAATTATGACAAACCCTTGTTTTTAAAAAAAATCGAAAACATTACAAAATTATATATATATTGTATACAAATATTAAGAGGTATTCATACATGCGGAAAGTATAGCAGATGCCTTAGAAGTTTACTAAATAAAATTATCAAAAACATTTTCATTCCAAGTGAAACATGGAACCCATAGAATTAAATTAAAGAATTTCAAATACGTATTAATGTTTCCTTAATCTTTTGATATGACAATCAATAATGCCAAATTTCGAATTCTTAATTACATATGTAAGTAAAATTGTCTGATAGAAGTCAAGATGACGTAAAGAAAATTTTGTTCTCTCTACAGAGATGATAACTTTTTCATGTTCACAAGTTACTATAATGTTAAGATTTAGAAAGGCATAGTTTAGTTTACACTTCAAATTTTCGGAACGAGAGCCATACAGGCATGCAGAATCTTACCTAAATAACATATCAAATCAGTAAAAATGATTTCGAATTACAAAATACTCCAATTACCCATTTTACAAGTAACTCCAATAATTTCTCCATGTCTACATACACATGTTTAATATTACAACTTGTCATATTCGTTTAATAAATGTTTCCATATGTTTTGAACAAACTTGAGTATGTTGTGAAAGGTATTGGATTGTGCGTACAAAGAAATGAAATTGTGAAAATATCCAAATGACCGCGTTTGTGTTTTTCTATCGCTTGCTACAATTAATTTTCTATATGTAGAATATAAAACAAACTATAATATAAAGTAACTAAAAGAACTAAAAGAATAAAACCAATTTTCAATTAAGCTTGCAATAAATGTTGTACATTTCTCAAACCAAAATAATTATATCTAACGTAATAATATATTGCAAAATGTTGCTATAAAGTTCCTCGAATAGTTTTGACTCGTACTAATTCATTCTCCCAATATTATTCACGATAATCAAGTATGTTCAGCATGCTCGCATTATTGTTAATATATGTAATCGAAATACATCTTTATACATACATATATTTAAATTTCCATCCCTGAAGCTGTTAAATTGCCAACAATTCTAAATAAATGTTTTCTTTCTAAGCAATATGTCTTTTTCGGTTAACACAATTGAATGACAATTAATTATGCTGATATTAATAAGTAAAGCTGGCCACGAGCGGTACCGCGCAGTAGCGTAGAGCCGACCAGGCCTCGCGTTCCACTAGAGTTATTCTGCTAATACAGATGTTTGCTGCCGCAAATAATTTCGCTCATCTTTTAAATAAAAATTAAATAACACGTGCTCAAACACTTACCATTTTAAGAGTCCTCCGTGAAATCACAAAGTGAATAATGTCTGTTAAATATCTGCAACATTAGATATGTTTCAACTGTTGTTTCGGCAAAACTAGTACGGCAAGAGGAAAAAATGCGTTTATATGCAGAGAACGAACGTTCTACATCTAGTGAATTGTAAAACCACGTTCTTAATATTGTCAAAATATTTATGATAATAAAACGCGGCCTGTAACCATATTCCCCAACGAGTTAGAATAGGTTCTGGTGGCTCTGGTATACGGGGGCACAGTCTGTGAAATTCGCAAATACGTTTCGGTGATTTGACAAATACTGCTTTGGTATGCGCTATTAAAGCGTCTACCTCAGGATAACATTTTCTGATACTATCCGCCACAAGATTGAGAGCATGAATTTTACACGTAATGTGTAACAAATTAGCAGAATGCTTTTTAAGAGACCGGCCTACAGAAAGCATGTTTGCAGCACCATCACTCACTAACATCAAGAGTTGGTTTGTTGAAAGTTCAAACTTGTCCAATGTATTTAACACTAACTTTGAAATTACTTCGGCAGTACACTGTTGCATTCGTTTGGAGACTAATAGAATTGAAGGTGCCGATTGATGAGGTTCCAATTTGCGTGCCATTACATTAAGAACAGAATGTTTCTTCCGATCTGTTGTTTCGTCGACACATAACCACAATTTTTGATCTTTCAACTCCGATTATATTTTTTGTTCAATATGTTCGCGCGCAGATGGCACAATTCTTCGTAACGATGTTCGACTTGGTAATTTGCACTCCGAATAGTTATTCCAAAAGCAGATAAATGGTTCCTTGTCTAGTAAATTAAACGGTATATTACATGCAATAAACGTAACGCATAAATTAAATATAAATTTTTCATTGTCTCGTGCGCAATTTCTTTTTGAGACATGCTTTCCACTATTTACGTGTCGTAGACAATGTTGTCTGGACCAACACATTAACGGGATTTTACAGATTACACATTTAATTTTAGCACCTTCATATATTAAGTCTGGAATTTCTGCAATAAATTTTCGAAGTTTGTCCGACCGCGGTCGTTTTGCTGACGAAATCATAATTTTTCTAGGACAGATAAATAATTGCGCAAATGATCGGCAGCGAAAATGTCCGTACTGCTCCGCAGACGAAGTAATACTACCGTTCCTCTCGGTCCGAACTGATTCTACGCCGATGCGCGGTACCGCTCGTGGCCAGCGTTATTAATAAGTATCACAAACAAGTACTTACAAATAAAAAAAAAAGTGTTAAAAAGAAAAACATGCGCATCACAACATGCACGTGAGGGAAACACTACGTCCAAATTTGAACCTTTTGGTTTTCTGTCTGTTACTTTGTTTCGATGCTACTTACGAGGATGGTATGATAAGTAACTGTGTTAAGGAAGACAATTGTTTTGCATTTAGTAAATTTATTTCTCGACATAATCTTCTTGTAATGGTATAAACTTGGTTCAGCGATGTTCCAACTTTTTTAAGCCATCCAAATAATAGGAACTTGTCGAACTTTGCAAAATAGGGCTCTGTTTTGGCAATAACCTCTTCATTTGACGTAAACTGCTTTCCGCCAAGCCATTTTTTCAAGTTTGGAAAAAAGAAAGAAGTCACAGGGGGTCAAATCTGGCGAATATGGATGGGGCACCAATTCGTACCGTAACTGGACTACTTTTGCTGTTGCAATTGCCAATGAGTGGGCGAGGCGTTATCACGATGGAAAAGAATGCTTTTCTTCGCTAGACGGGGTCTTTTTCGATTTTATTCAGCGTCAAATCGGTTCAGTAAATCAGCTTGGTACCGTCCCGTGATTGTCCTTTCCTTTTCCAAATAATCAATAAGATTGTTCCTTGCGAATCCCACAAAATCATCGCCATAGCTTTTCCGACTAGTGGAATCGTCTTTACCTTCTTTGGTGCACGTTCGCCGGGAAACACATTTTGCGGACTGACCTTTGGTTTCTGGTGTATAATGATATATCGTCGCCTTAATTCGCAAAATGCGTAACTCTATTTTTGCAAATTTTACAGGAAACGGAAAAAACGGTTCTATTGTTATTATAACGAAATTATTGAGATTTGTTAATAACAAAGCAAATTTAATAGTTATTAAAAACGTATCAAGCACCCATATTGAATCTGTATTGTATCAAAATTAAAATTGTGAGTATTTAAAGAAAAAAAAGGAGATAGGCATTTTTCTAATAGTATTGAAAATTCTGGAGATTCGTACTTTGACTAATGAAAAAAACTAACCAAAACAGCTAAGTAAACTGTTTGAAAACAACTCTTTATTTAATTAAATATTACATAAACTATAAAACGCATTAAAAAAACTACTACTATTTACGCATATTATTCTTTATGCAGAAAACGTAAAAAACTGAAAAATAGGTGGACTTTTGTCAAAAAGTAATAAAAGAAATAAAACGAAGCGTAGTTTTTGTTTTGGATTTTACTAATGTGGCAAATCATCATAAAAAGAGTGATAATCTTCATCAACACTTTTCTCTAATATCTGTAAATGTTGGAATTCTGAGATTTTATTTTGAACCTGTTGGCATATAAGGGTGGTGAATCTAAAGAATTAATTAATCTACCGTTAGGTATATTGTTTAGCCTTACTGGAAAAAGCAACCAGTCTTCACTGTGTCTCAATTTATAGAAAGCACCATAATTGCTATATTTGAGAGCCTTCAGCTCATTTATTATTGGGTCACCACTTGTCTTTCCTGGTCTGATACTTGCAAAATAACGAATTTCATCGTATTTTAAAAATAAATCGTATGACAGATATTTAACAGTGTAAGGATTTTTCTTGCAAACTGTCCGACAAGCATGTATATAATCGGCTGGTACATTAATTTTTTTATGGCGAATTTTTCTTTCTACTACGGAATGAACACTGTCCACCTCCATTTGCGTACGATCCTTTTGTAAGTACTTCTGTATTACCACCACGTTACTTTGTAAGGCAAAATGGAATAAGGCATTTGATAACGTCGCGTTTCTGTTTGATAGCCACAGCCATAGCTACAAATAATTATATTCATGCTTTTGTCTTTTATATAGTGCGATTCAAGAAAATCAATAATAATGCTTGTGAATTCGTTTTACCGGTTCCTCCTTGAGACTCATTCCAAAGGGAATAATATGCATGTTGCATTTTCATATCGCAAACCGTGAGATTGTGTACGATTAGCTTTGTCTTAAAATATAAAGACGACTCTGTAGACTTTTGGCAAAGCAAGACTACTTGAAGATCCATACAAGAAACCTCATGATATGACTCCTTATCTTTTTATTTCTCTGCTCTAGCTTCCATTTTCAGAAATATTTTTTCTTCAAGAGCTACCCAAGTCTTTTGGGTCGGTATAGGGATAATCGTTTTTTATTGAATTCTTTGTGGAAAGTAGCGATTAACAAGGGATTTCCATTTGTTTCATTACAGAATGTTTTATACACTTCATAAACATGAGCTTTGGACTCCCAAATGGGTTCTAATTATAATTTTGAAATAATGCGATGATAGTTTTGGTAATTTATCGAAAAATTCATGTAACTATTCGCTTGCTACCTTCAACTGATTTTACAGTATCAACAGGATTCTCCGGATCAGCAAGTCGTTTACGTTTTTTGTCATTAATTGTGGTCCAATTTCTTATCACGCATTCTTTAACACCCAATGTATTAAGAAGCATTGTCTTGCATACACTTATTCGATTCTTTCCCAAATGCAGTTTATAAGAATAAGCTCGCCGAGATAAATTTCTGTTCGTCCCTCATTTTTTTCTCGTATCACTTACATGATTTCTTACAGAAAGTTTTTTTTGCATTCCGAAAGAATTCCCAAAAGCTTCTGAAGATTTCGTTTCGTACGTATTTCTATACTAGCTCCAGGAACTGTTAAATTTGTCTTAACAAGAAGTATGCATAACCCCATTACCATAATCCTCTGCAAAAATTAATTGTAAATAATTGTATTACCAGTTGAATCATTAAAGAAATATGTTCATTATAGTTTAACCGATCTGTTTTTTTTTTAGTACTATTAGTAATAACATACTAGAACACTTTTAACAATAAAAATATAACAACCTTATTGCAGTGAATGCAAATTAACGACACGACGCGGGGTATGCAGCAATAATACTGGAGGTGCGCATTTTTCTTAAAGCAAATTAAACAACAGAGTTACGTTCTTTTCTTTTGTGGGAATATCTTCCCAGCCAGATTTTTTAGGGAGATAAGCAAACTTCTAATCAATTCGCCCAAAAATTTTGCACGAGATGGCATAAAAATCTCATTTTCGACCAGAACTGGAGTTACATATTTTGCGAATTAAGGCGACGATATCCTTGGCTCATCTACAGTCACATAACGCCGCAGAAACTCACTCATATCACGCTTAAATATGTCCAAACATTGCTTTGAAGTCATCACGCGATTCCGTTTTTAATCAACCGTCAGCAGATGCGGCACCCATCTCGCCGATAGCTTTCGCATACTCAATTTTTCGTGAAGGAAATTTTGCGCACGTTCAGTTGAGATATTTACCATATTAGCAATCTCTCTAATCTAGGAAAGTGGTGCTCACTTCGAATAGCTGTTGAAATTGTATGCATAAATTAAATGTTACAGATTATTTTTAATAAATATCTTTAGGAACACAAAAGTTTATAGTATTTCGTAATAACATTTTATACGTTTTAGCGAAAAACTTATCTGCTTAGTTCAGCTCCACACATTGTAGATCTAGGGAAATGGTTATACAAAAACTTCTAGAGCAACTTCTCTGTCAGCTTCCTGCAAAATATGCAGGATGTTCCATTAAAAGAAAACGAAATAGCATGAATCAAACATGGTAACGATTGCCGAAAATTCCAAGAAATACTCGATCGAATAATATTTGAATCACCGTTGTAGCGTGTAAACAGCGAAATTTCGCAAAAGTCCCATTATCTCAGAAAGTAACATAGATGGGTATAAACAACCAAACTTGTATCGTTTGTAGCGAAAACTGACTTCATCCACACACGCTGTATAATACAAACTAAAGCGTTATGTAATGTTTACAAACTTTTTCGGGGAAACAAATATAATTTCGAAAAACTTTTTTTTGGTAAATGCCTTTTGAGAATCAAGCAATAGCAAAAATATTCAAAAGTGTAACCTTATTTACTATATTACATATATATTTATTATATTTATTAATTTCCTCATTCGTTGTTTAGCTTTCGAGAATCATGTTGTGTAAATTAACTAATGAATGAATTTGGATAACGCGAGACTCTTCGATACCACCTTTACTATTGGAAATAGGAAAAAACTTCTCATGTAAAAACGTTGATATGCATTAGTAGCACAATCTAGAATTATTTGAACACATACAAGGTGAACCAAAAAAAGTTACATACCAAAGTTCGTTCTGTATATTGATACATACTAGGGTAGGTAAGGATTCATTTATAAACGCCGGTCCCCTACATATAGCGAATAACGTTGTCGCTTGTGCTAGGAACGCCCTCTCCACTCCTCTGTCCCTAGACAATCCCACACAGTCGCAAGTCAGTCGCTTAGCATACGTGCTCGAGATATCTGCTCGACAGATTTATGGAAATATGTAATACATCATATTTGATTTTTATACTTTAATCGTTGATTATTTCCAAATAAATACCTAAATGTAACATTGTCGTATACGAAACAAAGAAAACGTTCTTAATTTAAAAGAAAAAATTACTAATTTCAAATTTAAATAGAACCTCCCTAGTTATAAAATAACTAGATTACATTTTTGCATTTCCAAATATCCAATATATTAAATGTCTAAATGATAGTAAATACATAACAAATACGAAAACATGTTTTCTAAACCTAATTAATGGAATTCTATGTCAAAATGAATCGTATTTGTATGTGTAAAAATTCAGATAACAAACAAAATATTCACGGCACACTACGCACCACACAAATCATTAATTAACTCGGGAAGGTCTTTTCGAAGACACATGGATTAACATCATCAGTCACGTACCGTTTGATGTGAAAGAACATATATTAAATCTAACGAACTCGCTCCATCCCTTCTTTTCAAGATATATATACAGTGTGGAACAGCCAAATGGAGTAAATTCGTTATTTCAATCATTGTACATATTTATAAAAAATCCCGAAACGCGTCAATTTTAGATATTAAAATTACATCCTACTGTGTAAAAATTTCATCCCTAAATTTAACACCCTTAGAGTGAGGGTTGCATCACTCTAAGGCGCGATGGCCCTCTGACAGCGGTTGGATTGCTACTAATTCTGATTCATTTCCGTCGCGCGACTCCACGCCCCTTTTACTTTCATAGTGAGCAAACGTTGCAACAGTGTCTATATATTTTTGCGGTTCACTTTACTACGAAACCTATTAACGCGGTATATGGTTTCTACTGGAGAATCTAGGACCAGTCACTTACGAAAAATCGTTTTTGCAATGTTGTACAGAAGTAGCTATAATTTGCATAATATTTGGTATCTTGTATTGCACTTTATTAACTAACCTACAGAGCTAAGATTATTTTCACTTGGAATAAAAGAACATCTTTCTCATAGATCATCTCTGACAACGTACTAAAGATTTTGTTTTTGGACCAACGTCTTCGTCTTTATTTTAAATGGGATGCCCTGTATATTTTTTAAACATTGAATTGCTCATGGTATTTGACGCTAATGCATTTTCAGCTTATTGTCCCGATAATTAGTCATCAAAAATGTTAATTCTAACACAATCGCGTTCCTATTCATCTATTATCTCTTCAAACATACAGTGTTAAGCTGTTTCAGTACTTTCTAAAACTCTAATATTGCTTTAGACATATTAGCTATGAATTTCCCTTCCAGATGTCTTCATAGCATTTCAGGTATTATTTTAATTTGCAGTAAGCTATGATCCAAATATAAAAGTTTCGTAGTAGAAACCAAATACATACTAATAAATAAGGTGTTCAATTTAAAAATATCTTTGATATGTAACTTTTTGTTGGTTCGTCCTGTATATGAATAAATAATTTTGGATTGCGCAACTAATGCATATCTATGATTTTTGTATAGGCATTTTTTTCTGTTATCAACAGTAAAGAATCTCGCATTATTGCCCCATCCTATATATATTGCTTGCCTTTTATTGCAACCCAATATAATAACAAGCACGAGATAATGAACCGACGAGAACGAAACGAACTGGTAAGTGAGTAGTGAGAAATACATTATCTTCGCTTTAATAAAATTAATTGCACACAATAATGATAAGTAATAACACTTACCACATCTAATTAAATTTAACACTGGGTTGTTTGCAAAGACAACTGTTTCTACGGAGATACAACAGTTTTACAGGCTGACCCAAATTAAAGGGCCACTATTATTATCTTCATTGTTACTGATTCTATATTTTATAATAATATACTATTTAATTAATGTAGATACGTTAATTAATCGTTTTTCTATTAACTGGTAAACGAAAAAAAAAGAAACAAAAAAGGTGTAAATTCAGTCGTCGTATTTCGTTACCCTTAAAAAGTGTTATTTTTTGAGAATCAGGAAAATTAATAACGAAAGCATTAGAAAAGCATACTAAACAACATTAATTTTAAAAAGCTAATTAAAGGAATGATTAGTAGGAACAAAACCAAAATTCCAATTCTACCTATTAAACGATTAAAGGAAAACAATTCACTACCCAGACGCCGTTGGCCAAACTCTAATTCCGCAAATATTTGGTGAAGTGCTCAACACATAAAAATCTTTTGTAATCACACACTTCTTATTGTTAGATGGTAATAGGGTTAGATGGAATGGGGAGTTATTAGACGACATTGAGCCTAATGAATAAGAAGGTAGCAATTGCTTTAGCTTATAATTTTTCAGCAATTGCTTACATTACTACGAATAAAAATGAAAGTGATTGCTTTTCCTTTAAGCAATAGCTACAAATTATAGCAAATGCTTCTAGCAAAAGCTTTTGCTTGAAAAAATCTTACTGGTGTGTAGTCAGTTTCAGTAACAACCCTGATAATGTCCCATCAGAGTGCGGACGAAACGTCGGTAAAAGCTACAACGACGCGGTTCGAACCCGGAAACCAAGAGTAAAGTATTATCGACGACCGAGGAAGCCTTCGTACCAGAATGCAGAAGAATGTTTATTGTTGGATGATGGGGGCTATTCAGTCGTACCCTGGATTATAACCCCTTGGCAAAATCCTAGGGCGCCTCAGCAGCAAAATTATAATAAAATATTTTTCCGGGAACGCGTTATTATAGAAAGGTGCTTTGGACAACCCAAAACAAGATTTCTGTCTTCATATTGCTTTTTTTCGATAATTGTTTTGTTGTAACAGTTGTGTTAGATATGTTTTCACGGTATTTTTGTAATAAATGTATTATTGCCTCTTCCTTCTTTTTTTGATATTCAGCAATTGTGTTTTATTAAATACAAGTTTATTTTCTTGTAATTTGTATACAAACGCTATTGTGTTTTATACTTAACAACCAACTCATCGTTAGATTCGATATCACTTGTGTGGTCCATTTTATTCGTAATATAAATTTATACTGCAAGTACAGCTAGGCTATAACTTATTTAATACAAACATACACAGAACGTTTATCCCCACCAAAACGAACTCTACTCGAACAAAGTAAAAGCAGGCATTTGCTTATTAGTCACAAGAAAAGGCAGCAGTTGCTTGTATTTTTATTCATTGCAGAACTTTAACAATTGCTTAGTAAACAAGCAATTGCTTGCTCGCTTTTAAGCATTTGCTTATTTTTTATTCATTAGGCCCATTGATCCGATGTTGACTGTCAACGACCTCTATAAACAAATGGTAACAACGCATCGTCAATGACATCAGTACACTTCGGAAATGTTCCAGTATATACTGTACTGAATGGAATTTGTTTCATTGTTTCAATGTTTCAGCGTTTAGTACGAACATTTATTAATTTCTGCTCATCTTTTTAATTAGCTTCTCTGTTTATTGCTCGTTCTATTTCGTTTTTATTCAGCAAAATTAAAAAGGAATCCTATTAAATGAATACATAGATACAGGATGTGTAAATAGTGCGAAGCCAAAATTATCTGATAACATAATAGATGTCATAAAGTATTTTTCAAATATATGTCTGTTTATACAGAGTGATCGATAAATAGCAAACCAGACACCTACTTCGTTATTTTAAATGGAACATCCTGTATATTAATACGTACTTGTTTTTCTCATCTTGGAATAAACCAACATAATATGAAATAATTCTCAATAGATTTCGAGGTATTTATCATTTTATCCTTGATTGCCTAAATGTAGATGTGTATATCTATTTCCTTCAAAATATCCAAAATACAAACACATTTTAGCGTAAATTTTTAGCAGACTACATTACATACTTGATTAGATCAGTTTATTAGAATGTCTTCGAAACACACAGGATGTTCAATATTGAACATCGAACTTTGCCAAATTCAAACACTAGCAACGTTTTTTTTTTAAATAGCACCACATATTTTTTTCTGTATCCACTGTATAAAAAATGTGTATCTCTAATGTTTTTTATAATGAAACGTATGTCTAATATTGAACGTAATAGATGTACCATCGCTTTCATAAAAATTTGGGACAAGCGATACTATTATGACCCATTTTAAACATGTCTTTTGTAATCTATGAAAAAATATGTCAAATTATCTGTCAGTGTCAACAACAATAAACAAAAGATACTGACGTCGACGCATTTAAACTATTGATTAACAATTTTGAGCTCAAGTAACCGCTTGCAATCACAAGCGAGTTTTATATTTGGAAATTACATTCAAGTGGTTTCTGGCTTTAATATAATTTGGTTAGCATGACAGCAGTAAAGAAAACAAACTGACATTGACAGTCTTAGACTGTCGATTCAAAATTTCGCGCCTTAGTCATCAAGAGTTAGGTACTAGCTATATTTTATCTATTAGGAAAAAGTGAAAGAAATTGGATGTGCACCCTAACCGACCATGTCCACAACTGAGAACATTTGTCACATTAAAGCTAAGATTTTATGCTACTGGAAACATTAATTTTACTCATGTAGAAATAAAAAAAGCGAAAAGGATCAAGGAAAACAATGTTTTAACAAAAGTTCATATATATAATTTAAATCAAAACAATAGATCTAAAGAAACAATAACCTGGAATACAATTGAAATACACTATGAACAAATATATAACCTTTATTTTCATTTTTATTGCAATAATTAATAGCTATTGACTTATTTATCAATCTAAGCTCAAAATTCCTTCCTTCTGTCTCGATACATTTGTGCAATTGTTTGTAGAAGCTGTTCTGCATTTTTCTTAGCACACTAATTGTTGCACTACGGAATGCTTGTGTTACCCTTAACTCCATACATAAATCATATGTATTAACACATTTTGAAGTAACTCATATTGCAAGTACCTGCTAAATTTTCGAATTAACAGTTGAGAACAGCAATGTATGTTTTGTTTGCTGTTGTCATGATAACCAAACAATAATAATAATTTATTTCCAACGACTTATAAAAGTATAGGAAATGGTCCAAAGACACGCACAATACAAACACGAATACCACTAAAAAAGACATTAAGTAAGGCTACAATTACAAAGGCAATAATAAAAGGTAATTGGGCGGAGCGCTTACACGATAAAGCATTAACAGCATTAGATACAATTAAAATCAAGTCACATTATTTGTTAAAAATTCTTGTATCGAATAAAAACCGTTGCTACGCAACATATGTTGGACTTGCTGTTTAAATTTAGTTAAATTGAACTTCTTCCAGTGTGAAAGAAGCTTGTTGTAGATCTTAACAGCTAGAATTTCGGACGACTGCTGATACATAGTCAACCTGGATTTTGGAATGAGGAGATTCTTCCCGAATATGATTGATATGATTTGATAGTCGTGAAAATCTCGATGTGATCTATAATTCTACCTATTTATATGAATATACATCGCTAATTCTTGAATGAATATACAAGGTAATGTCAGGATATCATAGCAAAAAAATTCTTACAGGAATCTGTAGATTTAATCCCAGCAATACAACGGATAATCTTCTTTTGGCTTATAAAAATATTATTTGCCAATGTTGAGTTTCCCCAAAAGCTAATACCATAGGTCAGTCTACTTGCTACAGACGCGTGACAAATGCTTAGCAGCTGTTGAATTGTTAGAATATTCTTCAGACTTCGAAAGAGGTAGCAAAGAGAATTAATCTTTAACAGAAGGTTTTCGCAGTGAACTTTCCAGTTAAGTAGTTCGTCAAACCATACCCTTAAATTTTATATTGACATGTCCTTGCGAATTGTTCATCGTTTAACTTTAAGTCTAAGTAAAATTCGTAACTGATAAGGGTCAAATCTAATATACGCGCTCTTAGAGTTGTTGACAACGAGTTGGTTATCTATAAACCAGTTACACGTTATACGTTAGAAACCATTAGAAACCACTTGTTAACTGTAGGTATCTCTTTAATTTTCAATATTAAGCATACACGTCATTAGTCATTATACAAAAATGTTAGAGATATAAATTTTATGTACAGTGAATATAGAAAAAATATATGACGCCATTTAAAAAAATTACATTACTGGTGTTTGAATTTGGCCAAGTTTGGTGTTCAATATGAACATTCTGTATATTTCTAAGGTGTTTTAGTACCACGTCTAGATAGAGCCAAGTGCGTAATTTTGTCTCGTACAAATTTACGCTAAAATGTATTTGCATTCCGGATTTCTTGAAGTTAATAGATGTATTATATTTAGGTGATCGAAAACAAAATATCTCGAAATCTGCCAGAAATAGGCATATGGAACCTATATTGCGTTAGTTTATTTGTAGATCAAAAAATTAAAAATATATATCCAGAAATATTTTTGAAAGGTAGCTTATGGTGTCTACTGCATTATCTGGAAATATTGATGTTCCACCCAATAGGCTCGATTTTACAATTCCAGAAGGTTTGAGACACTCTCTATAGCTTTTTCTTCTTTACCTCCTTTACCGTTGTTGGAATTTGAAACTATTAGATGTACATTGCACAAACTTTCATCTGTTCTCAAATCTTCCAAGCAAAAGGGGATTAGATACGTGTTAAATAAACGTTTTTCATCAAATCACTGCATTATTGGAACCTAAACACGTAGTTGGAACAATTGTAATAAAATATTTGATCACTACTCCACATATATGCAATGCAATTCTATCTAGGTGTTCTCGTCTGAATCCTCTACTCTCTATTATTTTCCTAAGGCCCTCTGCAGAATGGTAACAATGACGAACCAACTTTTGTGCTATTTGGGGGATTTGGTAATATCAGTGGCTGAAGCACCAACGTACTCCGCTATAGCAAGTTTTTGGCGGTGTTATGTATCCCGACAGAGCAGGTGTTTGGCAAAGTTATGGTTGCTAATCACTTTTTGTGATGGTATTTTGGATACACTATACGCATCATGACATCGCCATGTGTTTGGAAAATTCAATTAAATGTACGCATAAGTATACACATTTGGATACAAATAAAGAGGTTTACTAAACATATAGCACAAACAGCGTACTTAATTAATTCGAAAATGTCCTGCGGTTCTTTTTCGAGGTGTATTGATCACAATTTCAATTAATCCACTGAATTAGTATCAGAACTCCTATAGAGAGCCAACTGTTGAGCTCATTGTTTCCGACCCAATTCTAAAAGTAAATTTTTTCCTTTAAATCAACGTACACCCCATCACCTTGTTTGTTGCTTCTCGATTTTTAACATCGCAAACATCGCAAGTGACCGCGCAGTAGACCAGTAGGTAATAGCTGTAATAGTTTGAAAAGCTCAGTTTTCTCTTTCCCTTGTTTATGTAGGTAGAGCAATTACAGCGATCAAGTTTTACTTAATTAAGCAGCAATTTAAATTAATCAACCCATTAGCAGCGCTAATTCTGTGTCCCATTAAAAAAAAAAACAATTAACCTTTTATTGTTTGCCACTTGAAATATTCATCAAAAATGTTTTGGCGTAGAAGTAACATCGAAGGCAGCTACATAAACAAATCGCAGAATGTGCTATGTAACGTTAGCAACACTTTTTATTGTAGATTCTAAAGTGAAAAATATTTTATTCTTTTTTAATTTAATTTTTAAATTTATCAACACCTTAAATTGGCAGGATTTTGTTTATATATTTAAACAAAGAATCAAATTAAAAAAATCGATTTCAGATTCGAAATTTTGTCATAGCAATAAATTATACTTACTCATTTTACAAATTACTTAACGAAGTATGATTTAAATAGATACCTACCTACCTAATATACGTTTCTACGTTAGACGAAGAATTGATCTATTAGATTGATTAATATTCAAGGTGAATCTGTTTATAAATGACATCATTTACATGCGCCACAAAATACATATATCTAGAGTTGCCTATAAAATTAAGCATTTTATTTGATTTAGTCGCATTCACTCCATCACATGGAGTGATATGAAACGAAACTGGAATATCAATTAATTCTATGACGTTGGGAGGCATTCTACAACGTATACTAGTAAAGTGCTGTCATCAGTCGATGAAGAGCCCGTCTAGTTGTGTTTACATATTTGTGGCAGTTTGCTATTGAATACTCTTCTCTTTAATTTTAATCAATTGATATTGTTGTCATCAGACACCAATTTTTTTGTGAATATAAAATTCCATGATAAGTTAATGTGATAAGATAAAACAGTATTCCTATAAAATTTAATGAAAATAATCTCTGAGTTATCCAAAAAACTTAAAATAGTGTAAGAACTATGGAAAATTTAAGGTAGGTATTTAAAAATACTATATTACAATTCGGATATAAATAATGACGTTTTCTAGGTTATATATTGTCACTTACAATGTAGGAACAAGCACACCAGAAAAGAATTTACAAAGTCTGTTATCATTACACGAATCGAAACATGACAAGGGTTTATTTGATTTTTATGTTATTGCACTACAAGAGGTTAAAGCGCAACCCCACAACTTATTAGTGTCTGCTCTGTTTGATGACCCTTGGACAAATGAATGTAAAGAGATGTTAGCTAAGAGAAACTATGTAAAGGTAAAAACAATTCGACTACAGGGCCTTATGCTAAGTGTTTTTTGCCTAAGAAAACATTTGCTAAATATTCGTGATGTAGAAGCTGACTATACTCGCACTGGTTTATCAGGAATGTGGGTATGTGATTTGTTATGCCATTTTGCTTTTGTTTCTAACAAATACACTACAGGGCAATAAAGGTGCTGTGAGCATACGACTCAGCATATATGGCTGCTCATTATGTTTTGTAAATTCTCATCTTAGCGCTCATGATCACATGTTAAAAGCGCGAATTGAAGATTACGATGCAATATTAAAGGACCAACATTTCCATGTTGATGCCCACAGTGAAATATTCTTTCATGAGTAAGTATATGCCAAATTTATTACTGACTAGACATACCAGTTTGTCGGAAATTACTCGAATGCTACAGTTGGATACTGCACTGCAAGACTGCCACACACAGCATTTTTTTTTATTCACATGTGAGAAAGTCAAAAAAAGGAATTATTGAAATCAGTTATATTTATTAATTATGTGAAGTAGTAGTAGTTAGGCAGTCAGAGCCCATTAAGTAGTGCAATGTCAGTTAGGTATTAGATGTGATTTCTTTCTACAAGTACCAATCAAGTTACATTGGACTAATCTGTGATTATTCATTAAATAAGTCGAAAGCAGTTAATTGCACATAGCTTCCTCTTAAACGAAGTGAAGGGGTTACTGACTTTTTATTTCATGGTGGATTTAGGGGAGGTTATAACCAACAATTATCAGAATTGTAAATTAAAATTATTAATCACTAAAAAAAACAATAGCCTCAGTACAGATTGATTTACGAATGTTTTGAAACTAAAAATCTTTATATTCAAAAGGCAGTATAATTAATACAGCGTTTAAAAAATGTTTAGTATCTGCGACGAATTTCTTCATATCAATTTTAGTAGTGTCATCCCGTTGTTAAAGAAACCATGCTAAAATGCATGTATGTTCTGAAATCAATGGCCGCAATGTCACTAATCCGTATGTTTTTTTGTTTTTATTGCTGTACAGTGCATTTTTGAGTTCAGAGACATTTTGTTTATTACTGGAATGCACTTTATTATTGTTTTACTTTCAATGCTTAAATACATTTCTTGATATTTTTCCTCCACATTTTAGCTCCTTCTCCTCTGCAGTTTTTCCGCACCTTTCTATGGCGCATCTCCTACGGGTTGAGAATTATTAAATTATTTCTATGTAAATTTGTAAATCTTCGGACAAGGCTAAATGAGCACCTCTATAGAAATTTAAAAAATATCCGGGACAAATTTTTGTGCTACTAGTTGTACTTAACCGGGGATCAGTCGTACTGTAGTAGATTCGACTGCAAATTTGGAATAGCTTTCTAATGTAGAAGTTATGACCTTGTGTTTTTGAGAATGCTTTTAACCCTTTATTTGGCAACATAGAATAAATAAAATAAATAACAAAAAATGGAGAACTAATAAAAATCCTTTAAATGTGGTTTATGAAACGTGTTATTGACGAAACAACTTTTTTCTACAAAAAAAAATTTGTTGCTCTCAAGCAACACTTCTAAATAAACATTACGTAACATTCGCTTTAGAGGATAAGAATGAAGCTGCGTGTAAGTAGCACCGCCAGTTGAAAATATAGCTTCAGAAAAACGTTTATAAGGTGTGTACAAACTTGATGTTGCTTGTAGGCAACACTGCCAAATAAAGGGTTAAACTGTATTTCTGCTGTTTTTAGTGTACTTATTATACAACATTTTTTTTTTCGTTTTTATGGAGAAATTGTTCACAAATTTGTTTCGACAAAGCGGACGATTTCCAAAATAGCTCAATTACATATTTCATATAATTGTTTCAAAGAAAAAGAAAACATTTTTATGAAGTTAGATGTTGGAAACGGCTAATGCGGTCGAATTGACCGGGGCCCAATTGATTACGGAGGTCTAGGAGGTACGATTGCTCTCGGGTTAATAGTCAAATTTCAACTTTTGACATTTAAAAAAGGTTTACAGGTGGATATCTTCAATTCTAAGTTAAGCTCTTTTTAGTTATGTATTCTGGATGGGTGATTTAAATTTCCGTTTATTAGAGGAGCTCGATATGACTCTAGAAGAAATAGTGGCTCGTGTAAGAAAAGGAGACTATCAAAGACTTTTTGATTATGACCAACTAAGATACGTAATGAGGAAGGGCGATGCATTTACCGAATTACAAGAAGGCGATGTGACATTTCCGCCAACGTTTAAATTTGAAGTCGATTCTTCTTTCTATGATTGCAAGTCTGTACTTCTGCATTACATGTTTTCATTTAAATTAAAGTGAATGTTTTCCAGACGGCGACCTGCATGGACTGATCGTATTTTATATAAAGTAAATCCAAACAATTATGACAATATAAAGTTAAAAATTCAACAGAATTCATATAGGTCTCATCAGGATTACTCTCTCAGTGATCATAAGCCAGTGACGTCAGATTTTATAATAAAGGTAATTACTACTACGTATTATACACAACACAGTCCTCCATTTGCTTTGTTCTCTATGTGTTTGCTTTATTGGTATTTTGTCATTGTATATTGTGAAAAAAGGGGTCCTCAGTAAATTATTTCAAGTGGAGCGACTATGTTGTTATTAGATGGTACGCCCAAAAGTAGTGACGGATTCTAGAACAAGAGGGGTTAAGGTATTTGCAGATTATGCAGAGGAAGTTGTCCAATTTAAGAATATTGAGTACTGGTGGGCTGACGAAGATAATATCGTCGCATATACCGTTACTAAGGAAATTACTAAAACTAAAGAAGACTGGATTGGAGTATTTAAGGTAATTAAACTTTTCTATTCAAGTTTAAAATTATTAAATGTTCCGATCTTTATTATAAAATAGTAAAAGATTCTTTGCAATTGTTGGTACTTTTTGGCTTTGTATTTTTTTTTAAATATACAAGCTGATCCAAATGAAGTGCATACCATAATGATCTTCGTTGTTATCGATTTTACAGTGACGATTAAATAGGTTAACTATGTACTGTTTTTAATGTTTATTAATAAATACCAGGTGCGAGATTTTTCGATAGCGCCTTTACTGTTTGGCAATAGAAAAAATGTCCTGTATAAAACTCATAGATATACATTAGTAGCATAAGCTAAAATTAATTTCACATATGCAGCATGAACCAAAACAAGATGCATATCAAATGGAACACCCTGTATATTAGCACATAATTGGCGTGTACTCGAGAATCTAGGATTACTTACACCTAAATTATTTTCGAAATATTTACGAAAAATGGTATTTGCAATGGTCTGCAAAAAGAGGTATACTTTGCATAACATTTTGCTTTCCACGTTGGGCATTAACTATTTTAATTTTTTTAATTGATTCTTATCTTTTATTCTAATTTATATTTAATTGACTATTGTGCCCTTTACACACAAAACAAAGACTGACAATTTTCTGTAATGGTTAAATTACGAATATAAATATATTATTATTATTATTATTAACTAACTTACTGAGATAAGAATATTTCCACTTAAACAAGAAAACTTGTTGATTATAGGCTATCTCTAACATTGTATATATTTTTTAATTTTAGAATTGCTGATAATATTTCGCGTTAATTATGAAATTTTCCCTATACTTAAAGATAGTCGTTTTGAGATATTTTGCATGTTGTGTTAAATTTTAACACAATCGCCCCGACGCTGAAAAGCAGGATTAAGTTTTAAGTAAGCGTCCCTATTTATTTGTTATAATCATATCAAATATACTGTTTTGAGCTTTTTTTTAACAGTCTCTAGAAGTTTAGTATTCCCTTAATTCTATTGGCTATGGATTTTTCGCCTTCAAATAACATTTTTACAATATGTTGTTCCGTGTTGCGAAATCATCCGACTGCATCCGACGAAAATCGACAAATTCCGAGTAGGTGCGCGAGTGGTTTCAAATTTGACAGTTCGTAATGTCGTTAAAACTTTAATGATACCAAACGATACGTATATAATTGTTCAATTGTAATGTTTTATTCAAAGAGTCATTACAGCTTGTTGTGAAGAATCGGTGTGTTCTATTTCAACACTATCAAATATTTTACACGCCGTGCCATATCGATTTCATCAGTTCATCAATCATCAGGATCATCACACTTAATTTCAATAAGCGTTAGGGATTCTACAAACCAACGCGGCTGCGGTGGCGATAGCGATGGCGATGGCGATAGTGATCAAAGTAACCTATGAATAGAAACATGGTCACGCATATCGGAACGGTCCAACTCGCGGCTGTGTAACGTTCCATTAGCGATAACCGAGCGGTAGCGTAGGATATTAGTTGCTTATGTATAGGGGACTGTTTAATTTAGCGTTTATAGTAAAAACTTTGGGATAATGAGTGCTAATAGTATGAAAAATTTAAAAGAAAAATTAATGAATATGTAAAAGAACACAAAATTTGATATGATACGATACATTCAGAATATAAAAATATTAGAAAAGAAGTACAGCCAAAATCGAAGTTTCTTTTTATTTCCTTTTTAACATTGCAGAACTCGCATGCACTTTGTATTATACCGTGTAAACACTAGTGCTGCAAATATCCGATAAAATTGAGATCCGGATATTCGAATGCAAAATTATCCGAATATCCGGATCTTAGGATCCGGATCCACTATCCGATGCTCAAATCCGGATCCGCTACCCGAAACTCAGATCCGAATCCGCTATCCGATTCTCGGATCCGGATCCGTTATCTGATTCTCAGATCCGAATCCGCTGTACGGTTCTCGGACTCTCTATCGGATTCTCGGATCCGGATCAACTAACCGGTTTGCTCTATTTATATTATAATTAATGTCAAAGTACCTCATTTGTTCTAATTCGGTCAAGATCAATTTAAGATTACTTTGCAATATAGAAAGTGCTTAAAAAGAAAATATCGAACTTATGTTATACGAAAAAAAATGCAATAGTTTTTAAAATCTATGAACTCAGGGGTAATATTGAATTTCCATGCGCGCAATATTATTTGATAATTACTCGATCTATTGTAGGTCTTCATAATTTACTGCGAAAATTTAAGGCACTTTACTATTTGTTTAAGAAAGTTATCGGATAATGGATTCGAATCGGAAATATCGGGTAAAGAATTCGAATTCGAAATTTCGGACAATGGATCCGAATAACATCAAGATCCAGATATCCGAATCCGGATAACATCAGTAAACATTACTAAACACTTACTGAAATCGCTACCGGCAACGCGTGTGTTTGAGAAGATTTGATCGCTTTTGGTACCGCTACCGCGACGGTACGTGACCGCTAACGCCACCGCGACTCTAGCCGCATTGGTTTGTGGAATCCTTTAATTTGGTATCCAAGCCTTATTTAGAAATGAACGTCTACGAAATAGCAGAGATGAATTATTAAATGATTTTATGCAAGTCATCACAGAAATTCCAAATTTTTTTTCATAATGCGTCTAACTGGCATTAAAATAAATGTTGATGTGTCCCCACGTAACCATAAGAAAGAGCCACAATTGGTTGATAATGAAAAACAAGAATTACGAGAAATATGAGTATGTGCTCTTGCAGAACAAGATTTTACCAAATCTAGTTATTGTATTGCCAAATATTGTAAAATATCGCCGAAACGTAGTAATTTATGAATGCGCCAATATTTATTTAATACATTCGGAAACCGTTTAATAAGTAGCCCTGGACGTATTCGTTGGCCAGTAAGGTCGCCGGATTTGTCCCGAAATGATTTTTTGTTCTGGAGTTATTTAAAAAGTAAGATATTTATTATACCTGCCCAAAGGGCAAATACCTTGAATGAATTGTGACGGAAAATTCAAGGCGAGTTGCAAACATGCTAGCAGAATATTTATTCAAAATTAGGCATAGATTGGTCTACTGTTTGTTGCTCTTGAAAATCAAACACCTTTAATATTTTGCGTTATTGAGTAGAATTTGGTTTTGGTTCTTCTTATTTGAGAATATTATTTTTTGCTGTATATTAACACTTTTTTAATATTTCCTATTCTATAACAAACAACAAAGAATACCTTTCTTTTAATACTCACTCCCTCTATGAAGTTTTTGGAGTTTCCTTTTTGTTTATACCTTCCAAGATTTTTTATTTTTGAAGTTTTTGCTTGGACAATCTGTAATGATCTTGTGTTTTTAGTAAGAGAGAATTATTATCTTGGTTTCTTTGCCATTTAATTCTCATCATTTACCAACCTAAAAGATATGCCAGTACTAGTCTTAAGTTTGGTCTCAAGTAGTACAAAAATATTTTATACGATATACTATCGAAACATCTGGTATACATATTTAAATAATAACGCATATTATTGTTAGAAAAATTGTTTTGTAGACATACTGCAATACAAAATTTATGATTAAATGCATTGTAGACTGTAGAAGAGAAAGTCTTGTTGTCTTGTCAGCCTGACTAAATACAAACATGACGATTAAATCGGCCTTTGCTTGCCTTGCCGCCCAATATCGATATGGCGCGGCCTGTAAAATATTCGTTAGCATTGAAATAGAAAACACCGATTCTTCACAACAAACTATAATTACTCTAATTTGAATAAAACATTACAATTGAACAATTACATACGTATCGTTAGTTTTAACGTTATTATTACGAACCGTCTAATTCAAAACTACTTGGGCACCTACTCGGAATTGGTCGTATGCAGTCGGATGATTTCGCAACACGGGAGTGTATCTACGTAGTTGAGCGGACTGATCTGTATATGATATTATCTTAATTTGTAGTAGTAGGCTAGGACTCAAGAATAAATATTCTTTTCTGTCAGCCACAATTGTCGGTGTAAAAGTATAAAGACATTTTTTGGCGGCATAAACAAAGGTGACTGCAGGGGCGCGTTCAGATTTAGGGAATGTTGTTGGTGTGAGGGTTAAATGAGGTCATCAGAAATTATCCTTCTTTTATGAACAACCGAGGTGTTCAACCTTTTTTTAGGTTATGCTGTTTTAACCTATAAACCTGCAATAGACCACCTATAAACTATAAAGAATTGATACTTGATTGCAGCTTGCATTGTATTTGCTCTTAAATAAAAAAAAAAACAAAAATAAATTCTGAAAATAAATAATTAATATAAATATTACATTAAATTTGTATTGGTTGACATAACATTAGCAAATTTAGCAATACTGTGGCTAAACTTGTCTAAAGAATGGGATAATTTATTAAAGCATCAACAAAGTTTGCCATATTTTGTTGCTTTTCGTTATGCTGCGCTTATTTTGATTCTCCTTCTTTTTTAATTTCCATTAAAATTTTGTAACTGAATCAACGATACATATAATATTTTCTACATTTGCATTATTCCGCGAAAAACATGCAAAACAATTTTCTTTTACTTGTGAAATATTCAATTACTTGGATTTTTATAGGCTATCCGTATGTTTTGAAGTTAGTGCGCAAGTCGCCTAACTTTCGTCCGGCTATTAACCGGAGCGAAAGGTTGTCGTCCGAGCGTTAAATATGAACGCTGTGGATGTCTTACCCGGACAAAACAACTTTGAAATCTGAACGAAAATTGAAGCACAGTGTGCACACGGTATGTAAATCTGAACGCAGCCCAGTAAACTCCGGTTTAGAAAGTTTAACTTATTAGTGACGTCATTAAACCAAAATGCCCGAAAGCTTGTCAATTTTTTAAACCTACATATAACCTTCCATGAATAATAGGAGTAATAATAAACAATACAGTGCGAAAAAGAATGAAAAGCTCCAAAACGTAATATGTAATTCTTTCACATTAGAGGCAAACAAAGATGGACAAATTACTGTTATTAGATTTCAAGATAGAAACTAATTAATAAGGATGCAGATAGTACACTAAAGTACACTGTTCACCAAAGCACGGTGAGATGTTTACCTTAACAAAGTTGAATTGGTTAACTTATAACGTCATTGTTTTACACAAAAGATTGTTCACCAATATTTGGTAAGATAACCGGAATACGCCAAAAAAGCCTTAAATATACGTGTGAAAAGCTACAAGGAAATGAATTTTATAGTGAAGAATGCTTAAATTATCATCTACATTCTAAGGGAATCTAACAAAAAGTGTTTACTAGCTTCGTGCGTGTATGGACAATGGTATTCGGATATAAGAGCCGGAATACACGAACAGCCTCAAGCTGCCGATGCCGGTAGCAATTTGCTGCCGAAGCGAGCAGCATTTTCACTTGTCAGTGACAGCTGCCAATAAAATAAAGCAATGTTGCGTACATTACAATATTGAGAATATTCTTTCGCACTAAATAAAGTTGTTGGGTATGGAGTAAGAAAAATGAACATACAGTATAATTCATATGGTATATGTTTATATTAGAAGGTTTGTGTGCCATAACTAAGGTTCGACAAACGTGTGCTACGGCAGAAGCGCCGAGAGGGGATTTAGGTCGATGCGGAACCAATGGAGAATTTAGTCATTTGATAGGCATGGAAGTGCCGTTCACTTCCACGCCGCAGATAACACAAATTTTATTTCCTATAACTAAATTCACTCATTTCTAATTTATTATGGTAAATTCATGAAAACGGACATTTTCCACCAAAGAGTAGTTAAAACAACTAAATGTACGGAAAACCTTTAGTAAATAGGATATTCATAGCACTTTACGTTCATTGCTACTAGATATTAACATTAAGAGGATTTAAAAATTCTGCTTCAAAAATTACAAAACAACGATTTTATACAATATTAAGAAATGTATTTCAATTTCTTATCAAAAGTGTTATTTGTGAGTTTTATAACAAAGAAAACTTTTATACAGATTTTTTTTTTTTCATAATTCATATAAATTTATAATGAAGAAGTTTTCCCTCTTGCGACGTCAATCCGGCAACAAAGTGTACGTAAATTAACCAGTATTATTATTTTTGCAGAATAATTTTGTAAGTTTGGATGATTACATAATTTATGAATATGTCTACAAGAATGCAAGCCCTGTTCCTCAACCTAAGCAAGCATCACATTCCCGCAACGTAGTTCAACCTATGGAGTACACAGTCAGATTCTCGGAATTAGATTTTAAAAAGAGGGATGAATTGTACCAATTAGTATACTTCAGCGAAACAGAGGATAAAGTGCAATGTGTGTTGGGTATCAGCAAGCCGTTCGCTTTAAGAGAGAAGAGGGCAAACACCGGAATTGATTAAATCGCCTAAAACCAAGTAAGAGATACCTGAAATAATTGTAGAATTTTAAGAGGAAACTAAAACCACATTTACTATCAAGAATACGTTTGAATTATTTATTTTTGAGGTTTCCGTTAGCGGTCAAATTACACATGAAATTATCAGCATGTTAGTTATTTTTAGTAATACATCTGGAATTGCCTGGTGGCGTCATATGAATATGATGACTCCGACCCGATGTAAAATTCTTCTTATGGTTCTAATTCATATCTATGCCAGGTGAAATAAAGCAATTTTTTTTCGAATTAATTTGAATTTCTAAAAATATTAATGTGTTTTGGCATCCATCGGTGAATTGAGAAAATCCGTGATTTGCTTGGTATTTTCGACGTAATTAAATATTCGGGACGAGATTTTTTCAATTATTTAATTACGTCGAAAATACAATTCACGGACGGAAACGAAAATATGTTAAATAATTAGTGTACGTGGCAAGTAAGAATAAATTGTCTGTCGAATTATTATAATATATTTTTAGATAAATAACAAGTAACTATTAAAAAGTGACCATTCCTGGCATAGATCCCCGTGGTGTAGTGGTTAGCATGCCTGTCCGGCAAACGATGGTTAGCACGCCTCCTTACCGGGGCGAGAATTTTTTAAAATATTTAATTACTTCGGAAATACCAAGAAAATAACGGATTTTCTAAAAATATCCTTCGAATTTTTTACTTTCTTTTCTTAATTACTCAATTCTTTTGTCTTTTTATTTGATATAGTTATCTTCTTTTTTGTTACTGCTCTCGCAATTTTATTTCAAAAATTATTACTTCTATAAAGAGACACTTATGATAAAGCAATTAGCAATGGCTTATATGGCTATAAATAGTACAGTGATTCCTTGATTTACGCAGTTTTACTTTTATACGTTTATGAAGCTGTGTCTGAGTTTCAAATTTGCGCGGGTGAACACATTCGGTTCCTTTCGAGAATGCTTTTACCACTCCCCAGTTTTATTTTTAACAAAATATTACGAACAGAGGTCTAGTTTGACAGAAAAAAAGTTAAGAGGGAAAGATAGAGGATTTTTTCATACGCTCCCAGCTGTGTGGATATAGAAAGCGTAAATATTTGTTGAAATTTCTATATAAAGGTATATCCGCACGTACTTGCTTTACGGACCAAGTGGCCCACATAAAAAGATGTGTCCGTTGACAAATGGCAACAGATACTTCGCTATATATTGCTGTTTCAGTGGCAACACGGCAAAGGAAAAGGAGAACGGATATAAATTAGGTGTCGAATCGATCCAGACGCTACTCAGGAATACTAATAAACCTATCTGTGTCTTATAACTAGAGTTGGCACTTTCGGGCGGCGCGCCAGCATCGTAAGTATATACTGTAATGATCAATATTTACATCGGGAATATCAGCTATCAATCTAGAACGTGTAGGGTGTTTAGGGTAGCCACCCGAATGTGATGAAAGTCCCTCTAGCGGATAAAAAGGTAATTTTCGTAGCCAAAATTCCCTCCAGGCCGACTGGCCTTTGAGCGGGGGTACTACAAATTTCAATTAAGTCCAGATAACGATGATCTTAGTGTAACGTAGATAAAACTCCATCTTCTGTGCAATTTCTCCATTTGTAAATCGTCAAAATTAACATGTAATTCTTCTAAAACAGAGAACAGGGTATATTCAAAGGCATTTCAAACATTATTTCGAACATTAAATATATTTCGTTAAGGTATCTTGGTTCTCAGTAGTAAAATTCGTCATATTTATGTTGTCAGTGGTTCTTTTGAGCATAGAGTTGCACAATTCCAGTCATCTGGTAGCATCACCACATGCATTATCTCATGCTATTTCTATAAATAACTTAATTCATCGAAATTTAGCATAATATAGTTAAGCTTCAATCGAGTTAACCAGTGTTTTGACTGCAGTCTCAGTTGAAATATAAAGTATAATTTCAAAGAAGAAAAGGTTCGAGGTTAGAGCAGGCAGATTCATAAAAATCAAGGTTGTATTTTAATTCTAAAATTCGTTGATTTCCATTAATTTGCTTCAAAATTCAAAATATAATTGCCAAAAGAGTGTCAAGGAATACTCCTAATCCCACAAAGAGTTTTGAATTTAATTAAATTGCAAAAATGCAGATTTTTAACAAATTCCCCTGAAAAAACACATTACAATACGTACCCCCAAACAGCGAGTCGACTGTGCGAAGCGAATATTATCATCGGCCGCTGATCAGAGATGCAGATATACCACGTAAACACGATAATGGCCAAAAGTAGATAGACAAAGTAATTTTCTTAAACGAAAAAAATATCAATTTATTCAAAATTTAACAAATATTCATACCAACTTGTGAGATAAAGCAACTAAATAAATTCCATGTAATTTTCTCTTACCTTGCGAAAATAAACAAAATTAAAAATATGTCTGGACAAAAATAGATAGACAAAACATTTCAGTCAGCATTTTTTTTATATTGGTTCTGAAATATTTAGTAATACGAGGGTAGTTTGACATTAATCTAGCCTTCGATAGATGGCGTTACGTGAGAACGAATTGCTCTCGGTTTTGACATCTGTCATCCATTACATGACGCCTGTCAAAATTTCAGTCAAAAAACACAATTAGTTTGGTTTTAACAGTCGTCGAAAGCAAGCAACTTTTATGTTTTTTGAAAATGGAAAAAGTCGAATATCGTTCTCTGTCTAAGTACCTTCATTTCAAAGGGAAAAACAATGCAGAAATCAAAACCTAACTGTTTATGGCGAGCACCGTCGTTAGCAACAGTAAAATTTTGGAAAGCTGAATTTGTTCGTGGTCGTAAGAGTGTGTTGTTGATGAACGTCCAAGTGTCCCAAAAACCAAATGATCATGGCTGACCGTCGAACCAAAGTGCGTGAGATAGCAGAGGCTCTAAACATGTTAACTGAATGTGTACATAACATCATACACGAACATTTGAATATGAAAAAGCTATCCGCGCGATGGGTGCCGCGTTTGCTCACTGTCGACCAAAAACGCACACGTGTGACGGATTCGAATAAGCTTTTGGCAATGATAAAACGCCACCCGAGGGATTTTTTTCACCGATACGTTACTGTTGATGAAACGTGGATCCATTACTACACGCCGGAGACGAAGGAACAGTCAAAGCAGTGGAAAAAAAGCGGTGAAGGCCCACCGAAGAAGGCCAAGACCACCCGATCGGCCGGAAGGGTGGGATGCGAAAGGCATTATTCACATTGATTACTTGGAAAAGGGTAAAACATGCATGTACTACGCAGATTTATTGGGCCGTTTCGATGCCGATTTGACGAAAAAACACCCTGGTTTGACTCGCAAAAAAGTTCTCTTCCATCAGGACAACGCACCCGCTCACAGGGCGGTCGTTGCACAGGCAAAATTGCACCAATTGGGATACGAATTGGTCGACCACCCACCGTATTCGCCAGCCCTAGCCCCCTGCGACTTTTTCCTGTTACCAAACCTAAAAAAATGGCTCGGAGGACGCCGTTTTTCAACGAACGATGAGGTCATGACCGAAACTTCACAACTATCTTGAGGAGCTCGAGCAAAATTACTTTTCGGAAGGGATAAAAAAGTTGGAAAACCGTCTTATCAAATGTATTGAGGTAAAAGGAGACTATGTTGAAAAATAAATGAGAAAAAGAACAAAAATCGTGCGTTTTCTTACTTTTGCTAGATTAATGTCAAACTACCCTCGTATTTTAAATACAAGTTTATTTTGAATTGGGGCGTGAAACTTAAGTATGCCGCCTGGAATAGAAATGTCAGTGGACCTTAAGCAACGTAGTATTGAAGCCTTCTTTAAAGGAGACCGCCAAATTGATATTGCTAGAAGATTTGAAATTAAAAGCTACGGTATGGGCAATTACAAAAAATTTCTTTCCATTGAACACCGAAACAAAACTGGATGTACTAGAAGAATGAACCAAAGGGCTATACGAAAATTAAAGTATATTAGTTCTAATAATGCATTCATGTCTTCCAGAGATAAAGGTAGGAGAAGATTGGTCGAAAATAAACTGTTTGCTCATAGGCTAGCCAAAAAATCTTTGCTTTCCGAGAAAAATAGGAAGGCCCGACTAGAATTTGCTCATCGCCGTATCAACTGGATAATTTACATTTGGAAAAGGATATGTTGAAGTGATGAATAAAGCGTGACAAACGGTTGCACCCGCTGCACATACAAGGAATCGAGTGGACGTTCGGTTATTATCGGTTGATCGGTGTGCGTGTATTGATCAACCGTGTGAGTGATGAATCAAAGATTAACCTCTTTGATTCGGATGGTATGAAGTACGTTGGAAGGCCCAGTAGCAAATGTTTGGATCCAAAATACACCAGACCTACAGTAAAACACGGTGGAGGTTCCGTCATGGTTTGGGGTTGCTTCTCCGGCTGTGGAATGGATCCACTTTATCGTATTGAAAGTATTATGGACAGAATTATGTATAGAGATATCCCCAGAAGTGTTGAAGACAATTTAGCCCTTAGATTCCATTTTCATCACGATAATGACCCAAAGCATTCCTCAAAGTTAATAAAACCCTTTTTTGAAGAGGAAAAAATCCCAGTTTTAAAATCGCCATCGCAATCCCCCGATCTGTATCCCATCGAAAACCTATGGGAAATAGCGAACGGAGGAGTTAGGGATCAAAATTACAAAAATACTGATGAACTTTTTGCGAAATTAGAAGAAAAATGGAAAAATATTGACACGAATCTGATAAACAGGTTACTAGAGTCCATGCCGCGGAGATGCCAAACTGTTGTAGATAACAAAGGATATTTTACCAAGTGTTAAGTATTATAGTATTAAATAATGAAACATTTCTTTCTGTTTTCAAAAGTACTTTCAAATTTGTCAATCCACTTTTGTCCAAGAATGTTTTTGTTCTCATGCTAACTTTATTATTTATAATTGTTTTTACAATGGAATATTTTATGTTTATATTATAGTGTACTAATTAATAAATATTACTTTCATGTAAAAAAATGTTTTTTTCATTAGTTGTAATAAGAAAAAACAATGTCTACCTACTTGTGGCCACTACTGTATATCTACATATATAGTAGCAGTGGGTCCGATTCTGTCACGCCGCACAAAGTGCCAATTCTGCTTGTAACTTAGAAGAGTATTTGCTATTTCACTATCACATATTGTATGTTGACAATTTTGCAAAATAAGGCGTTGTTCATCGCTAAATAATAAATTCTACCAGTGGCGGGGCGCTTGAGTATATTCGTCTGTGTGTACCATTATACAAAGTACGTTTAATCCTGTTAACTAAATCTATCCGACTATTAAGAAAATAATCCATAACGTTATAAAAAAAAACTTGACACAAATAAAATATGTACATTAGGACACATAGGACTATATATTTAATAATTCGTTGAATTTATTAAATATATCATATTCCTTTTTAAATTTTCTCCGTAAATGTTGTTATTGTACATGCTAAAATTGAGTTAAATATTAAAAAAAAACGATTATATCTCTGAGATAATTTTCTTAAAATATCTAAATCTGGATAAAAAAAATAGCTTCCATTTTTTGATTAAGATGGACAGAAGTTTCAACTAATTAATTATTGTGTTAAGCTTTTAATAACAATAAAAGTGATATTTTCCGAATGTCGATTCGCCCGGAATTTGCTAGTAAATGTACTTTTCAATAGCAACAATAACAACATACAGGAGTGCAGGTAACTGCAATTTAAAAAAAGGAATATTTGCAGCTGTAAATACTTCACATTACTAGATCTTCCTACATACATTTGAATGTTCAGCGCGATTTTTCTCAGAATTTTTTTTTATGCAACTTTATGATTTATTTGCATGATCATAAATAGAAGGAAAATCACTATCGGATTCTACTACTATACAGTGTATCTCAGGGGACGTTGGATTGCATGGGTATCTTTGTTATTATTAGAGATAGAATTTTGTTTAAATGGACAAAGTAGTACATATTTATGTGCTGTTTAATAATTCATTCACAATACAGTTGAGTTTAAAATGGTTACGCCGCCATCTTAAAAAAACTGAAAAGTACAATTTTGAAAATATGGTCGTAACTTCTTTGTTTTTGATCGTAATGAAAAACTGTAGCTGCAGATATCTTTCTGCAGTGAGAATGCTATTGTAAATATTCGGTCCAACTAGCAGGTTATCTATTATGCCGCACCACACATTAAAACCGAATCTAACTTGGTTATTTCGCTGTACAACAGCATGTGGATTTTCCAGGAACCAATAATGATTGTTTTTGCGATTAAAAATGCCAATATTAGAAAAATTTGTTTCATCATACCACAAAATCTTTTTATAAAATTCAGGATTTTCATGAATTTTATTTAAATAAGATTGACAAAAGTTTATAAGCCTAATCGGATCGCCTGGAAAAAGCGTTTGGTGAACTTTGTATTTGTAAGGATGATACTTATTATTCCTTAAAATTCGCGAAACTGTAGATCTGGAAATACCAATTTCAATTTCAACTTCTCTTGTCGAAATCTCACTGTTCCTTTCAACACACGCAAGAATCATTTCTTCATCAAAACTATTTCTTCGCTGTCTTTGTTCACTTCGAATTTTCCTCTTTGAAAAGGCCCCATAATCCAATAAATTTTTATCAAGATTTCTGAATGTTTGTGCAAAATTTTTATTACAACATATGTACGTGGCGAAAATGTCATATTTTTCTCTAGTAGAAAATTCTTGTGCCATTTTATCTAAAAATAAAATATAAATCTTAGTATTATTAAAAGTTAATTTCACTTAACATAAAACAAGATTCTCGCTTGTTTCGTAAAATCAAATCTATTCCACGGCACGCTATAATTTTCTTCGCACTCCAAAATTCCGTTCCAAAAAAGAAAAAGTATTTCTAACATTTGTGATTGTTTGAAATTAACATGTTATACATTAAATTATTCAGGAAAACAGCGCCAATTGCAAATATGTAAAATTTGAATATAACCGCCATAAGAAAAATTAAGTTTGATTTATTTTCAATGAATCTATTGACAAAAAAAATATTTAACTTAGCTCAATCGATTGTACACAAAAAAGTGCCTATACAATGTAAAAACAGTTTTTCATTACGATCAAAAAGAAAGAAATTACGACCATATTTTGAAAATTGTACTTTTCTGTTTTTTTAAGATGGCGGCGTAACCATTTAAAACTCAACTGTATTGTGAATGAATTATTAAACAGCACATAAATATGTACTACTTTAAACAAAATTCTATCTCCAATAATAATAAAGATACCCATGCAATCCAACGTCCCCTGAGACACACCGTATATTGTTATTTAAATTTCGTCATAACTAAAAAACAAATGAAAGTTGGAAGGTGAATCGCACATATTAATGTGCATTTTAAAGAAATAAAACGGACATGTTTTAGCATTTAAAAAGAAAACCGGTTGAGTTCGCTGTTTTTTTTTTATATTCCATATAATATTACAAGCGTTTTCTTTTCTTACTTTTCTGAACTCATTCTTAACTTGACTTAACAATAAACGAGTAAAGTTTTGACAGTAATTGTAAAAAACCGTTTGTACTATGTCAAAACGTAAACGCGAACGTCAGAGTTGAACAATTTTGCTTTCGCGTTAATTTTGAGAGAATGCACGAAAATTGCATCCTTTTTAACGCTCACGTCAACTGCCGTTTTCTACTTTGATGTTTTTGATTATTTATTAAAGATATATTTCTATGTTTTCACTCATTTTATGTCAATTTACATCTTAGTCAAAATATCTCGTATTGCCACCATACGCTTTTAAGAACCTAACCCGTTAATTTCCATCCTTGTTTTAATTTAAGTAGTTTTGATTTGTTTAAAATTTTTGAACCTAACCCTCGAGTAATTCAAGCGATTACTGTACTACTAAATTTACTTAAATAGTAACTTCAACCAGTCAGCAAATGTGGAATAGTACATTATTTATTAAATTTACACGTGATATTATTGTTACAGGATACATTTCACCCTGGATTAGTTGAACTTGTATGTACGTCTGTGTAGAAGCTTAAATTGGAAAACGTAACCACTGATATAATGCGCGCTACAGGAAAGGATTTTATACAGCTGTTCCGTAACATTTAAGTCAACATTCTTCATTTAATCCCAAATTACAACATACATACCGTAAAGGATTATGAGTGTTTAAAATCACAGCATGATTGAACGCAATTAAGTTCATTAGTAAAATATTCAGAAAACTATTCTACATTTTTCTAGAGCTCCAGATATGTAATTGATCTAGAAGCTTAATTTCACAAGAGTTCAAGTCGTTATAACTCATGTTGCAGTTCAGAGTTTAATGACACGAACAAATAAACACTATTTGAGATTATTGTTTGTACTGCAAAATTTAACGTATATCAAATTCAATTTTACAAATGGATTAGTTTAACTCCAACTGCAAGTGAATTACATTAACATCAACTTTAAAGATTATACTTAAAAATTAAAAGTGTAGTAATGTTTCCGCATTTGTTCTATATATTCAGAAGATTAAAATTTATTAACGATAGGAAAACAATAAAAAATACATTATGCTATTTTGCTCGTATAAATTTAATGAGCTAATTTCTCATACGTTGCAGAAATATACAGGTAAACCTTGTATAAGGTGGTATTTACATTGTTCCATTGCTATTTTTGTCTAAAGCGCGGTCGTGGTTTTGCTTCAAAACAACCTACAAATTTTGGTGTTGCTTTTTATCGCACATCTTCACCGTGCAACTAAACGTTGTTGCACAATATTAGGTTTGTTCGAACTCGATACCTCGGGAAGAATCATTTTTAATAGTTTATTTCGTTACTAATGAGTGTGGAAAATAAGCTCCTGGACAAAATTAACGCACCACTTTATTAAACTTAAATAATTACATTAATGAAAGTAAAATTAAACTAAATTATAATGAAAACTTACAAATTGGGTCTATACAATCATTTAAAAAAGAAATCTGCGAAACATGACCTAATTTTAAATCATTAAACATTTAAAAAAGCGAAAACAATAGAATTAATTGATCCAAAGACGTTAGTGCTTTATAGGTCTTCCTCTGCTCCTAATTACAGCATTCATACGCCTTGGCATCCTAGCGATTAAATTTTCAATGGTATCCTGGGGAATATTCCTCCATTCTTCAATTACTGCATCCACCTGTTTGTTGATTGTGGTTGGTAGGTGGGAGTCTACGACTTCGGGCTCTTTTTTTAAGATGGTCCCATAAATGCTCAATAGGGTTGAGGTCGGCACTGTTAGGTGGCCATTCCATCAACGGAATATCAACAGCACGCAGGTAGTTAATAAGCTGTCCAGCCACGTTGGGACGCTCATTGTCTTGCACGAATAAAAATGTGGAACCCACAAAAGGAGCAAATGACATCACGTGTTCAAGTATGATGTTTTGAAGGTATCATCCCTTTGATTGGTACATCGTTTTCGCCCTTGCCCTGGCCTTCGAATGTGAGATCCTATTTCAGTAAATCATCTAACCATGTGCCTTATGCGGGAATGATTTCTTCCTAACACACTGGCATCATAATTCATCGAGTAACACTCATCCAGCAGAATTGAAGCTCGTATTGCCTCCTCCACCGATAAATTTCTTTTGTGATTCATTTTTCTACTTTGAAACACTCGTAGACAAACTTTAAAACACGTATATGATACATTCGATACCAAAAATTAACTTAATAACTTGTCTTAATCAGAGGTTTCAATTGTGGTCAAACGTAACTAATTGACATTTACCATTTTAAAGCAAAGCAGCATGTGTTTGAAATGTCAGAGAAAGTCCAAAGCTTGCTTGTAAGACAGTTAGTAGATTAAAAGTTATTATTATCTCTGAATATTTTTAAAAAATGTTTGTGGTGCGTTAATTTTGTTCAGGAGTTTATATATGCCTTGGCGTAAAATAATTATTGCGCATGCTCAAACTTGACGAGTATTCAAATACCTGCTCTTCGACAAGAATTGTTCGGCACGAAATTTGAACTACGAACTGTGCGAGGTTCGCGCAGCAAATTAACAGTTATCAGAATTTGTAATTGCGAAACTGCAGGGCTCGAACAATGCACATAGCCATACGCACTAATTTCTGTTCTATGTAGTACTACTGATCACAATCCGAATGTTGTTATGTTAGGCTTTATCACGTTCCAATCTGAATTATGCATTATGTATAATTACATATATTACATATACAATTTTTTATAACAATTAATTTTTATAATCTTAAACGAACAAATAGTTTTTTAATGTCATTGCTGTTTTTTATTAGAATGCCGTCGTAACATAACGTTTCATTTTGTTTTAAATATGAACCAAATAGCCCGATTTCTATATCCCATGATATTTCTGGAACCTAACCGCGGTATTATACGAGGGTTATCTGTATATTGTGTATATTTATTCCGTCAGAATTGCATGTGTTTTCGCATTAAAACGTTTTTTTTTAATTCATTAAATGTTAATCGCAATTGATATGCGAAGCTCATCCGAAAAAAACGATCTTTTAGGATAGTAACTAGCGTTCAACGTGTAAAAAAAAATTGCAAAAATCTAATTATCAAATATCTTTGAAAAAATACCTGTAATTGATTACATTCATCGTTGGTTACATTATTTCCAGTTGTATACAAAAATAATGGTTAACTAACAGTTATAAAATTATAAATTTAGTCAAAATAAATTGGTGGTGTTAACTAATTTATATATTTTACGAAAGAGTATTTTACCGAATTCAGAGCCTAATAGAATAATTTTCAATGCACGGATGTTTATTAAGACGTGTATATTTAAGGGTAAACTATAGGAGTATATCTTTAGGATAATTATGTGTCTGTACTTGCATAATTTTAGTTTGTAGAAACTAAAATTATAGTTTTTGGTGTATCTTTTTATCCTTGTGTGATTGATAGGTAGCATTTTGAGGTTGTTATAATGATTATACTTTTTTTTGCTGTCAGAATATGCTTTACTTGCCAGAGGCATTGTGCAATATCCATACATATTCTTAAAAAAGGAACATAAATCACAATTTTTCGATTTTATTCCGGTAAAACTAATTTACTCTTTTTCGTTTTTTTATGTTTGTTTTTTAACATATTGGACATGTGTTTTAATTGCTTGTATCTTTAATCGAACAATTCGAACAACAAATTCGTTTTTTATAAGTCAAATAAAATAGAGCTGCGTTTTAAAATCGTTAGGGTAATTGTTCAATCAAAGGTTCGAGCAATTAAAAACCGCACCCATTTATATTTGTTCTCAATTTATTGGGTACATTTTATACACAATAAAGATCCTAGATGTTTATCAATACGTCACTATAGTTTGTAATACAAAGTAAGTTCTTAAAATTAGTACAAAATAAACGGATAGTTTGGTAAAATTAATATCACCAACTGATTTCTTATACTACAAGAATTACTAATCTAGCACAGGTTTAATAATATACGGCTGCAAATAGCAACATAAAGGCTTCAGTACACAATCCGTCTAAAAATCACCTATATAGAGATGCAGAAAGTTACAAAATTGAGATCTTTTCTTGGTAATATTCTTTATAAAATTGTCTCACATTAAAGTTACAGGGTGTTGAAATTTTTATTTAAGCATAAGTTTGTAATGGATTAAATGATTTTAAAATACAGCAGACTCGCGATAATGTGAACACTAGATAGGTAACAGAAACCTCACCTAACGCGAATAACATACTTTTGTGCATTGGCCACCGTATACTGTGAACAACACTTATGCACCTTCGCTTATGGAAACGAATGTTATTGACCGAAGTACCTTGTTGCTTTACGTATGCTTCCCCGATTTATTCGGTATTTTAACTTTTGTTTTAACCGTTAACATGCACACATCGGAAATCACTGACTTAAGAAGAGACAGAATTAATTTGTCGTTGCTAATGTATATTTGTGGTGCGAGTAATTTTGATGCACGTTAATATAATGTCGCTCAAAAAACCAAAATGTTTAACGCGTCATGGGAAATCGCTTGTGATTCAAGAATTACAAAAAGGGTTAAGTGTTACTTGTCCAAAGAATATGATGTGACAAAATCTACAATTTCTAAGATAAAACAAATGAAGGAAATGATTTCTATGGCTGTGAGAGATACATATATGTCGGATTTGATAAACGACAAACATTAAAGCGTTCTGAGTTCTACGTATGAAAAAAAGTTGTATAAGTGGTTCCTTGACCAACGAAATAAAAATCTTATTGTCAGTGGCAAAATGATTAAGTAAAAAGCAGAATTAATTCATTCACAAATGAATGAAAATGATAAACAATTTTCACTCAGTGAGGGTTGATGGTTGCAGCGATTTAAAAAGCGGTTTGGAATTCGGGAAAAAATTGTTTCTTATTACAATTAATTTTTTTTTTCACGGTACCGAGTGTCTACTGTAAGTATTTCTTGAAAATTATAAACTCATGTTCAAAATTAACACACCATGCAACGTTTCTGATGAATTTTCTATAATTTTTGTATTTTTTCAAAATTTTTGGTTTAATAGAACACAATCTGATAGTTTTATGCCACTAGAAAGTTATTTTGACCTTTCTGGTGAAAAAGGCCGGAGGTTAATATCAAATTCTGTTAAACAGTTTTTCTTGAATCGTTTAAATTCCAGTTGAGGCATTATATCAGTTTTAATTACGAGTTTGTTATTTTTTTGCGTGTATAGAATTTAAGTTAATACAGTTTAAATCGAAAATCATGAACGAATTACATTATTTAACCAATGATGAATGTGTAAGAGCTTCAGTTTTGTTAGAAGGACGTACAATCAGTCGTCAGTCGATTGGTTCAAAGATTCAGGGAAACCGGATGGCGCTCTAGAAGACGTGGTCAAGGTAAGAAACGAGGAAACAAATACGAGAGATGATCATTTTTCGCAATTGCAAGTTCTCGGCAATAGGGGAATAACCAGCACAGAACTCAGTAACCAGCTTGAAGCAGTTAGAAATGTCAGAGTTTCTGCTTTTACTTAAGGAGAAGGTTGAGGGAATTAAGATTGAGTAGTAGAAAGCCTGCAGTTGGACCATTACTTACCACAGCACACAGAGTTCAACGTTTGAGATTTACCAGAAATCATGCAGATTGGAAGCGAGTTTTGTTTTCGGACGAGACTAGAGCAAGTTCAAAATCACCAGATGGTCGTGAGAGAGTATGGTGAAGAATTTGAGAAAGATATCTTGACTACACAAGCTCTGAAAGAGAGCCTTTTGGTGTTGTATCGAAAATATTCTGGGGAAATATTTGCTTTGACGTCTGCACAGAGTTAATTCCTATTCGCCAAAGGTCAATACTACCTAGAGAACATTATTCAGGACAATATAATGCCTTTTGCATCATTTTTAGGAACAATTTTATATTCATGCAGAATAATGCGAGACCACACATCGTTAGATAAGTTTTGGATTACTTACAAGAGGTCCATATCCAAGTGACAGACTGATCACCACGAAGCCCAGACTTAAATCCGATTGAGTACCTTTGAGGTGCTCTAAAAGATCAATAAGGCGTCATTGACCACCTTCTGGTAATCTCCAAGAATTGGAACAAGCTGTTCTTTTCGAGTGGGATAGTATTCCCCAAGAAGTACTGCAAAATTTGATAGTGAGGTCACCACGGCGAATCCAAGCAGTTGTCAGAGCTAGGGGAGGTGTCACGCGTTATTAACTTTTATTCTTTTATTCCCTTTTTTTCGTTTATAGAGTTTTTTTTAAATTTCCAATAATATCGATGTTTCTGAATTTGTAATTGAAAGGAATTTATATATTTTTTCATAAGTTTCCATTAAAAAAGAAGTTAATTGATGAACCGATGTTTATCTCCAGTTATATTGTTTTTTTTTATGATAGTAAGAAATAATTCACCAATTACAAAATTTTGTAAAGAATATATAGAATTATTTGAGTGGTGCGTTAATTTTTTTTAAATAGGGGTTTATGTTGCAACCAGCTTAAACACTCGATTATACAATGTTGTCTGCGTATGTTATATTAGTTGTTTAAATAACATACATATCGTTTGCATAACGATAATAGGCCGAGGCGCACATTATCGCACTGTGTCAGGAATGTACGTGGCCCGCGTGATGACCGCGTCTCTCTATTGCTTCAGAACTACTGGCATTTTAATATATTGACGAACTATTATGAAAGGCGTACATATTTTTCGTAATACGGTTTTGGGAATTATGGCACTTGCTTTGAAGGAAGAAACAGAAAAGTGGAAACAGGAGAGGTTCCATCAGCTTCTTATTAGGTTAGATTCCAAACTAAAGAAGAAACATACATTTTGGAAACTGCTAGTTACACCGAAAAAGTTTTCTTCAATTTCTGTGAACTTTTTATTAACCTGGACATAAAGGACAGGAAACTTGCAAACCCCTTCTATAAGTTTTTCATTAGCCATATTTAGTTTTATTTTCTAGACAAGACCGCACCGTCACCATCAGAAAATAAACTAGTTAATTCCTGCGCGATGCTAATGCGGTGCCCTGACGTTATTCGAATACAGCGCGGTGATGTATAGACAATCACATTTAATTTCACAGCTGACATTCGGCCAGCACACGATCTTGACATGGTGCAGCAATGTGTGTTCTAACCTAATATCGTACCTGTATGATTGAAGGGGGAATGTTTTTTTCTCGTTGTTACTCATTCTCTATTGGCATATGTATTTTCATTCAACAGTACACAAATAGATTGTATTACATACAAAAGAGTAAATTGACATTGGGGTATCAGGATTATCTAATTATTATTATTATGGCCTCAAGTGAATTAGTGTGTGTTGGAATTTCCGTTATAACAACTCAGTTTGTATAAAAAGTTAGATTAACAAAAGAAATGGATTAAATACATCTGCAACTTCGTTAAAGGGATATCTTGAAATATAGAAGCGTACATAATGTTTATAGTGTCATCGTACAGAAACTACAGAAATTTGAAATGCTTATAAAAAGTCCCTCATTCTCCACTGCTATCGTTTCAGTGGTAATTAGGCACAATCTGCAAACTCCTATCAGAGAATAGAGACTAACAAGAAGCGACACTTCGGGTGCCGCCTTTGATGTTTTGGTGGCATGGATTGGGTGATCGTTGGCCATTTTGTTGGTTATTTTCGTACCGAGAAATTTCGATAACTTACTGTTCTTTAATCTAGCATTTTAAATATCACCAGCTAATTCAGCTAAATTGAGTTTTGTAACCTAATGGCTAGTAAATGAAAGGCATACACTGTATTAACAGAGAATAACAGGTTGACAGAGAACCAACAAAAAAGATAGCGAATGTCAGACATGCGCACAAAATCTTTTAACGGAACGGTGAAGTGTCCCTTTTCGAATATTATTATATTTATCCTCGCTATCATTTAAGGAAACAATTGTGATGTATTTATGGACATTCAGGATTTTAATTATTAATTACATACGTCTATTCTTGGTTGTGAATGTTTTACTTACATTACTGTAATTAAGTTTTAAATTCTATACCATTATAATCTATAAAGGCTTTTTTAGATTGTAACACTAAACTATTATAAAGTATGATTAATTAATTTAAAAATCTAATTCTATAGGTCGCTCGGCACGGATGTAGGCAATCTAGTTCCACATAATTCACATTGCATGAATTCATGAACGTACATGAATTAAATTATCTACGTCCGGGTGGGTCCTAGACATACAGTACAAAAATCTTCTTTTAACATTTCAAAGAGCAAGAGACATAGGTAACATTTCTGTTATAGCTCCAAGATTTAAGATGCCATCTTTCTGCTTTATTTGATTCGTATATTGCTCCTTTTGTTTATAATTTGCACACAGTACAAATAAATTCTTATTTGTTACCTACTTATGTTTTGTTTTAGGTTTAATTTAAATGTTATAGAGTAGTCTGTATTTTTGTAGATTAATGCCAACTGTTGCATAATCAAACAACATAGATAGACTTACTAATATATGTAAGAATGTATACTTCTGTCCTTTTGCAAATGTATTTACTGTTGTGAGTATAATATGGTGGAAAAATCATAGTTGCCCTAAGGCCTAGATGTAAACTTGCCCTTTTGACCTTTTGACATACAATTATGTTGTTTTAAGAGATCATTGTACATTTCAGCAATGGTACGTAAGTACCTGATTCGAATATTTGCAAAATAGAGCGACGTACCCAACCAGTAAGTGGCTTTGGGGACCTCACTATATACGCTCAATGCTGAAATTTTATATAAAAATTTAAAAAACTAAATTAGTAATTTTTGCAAAATGCATTTATCTAGCTGCTTTTATTTATTTTATTTGTTCATATAATTGTATGTTTGTACGGGGCTTAACTTGTCAAACAAGCGATCTTACATTAAATGGAATGGGATGTTATGCTGTTGAAGTGAATATTATTGAATGTATTTTGGTATATATTTAAGCACAAATTTTTAATTCATTTTATAAAGACTTTTATGTTCTTTGTTAAGATGAACGAGCATTCCATTTTATCTTTTGTGATTAGTACAGTAATTTTTTAAAGACAGCTACTTTTTTCTATAAACCCAGATATTACTAAAACCAATAGGTACATATACAATTGGAACCATTTTGGCAGTCGCACAAATGCTTATTATAGACAGCTCCTCAATTTCGTTTTTAAAGGACGATTTTATCCGGATGAATGGGTTGAAATTACACAAAATGCAATAACGCATTTATACATAAATAACAAAATAAATAAAGGAAATTTCCTACCTAAATTAACAAATATTCTAAATATCTCAGTGTATATGGATTAGTAAATATAACGTTTAGTGTGTTTGTTAGATATGTTTGTCACTAATAGAGATACTTTAAGACCTTTATTTGATGACAATTGTTCTTATGTTTCTTAAGGAATGAATTAGGTTTATGTTATATATTGTTTTTTTCTTTATTATTTTTACCTCGCTTTCCTCTTGCTAAGATTAAAATATTAAAGACATTGCTTGCTTTGCTTCACTTTATAGATGATACGCTATTGTGCGTCTTTAACAAATATTAATGCAATAGAATATATTAATCAATTCAACATTGTTTTGTTATTGAGATGGAAGTAAGAAACCTAAAAATGTTAAATGTGTTTTTTAATTAGCAAATTACTAACGATATATTAACGATATTAACGATATATTAATGAGTTAATAGCGTTTAATTAATGTACATGTAGTTTTGAAGTGGCTGGACATTGCCCTTTCTCATTTATAACATAATATAATAAGGTAAACAATCATTTCGTAATATATGTTGACAAAGAACAATTTTCCTTAAATTTCGTAAATAATGACCCCTAAATTTTCATCAAATAAAGGTTGAAATAAAAAGATAGAGTTGATCTATTTTAAAACTAAGAAGCTATAAGTATGCTATATATAGATTTTTTATTAATGAGTAAAAGTATTATTTTAAAATCCAATTTCATATATTCGGTCAGAGTAGGTACTTTGTGATGAAAATTATTCATGTGTAAAGTATTAATGTATATTTTAAATATTAGGAAGTATAACACGGTTTTGCACAAAAGGGCTTTCATATAAAGAAATAATTTTAGTATTGAATCAGAACTATATGTTTCACTTACCTTTAAAAACAGAAATAACGTAATTTGTTGTTTACTCTCTCTGGGAAAGTAGTCTGCAAGTTTGAAAGTTCCTGTGTAAAAAAAAATTAGGTAGTGTGCATAAGGTAGCAGATAAAGCGTTGAATTAAGAAAATGCTCTACATGAAAGTATATCAGAACAGAAGACTATTGTGTAACACTTAGCTGTTGTAAGGTATTAGCAAACTGTTAAAACATATATTTTTTATTTATTGTGTAATGCAGAACTCTGAACCTACGTCCAAACTTTCAGAACCCTTGCACTAGGCAGTATATGTATTTTTGTTATATGTTTGTTTTATTAAATATTATTTGTGCAAGATTTGACTTTCTCTTCCCGTCCTCTGTTATAAGTTCCCCTTCCCCTACATGGTGGTAGGTAGTACCAACAGTACTCGGGAGTTATGTTTGTACTTAATTTAATTTTATTATTTGTTCCTCCGCATATTTAAAACAGAATAGAACTTGAAGATTCTTCTAGATGCGGATCGGTATTTTAGTAACGGTATTTTGGAGTGGAATTTTATTGACTGTTGGGATTAACGTTGGATACCGGTTTAAATCGGGACTTGCATGTTAATACAATCACCTCCAAACTAAATAAAGCTTTGTACGTCCTAAGAAAAATGAAGAAGTTACGCGATATAAATTCATTAAAAATAATACTACGACCACTTTAATTCACATTTAAGTGACGGCCTGCTCTATTGGGGCACAAGTGAACATTTAAATTCTATTCTACTTTTGCAAAAGAAGGTAATACGTATAATTAAAAATTTAAGTCCAAGGCAAACTTGTAGCTGGTCCTTTCTAGAGCTTGGAGTCCCAACAGTCTGTAATCCCTACATACTCATCATACGTTGTACATAGTTGCCTTGAGAATTTCGAGACAAATGATGTACATAACTATTTTACAAGAAATCCAGACCATACTCGCTGCGATGTGGCAAAATCTAACAAGTTTTATAATAGCTACATTCGTCTAGGTACAAAGATATATAATTATTTACAGGCGGAGTTGAGGCAGGGCTCACTTGGGCGATTCAAGTGCTGTCTTAAAGAATTTCTAAAAAGCAAATGTTACTATACAGTCGACGAGTTTTTTTGTTCTCCTGACCTCCTGCTTGCGCACTGTGAGACCAGGTAACATATGTTCTTTGTAGTTGTATTGTTATTGATCATGTTGTTGTTTACTGTGACTTCCATGCCTCTGATATTTAATTAAAGTCTATCTATCTAGCTATTGTAGCGGCAATAGTAAAATAACTAGTTACAATGTGCTATATAGCACGAGATGGAAACGATGATGGTTGGAGCAAAGTTGACAAACCACAGGAACATCGTGGTTTGCATTTCGGGACGTGTGAAGCGTCGCGATCGTTGCAGCCAGATTATCCAAAGATATTAAAATTGCCTCAAATTTATCTGATATGGTTCGTGCGTGGACCACTGTAAAGGCAACTACATAAAAAATTGAAAAATAAGCATAAAGGCTATCAAAAACTGAGAAATTTAAACAAACTTATTGTAAAAACTAATTAATTACAATATTGCAATAAAGTAAGCAACGATTAACAAAATTTGAACGAATAGGGGAAATAACGAACGACGAAAACATGAGAAACATGAGGAAATAGTAAATTTGCGCGTCTATGAGATTTAAATACTATTGACAGCAAAATTGTTCAAGTAATCATAATATGTAAATTACGAAAAATACAGACTGTATTTCAGGAGTTTATTTTTTATTGGTGTAGCAATCTCGACTAAAAATGGTCATCTTCAGGCTAACGGTAATTGAAATGCGGTGAAAAATAAAAAGTGAATATTGCTAGAAAAATGTGAAAGTTAAAATGTTTAGAAGTAAAGTTTTGTAAACGTGCGAAAAACTGAAATTTTTTTATTGAAATTCGTTTAAAAAGGAAGTGGCAACTGATACGTTAGCATGGACGTTTGCTGGTCGTGTTTACTGACAGATTGACAATTAATGCGATTACCTTACCTAACAACAAAGTCTTAACATAAATCTGGTGTCACTGGAAATAATTTCGTGCTTTTTTCATAGCCTACTATGTACATATTGTGATATTTTTTGGTTTATATATATGCATGTATCATGTGTATATTATGTATGTATATTATGTGGTATCGACGAATTCGTTTCCCGATTATCTTTCTAAATACAGAAAAGTATACAAGTGTCCTATTAACATCACCTGACATCACTTCCGCTGACACCGGAAATGGAATCCAAATTCAATAGGAATATGTTGTGTTTCAACTACGTGTCAGTTCCTAATGACCGCCATACTCCTTGGTGTTTTATCATTTGTTTTCCAAAAAGTCATTTAGATTAAGCGTCTGATGTAGCGGGGCAAAGATATCAGCCAGTCAATAAGGTAATACCATTTCGCGTAATTTTCTTCTAACAGCTATTAAACTTCAAATTGTCTTTCTGCGCGTTGCGAGGGTGTTCGTTCTGTACGGTATGACGGCCTAATATACAAGATATATGAGTTGGGTTTTAGTTTGAGCTTGGTCAAGTTGATTTCGTCATATTCCAGTGGAAAAACTTCCATTGTTAGGCAGTGTCCCTCCCCAAGCCGATTGAGTCCGGGGTTCCTCAAGATTCCTTGCTGGGCCCTGACTTGTTTTTAATTTACACTCACGACGTTCCGAAATATCCGGGGGTGGAACTGCCAATTTTTGCTGACGATACAGCCGTTTACTGCGCTAGTTACAACGAGGATTTTTTTAAGAGGCTACAGCGCGCGCTCGACGATGTGGTTGGTTGATTCGAAAAATGGGGTCTCCGAATCAATGAATCCAAGAGTATTGCTGTGCCTTTTACACGCCGGAGAAGACCTCCACCGGAGAAACTACGGATCAAAGGTCAACGGGTGGGCTAGAAGCGTTCCGTAAAGTATCTGGGAGTTGCGTCTTAGATCGAAGATGTACGTGGAAACCTTATATCGATCAAGTTAAGAATAAATATGCTAAAGCGAAAAACGCGCAGCTGCCACTGCTACGTAAGAAGAGTCAACTAAAGGCGAGTTCGGGTATTCGTTCGGAGTAACTCCATTTACTCCAAGTACCCTGCTCACGCTCTTTAACGTTCGAAAATGTCGTAGAGTTACTCCATCCATTCGTTTAGAAGTATGGCTTGAGTGATCCCCTCTTGCTCTACTTCTGATCCACTCCACGTGGTCTGTAGTCTTAATCTGCTTCGAAAGAATACCCGAACTCAGCTTAGGTGTCACTACCAAACTACTGCTATACAAAGTATGTTTCAGGCCGGTAACAACTTATGGAGTACTATCGTGGTCCACTGTCGCTCCAAGTCATCTCAGGGGATTGAAGGTTTTACATAACTAGGTGCTGCGCTGGATAACTGGACCTAGATGGTTTACTGGAAACGTGCAAATAAAATCAGACGTTAAGATGCCGTCACTTCTTGAACACTTGCGTGAGTTGCACGTGACAGTGAGCTAGCGAGTCAATTGGCTAGAGTGGTTCGAGACCCACAGGACCGTCCGCCGCTCCACCGTCGATGTAGTTCCTATTGACCACAACAAGTAGAAGGAAGCAGCAATGCATAACCGTTGGAAACCCTTGCCAAGCAAGAATATGCATTCAGCGGCTCAGCTGAAGGCGGCCTAGATGGAGGAATAAAAGGCTTAAAGGCGTGAGCCTAGCTTTAGACTGGAGATCACTGAAGCTCCAAATCACGCGCGTAAAAGACATTAGAGCGCTTGCAGTGAAATTTATTCTATGCATATCCACAATTACATTTGTGTGTAGTTAGTAACATCCTCTCTTGCGCGAAATTTTTAATTTAATGTAAATTAAACTTTCAATTCTAGCTTTATGGCTAAAGAAACACTGAAGCAAGGTTTTAGAAATTGAGATGGATGTACTCTCTCGCTTTCTAATGTATAGAGAAAAGCGTGCTTGATTCTCAACTGATATTTTGAAAACTTGAAACAGTGGCTGCAATAATCTGGATTTTTCAATAGGTATATTCTAAAGCTTCTTGGAGTTTCAACGTCCTGTTAACCAGAAGTTGTTTTTTTGTAATCAAGGATCACTAAATAGAAACAAATTTTGTCGGGGATCATCTCCTAATCTAAATCTTTCAGTTTTCGCAATATTAAAGTTGCCGTAATTTAAAAAGCATGACTACTACGACTAATTATTGTGTCCAATAGATTATCCCGTGGAGAAAATGTTTATTGCTACTGGAAATGAAATTTCCAGCTTTTTTGGGCCATTTTTTCTAGAGTATTTGTTTTTCTTTCTTTTGATGTACTTTTAGAGCTGCTGGAGCTCCGGCTCGAATTGAAAATGTTTCTATTACAGCCACTGTTACATTTTTACGACTCTAGGGGAGTTCGGGTATTCGTTCGGAGTAACTCCTTTTACTCCGAATACCCTACTCGCGCTCTTTCGCGTTCGGGAATGTCGTGGAGCTACTCCATCCATTCGTTTAAGAGTATAGGTTTAGTTATCCACTCTTGCTTTACTCCTAATCCCCTCTACGTGCTCTGTACTCTTGATCTGATCAGAACAAATACCCGAACTCGACTTATGTAACTAACCCCAGTCGTAAATCGTCAAAGAAAACTGTTTGTTTCGCCCTTCAAATTTATAAAATGTGGCTGTAATAGCTCCGTAACAGTTATTGTATTAATTTATTACACAAATTACAAAATACATTACAGTTTTATTTAAAAATATACATATAAAAAAGGTACAAACAATTTTTTGACATAAAGTGTTATGTACGTATACAAATTACAATTTAATAAATATACACATAAATACTACAGAATTGTATATAAATTACGTGAAAGCTACTTAGATGAATCTTAAATCTAAATGAAATGTCTCATAATACAATGTTTGAAATTCGGTCTAATTTTAAGGATATGCAAATGTCCGGAATAAAACCTATAAATGCAGAATAAAAAAAATACATTCTACTCTTTAAAACAGCAAAATACATCCAATAGATCCTTCCCAGTTGATCTCAATGCGGTGATTTATCTTTTTACATGTGAATTCTAAATTATTTTCATGTTTTATGCAAAAAAAAAAAAAATAGGTATAGTAGGTATTGAAAAATATATACAAAATGTAAATTATGGTAAATTAGTTTATATCTTAGTATGTTCTAAATCTACTCGCAATTTTTTTTGCTTTACATTTTGTAGGTACGATGAACGATTTTGCTCCATAAATTCGTGTGCAGAATCATTTTTCAAGTAAAATATAAGAATGTTAGTACTCCCTCGATGTAATTTTACACCCTTCAGTGAGCGACTTTAATATTTAATTCTAATGCGTGGAATAAAATCCTGTTTAGTGCTACCATCTAGTAATGAAAAGTGTCGTTAAACAACGACCTTTCGCGATTCTAAATGTCGTTGCCTTAGTAAGAAAAGCACGTAACTCCATTTTTTATCAAACGAGATTTAACTGCCATCTAATAATAATTAAAAAAAGGATTTCAGAATTATTTTTTCCCAAAAATCAATTAAATTGTTCTAGAATGGTATCTAAAGGAGAAACAAGAATTTACATTGTGAGCATACGAAAACCAAACAGTTTTTTTGGTCTTCTGTAAATTTCCTTTTAAAGGAGTTACGCGCTTTTCTTACTAAGGGGACGATATATATCATGTATGTAATCTAATTTGGATTCGCAACTCTTACTTGAAATGCTTTAATTAATACTTAAGAAAAATATCACATAATTAAAATAAATAATAGATATGGATTACAAGGATTACTATTATCAATACAATTCAGCCACCACCGTGACGAATATTAGAAATTGATAATATGGCAGAAATTTTATTTTTCAATTCTCAATTCGTAGGTTATATTATAAAAAATATCGTTAATCGCTTGAAATATATGTTTAAATGGCTATTTATTCACAATATTCAAGTTTGAGAACTATGATCATTACCCATATTTTGAGTAACTTTACCGGAAATATTAAGAGATCTTTTCTTTAATATCCTGTTTACACGCAAGAAGTTGTCTTAGTTTGTTTTTAATTTATGGTTTGTAATAATTCTCTTTTACTAAGTAATATAAATTAATTATTCTTGTACCAATTGAAATAATTCTAAAACGATAAGTAATTTATTTCGAGTTACATATTAAGTTTTGTTCTGTTGTTAAATTAGATTTATGCAAGACTTAATATAATACACTGGAGACAGAAAAGTATACTTTCCAAAAAGGTCGTATATAAAAATGTGCGTTCGAAGCCGATTATCTTACTTATATAATTCCAAAACTACCAAAGTACCAATTATTTTGGTAGAACGTGACTAGTTTGCGTTTTATACGTATGTACATAAACTATTATTAATACCCTCTCTCTTTAATTAGTATCACTCTCTAGTCTCCTCATTTCCAGTTCATTGTGTCCGTTAATACCATTCTGAGTTGGTGCCTTACTGCCATTGATGGATTTCATAATTTTCTTGTAGACTCCTCCCGTAGAAAGGACCGTCGTCAAAACCATAACTCCTTGAAGAGCGTGAATAACATCGAGAACGAAAATAGGAAATCGTAGACTAAAGGTGATAATTTCGCTGAGCCAACAAACGGTCGTCAAGCCAACCAAAAACAACGAGAATCGAACTCTGAAAAAGTATTTATGCAAGTTGAAATAAATTGTTTTAAATTCAACATGTAATATTAACATTTTTATAAATTCAAGTAATACATAAAAAAAGTGTAAACGTTTTTTTCTTATTTAGTGACAAGCGAAGAAAATAAGATTTTTTTGGGAGTTCCGTCTTTGTGTTTTCGGTAGATAATAAATGGAGAAAACTGGATTGAGGGAAGTTGTAGTTTGTGACTCGGTTATGAGAAAATCATACATCATCCTTTTTTTAATCTTATTTCAAATCTAGTTTTCTCTATTGATTCATTATCAATAAAAGGAATAAAAAAAGTGAAAATAATAATAGTAATAATAATAGCCTTTATTGTTAGCACAGAATTACAGTGGGTACAGGTGCAAAATAAAAAAAATAAAAGGGAGAACGTGCTACACAACCTCAGGGCGAGATACAGCTGTAAACTGTTTTTATCTAACCCTTATAAGTGATTGAAACTGAAAAAAGAAAAATTAGAAAGATGCCTAAAAAAAATCAAAAAATTCTGTATGCACGTCCACATCGGGAAAAAAACGGAGAGACGGAAAGGCATGTTCCATAGCAAACACAAACACAGTCTTTCAGTTTTTCCATATTTCTGTCAGATTAAAGTACACATCAATGACACAGAATTTCTAGTAGAAAGTCATGTAATTTTACCTTCTGAATAGACGAATTGAATATGACTTAAAATGCACGGGTAAGTTGTTATATTTGAAGTAAATATTAAAAGAGAATGATCTCTCGAATAAGTTTTGTGGTAATGTTATGCACATCCGTTCTGAATTTGATTTTATTGTATAAATAAGGCAGACACTTTGAGGTAAGTATTTTGTGATAGAGCGTCAAACTCTGCAGTTCCGTCCTATTCCTCATACTTAACCAACCGTTGTCGCTCAATTTGTGTGAGATATGATCGAACTTCCTTATGCCGCAAGCAAGCATTTTGAACTTTTTGCACCCGGTTAACAGTGACGACGTCTAGGCATGGATGGTATATCTCTGAACAGTACGTGAAACGTGAGAGAACGCAAGACTGACACAATTGTTTTTTTATGCCTTCATTAAAGCTCTTGCGGTGAGGATAAAGTTTCTTCAATGTGGAGTATGAGGACTGTATACATTTACTAATATGTTCACGGAAACGAAACGTGTTAACCATTGCCAGTCCCAGGTTCGTCACACTTGTGGTTACGGGTATTTCAGTATTATTAATATCAATTTGGATGTCATTTGGTAACAAACTACATGCTTCGCCATTTCCAAAGATCAAAACCTGGGATTTGGGAGGATTAATATGTAAATTATAAAAGTTCGAAAAGTGATAAATACTATCAAGGTCGGCATTAATCTCTAAAACAGCGTCGCTACAGTCTGATGGTTTAAAAGAGTAATATAATCGGCAATCGTCCGCGTAGAAATGGGCCCTTGTGTATCATTGACGATATATAAAGCGAAAATAGAATTGGGCTTAAAATTGACCCCTGTGGGACGCCCCGCGGAACTGACAACGGTGACGAAGTTATGCCATTTAGTTTCACCGACTGCGATCTACTAGACAGGAAACCAGCAATTAGGCACAGCGCGTCATTCCCAAAACCCTTCGCTCTTAAGACATTTAATAGTGTAGCATCTATTGTGTCAAAGGCCTTTGAAATATCAAGAAGGACAAGAATGTCATCGGTTACACATAACAACGCAGTTGTGCAACTGCATCCTGCGCGAAAACCAGATTGAACATTCGGAAGTAAATCACAATCGCTGATAAATCTCCGAATTGCGTGTACTAAGATTCGTTTCAAAATCTTTGACAAGGTTGGAAATATGCTAATCGGTCTTAAATTTTTAATGTCTTGTACAATGTCTTTTTTAGGGGTTGGGGTGACAAGTGCCCGTTTCCAGCTGTCAGGAAAAATGTTTTCTAAGATACATGTATTTATTATATGGCTTATGAATGGTGTAATAAATGGACAGCAAAGCCGGATCATACGAATATTGATGCCGTCATAGCCAGTAGCATTAGATTTAAAAGTATTAATAATATTAATGATTTCACTGTCATCAACAAGAGAAAACGTAAGCGAATAAGGAGTGATGACTAGAGCCCGGTAACAGGGAGCCGTGCCATAGCCGTACCTGCCTAGTATACAAAAACGATAGTACGAAAATAGAAAAAAAAATAACAGAACTAATACATAATTATAATATGTGAAAAGTAGTGAAACACTTACCCTTTTAAGCAGCCTTGGCTACGGAACAGCAAAACTAGAAGCACCATTATCAGTATTAACATCATATGGATAAGAGTGGCAAAAAGTTGACATCATTAAATGTGTTTCCACAGTTGTCTCGGTGAGCGATGTTCGCCGTGGTGAGAAAATGAGTTTATATTTTGAAAAAGAGCGTTCAACATCTACCGATGTTATACAAATTTGTTTTAGTGTGCTAAAATCGGGATCTTTCTGTAGCACACTCTCGAACTTTTCTAAAACGCGATTATATTTTGCGTCATGTATAGTCAGTAGCTGTGTATGCACTCCGTCCATAATTTGCAGAGACTCCAATAATGATAACGATCTATGTTGTAATTGGTCTACTGCATCAGCTAATCTTTTATAGTAGCTACGAATATTTTTTAAATTTGTTTCAACGGAAATATTTTGAAATTTCGATTGGCTCTCCTTAATAGCTGCAGCTTCAGCAGGATTGAATTGTGCAACAACAGCTTTTACTACTTTGAAATGTTCAGCATAATAAAAAGCTGCCTGCGACCACGTTCCCCAACGTGTAAGAATTGTCTCCGGTGGTTGACGAATACCAGGACACTCTGTGTGAAATGATCGTAGGCGTTTGGTAGATTTCAAAAATACTTTTTTTGAGCTTGCTATTAATACATCTACCTCGGGAGAGCATTGTCGAATGGTTTCTGCCACAAGATGTAAAGCATGCACTTTACACGTAACATGTAAACACTTGCAACCATATTCAAGAAGAGAATGGCATACCGCACGGATGATCGCTGCGCCATCGCTCATAAACATCATTTTATCTTTTGAAATTTGAAATTTTTCCAACGTACTAAGTGCAACCTTCGTAATTGCTGCAGCAGTACAGTCTTGTAGTCTTCGGCTAGCTAGTAACAGTGGTAATGTAGGTTTACTAGGGTCTAGTATGTGTACCATAATATTTACAATTGAATTTTTTTACAGTCTGTTGTCTCGTCAACACATAACCAAAGAAACTGTTTTTTCAATATGCGTTTCATTTTCTTTTCCACGTCATCGCGTACAAATGCAACATGCTTACGTGCAGTTTTCTCCGTTGGCAACCGCAACTCGGGATTGTATTTGTCCTAAAAGTCCTTAAACGGTTGTTTATCGAGTAAGCCTAGTAGCAAATTGTAGTTTATCAACATAAGAATTATGTCCAATTTTCGTTTTCTATGCTGTGCGGAATTTACGTGTCTTGTACAGTTCCACTTCTTATTTGACATCAAATGTATTTTGCACACTTTACAAACTATCTTACTCCCGTTGTAAAACAAATCGGGAAAGTCAGAAATAAACTTATTTACTATGTCTTGAAAGGGTCGTTTTTTAGCCTTCGACATGTTCACTAAAAACTATAATTAATAACTACGTCTGTATCAATAAAATCAACACGCCTTATCCGCTATCCAATGCTAAACTGAAGTGAGTGATGGCTTGTCGTGTCGTATCATAATCGACCAGCCCTCTCTGCCCACCTGAACACAATCACACCGCCGCTGCCATTGCTCTCCAGTTACCGGGCTCTAGTGATGACTGATGACTATTGGGATCGGCACCGGCAAGTTATTAGCTTGGTAATTTGGGATACTACTGATGGAGTAATCGTTTATTTTTTCAGTATCTGCAATTGTGGAAGGGATATCTGGTTTTCTTGAATACAAAGCTAACTTTACATGTACGCATGAGGAAATCTAATTAGATATCCTCATTTGTAGGTTTTTGTCGAGTAAATTACTGTAAACGCTTCTACAGAACTGAACAAATCGTATTGCTACTAATTCTGATGCGATCAACTTACTGGCTTAAACCGCCATAAGTTAATTAATTGAAAAGTAATGCCATCACCTATCCACCATCCATGGACGCGCGTTTCGATGTTATACATCTCGTCGGCATAGCTTTGTGGAAGGTAATGGCATTTCAATATTTTAAATCGTATATATACGAAGTAGATGTTTACATGTACGCATGAGGAAATCTAATTAGATATCCTCATTTGTAGGTTTTTGTCGAGTAAATTACTGTAAACGCTTCTACAGAACTGAACAAATCGTATTGCTACTAATTCTGATGCGACAGTAGTCTCAACTTACTGGCTTAAACCGCCATAAGTTAATTAATTGAAAAGTAATGCCATCACTTATCCACCATCCATGGACGCGCTATGCCGACGAGATGTATAACATCGAAACGCGCGTCCATGGATGGTGGATAGGTGATGGCATTACTTTTCAATTAATTAACTTATGGCGGTTTAAGCCAGTAAGTTGAGACTACTGTCGCATCAGAATTAGTAGCAATCCAAAGATTCATAAATTAATTCATTTGCACTTGTTAGCATGATTCTCCAATTCCATAAAAAGGGAATTACTTAAATAAGCATGTGTACACTAATGCCTGTTTGATGTAAACCTCATAGATCTTACTAGTTTTATGTAAATACTTTTAGCTGCAGTGCAAATTAATACACTAATTACTAATTACAGTGCATTAGTTTGTAGTAATTGCTTTGATGGAGACGCTTTGTCATATGCATTGTAAACCTGGCTTTTTCGATCCGCATCCGAAAATAGAAATTATAAATACTTGTTAATAGCTTATCAAAATATTAGAAACGATTTTGTGAGATAAGTGCACATATCTGTCACGATTTTTTAACAACATACAACTGTAAACAGAATGGTTATGAATGTTCTCTAGTTTATGTTATGAAACGCATAATTGTTTAAGTATTATCTAAAGATTATACTAATAAATGTAATAAAGGTAGATTTGGTATACAAATATACACAAAAACACTGCGCTTTGCATTATATTGGTTGGTGTTCTATTGCTGACTATTCCCTACCGTAAAACTATAATTTTCTTGACAATAACTGATCGTGATCTTATAAGACTACTTTTTTAGTTTTATTAATATTTTTTTTGATTTTAATTATTAGAGTAAAAAAAAATTGGGGACTCGCATAGGCGTCGGTATTACGGGTTAATATAAGAATACGAAAAATTCATAAATAAACTTACTTGCTAATTATTCAAGAAATTAGAGGCATCAGGATGTGAACTACTGTAAACTTGCATCATTGCATGTGTTTCCACAGTTACTTCTTTAAACCTTGTGCGTCGACAAGAAAAATATTCTTATACATAGAAAACGATCTCTCCACATCTAAGGAAGTTACATTTGCATGTAGAAACTGTTTTTCAAAATCACTTAAAAGTTCACTATTCTTACACTTATTATAAACGGCCTCTAAAGTATTAAAATCGGGATTTTTCCTTAAAACATCTGCCAACTTTTGACTAGCGCATAATCCTGGCGTATCATTTAATGTGTGTAATTTATTTTTTACACTCTCCACTATGTCTAATGATTCCTGCAATGACAATTCAGTACATTGTAGTTTTCTGATGGCATCTAGTAATACCGTATAATTGGTACATATTGTTGTTAAATCTTCCAAAAGTACCCCATCGCGTTAAAATTGGTTCAGGAGGTTCTGCAATACCTGGACAAAATTTACGAAACTTTTAAACGTTTAGGAGATTTACGAAACACTGCTTTAGTACTTCCAATCATCCGATCAACGTTTCCGTAATGTTGTCGAACAACTTCACCAACTAAATGCAAAGCATGCAGCACGCAGGTTATATGTATTAAGTTAGGAAATATTTGTTTTAAGGATCGCCCAACACTTAACATCGTTGCTGCACTATCTGTCACAATCATCACAACTTGATCTTGGGCAATTTTAAATTTTTAGAAAGCGTTCATTATCACTTTTTGAATATTTTCCGCGGTGCATTGTTGAACACGTTTGCAAGCTAACAAATATCGAGATACTGTTTTTCTTTATATCGGTCGTCTCATCCACGGTAATCCATATTTTTTTGGAACACAAATCACGTTTACAGACATTTTCTAGTATCTCTTTCATTCGCGGCAAATGATTCTGTAATTGTGTTTGTGAGGGTAATGGGTACTTTGGAACGTATTGTCGCCAAAACGTTTTAAAAGCTGCTTTTCTCACCAACGACAACGGAAAATTACAAGAGGTAAACATAATTAATAAATGTATGAGAAATAGTGTATAAGGTATTTCAGTTCTTGCATTTCTCATATGCTTAATACCATTGACATGCCTCTGGCAATCAGTTCTGTCCAATGCAGCCAAACGAACATTGCATATTAAGCAAAAAACTGCACTACCGTCATATTTTAAATGGGGAAAAAGTGACACATACTTATGTACATTAGTAGCAAATCTATTACGAGGCATTGTTTTCTTAGGTATGTAAATATTAGTTCTATATGAAACGATACACTAATTATGTACTTGGTATAATACTACAACACACAAAAAACACCAGCTATATTTTCAAAAGCGACACGTAAGTACATAACCTTGACCGTTCGACTAATCTCTGCAACAGCTCAACCGGTACTAAAACGTAATCTCTCTCAGCGCGGTTTAACATGATTTATATTCAAGGTCGACACTACATGCCTGCTTCTCTACCGGTTTAGCTTATTTATGAATTTTTCGTATTCTTATATTAACCCGTAATACCGACGCCTATGCGAGTCCGCAAGTTTGGATTACTCTACACATTACTCAGAAGAGGTCAAACTCTAATGTACAGATGTTTGTTTTTAATTTTATAGCCAAACAACTTTGTATCGCAGTTTTAAACCTTATTAACAAACTGAAACTGGAAATCGCTGCATTTGCATAAATTAATTCATCGTAGAATTAAAACGTGAAATTGGTATTGCTACATTTTAGCGTTAGAAAATTACAGATTAGTAAATTTGTATTTGTGTAATGACCTATCGAATTAGTGGGTGTCAAATTAAAGACTTATTAAACTTCGTGGAAGGTTTCAACTATTATCAGGGTCTATCCCGGCAAAACTGATGACTGATGATACATATAGATGGTCTCGGATGTCCTGCATACTATACTAAAAGAAAATCTTGCGGTTTTGCTGCGTTTATTGTACGGCTAACGAAAAACGGTCAACATGCGCTTAGTCTACATTACAATTTCTACCTTGGGAACTATTACACCTGTATCTTTTATTTTATTACGTAATTTGTTGCTGTGAATTTTAAAACAGTGTTGGGATAAATTATAATTTGTTAAAAAATTCATAAATGATTGATTTTCAATTTGTCTTGATAATATAAAGTTTGTAACTTTTAATTATTTCATTTTGAACGAACTTAAATTTATTGGTTTCCGTAAATTTTATTCTTGTACTTTTACTTATATCTTTAAATTTAATAAGTAGCTGTGTCTAGAAAATGCACTTAGATTTGACCTCTCAACATTGCATGCGTGGATAAGATTCATGGAGTTAGTTCTTCACATTTTCTATAATTCGCCATTTAAGAAATGGGCGGCAACCACCGAAGACATGAAAAACGAAAAGCAAGCAAGGAAGACACGTTCAAGATAGATTTCGAAAAGAGTGTGGACTGATAACGGATAAACCACGACATAATAGTGTAAAATGTTGGGTTTCTTCCAGTAAATTTTACGTTTTTTCTTGTTTTTAATGTTTATTATCGAATAGATTGTGGATAGGTATATGGTTATAATGATGTTTTATTTTTACCTATTTATAGGAATTTCAGTTATACTTATTTAGTTATATTAAAAAAAATATAATTCTACAAAACTAAAAAAATGGATGTTTTACGAAAACTGATATACGCAGCGTGTGCACCTAGTGCGTGGGCGGAAAATAATTCCTTTCCTGAGCAATTTAGAGAAAACGTTTTCAAATAAAAAATGTTATGCCCAAGTATACAGGATGTTCAGCTTCCGTTGTTATAATATCTCGATTCTTGTAACGTAAATAAACTGGTTTAATGTTACTCACCAAAGTACATACATGTAAACGACACAACTTTTTAAATGGAACACTTGTGTATTATTACGTTTTTGGATGCCCTCCATGTCCATGGATTCCATTCATGTCAACTTTCCAATATTCCCTATACCCATCTATTTTAGTTTTTTTGGGATAACTGAGATTTTTGCGAGTTGCCGCTATTTCCTTAACGGCCGATATCTTTACACGGTAAAGCGATGATCCAAATTTTATTGGATTGAGTACTTCTTGGTGTTTTCGGTAACATACCGAAAAAATCGTTTGATTCGTGGTATTTCAATTATTTTAAATAGAACAATCTGTATATTTCTCAAGAGACTGATAAAGAGGCTCTTCTAATTTTTTTTAATAAACATTTCCTTGTACCTAAAATGTGTCTCGCTTTAGTAAATTGTCTATATTCAATTTATTACAGCATCTACTCGAAGTAACCATCATTTTCATACATACGATGTCCAATAAGTTAACAAGCACGTATAAACGACAAATAAGTGTATAAATGTTGATTACGGTTCAGCATAAAACATAAATTTGTTTAAAGCATCGCAGGATGCAGGAGCAAAGAATATAACACTAACTGAAAGTTGTTTAAAACATTTCGCAATTTTGCTAGAAACTGTCTGGATGAATTTTTTAAGGCAATGCAACGTGGACATTACAAATCATATTAGGCCCGAAATGTTAGTAAAAGTTCAACAAAATACAAGGAATCGCATTACAGTTTGTGTCAAGTAAAATTGTACTCATTTCGAATAGATGTTGCAATTGCATGCATAGATTAAATTTTACAGATTAATTTTGACGAATATCGTCGCGGCACTCGCACTTTGGCAAAAAAACTTATCTGCATAGCTTCATATTTAATTTACTAAGAAACGACACATTTTAGGTATAGAGAAATGTTTGTATAAAAAAAGTTCTAGAACAGTTTCTCTATCAGATTCTGGATTCTAGAGAATTAGAGTGAACGTTAAGGTGGAAAGACGTAGATATATTAATAGTACTCTGCATTACTACGTTTATTATCTGTTATCTAAATTCAATAAAATCTTAATCATGCTCTCTGGGCTAAGATCGGGCGAAAAGAATGATCGTAATGATGACCCTGTCATATCGTTCTCGAAAAGCACGGATTTTGCACGTATAATTTGGGAAATTGTTAACAACGAAACTTCAACTTTAGTCGAAGAAATAGCAGCTTTGAGAAGCGAAATAACAGTTATTCGTGAATCGAATATCAAGCTTATTGAATTACTTTCAGCTAAAAAGGAAAATTCAAGACCACATTAAAATAATTTTAAGGAAAGAAGAAAACAACGGAAGATAATATTACAGCAGGCAAGGTCACATATGCCGACAATTTGATCTCAAGTAAAAAGCCAAATAAGAACACACAAGCAGAAGAAACGCCGAAACCTCGCATAGTGCCGCCAGAAGATAAGGACAAACAATCCGGTGAGAAAAAGAATAGTGTTAAGAAACAATCGAAAAACCGTACGGGGGTTGCCTTTTATATTTCGGGAATAGAAAACAAAAAAATAAATTAATCATCGCAAATGGCTTTATTGTTTTTCAAAATAGTCTCCATCATGATCTATACACTTTTGCATGCGCTTGAACCAATTTTCGAAGCACTTTTTCCACTCCGACGGAGGTACCTCCAAAACATGCATTTTAAACGCATCAACCGCTTCTTCAGGCGTCGAAAAACGTTGACCTCTTAATTTATTTTTGATGTTCGGGAATAAGGAGAAGCCATTGAGTGCCAAATCAGGGCTGTATGGCGGATGACTCATCAATTCGACTTTTTCGGTCCTCAAAAACTCTCTTGTTTGAGCCGATGTGAGAACTCTCGTTGTCCTGGTGGAGAACGATGTGTCTTTGGCGGTTGGTTTCCCTCATTTTTTCGAAGATTTCTGGCAAACAAATGGTTGTGTACCATTCAGAATTGACCATCCGACGTTGCACTAATGGTACAGTTGCCACATGTCCGATTTTTCCGAAAAAACAGGCGACTATTTGTTTCGAAGTGCTTCGTGCACGAACAACTTTTGTTGGATTCGGCTTGTCTCTGAAGACCCATACTTTCGACTGCTGTTTAGTCTCGGGCTCATATGTATAGATCCATGATTTGTCGCCTGTAACGATGTCATAGACGTGTTTGGAAACGCCGCAATCGTATTTCTTGAGCATTTCTTTCGACCAATCGACACGAGCCCTTTTGTGTGCGTGTGTCAAATTATGTGGTATCCAACGCGAACAAATTTTTTTGGTGGCCAAATGTATGCTGGTCCCACTATTGCCTAATGATGCCTTTATCTCACGATAAGTCACATGACGATCCTGCAATATGAGTTCACGCACAGCATCAATGTTTTCTAGAATATCAACTGATTTAGGACGACCTTCACGAAATTCGTCACTGAGCGAACCACGGCGACGATTGAATTCCGTATAGCACCGATATATAGTGGTTTTTGATGGTGCTTCGTCGCCAAAAGTCGAATTCAGTTCATCGATGCGTTGTTGTTGCGATAATCCACGTCGAAAGTTGTAAAAAATTATCGCCCAGAAATGTTCACGACTTAATTTCATGTTTTTACCGAGATGAATTTTTAAACTTACTGTAAACAACACAAATGACGCCTGCACGTCAAAACGTTTTGAGTAAACTATACCGACACAAACTCGAACTTTACAATAGGGACGTCGGCTGGTAGATGGCACCACCAGGATAGTCCAGTCCCGAAATATAAAAGGCAACCCTCGTAATTCAAATTTAATATACGGTACGGAAGATAATAATTGTTCCATCAAGGCGGTAACAAGATATGCACATTTTCACGAGTTTCGACTGGACCCTGACTTAACGATCGATAATTTAACAGATTATATAAAAGCCAATAAAATCTCAAACGTAAAGGTCGAAAAACTCCAATCGAAGCATCCTGAGGAGTACTCCTTTAAAGTTTCCGTCCCGACGGAGAATACCAATGATGTATTGGATCCAAATATATGGCCGAAAAATACGTGCATAAATCGTTTTTTTTTTTACTAGCACAACCAAACAACAAGACTTAATCAGTGCAAGAGATCATGTGTTTAGTAATTGTTTAATCTTTCTTCTAAACTGTCAAAGTATTAGAACCAAAGCAAATCAATTAGAAATCTTTGTAAATTTATATCCTTATATTATCTGTCTTATTGAGACTTGGCTTAAAGATGATGAAATTGATTCTTTCTGTATAAATGGCTATAAATTAGTTAGTAGCTACTGCAGACCGATCAGTAGAGAAGGGGGATGTGGAATTTGGGTGTTAAACAAAATAAAATCTGTACACCTTAATGTGTCCGAGTTTTGTATAAAGAAGGATTTCGAATTATGTGTTTCTAAAATTGAAACGGATTCTTTAAGCCTGTTGGTGTTTAAAGTAAATAATGTATATAGATCTTCAAATGGTGTGTTCATTTTTTTAATTAATCTAAATATGGTTCTAGATAAATATTTTTCACCTAGCTCAAACATTATTATTCTCGGTGACTTTAACATTGACAGTATCTCTGGGGATCCTAAATATACAGCACTTATTAGCATGCTACAAACATTTAATATAACTCAGTTAGTTTTTGATGCCACCAGAGTTACCCCTACTTCCTCTTCTACAATCGATAACATATTCACCAATTTGCAAATCACAAAAAAAAAAATAAAAAATAAATAAAGATGTTCCATTGAGAAAAATTGAAATAGCATGAATCAAACATGGCAACGATTGCAACAGCCATCTTGTGTACGCTAGTTGATATAACAAATCTTTCTATGTATTGGCGGAAACTACAAGAAATATTCGTTCGAATAAAATTTGAATCACTCCTTCAGTGTGGTAGGCGTTTAAGATATCAGCCGTTAATGAAAGAGGGCCAAAAACGTAATAATTTACAGAATGTTTTATTTAAAAACCGAACTGTTTACTTGGGCAATTTTGTGTTATGCAGAACTTGTCTCTAAATATTTTTTATTTGAAAACTTTTTCGCTAAATTATTCAGGAAAGGAACTATCTTTACTTGTATCAAGATTATCCGCCTCAATTCAAGGCAATTACCGTTTCAATTATCCACAACGCAATTAGTGTTTTAAATCAAAAGAAATATTTTCTTAGCTCTTTTTTCTCTACTTAAGTATATATCTGTAATGAAATAATAGTATTTTTTTGTTTAAGACAATCTGAAAAGAGAAAAGCACTAACGCTTTTTGCTCCTGCCTACATTGCTGCCCAACTCTCAGTTTATGCCACTAATCTTCAAAAATAGCATATAAATATTTCCTGGCGCCACCTACTGCCAAGAGATATAGTCATTCCGTCCTAGAGAGTAGCGACAGAAACCGGAATACAGATGCCATACTTACCCATACAATGATATAACCTTTAATGGACAACGTTTCATAAACATTTTCAAAAGATACTGGTTAATGTTATTCTTTTTCTTTTTATTACTATTTGCCACGTGTACTAATTTAACTATAGCTTTTTTAAATATATAATTAATAATAATAAAAAAGGGAATAAATAAATGTAAATATTCCCTATCTAATTACATTATTACAAAAATAATTTAATTATACTGCAACATATAAGAAAAAACTTTTTCATTAGTTCATTCCATTGCTCCTAATTTTAGTTATTAACCTTAGGTTTTTTTCTCCATTATTGTAATTTTCCTTTTATTGGATATCCTTGTAGATGGCCTGATTGTGTTTTTTGAACAAGAAACCGGTCGCCCCATTTCTCAACAGAACTTTGTGAGATCTGGACCATTTTTTCGTTCCTACCTTTAATATAAATATTTTCTTAACTTAAAACTAAATGATTTACTTGGAAGAAACGTTTTCTGTCTTGGATTTTCTTGATTTTCTAACCCTAAGAAAATATTTATTTAATACAAATAAAATTTCAAGAAATTTTTTTTTTGTATTATACATTTTTATAGACTTGAAATAAAAATATTTTCTTGAATAGAGAGTGATTTTTGCAAGAAAATCTACTTTCTTGACGCAAGAAACCATTTCTCTGCGTGCATACACTAGGTGGACGCTCTGTATACATTATTTGTAAAATTACAATACCATCTAACATATGGCTAGACTTACAACGCCTTATATTTTCAATTCCTTATTTTCGTGTATTGAACTACCTGTATTTATATGCATAGATTTTTCCTGAAAAGGTGAGAATGTACATACGTATGATTCACTACAGTCTACCAACTTTGCACAACATATAATGCGCTTGAGTGTATTGACAGAAATGGGCATTAACATACAATACAAAACTTCTTAAATTGCAAGCCATCTACGATAAATTTGATGTGACAAGCAAAGGTAAATGAAATTAGTTCAATGCGAGCAGTGTACCATTACTTTCTGCGATATTGTAACATATTGGACAGATTTATATAAAAATATATGGATACGTTATATTGGCTGGTAGTGATTGGCGTTCTGTACTTAATAATATTTTTAAATAATTTCGAAAGACTATATTACATTTTTAAATTAATTCATGGTATACAAAATAACTCTTTTTAATGATTTAGATTGAAAAAATTAAACTTGATATAAAATTTTTCCTTCGGCATATAATAGCCCCCACTCCAATTGAGGTAATGGATGAGTACCAAGTAGAGTTGGGAAAAGCCCACTTGTTGATGTTTATTTACAAAATTTGTACCTACCTTCCCTGAATGTCTGTTTTTATTTGACACCACATAAACCGTCGGTTGGTATCACTCCTTGGGATACTGTTGTTTTCTTTGAGTTTATACGCGCTATAGCCAGCTAGGCCTACTGCCAACGCTATGCATATAATTATCGGGACGTAAAGCATCCATTTTTGTTTATCTGGAAGGTTATTAAAGAATGTATTAGAGGATTTGGTATACATGAAAAACATTCAGATATATTTCTCTACGGTTTATAGTTAATATTATCTGTATTATTATTATTTCGATAGAGCCTTACCAAAAAGACAAATAGCATCAAGATGCATGTTTAGCAGACCGGCTGGTAGGTCAAGTATGAGAGCTAACACGACGAAAACTATTGGAATTACCCAGCTTAATATGAAGTAGATATTTCGCCTTTTAGTATAACCTAATAGTAGACTATCGTCTTCGAAGAATCTAAAACAGGAGTAACGTAGAAGCTTCCCTTCGTCTAAAAACTCGAATAATACTTACTTTACGTGATAGAAAGCTTCATAGGCGATCACAACAAACCAAATAAATGACATTACAATAAAGAAGTGAAATACAGCACCTGAAAGAATATTGGAAAATTCTGTCAGTTGCATTGTCTATTCTAAAACTTGTAACAATTAAAATATTATTAAGCGGGCTTTGGATACATATAGATAAAACATCTGTTCAGATCACGAAACTGCAAAAAACAAACTGATTCGGGTAATTAACATTTACAGAATATATTCAATGTGACAAAAATATTAGATAGACCTTGCCATGCATTACTTATAGTTGTGCTTGTAAACGTAAGTTTAAAATTTAAATACATCTGGTGTAAGGTAAAATATGAAAGTAAGTTAGGAACTCCATATTATTTCTCTTACCTAATACGCTGCAAACTCTCTCAAGTCCGGCTATCTGTGTAATCGCCAAACATGCAAATGCAATAGCCATTGAGGCTGCATAGCCAGCTATGCTAAAGCCTCTCTTGTCGTCATCTTTTCGTATCATGAAGTAGATTCCGGTTACCAGAAATAAAGACAACGCAGAAAGGAAAGCGCCTATAACAAAAAACAATTAAATGTTAGCTTTTCGCAGATCCAGACGGTAATTTATACGTACAAACTGCGAAAACAATGTGCGTTGGTTGGGGTCCGCTATCTCCTTCCGCACACACGAATACTGTGTTAATGTATTTGCCTTCTCTCGGATCCTCCATTATAGTATCCATACAATATTTATCAAGAGACAGTTGTTCTTTGGCAGAGATGTACAAAAGTTTTCCCGTTGTAAGTAACGAATAATTATCCATTTCAGGAGTTAAGTAATATCTACAAGAATGAATATGAAATATTTTTAATAATGGTCAACATATCTTGAAGCACTAGTAATTGAGAATTTTTCAGAAACTACTTTGTACGAATATGTATCTGCTCTAAATTCACGGACTTCTATGAGGATTCTGCTTATAATAAGAGATTTTCAAATCCTATCGATTGTGAGTTTCATGAAAAAATATTTATTGATTACGACCTATTTTATATCTTTTACAGCCTTGGAAGAATTCGAAAATACATGGTTCTTCTTGTGATTCGGAAATGCCAGAACATCATGTTCATTATTTTACATTTTCTTCCCGTTAAATAGTTTGTTTTTCTCTTATTTCAACAATGTACATTACACTCAAAACCGTGGAATAGTTTGATTTGCGATCTAAATTGTTGGGATATTTGGAGATCTCTATTGATGCACGGATTTTTCCGCTATGATAGTGAGGGTTGTGAGATAAGATGCGGGTAGAGTTAAATTAGATTTGGTGGCCAATTTCGAGTCTATGCTCAGCCAGCGCAGACACGGCCACACAAGTGCTGACCGATCGCTTGGTTTCATCGATGTACACACTACCGCATGAACATGGAATCTGGTAGACACCAGGGACCTCCAGATGATTGCAGTCTTTGATGGGAAAGTAGTCTGAGAGCTTGAAATTGAGTTTGAAGATGGCTTCTATGTTGTTCCTGAAGAGAATCTTGCTGATGCGATCAGTGGCATCATGAACGCAGGATAGATACGCTTGCTTACAGAAATTAGGGTTAGATGAGGGGAGTTGTTATGCAGAAAGGTTGGTGTAGCGGTTAATGGTAGTTTGAATGGCAGTCTTTCCTGGAATAATTATTGCGGATCAGAGTTTTAATGATGTGGCTCTCGAGGAAGCGAATTGGGTTCAGATGTGAAAATGGCCCTTTGGATAAGAGAACTGATAACACCGCGTTTTTGGATGATGGTGTGATAAGCAATTAAGATATCTATCCGTGTGCGTGGGTTTTCGGTAAACGGAATGTCCCAGAACATCTAGGAAAGGAAGGCAATCGTCCGATTCGATCTCCATGTAAAGCGTATAGAACCATGTTGGGGATTCAGAAACGATAGGAAATTGTTTAAAGATTCGTGTCCCTGAGGCCAGATGACAAAGGTATCATCAACGTACCTGTACCAACACCTTGGCTTAAGATTGTAAGATAATAGGGCTTGTTGTTCGAATGCTTCCATAAACCTGTTGGTGATGACAGGAAGCAGAGGATATCCCATAGCTGTGCCTAAGACTTGCTTGTAGTATTTACCGTGAAACTGGAAATAGGTAGAAGAAAGACAAGTTTCAGCCAAGTCAGCCAGATCATTCGGTTGGTCATTGGAGATGAGGAACTCTCTAATGGATACTGTATCCGGTGTGGGAACTTTAGTAAATAAGGATTCGACATCAAAGCTGACAAATAAATCACCAGGATTTACCGTCAACACTTCCAGTCGTTGGACGAAATGTGGGGAATTTTGGATGAAAGGTTTTAGAAGATTAGATAAAATTTCCGCTCCACTGATCCGAAACAAACCCTATATAAACCCCTTGGAGCTCTTCTTGGGCTAAATAGTGGACCGTGAGAGCTGCGGTATGGAACAATGCGTTGCCGTTATGCAACATAATACCCATCTCGGGAAATCTACTCAGGCAAACATTTTTCGGTGTACCATTTAGCTGTAACCATTTTTTTGTTCATCATCTCATACTTCCAAAGAACACCGCATGCATAACTTTTTTCATAGCTCGCTGCTTCTTTGTCATTGTTGGTGTTTCTTTGTCTTTATGGATCCATGCACGAGTCTCTTGACTGGTACATACTTAAAAAAACGTAATATACGTTTCGTCACCTGTCACAATTTTAGAAAAAAATGGGTATGCGCCATTCTTCGAAAGAATTAAAGTTTCATGACACATTCTCACACGCTTTGCTTTTTAAAAGTCAGAAAGCTGATGCAGCATAAAACGATTGACAACTTTTTAAAATGCAGGTGATCGTGTATGATCGTCTTAAGAGCTGATGATCCAATCTTAAGCTGATGCTGTACTACAGAAATGTTTTCTTCGGCGACTGCTCCTTTCTGATGCCAAATAGAATTTGTTTCGTGCTCGAAGTCTTTATACCATCGGTAAATTGTAGCCAAAGAAGGTGCTTTTCCATTAAAGGTTGAATTTAAACTTTCCTTGCACTTACAAGCGCTTAAACTTTTTTTGGAATCATAAATCATAATTCGAAAATGCTCTCTAGTTAATTTCACTTTTTCACTTATCTTAGCACTTAAAAAATATTAATCACTTCGGTTCTAACTAACGCAAATACAACAAAAAAATTTTTACAACTTTTCATTGTGACACATTCATCTCTGAAGTATAGTACTTACATTAAGTATTTGTTAAATCTGCAGTTAATACCACAAAATATTAATGTCAAAATTGCATTTCTTTTATGGTGTATTTTTTAACACTACGTTGTGTTAACTATTACTACAATGAGTTTGCAACAAAAGAAAAGTTAAATCTAACGCACATAGCGATTGTCATAATAATTAACGCGCAGTTATGTTAGGACAAACACAATTGCGTTAAATTCAACAAGAGTTTTTTTTTCAGTGTGATGTTCCAAAGCCTACTCGGTATTTTAGAAATATTAGAAAATATAAACTTGATACTCCGACGGGTTTAAGTCTACTTCCCGCATTTCAGAATAGAAAATACCTTCTCTTCTAAATATCTCTTTAACTATGTGTTATATCGTTGCAAAATACATCCAGCGCATTGTACACAAAAAGTTATCACAATAATGTGTAATTTATTTTACAATTGCTCCAAAGTTGTAAAAGATATAAGCCAGAATCGTAATCACGAAATGCCATTTCTCCAATATAACGCTGTAGGCTTTGAAAATAATTGATATCATTTGTTTTTTATTATTTGTCAAATCTAAAGTTAGCGACTTTGCCCAATTTGAACTTTTTTACAAAGGTCTGTTAACACTTAAACTACATATATAAACGTCTTCTTAGCGAAATTCAGCAGAATATAATATAAACAAGTTTTAAACACAAATTAATTTTATGTTGTTATTAACCAGTAGCGTTGTTGCTAAGACCACAAGAATATTTTAAAATTTTAACTATTTTTACTAAACCAGAAGTATAATTTTACATATGACTGACTAAAATTTGGTTTCAAAGAATCCAGGAATTTTATCTTTGTAGCAATTTTTTGAAATATTCACAATTTTTTTTTCTATTTGGTGCAAACTTTTTGTTCCACACAGTATCTTTCAAATCAAAAAGTAATTCAATGGCAATAAAAAATTATAAACTTGGTGTTACGCTTAAAAATAAATGTTGAATCCTCCATAATGCTTCTGTAATTGTTATCGATTACAATATAAGAAAGCATTATATCTGTGGACGACGCGCCGGTTCAAAGAGTTTGCTAATAGTGTTTCCTTTTCTTATAAAAAAAAGCAAATTGTTTTAAATGTATTTATAAGGCCTTCTCAAGCGATTTTCATAACTGTTTTATACTTACTTCGAACAGTCTATGTTGTTTATATAAGGTGCAAATATTATACGTTGGTTTATCATTGGTTCATCATTTAAATGTGTATCGTTCGCTAAATGTATCTTCATTTCCACATTGAAATTTACATCCGCATTTTTACACCCTACTTCAGATACCACTTGATTTAATGGACAACATTTTTGCACCCGAATAATGCGTTTACCATCATCCTGAAAGAATGCATACTACAATTTTTCAATATCATTCATGCTAAAAACAAAAAACAGAGACTCTGAATGCATTTCGCATAAAATAAAAACCAAAGTAAAGTAATTACAACGGCAATATGTTCGTGGGGTTTAATGGAGGGTAAAATGTCAAATGGAACCTTTTGTATGCCTCAATTAAAAAATTGTGGCTGCAGTTATCTATTTACATAATTTGATTCCTAAGCGAGCCAAAAAGGTGAAATTAAAAAAAAATACAAAGATTATTATGGATTGGGAATAATTCTCTTTTATCTTTGCGTTTAAAATATATACATCCTGCATTAAATTTCTAATGCACACAAGGAACTACCGTATGATGTGATCACTATTATCAGTTATTTTTGTTACTTTATAAATCTTCACATTTACCGTTTATCACCTCTGTAAACTTTCAAATAATCTCGATAAAATTAGTGTTAGCAGAGCATTGACGGGCGATGTATGTAAATACTTATATATATAATAGAGCGTCTCAACCTGCTTATACAGTACGGGATTTAATAGCAACAGTGTATTTCTTTCTATCCCTAGAAATCTCCCAATAACATTACTTTTATTTCCGGTTGCGATGTTGCGATATCAGTTATTAAATATTTAACATAACCTCAATATTATATCTATATCTCTGTGTATATTTCAATATTTTCCACAAGTTTTGATGGAGTAATGTATTCACAAAATGTTAACGTATATTTATTACCAGTTCTTTCCTATTATCTTTTTGGTGTTCACTTTTAAATTGATTTTATATACACTTTAGCAGTCATAGAACCCCTAGATAGGTCATATTTTGATCGCAATAAATGTCAAATAATGAACCGGAAATAGTAATGTAACATATGATTGGACGATTTGGCAACCGTGAATCGAATTCCCATAAGACGTGTACTGCACACCGAGGTTGAGATGGTCTTTAGAATAGTATGCGATAGTAGAACACAAAATTTTTTAAAGAAGTTAAATTCCACCTGAATAACAAATAGCAAAAATTATAAACAATAAATAAATTAGCTAGAAACTAGAATTTGATGCTAACTTATTGTAAATGCCTCTTAAGGCGTCGCAGCGTCATCTGCAAGTCTGCTGAACTGACCACTTGAAAATTTCACAAAATTGTCTCAACCTTCCGGAATTGTAAAATTGTGCCTACTATTGTGTAAGTAGTACGAAGCTAAAATTATCTGATAACACAATAGACATCATAGAGTATCTTTCAAAAATATTTCCGTCTGTACAGGGTGATCGGCAAATAGCTAATCAGGCATCTACTTTGTTATTTTAAATGGAACGCCCTGTATATTATTGCGTTTTTGCTATCTCTCTCTAAAAATAAGCCAACATAATGTGGGTTTGGTATGTCTCTTTCTAACAGATTTAGAGATATTTATAATTTTGTTCTCCATCGCAAAAATGTAGATATATCTACTTCGTTCTAAATATCCGAAATGCAAATACATTTTAGTGCAAATTTTTACGAGATTACATACTTGGCTCTACCTAAACATAGTATTAAAATGCATTCGAGATATACAGGGTGTTCAGCATTGAACATCAAACGTTACCAAATGCAAACACTAGAAACTACATTTTTTTTAAAGCACCACATCTTTTTTCTGCATCCATTGTATAGAAAATTTATGTCTCTAACGTTTTAGTATAATGATGCGTCGAACTAGTTTCCGGTGTTAGTATTGTTTGGTTACCATGACAATAGTAAACAAAAGATACCGATATTGACGTTTTTAAATTATTGATTCAAAATTTTGGACCCAAGTAGCTACTTGCAGTCAAAGGCGAGTCTTTTATTTAGAAATTACATCCGAATGGTTTCTGGTGTTAACCTAGTTTGGTTACCATGACACTCGTAAACAAAACGTAATGTTCTACTTAAAATAGCAAAGTAGATTCTTGGTTCGCTATTTATCGGTCACCCTATGTATCCACAAATATTTTTAAATATAGTTCATCGTGTCTATTATGTCATCTGAAAATTTTGACTTACCGTTTACATAGTAGGCACAGTCCTACAATTCGAGAAGATTGAGACAGCCTGTATGTGATGGTGGGAGTTAAGTAATTGAATGCAAAAATGATAATATCTATTATATAATATATAATAAATTTGCTTTTATTCTATTTTAAAACCATATCTTCACTTCTTTTTATTTACTTGTTTTAGTTAATAACGGTACTTTAAAATATTACATTTAAATTTATCCATAATTGATCATTTAATCAGCTTTAGTATTGCACGCATATTTATAAATCCTCTGATCTACTCTTCTTAATTCGATAATTGATTAAGATTGGCTTCTTTTATTAGCGAAAATTCGCTTTCATAAATATTCCTTAGTTTATGCGAGTTTTTAAATTATACACACACATACTTTAACTTCGTTATTAAATATTTACAATATCTGAACAACGTGATGATAAGATAACGCGTTGTTTTCCCAATAATTATATGAATACTCTCTGTGCAATTGAAGTTGCACTACGTTGATCAGCCTGATTGTTTGCTTGGAACTGTTACATGAAAACAATAATTTCTGTTTGATACTACAATTATTTATAATTACTAATTATTATGTTCACTGATCATGTACAGCACATTGCGGCTATAATTTTTGTCTTATTTAGTAACGATGTACCACTTAGTATACCAGGTTTTCTGACTTTATAGGCCAATGATACAAATGTGGTTGTGATTGGCAATGATAGACACGAACTTCTTGTGAATTGTGATAAAACTAATTTACTAGTTTAATGACAACAAACTTATTTTAAATATTCGCAGAATTAATATATTTTTTTAATACACAGGAGTCATTATGTTTACATACGAACTCTACGAGAGTGATATGAGTTTCAGCTGGGTGTTACTTTCGACAATAAACTAAAATGTGATATGCATTTAGAAACCATTGTTTCAAAATTGAGGAGAGCTTTTTGTACTAGCTAAGATGAATAAGATATGTGCTATCGAAGCTTCAAGATGTACACTACCGTTCGTGGAAGTTCGGGCAAGCAAAAAAATTTACGGAAGTCAAAGAAAATAAGAGAAATATTAAATGGCCATGTATTTAATACTTACTTGCATGATTTTACATATTTTCAAACACAAATTTATTAAAAATAAAAAGTTAATGTAATACAAATAATTTAAATCCGATTTTCATCGAAAAAACCACCTTTTGCCTTTAGGACTTCTGCTACTATTCTCGGCATCCGATTCACTAATTTTGCTAATGTTTCATTGGGCAAGCTTGTCCATACCTCCTGGAGAATGGCCCACAAATGTTCCTTCGATTTTGGACACTTTTTCCTAACACAACGGTCTAATTCTTCCCATAACAACTCTATCGGGTTCAGATCGGGGGACTGTGGCGGCCATTCCATAATTTTTAGGGTTCTTTCATTTTCTTCTTGCTGCAGGTAATAGGTAATCTGTGCACAATTTAGATTTATGTTTGGGGTCATTGTCCTGCATAAATTCAAATCTACGACCAATTAATCGGACTCCTGACGGTATGGCATTTTCCTCCAGGATTTTCCGATATTCTTCTTTTTTCATTATGCCCTCAATTTTGAGCAAGTCCCCTGTTCCGATTAAGGAAAAACAACCCCAAACCATTAGAGATCCGCCTCCATGCTTCACCGTAGGAACTATACACTCCCGTAACATTCTTTCCCCTCTTGATCTGCGTACGAAAACTCTCCGTCTATTTCCAAAAACCTCAAACTTGGATTCGTCAGTCCACAAAACGTTTTTAAAATCGTCCACTGTCGAATCTCTATGAGCTTGTGCCCATTTCAGTCGTTTCAGCCTATTTCTTCTTCGGAGTAACGGTTTTCGACAAGCCACTCGCCCATGCAACCCAGCCTCTTTCAGCCGACGTTATACAGTACTCACAGAAACTTTGGAATCTCACTCGTTATTGAATTCTGCAGCAATTTCTGATGCTGTTAGTCTTCTATTGCGCTTACTAATTATTTTTATTCGTAAATCTTCCGCAGGAGTCGTTTTTTTTACGGTCCTGGCCAATTACGATCTTGCGCGTCACCGGTTGTCTTAAATCGAACTATAGTATTATGTACTGTAGATTTTTTTATTTTTAATTTATCCGCAATCCGTCTTTCTGTGTACCCTTCCTGATGCAAGGTAATAATAGCAGATCGTTTTGAAACAGCTAGAGGCTTTCCACGGGGCATTTTAAGCAGTCAAACCGAAATTATTTTATTTTTCACTTGCACAGCCACAGATACTTTCACAATAACAATCTCTTCAGAACTACTGCGTTTATGATTGTTATAATACTTTATAAAGGGCATACGAATATTTCCAGGTAACACGAGTGAATCAGCGAACCCTCCTAGGGATTATTATAAAGCTTTATTGTCACTGTAATTATTGGGGATTTCCAACATAATTATATATTTTATGATAACGGTCTTATAATAGACAAATACTACCTGGAAATTGGTAAAAGGCTTCCAGAGAAGGTTAGTTTTAATAATTCCTCACAGAAATATATATTATATAATTTTAAAATTTTTTCCTAAACAGTTAATATAATTTGTCAGCTTGCCCGAACTTCCGTGAACGGTACTGTATATACTTTGCTTACGTCACTGAGCTTCTCTTTTGGGGAGATGAAAGTAACTTAAAATTAGTTTTGCTTTTACAAAAACGGGCTTTATGTATTATCAACAACTTGCATTTCACAGAATCATCTAGAATTTACTTCATAAATCAGGCAGGATATTCCTACCATTTACAATTTGTAGATACGTGCTGCAGCAAATTATTTTCACGGGGTAAGTTAACTAAGACTGACAAGTTAAATTCTACAACGTATCGTAGGTCTTATTTACATGTCGGCAGCAAAATATACAATCATTTGCCTAATAATTTAAAATTATTATCATGACGGGAATTTGGATCCGAATTCAAACAGATGCTCTCGTAAAGACGTTTTTATAGCACTGACGATCAACGTATATTTTAACATTTGCTGTGCCTGGATGTTGAGATCCACAATTGTGATTAATGTTATGTTTTAATATAGGTAGGTATATGTTTGTGTTTTATTTTAGTATGTATTGTGATCTTCGACACCACTAGTAATGAAAAAACTTCTACCTATCTATCTAAGATACCGCGTGTGTAATAACGCGCTCATTATAATTTGGGGAATGGAGAACAATCCACTAACAGAATCGAGGCCATTTAACTATGTCAGAAATCGCTGAAGGTTTAGATGGTCAGGTGGGTGGCTGAAAATTGTCCCTCGCGAAGAGGCTGTTTATGCCACAGAGATGTGAATTAGTAAGCGTTGTAGGGTCGCAACGGTGGATTGCCGTAGGTCATTGAACCGCATCACGTACGATTCACAACCATATGATTCGTATGAGCTTGCATAAATATTGACAACTGGGTGTTTTCACTGGGTGTTTACCAACAACAGCACCGACACGATTACGGCGTGGTACTCATACACGACACCATTCACATTTACCGATCAGTCGTCAACCGACTAAAGTGCTGATTATTTTGTTTTTATTATTTTCATTACTTTTATTCTAAAGATTAATCCTATTAATGTAGTAACATTGTATTTAGACTGAGTCACTTTTAATGCTATAACAAATGATCTGCTTGGGCTCATATGGTGAAATAATCGGCACGCTTAGAGACGACACCGACGGGAGGGATGCTATCTACTGACAGATCGACATCTTCAACGATACGACGCCGACATGTCGGTAAGTGAAAAAGGGTTCCCTTAATTTCTATGAGGCTTGATGTTCACCGGCATTGTTGTCGGTACCGTCGTGCTGCTATCCTGTCGGTGAATGAAAAAACGCCCATTGTTGAATATTCTTTTGACATTATGACATCGATGTGTCACATTGGCATCGTGTAGAAAACGGCAATTTTTGGCAAGAGGAATGGAAATGCATAGTGTTCAGTAATCAATCGCGATTCTATTCATGCAAGCATAACGGCAGGATAAGGGTGCATCGAACGCAGAAATTGGGATGAAATTTGCACTGTATCATCCGAGCGCATTATGATTTGGAGCTCAAATCATCTGTGCTGAGGACTCATAGTATTGTAGCTGTCGTACGTTGTATTTCAACAAGATAATGCAAAACCATATAAATCACGACACACTTTGACAAACATGTGAAAGGTGCTGGTCGACAGCAAACTGTGTACTCAAGAAAATAATGATAGTGTCTGTGACCTAATTAAAAAAAAATTGTTGTTTAACTACTAGACGTTTAGCAGAGATAAGACATTTCAAACGGTACAATTGGAACAATAATCAGTGACTATTTAGGACTATATAAGCTGTCTGTAAGATGGGTACCCCGGATATCGACACTCGAACAAAAGTGAATGAGTCACCACTTCAGAAGCGAATTTGAGATTAACAGTGATCCAAAAAATTTCTGAATCGGTTTGTTACAGTTAACAAAACGTGGGTTCAGCACTTCGATCCTGAGTCCAAGCAACAAAGCAAGGAATGGTGACATCGAGGATCTCCACCACTTCTTAAGTTTAGGGTCCAACCCTCAACGGGTAAAAATATGTCTACCATTTTTTGGGATGCTGAAGGAATCTAATTAATTGATCACCTGGAACGTAAACAGACCATCGCTGGTCAATATTGATTAATTAACTTCGTAATTGTATTAAAGAAAAACGAAAAGGGATGTTGTCACAAGGTATACTCTCTCATCAGTACAATGCTCTAGTGCATAAAAGCCTCGTTTCCTTAAACGCAAATTACAATGCAGGTTTCGGGCTCATGGAGCATCCACCATACTCACCCGACCTACCTTCTAGTGATTTTTATTTATTTCCAAAACTAAAAGAAAGTCTTCGAGGAACCAAATTTAACAGTGACGACGACGTTATGACAGAAGTTCAAGAATTTTTCTCTAACCAAGTGTCTTCAAGTACACAGTGGTTATATTGAAAAATAATGTTGTTTAATATGTTAGACACAATAAATATTGTATAGCCCTCATATGTGTAGTCGCTCTAAAGAAAACAGTAAATTTAGAGGAAGTTACTTGTTTTTAATAATATTTAATGATTCTACTTACCGTAATATCAGGGTACGGCCTATAATTGGGAATCTTTATCGTTGAGTTCAGAACGACGTAAGAAAAAAAGGTATTTGAAGAATGCCACACTCCAAATTTATCTATTTGTGCCATTGCGATATTATTAGGTAATTTAACATAAAAGCTTTCACCGTTGTACCACTTAAGGGATGAGTAAGCACCAGTTTCATCAGGAACTTGTACTGTTTTTGTACCATTTTTGAAAGACACTCGAAATTCGGTGGCTTCATAATCATGATGAAAATTGGATATGTAAAATGTTCTTTCGTTTATTAAAAGTACAGGCCCGGAATAGAGGCCATAACTATCATTTCTAAATTTATCTAGTTGAACGCCTCTAATATCTATGTCCTGAAATTATTCATAACTAATACAGTCCCGCAAGAATAAAAAGCAATAATATTCGTACCTGTCCTTGTATCACAGTGTCTTCAAAATAAACAGTACCTAGAGTTTTCTCCTTATCGTCATCCCAAACGGACAAATAATCGATTCTGCTCAAATTTGCCTTATCGGGCCATTTAAGAGAAATATTTTCGCCGTTGTAGTTCGGTAAGCTCTTGCCATCTTGGGTTGGAACAATTTCACCATTTATCGAAGGTTGACCGCTGCCCAGTCTAAAGTTTACGTTGTCACCACTCTGATTATAACGAATATTCGATATTGTAACCCTTACTTCGCCTTTAATTACTTCTATCACGACACTATCAGATTTTACGCAAGGACCATTAAATAGTTTGAGATTGAGCGGCAGAAACTGAAAGAAAAAGTTAATTCCTGTTACAATTTGGATAGTTTATTATTTCAATTTTGGGAATGGAACTTTTACCATTTTAATTAAAAAAAAATCAATATTTCCACAATTAAATGAAGGAGTTACGTTACAAAAATCAATTTCTGAATAAATTAGGTTTTAATAGGGTTAGTTGATATGTTTCATTGAATGATTACTTTCAAATGCAGTTTGTTTGATTAATAAGAAGAGGGTGTGGATTAGTCAAACATTTGAGTTTTCATGAAACTTATTCATTACAACAAATAGTAGAAGCAAGTGGGTAAAGGCGTTGTCATATTTTTTAAAAAATTACTGATTTTTTGGAAAATGTGACTTAACCCCTTCATCCACTTGCCCCGTCAATTATGAATATAGATGTTCATACTAAAAGAGTTTATTCTAAAATGCTAATGTAATATTGGCTAGGTGCCAAAGCCAATCAAAATTGATTTTTTTTTTCTAAATGTGATAATAATAATAATAATAATAATAAGGCCTACTATGGAACTGTTTGCTGCGTTTTGAAGTGTGTAAGGTATAGTATTACTATTATTATTTGCATATATTAAAGTACATATTCGTGTTCTATGAATTCTGTTGCCTATACCTATAGCTTGTCAACCAAATAATAATTTAATAGCTGCATACGTATCTAACAGAGAAGAAAATATTCCACAAATATACCCATGCAGTAGGTCGTTACCACCGATATATAAAGGGCCTAACAGCTATTCGATGACGCCACGCAGTTTAGGCGATGTATCGCCATGCACAATATTAGCCTAAGCGGTAAAAGAATCGTTTTTTTGTTGTCGTTTTTTTAAGTTTTGAAGGACTTCCGGTTTAGAGAGGATGCCAGTCGTCAACTGAGCATTTGTTCGCATCCTATTCGATTTTATTTTGGAAAAACGAACTTTCAAAGCAAACATCAAACGCGTAACCGAGCACCGTTTTCGTGAAAGATGTATTTGTGGTTGATATTTAATCCACTAGTTATTATTATTTGTAATTGTACATGTATTTGGACGAAATTAAGGTTGAAATGAAACAGTAATTGCAATTTTATTCGAAATTTTGTTCAATTTCACGAGAACATTCACAGACATGCTATTTAACCAAGGTATTAAATTTCCTATTATGTGGTGTTTTACCTAATCTATAGAGTAACCAAAACTTGCGGACTCGCATAGGCGTCGGTATTACGGGTTAATATAAGAATACGAAAAATTCATAAATAAACTTACTTGCTAATTATTCAACAAATTAGAGGCATCAGGATGTGAACTACTGTAAACTTGCATCATTGCATATGTTTCCACAGTTACTTCTTTAAACCTTGTGCGTCGACAAGAAAAAATATTCTTATACACAGAAAACGATCTCTCCACATCTAAAGAAGTTACATTTGCATGTAGAAACTGTTTTTCAAATCACTTAAAAGTTCACTATTCTTACACTTATTATAAACGGCCTCTAAAGTATTAAAATCGGGATTTTTCCTTAAAACATCTGCCAACTTTTGACTAGCGCATAATCCTGGCGTATCATTTAAAGCGTGTAATTTATTTTTTACACTCTCCACTATGTCTAATGATTCCTGCAATGACAATTCAGTACATTGTAGTTTTCTGATGGCATCTAGTAATACTGTATAATTGGTACATATTGTTGTTAAATCTTCTAAAAGTTGAGGAATTTGAAATTCTCTTTGACTTTCTCTAACTGCTTTGGATTCATTCCGATTAAATCGCATTATAACTGATTGAATTTGTTGAAAATGGATCAAATAGTAAGAAGCTGCTGTTAGCCAAGTACCCCATCGCGTTAAAATTGGTTCAGGAGGTTCTGGAATACCTGGAGAAAATTTACGAAATTATTTTAAACGTTTAGGAGATTTACGAAACACTGCTTTAGTACTTCCAATCATCCGATCAACGTTTCCGTAATGTTATCGAACAACTTCACCAACTAAATGCAAAGCATGCAGCACGCAGGTTATATGTATTAAGTTAGGAAATACATGTTTTAAGGATCTCCCAACACTTAACATCGTTGCTGCACTATCTGTCACAATCATCACAACTTGATCTTGGGCAATTTAAAATTTTTTCAAAGCGTTCATTATCACTTTTTGAATATTTTCCGCGGTACATTGTTGAACACGTTTGCAAGCTAACAAATATCGAGATGCTGTGTTCTCGCTAGATAAAACGCGAGCTATTACATTCACAATACTGTTTTTCTTTATATCGGTCGTCTCATCCACGGTAATCCATATTTTTTTGGAACACAAATCACGTTTACACACATTTTCTAGCATTTCTTTCATTCGCGGCAAATGATTCTGTAATTGTGTTTGTGAGGGTAATGGGTACTTTGGAACGTATTGTCGCCAAAACGTTTTAAAAGCTGCTTTTCTCACCAACGACAACGGAAGATTACAAGAGGTAAACATAATTAATAAATGTATGAGGAATAGTGTATAAGGTATTTCAGTTCTTGCATTTCTCATATGCTTAATACCATTGACATGCCTCTGGCAATCAGTTCTGTCCAATGCAGCCAAACGAACATTGCATATTAAGCAAAAAACTGCACTACCGTCATATTTTAAATCGGGAAAAAGTGACACATACTTATGTAAATTAGTAGCAAATCTATTACGAGGCATTGTTTTCTTAGGTATGTAAATATTAGTTCTATATGAAACGATACACTAATTATGTACTTGGTATAATACTACAACACACAAAAAACACCAGCTATACTTTCAAAAGCGACACGTAAGTACATAACCTTGACCGTTCGACTAATCTCTGCAACAGCTCAACCGGTACTACAACGAAATCTCTCTCAGCGCGGTTTAACATGATTTATATTCAAGGTCGACACTACATGCCTGCTTCTCTACCGGTTTAGTTTATTTATGAATTCTTCGTATTCTTATATTAACCCGTATTACCGACGCCTATGCGAGTCCGCAAGTTTAGGTTACTTTACTAATCTATCATTACTTTTCCCACAATCATTTTTAAGTAGGGTATTTGTAGAACTGTTGCAATACGTTCACTGCTGTGGATATGACAATTACGAATATCAGTATCCAAAGTGGCTACGTTCGGTGATATAATTTAGAATATATTGTATTAAAACGTAACGTTTATTACATACATTTAAAAGCATCTCTTCGTCTCCCCAAATAATTTTGTTAAATATAACGTAAGATTATAAAACTATTTGAACAATAACATCCTCGCGTTTTTTGTCAAACACAACGGATAGTTAGGGAATTGAGTTGGAATAGCATCTTTTTTAAGCCTAGGATATTTTAAACTTATAGTTGTAGTTTCACCGGTCCTTGAATCTGTAGCTGTTGAAGAATAAATAATATATTCTTTTATTTACAAAGTGTAACTCACAAACAAAACAACCGATACCATCTTAGGTTAGGTTACTTCGTTTTTATTGCTTATGCAACACTAGAAAAACACTGCAGGTATCACCAATCAAGTACGGAAATATCACTACACAGTATTTTTTTGAATCAAACCAATATAATTTGGATAAACTAATTCAAAACGCAATAATCGATCCTAACGTATGAAAACAAGGGACGCCATCTTAGGTGAGGTTACCTCGTATTTATTGTTTTAGAAAAGGTTTTATCGCTTATACAACACTAGAACATTGCGGGTATCACTAACAAAGTATGGAAATATCACAACACAGTATTCTTTAAAATAAAACTAATAAACTAATTCAAAGCACAGAACTGGTCTCAGTGTGTAAATGTGTTTGTATGGCCTAAATATAAATACGTCACAGCTTGGTGACGTCAAAGCTGTTAGCCTTGTATTCTCGGAAGTAACGAGTAGGCGTTATGCATTCGCAGTTAGTGTAGTAATCAAGGTCGAGAAAGTTTTACGCATCAAATAGTTCGTGTTTTTTATGAGATTTATATGAAAACATACTAAATGAGAAATTATTTGTGTAGTTCTAATTAGAAAAAGGTTTTAGTTGTTTTTATTTGAAATATCAACTTGAGCTTAGCAACTTACACCTGAAATGATAAGGTAAAGGATAACTATAGTTTGATATTGCCGTCGGACAAAATAAATATTCCGGTAGAGAGTGATACAATCCAACATACCCACCACAGTATTCTTTTCTCTGTTAGATGTGCAGCTATTAAATCAGATTTGATTGACAACCTTTATGTTTCATTAATCTACGACCGTTTCAGTTGAGTATGTTGAGGTATTTCAAAATCTCTAGTATTTTTCAATTTTATGCAGTCAAATCAAAATTATGTCGCATTAGTTTTTACAGTCTTCACATCCATTAAAGCCGTTTGAATTTTCGTATTTTCATAGTAGTCATATTGATTATTATTCGAGAAATTAAACTTTTACTAATGAATAGAATGATTGCATTAAAAATGAGGGAAAATCTTTTAGAAATACACAATTACCGAGTCTAATGCCAAAAATTTAAATTTGTTTGGGATATAAAATTCATGAAGTTAAATTACAAGATGTTTCCATATCAAGAAACTTACTGAAGGCAGGAGCAAATAGCAGAATTAATGAGGTAGCATTAATGTTATTCTTCCCAAGATGTTTAGGTATTATACAGCGATAAAAGTAATATAACTTTTGACTGGCGCGGCGTGAAAGGAGCTGCAAAAAATATCAGTAAGTTTCTCCGATGATACTCGAATGTCCTGTGGCGGCCATAGTACAGGAACAAAATATTAATAAAATAGAATAAAAAATCATATCGATCGAAGTTCAAATGTTGTCAGATACAGATGCGATACATAAAATACACATTCACGTCATCCTACCACTGGAATATTGTTGACTTGCGGGGGGTAAAAAGGGTGGTTTACCTACAACCCATACACAAAGTAATTCATGTCTTCGGTCGTCCAAGAACTAACACATACAGACTCGACACTCAACACCCATTCACTTGTGGTTCCACCACCGGAATAGGCTGGTTCCTGCCAGCCGCTTTCGGACGTTCGGGTATTATCGGAGAAACTGGCTCCTATCTTTTGCAGCTGGTTTGCTTTTGTTGTTTTCCAATTAATATTTCCCCCAAAGAAAATCTTTTGCAGTCACTGGATATTCTTGGCTATTAAATAAAATTAGTGAATTTGAAAAGCTAACATTTCTTGGTTCAAAAATTCAGGGAACAGAAACCAAAAATAGCTGTGAAGGTCCTTGTAACATAATTCCTTTATTCTAACTTTATAGGTTTTAGTAAATATTGTTGGGTTATTAGTGTAAATTGAGTCAACATATTTTTTTTCTGTCGTTACTAGTTACACTGCAAATGGACATTGACTTATGGATATTAATCCGTATTCTACTTGGCGTGTTAAGTAACGTTTGTCTACGGTTTCTTGTAGTTATAAACTGTTTTATAATTATCCAAAAATTAATGCTAATACAGCTCATGGTATTGGTGGAATCATTCCCGGCAAAAACAATGTAGAGAAAATAGCGCTAACACATGAACATGTTTCTGCATACCCGGCGTCATCAGCATGGTTCTGAGCACAATTTTCTGCTGTTACAATTGCGTTTGCCTCTCGGTTTATGCTGCTAATCTCCAAAACAGCACTGAATATGTCTTTCTGCGACACCTATCGCCAAGAAACACAGTCACGCCGTCCCAGAGGGTAGCAAGACAAACCGGAGTGTAGATGCCCACTACCTATCGGTATTAATTTTTGGTTATTGTTACTAGGCATTCTTTCCACGTGTATTTTTATACATCATGGTAAGCCAGAGGAATCATTTGCACGTATAGATGTCGTTGTGCTTAGGCACAACGCCCCCTTGCGTTTGGCAGCCCAGGAGCTGCCCGATAGGTGGTGGACATCTACACCCCGGTTTGTCTTGCTACCCTCTGGGACGGCGTGACTGTGTTTCTTAGCGATAGGTGTCGCCGAAAGACATATTCAGTGCCGTTTTGGAGATTAGCAGCATAAACCGAGAGTCAAACGCAATTGTAACAGCAGAAAATTGTGCTCAGAACTATGCTGATGACGCCGGGTAGGCAGAAACATGTGTTAGCACTATTTTCTCTGCTACATTGTTTTTGCCAGGAATGATTCCACCAATACCATGAGCTATATTAGCATTAATTTTTGGTTATTGTTACTAGGCATTCTTTCCACGTGTGTTTTATAATTACTTGAAATTTAACTCGGCGAAGTTGTGGAATTGTTGTCTTATCGAGAATGTCCAAAAAAACACCCTAGGTTACCGCCTTTTTACTTAAATCTTGACGTGTAATTTTCCACACAGGTGAATAAAAGAAAAAAAAATGAAAATTTATGTTGATAAATTGTCAGTTAGCTATGATATATGGCAAATGGTTTTGCAAATTAAATGTTCTCTCACTTACCAATGCTGAGTTATTTCTCTTGATATATCGTTCATTCATAAACACGTGACCGAAATTGTGTTTATATTTAACGCACCACACTGCTAGATATTCTACGTCAGCTATGCTTAGATTGGTAGGTAGACGAATCGTGATGTTTTTTCCGCTATACATCGAAAGCGGTTCCGTGGAACCAGATTCGTCGGGTATCCGAGTACCATTCGCTGATGGTAGCCCTTTTCCAACCCAAAAATATGCATCTGGACCTTTTCCATCGTAATAGAATTCTGTGATGTGTATGCTTGTGTCATTGATTATCTCGATAGGGCCAGATTGGAGATCATGCGCGAGCTGCCTGAATGGTGGTAATAATACCTGTAACAAAGATACACATATAAAAAATATTTCATAAAATAAACATAATAGAAATAAGATAATAACTTGTGTGGTACTATAGTTTTTTTTTTGTTATAGTTTAAATACAACCTTAATATGTACTATACAACCCAATAAGTATTTTGCATCCCTTGTTAATAGTTTTCCTCGAATTTTCAAAATTTATCTATTATATAAGATAAGAACGAGGATTATCTACCCCTAGCATCAACTTGTTCTTGTTGTGTGAAATAAACATAACTCTGTTATCTCAGTTTTGTTATGCTTTGAACAATTTTGAATTGTAGTTACGTTGACGTTAGTACTTTCTTCATTTGATCTTTACTTCTCTTTACTCTCTGTAGTTGGATAAGGTTTGTTTATACAGCAACGTTTAATGTTGTACTTTAAAGTCTATTTTTTGGGGTGAAATTGGATTTCATTTATCTTTTAATTTACTTCTACTTGCTTCCACGGCTTACACGGTCATCAATAACACTACTAGAGAACGGCAAAATTATATGGGATGACGTAGGCCGCAGCAGGGCCGTGCGCAGAACAGGTGATGTACGCGGTGATTATTTCAAGATCGAGGAATCAGTGAATAGTATGCACTCGTAGTATTCGCATCGAGCTTTCTCCTCAAATGATTTTACACATATTTACTATACCGCGTTAGTAAGTTTCGTAATAAAGTGAACCGCTAAAATATATGGACAGTGTTACAACGTTTGTCCGCTATGAAAGTATAAGGTGGGGAGCCGCGTGAAGCGAATCGGAGACGTTCCTAGCACAAGCGCCAACATTATTCGCTATACGTATAGGACTTGCGCCTATAAATGAATCTTTACCTACCCTAGTATACAATACAATACTTCGAAAGCCGAAATATAAAATTGAGATATGCGTTCAATACATTAAGTGACACAATTAATAAATTAAAAAGTATTTCGGGTGATATTGAAAATAAACTGATTAAGTTGATGCAGTGCTCAGCAGAAACCCCGATTTAAATACACTAAACCAATTGTCTGCAGGAGAAATACAAAATTCAAATACAGTGGTACCTCGGTTTACGGAATTAATTGGTTCCAAAAACATTCGTAATCCGAAATTTCGTAACTGGAATCAAATGTTCTCATAAGAAATAAAGGAAATAGAGATAATCCGTTTCCATAACCAAAAAGCGCGCCTCTGTATCAAGTTTACAATGCGCAGCTCTGAGTCATACCGTTACCGCCGATATAACAAGGCCTCAACGCTCTTCGATGATGTCACGCTGTTTAAGTAATGTATCGTCATGTACGATATTAGCCTAAGCGGTAAAGGAATCGTTTTTTTGCATTTTTTTTTTTAAGTTTTGAAGGGCTTCCGGTTTAAAGAGGATGTGAGTCGTCAACTGAGCCCTTCTTCTCATCCCATTCGATTTTATTTTGGAAAAACGAAGTTTCAAAGCAAAAACCAAACATGTAACCGAGCACCGTTTTCGTGAAAGATGTATTTGTGGTTGATATTTAATCGACTAATTATTATTATTTGTAATTGTACATGTATTTGGACGAAACTAAGGTTGACATGATACAGTAATTGTAATTTTATTCGAAATTTTATTCAATTTCACGAGAAAATTTACAGACATGCTATTTAACCAGGGTTTTTAACTTCCTGTGGCGTCACGCACTGATATTCCGCGTTTGAATGATCAACACTTAGGTTAACCTTCTACTTGGAATCCTGAAGTAAAATTTAATCATTAATACACTAGGATCTACTTTTAAATTTAAACACTTGACCAAATACGTGTTCACTCAATTGATTTGAGCTAAACAGAGAGATTGTGGTAACGTCCCTTCGCTCCTTTGTTCACAATAGCACTTGTCAAGTATAACAGCCAATGACGATTCTTTAAATTTTTTAATTATTCTCTGAACATGTATGCGTGTGAAAATGTTTTCAATTTCTTAATTTGTATATGGTGTGCCAAAACATATTTATTTTTAATTATCATTGTTTATTTCGAAAGTGTTTTATGATTTATCAGATAGAATTCCACGCATTTTGTACAAATTACATTTCGTACGTTATCTCTGTCAATTGAAAACATAATACCCGGACTAATATTAAGTATCTATGCATTATTACTTTACTACACTTGAGGAGTAGACTTTGAAACCGCAACAAATACAAAAATTTTATTTAGTTTATTACTGAACATAGAGTGGGTACATTGAAATCCATTAATTTAAGATTTTTGCAGAATAGTATCAAAACAATACAGACTGTCTCATCGGAAACGGCAGCTATTCATATCCAGAAAAGTATGAGTGGGAGAAATCTGAAAATATAGCCGATTACTAACAGCAATGGCGCAAATTCAGCTAAAATACTTTCATATGTTTAATGCTTCCGATTATAAAGGAAGTCGGCACCAACTTCCATGTTCTTAAGTAAACATTCAAAATGTGTCTTTCGTATCTCCGAACAGTTTACACACCTTCAAACCACTTAATAACTCATGGTAGTTACAATATTACAAGCAGATTTCTGTCCCTGCATATTTCATAACGCGCACATAAAAGTTTATTTTTTATAATTTTCCAAACTGAATGCTATGTTTAATTTTAATGTGGTAGCATTTTATGCAAGTACCAAACAATAAAATGTGTTATGTAATTGTTCGTTTTACTTTGCCATCACGGCCAATATAAAGATTTAAGTTGGTAGAAAAAGTCAGATACAAGGGTAGTCAAATTTCAAGCCTTAACATGAAGATGGCATTACTCGCTAAAAATTTTCTGGTGATATAATTGCGCATGCGTTGAGATAGTTATAGGAATTTCAGCGACGTTGGACGCTTAGCTGTTGTTTAACAGTCGTTTGTGTCAGTCGATGTTACTATTATTGTAAAAATGAAAAAAATCGGATATGGAGCCGTCATTAAATTTTTGCATTTAAAAGGCAATACGTCTGCGCAAATTAAGGCCGAGGTGGCCGCTAATTACGGGCACTCTGAACCATCATTTGCCACACTGACATTTTGGCTGGCTGAATTTAAACGTGGTCGTACCAGCTTGATAGACGATAAACGTTCGGGATGGCCAAAAACTACGACTACTAGCGATAACATCGGAAAAGTTCACCAAATGATGCTGGACGACCGTCGAATTAAGGTTAGAGAGATAGCAGAGACTGTGGGCATCTTGAAAGAACATATTTGTTGTATACTAACTGAAGATTTGGGCATGAAAAAGCTAAAAACAGGGCTTTGTAAATGTTTATTCGAATGGGCGTTGGTCCTGGGTGAACAAGCGCGGTACCTAACGCGCGGTATAGCGCTTGCTCATCCAGGACCATAACCCATTCGAATGAACATTTCCAAAGCCCTGTTGAAGCAGTTTAAGTGAAATAAGTCGGAGTTTTGGCTTCGATTAATAACTGTAGATGATACTTGGATACACTAGTACACTCCTGAAGCTAAGGCACAGTCGAAACAGTGACCTACGAATGGTGAATCGGCTCGTAAAAGGTGAAGATTGTTCCGTCAGCCGGGAAAGTCATGGCGACTGTTTTTGGATGGTTATGGAGTTGTGTTAATTTTGAAAAAGGAAAAACAATAACAGGGTCATACAACGCATCATTACTTGACAAACTAAAGGCAAAAATTGCGGAAAAACGGCCATATTTGAAGAAAAAGACAGCTATCGTGAAGGGTTTGAATTGATAGACCATGACTATTCATCGGATCTGGCCCCAGTGACTTTTTTCTGTTTTCTAAGCTCAACGTTTCGTTCGGAGGATAGAGACTTTCATCGAATGAGGAGACTATCACGTTCGTAAATGCCTTTTCGAGGACAAGGTGCCAACTACTATTTGGACGGGTTAAGGAGATGGAAGCATCGCTGGAAAAGTGTATAGACTTACTAGGAGACTATGAGAAAGAAAACTGACTTTGACAAGAAGATGCTTGTTTCTGTTTTAGCTGGAAATTTTTGAGATTACCCTCGTATAATAAACTTCACAGGAAGTAACTCATTTTTTTAGCGTATCTCAAGTTGTTGAAAAATTAAATTGAAATTAATTTACCTAACATAATGTCTTATGGACATACCATGTATTACAAGAAGAGATGATAGTTTGACCAATGATACATCAGAACGGCAGCCACACGTTAATTTTTTTCCATAACCTTAAATAACTCGAAAACAATTGCACACAAGTATATAGAGAATCTTATAGAAAGTTAACCTAACATTTTATATATAAGTCAAGAATAATACTGATGGCGTTCCAAGTCAATATCAATTTCCGGTATAAGCGACTGATATTCCAAAATATTCTGAGTTGGTCATATGCCAAATTTTCGGAGTTTTTCCAATTCATACTGCCAAATATCAATACACGCAGAGAAATGGTTTCCTGCATCAAAAAAATAGATTTTCTTGCAAAAATCAGTCTCTATTCAAGAAAATATTTTTATTTCAAGACTATAAAAATGTATAATATAAGAAAATAATTTTCTTGAAATTTTATTTGGATTAAATAAATATTTTCTTAGGGTTAGAAAATCCAAGACAGAAAAATGTTTCTTCCAAGTAAATCATTTAATTTTAAGTTAAGAAAATATTTATATGAAAGGTAGAAATGAAAAAATGGTCCAAATCCACAAAGTTCTATTGAGAAATTAGGCGACCAGTTACGTGTTCTAGAAACACACCATCAAGCCAGCTACAAGGATATCCAACAAAAGAAAAGTTACAATAACGGAAAAAAAAAACTAAAGTTGGTAATTAAAATTAGGAGCAAGTGAATGAACTAATGAAAAGATTTTTTTATAGGTTATACTATAATCAAATTATTTTTTTAATAATGTAATCAAGTAGGGGTTATTTTTATAGTTTAATAATTAATGAGTGAATATTTATTTATCCCTTTGTTATTATTATTGTTTATTATGTATTAAAGAAACTAGTTAAATTAGTACACGTGATAAATGGTAATAAAAAAAATACATTAACCGGTATCTTTTTAAAATGTTTATGAAACGTTGTACGTTAAAGGTTATATCATTGTATGGGTAAGTATGGTATCTGTATTCCGGTATCAGCGCTACTATCTAGAACGGCATGACTATAACTACTGGCACTAGGTGAATATTTCTGTGAAGTTTTTTGCATTTATTTTTGTATTAAATAACTCTCCAGTCATACTTTGACTGATAAGAGTGATAAGCAAATTACTTCCTGCGTTTCTTTGTAATGAACTTTGACGTACAAGTTCATGGAAACAAACGCATTTTTCTTCTTTATTGAGGAAATTGTATATTACGTTACATATACGATGTATTCCATAATTTGTTGATAATTAATATTTAGACACCAACAGCCAGTGGTGAACCGCACAAATATTAACATCAATATTTTAATAGATTTCTTAAAAGTTTATCTTTACACCTTGGTTTAGTTAAATATGCATTTCTAGGTACGTGCTTCCATTGATTTGAATATATACGCAATTATGCTACGTTCTAGCAAATACTTTAACGCTGTTTACGTATCTTTTTCTGTTGTGTACTAACTTGTGTGCAATTTATTTACATTAATAAGCCCCAGACATAATAGATACTTATAAATATAATGATGTAATGATATACGGTGTATACAAACCATACAACATTAGAAAGGGGACAATTTCTTGATAAATTACGCTACCAGGAATTTTCGTTTATTGTGAAGTACTGTGATATCCTCCAAGTACTGTTAAGTGCTTTTTCGTCTAATTTATTGCAAAAGCCTGTATCTCTTGGTAAACCTACCATATCTGTATAAATATTATTTGGTTACAATTTGTTAGTAATCAAAACCACTGTCGTTTTCTCTTTGTTTCTTTTTACATTAGAGCTGAATGTCTCTTTTTAACTTCGGTAGTACACGTTATATTGTAGCCGCATCAAAATACATCTCGGCATCACACAGCTAAACAATAACTCGCCGTATTATTTCCGATATTATCTCCTTCCTGATAAGGAAAGATAAAGTATTATCAACTAAATTTAAAATGTATTCGAAATATCATCTTTAACGCATTGTAAATTGTATGTTAAATTGTTGATAAAATGATTTATACAGCGTCAGAAAAAATACTCATCACACGGGGGATTTTTTATTCCTCAATATAGGTAAATTTCGCCTTTGTAATTTGTTTGTGCTCAGAAAATGATGTCATACGCACACGGACAACCACGTGATCTCCTTAGCTGTCAAATGTAACATTTCTTTCCAAAAATTTACAAAATATGCCATTATTTTTGAAATTTTGAGAAATATCAAAGCAAAAAGCTGCTTGTTTTTCAACTTTTTAGCAACTTGTCAATTTTTAACATTCTAGTGTAACTTTACTTGTTTCAATTTTTTGAAATACATAATTCATTTTTGAATCATTCTAATTGAATTAAACACAAAAAACTTAAAATGTATTAAAAGACACGTGTTACACTTTTCTTAGTACCTTTTGTTATTAAGCTATTTCATGTTCAAGATTACATGAACAAAAAAAATTAAGAAGAAAATGAAAAAATTCCTAAGTATCGGCTTCTGAGGTGACTAGAAATGAACCACTAACATCAGTAAATTATTAATATTTCAATTTTTTCTCTACTCAAGGATTGAAAAATCACTACAGAACAATCGAAGGACAACCATCTAGGCTACAAAGCATTTGTTGCTGCTGATATTTAGCTTGATTATGTCAGGAATAAACAAATTAGACGTCTTTCAAATTATTCAAATCATAATGTAAAGGAAAACAGTAAAAAGGTAAACATATTATCTTTTATCTTAAAAACAGTAATGCATAACACTTTCCTATATTTTTTTCCTGCAATTGTGAATGACATCCTTGGAAACTTTTGTAAGCGGCCCTTATCACCACACACAGTAAATGCGTTAGTTTTAACTATACACCTCGGTTCACATACGAACGGGATATTGCCTTTATGAATGTCAACAGAACATTTGAGTCTCACTGATAGATCGCATCCAATCGCAGTATATCATAAAGCGAGCAGCGGTACGTAAGCTTGTCCGCTCAATCAAGTAATATTATAATTCAACGCCTATTATGTTATTATGTTAGAAAGTACAGTTTCTTATATTCATTCTGTTGCTGCTATACGATGTAGGAGAACGAAAAAGTAATTCTAAGTAGGAAAATAAACAAGGATTCTTATAAAATTAAACTAAAGAAAAATAAATTCGATAATTATAAAAAATAAATTGAAATTCTAACAATGTTACTTTATTAAGGGGAAAAATCTCCTGGCAATATTGAACTTTGTAACTTTTGTATTTGTTGCGTTTCAAAGTACATTTCACAGTACTTCTACTAATACCGATTTCGTCTGAAATTTGCCGGATAAAGCAAGGTTCGCCTATTTCAACTAAGGGGGTTTTGAGGCTGTTCGTCTATTTGTTGGCATTTACGGCAATTCGCAAAATACCATTTAATGATCTGTAGTGATCTGCGGTTGGATAAACTAACATAATGTATTCAAACTCCACGATCTCTTGTTAGAACCTTGCGAGCGCACAGAAAGACAAAGAGTGCGTCAGATAGGCTACAGCAGTTGCACGCGGCGAGGCTGGAAGAGCGTACATAATAATTTGAAGTCATGGTCGCCTGGAAATGAGAGTATCGCATATTTATTTATATTATGCGATACTCTCATTTCCAGGCGACCATGACTTCAAATTATTACCTGCGCTCATTCAAACATTAGGTCTACATCCCAACGTTGCTGGAAGCGTACTAGGGTGCCCAGCGCGCCTCGCATTCAATTTAACCGAATTCCACTCAATTCCCTACTCGCTTATGTACGGCGAGAGAGCGAGGAGGGGATAGCGACACAGCTAATTTCACATTTTCCCATTTAGAGTATAGAAGCAAGATGTCCAAATAAAAGCATATGACGCTTAGGGCATTCGGGTGATTATGGTTCGGGGCGTTATTCATTTCTTCTCCAAGCCCCAAAAAAAGTGATAACCACTTGGCGAAATGTCAGGAGAGTAAGAAGGGTGCGGTAATGTTTTCCAGGCAAGTTCAAAAACTTTTCCCGTGTCACTCTTGCGGTATGAGGTCTGGCGTTGTCCTGTAAGAATAGCACTTTCTTTCGATTGATCAAAGAAGGCTGTTTCTGGATGAGTGCAGCTTGTACTCGCCGAAGCTGTTTATAATACAAATAAGCAGTGATGGTTTGACCTGTTTCCAGAAAATGAATCGACAATTCAAGGCTGCTGTCCACCAAACACAATAAAATCATTTTCGGGTGCAAGGAAACCTTAACTTCCACGCCTTTTCTAGCTGGTGAAGGTGCAAACGATTGGTTTAATTGCTCACATTGAACACCTCTGCAATCTCTAAGCACGTTGTACTGGAATTTGCCTCCGCAACCTGTTAAATATCCTCGTTAATGATCTTCCAGAGCGTGCTTCACTGAAACCTCCCGAAGAAAATTTTTTGAACCACTTCTGTGCTGTTCGATCTTACAGCATCATCTCCGAATGCGGTATATATTTTTCGCACCGCCACTGCAGCTTTGGTGCCGCGTTTGTACTCATAGAGTAACCACGAATTAGTTTTATTCGTTGATGTTTTAAATTATTTTCAAATATGAATTAAACAATTGTCACCAAAAGTGTATGTATCCAATGAACGAAGGATTAATACTAAAGTAGAAGACAGGTAACAAATATGTGCTATCGATCAACAACTTCATAACAAATATTCCTGACAATCTGATGTATAGAAAAACCGCACGAACTTATTTGGTCACTTGATACCAGGAAAGTATGACCAAAATTAACACGAGGTAGGCGCCATAAATTCTTCGCCTGACAGTCTCATACAGGTTCGAGCGTGTTCAAACTCCGTTGCGTCATAGTTGAACATGTGCGAGACCTATACTATATATATTACGGCTCGAAGAGTCGTAGTTTTTAGTAGGCAGCCAGACAACGTGACTAGTGCATGAAAATGTCTCAGATAACGAAAATTGAGTACCACGCGGTCATTAAATTTTTAACAAAAGAAGGGCATACGCTTAATCACATTAAACAACGTCTGGACGGCGTTTATGGTGATTTATCTCCTTCATATTCCATTGTAAAAAAGTGGGCAAAATGTTTCCGCTTGCGGCTAGAATCCCTTGAAGACGATGAGCGCCCCGATCGGCCAAGTGAATTGATGACGCCTCAAAACATTTCAATTATTGAAGAAATGGTATTAGCAGAACGTCGTTTGAAAGTGGAGGAATTAGCAGTGATGTCCAACATTTCTGAAACAGATATTCGCTGAATTCTCCATAATCATTTGGGTATGAATAAGATTAGTGCAAGATGGGTACCGCATCTTCTTTCTGCTCTCCAACGTGAACGTCGGGTTAAATGTACGCACTCGTTTTTGGAGTCTATTGTCACAGGAGGTGAAACAATGGTTCTGTATTATGATCCTCTCTCCAAGGGGATGTCGTTTTAAGGACGATAGTGAGTTGCAACCAGCTGTAATACAACATTTTGAGGGAAAAACTTGAAATTATTTTTACATTGTATAGAATTATTAATTGAGCGTTGTAATAAATGTATTGAAGTTAAGGGAGATTGAAAAATAAAAATTGTTATATTTTACCAAGTTTCTTTTTTCTATATCAGGCCGAGAATTTATGGCGCCTACCTCGTACATTAACCAACTCACCTGTTTAAGTAAAGCTTACTTTACCTGCTCATTAACAATAACTACCGTGAATTTTGAATGGAATTATGCTAAACGTAACTGAATGTTATTTCTTACGTGTAAGCATATAAAAATCAAACGGAACGATAATGATGAGCAATAAGTAATTCTTTATCTCTAGGAAAATTACTTTTCGGGTTTGTTTAAAGTATGCCGCGTATCGGAGGTTGAAAATAATAAATTATCTGATGTTTAATTATTCTGTGGTACTTCCAAGTAAGCGCTTTATATTTATTGTTATTGAAAAGTTTACTAAAGAAAGTTGGTAACAATAACTGCACAAACTCGAGTGAGTACAGAGCAATGTCATTCCATTTTAACATTAGATTAGCATTTTATCTTGATATCGCCCAATTATACGAAGTCTGTGCTAGTGCTACTCGTAACTACCATAAACAGTAATTGTTTAAACTCCAGAATGTTGAGGTAAACTAGAATTTATTTCTAATCAACTTATTATTATATTAAGGAGTTCGATGTTTTCTTTCTGCAGACTTAATGACATGCCAATATTAGGCAAATGAAATTAATATTATTATTTGTGTAATGTTTGCATGCATCAATGATAATGGTTATAATTACTTATAAACCCACGTGCTTTTAAATTAAATGCGTGTTAATGCACCTTACAGTTTCCATGAATGCAAATAGCTCTCCTCTTATCTTAAACAAGCATCGTACATTTTACCTGCGTCTTTTTTTTGTTTGGGAAATTCGATTGTGCTTACTATAATGTATCCATATGGTTTTTGGCAAGGTCAATTGTAGGGAATCCCCGCTTATTAGATGCAAATTTCATACGCATTAATAAATCATATTTATCATTTCCACTAAATCAATTATATACATAAATATACATTAATATGCGATTACCTAATTTGCATTTAATACAAGCGATAAGAATTAATTTTATAGCTTATATACGTATGTAGGTATATCAAATAAATGTAATGTGTCCAGGATTAAAGCAACTAATTAAGATGTAATGGAAAATACTCTCACGGCACCTTATATAATGTCTTACTTATATTACATGTGGTATTATTATGAGTAACATTTACTGTTTTCCGCTATCTACTAGAAGTGTAAGTTTTGTCTGTATTTATAAATAATAACAATAATAATAATAAACTGTATTTATCCTCATGAAAAAATGCCTAGTAACAATAACCAAAAATTAATGCTAATATAGCTCATGGTATTAGTGGAATCATTCCTGGCGTCATCAGCGTGGTTCTGAGCACAATTTTCTGCTGCACACAATTGTGTTTGCCTCTCAGTTTATGTTGCTAATCTCCAAAAACAGCACTGAATATGTCTGTCGGCGACACCGGACATCTACACTACGCTTTGTCTTGCTACCCTCTGGGTCGACATGACTGTGTCCGTCCCTTGGTGATAGGTGTCGCCGAGAGACATATTCAGTGCTGTTTTTGGAGATTAACAACATAAACTGAGAGGCAATCGCAATTGTATGCAGCAGAAAATTGTGCACAGAACCGTGCTGATGACGTAGGCAGGAACATGTCCGTGAGTTAGTGCTATTTTCTCTGCTACATTGTTTTTGCCGGGAATGATTCCACCAATATCATGAGCTATATATATATTAGCATTATTTTTTGTATTTATCCAAAAAGAAATAAGACATGTCAACAAGAAATATTGGCAATCCTGAAAACCAAAAAACTTAATCTTCTACAAAGTAAACAAAATGATGATACGAACAGATAGCTAAATTAAGTGAAAAATAATACTATTTGCGGTCAATTAGTATAGGCAGATTATAGGCACAGGTTTAACAATTGGATGTTTCTCTAACTAGTGTGGGAACTAATCATAGTTCATACATATCACTTCCATTGGCAACCGCTTGTTCCGTATCACGGTGTCATAACACTAATTATACTTACATTTCTTAACTTATTTATACCACAGGTGTACGCTGTCGCTACATGAACGAAGTTCTTGTTCATTGCGAATATATGTAGTAAACTATTCACATTCATAACTTATTCAACTGTATTCGTTTAGCAGAATATTATGAAATACTACAAATTAAAATTTGTGCTTTTGTATTTGGATATCAAGATTATCAATATAATATCATTATGTTATCCTCACTAACTTATTGAATTGATACCAACTTTCTTATTTTAAACGGAATACACTGTATCCTAGTAACGGAGGGCGCGGATAGCGATTCGATTCCCTCGTGTATTTTCCTTGCATATTGTGTACATTGCACTATGCAAGGGAAATACGCGAGGAAATCGAATCGTTGTTCGCGCCCTCCCACTTACGTCATCACCCACAGCTACTGCTGTACACATCTTTTTAATTTCTGCGGGAACTGCTTTTTAATAACATTTGTGGTGGCGTGCTACTTATATTTTTAGTGAGTGACATTTAAACGAAATTTTAATATGTGCGACTTTTAATCATATGTAATAAAAGATCACGTACTCGAACAATGCGGCACTGGAATACTGAAACACTTCACTAAAATCCTGACCAGAACACTTCACTAACACCGAACACGCGTTTCTTCAGCAGTAAAACTGAACTGAATAGCTCTGATGATAGATGATAACACCTCCGATTTTTTTCTCAGAACTGGAAACAGATAGAAACATGCGGTTTGTTTTAAAATAAGCGGGCACTCTTTGTCAATGCGTGACAGAGATGGCAGCACTGTACGGCACATATAACCTTTAGCGGCAGCAGCGAGAGTGAGAACTGTTTTTGATACTTCAAATGGCGACGCTTTCATTACAAGATCAGCGTGTAATCATTCGTTTTCTCCATTTGCATGGTGTGACACCGATAGAAATTCATCGTCAGTTGAATGAGACATGTGGTGATGGTGTCGTGGATGTGTCTAACGTGCGTTCGTGGGTGCGACAGTTCAAAGAAGGCAGAACGTCGTGCGACAACAAACCAAGACGATCTCGCCGTCGCGCAAGCCGGTCTGACGACATGATCGAGCGAGTCGAGAAAGTTGTTTTGGGGGATCGCCGAATGAGTGTGGAACAGATCGCTTCCTAAGTTGGCATTTCCGTGGGATCTGTGCACACAATCCTGCATGACGACCTGAAAATGCGAAAAGTGTCCTCCAAGTGGGTGCCACGAATGCTGACAAAAGAAGTGATTTCTCATGCTCCCTACTCACCTGGCTTCTAGCGACTTTTGGCTGTTCCCAACGATGAAAGGCACTCTCCGTGGCCGCACATTCACCAGCCGTGCCGCTATTGCATCGGCGATATTCCAGTGGTTAAAACAGACTCCTAAAGAAGCGTTCGCAGCTGCCATAGAATCATGACATCGACGTTGTGAAAAATTTGTACAGCTGCAGGGAGATTACGTCGAGAAGTGACACAAGTTTCGTAGTTTTCGTGTGATTAGTTAGTGAGAATAAAAATCGGAGGTGCACCTCGTATGACTTGAAATTTGTGTTTGTTTTTATTATTCCTCAATGTGTTACGTAAATTTTTCCTTAATTAAATTTACAGGTGATAATGATAGTTACTAAGTTATTGTTGTTGCGATGTTCTCATTTCTCCAGGATTATCGATGGCTGGAGACACAGTACCTTTACTAGAATAATGACCAAATTTTGATGTGTTATTGTATTTACATCCACCAGACTAAAAAGTTCTACTGTAAATGATTAGATTTCGCAGTAAATTTATATAAACACGTAAGTTGCTAAAAGCAGTTTCAAAACTACAAGGCATTTTACAGAACTAATGACTCAATTCACATAAGCCAGTTTGGCAAACTGCCTATTCAGTCACTATTGAAGTAAAGGTGCGATATCTTTATAGAATAAAAGGTCAAGTGTAGTAGAGAGAAGAGATTAAATAGAAGGGATTCGTCTATATAAGCAGATGGAACGTCGCATTCATCATCGCAAAAGCATTGCTATGGTGGTTGTCATATTTGAACGTACCAGAATGCACGTGGATAAATAGCGTTAATCATACGTTAGGTATAGTGATTACTAAAGCTGGCCACGAGCGGTACCGCGCAGTAGCGTAGAGTCGACCAGGCCTCGCGTTCCACGAGAGTTATTCTGCTAATAGAGATGTTTGCTGCCGCAAATAATTTCGCTCATCTTTTAAATAAAAATTAAATAACACGTGCTCAAACACTTACCATTTTAAGAGTCCTCCGTGAAATCACAAAGTGAATAATGTCTGTTAAATATCTGCAACATTAGATATGTTTCAACTGTTGTTTCGGCAAAACTAGTACGGCATGAGGAGAAAATGCGTTTATATGCAGAGAACGAACGTTCTATATCTAGTGACGTAATATTTGCGTAAGTAAAATAATCTTTCAAATAACTTAACGATTCTGTTGACGCACCTTCACAAATGTGTCTTAATGTGCCAAAATCAGAACTTTTCTCAAAAACACTTTCAAATTTTTCTAGAACAGAAACATTTTTTGCGTCTTCAATCGCGCATAGCTGTGCGTAAACATGTTGCACTATTTGTAGAGATTCTTCTAACGGCACCGCAGGATTTTGTAATTTTTCTATTGCATCTGCTAGCCCGAAGTAATTGTCGTGAATGATTTTTAAATCCATTTTAACCTGACTATCTTGAAATTTCGATTGGCTTTTCTGGATAGCGACAGCTTCCTTTGCATCGAATTGTAAAACCACGTTCCTAATATTGTCAAAATATTTATGATAATAAAACGCGGCCTGTAACCATGTTCCCCAACGAGTTAGAATAGGTTCTGGTGGCTCTGGTATACGGGGGCACAGTCTGTGAAATTCGCGAATACGTTTCGGTGATTTGACAAATGCTGCTTTGGTATGCGCTATTAAAGCGTCTACCTCAGGATAACATTTTCTGATACTATCCGCCACAAGATTGAGAGCATGAATTTTACACGTAATGTGTAACAAATTAGCAGAATGCTTTTTAAGAGACCGGCCTACAGAAAGCATGTTTGCAGCACCATCACTCACTAACATCAAGAGTTGGTTTGTTGAAAGTTCAAACTTGTCCAATGTATTTAACACTAACTTTGAAATTACTTCGGCAGTACACTGTTGTATTCGTTTGGAGACTAATAGAATTGAAGGTGCCGATTGATGAGGTTCCAATTTGCGTGCCATTACATTAAGAACAGAATGTTTCTTCCGATCTGTTGTTTCGTCGACACATAACCACAATTTTCGATCTTTCAACTCCAATTTAATTTTTTGTTCAATATGTTCGCGCGCAGATGGCGCAACTCTGCGTAACGATGTTCGACTTGGTAATTTGCACTCCGAATAGTTATTCCAAAAGCAGATAAATGGTTCCTTGTCTAGTAAATTAAACGGTATATTACATGCAATAAACGTAACGCATAAATTAAATATAAATTCTTCATTGTCTCGTGCGCAATTTCTTTTGAGACATGCTTTTCACTATTTACGTGTCGTAGACAATGTTGTCTGGACCAACACATTAACGGGATTTTACAGATTATACATTTAATTTTAGCATCTTCATATATTAAGTCTGGAATTTCTGCAATAAATTTTCGAAGTTCGTCCGACCGCGGTCGTTTTGCTGACGAAATCATAATTTTTCTAGGACAGATAAACAATTGCGCAAATGACCGGCAGCGAAAATGTCCGTACTGCTCCGCAGACGAAGTAATACTAGCGTTCCTCTCGGCCCGAACTGATTCTACGCCGATGCGCGGTACCGCTCGTGGCCAGCGTTAGTGATTACATTAACGTTATTTCAATCATTACAATACATACGTACATGAACAGAAGAATTGACAGGCAATTTGTGTTTTACATAAACAGTAAAATTATGATTGCTGAACGAAATACTATTTAAATAAGTGATTTGTTACATTTCTGACGTTTTCCTCACGCTTAAGTAATTGTTTGTACATTGTACCTATTTTCGAATCGGATAAATAACTAAAATATATATATGATTTATTCGCATGTAAACATAACGCGATACATAAAATGTTAGTTTGATATTCGACGCTTCCTTGGAATGAATGTAATGCGTTTGGCACTCTTTCAGCACTATCCAAATATTAAATGCTTGAAGTATTACGAGTTACAGCCAAAAATAACTGCGATTCATTTATATGTAGTACTATCGCTGTTTTAAAATATAGAATAGGTTCGACCGGCTGTCTCACGTCCAATCGCACAAAAAGATGTACCTAGTACAAGAAAATTGAAAAATTAAATAAAATATTTTCAGTCCGTAGATCCTGGAGAATAACCTAGATACTTTTCCAACAGTTTAAAAGAGTAAACTATAAAATACGAGGGTGTATCAAATATAAACGGGACGCGTTTTTTTTTTAAATTCCAACAGTATTTAACTAAGCTTACAAATATATATTATTTTTCTACATACTCTTCCCCCCTAGAAATACATTTTCCCCATCGTTTTGGAAGATTTTTTATTCCATCGTCGTAAAAACTCTTCGGACGTTCGTATAGCCATTGGAGCACAAACGCTTCCACCGCTTCGTTGTCGTCGAAACGCTGGCTTCCAAGTGTTTCTTTGAGGGGTCCAAAAAGATGGAAGTCACAAGGTAACAAGTCTCGACTATGGGGTGGATGTTCCAGCGTTTCTCATCCTAATGCATCCACTTTTTACATCGTGGCGCTAGCCACATGAGGCCTGGCGTTGTCGCGCAGAAGAATGACAATTTTGGCCGATTTCTTCTTCCTTTTCCTTCGAAATGACAATTTCGAAGGAAAAGGAAGAAGTTCACAATAATATTGCGCATTAATTGTGCATTGATCGTGGAGAAAATCAACGTGAAAAGCACCTTGCCGATCAAAAAAAAACTGTTGCCATTACCTTTCCGGCTGACAACCGCGTCTTTGCCTTCACCGGTGCCCTCTCACCGCCATTTCTCCACTCCATACTTGCCTGTTTCGACTCGGGCGTGTAGTGGTGCACCCAAGTTTCGTCATAGGTGACGATGCAATTCACAAGGCCTCGCCCTCTTGCTGGTATCGATTGAAGAGTCGCTGCAAAAGCTCCAATCGATGTCGCTTGTGATCCTCCGATAACAGACGTGGAACCCATCTAGCGGCCACTGCGAAATCCCAAGTCATCTGTTACGATCCGTTGGATACTTCCGTAACTGATGTTTACTTCTGCAACGATTTCTAAGAGAGTTATGCGCCGATTTTCCTCTATGAAATTTCGGACCGTCTCGATGTTGGCCTCGGTCACACCTGTGCTTGGGCGGCGATCATAGCTCTCGTTCTTGACCTTTTCACGCCCTCCAGAAAATTTGTTGTGCCATGCAAACACACGGGTTCTTGACAGGATGTTGTCCCCGAACTGTGTTTGTAATCGCCGCAAAATTTCGGTTGGGTTCACCCCCTCCTTGGCCAAAAACTTGATGATAATCCGCTGCTCCACGGAGACATGCACTTCTTTCTCGTTCATGGTTTCGTTTGATACTAAAGGGACCTGAGAGAGTTGCGGTCGGTTCTGCCCTCTCCCTATCGGTACAGGCTACCTGCGTATCAACCCCTTCCAGGTCTAGAAGCCCTCCGGAATTTTTAAGAAAGTCAGTGCCGTTTATATTTGATACACCCTCGTAATATTGTTTACTAAAATAAATTGATGAATTAAAAAAAACTAACTTCAACATTTGACGTTTACGCGCCTTCTTTATGTTAGCGCGTCACGTAACAAAACCCCGCGTTCTTTTGAATGACCAAGTTTGAATTAACAAAATTAATCGAAAACCAGCATTTAGGACCTGAAGAAAATAGAATGAAGACGGGATTATCGTTGGCTGGAGATAGATTTACCTAATGGAACGCCAAGGACAAAATGAAAGAGCCAGAGGCTATATAAGCCGCCGGAGAAACCGAAAAGGAAATCAACGGCTTAACCCTGATACCTGGATGTTGCCGGCTTACCGAACTCCATGTTATATTTTTAACAGAATACTATATTATACATATTGAATGAAGATTCACTCTTTCCAAGCAAGCAGCATACTAATGGACTTTTATTAAATACCCTAGCTGTTGGCGTAAATATTTTTTAATTGATGTTATAATAGTTGTCGTGGTTAGTATATGTACATATTTGGATCTGCATACAAGTACCAAAAATCATTCTCAAATATTCAGTGTATAATTCCATTGATGTGTGTTCCCGTGTTTCATAGTTCATAATTTAAATACTATCTTCTGTTATCTTGAACTTAGTTATTATAGTATACACTGTAATTTCTAACACTAAAGAATTAGGGATTCCGCAAAAAATCACATACATAGTTTTAAAGATATTTATTGTAATTACTAGGCCGGGCACAGAGAGCTTCGCGCCAGGTTAGAAGTGAGGTTGCCGCACCCACGACGCGACATGTATGCAGATGAATCGGCACGCACTGCCTCAGTGAATGAAATTATTGATTTATTGCAACAGTTTCTCAACTTTTCGCAAGGTTAGTCGTAATTATAGAGAATATACCGCGTTAGTAAGTTCCGTAGTAAAGTGAACCGCTAAAATATATAGACAGTATTGCAACGTTTGCCCGCTATGAAAGTATAAGGTGGAGAGTCGGGCGAAGCCATCTATCTCTATCATTCTCATCTCTATCAATTGATCAGTGGCGTAACTACCAAATTTGGGCCCCCACGCAAGATCTTTCAAAGATTTACTTATCATAACAGGAGTAAACACATAGAAGATCGGAAGGCCCTTTGGACCCCCTTGCGTCTAGGGCCCCTATGCATTGCGTGGGTGTAGCTACGCCACTGCAATTGATCAATTATCTCTATCAGTACGAATCCAATCGCCGTCAGGAGATGATCGCGCTATACTCTAGCCATGCGTACCCGTAGTTTATTTCTCTAATTGATCATCCTTGCCTTTCATCTTTTCTCCTTGGTTATTTTTGATTTGCTTTGTTTGTGTCTCGAAATTATATTGTGGAATAGTTTTCTTTTTAATTACGTTCTTATAAACTAGGAAGTCATGAAATAGTACCACATAAGAGATATCACCGGAAATGACTGCTTATTTGAACATCTATTATAATAACAGGTTTATCTGAATTTTTACATATACAAATACGATTCATTTTGACATAAAATTCCATTAATTAGATTTAGAAAACATGTTTTCGTTTTGGAATTTACCTTTAAAAGTTGATGTATTTGTAACGCACTTGCTATCATTTAAACATTTAGTACATTGGATACTTGAAAATGCAAAAATGTAATCTAGTTATGTTATAATGAGAGGTTCCATTTAGTTTTTGAATTCGTCATTTTTCCTTTTAAATTAAGAACGCTTTCTTTGTTTCATATACGACAATATTACATTTAAGTATTTATTTGGAAATAATTAACGATTAAAATCCATCAATAGGATAAAAATCAGAGGTACCTATTACGTGTTTCCATAAATGTGTGTCGAGCAGATACTTCGAGCACGTACGCTAGGCGCAGCTAGGCGATTAACTGACTTGCGACTGTGAGGGATTGTCTAGGGACAGAGGAGTGAAGAGCGCAAGCGGCAACATTATTCGCTATATGTACGGGACCAGCGCTTATAAATGAATCCTTACGTACCCTAGTATGTATGTAAGTATGTCTAACGTACGCAAGGAAAATCAATGATCGTTGGCCAATAAAATCACTAAATTTATCAGTGAATTTCCGGATTTGAACGATAATGGAACTAAAGTATTGTGTAGAGTTTGCAAAATACCTTTAATGTGATGGAAAAAGGCGACTGTAAAAGAAATATAAATAGTGTACAGCACAAAAATGAGAAAAATGGCGTGCCACCTCAAACCCTATTTAAGTCTATCGCTTCGCTTACTCGATAAAGAACCGTTTCGACAGTTTTGGCGTACATACAATCCCGAGTGGAACTTACCATCACGGACAGAGTTAGGGAAAGAGCTACCAAGTATACGTAAAAGTATCGAAAGTAGGATCAAAGCGGTATTAAAAGATAAACGGCCGTGGCTATGTTTTGATGATATGACAGATTGTAAAAAAAATTCTGTTTTGAATATTATAATACGAGTACTAGATCTTGCTAAACCAAAATTTACAATCTTGTTAGCTAGCGAAAGACTAAAAAAGTGTATTGGCGAGGCAATTACAGGCGTAGTGCTCGATATGTTACAACAATTTCAAGTGTCAACTAGTCAGCTATTTATGTTTATGAGCGATGGAGCGACAATGTGTACTATAGGCCGTTCTCTTAAAGAAAAGTGTGGGGGATTTTTACATGTTACGTGTAAAGTTCATGGTTTACATCTTGTGGCACAAGAGAATGTTACCCGGAGGTAGATGCATTAATAGGAAATACAAAAAAGTGTTTCTCAAATCCTCTAAATGGATTCGAGCATTTCACAGGCTTTGTCCCGGTGTTTGCGAACCACCACAGCCGATTCTTACGCGTTGGGGAATATAGTTGCAAGCGGCTCTTTATTATTTTGAACATTTATAAGAAGTAAAACCTGTGATTTTACAATTCGACCCTGATGAAGCTACAGCTATTAAGGAGAGCCAGAAAGGATTTCTATATACTTCTGTTGAAATAGATTTAAAAAGTATTAGCAACAATTATAAACGATTACTAGAAACAATAGAAAAATTGCAAAATGCTGGATTGCCGTTAGTAGAATCGTGGACGAAGTTAATACAGTGCTATACGGTATAATCGATGTAAAAAACGGTCGTATTGTGGCAAAGTTCGACAGTGTTTAAAGAAAATTCCGATTATACGAGATTAAGCCAAATGTGTGGTGGTGCACCTGCAGATTCATTAACTAACTCTAAGGATTATTTTAATTATACCTGTGTTACTTCCGTAGATGTTGAACGGTCTTTCTCGAAATATAATATTTTTTCATCACAGCGAACAACCTTCACCGAGACAAATGTGGAAACACACATATTTTGATAATAAGAATGGAATAATTAATAATGAAAATGACAACTGATCTTTTCTCGTTTAACATATAAATTTTAACTTGCGGTCAAAAATTTGCAACAAAGGTAACCTCTATTTGGAGAATTTTATTGTATATGAATTGGCCTGTACACGTATCTTATAATCTTATATATTCGTACATAAAAATCACTATCTCCTAATAAAAAAGTAATATTACAATTAATTGTACACTGCTATTTTTAAGAATTTATTCGATAATATTCACAAAATATAAACAAAATTTTATACAAATAATTGTAATAGCGGACAAATAAAAAGTTAACGAAAGGAAACACAACAAACAAACAAATTTAATGTTTTGTAATTCCACCGTTATTGGGAGTTATTGTTGTCAGTCATCGAGGTATAGATGAGATTAGCTCTTAAGTATTTTCGGATGTTTTTACTTTTTCCTATGTGATCTGTGCTGCTTGACATAATTCTTCATTTTGTGCTACAAAATTATTTTTATAAATGCATTTTACTACGACTGACTACGCATATTCCATTGGGTTGACATCTGGGCGCTCAGAAGCCCTCGGTAAAACCTCAATGTTATTGTAGTCAAACCATACTCTTACCAATCTGCATGTGTAACCTCTATAGTTGTTTTGTTGAAATACATAATTATTTAGTATCTGGCAGTTACAAGAGGCAATTTAACATTTTGTAGGATATTTACATAATTGGGTACGTTTAGTCTTCCTTATATTCCTTTGGCGAAGACCACGTTCATGCTAGCCAATCCAGCCGCAGATGTTAAATGAAAAACAAACACTCTGTCTTATGGGCTGTACATATCGTTCTTTATATATACAGCTTTAAGGTTTACTCTTATTTTACCATCACTAGAAGACTGGAATATTTTCTCACCTAAAAATATAAGATGTCCTCAAAATTCTTCATTATGTGCAATAAAATGATTGTGAATTCAAATCTTCCTCTTTTATGTTCAATATTTGCTGTATTGCAGTAAATTCCTAAGTCCATGATCTTTTAGATGAGAAAATATTCCAGTCTTCTTGTGATAGTAAAATAAGAGCAAAGCAAAATTGAATTCTGTTCGTATCCGGTAAATTCACCGAAAACAATTCATCTAAAACAGTTCACCTAAAAACAATTCACCTACGAAACAATTCAGTTGTTCAAACAAGCTGTAAATTTCTATTGGTCATTATGCAAAGCCGGTAACTAAGGGAAGATTAAAGAAATAGAAAGCCGATAAGAGAAAAATCAATTAAGGGCTATTAAGAACCGTAGGTGCAGTTCGGATGCTTATTGGTCCTTAATGATTAAGTGTTCCCTATATAAAAAGTATTTTCTTAGGCCTTGACAGTTTACACCGAACTTTCATGTGAAACACTTGAAGCACAGTATGCCGTTGCAATTTGTTGGAAGTGAGAAGGGGAAGGCAAAGTTGCTGCTGAATGGGTACTTCAAAAGCAGAGCCTCTGCCGAGAAGATGTACTGGTGCTGTACAGAATATCAGAAACTGAAGTGCAAATCTCGGATTCTAACCGCAGGTGATGAAATACTCAAACAACCACAACCATGCTGGAGATGCTGCGCAAATTGAAATTGCCCTTTTTTTAAAAAATGTGCGAGATGCCGCTCTGCAATCGCGGGATTCCCCTCATTATATAATATCACAGCAATGCAGTGGTATTAGCGATGCAGCTAAAGCAAATCTTCCTAGTGTGCCCATCATGAAGCAAACAATCAGAAATATTCGTCAAAGACAACATGCGGCACCAATTTTGCCTACAAAAAGAGAAGATATACTTTTTCCGGAGAACTATAAGGTGACATCAACAGGGGAAGATTTCTTATTGTTTGATTCAGGTGCAGAAGTGAATCACATTCTAGTGTTTTCGACCAAGAAAAATCTTTGTTGGGGCAATCTAATCATTGGTATGCTGACGGAGCATTCGAGACTGTTCCATCTATATTCTGTCAGTTATATACCATTCATGGAGTGATATTTAATACCGTTGTGCCGCTAGTATACGCGTTGCTACCAAGTAAATTAGAGGACACGTACATTAGAATGTTGAAAGCTTTAAAAGAGCTGCTTCCCGCATATGTAATGCCACAAACGATCATGACTGATTTTGAAATGGGGTTTATAAATGCGATGAAAACCGAATTTCGTAACATGCGACATCAAGGGTGCTTCTTCCATTTTTGCCAAGCTATGTATCGCCATATTCAGCAACACGGATTAAAGCAGCGATATGACAGTGATGCCGATTTTTCACTGCGGCTTAGAATGTTAGCGGCTCTAGCGTTTGTTCCTGAGGCTCATATACAAGAAGCATTTGAAACGTTGTGTGACAGCCAAGAATTACCACAAGAAGCTCAGGAAATTGTCGATTACTTTAAGGACACATGGATTGGGCGTCCACAACGCCGAAATGGAAGAAGAGAAGCACGATATTCCTTAAGTGTATGGAACTGTTACACCAGAGTTGATGGTAACTTGCCGAAAACCAATAATTTCGTAGAAGGATGGCATCGCGCCTTTGAACAACAACTACATATGTGCTGACCATCCAAGCATTTGGAAATTTGTGGATGCATTAAAGAGAGACCAGACAATGACATGATCTTAACATATCGCAATACTTAAGTGGTCAAGACCCGCCTGCCAAAAAGAGAAAATATAAAGACTCCGCACAGAGAATAAAAACAGTAGTACATTCATACGATCCACAAAACACAGTATCATACTTAAGAGGGATTGCTCACAATTTAAGGTACTAAAAAATTAACAAGATGTAATATTAAAATAAAAAAAATATATATACAAAATCAAAAAAAATAGACAAATTCAAAAAAAAAAAAAATAGAAATCTGCGGTGAATTGTTACGTAGGTGAACTGTCTTTAGGTGAATCGTGTTAGGTGAATTTTCCTAAAATCAATTCTGTTACTGCGAACAAGTCTAAATTCTCTAGCTACAGTTCCTCAACTATATCCATTCTTGCCTTGTCTACACTGTTTAGCATTTTGGCAATAAAATATCACTTGACAACAACTGACAATTACAAATAAATTAATAAATTTCACAAATTTTGACGAATATTACAATAGGAAAAGAAACCTTGCAAATTTTTAATGTATATAAAGCAATTTCTTTAAAATGCATAACTAGGAAATAAACATTTATTCGAAATGGTTTCCATACTCAAAATTTGGAAAACTGAGATACATTTTTTCCAAAATACGCATTTTTTCTTTTGTATTCATGTGTTTTCGTTTTTTGGATATGGTATCGTACACACTCTTATTTATAGCTTTATTGTAGAAGTGATGTGACAATGCATCATATAGTGTGCAGATTATGTTTATATTGAAACAGTTCTCTAAAACCCTTACCACAACACTTAATTCGTACTGGACGCACGTTTCGATAGCCAAGCTATCATCATCAGCAGCAAGACTGAACTAACAAGCTAAGTGAAAAACTGCATTTTCATTTTGCTTATTTTCCTTATAAGGTTAGTTTTTCACTTAGCTTGTTAGTTCAGTCTTGCTGCTGATGATGATAGCTTGGCTATCGAAACGTGCGTCCAGTACGAATTAAGTGTTGTGGTAAGGGTTTTAGTGAACTGTTTCAGTGTTCCAGTGCCACAGTTTTAGAGTATCCGTTTATTATGTTTATATTCATTAGCAATACGAAGGATGGATAAATTAAATGTTCTTAGCATTAATTTAGCCTCAAATTGGTTACTATAAAGATAAAACGTGATAAAATTAACCAAAATTGTGATAATAACCGAAAGTATTCGTGGATCTTGTACGATTAAAGCGATATAACAAGCAGCCGATAACACTAGCCGCAATCATTTTAGGCAGGATCAACTGTAGTTATCATGTTTTGATGCAACCGGATGTTGGTTTTGTTTCTCTTTTCAATTGTCTTTTGTAACTAGGTTTTTAACTTAATAATGAAAAAGACGGAACAATTTCCATGCGAGTGTAAAGCAAAGCAAATGAGAAAACTTAACACGCAAGATAATTTGTCACTATCCTAGTGTCAGGAGTAACTTCCACTTTTTAATCGCTTGTATGTTACCAACTATAAGAATATATTACACTGGGGAACAGCAATTTCGTTGTCTTCAATCTATGACTTGTTTTCAACTAACTTTTGGCCTCTCGATTCAAAAATAACTGCAGTTTTTGTCAATCACGTCAACTTTTTAAGCTACAGGATACCCTCAAAAGTCATACAAATTGTGCATATAAAGGAAAATAAAGTAAAAACTTACCAAATATACTGTTTATAAAGAATAATTTTATTCATACAAAGGCTATAATAGTTACTGCAAGTTAAATCGTGTTCGTACAAATAGTTGTTTTTTTATCGAACGGTAATTACATATTAAGGCAAAAATTTTCGCTTATAGCTTTTTCTGGAATGTTTAATCTGTGGACATTCTCGCTTGATGCTCCAACAATAGTCAGCCATCATATGTACATCTCATCTACCTTGATACCGTGCCTCCATGACCTTCAAATACTGCTGAAATCGCTCACCCTGCTCATCACTGACTGCACCAAGATTTTCCGGGAAGTTAGCAAGATGGCTATGTAAAAAATGTAATTTGGTGCTCATGTTGCAACCTAGCAGTTTGAAGCTCTCCAAAAGTTGCTTGACAAGTTTGTCGTAATTCTGTGCTCATGTATTTCCAAGATAGTCTTTAACAATATTTTTGAATGCCAACCAAGCATTCTTTTCATGCTCGATTTCGCGGAGAGTGGTCACATTCTCATAAGGTGTAGAGATAAAACTTGACGTGGTAGAAGAAAACTAACTACAATTTTGAAACCAGCATGTCTAATTAACTATAAAACAGCTCAAAAACCAAACTCAACAGAAATTGTGTTACAAATTGTTCCCTAGTGTTATCGTAGGAAATAACTGCAATCCGTGTTTTTCCATAAATTCAGTTTCGCTCTATGCAAGCAGATAATTGATTTTACAGATTGGTGAAACCCAAAAATTGCATACAAATGAGAACCAATGGATTGGAATTATTTATTCATCATGCGCATCAATAATGAGTTTATTGTAACCTGGTGCAATGATTTGCATAATTATTGCGTCAGATTTACATTAAACATTCTATTCACGTTTGAAGTATTCATTTAAAAGTGAGAATAAAAAAAAGGCTTTCGCTTGCGGTAACATACGTGTATGTACTTCAGTTAATCTATTGCCGCGACTTTTGTTATGTCAATCATCAATGAATCAGATTTTCATTAGGAAATCTTTCATCCGGTCTCAATTAACAAATAAAATAAATCATGTTGTGTATTACCAAGCATTGTAAAAATGTAAACACAGATTCAAAATACCGTAAATTACTTAAAAAAAAGTATATACATACACTCTTCAGCTTACAGTTACTTTTCTAAAATTATCTCTAAATTCCATGTATATTCATGACTTCAGATATTATTTGCGAGGTATGTATGTATTTATGCTGCCAACTTCTGGGTGCATTTAGTTACGATACACCCATTCTTCGTTTGTAACACCTAATCATTGAGAGAATTGGCATTCTCGTCGGCTCGATAGGACTGGATCCGTTGTAGTAAGTACGTGCGTACTAGAGGGCGGACACACGCCACAATGCGCCAGGTTCGGACTCATCCAATGAGTAATGTAAAAAGAGATAAAAATTATACCTATAAAGCTATGATATTATTAAATAACTTTAACGGTTCTTTATTAAATAAAAATAACTTTATTAAACATAATTTAACTCAGACATGTCTAGTAAGTATTTATAAATACAATGTTCGTGAATATTTAGTAATAACAAGTATTAGTTCTGTATTTTTTCCACTCAAGCAACAACGATTTGGCCTATACGTATGCTTATACAACGAAAATGTTCTTTCAACATCTACAGATGTTAACGGTGCAAAATGAAGAAACTCTGTATTAATGGTTATGTTACTTGGATCAGCGTTAATATTACACATTGTACGGAATCCCGGGTTTTTGTTCAAGACTTCTTCCAATTTACGTTATATTGTTATACTTACAGTATCTTGAAAATTGCTAAAGCCTTGTCTAATATTAGTTACTATATGTGGACAATACTTTCAAATTTATGACGAATTGAAGATAAATCATTTCTAATATTGGCCAAATTGAATGCTCTTTTACTTTTTTTAATTTCTTGTGATTCATGTGAATTCAATTCCATTACCAGACTTCTAACGGCTTCAAAGTTTTCTTCATAGTAAACAACAACCCTGAGCCATGTACCCCACCGTGTACGTACGGGCTGCGGAGGTAATGGCACAGCAGGAAGACGTTCTCGAAATTGTCTTCGACGTGAACTTGACTTATTAAAAATTTCTTTGGTAGTCCAAATCAAACTATCAACATCAGAATATTGTTTTTGAACTTCTTCGGCAACACGATGTATAGCATGGGCTAAACAAGTGACGTATATCATGCTTTTGTAGGTACGTTTTAGTAATTCTGCTGCTTTTTGCATGTAGGCTGCTGCAACAGTAACAAGTATTAATACTTTACTTGATTAAACGCCCATGTTTTTTAATGCACTTGTTACAACGTTCACTACACTACGTGCTGTTGTTCATTCTACACGCTTACTTGCTATTGAAAATGGACGCCCACAAAAAGTTATATTTAAAATACGTGTAAGCACATTTACTACTTTATTTCCACGAAAATCTGTTGTTTCATCAACTGTTATCCATAGGTTCTGATTATGTAAATCGTGCTTAATATTTTGCATAACATTGTTATATACTTGTGAAAGGTACTCTCATGTGGTAAGTTCCTCTGGGGCATGCACTTCTTAAAAAAATCCCTAAACTCTTTTCTGCTTAGTAATTTCCACGCTAAACTGCATGCGCAAAACATGAAGCATAAATCATATATAAATTCTGCATAGACGTAGGAGATCCTAAAGCTCTACTTCTTTGATGTGTTTGGGAATTAATATGTTTTCGACATTCATTCACACTCCTGAACATAAAACGACGGCACCAAACAGTACAATATACCGCAGAACCGTCACATTTTAGTTCATCAAAGTTCTAAGTAATTTTTCGAAGATGTTGTGCGAATGGCGCGGCCATTATTAAGAAACCGTATTGCGTGTTGTGTGTATTACAGCGTTATCACTATCACATAAATACTTGTGTTCAACTAATCGTAATTCGTACATATCAAATACCATCAGATCTTCGCATCGCATTATACGACTAATCGGGTATTCGGGTGAGGTATCAATAGTTACCGCATTTCGGGAATCGGGAAGCGTTTAGGGTGGGAATGCGTGTTCCAGACCTAGCATTACGCTGTGAGTCCGCCGTTTACTTCAGTTAATCTATTGCCGCGACTTTTTTATGTCAATCATCAATGAATCAGATTTTCATTAGGAAATCTTTCATCCGGTCGCAATTAACAAATAAAATAACTTATGTTGTGTATTACCAACCATTGTAAAAATGTAAACACAGATTCAAAATACCGTAAATTAATTCAAAAAAAGTATGTACATACATATGTACACTCTTTAGCTTACAGTTACTTTTCTAAAATTTATCTCTAAATTCCATGTATTTTTATTCGTGACTTCAGATACTATTTGCGGGGTATGTATGTATTTACGCTGCCAACTTCTGGGTGCATTTAATTACGATACACCCATTCTTCGTTTGTAACACCTAATCATTGAGAGTTGGCATTCTCGTCGGCTCGATAGGACTGGATCCGTTGTAGTAAGTACGTGCCTAGCTACAAACAACTGGATGAGTGAAGCGAATATTATAATATACGAGGGCGATTCGTAAAGTAAGTTTTGTTTGGTTATAAAAAAAAAACACCAATACGTGAAGAGGTTTTTATTATATACAACTTAAAGCTACTACTTCCAGCTATTTTTCTACATAGTTACCACTAAGATTGAGACATTTGTCATAGCGATGAAGCAGTTTTTTAATGCCCTCTTTATAAAACACCGCCGCCTGTGAATTAAGCCATGCTGTAACACTGCCCTGCAGCTCTTCATCGCTCTCAAACCGTTGTGATCCAAGCCATTTCTTCATGTTGTGAATCGCCGATTATCACGAATTCGACATTACCCAAAAGTTCGTCCGTCACAACAGTTGGTCTTTCATTCCGTTCTTCATCATGGACATTAGCTTGTCCTTCTGGAAACATGCGGCACCATATTCTAACCACACTGTCACTCATGACATTTTCACCAAAAACGGAACAAAGTTCACGATGAATCTAAGCCTTCATGTTCTTTGCACATAGAAATCGGATAACAGCGCGCAGTTCACAGTCGGCGGGACATTCAATTGCAGCAGCCATTTTAAACGACCAAAACAGCACGAAAGAATATCCAAACGATTTTCTCACTAGCACTGCCATACTCACATTGAACAAGATTACACCGCAGCGCTGCGATCGCGCGGATATCCCTACTCCTCTACACACTAGGCGGAAATGGAACTTACTTTACTAATCGCCCTCGTATATAGTATGTAATATTCAGATCTTGCGTTGCCTTGTTCTAGGCGTAATAAATATAGGGTATTTCAGGAAACTCGTTAGTTAGAAGTTTTAGTGATGTTATTATGAATGAAACTCCGAAATTTTGGAGTAGGCAGTTATAGCATCGGACCTATTAATTTAAAATATTTTCGCCTACGAACTATTTGTATCATCGATTGTGGTCATTACATGTAACTAATTTGTATCAGGGCACCTTACCCCTAAAGTCAACTGTTTTCCAGATATTTTACGATTATGTTAAAATTTTAGCATTTGCATCCCTCCTGAAATTAAATATTTGAGAATGTGATAAAGATTAAGGTATTTACTTTTGTGGAAGGAAATGGAGGGTCATGCGTACCACACCTTATCGTTATCGTTACTAAACTTTATACAGGATGTTCGCAAATATAGATATTTTCAAACTGAAAAAACTCCTTTTTTCAGATGGACCGTGGTATCTTTAACTACACTATTGCATTGAAAAGGAAATTCCACATCGATTCTATTAGGGTTTGATATACTTATTTTTAATGGTTTTCAAGATATATACGATTCTTTAACTGCATCAATGGGTTAATGTTTTACAATAGTGTGCCATGAAATTAAGTGACATTATAATATTTCAATATCTAGCATCAATAACTGCCAAGTTATTAAACAGCGCGACTTTTCAAATAAAGATTACAGAATGAGCTGATAATCGAAAAAATGAATATGAAAATACCGATAATCTGAATTTGTTTTACATCCATAGCGAATGTGACAGGATTGCAGAAAGCTCTTGACCTACCCCTTCAAGAACTTAGGGATTCCTAGTACTAATTAGACAATGCACCTGTACACTCTTCTTTCAATGTCAATCGGCAATTGACGAACATGTTTGATGATCAATGAATAAGTTCTAATGGACCATGGGGCTGACCTCCTAGGTCTCCTGATTTAAAACCTCTAGATTTCTTTTCATAAGGCTACGTAATGCTCGTCCAATAGCGTCACGTGTGGAACTAGTTTAATAAAAAGAAGCTAAATTAGCAGGTTACATCGTAATACCCTCAGAAACACGACAACTGATGTATTTGAAAGATGAGTGTTGCAATGCTTAGCAGAAAATGGTCAACATTTTGGCCATTTATAGTTTTTATTATACATATCATTTCATTGTATGTTTATATTTAATGTCTTTTATTGTCGTTGTTTTTATTGTTTTTGCTTATTATTACTACATATGTTTGTTATGAAAACTTATTTTTAATTATATATTATGATATTAGAATGTAAGGCGCGTCAATTTTTAAATTATATATATTAACCCATTATATGCCATTTAAAGAAAGAATCGGTAATATCTTGAAAACTATTAAAAATATGTATATCAAACCCTAATATGAATCGATGTCGAATTTCCTTTTCAATTTAATTAATAGTGTAGTTAAAGATACCACGGTCCATTTGAAAAAAGGAGTTTTTTCAGCTTGGAAATATCTATACTTGGAAATAGTTTATGAACGTCCTGCATAAAATTTAGTAACGATAACGATAAAGTGTGGCACGCATGACCTTCCATTTCGTTCCACAAAAGTAAATACTTTAATCTTCATCACATTCTTAAATATTTAATTTCAACAAGAGGGATGCAAATGCTAAAATTTTAACATGATCTTGAATGTCTGGAAAACAGTTGACTCTAGGAGTAAGGTGCTCTGATACATGCAATGAGTACAATAGATTAAGCTGATAAAAAGTAGACAATTGTATTTGAAATAATAAAGTTGGTAACCACTTCTCGTTCAACCGGAAGTCTTTTGTAGGCGAAAATATTTTAAATGAGTAGCCCCATTCACAATAACATCCGTAATGCTTATTACTAACGAGTTTCGTGAATTATCCTGTATATAATTAAGTATGTTGAACGTGCGGAAAGGTAAGAAACGACCATGTACTAGGAAAGTGAACGAGTTTATCGGTGACTTTCCGGATTTATCTTACAATTTTGCTAAAATATTTTGTAAAATTTGTGATATACCTCTGATGAGCCGGGATAAATATGATTAAAAAACATGTAAATTGTATCAAATAGTATCAAAACTTTACTGTCATATACATACGTGCTATATATGAATATGTATACCCATCATGCATCTCCGATCGGCGGTCGATGTTAATATTAGGTTCGCCCAGCTCCCTGTAAAACGGAGAACACATATACGCGATCACGATCACGATCGCGATAGCGATAGCGTTGACGATTGCGACCGTAGGAAGCAGGGAACACACATACGCGGTCGCGATATGCCATTTGCTGTAATAGGTTCTTCACGCGATCTGTAATAAATGCAACATGTTGCGTCTGCACGCGAGTGAACGCTGCACAAATCGATAGTATCGCCAACAGATCGCAACAGGTATGTGCTATCCTAATCTCTTTCGTGTGATGCATCTGATCGCCAACGCTATCCCTATCGCGATCGTGGTGGTGATCGCGTATATGTGTTCTCCGCTTAATCTTTCGAATCTTTCTAACTTGGAAATATGTGTCCAGTACCAGTATAGTTCGTATTATAAATAAAAAAGGCATAGATAAAGTATTGAAATGTTTTTTTAATGAAATATCAAATTAAATCAAGTCCTGTTTATTATTTTAAATGCACCACTTATAAAAAAAAAATTGATTTACTTACAGTAAAATTGATGTGTGAGTGTATCGTTTTAAGTTCTTCTTTTAAATTCTGTTTTCCTTCTTTTAAGTTACTGCTCCAAATCCTTTTGTAATAAACCCCCTCCAGTCGTTTTTCTTAGCTTTAGTTTTTTTAAGGTGTTTTTGTTTACTTTTAACAGTTTTTAAATTGAATTTCTAGCTGAGTTTGTAAAAAAAAATGTCTGTTATCAGAAAAATTATTTTCTATCTGTCCACTTGTTTACTCGTTGATATATTGCCAATCCAACAACTTGATACCTTTGTGGTTGGCTTGACGATGATCAATAGAGTTGCTTACTAGCGCCAGAGGGTAGTGGCGGAGGTTCGATGCAACCCTCAGTATAACTGCGAGTCTTAACCAGTCCTGTTGTGTATACATGTACGCTGCCGTAAATACTATTTCGTAGTTCTACGTTTATTTTAAAAATGTTGCCTACTTCGCGAAAACGACCAATGTTGGACAAAGTTACAGAATTTATAGCAGAAATTCCTGACCTAAATTATGATGGCGTTAAAATTCAACGTGTTGGTCCAAAAAGGATTGTCTACGTCACGCAAATAGTAAACAGCATTCTTACAAAAAAAATTGCACACGACACAATGACAAATTTAAATTTAATTTATGTGTTACCTTTATTGCATGTAATCTACCGTTTAATTTACTAGACAAGGAAGCATATGTCTTCTTTTGGAATAAATATTCGGACTGCAAATTACCAAGTCGGGCATCATTACAAAGAATTGTGCCATCTACTCGTGAACATGTTGAAAAAAGAATTAAATCGGAGTTGAAAGATAAAAAAGCTGTAGTTATGTGTGGACGAAATAACAGATCGTAAAAAACATTCTGTGGTTAATGTAATGATACGTACAATGGAACCACATCAATCGTCTTCAGTTCTATTAGCTTCCAGACGAGTACAACAATGTACTGCCGAAGTAATTTCAAAATTAGTGTTAAATACATTGGAAAAGTTTGAACTTTCAACAAACCAACTGTTGATGTTTATGAGTGATGGTGCCGCAAACAGGTTTTCTGTAGGCCGGTCTCTTAAAAAACATTATGCTAACTTGTTACATATTACGTGTAAAATTCCTGCTTTCAGTCATGTGGCAGATAGTATTAGAAAATGTTATCCTGAGGTAGACGCTCTAATAACGCATACAAAAGCAGAACCTATTCTTACACGTTGGGGAACATGGTTACAGGCCTCGTTTTATTATCATAAATATTTTGAAAATATTGAGAACGTGGTTTTACAATTCGATCCAAAGGAAGCTGCGGCTACCAAAGAAAGCCAGTCGAAATTTCAAGATAGTCAGGTTAAAACGGATTTAAAAACTATTCAGAACAATTACTTCGGACTAGCGGAGGCAATGGAAAAATTACAAAATCCTTCGGTGTCGTTAGTGGAATCTCTGCAAATAGTGCAACATGTTCACGCACAGCTATGCGCGGTAGAAGACGCAAAAAATGTTTGTGTTCTAGAAAGGTTTGAAAGTGTTTTAGAGAAAGATTCTGATTTTGGCACATTAAGACAAATTTGTGAAGGTGCGTCAACAGAACCGTTAAGTTGTTCCAAAGATTATTTTAATTACGCAAATATAACGCCACTAGATGTAGAACGTTCGTTTTCTGCATATAAACACACTTTTTCCTCATGCCGAACTCGGTTTGCCGAAACAACTGTGGAAACATATCTAATGTTGCAGATATTTAATAGACAATACAAGTGCAGGTTCTGTTCAATGCTATTATTCAATATCTGTTTCAGAGTAAATACCAGGTCAACTGTATATCGCCCTTTTCTGAAACCGCCCTGGTATTCGCCTATTGTTTCCTCCGTTACCTCTTCAATTTTTCTTCTTTATTATTCTTGCTAACACTTTATAGGCTACATCTAATAAAGACATTCCTCTCTAATTTGAACACACGGTCATTTTTCCTCTTTATGTACTTGACATATTATTGCTGTCTCCCAAGAAAGCAAGTATACTGTTCTATTGTAGCAATATAATAGAATAATTAATCGAAAATAATAACAACTTAAAGAATAAAACTTCATAATTTGTATGAAAGTGTATTAATATTATTACATATTAATTTAAACCTACTTATTCAATTAAAAATATGGAATTAATTTGTAAATAGCATAGTGTTATAATTTGTGGTACTACAAGTCATATACAAAGATTACCTTGATTTTTCTGTGGATATTAATTTTCTATAGCTGTATTTTGTTGTTACGGTTTGGTAAACCACAGATCATATTAGAAACGTGGAGCTAGACCGCATAATACAGCCACACTGCTTTTTAACAGCTCTTGTAATATAAGATACATTCTTCCGGAATATTATTCAATGCAGTTATGAACTTCTATTTTGAGGTTTCCTATAACTGCTATCATTTTATTCGTTTTTATTTAAACGAGAATTTCATTATCTTTTTCCGCAAATCTTGCAATTTGGCTATTGTACTTGGAATAATTATATTATGGAAATAAAAATAGTCCACCGCCCCATTTTTTCCAATGAAACATTATAATATGACAAACAAATCAGCATACATATTTTGATTTCGTTTTTTCTTTTTAAAGGAATATCGACCGTCATTTAAAATTACTTTTGCCAAAAAAGTGGAAATATTTAAAAATCTACATTTTCACAAAAGTGATTTGATGCTTCTTTAGAAAATGTTGGCAGATACTTTACGCCTTGTATCTGCAGAGATATAAACGTTTAACCTCTAAAGTCGGGCATCTTTGGAGGATAGAAAGATATCGATAATAGTGTAATTTTATAATAATTAAAAAAATACTATTGCCTCCAGGAAATTAAGAAAAAATCTCTGTTGAATACAAAAAAGTGTCCAGGGGTTCCCTGGAAACTATATTAGTTTTTATCTTATTGCAATTATTTCTATTTTTTTAATTGACCATGTATGATTTAATGTGTATCTCACGAAAAACATGTTACCTATATGTTTGTTGTTATTGTACATAAAAGTGAGGTAATCAAGTTTGTTTAAAATATTTTTATCGCCCGTCTACGCAAATACCTTCCATTAATTTGATATAAACGCTTGCTATCAGTTGCTCTGTGAAAAGAAGATTGCGCCACAGTTATGTAGAACTTGATTCAGTGACATCCACCACGCGGTATATTTGTCCAATTCTATTCAATAATGGAATCGTTGGTATGTGGAATTTTAACGTTGACATAAACTGATAAAAATTGATATTGACCGTGTATGTATTAATAATTCTGACTGCATACCTGTCTGTACATGATTTATCTACAAGATACCTGATTTATGTATTACAAAAGTTCTCGTGTATTTACATACATGTTACGAAAATTTGTTTGAAACAATTTGTAATAGGCAATTATCCGCAATTCTAATTCTAATATATTTAAAAATGACTTATTTCCTATACCTTTACTTGTTTATATGGCGATTTAGGTAAAATTAATTGTGTTATTTAGCAGCGTTACTCGAGAAAAATCTTTTTTTTTTTTTTTAAGAGAAGTATTTTGTTTCGCCAATATGTTTCATAAATCCGTATTCAAAGTATTCTTATCGGCATAGTAAAGAGCTACTCATGTTTTATAATTTATTGCAGAATATATACCTTTTTAATTCATGTCTCATCAAAATTTTGATCTCCCAATAAAGTTATGCCGGTTGTCAACCTTCACAAGAACACTTTATAGACATACATCACATGGTAAGCGGTACCACCATTGTTTTCTATTAATTAATCTGGCTATTAAATCATTTTTGGTTGACAACGGGTATACATTGAAGTTCAGTGGTTCCAATTTTCTTATCTTAAATAGACCAGTCTATATATATTTACAAGGAAAGGCGATGGAAGGGCGAATTCAACAAGTATCACATATGTTAAACTTACAGCAACAAAAGTGTTGGTAACTGAACAAATATCAATTCTGAAAGCACAAATTATTCTTGTTACTAAATAGTACGTTTTTCATATTGTCATTCTTCGTTTTCGTTATTATTTTCTCTTATTTTTACCTGTTCCCTTAATTATTGTTATTTGTCTACTTGATCGAAGTTTTGCAGTTTTTGATAGGCAATATGCATACCTTTCAATTTTTGATTTTACAATGCATGAACCATCTAAGATAGCTTAAGGCATCTGGCAAGAATTACCACAAAGCCGAATTTAATGAACGCTAACCTTGTACAACTAGAAATATTTGAGAGAACTTTGCACTAAGTAAGTACCCGTAAGGTAGTTACGATAAATTCTATAAGGCGAACTGCTTCGATAAAAGATCAAATTAAAATTATTGGTAATTTGTAGTTCAACCACGGTGAACAAAGTGATGATTTCTTATAATATTTATCGAAAATTAAACTTGACCCCTTATGGTTCGTGGGAAGGCCATCGTAAAACCAACATAGAAAGCCTGAAAAACAAACTTGCTGTATATCGTGATATTTTCAAGTTACAGCATAGCATTCTTGGTATTGTTATATTTGTCTTTTTCCGTTAACTTAAGGAAATGGTTCATAAAAGAGAAATTTCGAACTATTTCTGCTTTGGCGTTTAAAAGTTAGTAGATAGGAGGGAATACTTCAGGACCCGACTGTATAGGTATCTTAAAAAAATTGAAGCAGTTCCTAGTGCACGTATTTATAATGAAGTTAATCTAGATTTTCTTAAAATTGGTAAACTTCAACGGAAAAAGCTTTTAACTGGAAACACATTCTTGAGAGTGCATCAGTGGCACACATCCTACCAAGGTTGCATTTTTTCTGTTTATCTGTGTCGTATTACACGTGTTACTTCCGAGAATTTTTTATTGGAATTGCTACATACATCCATTTTACATCAGATTAGTTGCTTTAATTGACCTACATCAGTAGAAAGTCTAAAATTCAGAGAAAAGGCGACACCATCAAAACCAAAATGAATAACGTTGATTATTATCATTGTATACAGGCGTCGCATACTAAATTAATATATTCAAGGTCGAGACAGTAGACCTTCTTGTATTTATTAATTCTTAACAGCTACATGCTATGGTTCGAGAAAAAGACTTAGTCATTCAAATAGGTAAGCCAATTTTGTATATCAATTACTAGATTAACAGTTATCCTTTCACTAGATTGCTATAGGCAAAATAATAATTCCACTAATCGTAAAAATATATTTTGTTATTGTGGAAATGCTACGGAAGTGTGGCGGTCATGTTACTTTGTATCTAAACAAGAAATTTGTTCATAGTGTTACATTTCTAAACATAAAAGCTTTGTTTCCAAGAAAACCATAATTATTTGCCCGCCCAAAGAAATACGCATAAATAAAAGAAGTGATAACTAGAGTAACCTAAACTTGCGGACTCGCATAGACGTCGGTATTACGGGTTAATATAAGAATACGAAAAATTCATAAATAAACTAAACCGGTAGAGAAGCAGGCATGTAGTGTCGACCTTGAATATAAATCATGTTAAACCGCGCTGAGAGAGATTTCGTTTTAGTACCGGTTGAGCTGTTGCAGAGATTAGTCGAACGGTCAAGGTTATGTACTTACGTGTCGCTTTTGAAAATATAGCTGGTGTTTTTTGGGTGTTGTAGTATTATACCAAGTACATAATTAGTGTATCGTTTCATATAGAACTAATATTTACATACCTAAGAAAACAATGCCTCGTAATAGATTTGCTACTAATGTACATAAGTGTGCGTCACTTTTTCCCCATTTAAAATATGACGGACGTGCAGTTTTTTGCTTAATATGCAATGTTCGTTTGGCTGCATTGGACAGAACTGATTGCCAAAGGCATGTCAATGGTATTAAGCATATGAGAAATGCAAGAACTGAAATACCTTATACGCTATTCCTCATACATTTATTAATTATGTTTACCTCTTGTAATCTTCCGTTGTCGTTGGTGAGAAAAGCAGCTTTTAAAACGTTTTGGCGACAATACGTTCCAAAGTACCCATTACCCTCACAAACACAATTACAGAATCATTTGCCGCGAATGAAAGAGATGCTAGAAAATGTGTGTAAACGTGATTTGTGTTCCAAAAAAATATGGATTACCGTGGATGAGACGACCGATATAAAGAAAACAAGATTGTGAATGTATAGCTCGCGTTTTATCTAGCGAGAACACAGCATCTCGATATTTGTTAGCTTGCAAACAACAATGTACCGCGGAAAATATTCAAAAAGTGATAATGAACGCTTTGAAAAAATTTAAAATTGTCCAAGATCAAGTTGTGATGATTGTGACAGATAGTGCAGCAACGATGTTAAGTGTTGGGCGATCCTTAAAACATATATTTCCTAACTTAATACATATAACCTGCATGCTGCATGCTTTGCTTTAGTTGGTGAAGTTGTTCGACAACATTAGGAAACGTTGATCGGATGATTGGAGTACTAAAGCAGTGTTTCGTAAATCTTCTAAACGTTTAAAAAGAATTTCGTAAATTTTGTCCAGGTATTCCAGAACCTCCTGAACCAATTTTAACGCGATGGGGTCCTTGGCTAACACAGCTTCTTACTATTTGATCCATTTTCAACAAATTCAATCAGTTATAATGCGATTTAATCGGAATGAATCCAAAGCAATTAGAGAAAGTCAAAGAGAATTTCAAATTCCTCAACTTTTAGAAGATTTAACAACAATATGTACCAATTATACAGTATTACTAGATGCCATCAAAAACTACAATGTACTGGATTGTCATTGCAGGAATCATTAGACATAGTGGAGAGTGTAAAAATAAATAATACATTAAATGATACGCCAGGATTATGCGCTAGTCAAAAATTGGCAGATGTTTTAAGGAAAAATCCCGATTTTAATACTTTAGAGGCCGTTTATAATAAGTGTAAGAATAGTGAACTTTTAAGTGATTTTGAAAACAGTTTCTACATGCAAATGTAACTTCCTTAGATGTGGAGAGATCGTTTTCTATGTATAAGAATATTTTTTCTTGTCGAGGCACAAGGTTTAAAGAAGTAACTGTGGAAACATATGCAATGATGCAAGTTTACAGTAGTTCACATCCTGATGCCTATAATTTGTTGAATAATTGGCACGTAAGTTTATTTATGAATTTTTCGTATTCTTATATTAACCCGTAATACCGACGCCTATGCGAGTCCGCAAGTTTTGGTTACTCTAGTGATAATTGAAAAAGAAATTGTAGTTTTGCATTTAATAAAATACTCTTAAAACAAAGGAATTGATAGTCTTTATGCAATTATAAAATTTATTTGCCACAAAAAAATGAAATCTTCGTTTCGTCGAAATGTTCACCTTGACTATTAATAATTGCAGCACACATTTGCGGCGTTCTCTCTATCAATTTCGTTAGAGTAGCGGATTCTATTTTAAGCCAGACTTTTTGTAGTTGTTTCCACAACTCCTTAGAAGTTGGAGGATTTATTTTTGTCTATCGACTTCCTCCCACAAAAGCTCCATGGGCATTTGGGCTTAGAGGAGGTCATTTTATTATGTTGATATTGCTTTCGCGTTCCACCAATTCTAAATATTCGCGGCACAATTTAGAGGTGCGTTTCGGATCATTATCATGTTGAAATATAAAATAGTCACCGATTATTCTCATTCTAGATGGTATAGCATTTATTTCCAAAATTTCCGGCTAAAATTCTATCTACTTTAACCAAGTCTCCTACGAATGCGGCGTTAAAACAACCACAAAATATTACCGATCCGCTCCCATGCTTGACTGTAGGTACTTACACATGATTCTGCTGCTCGTTCTCCTTTCGAGCTTCGAACGAATGTTCTTCTCTTGGAACCGAAGAATTCAAATTTGGACTCAAAACTAGGGACTCAGTATCGGTATTATTTTAAAACCGAGATTACGTCATCAAAGCCATAACCGGCATCGTTATAATACCGAAACTGATATAATACCGAAACGGAAATTAATATCGGTATTTTTTACCGGTTTTCGTTTGGTCAATACGATTTCTCTAAAACTTTGTAATTTAATTTAACTTCCAGTCTGTAATTACCTAATTACATTTTTCATACAATACTTTTCATTATAAATGTACATACTATGTGGCTATACATGTAATTGATAAGACAAATCGTACTCATAAACAGACAACATATTTGTTTTAGATAACTGTACGTTTTATGCATGTACTACTGAAGAAAAGCGCGATTGTTGAAATAATATTTCAAGATAACAGTAAAATTTAATAAACCAGTAAAGTCATCTTCTACCATTTGAAATCGGGGACTTCAACCGAAACACAAAATACCGGTATCATATCGGTATTTTTCGATACCCCATACCCTTATAGAATTTTAACTTTAAAGATATCGGTATATTAGGTTTTATTCACCGCTAATTTTTGAGGTTTTCTTATTCGATTATTTCGAATTATAGAATTATTTGAAGTATTATATTTTTACAAGAAATGTAAATTCGTTAAAATTAAAAATTAATTCAGCAAATAATACTTTCCTTCATTATAGCTTATAAATCTACACTTTTGGCGTTAACTCTGAGTATCAAAATATCATTAAGAATGTCGTCATAATATCTAATATCTAACGTATTTGTAGAATAAGTATTTGTCATTGTCTAATTCCCTCAACATTTTTTCAACATCATCCGGCTCAGATTCATTTTCATTTGCAGTTGATGTGCTCGGAATACATAAATTAATAATTTGTTGTTGTGTTAAAACGATTTTGGATCGCGGATCCAAGAACATACCTGCCAAAAAAACATTACAGCGCAACGTACTGACTTAATTTCATAAGTTAATTTCTCAGTGTTTTCATCTGTTCCATCATTAGCTGAAACAATAATTCCTTCATTATACGTCGTTGTCGTAGCTTTTGCCGACGTTTCGTCCACACTCTTATGGGACATCTTCAGAGCTGTTACTGTACACTGACAGTCAATGTGCAGTAACAGCCCTGAAGATGTCTAGGTGACTACTTATACCGATTTATTAAATGACACTGTTATCTTGGAATATTATTTCAACAATCGACCTTTTTGTCAAGAGTGCATGTATAAAACGTAGAGTTATCTAAAAATACGAAAACCTTAAAAATTACCGGTAAATACATCCTAGTATACTGGTATTTATATACCGGTATTTTTATATATTGGTATAAAGCAATACCGGTATTTTTAAAGTTAAAATTCTATAAGGGTACGCAGATATAACCGAAAAATACCGGTACATTACCGGTATTTTGTGTTTCGGTAGAAATCCCTGCGCAAAACATTTTTTCACTCATCAACTGTCCAATCTTGATGCTCTCTAGCTTACTGCAGCCGTTTTGTTTTATTTTGCCTGCGTAAAAGCGGTTTACACAACGCTATTCGATCAAATAAACTACCCTCTCTAAACCTCCTTTTCACAGTGGTTAAACTACCCATTTTTCAGGCTTAATATTTATTTCAGCCGTTATTTTAAGTGCAGTTTTTCGTCTATTTCGTTTACTTGTCATAATTATTCGACGATCTTCCGCTGGTGTTGTCACTTTTCGTCGTCCTGTTCGTTTTCTATTTAATGATGTGCCAACATCTTGATATTTTTTTAACGTTGTAGTCAACAGTTCGGCGACTTAATTTCAATGTTCTTGTGATATCTCTTACTTCGGCCAAGATTATGTAAAGCAACAATCATTGTGCGGATTTCTAAAGGCAGCTCGCTTGTTTTCAGGATTTTAATACTAATTTTAGATAATTTTATTAACGATATTCACCATTTAAAAGAATAAGTGCTACATCTAAATTCATAATTATAGTTCCGGTAAATAGGGAATTGTGATCTTTACCTACAGTACATTAAATATTTCTTAGTGAAGGGTAATCGTATTACATTTCAGGTCTTTTTATTGCGCTATCGAGCCCCTAATTATCGGATTAAGGAGATTCAATGGATAACTAAGTATCAGAGGAGTCTTTTAAGGAATTATTTAATGTGATATCTTTCTTTTACTTGTAGGTACATAATTGTACCCCCTAAATAACAATAAATAAATAATTTTTTAAAAACCAAGCAAAAATGTAGGTGGGCAGATAATTATGGCCGATAGTGTATATGTATGTGTATAAGTATGTATATCCCCATATTCATATTTATGATACGTCTTCTCCCGAAATAATATTGACCTACCGCAATTGGTTCAATTAGATACAATTCACAATAGAAAAGCATGTTGTATACATAAATAGTTTTTTAAACATTCGAAAATGGTCACGTTCCATAACATCTCATTGAGTTTGGAACGTACCATAAAGCATTTTGAGATTATAGCAACACACTTTCATTTTTAGCATCACAGTTGTAATTTTTAAGAGGTCGAAACGACTGTGTTAACAAACAATGAGAACAGCAAGTGGGAAAGACAAATCACGATTAAATTGACTGAAATGGAAACCAAAACAAGAGAATAGGAAAGGGATAGCTAAGATGGTTCGCTTAGGTGTGTAGAATATCAGAGTAACAAGGAAAGTTCATGAAACGCGAATGTAGTACAAGAGTCAACAGCATATAGAAGATAAGAAAACCATGGAATAATAATATTATGGGAAGAATGGAAAATCCATGGAAAGTAGTCAGACAATTATCAAAATAGAGTCACAACAAAAAATAAACCCGATTCGTAAAGTTTCAGCTCACATCGATTGTTCTTTTTTCTAGCAACCAGTCTAGGTAATACGTTGAGCACGAATGTGACGTTCAAAAAATTTGATCATTAATACGGGAATCTATTTCTCCTTTATAAGTGCAGTATGCCTTATCTCTACACTTTGCATGTTTTCAATAGTATTTGTGTATTTTTTATGAAGAATTTGCAACTGTTTGTTTGAGGCATTATGTTAATCATCAAAACGGCGAATATTCTTTGATGCATGCTATAATTTACACCGTCCCAGTGCTTCCAGATGGTGAGGCATTAGTTAAATACCATACCGTGCTCAATATGTTAAGTTCGTTTCTGGCATGATTTGTACGCCGAATCACAACATTAAATTTCCAGAGCACATGCTGGATTTCTGCAGTAACTATGTACTTGTCTAATATACTTCTCCTATATTCCTCTTCCTAGGTATTACAGTTTATATATTGCTGTAATAATATTGTCACTATTTTCATTTCGTTATAGAATTACAATATCTCTAATGGAACAATAATTTTCGATTATTAGTTAACTTGCAATAGTAATTTGTGCTCTTATAATTAAAATGTTGTTTTCATAAGTAGAATTTTTGTACTGCTGTGCATCTTAGCCTGTATATAATACATAAATAAGAAAGATTTCCAATGCGATTTTCTTCACTTCTTACACTTATAAAACACATTGTATGCAAATTTTAATTACATATGATTTGGCAGTGTTCCACGGCTTATGGAAAGTCTCTGCTGGTTGAGGAAATGATACAATTGTTGCACCAGACAAAGTTTGATGTAATCCCCTATTGGCAACTTTCGTTTTATTATTAGTAATAAGTATTTTTTATCGTTGTGATATTACTGAGAGCTTGTATAATCTATCAGCTTAAAATCATTGATGTGAAGTAGAAAACAGATAATTATAACCTAGGATAGAAATGCGCTAATTTGAAATTTGGATTCGCATATTTCTTTAGAATTTCTTAATTCTAGATTGCTTAAAATAAACTAAATAATAATATAATACGTAAATTTATTTTTCTTTCTATACAATTGCGAGGATGGTGTGATAAATACCTGTGCTAAGTAAGACGACGCAATTTTCTTGCATTTAGTAAATTTATTTCTGGACAAAATCTTGTAACTTTATACACTTAGTCCAGCGATGTTCCAACTTTTTGAAGCCATCCAAATAGTAGGATGCTGCAAAATAGGCCTCTATTTCGGCAATGCCCTCTTCATTTCACGTGAAATGCTTTCCGCCAAGCCATTTCTTCAAATTTTGAAAAAGAAAGAAGTCGCAGGAGGCCAAATCTGGCGAATACGGTGGATGAGGCACCAATTCGTACCATAGCTGGGCTAGTTTTATCATGATGGTAAATAATTATTTTTTTCTTTAATTCAGCGTTGAATCGGTTCAATAAATCAACATAGGTCCTGTCCCGTGGTTGTCCTTCCCTTCTCCAAATAATCAATTAAGATTATGCCTTGCGAATGCTAAAACTGTCGCCATAACGTTCCTGCTGATAGAATCGTCTTCGCCTTCTTTGGTGCATGTTCGCCGGGAAAACCCACTTTGCCGACTGACCTTTGAAGATGTTCAAACATTGCCTTGAAGTTGTTACGCGATTCCGTTCTTGATCAATCGTCAGCGATCGCGGCACCCATGCTGCTGAAAGCTTTCCCATACTCATTTTTCGTGAAGGATGTTTTTCACACGTTCAGTTGAGATATTTACCATACTAGCAACCTCTGTAATTTTCACCCGGCGGTCTGCCAGCACGATATAATGAACTTTATTGTTCATACCGTCTGTAGTTGCCTTAATGGGACGACCTGGCCGATCCTCATTAAACACGCATGTTTGGCCATGGTTAAATTCATTAAACCATATTTAGTCATCAAAGGTGAATGGTTCTTATAAACTGCATTCAAATTCTCTTTGATTTCTGCACACATTTTCCCAAAAAATCGAATCACTGACCGGTTTTGTTCTTTTTCCATGATCCCATAAATACATAAACTCACTCACTTTCAACAGCTCTCGAAACAACACTACTCGATGAATCTCCCCCACATTTTGCCAGACGTCGACTAAAGAATAGTACTCACAGTCAGTAATGCACTTTTGATACAAAGCGCCATCTGCCTCCAAACACGGGTACTTCTTATACCATCATCGTATAAACAGAGCGAGTTGTTCAATAATGCAATTGCTATAAAAGAAAAGAAATACAAAAATCTCGTCTATATAATGTTATCAGTAGTCTGGGAAAACAGCGGTAACAGTCAGTGTAGTAGATATGTGGTGCGGAGTCGGCGATTTATTTCACGCGTTCACAGTGTCAGTACTAAATCGATGCTGTATGCGAGTAGTTCTGTGTATATGTAGGCCGTCGTAACCTATTTCGTAATTGTACGCTTATGTTTGCTTTAAAAATGTCGCAGTTAGGTACGTCGCGGAAACGACCAATGGCAGACACAGTTAAAAACTTTATAGTGGACATGCCGGACTTAATTTTTGATGGCGCTAAAATTCAGTGTCTAGTTTGGAAGATCCTTTTAATGTGTTGGTCCAGAAGCCATTGTCAACGTCACATCGAAAGCAAACAGCATTCTTCTGCAAAAAGTGGCATACGAGTCCAAAAAAAATTTAGATTTGATCTATGTGTTACTCTTATTTTATGTAATCTATCGTTTCGTTTACTAGACAAAGAAGCATTTGTCTCCATCTGAAGTAAATATGCGGACTCTAAATTACCTAGTCGGACATCGATACGAAATGTAGTGCCATCTGCTCGTGAACATATAGAAAAAAGAATGAAAACGGAATTGAAAGATGAGAAACTGTAGTTGTGTGTGGACGAAACAACAGATCGTCAAAAGCATTCTATAGTTAATGTAATGGTACGTACAATGGAACCACATCGACCGTCATCCTCCTTCTTACTTGCTTCCAAAAGAGTTATAAATAGAGCGGGCCAAGAGCGCCACGCGCCAGGTTCGCAATCAGGCTGCCGGGCGCATATATGTATGTAAACATAGGTAATTTAAATATGTAATTATTAGGACGAGGACCAAAACCACTGTCTATTACGTCGTGAAGATGCGCAAATATACACCTGCAGTTTGGGTGTTCGTTGATAAATAGGGCGTTGTTCACAGTGGGCCACTACAAAAAAAAAGTTCATTCATCGACGGCTACGAACTAACAGCGCGCTTATTCATTTACGGATGACGCGCTCTATTCATCAAAAAATGACGAGTCTGCAGATGTTACGTTTGCACCACTTCGTGGCATACTAGAAACAAGCGTCGGTGTGCTCGCTTTAGTGATTATGTCTAACGTAACTATTAAAAATAAACGGCCATTACCTACGAAAGTTAATAAATTTCTTAGTGAATTTGTGGTTTTACACTACAATGGGAGTACGATTTTCTGTAAAGTTTGTAAAAAGAAACTACTGTGCTGGAGCAAACGTGATTGTGAAAGACATATAAATAGCGCACACCACAGAAATAAAAGAAATGGTGTGTCACAACAACGTCAATTTCAATTAGAATTGCTTTTAACGTTTATGGTATGTGGTCTACCACTTCGTATACTTGATAAAAAAGCATTTCGAAAATTCTGGGGTACATACAATACCGAGTGGATACTACCATCTCGGACAGCGTTACGGAGAGATATTCCACGAATACGTGAGGACATTGAAAATCGAATTAAAGCCGAATTAAAAGATAAACAGCTGTGGCTATGTCTTGATGAGACGACAGATTGCAAAAAAAATTCTATTTTGAATATAATAGTGCGCGTATTAGATCCTATTAAACCAAATTTTGCAATTCTATTAGCCAGCAGAAGATTAAAACAGTGTACTAGTAAAGCAATTACGGCCGTAGTTCTCGAACGTTACAAAAATTTCAAGTGTCAACCAGTCAACTGTTGTTGTTCATGAGCGATGGTGCAGCAACAATGTGTAGTGTAGGCCGTTCCCTTAAAGAAAAGTGTGAAGGACTTTTACATGTTACGTGTAAAGTCCATGCTTTACATCTTGTGGCACAAAATATTCGAGAGTGTTACCCGGAGGTGGATGCATTAATAGCAAACACAAAAAAAGTGTTTCTCAAAAGTCCTAAGAGGACTAGGGCATTCCACAGGTTATGCCCTGGTATTGAGAACCACCACAGCCCATTCTTACGCGTTGGGGAACGTGGTTAAAAGCCGCTTTTTATTATAATGAACATTTTCAAGAAGTCAAATCCGTTATTTTGCAATTCGTCCCTGCCGAAGCTAGAGCTATTAGGATGAGCTAGAAGGGATTTCTCGATATTTCTGTTGAAACACATCTAAAGAATATTAGCAACAATTACAAAGGGTTAGTAGACGCGATAGAAAATTTGCAAAATTCTGGATTGTCGTTGGTAGAATCAGTGCAAGTCGTGGACGAAGTTAGTACATTGTTACACAGTATAAACGATGCAACAAGTGGACGAGTTTTAGCTAAGTTCGATAGTGTTTTAAAAAAGAATCCGGACTACACGAGATTAAGACAAATGTGCGATGGGGCATCTGCAGATTCCTTGACTAAGTCTAAAGATTATTTTAATTACGCCTGTCTTACTTCGGTAGACGTGGAACGGTCGTTTTCGAAATATAAGAACATTTTTTCGTCTCGGCGAACATCCTTCACCGAGGCAAATGTGGAAACTTATCTGATGGTGCAACTTTTTAAACAAGCCTATCCGCATTATTAAGAAGGACAGAATTTATTTATTATATCTTTATTTACAGTTACATTATTAAGTACAACAGAATAAAAAAAGCGTTCAGTTTCTCAGTTATTTCCTTATTACATCCCATTTACAACGCATACCGTTTTCAATCAAATAAAAAATCATAATGAAAATAAAAACACCTCAGCGTGTACGTATATATATATATATATATATATCCGCTCTAATTACTAAACATTATTATTGCGTCAGCTTTAATTTTTTTACTCTTGTGTATTAATTTCGAAATATCACATATCTGCTGTGACTCACATATACGCTATTTACAATAAGCGGCCGTTGCGCCTGATTCCGATTCTGTTGGATGGCGCAATTTGGCCCGCTCTAGTTATAAATTTAAAGGTGGTGTTGAACTCATTGAACAAATTTGAAGTTTCAACTAAGCAACTTTTAATGTTTATGAATGACAGTGCTGCAAATATGCGTTCTTTGGGCCGATCTCTTAAAGAACACAGTGGTAACTTCTTACATGTAACGTGTAAAATCCATACTCTAAATCTTGCGGCACAAACGATTCCTACATGTTTTCCACTAGTAAATGCATTGATTGCTAGTACAAAGGCAGTGTTTCTAAAGTCCCCGAAACGTACCCGACTATTTCACAAACAGTGTCCTAATTTACCTGAACCACCACAGCCGATTGTTACACGTTGGGGAGCATGGTTGCAGGCTGCGTCTTACTACAACAAATATTTTGATCAAGTAAAGAAGGTAGTTTTAAAATTCAATTCGACAGAAGCTGCAGCAATCAAGAAAAGCCAGGAAATATTTCAAGATAGTCAGGTTAAAAGAGATTTACAAACTATTTACAACAATTACTTCGGACTAACGGAGGGAATAGAAAAATTACAAAATGTTTCGATGTTGCTAGTGGATCTCAATATGTCAGTAGACAATGATACAGACAAGTATTCTTACGTATTAGGAATTTCACTGTTTAGCACCTGCCTGATTTCTTTATTCATTAGACATATACATATGTAGGATATGATTTATGTAGGTTGCAAATTACACAAAATACACAAGCTTGTGCGCATAAGGTAATATTCTTTTTAGCACGTTTTGTTTACTAATTTACTTGCTAGGTATTACTGTGTATTCTTAAGTTAGAGATAAATCTCTCAGATATACAGGTGAGTTAAAGCTTAGGTAAGCAGATGCGTAGGATTTCTTCTAACAACATTCTTATAATTTAGAGAGAAATAGCTTAGCAGTATTTTGCCTCAGTCATCAGAAGTGCGATGATGGTTTGAAGTCGACGAATACCTAGGATGTTCACCAGGCATTCTAAAAACATAGTTTTCAACATTAAAATATCAATTATACCCTCGATAATTTGGTGATACCTTGTTTAAGCTAATTAAATGCTTTAGAATGCTTAAAATAAGCGATAGTGTAATGTATTACAATACATCGCTTGACGATAATCAAAAAATAACATTCCATTTGTATCACTTGGGTTGCGAGAAATTTGCTTAAAAGGGCCTTACAAATGATTGAAAGAATTTATATTGTTGCGCTGTTCTATTAAAAGTTGTTATGATTGAGTTTGTCAAATCTGAATTATTTTTAATACTCTTAATATTCGACATTGTCACAGTTAATGGATGTTCGAAAAATTCTTCGGACTTATATGTTGGTAAAAGTTAAAGGAGTACTAGAACGCAGCAAATCCATCTGTGAAGTATGTATATAATGCAACTATTGCAATTGACATATAGCTAGGCATGCAGTCTGCTCTATCCAGAGTCAGATCGTAAACCTTTCCATAGTAATTAATAAATAAAAAAATCGTTCATTAATATGCCAGAATCTTTCAGCACATTCAACAGGTACAATGCAGCTTTATAGGGAAAAGTGACAGGTTAGACTAGAACACACGCATTTTTGTGGTAATTCATATAATATAAATAATATAACAGTACCAATTGCACATACGCTGATCCATTATGAAGGATTACTGCAATTGAAAAAGTATTTAATGTAAAATGTGTATTGCATTTAGAACACAAACCTATAATTCACTCCAATTCCTACTATACAAAACGAGTTTATATATCTATCAGTTAGTGTCGTTAATCGTTGATCTTATTGGTTCTATTACAGGTTCTTAGTGACAGGTGCGGCAGAAGTTATATAAAACGCACTTCCATTAATAGTTACTGGCGCTAACTAGACACACCACCACACTACGACGTATTATGTAATTCAGAAATAAGTTTAAATTACTTTATCGCGCTTTAGCCTTATTCTGAACAGTGTCATTTAAAACGATTAATATTCTAGAAAAATTTACGTCATCGGGAAAATACTGGTAATAACGCAATCGTATAAGTGCTATTGTTGGTGAATAAACGGAAAAAAAAATTTAATTCACCACAAAAATTATAAAATTAAATAGGTAAAATTCCTGAGGTATTAATAATACTTCCATCGTGCTTATCTTGAGTGCAAATATTTATTTGCCTCTTTAAACGTACTAAATGAAACAAAAACTAAAATGGTTCTAAACTTTCAATAATTTAGTACCGTGAAACCGAATTTTGACTGATTGTTTTTCAAGCATTTAGATTAGATTACCACAACCACACCAATTTAAACAATTAAGTCAATACGTATAAATACGTTATGATTGTCGCTGGTTGCAACTTTTAATGTTTTCATTCAAAATTTTATGGTAGCTCAAAGTTAGATTTCCTCTTTTTGTATAGTCCGTTTCATTTTATTTTAATCTGACTAAGTACTAAATAATTTTTTTTATATATATTTATATATAACGTATTTACCTGCCCATTAGTCAAATTAAAATAAAATGAAACGGACTATACATAGAATAGATAGATAATTGTTGACATGTACATATATACAATAATGTTGATAAGTTTTATAAGTTCTTAGAGGTCAACATTTATTGATACGATAACATCAACATAATATTTAATTCAATTGCAGCAGTCATATATTTTCATCAGTACCAATTATTCATCATTATCAATGCACATTGCTGATATCTGAATAAAAGCATTTTCATGTGTTACTACAACAGGAATATATCTATATACTAATTTCCGCTTACAACGAACTTCTGGGGACTAACAAAAAGAGTGCGGTTTAAGTGATGAGTAGAGTTGCTCAATTTGCGCCAACAGCCAGTGGCGGGCGCATAAAAGTTTACACAAAATAAATGGTCAGAAATAAAATACAGTCCCTGGCCATATTACTTGAAACATGTCATAAATCAACCCTTTTACCTGGAAATTCCCATCCTATTATAGTGATATTCTTTTGCTTTGAATCCGATCGTTTATAGGGGGACTAGATTATTGTATCAATAAATAAACATACCAGAGAAATGATATTTAGAAGAGTAAAGTACGTATATATAAATATTTCAGTTATCAATAAAGCTGGCCACGAGCGATACCACGCAGTAGCGTAGAGTCGACCAGGCCTCGCGTTCCACTAGAGTTATTCTGCTAATAGGGATGTTTGCTGCCGCAAATAATTTCGCTCATCTTTTAAATAAAAATTAAATAACACGTGCTCAAACACTTACCATTTTAAGAGTCCTCCGTGAAATCACAAAGTGAATAATGTCTGTTAAATATCTGCAACATTAGATATGTTTCAACTGTTGTTTCGGCAAAACTAGTACGGCATGAGGAAAAAATGCGTTTATATGCAGAGAACGAACGTTCTACATCTAGTGACGTAATATTTGCGTAAGTAAAATAATCTTTCAAATAACAACGATTCTGTTGACGCACCTTCACAAATGTGTCTTAATGTGCCAAAATCAGAATTTTTCTCAAAAACACTTTCAAATTTTTCTAGAACAGACACATTTTTTGCGTCTTCAATCGCGCATAGCTGTGCGTGAACATGTTGCACTATTTGTAGAGATTCTTCTAACGGCACCGCAGGATTTTGTAACTTTTCTATTGCATCTGCTAGCCCGAAGTAATTGTCGTGAATGATTTTTAAATGCATTTTAACCTGACTATCTTGAAATTTCGTCTGGCTTTTCTGGATAGCGGCAGCTTCCTTTGTAAAACCACGTTCTTAATATTGTCAAAATATTTATGATAATAAAACGCGGCCTGTAACCATGTTCCCCAACGAGTTAGAATAGGTTCTGGTGGCTCTGGTATACGGGGGCACAGTCTGTGAAATTCGCGAATACGTTTCGGTGATTTGACGAATACTGCTTTGGTATGCGCTATCCGCCACAAGATTGAGAGCATGAATTTTACACGTAATGTGTAACAAATTAGCAGAATGCTTTTTAAGAGACCGGCCTACAGAAAGCATGTTTGCAGCGCCATCACTCACTAACATCAAGAGTTGGTTTGTTGAAAGATCAAACTTGTCCAATGTATTTAACACTAACTTTGAAATTACTTCGGCAGTACACTGTTGTATTCGTTTGGAGACTAATAGAATTGAAGGTGCCGATTGATGAGGTTCCAATTTGCGTGCTATTACATTAACAACAGAATGTTTCTTCCGATCTGTTGTTTCGTCGACACAACCACAATTTTTGATCTTTCAACTCCGATTTTATTTTTTGTTCAATATGTTCGCGCGCAGATGGCACAATTCTTTGTAACGATGTTCGACTTGGTAATTTGCACTCCGAATAGTTATTCCAAAAGCAGATAAATGGTTCCTTGTCTAGTAAATTAAACGGTATATTACATGCGATAAACGTAACGCATAAATTAAATATAAATTTTTCATTGTCTCGTGCGCAATTTCTTTTTGAGACATGACAGACGTGTCGTAGACAATGTTGTCTGGACCAACACATTAACGGGATTTAACAGATTACACATTTAATTTTAGCACCTTCATATATTAAGTCTGGAATTTCTGCAATAAATTTTCGAAGTTTGTCCGACCGCGGTCGTTTTGCTGACGAAATCATAATTTTTCTGACAGATAAACAATTGCGCAAATGACCGGCAGCGAAAATATCCGTACTGCTCCGCAGACGAAGTAATACTACCGTTCCTCTCGGTCCGAACTGATTCTACGCTGATGCGCTGTACCGTTCGTGGCCAGCGTTAGTTATCAACTTACATTTAGCGAGTTCACAGTTTAGAGAATGCATCGATATTTTTTAAAATATTTCGTCATAACCGTATAGAAGCTAAGTTGTGGAGTATCGTTAAGTGTTTTGTGTTGATATATCGTTATTGCAAAGGTAAAATTGTTATTCTATCTCTCCCTTAATAATTAATTATTTGGAATTTGAAAAAAAATTGAAATATTTGGGGTTTTTTGAAAATGCCCGGGAAAGATTTACCAAGTGAACAAAAAGCCGCTATACAAGCTCCTCTACTATCAAATAAACATTCACAACGAGAAATTGCAAAATTACAGAAAGTATCTCCTTCTTCTGTATCGCGTTTTGCTAGAAACTTAAACGAAGAGATCTGAGCGTGAAATTGTTCATCAGGCTTTGACCAATAGATTTGCTACAATTAAAATGATTCAAAAAAATTTACAAGAGAGGGGAATAGAGATTTCGAGCAGAACTGTCAGGCGCCGATTGCGCGAAAATCGTCTAATGGGCCGAAGACCTGTAAAAAAGCCGCATTTAACAGAAAAAATGAAATCTGCTCTTTCAACTTTGCAAGAGAATATCGACATTTCACAGACGAGAATTGGAAAAAGGTGAATAACTTAACAACATGATTTTCACTGAATTAATGTTTGCATTATTTAATAGGTTTTCTTTAGTGACGAGTGCTCGCTCTGTGTGTTAGTGCAGCGAGCACAATTTGTTCGTAGACGACCTGGCGAACGTCTCACAGAGTCCACGGTTCTTCGAACTGTAAAACACCCTCCGCAGGCAATGATTTGGGGTGTGATTAGTGGAGACGGACCCGACCCTTTGTATTTTGTAGAAGGTACAATGCGTCAAGAGCAGTACATAAATGTGTTAAAAAACACGTTATTACCGTATTTTAAGCCAGAACGTCGCATACCGACCGGGCGTATATTTATGCAAAATAATGCTCCTTGCCATGTGGCAAAAAAGGTTAAGAAATTCTTTGAAGACAATCACATACCCCTTTTACGTTGGCCCGGAAATTCACCGGACATCAATCCCATCGAGAACATATGGAATCGACTAAAAAGTAAGGTATATGAAAGAGAAAACCCTACAAAGGAAATATTAATGAAGAATATAAAGGATGTATAGGGGAACGATGAAGATATAAAAAAGACAATCATATCTTGCATTGAAAGTATGCCCCGAAGAATTAAGGGTGTTATTAAAAATCATGGGTTATGGACTAAATATTAATTACTTATTTAATATTTACATATGTTACATATTTTTACAATATATTTTATAAATAAAAAATATAATACATGTATAGTTTATATTTTATTATGAAGAAACTACAAAATATTGAGTGTTTCAAGTAATTTGGCCACGAACTGTATAATACGTGCTCAAACACTTACCGCCACTGCCTGTTGGCGCTAGTGAGCAAGTCCAGTGATGAGTAGCGAAAAACACCATTTGATTTAACTTTCCATTTCATTGTCTACATTGATAAAACATCAAATTTCTATGTGCAAATCAGCTTAAAAGGTAACTGTTATGATATACCTCTTGTTATCTTTAAATTAACCAATAAAATTTGTAAAGGTATCGAAAATAAATTTGCATTTGTCTTCATTCATATTAAGTTAATGATTAAATTTAAATGGCTTCTCATAAGAAGAGAATGTTTCTTTTCAGTTGATATCCCTGTATACCAAGAACATTTTACTTTTGCAACAGGTTTCGTCTGGTTTCTCTAAGATTGTCATAATTTAAAAAGATATGCACAAGTGATAATATTATTTGAAGAAGAGTATTACATTATTACTTATAGCATATAGTTGCATATTAAAACTTATTCATCTGTTAGTAACCAAGAATTTATTTGTAAAAGACCCTTAAATATGGTACAACCGTTGTATTCATTTCTTCCTTCAATCTATCTTCGTTCTGCAGTTATTGAGGAAATCGAATAACTTTCCCAGGGGCGTTTCTCTCTTCAAAGAGAATTTCCACAGATAAAATAGTACTGCGTGAATATTTTAGTGTGCTCTACACTTCCACCAAATATCATTAAAACCTGAATTTGACACGCGGGAACCCTAACCTTGTGTGTTCATTTTAGCACTTTTGGATATCTATATTTAGGATGGAGCAATACAAAGACACTCCTGACATAGAAGCAGACAGCTGTAAAATAAGCAGTTTTAATTGCAAAAAAGAACCTTTCGACCACGAGTCGTTTTTAACAACACATGTACCTAAATTTAGTTCTTAGGTAGATGTTTTCGTTGTCATTGTCGAGTGTACAAGGGTTTGCAAATCTTTGAATTACTGATATTTGACGTTAATTGCGTATACATTAGCAATCGAAAAATTTTGGTTAGGATACTGGAGAAATAATGGATACCACCAGTCGAACTGTGCTAAACAAGGAAGAACGTATTGCCGTATGATGTCACTTGTATAGTGGATCAAATAAGCGATCACACTTCGTTGACGACTGCCTGATAGATAAGTGAATAAACCACTTCTACTCGCTCCCGCTTTACTGCTAACATTAGGCTATCGACTTAGTCATGACAACCGCGCGTATTGCGATCGCTCACAGACTCTAAGTAAATTATTTCGATTGCCGTATGTTTATCTAAACTTAATTTATTATTCTCACTTGCGCTAATTAGTATTAAGAATTGCATATTTATATGATAAGCAAATTTAATATTGAACTGTTTTGGCAATATAGCGGGTGCGCCATTGGTGTGTCGGTGGAATTTACCGTGAATACTACCAAAGATGGAGAATGAGACTTTCTCTACGTATATAGTATACCATCGCGTATTTTGTAAAATTATTTAGAAATATACAAATTTCCGCAACCGCATTTAACTATTTACTTTAAATGGATCGCTATACTTTTTACTAATAATTTTGATGGCCACTTAAATTACTTTTGCAATGATATATAGTTATATGTACTTTCGATAATTACTTTTGGTATATTGCAATTTTTTTTAAAATGTTGACAGTTGCAGACTAACGTTTTAAAACAGCCTGATAGCAGTTGTAGTGTCGCGAGTAACTCTTTTGCTATCAATTTAGAGGCACATACTATATGATTCAAGGTGGTATAATGTAAAAATATATATAGGGTGTTAAATATGTTGTGCAACGTTTATCGAAATTTAAATGCTTCTTTTTCGATTTTTTTAATAGAACCTATATTGGTATTACTAGCAATCTCCTTGTAAAATTACTTTCAAAATAGTACCAATAAGGTAATACTTATTTCCAGTATTTTCGAAGATATTACACTTTTTTGGGAAATACGTTTGTAATATTCGATATGCAACCACTAAATGATTATAATTTTCAAACAAAAATCAAATATCAAATGGTGCCTTTGATATTACGCGCGTTTTTATTGTCTTACTTATCATAACAAACATGTTATATTTATTCCTAGTACATTCTTAGGTATGACAATTCTAATATGCATCATCGCGTAACGCAGAAGCAATAACTAGAGTTGGCCACGCACGCCAATGGGCAGCGGCGTTGTTTCGATTAGGCCTTGGGTTCCACTAGAGCTATTGTGTGTAGATGTTTGCTGTCGTAAATACTTTCGCGTAGTTGTTAAAAATAAAATAATGCGTGCTCAAACACTTACCATTTTAAGAGTCCTCCGTGAAATCGCAAAGTGAATAATGTCTGTTAAATATCTGCAACATTAGATATATTTCAACAGTTGTTTCGACAGACCGAGTGCGGCGCGAGGAAAAAATGTGTTTATATGCAGAGAACGAACGTTCTACATCTAGTGACGTTATATTTGCGTAATTAAAATATTCTTTGAAACAACGTAACGATTCTGTTGACGCACCTTCACAAATGTGTCTTAATGTGCCAAAATCAGAATCTTTCTCTAAAACACTTTCAAATTTGTCTAGAACACAAACATTTTTTGCGTCTTCTATCGCGCATAGCTGTGCGTGAACATGTTGCACTATTTGCACAGATTACACTAACGACACCGAAGGGTCTTGTAACCTTTATATTGCCTCCGCTAGTCCGAAGCAATTGTAGTGAATAGTTTTTAAATCCGTTTTAACCCGACTATCTTGAAATTTCGACTGGCTTTTCTTGATAGCGGCAGCTTCCTTTGGATCGAATTGTAAAACCAGGTTCTTAATATTCTCATAATATTTATGATAATAAAACGCAGCATTTAACCAAGTTCTCCAGCGTGTAAGAATAGGTTCTGGTGGCTCAGGTATACGGGGGCACAGCCGGGGATTTGACAAACACTGCTTTTGTAAGCGCTATTAAAGCGTCTACCTCAGGATAACATTTTCTGATACCATCTGCCACAAGATTGAGAGAATGAATTTTACACGTAATGTGTAACAAGTTAACAGAATGCTTTTTAAGAGACCGGCCTACAGAAACCATGTTTGCGGCACCATCACTCATAAACATCAACAGTTGGTTTGATGAAAGTTCAAACTTTTCCAATGTACTTAACACTAACATGTAATACTTCGGCAGTACATTGTTGTATTCGTGTGGAAGCTAATAGAATTGAAGGTGACGATTGATGCGGTTCCATTTTACGTGCCATTATATTAACTACCGAATGTTTTTTACGATCTGTCGTTTCGTCCACACATAACCACATTTCTTTTTCTTTCAACTCCGATTTAATTCTTTTTTCAACATATTCACGAGCAGATTGCACTATCCTTCGTAACGATGTCCTACTTGGTAATTTGTACTCCGAATAGTTATTCTAAAACAAGACAAACGCTTCCTTGTCTAGTAAATTAAACGGTATATTACATACAATAAAAGTAACACATAAATTAAATATAAATTTGTCATAGTCTCGTGTGCAAGTTTTTTTTGAAGCATGCCGTTCACTGTTTACGTGCCATAGACAGTCCCTTTTGGACCAACTCATCAACGGGACATTACATACTACACATTCAATTTTAGCGCCATCATACGTTAAATCAGGAATTTCGGCTAAAAATTCTCTAACTTGGTCCGCCTTGGGTCGTTTGCGCAACGGACGCAACATTTCTAAACAACACGTACCGCGCTAATGGAAGGTTGAAGCTGCACTGAGGCTTGTATGTAACCGGATAGATACGACGCCGCTGCCTGTTGGCGCGCGTGGCCAATTCTATCAATAACTAAGTACACGTTTCACTTGGTTTTAAAATTGTGAGATAATAAAGACGGAACCATTTACCTCTCCCCAATTGCTGTTTTTATGCAAACTGTTTAGATTATTTATAGAGCAATAACAAACCGTACGTAATACAAAACTATTATAATTTTTAGTTTCCAACATGCAATTTGAATTTTTAGTTTTTTTTTAATGATAAAATAATTTTAATGCAGAGAGTGCTTAATGATGTCTCCATTCTGCTCTGTGCATATTTTCAACCGTCTCTATACGAACTGGCAACTTGGCAGGAAATGTAATTTTTTGCCAAGTTGTGCTCGTTTAGTTGAAGCAAGGCGTTTCCTAAAATCGCATCAACCTGCGTTTTGTGGGATGGCTTTCAAGGTAATTAAATTTAATTTTGGCAGTTCGGGTGTACATCTTTAGAAGTTTTTCTTTTCGCCTGCGGGATCAGAACCCAAACGCCTTCATCACCTACCCAATACCTTAAATATGTAAAGTCTCGTCTGATGTAATATTTGCAATATTTCATGTATTCCTTTGATATTGAAAAGTAACGACACTTGTAGGAAAAATTAAATTGATAATAATTTACATAGAAATAGATTAATATGCCCAGCAATTGCGACATCCTAATGATATATGGTTCAGATCTGCATTCTCGCAGCCACGCTTACATTCAACTGACTGCGTTACCTTCATCCTTGCTAAATGAATAGGAAACCGATGACCATTCCATGACCGAATTTAAGTCGCGCCACCTTAGAACGATACATCTTTAAAAGTTTTATAGTCGCTCTTACTAATAAGTTTACTTTGTTTGCATTATCGTTAATCTTTTGAATTCAATCTTCTATACTAATTTGGCATACTTGGAACGCTATTTATTTTTTCAGAAATCCGAAATACTTATTAAGTATATTATGGCTTGGCCATCTGTCTTAGGCACCCCTGGCAAATTCCAATATCTTTGAAACAAACAAATTTCCAGTCATATGGATGAAAACTACATTTATGTACACAAACACAACCACGCTTGTATAGATACTATTGGTGTAATTTACATAATTATAGAATTAGGAACGAAAAATGCACTTTCTCATCAGTGTGTCCCTAACGTCCAGGAAGGAAACTATTCTTGATGTGTTCTTGATTCTATATGTGTTAGTATTTTTTTTAAATAATTATATTCATTTGAGAGTGACTACTTTAATTAATGTAACATGCCGAAAACAGTTTAGTTATCGGTTGCTGAAAGAAGTCAAATAGTTTGTTGAAATCACTTGGTTTATCGCAAATGGCAATAGCAAATAAATTAAAGTGTTCAGGTTGTATTAAAACTTTCTCGCGAGACTGGTTCGAACAAAAATAGAAAGAAAAGCGCACGCAAATGCATTACTATAGCAGGGGTTGATAGACATTTGAAAAAAAAACGGCTTTGCCAGATCGAAGGAAATCAGCAAAAGATTTATCTAGTAAGTTTCGGATGCATCATAAAATTGCATTTCATCGAGAAGCGAATTTAGGTGTCCGTGTAGCTCGTCGGAAGCTCTCATTGACACAGGACCATAAGAAAAAGCATCTTTAATGAATAAAAAGTATGCACATTGGTCTACTGAATATTGATCAAAAGTTATATGGTCCGACGAATCTGATGCAGAGGCAAGTTTGAACACAGTTTCATTTCACTTGACAACGACATAAAATTACAATACGGTTGTTAATTACAGGTTTTCGGGCGACCTGGCACGCAGTACGTACAGGAAAGGATAAGCATGTCACCCATATTAAAATTATTTAAAAATAAGGACCCTGGTTCCTACTTTGAACAGGACAACGTGCCTTGCTACTGTTCCAAGAAGGCATTGCGTCGGTTCCGCAAGTGGGAAACACCTTTTAGAGTGATCTGCGCGGTCCCTCTATAAAGGCCAACATCGCCAAATACAACTGCGAGTCACTAGGAGTATTAAAAAAGAGAATTGTGGAAGAATGCGAAGCTATAATTGTTAATACCTGCCAAAAACTTTGCCAAAAGCTTATTTTGACAATGCCCAATCGTAGTAAAGATGTTATTAAAGGTGATGCCACAAAAAATTAAAATATATTAATACGAGGGTAAGTCAAATATTATCTACACTTTCGCCATAAAAAGCTTTGAAGGTTATCGTAGTGGCGGCCGCGCAGGCGTTGAGTTGGCGCCTCTGTGGTCACGTGTGCGGAATTTAATCACGATCGCGTCATTTGTCTGCTAGCTACAATGGCATAAGCATATCAGCTCCGCTATTAATTTGCACCAAAGAGGAACAACGAGCAGTGATCCAATTTTTGTAGTCAGAAGGTGTGAAAGGTGCTGAAATTCACCGGAGACTTTTGTCACAAATAAACGCTTTTACGAGATAAAGCACTGTCCCCGTATTGTGACAAAAGTCTCCGTTGAATTTCAGCATCTTTCATACCCTCTGACCACAAAAATCGGATCACTGCTCGTTGTTCCTCTTTGGTGCAAACTAATAGCGTAGCTGACATGCTTATGCTGTTGTAGCTAGCAGACAAATGACGCGATCGTGATGCACAAGCGGCCGCCACTAGGATAACCTTCAAAGTTTGTTATGGCGAAAGTGTAGATAATATTTGACTTACCCTCGTAGATGGCTGTCTAGAATACGTATGTGCAAGCACTTTTATTTAAACCATCGTACTTTTACACGTACTAATAATACACAGGGGTGACTAAGGCATATGGCCAATGCTGTGTGTAGTAGATGTATTTTAAATGTGTTGTCGGACATGTGCCGTCAGGTGTTAGTTTCTTCTTCTTATTAATCCTATGCCATTCTACCTTGATGTGTATGGCAAACCATCAGGTGTACGGGTTATACGAATTAAAAAAGAAAAGTACCGTGGAACATCAATTCTTAAATTCGAACAAATGCAATAACTAGCATTCTTTGCAATAAATATATACGCCCCACCTTCTGCTTTGATTGGAGTACATCTACAATGCTTTTAATTACACATTATTCTGACGAGATATTTCAACAGTGATTTCGTTGAATTAAAGGCGTAACTAAAAATGAGGCCAGTCATTATTCGCTTATACGGTTCCAAAACCGATTCAAGGACAAATTTAAATTATTAGACTGCTTAATTTTCAATTATTAGTTACAAGTAGGAAGTAATTTTAGTTGTATATTTTAATCTGGTAGTAAACAAGTAGAACATTCTTTGATTTAATATTATACCTTGAAATACTTTAAATTTTACGATTTGTAGATTATCTCCTATCTTCTCGGTATCGCGGAAATTACTACACATCCAGAATGGTATCTATATTTACTTACTTATTATTACTTTTTTTATTTTAGTAGCAGAGTCGAATAAAAATTTAAATACTGTAAGTTTTATAGCCGCACGTAGAGAAAATAGAATTTCTTCCAAAAATCAGTCTCTATTAAGAATATTTATTTCAGGAATAAAATGTATATTAGAAAATATTTTTGAAATCTATTGGATTAATAATATTATTTTATATTATAAGAAATGTTCTTCAGTAAATCATCTAGTTTTAGGTTGAGAAAATATTCATATTAAAGGTAGGAATGAAAAAATGGTCCGGATGTCACAAAATCCTTTTGAGAAATTAGGGGACCTGTTTCCATGTTCAAAAAACACATTATCAGGCCAGCTACAAGGATATCCAATAAAAAAAAATTACAATAATGGAAAAAAACCTAAAGTTAATAATTAAAATTAGGAGCAAGTGAATGAACTAATAAAAAAGTTTTTTTTATAGGTTACATTATAATTAAATTATTTCTTTAATAATGTAATTAAATACCGATTATTTTTATGTAGTTTAATAATTAACGAGTTAATATCTAAGTTTATTTGTCCCTTTTTTATTATTATTTATTATATATTTAAAAAACTATAGTTAAATTAGTACACGTAGTAAATACTGAGGATAATATGGCGTCCTAGTTAGTATTTTTATTGTTCTTAAGTTACACACCAAATTTTATTTTAGAGAAAGTAACTAGAAGTTACCGAATTAGTACGTTCCTTACCATTGGCGTCGTTAGATACAGATATTTTATTCGAATATTTTTAAACGTTGTTTTCTTCCATTTTTCAAGTCGATATCATCAATTTTCTGTTTTTTTTCAAAGCTAATCTCCAAATAATGAAAGTCTGTGTGGTAAGAATAGATGCAGTCTAATAAACTTTAAGGTTATGAGACGAAATTATTTCAGATAATTTGCATCAGCGATGGTTTTTACACCGGAGTAAGGCGCCTTCATTTTGATGGCACACTTTCGTAGTGGAAACCGAAATGTAGATGGCACCTGGTCATACTCTTTATAGTCATGTATTGAACAATTTAATGAAGCATTTCCGAACACAAATCTTCCATACAAAGTATTTGCAAATCATAAAGGCAGGGTTGTTAAACGCTTTGAGGAAAAACATTGCATCTACAAAGGAAAAGCCAGTGGAAGACTGACACTTTTTTCAGAAGATACTGTGGAAGACAGTGAACATCGTATGAATGTTTGTCCACATAAATCAGTAGCTAAACTGTCAGCACAAACATATGTGATAATTGTGCTTAGTATTTTATTAATAAATTACAATTGCTCTTTTGCATTTTGTAGGTTTATCAGTTGGAACCTGTCACAAAGCATTAAAAAAACATCTTCAAATGACTGCATATAAAAAATTCGTTGTTCAGCAGCTGCACCCCCTAGATTTTAAACAATGAATAAGATACTGCCAGTGGTTCAATAATTACTTAAAGCTTGGTTTCATTTGTCGGGATATGTTAAAAGCCAGAACTGTCGTACATGTGCTAGGGAGAATCTTCATAATTTTATCGAAACTGATTTACATCCTCTAAAAGCTGGGGTTTGGATAGCAATCTCTAGGAGAAGAATAACTGGTCCAATATTTTTTTATGAAACCATAACAGGCCAAAGGTACCGTACTATAATTATAGATCAATTTTTCATACACTTATACGACGATGAGTTACAACATGGATAATTCCAACGAGATGGAGCCACTGCTCACACAGCTATGGAGACAATTAGATACCTATCAGAATCAGTCGTTCACCTGACCTTACACCACCAGATTTTTATTTATTTGGTAGAATTAAAAACAGTATCTATAAAAACCGTATGCACAATCTTAATGAACTCGAAGAAGCTATAGAGCAAGAAATTCAGAATATAAGTGTTGAGGAATTACAACGTGTGTTTAACAACATGAAAAGAAGAATTAACCTGTGTTTAATGAATCAAAGTTTTCAACACTAGCTGTAGTGCTTTATTTTAAAACTGCAAGTGCTTTATGTTTATTAATACTGTTTCTTATTTTATTTTATGACAAAAATAAAATTTAACCCAAAAAGGAATGTGTGAAATTATTACTTTAATTACTTCTTTGAAGCTTATAAAAATTCGCAGTAAACGTTTAACTTTTATGCACTTTACACCCATTGATAATTGTAAGTATGTTACGCCACAGAAGTTTATAATTTTAGTTTTAGGGATTATTAGCGCCTTGTAATACCAATAGTGTCAATTGGGTTGTCTAACCCCTTATCTTCAGCATTAAATGAATGGACTGTAGTAATAAAAAGAAAAAAAATATTACATTAACCGGTATCTTTCGAAGATGTTTATGGAATGTTGTACATTAAAGGTTATATCATTGCATGGATAAGTATGGTATCTGTATTATGGTTCCATCGCTACTACCTAAGACGGCATGACTATATCTACTGGCACTAGGTGGCGCCAGGAAATATTTCATTTGCTGTTTTTGAAGATTAGTGCCATAAACTGAGAGATGTGAGAACAATGTGACCAAGAACAAGAAGCTTTAATGCTTCTCATATTGCTTTTAATATTGTTTTTACCGGTAGTGATTCCATCAATACCAGGAGCTATTTATTAGCATTATCTTGGTTATTGTTTCTAGGCACTTTTTTCATGTGCACTTCTACATTATGTTCATTCTATAGGTAACCTCTACTTTTAGCCTTTTTAAAATCACAAGCAATGTGAATAATTTACTACATTATGTGTGGATATGTCGTACTGTTTTAAACAAGGAAAGCGGAATTAATAATGTGCATACAAATAATATGCATATAAATAATGCATTTCAAGAATTCTAAGTAAAAGTGCTTTATTTTAAGAAAATATAACTATTGATTTATGAACAATACCTAAACGCTTTCTAGAATTAAGAAAACTATTTACTATCCTTAAGAAAACATTGTTTCGTATTATAATGGCCGTTTACTTGTATTAAGAATCGCTTTCTTAAAATTTTCTTGAGTTAAATTAACAAATGTCTTAAACCAAGAAATACAGTTATTTCATTACAAGTATACACATACTTCTCTTAAGCGGAGAAAGAAGCGCTAAGAAAATATTTCTTTTGATTTAAAACAGTTATTGTATTGCGGATAATTGAAACAGTAGTTGTCTTTAATTAAGGCGGTCAGCTTTGATACAAGTAAATGTTTCTCTGCATGGGTTTCATCTAGAAAAGTGTGATAGTAAAACCAAAAACTACTGAAAATGCAATAGATAGGAACTAATATTAAAAAATTACTAAGTATCTGCATTCTACTACGTCAGATTATCAAAACACCTTAGAAGAGGATATAAATCTGTTTTCCGACTATTTAAAGAAATCCATCGATGTCTCTGGGCATATTCATATTTAAACAAATTCATTTAAGCTTACAATTTGAAACGTTGCCCATATTTTCAACGAAAATATTCCAGTCGATATTTGCCGGAACAACAGTAGTTGATAGACGATCTTCGCGAAATTCGTCACTGAGATTAGTACGTCCACGCTTAAATTTTACAAACCAGACATAAATTGTGGTTTTGGATGGTGCTTCATCACCTAAAGCAGAATGAAGTCGATCGATGGATTGTTGTTGAGTTAGGCCACATTTGAAATCGTAAAAAAATCATCGCACGAAAATGTTCAGAAAAATTTCAATTTTTTCACTAAATTGATTTCTTTGAAACGCTATTAAAACGAAACTACTCAGCCGATTGTTTTTCTGTCAATGGTGTTTATCATATTAAATGTCAAATTTTAAGAAAATCATATTGAAACATACGGAAATGCCATCTAGTGGTAATTTCCGGACATTTTTAGGGTTCTAATGTTGCTTCTTGCAATAGGTAATAAGTATTTATTTTTGTACTTAGTTATTTGTCTATTATCAATTATCAGTATAATTGTACCTATTCCAAGTTAAGTTTTTTGTTCTACTACAAAATTATTAACAATTGTTATATTTTTGAGCAATAATTATTTTTTGCATTATCCTTTGTTTGTTGTTCTCAAGAAACCTATACACCAATAATTAATACTCACTGATAAAAATGAAAGGCGTATGTGAGACGTAAACGCCATTTCATAGCAAAGGCTTTTACAGTCACGAGGTTTAAACGCTAACAGAAAAGAAGTAAGCGCCAAAATAAAAATATGAAAAGACGTAAGCAACAAAAGACGCAATAAAAACTAGCCTGCGTGTTAATAATGGCATTTGCTAATAAGAAAAGCATACATTATTATACTACTAATTAGTGTAACTAAATTCAAGTCCATTTATCCTATAAATGAACCAATCATTTATTGCATTTCCTGCAAAATTGTGTCGAACCACTTACACCTTTTTGTCGTGACGTCGTCGATATATAGATGTGAGTAAATCAATCAAAACGTGACTATGAGTGTTTTATTATCACTTCTGAGTAATGATTGTGCATTATAGATTATAGAAGTATGTTCTCGGAAATTTCTTACATCAAAAATCCTTAAGCCTTTAGAACAATATCAAGAGATTTCCTAGTAGGATTGTCTAAACATCAAAAGGGGGTAACGGAGGAAACTTCTACAACTTCCTTTAGTATAATGTAAAAGTAATAAACATCACTGTGATCTTAGCAACGACTAGCAAATATAGTGCATTCTACGGTTGAGTATGTATGTTTTCCATATATAGTGGTCGTATATTTAAGAAGCTGAACTAACAGTATATGTTGCGCTGTCTAGATAAACGGGATTAACACTGATATAAAAAGACTAATTTCAAATGATGAAATTCTGATTATCTGGTTTGCGTATGTTTTGTATAGTGCTTGGCCTTCTAGCCTCTAACTCATACTAGGTGGTACGTGCGTTAGCTACCGAAATCAAATTGTTGTCCCTGTGTTTTTTCTGTTTAAAATGTGATGCTTATTTTCATAGTGTAAAATTAGTTATTAACAAACAAACATTCTAGGGTAAATTCCAGGAAGTCGAATTCCTGTTTTATGCCTCAATAATCTTGGGTTCTTCAAAATATTAAGCGTTGTACAGAAGACATTTGTTTCACATTAAGATGATTGTAAACGTGATTGTGTCAAGAAATTCATTATCTCACTTAACAGGGATTTTTTGATAAACTATAAGACATGCAGAAAGTTGCTGCGCAAATAGAACTCCTATCTTCAGCTGAGTGTGCAAACCATAAGAGAGATGATAAGTTCTCGGATTGGTATCTCTGTGGAGACGGATAAACAAAACAGACAAAAAAGAGAATTTGGCAGTAAAACAACGTTTTGAAGTGTTAAATTAATTTGAAAATATTTGGAAATTAAGGCAAACACAAAATTTGAGATAAGAATATTCAAAGAGGATATTACATACAGTCCCTGGCCATATTACTTGAAACATGTCATAAATCAATCCTTTTACCTGGAAATTCCCATCCTGTTATAGTGATATTCTTTTGCTTTGAATCCGATCGTTTATAGGGGGACTAGATTATTGTACTAATAAATAAAAATACCATAGAAATGATACTTAGAAGAGTAAAGTACGTATATATAAATATTTCAGTTATCAACTTACATTTAGCGAGTTCACGGTTTAGAGAATGCATCGATATTTTTTAAAATATTTCATCATAACCGTATAGAAGCTAAGTTGTGGAGTATCGTTAAGTGTTTTGTGTTGATATATCGTTATTGCAAAGGTAAAATTGTTATTCTATCTCTCTCTTAATAATTAATTATTTGGAATTTGAAAAAAATTGAAATATTTGGGTTTTTTTGTAAGAAATGCCCGGGAAAGATTTAACAAGTGAACAAAAAGCCGCTATACAAGCTCTTCTACAATCAAACAAACATTCACAACGAGAAATTGCAAAACTACAGAAAGTATCTCCTTCTTCTGTATCGCGTTTAGCTAGAAACTTAAACGAAGGAGTTAGCACATCGACACAAAGACGGGCAAAGTGCGGTCGGAAAAGAAAAACTTCGAAGAGACAATTAAAATGATTCAAAAAAATTTACAAGAGAGAGGAATAGAGATTTCGAGCAGAACTGTCAGGCGCCGATTGCGCGAAAATCGCCTAAAGGGCAGAAGATCTGTAAAAAAGCCGCGTTTAACAGAAAAAATTAAATCTGCTCATCTCAACTTCGCAAGAAAATATCGACATTTCACAGACGAGAATTGAAAAAAGGTGAATAACTTAACAACATTATTTTTACTGAATTAATGTTTGCATTATTTAATAGGTTTTCTTTAGTGACGAGTGCTCGCTCTGTGTGTTAGTGCACAATTTGTTCGTAGACGTCCTGGCGAACGTCTCACAGAGTCCACGGTTCTTCGAACTGTAAAACACCCTCTGTAGGTAATGATTTGGGGAATGATTAGTGGAGACGGACCCGGCCCTTTGTGTTTTGTAGAAGGTACAATGCGTCAAGAGCAGTACAGAATTGTGTTAAAAAACGCGTTATTACCGTATTTTAAGCCAGGACTTCGCATACCGACAGGGCGTATATTTATGCAAAATAATGCTCCTTGCCATGTGGCAAAAAAGGTTAAGAAATTCTTTGAAAACAATCACATACCTCTTTTACGTTGGCCCGGAAATTCACCGGACCTCAATCCCATCGAGAACGTATGGAATCGACTAAAAAGTAAGGTATATGAAAGAGAAAACCCTACAAAGGAAATATTAATGAAGAATGTAAAGGATGTATGGAAGAACGATGAAGATATAAAAGAGACAATCATATCTTGCATCGAAAGTATGCCCCGAAGAGTTAAGGGTGTTATTAAAAATCATAGGTTATGGACTAAATATTAATTATTTATTTAATATTTACATATGTTACATATTTTTACAATATATTTTATAAATAAAAAATATAATACATGTATAGTTTATATTTTATTATGAAGAAACTACAAAATATTGAGTGTTTCAAGTAATTTGGCCAGGGACTGTAATATAAGAAGGCACCAATAAATTCATTCTAAAAGTAATTTTTTTAACTCATACCTTTATTACAATTTGAAACATCTCAGTATACTTTGCTTCAAAGTAAGCCGGCACTATTGTTATCTTCCTTGTGTTTAGAGCTACAGAGTCGGTTAAATTACCAAAGTTGTGTATTTTTTTAAATGGATTGTAAAATTAAGAGGGAAAACCAATTGAATTTCGAATTTTGAAGATGAAAGTTAAAATGACTTTTTATTAATGGAACACCATATATAATATCAAATGAAAGAATATCCAATTCAATTAAATAAATGTTAAATATACCCTACTCGAAAAATGTTAAACAACTGACATTTTAATTATAAGTAATCATTCGCTTTATTTGGTAGTATAAACAAAGTATACGAGCAAAAAAAGGCAAAATAAAACAAAGGAAAAACGTTCAAAAATGTTCCCATCTTTCCATTGCACTTTTCAATACCCTCACTGCCTTGGATATGCGTCTAATCTCAATCTGTTTAATTACATTTTTTATTTGATTTTATAACATTTGTGTATTATTGTATCTACCTTTGTGTACTTCATTTTTAACATGCCCCCAAAGAAACAAATACAGGGTGGGGCAATACTTCCGTTATGATTTCAAGGAGGGCTAGCGTCGAGGGACCTAAAATTAGTCAGTAGAGAAAATGTCGTGGCCGGGTAAACAACGTGCGTTTATTATTGAAGCTTTTACAACAAATAGGAATCCAGTGGTGAACGCATAACGTGCATTTCGAACAAACTTTAATGTAGCCCCTCTGGCTCCCGTTCCTTCAAGACCAACAATCTTGAAGTGGATTCGAAATTTTGGAGCCACAAGTTCCGCAACTCAAAGGTCAGTGGCGGGGGAGGGGGGCGACCACTCAGTGCTCGCACTCCTCAAAATGTTGCGAGGGTAAGACGTGCCATCCTCCAATCTCCACGGACGTCGGTCCATAAGCACACTGTTGCACTGGGCATGTCAAGTCGCTCAGTACGCCGTATTTTGCACGAACAGCTTCATTTTCACACATGCAAGATGGTAATCGTGCAGGAATTGTTACCGAGGGACCTCGAAAACCGAGTAATCATTTGTCGGCAGCTTCTTAACGACATTCCACCTGCTGATATTGTCTTATTCAGCGACGAGGCTCATTTCTACCTCTGCGGCACTGTAAATCGCCAAAACTTTCGGTATTGGAGTGACGCAAACCCAAGGGAGTTGCACAAAAGGCCAAGAAATCCAGTTCATACGGATCGACGTCTTACAACGGGTGATGGAAAACTACCGACTTAGACTTCAGAATTGCATTGACAATGGTGGTCGTCATTTATCCCATGTTTTGTTCAACACCTCTTAATGTTAAACTTTAAGGTTCATAGAATAAGTGGATATCAATAAATTTTTTGTTATCTTATTTTTGTTTGTTTTGGTCTCCCTGAAATCATAACGGAAGTATTTGTATAATGAGGTTAGGTCAGGTGATCTAGGTAGCCACCTAATCGGACCGTTTGTGCCTATCCAGCGATTATCAAAAACATTTTCTAATATCCTACTAATACCGTGATAATTTTGTAATTTGTGTTTATACTCATGTTTATACTTCGGAAGAAAATGTATTTTTTATGCCAGTTTAAACGTATTTTCTTGCAAAATGTCATTGATTTAGTTGTGCTTATTTAATGCAGTTCAAAACTGCAATTGAAGTCCAATATTTTTAAATTTTAATTCGCAATTCTTATTAAAATGTTTATGATCCTTCCCATCAAACGCTATATTAAGTGTCGAGTTATTACAAAGAAATTGGAAATGTGCAAATTGCATTATATATGATTTAAGTTAGATTTATAGGTAAGCTGTGAGATTAGATCATTATTTGTTTATTGTTTTCGATAAACTTGATTGCTAAGTACAACGATCTGCACCTTGAACATTTTTTGCTCTAAAAATAAAAGTACTCGACATAACGAAATCACAACGCAAATTTATTCCTTAGAAGTTAACTTTACATTGAGTAATGTATACAGTTACATGAAAGCGGAGAATTTATTACAACGGCTTTTAGACATCCTGTCCACTTAGACCGTGTCTTGAATGAATTGATTTCCCAATTGTATCTTTCATTACCTGTTTTCTTGTAATTGTCTTTTAACTTGATTGACCTACTCCTTTAAAACTCAACGGTTGACGTTATTTACATTGCTTGTTACATTTGACAGTGTAAGATGAATTGTCTAGCATTCTAGTATTACGTAACCATTTTTACATTGTCTCAGAAGTAGTATGAATATTTTGAAGATGTGTCGTATATAAATACTGAATAATTATTACGAACTACCTATTCGTTTAAAAATAATAAATATTTTTATAAAGTTGTAGATAATTGAAATAATAATTGATAATATTAGATATATTCCAACATTTTCAATCAATTCGGATATAGTATTTTCCAAGTGATGAGTCGTATAAGTACTTGCAAGTGATATGTCGTTCCCATCTCTATTAGCTTTTGATAAGATTAATGAAATATCTGTTTTTTAGAATGTGTAATACTTGAAAATGTTTAATGGGAATTCTATACATTTTGTTTACATCTATAAAGAATAAAACAATTAGTCAGCTACAGAGAGAAAAACAAGTCAAATCGTACAACTCAAAATTACTACTTAGAAATTTAGAATTAAGTACATATGTATCTACATTATGTATAAAAAATATCAAACGATATAGATCCAATTGAAATTGCTCCATAACAACGCAAATACCTTTAAAAATTCTCAATGTATTTCATTTATCGTCAGTTCATTTTGTAACGAAATTGTTGGTCCCAAAGAACCCATTCAATAGTTACTACATTTATAATAGGCACCGCGTAATGCGTTTTATAAAATGTATGTCTTTGAAACCCTTTACATTATCCTTCCATTTTAAACCAGAATACGTCAGAAAAATATAAATACATTCTATGAATTTCCAACTTGCAATTGACAGAATGTAAAGTATCGTACGGCACTTATATCAGATATATCTCGTAGGTAAAACCCCAATTTCCAGTCTTTTCTATGTGATAAATTCTTACAATATTTACATATTTATACCTAAAAACAAACATTTCATGATGAGCAATTAGGGCGACAATCTCTCTAGGCATTGCCCAGAGTTTCATGGTTTTAGTGCCTAATAATAAGAATAATAATATTCTTTTTTTTTCAGTAATGAAAGTACATATGTAAAGAATTCACGAATGATACTGCTACAGAAGAATTTTATGGAGCTTTTATCATTAAAGCGGTGTTGAGAACACCATTACCTGTTCTTCCATCAGTACCGCAACAGCTCAAATAAAAAATAAAAAAAGACTAAGTAAAACTCAACGTAAAAAGTGTTAAGCGGTTACTGCCTCTATAATTACAACAAAACAATTTATTTTAATTTGTAGATAAAAAGCTTCAAAAAAACAGTTCGTATAATGGAAAATTGTTCATGGTCAGTTCCCCTTCCACACATGTTCCATATATAAACAATAATAAACACGAGGTGTTCACTATTTAATACACTTCTCCAGACATATTACTTTTAGTAAGATTTACTTAATAAGTATTTGTCCATGTTTAAAGAAAAAATTGCAATATATTCCTTTAGGTTTACAAAAATTTACATCGGATGGAAATTTTTTTTGTAAACCTAAAGGAATAAAGAGATTTTCCAATACATAGATTTACTTAAAACTGTATGACAACATTTTGTTTGGAAGACTTTCTATATTTGAACTTATTTTAAATTAGATGAATACCTACCAAACTAAATAGGTAATACTTCTAAGTATTACACAGAGTATCGTATATGGGTAATGTACTAGAAGCATCGGTTAAATTGATTCGTCTGCATTTATAAGGTTAAATATGTAAAAACGTCAATTTGCTAAATCCATTAAAAAAAGAATGCTTACCGAAAACCTCTTACTTACGATTAAGGCTGTTGCTCGAAACCAGGTTCCCGGGCACTCGATATTTTTAGCATCGGTTCCGGGCACCCGATTTCGAGTATCCGGTTCCGGATACCCGATTTCGAGTACTCGGGTATCCGGTTCTAGAATCAGATACCCGAAGCCGGGTAGTGCACTAGACGGGTGCATATACAGTTAGGTACTAAAGTGCCCCCCCTCCCCCTCCCACTATCTTTTAAAGGACAGAAGCTAGCGTTTTTAGGAAAAATAGGCCAATTTCTATTTTTTAGGAACTAACTTTTGCCGTTATCAGCAGTTCAATTGTATTTCCGGTGTCACCGGAAGTGGCGTTAACTTTCTTACTTTAAATGAAACAGCCTGTATATTTTTACGTTCTTGGAAAGATAATCAAAAGCCACATATGTTATACTTTAACTTAAGAAATGCGACGATATGCAGCAATAAAGGTTTTGGCAATCTGTTTTTGTTGTACGCAAAGTTGGCTAGGGAAGAGCGCCAAATTGTTTCTTGTTGCGCCAGACTGATCTACAGAGCTCGTTCCTATGCCAAGTAATCACAACAATTGCTATCAAATCTCAATTCCAAAAGCGTAAATTATTCCTGTTGTTATTTGTTATTATATCCTGCATTTGTCATACGTTCCTTCTTTGTTCTCGTTATTATTTTCTCTCATTTTAACTTGTTTTGTTAATTGTTGTTTGTTTAAATGTGTTAGTTTTTGACAGACAATATGTCTGTTTTTCAGTTTTTTTGTGTTGTTACTTTTATGGTGGTTTTGCCATGAACCATGCACAATTGCTGAGTCAACTTTAATGTTATGTAAATCTGCCAACAATTGTTACCGTATTTGCCGTGATTGCGCAACAAATTGTACAATAATTTAAATCATATTATCTTCCGTTGAAGGAGTTCGCCCTGTAAATTTAATGCTATCTATTCTTACTTGGCGCAAAGTTGAAATATTTCCGGCTGCACAAGCACAGTGTTTGTTTGTTCCACTTCATAGTATGTAGTTGTTGCCATATTCACCGAATATTAAAATTAAGGACTGTGTTCATCTTACGTGGTCCATGCGAAAGCCATTGTAAAATCATAAGAAACTAAAACTTAAGCAGATTGAATATCAAAAACTACCAAATTTAAGCAAACCTACCATAATTAATTAATTACAATAAAGTTTGATGAAGTAAAGAAGAACCATAAATTAACAAAACAAGTTAAAATGGGAAGAAATAACAACAAGCACAAAGAACGAAAGTATGGCAAATGCAGGTTAAATAACAACAATAATTTACGCTTTTAGAATTAAGATTTGACAGTTTGGCAATTGTTACGATTACCTTGCTTAGCAACGACTTCTTTAGATCAGTCTGGTTTCGCAAGAAACAATTTGACTCTTTTTCCTAGACAACTTTGTGTAATTACAAAAACATATTACCAAAAGCTTTATTGCTGCCTATCGTCATATTTCTTAAGCTAAGGTATAAAATATGTTGTATCGTTGGATTCGCCTTTCGTTTACCTTTCCAAAAACTTAAAAATATACAGCCTGTTCTATTCAAAATAAGAAAGTTGACGTCACTTCCAGTGACACCGGAAATACAATTAAACTGCCGATGACGGCAAAAGTTAGTTCATAAAAAATAGAAATCGATCAATTTTTTCTAAAAACGCTAGCTTCTGTCCTTCAAAAGTTAGCATGGGGGGGAAATTTTTGACCTTACTGTATAATTGTGTATGTATATTAATGGTACTGTTCGAAAATGGGTACCCGAATTCGGTCCTAGAACCGAGTACTCGAATATCCGGTTTCGGGTACCCGAAAACGATTCTAAAACCGAATAGTTGAATATTCCGTCCCAGGTACTCGATTTCGTAACAAGTGTAACCCGGAACCGGGTAGTGCGCTGAACGGGTATCCAGTTCCTGAAAAAGACCGTTTTCGACGGCCCTACTTACGATTGTGATCACGTATAATACTATATATGAAAACATAAGTTTAATACATAACAAAATATAAAGACCAAATAAGTAAGAGTACTACTAAAATAACCTACAATATTTGAAATTGAATATTTTTTTATTATAAATTTTTGAATTATGTAGTTCTTTATCATGCATTTCAATATATAAACGTTCCATGGTAACTCTGTGCGAGTTCTTCATAATAAGGTGTTGAAATAGAAGATGGTCTTGACTCATAAAATTCAGGATTCAAAATCCAAAAAAAGAATTTTGTGTCAAGGCCATCTTTTAATTTCAACACCTTATTATTTCAATGTATTATTAATGTGCCTTTTTTTTATTATTATTATTATTGTGTATTTCAAATCTTATAGTATGCCTGCTCTTTTTTTTTACACCTCCGGGTAAGACGTCAATACTAAGCGACTCCCCAGTGATCAAACCGTATTAAAAATTATCTAAACCTAAACAGAAGTAAACCATTTTTTTGAATACCATATGGTGGAATATTTTTTGAAATATATTATGTTGGCAGTAACAAAACTGATTGTAGTACAATTATTTATCAAAACAATATAGTTTTATCTATCAATAACGTTATTTAAATATCACAAGAAAAGATCTTTCGCGGTTTTTTACAATATACAGCATCTCGATCAATCGGTGTAAAAAAACATGTTATTAAAGAACGACAAGTAGGTTGTCATAGTATATAACTAAGTATAATATAATATAAACTAACTATTTGTAGATAAGATAGTTGTATCTAGAAAATATATTACCGAATATCATTTGTTTGGGTTACTTTTTCCTGCGAACGAAATCTCAAAACACTCGCTTAGAATTAATGTACAATAATACAACAACTTACGGATTAAAGAACTTCATAGAAGTGGGAATAAGCATTTCTTCTACCTATTGCTCATACCTTTATGTGTAAATAATTTTATTTATTAATGGGTTTTCCGATGATTACTTTATAAACAGTATCGGTTTTTAATTTAATGATTAATGAAAAGTAAATAATGTACTTCATATCTAACATTCCTACGTGATGTTAGATAGACACGATTGAAAGGCCTATGGCCAAAGAGCAGATGTTGTACCATGCTGTGTATAATAGGCTTTGCGCGGGTTTAAACTTAGTTGAATAATATAATTTTAGTATAATTTTTGCCCATTAATCGTAAGCCGATATTATAAATACATTTACATACCTCTTCCAGCAGTTCAATGCCGTTACAATCTACTATAATTAAAGATTTTGGTGGAGTCTGGTGATTCTTCCATTCTAATCTTCATGACTAACCTCGCAGTAATTAACTCTTTTGCATAATCTTTTTAGGGAATATATGCGGATTGTAGTTTTTTGGGAATCACAAGATACTTTAGTGACGCATGGGATGTGTTTTTCACACCCACTACATTTGTACATGCATTTTATAGTGTCGACTTATTATTATTAACTTTACAACTCAACATACGTATGTACAACATACATATATATGCGTATGCGATTGCTAATCTGGGATATACCCACATACATATGCATGTGTGTGCAAAATTCTTTTAATTTCGTTCTGGTTTTGTGGTAAATTGTATTAGTGAACGTAAGAATTCTTATCTTGACGAGACATCGGTGTATTTCTTCATCACGTCTATTGTCTAGTTATATATATGACTAACTCAATATAAACTGTGGTGTACCTCGAGTTGTTTACGGAAGTTGTATGAACCAATTTATGCAAAGCAGTAAATATCTTACTCAATTTAAAAGCACATAATATATGTAGGTACAACCATACGTCATCGGTCCTTAATGTTTTTCTTTACTTGGTTAATTCAATAACCGAAATAAACAGACCTGCCATTTTTCGCAGTTACTGTCTATAAAATTAAAATAAGCCTCTACCGGAGATCTCGTTTGTACCTTAGCTGGCTGAGGTTTGTTTTCTATCAGGGATACCCATAAGTAATCAATTATTTTACAATAAGATACAAATTTTAAGTTTTCAAAAAATGTTTTATTTATCAATCAAGATATGATCGCCATCATTATCTAAGACACTTTGTCATCTTTTCTCCACATTTTCAATTCCGCTTTTGTAGAACTGCGCTGGCTGGGATGAGAAGTAATGTTCAAGGTAACATCGAACATCATCAATTGATTGAAAGTTTGTATTTCTTAGTGTATGATCTAGAGATCTGAATAAATGATAACCGGATGGGGCGATATCTGGTGAATACGGGGTAAGGTCAGACTTTCCAATCTAACTGCGTGAAAGAACGCAACAAGAGTGATTTTTTCTTAAATCACTCTTGCTGCGTTCTTTCTGTTAACCAGAGCAAGGCTCTTTTTCTACAATTCAACATTTAATTTTTGCACTTGTTGACAATAAATGTTAGCAGTAATCGTTTCACCTGGTTGTAACAGTTCATAAAAAATTATGCCATTCGAGTCCCACCAAACATACAGTAGGATCTTCTTCAGCGTTAACATGGGTTTAGGGGTTGGAACTCGTGGTTGGTTTTCAGAGAGCCACTGTCTGGAGCGATGGGGGTTGGAACAAAGAATCCACTTGCCATCTCCAGTTATAATCCTGCTAAGAAATGGATTATTTCTGTTCGCGCATCCGACAGTTGGTGCGGAGATATCTTTGCACTATCAACGATGTAGAGCCTAGTGTATCCGCTAATTCCTGTACACTTAATTTTGGATCAGCCTCGACTAGGGCTTTTAAAGCCACATTATCAAATTTCACAGGTCTTGCACTACGAGGTCTATCAGAGAGGTCAAATGATGCAAATTGTCTGAACCAACGTTGACATTTGTTTACTTTTAACACATCACCATAAATATCGCAAGTATTCTCAGTTGCAACTGTTGCATTCATTCCGATATGAAAATTAACCATCATACAATGACGAATATGCTCTTCGGATGGCTGAAAATCCGCCATTTTAAACCACAAATGTTTTTTAATTGCCCAATATTATAATTGCAGTGTACGTTAGGTAAAAAACTCAGAAAAAGCGTTTCAACACTTCCACTGTTGAAACAAAACTAAACACAACGTAGCGTCAGAAAATAATTGATTACTGAACCCCTGATAATATGTCTAGTGTCAGGACCTTGTAGTGTTAATAGGCGGCCAGGTAGTCGCTTAATGTTTTCAAATGTTTTTATCTTAATTTACAAAAAAAACTACGCATTTATGTTTATTTATTTACTTATTCAGTAATTATTTGAAACTTTATTCTATTACAGAGAGCTCCTCCTTATGGACGAATTGGCAGTAAATCGTAACTGAGTTAATTAGGTTAATATTTAGATACAAATTTTGAAAATTATGGACCAGAAAAGAAAAAAATTATCCGGACATCAATACATTCTCACAAAAATGAAAACTGAAATTGTCATTAAAAAAATAGTAATACAAAGATGGACTTTTTAAAGGACGCACTGTCAACATCAAGCGAGAAATACTGAATTTAATCAGGAATATGTTATAATGCGTATCAAAATGGAAACAAAGAGGAAGCAGTCGATGAAAGTGAACAGTCACATTCCGATAATAGTTCTATTACAACGTAACTGGAAAATAATTTATTACCTTTATTCGGCCCAGTTATGTGGAACATTACTTTAATGACTCAACGTATGCGTCAAATTCTTGTCAAAGAGGGACCTCAACAAATTAAGAAAAATGTTTTCTATTTTTGCTGCATGTTATTTAGAAAAGATTCATCCAGAAGCTGGAGTAAAACTCTTACTTGCCTTTTATGAAATTGGCAAGCTCCATCGTAATTCATTTCAAAACTAGTCCAAAGTTGATCAAAGGTTGTAACTCAAAACACGATCGGCAAAGTGTAGCAAAGGCCATTATAAATATAATAATAGCCTTTGCTCTTTCCCATTTTCATATTTGGAAATACAATGATGACGTAACATACTGAAAAGAATGGTTTCGACGATAAGAATGATGGCACGTCAATGTCTAGCATTTCAAGGATCAACTAGAAGATAAAATCATCAAGGTAATGGGAATTTTTTGAAAATTGTAGAATTACTAGCCGAATTTGATTCTATTATGAGTGGTTATCTTTAACGTATCCAAAATGAATTCGAGTCTAAAAACTGGTCTGCAATGTATTTAAGTAATAAGATACAAGATGAATTGATAGCTTTAATTGGCTACAGTTCAGACCGAAATTAACTAGAATGTTAAAAGGCCGAAATACTTTTCGATAATATTGACTGTACATCGGCCTTGGGCTATTGCGAAAAGTTATGGCAAATTTTAAGATGTGTAGTATTAAAGGACGCCAAACAGATATACCGCGTAGGAATAGACGGCTCCATCGGGTACATACAATACTTGTATAAGTACAAGAGCAAGAAGAAATAACGTTAGCACGAATAAACTATGATTCTTATGTTCAATGAACAAGTAACTATACATTCCAAACAAATAACTTTATAAATATAAGAATTAATAATGCCGTTTAGCCGTTACTAAAAACTCTAATTTAGTGAATAATCCTTCTTTTTTATGACTCTCTCACGTTTAGATAACAAAATACTGCATGTGGCAGTTTGGTAGTGGTACATTCACCTATAACGTTCAGGTCGTTTCCGCCCGCTCGGTATGCAATTGAAAAATATTTCCTAGGATTCTTTAAAGTTACTGATACTGCAGGCCAAGGACTCGCACATTTAATAACTATATTACGACCGACTCTGTGATCTAAAACACAACTGACAACATAATTATGACAAAATTCACTGACGTTCTACTTAATAACTATAAGATAGGTAGATATTTAATTAACGAAACCCTGCTAGAAATACCTCTGAATTTACCGTTGTTTGTTGTAGGAGAATTTTACATTAAATTTGAGGATTTACGAAATGAGGAGAATGAAGAGAAGAGTAGTTTCGTCTTCGATTCACCAAGACCGTCGTTGCCTGGAGTTAAATAAATTATTTAGTACTCCCACTCCGAAGATCGGTGGCCTGGGGAGAAAAGAAGGCTTCCGAAAAATAACTAATATCCGCCAGTGGGAATCTCATATCTATCGAATGGCCAGTTTTAGAACGACAGTTGGGCTTGACGATGTAAATATTTAACATAACAATACCTATTGTGTATGGTAAACGTTTCTAAAAGCTAATGCACAATGAACTTGTCCATAAATATTAAAATTCACTTAAGGTTTGAGGGATTAACATTATTTTTAAGTTAAATGAATATTTACCTCTATTTGAAGCATAATTGTTTTCAAATTACCTACATACCTGACAGTTTAAAGACTAATTAAGATTAATAGATTAATTAAGTTATTAATTTAATTGAAAATACACTTACTGCTTGAAGGATTAAGACAATTATTCTTAAGTAAAATGAATATTGATTTTAATAAAAATTTGACACGGATCGATTTGCATAAGTATGGGAAATTTGTATATACGTATATCAATTTATAACGTATTTGTCAAGGTTACTGCGTTATAAACTTTGAAGAATGTTAGATTCGGCAAATCGCTGAATAATGATTTAGATGTATTTTGCAATGGGGATTCGTCACTTTTTGACGAGGGGGGTGCGATTCTAAAATGTACGATGAAACCTTGCCTTTAGCTTACAACAGTCATTGGAGGAAGCAGGAATTGCTGACAGGATTTGTCAAATACGCGCATTGCACTAGTTGGGCATAGTAGTACAGGAATGTAATGTGCACAAGGATATTTATTTTTAATATGTGTCTGAACGCCGGCTATACTTAATTCGTTTAAATCCCCAAAAGTGCTCATTAATTCTGCCATTAAAGATATATCTAAATATAATTCGACACACTATAAATCTGAATTTTTAATTTGACTTTATATGTTTATTCTGCGAATAGCAAGCATAGAATCTAAAATTTTATTTTGGATTGTATTTGAAGTTCCTTTAACACTGGAACCGGCCGTTCTGGTGTTAAAAACACCAGCATCATTTAAATGCCCTCGAAGCGTCAGATCCAAATTAGTAGAAAAGTCGATGAATTCCCTAAATACGCCACGAAATTCGAATTTTTCGCTACCATCGTGATCTCTAAGAGTCATCTCAAAAGCACAACAAGATTTAATACATATTAAACCTTTCAATATACCGGCCGGTCGGAAACAACCGGAACGCTATGGTAGAATGCTACACTGCGAGACTGCCACATGCACTTTTTTTATTTACATGTGAGAGAGTTAGTAAAAAACGATTATTCGAACTAATGATTGATTGAATTGGAGTTTTTACTAATTTCTTAAAGGCATTGTTAATTTTTATCTGTAAAGTTATTTATTTCGAATGAAGAAAGTTACTTATTTATCGAACCTGGGAATTATAATTATAATATTACTGCTAATGTTGTCTTTTGGTCTTTCGGGTACGATTGAGTAATTAAAAAACAAATAACCATATAAATATTGTACGTACCCCCATCGAATCGTCTATCTCCACATGGTATAACGATTTTTCGTAACTGAGCTCTATCAGAAGATTTATTTTACCAAGTAATGCAAATGCCATACAGGCATTAATGTGACCACGAGATTCTTCGTGTTTCTTTATTTTGGTGGATACATAATGCGGATCTTTAACACAAGTTCTAGCCCAACTAAAATCTGATGATCCATACGCGGTATTACAGAACAATGCGCTCGGAAAACAATATAATAAATTTGAAACTTCACATTCACATAATCAATTGTTTCTTTTATAAATGTCCATTGATAAACGTCATAAGAATCTTCTATTTTCGAATCTTCTTTCCGTTCTTTGTTCTATAAGGCTATTGTAAACACAGTTACTTGTCATTATATAAAAAACGCGGGAAAAATCTATACTAAACGACAAAATTCCCTCTCGTGGCTAAAATAAGACTGGATGCGAAAATTCTGCGTCCCAAATGCATATACACCGGCTAGACTGTGATTCATTGTTTGGTCAAGCGTCGTCCCGTTGCCATAGTAACCGGGGCAGGGCCGCGATTTCATCGCGTCCCAAATATTTTATTCCAACCTATTGTATGTTGTATGTGGTATAACTCATTTCACAGTATTGACCATGGAATAAATAGGAAGCCGCGGGATATTTAATTTTTTTTTTTCGCAATAATTATGAAATATAAATTTTAATAATAGGATAATAGAATTAAATTTTTAAAAGATACATCAGAGAGTGCGTGCGGGCTTGCGGCCTTATGGACACACTGCCCCTAGTATTTTGACGACAATCAATGCATGTTGCATGAAAGTTGCATAACTATTGATTAGTTCAACAGTATTGATTAGTTGGTAGATTTGTCTAATACTATTGTAGGCGAAGCCGACGGAAAGTAATACTAATAGTAAACCGTTGGAAACTTGTTGCTATAGTATAATTTTAAACTAATAAAAAACTAATAAACAATTAGAATTACAAACAGAATTGCAGTATAAATTTGAACAGTTAACTATAGGATTCAAGCAAACATTTAACATTTAATCCTACCTATTTCAATTTATGATTGCTGATTTATTTTAAGCATGCAATTTAGATGAAAATCGTATAATAAACTTTGGAATAATAAGATTTCTGAGGAAATAAAAAAAAAACAAATCCAAACTGCATGGATACGTACAATAAAGAATAAGTTATAATACACCTGTGTAGGTTATATAACATTTGATGTATTAACTTAATAAATATTCGCATAAAATGTTGTTTTTAGTAATAATTGACAATATTAAAAAAACTCTTTATTATTATTGTACTGCCATTAGGTAATTATATTATTTTTACTACAATTCATTTATTATTGCACTGTTTTTTTATGGTCTAGTAGTACGTTCGCACATATGTATGTGAAATTCCTTTGTTTGTCTTCACATAATATGTACGTAGTTGGAATGTATGTACATAAATTACGAGAAACATAGCATTGAAAATTACGTAAGAAAATCAGCAAATGTAATTTATTTTCAAAAAGTTGCCTGCTTCCGTCTGTAAATTTTATCTATCTACACATGAAGAATAATTTCTGTATACGGTGAGGTCATCGAATACAAGAAAATGATCATTTAAGTGCGTATGCACACACGCAGAGAAATGGTTTCTTACATCAAGAAAGTAGATTTTCTTGCAAAAATCGGTCTCTATTCAAGAAAATATTTTTATTTCAGGACTATAAAAATGTATAATATAAGAAAATAATTTCCTTGAAATTTTATTTGGATTAAATAAATATTTTCTTAGGGTTAGAAAATCAAGAAAATCCAAGACAGAAAAATGTTTCTTCCAAGTAAATTATTTAGTTTTATCTTAAGAAAATATTCATATTAAAGGTAGGAATTAAAAAATACCTAATTTGACAAAGTTCTATTGAGAAATTAGGCGACCAGTTTCGTATTCAAAAACACATCATCGGGCCAGCTACAAGGATATTCAATAAAAGAAAAATTACAATAATGGAAAAAAAATCTAAAGTTAATAATTAAAATTAGCAGCAAGTGAATGAACTAATGAAAAGGTTTTTTATAGGTTATAGTAGAATTAAATTATTTCTTTAAAAACGAAATTAAATAAGGTTTATTTTTATGTAGTTTAATAATTAATGAGTTAATATTTAAGTTTATTTATCCCTTTTTGTATTATTATTATTATTTATTATATATTAAAAAAAATTACAGTTAAGTTGTTTATGAAATGCTTATGAAACGTTGTACGTTAAAGGTTATATCATTGTATGGATAAGTATGGTATCTGTATTTTGGTTTCATCGCTGTTATCTAGGACGGCATGACTATAACTACTTGAACTAGGTGGCGCCAGGAAATATTTCAGTTGCTGTTTTTGAAGACTAATGGCATACACTGAGAGATGTAAGAGCAATGCGGCCAGGAGCAAGAAGCTTTAATAAAGTTCTCTTCTCATATTATTTTTGCCGGTAGTCATTCCATCAATACAAGGAGCTATTTATATTAGCATTATCTTGGTTATTCTTTCTAGGCACTTTTTTATGTGTACTTCTACATTAAGTCCACTTTTGTTTGAACATTATTCTATAGGTAACCTCTAGCTTGGCCTTTTTAGAATCACAAGCAATGTGAATAATTTACTGCATTATGTACGGATATGTCGTACTGTTTTAAACAACGTAAGCGCAATTAGTAGTGTGCATGCATTTCAAGAATTCTAAGTAAAAAATGCTTTATTTTAAAGAAATGAAACTATTGATTTATGAACAATATCTAAACGCTTTCTGGAATTAGGAAAACTATTTACTATCCTTAAGAAAATATTGTTTTCTGTTATAATAGCAATTTACTTATACTAAGAATCGCTTTCTCCAAATTTTCTGCAAGATTTTCTTGAAGCAAGTTAACAAATGTCTTAAACAAGGAAATACAATTATTTCATTACACGTGTATCTGTTTTAAGCCGAGGAAGGAACGCCAACAAAATACGAGACACATCCAGAAACCAAGTTCCGTTTGGTATTAAAAGCAAAACGAGTACAGATACAGAAAAACTATTTATTGCAAAAAAAACTACAAACCTTAAACTATCTTTCTACATAGCTCCCACCATTTTGTAGGCACTTGTTCTAGCGTGGCATAAGTTTTTGTATGCCTTCCTCATGAAACATTGCCGCCTGCGTTGTCAACCATGTGGTAACATGTTCTTTGAGCTCTTCATCGTTATTGAATTTTTAACCACCAAGGGACGTTTTCAGGTACAAAAGAGATGGAAGTCGCTAGAGGCGAAGTCAGGGCGATACAGAGGGTGGTCAAACTGGGTCCAGCCAAAGTCCTGTAAGAGTTGTTGTGTCTTGTTCGCAGTGTGAGGTGGGGTATTGGACCCAGTTTGACCACCCTCCGTACAGCCCTGATCTTGCCCTTAGCGACTTCCATCTCTTTTTGCACCTGAAAACGTTCCTTGGTGGTCAAAAATTCAACAACGATGAAGAGCTCAAAGAACATATTACCGCATGGTTGACAACACAGGGGGCAACGTTTTATGAGGTAGGCATACAGAAACTTGTGCCACGCTATGACACGTGCCTACAAAATAGTGGGAGCTATGTAGAAAAATAGTTTAAGGTTTGCAGGTTTTTTTTGCAATAAATAGTTTTTCTGTATCTGTACTCGTTTTGTTTTTATTACCAAACGGAACTTAGTTTCTGGACGCGCCTCGTATTACTTCTAAGTTATAACAGTAATTGTATTGCGGATAATTGAAACGATAATTGTCTTGAATTAAGGCGGACAGCTTTGATACAAGTATACGTTTCTCTGCGTGCATCTAGAAACAAAGTAGGAAGCTAAACTAAATTCGCTAGCAACTTTAAAATACCCAACAAATTTTTGTGAGTTTTCATTTTTGTATGAGTGTCTATTAGCACTTACATACCTAGCTGGTATGGTAGCTATTAAGCCAAATACGGAGTGAGTCATCTCTATGGGTTCAGAAGATTGTGCCTTTGTGAATAGAGATCTTTTCAAATGGTTTTCTTCTTGTTATGTGGTTCAGTTGGAGGCTTGGTTTAAAATTATTAAATATTTAAACCTACATATTTTTGCTAAAAAGTCACTTTTTTTTAAATAGAATACCTTGTATTATTTTATTATTATGTAGTTTTGATTTTTTCGAATAATTCAGGACAAAAACTTACTAACATGGTAGTGGCCTAAAATATATATTTATTAACTATTTAGGAACAGATAAGCCCCTGTGCATTAGATCCTTTTATGTCTAATCTAAGTGTCAAAAATAACATCTGTCTAATACCCACTTCCCACGAAATAACGACCTCTGGGTTGACCTTTTCCAAAAATCTTAGTAACTAAAACCCTTAGCTTTAGAAGAATAGTACCTTATTATATTTTAACTCAAAATTTAACGAATATTCAAAAAATGCAATAATGTAAAGCATGTTCCATTAAAAAAGCAACAACTTTGAGTAACTATGAACTTATTAGACACTTGTAGGTTTCAATATAATTCTAAACCATGCCCACAATCAGACCTCAGAACAAGAAAAAGTTCCATTCACAAAGCCACAAATTTCCGAGCCCGTGCAGATGACTCACCCTGTATATACTATAGAAATTAATTTTGCGACTATTTATTATGCTAATCACCATGGGAACTATACATAAAATCGATTTTAGTTTGTTTAAATACTCTTAAAATTTGCAAAGTAATACTAATAACTTGTATAACGATAAAATGTCGTATTTGTAACCTCATAATGTCGTGTTTAAATTTGATTATTAATCACTTTATGTCTGAATTTGCATTCAATCAAGGTAAGTTCTTTTTTCTCGTTAAGATTTCATTTTTTCGATTTTAGCGTGAGTGACAGGCGATAATTTCACAGCAACATTTAGCATGTTCTGCAGTTACGTTTAGCTTGGGTTGAATGTAGTAATCCTGCTTCCATTTATGCTAATATACCTGTATCCACATATGCTTAACATACGTAGTAGGCGCCATAAATTCTCGGCCGGATATAGAAAAAATAAACTTGGTAAAATATAACAATTTTTATTTTTCAATATAATCTCCCCTAACTTCAATAAATTTATTACAACGATCAATTAATAATTCTATACCATTGTAAAAATAATCTAAAGTTTTTCCCTCAAAATGTTGTATTACAGCTTTCTGGGGCGAAGTTCATCGGGACGCCGCCATTCCACCGATTCTTTTTTGGATAGAGGATCATAATGCAGAACCATTGTTTCATATCTTGTGACAATGGACTCCAAAATCGTTTTTGGGTCATCTCCACACGTGCTTAGAAACGAGCGCGCACACTCGACCCGACATTCGCATTGGAGAGCAGGGCGAATACTTGTTGTTTCAAAAACATCTTGCCCACTTTTTTACAGTGGAATATAAAGGCGATAAATGACCATAAATGCCATCTAAACGTTGTTTAATGTGATTAGAGGTATACCCTTCTTTTGTTCAAAATTTAGTGACCGCGCGGTACTCAATTTTCGTTATCTGAGACATTTTCATGCATTAGTCACGTTGTCTGGCTGGCTATTAAAAACGACTACTCTTCGAGCCGTTATATATATAGTGTAGGCCTCGCACATGTGCGACTGTGGCGCAACGGAGTTTTAACACGCTTGAACCTGTATAAGCCTGTAAGGCCGAGAATTTATTGTGTCTACCTCGTACGTAATACATGATTTGGGAAACCATAGAATGTCTAACTGACCAACTTAATTTTTGAGGGTTCGATAACTATCAATTACTACGGCAAACACATTGTTACCAAATGAGAAGACTAAATAACGTGTCTTACTATTAGCCGATTAACAAACAAACCTTTCTAACGCAGAATAGAATTAATAGATGTATGGTAGTAATTACAAGTTAAATAATATTTCAAGATGTGGAACATTTTCCAACATGGCTAACTGCAACGTTACAAATGCATATGTAGACGAATTCTTAATTTATAATGACTAATTCTTGTGTTCTAAATTTATGTATCTATACCGCCTTGACAACTTAAGACTTAAACCTTAAATCTATTGCGAAGGAACTAATCTTCAAGATTAAGGCGAGTTCATACATACATACATGGATTTAGTGATGCTAGTGGCAGCGCCAGTCCTTCTGACACCAGTAAAGATCTACACTATCTGTTTCATAAATCGGAAGCGGACCTCCAATTTTATTAGTAAACTGCTTTAAAATAGTGAAACTTCTCCTATATTCAGTCTACAATATCAAATGAGACCTGGTAACTATAGAGCAAGTGTGCAAGTTCTTGTTTAGTAATGCAAACAATATGAGACTAGATTTTATTAGCGCCCAAACCATGACACAAGCAAATTTTAGAAGGCTGCAGACTTTTTAGTTTTACTGGGGGACCAGCAAATGCATGCATGTGCATAACCACCTTCATACGAAATTCAATTTATTCACTTGATGATATTAGAGTAACCTCGTTAACAATTAATCCTATAATTTCCATACAATACATCACGGTTGTTACACCTTTACAAACCTAGTTTCTTTAATGTGTTCTCATTTTGTATCATTGCGTAGGTACTTTTACAAAGAAAATACACTCTTTTCTTCTAATAGGTGAGAAGTTTCTTTTAATACTAGACTGCGGATTAATAAACATTTATTTAAAAGAAAATAAATATGCTGATAGAAAGCACACATATATGTAAAAATATGCAGTGTAATGAAGACATATGCATTAAGAAGAGCAACAACAAATAAAGCAGATGCTTTACCAAGAAAAATAAACTGCCTACTACAAACGTATATAACTATTGAAAAGTAATTTTTTTAATGTATGTATGTACGTAGTAAATGCAACAAGTTACTTTTTTATGTTTTCTGAAAAAGGTCTTTTGCAGTTTCGAATGTATGTGGATGTTGTTTTAGAACTTAGGAAATGTAATTCTGTTTTAATAAATTTAGAATACATTGCTGCAAAAGTCGCAAATTGAAGTGTGTATTGTCATTTTATAAGATTGACATAAATTGACTTATTGCGTTGGAATGATCTCAGATAGGCCATATTAAAAAAAACTTAATGGTTCATTGATAGCAGCTAAATGCAGCAAATTACCTCTCAATGTTTGCAAGAAGTGGTGTTTTTTTGCAGTTTTGAATGTAGATATTGTTTTTAATGCTTGAGGAACTGGGAAGCTTGGGAAATAGGAATCATTTCGTTTCAACGAATTTAACCCTTTATTTCATAACAGAATTAGCGATTACAAAAAATTGAAAACCGATAAAAACACTTTGTACATGGTTTTATGAAATGTATTACTGGCGAAACAAAATATTTTTCTCTTTGCAAAAAAAACAACGGCATGTTGCTAAGAGAGCAGCAGAGCTAAATAAACATTAGATAAAATTCACCATACTGAATAAAAATTAAGGTGCTCGTAAGCAACATCGCCAGCTAAAAATAATAGTTTCAGAAATATAAAAGGTTAGAATACGTTGTTGCAAAAACCACAAAATACAGTATCTTTTGCTATCTTAATATAAAGTTGACATAGCTTATTACGTTGAAATAACCTAGGGATAGGAAGCTAGAAAGCAACCTGCTATTTTGTAACTGCTGACTGCCGTTAACTAACCGCGAACTAATCAATATCAAAAGAAATTGCTACTTTCTATAGTAGTTTTTTGATATTGTACCAGACAAACCGACATTTGTCGAGTACGTAATATATTTCATCACGTTGTGAAACGTAAATGTAAATTTGTAGCCGTGCAACAGTAAAACCTAAAGTATAAAACGCTTCTAAATATCTCGCTTCGAAAACTGTTTCTTTGTATTACATACCGTAAATAATTTGTTAATTTGAAGCTTCGGCGTATACATAATAAAATCATTATTTTAATGTGATTATTGTATTATTACTAAGTTATTGTCAAATTGATTTTAATTGTTTTTTTAAATTATATAAATCACACTGTCATTCTTCTTGTAATCTAAATGCAGTAATGTTATTTATTAGTTTTACCAAATTATTAAGAATGTGCAGGAAAAATAATATACAGCGAGATTCATGATATAAAGTTTAGATGAAAGTTCAAACATGTGATAATACTATATAAAAATATATAAAGAAAACAATAAATAGAATATAATAGTTACAAAGATTTATAAAAAAAAACAATAAACATAAAATGGTGGTTATAAAAATTTATAAAAGAAAAATAATAAGTTAGAAAATAGTGATTATAAAACTATAAAAAAACAAAATGGAAAACAGGTAGATATTGAGTGAGTAGTGCCAACAGTAAGGGACTAGCGCTGTTGAAACCTAGAAATAGTTTTCAGTTTAATGTACGCCGTTGTCACAAAGTAAGGAATGTACTTCTTACACAGTTTTAGGAAATTGAAATAATTGCAAGTAGGAATTAGATTCTAGTTGCTACAACAATGGGCTTTTAGTGTATTTATGTAAAACATAAGTTTAGTCATGAAAACTACCGTCACAAGTGTTAAAACAAAGCGAATGCAATTTATTGATTTCTTCTCAAAATAAATCAAATATTAACGTAAATTCAACTGTTGCACTTACAAAAAATGGATCTGCAAACCAGAATAAGCTTAGTACAATGTTATTATGAATCTGGTAGAAACTGATTTACGAAGATTTCATATGAGAACGGGTTTGTAGAGCAAGTCCCTATAAGATGAAGGCGTAGCGTAATTTGATTAGCAAATTTGGAAGAACAGGGTCTGTAATTGAGCTCCCGAGAATAGGAAGACCAATTAGTGATCTCTAAGTTGCAGGAGCTCTTCGGGAAAATCAAAGCATAGCCAATACTAGATTGCATTACCGCTAGCTAGAAATCTAGCTAGCGGTAATGCAATATCAAAACGACAGCAAACGCTGTATACCACACTATTTGGTGTGGTTTACAGGTAATTTCATCATTAGTCCGTATTTTTTCGAGAAACTACAGAATGATGAATGTAATGTTACTGTTACTAGTGAACGATACCAGCAAATGTTAAGAGACTGTGCAATTCCAAACTTGCAAAACGAGGACGCAATTGAAAACGTCGTTTCTATGAAGGATGCACATTCACCGACCAGCTAATTGCTGTTTTTTAAGATCGTGTTACAAGCAGACATTTAGAAAATTCATGGCCATCAAGAACGCCTGATCTGATCCTAACGGATTTTTGGCTTTGGGGGTATTTTAAAAATTTTTTGTTTAAAATACGACTAAAAACGCTGGAAGAATTAAAAGACGATATTAGGGAGCAAACTGCTGCAATTCAACACGAAATGTTGAATAATATGGTGTATAACTTGGAGGAAGGTTGGTGCTTTTCTACTACCAAAATGGAGGCCATATTGAGCAGTTGAGTGTTGAAGATAAGAAATCCTACTATTCAAGAAATTCAGTTTCTATTAATTTTCGTTGGCTTTTTTAGTTGAAGTTATGTAATAAGTTGCAATATATTCCTTACTTGATAGCTATGGTAACCTAATACAAGTATCGCTGCGAAATGAAAACTGCTACAAAAGGCAGCAGTTTTTTTAAACTGCTAACGCAAATAAGCAGTTTTATACATCACAAAAATAATCTTTTCAGGTTCTTACATGCCGAAAATTTCCATTCGATGCCAACCGGTGTAATTGGGGCATATTTAAAATTACTTACTAGTTCATTGGTATCAATTAAATATTTTTGAAGTTTCAGAAACTTCTTGGTCACATTTCTTTTGTCACTGATTTTGCTTTTCACATGTTCCGTTTTCCTTATATACACTTCCGCTACTACATCAACAGGGAATACTTTTTATTCTTGTAAAATTTGTTTAACTGCAGGGTACATAAAAGAGTAGTTACATTTAAGAACTCTAAATTTGGAAGCAAAACGTTCATTCATTAAACGGCTCGGTTGTCCAGTGATAAAAGGGCTTGCGCCTGACTGTGCAGAGTTAGGTGATGTGTGCTTGAGTCTGGTATCACAAGAAACAATTTGGCGCTCTTTCCTAGATAACTTTGCGTAACAACAAAAACAGATTACTAAAACCTTTATTGCTGCATATCGTCATATTTCTTACTTTAAAGTACAACATGTGGTATGGTTGGATTCGTCTTTCGATTATCTTTCCAAAAATGTAAAAATATACAGGGTATGTTATTTAAAAAAAGCAAATTGACGTCACTTCCGGTGAAATCGGAAATACAATTGAAATGCTGATAATGGCAAAAGTTTACCAAACATAGAAATCAATCTATTTTTTCTAAAAACGCTAGCTTCTGTCGTTGAAAAGTCAACATGGGGGGGGGTAGCGGAGGGCACACTTTAGGCCCTCACTGTATATTTATATGACAATAATCCAGCTATAGGAAATGTAAGCTCCAAATGGCTCTCAAAGCCGAGGCTTCAGAAGACTCCAACAAGTGTTTCTGGTAATTTAAACATTTCATTCAATTATATGACACTGTTATCTCCTGAATTAGCACTGATTGTAAAATTTCACGCAGAACACAAAGATGCGAAGTTAGGTATTTGCTTTAAATCTGTATTTCTTGGGACCAAAGATATATGAATACATAAGCAAAGTACTGCATTTACCAAATATGGGGACATTAAGACGAATGATTGTTTCAGATGGCATATACAACTTTAAATATTCATCTACATAAAGAGGAAGCTCGAGCATGTATATTGTGTGTAGTTGAAGTGAGGCTAAGAGAATTATTTTCTCTTTCCAAACAAATACAATACATATTTGGTTATCTGATACAAAATAATTCCAAGCATATTTATACATGATAACAGCCCTAGTATGTAGGTACATACATTGTATTATGCATCTTACAAGGGAACTGTATCAAAGTATATGGAGATGTAAGAGTAACAATTGAATTTATAAGTAATGTAATAGGTGTGGGTCTATATAAACATTTGCTGTCATTTAAGAAAGAATAAAATGTTATAATTTGTTGACATCTTTTTGATTTGACTTTCTAATTACGTACATAGCATTATTCTTTTTTGGAAAACATTAGTTTTTTCTATTGCAACTTCCATTTATACTTTTACAATGAAGATAAATAGAATAACATTTCTACTCCTTTCTGTATTAATGTGCTATGAACCAAAAATCATATTGAACATATTTTCTTTACATTATTGTCATTTATGTAGCTTGGCTTAATTTTCTTTGATTATTTTGCTATTCATTCCTCCATCACAGATTCATATGCTCTTGTATCCACAGATATAAATTTATAATTTGCATCACATACACTAAATAAAATACCAGCCATAATTACGAGGTAGTTTTACATTAATATGCATGCTTTTTGTTGTACTTACTACATATATGCATTTAGGAGACTGCGAGTTATTCAAGAAACCACTAGCATTTGTGCCACAATTTGCACATATGTGCATGTATGTATGCCTCGTGTTGGTGAGTAGACAGGATGTAGTATAGTCCATAGCGCTTCAAATGTTTCCCGACATATTTGACGCACCGTTGATTTGCTTCCACCATTTTCAAATTCTCAAATAAATCCACATTCATTCCTGTATATAAGGAAAAGGAATCGGGATCATGATTTAAGAATTCCAGAATTAAATTTAAATAATCTCTTTGTTGTTTCTTTTGAGTGTTGATGGGATATACCCGCCAACGTCTTCTCTCTTTTTACATCTATTTTTATATTTGTTCGTCATGATTATTGCAGAAATTGCTAATAAACACAGTACATAACATTTCTGTGATATTCCATCCACTTCAAAAGAAATTGTTAACAGGTAAATTAAGGTAAATGATACGACAAAATAAACCGAGATGTCAATTATCATTATGTCATGAAATTATTTTAATAATTACGGCAGAATATTGCAAATAATTTCGCTGTAATCCTAAGGATAATTTCACGCTACCCTAGGTGAACGCACCTTAAAGTCTCCCAAGGTTGTGATTTTAAAACTTATACGCAACGTTGGTCCGTCACCACAAGAAATAATTACAAGCATATATACATATAAATTGAAGCCATAAGCAAAATGCTTAAAATTCGCTGCGTTTTTATGACGATGTTGAGATAGTTTTAATAAGAACCCTACAACTAGATAATTTTGTTTATATCGTAAACTAAATAATAACATTATCACAATATTACTGCTCTTCTAACTTACCGCCAAACAAATTATAATTTTATCAAAATTTTACATGTAAAATTAGCAGAAGGCGATTAGTGTTTTTCACAAATGTACGTGTAATAAAAAACAAGATTATCTATCTGGCGGCGCTAGTAATCGCATGCATAGCACGTAACAATCAAAATCGGAAAAGCAACCTGTTAATTAAGGTTGCGCAATGTAGGTCTACACGCGTCGAATCTCATTCATTCATACCGTAACGTAATATTATGTTGTAAATTAATTGCATTAATTTATATGCATTCGCGTGCAAAAATTGATAATGTTATTGTAGTCATAATCAGTGCAAAATATAGGCTTACCCCTATGCTGTTAGATATACTTGAAAAGATGAAAATTATGATAAAATATCGAACTTGAAGTCTTCCGCTAGCCTGCATTATCGTCCTGTAAATGTCTCGTTGGGGCACTCAGAGTATTCGAATTAAGAGTTTAAAAATATTTCTTAATAAAAAACTTAGACACTGCACAATGGTTCAATGTATCATTACGAAGAACAAATATAAAATGAGGGAAGTTAAAGGGGAACACCGGTATAAAAGTTATACCAGCGATGGAATTCAATTATAAAACTGTTTGAATGAATCACTGAACTCTAATATACACCGTACGTAAAACCCATGCTTCCACGATGAATACGCGCTAACAACTGAAACATTTGACTGCCGCTATATCGCCCGCTATACGCCCGCTATATCTGATAATACACACAATAATAATTGTTGCCTAGTGGCGCTTAATCGTATTTTGTAAAATTAAATGCAATGCCGCCTCAATGATTTTCTAGCAGCTTCGGCGTTATTCAAAAATACTACTGCTAGATAGCGAGGATACCGGTTTTTGTTTACAGTTAAGAGCCCAACTTTAAAAAAAATCTGTGGGAGAGAGTGACGTCTAAATGGGAATACCATTTGTTAGTATAGTTAAAACTGTCGTAAATGTAATTTCGATTTGCCTAAAACATAGCAGTTTGTATGAATATTTTTTAATTTTTTATTGTATTTTGTTGTATATGAAAAGCCATCTGCATGCTTCCCTATGTTATTGTAATAATATGATTGCATAGTTGAAATTCTTGATGGAATATAGAATTATGTAGTTTGATTTTCCATGTTTAAGCAACTAAATATTTTTTTTACCATTTGAACCTGAATATTCTTGATATATACGGACTGTTATACGGTAATTTTTATATTATTATACTTTTTTGATTTGAAGAACGAAAGGTTTAGAATCCACAAAATCTACAATATTTACAAGTATGTTAATATATGGTCTTTATGGAGTTAATCTTTCTTATTGTCTGTTGTAAATAATGCAAACTTAGACATAAAATGATAAATAATAGACTAAGCGTGGATATAGGGGCGTGCATATTACATTTGACTTAATAAATACATACATATACAGCAGTGAGGTCTTTCTTTTATGAATCAAAAAATACATGTATTTTGCATATTATTAATAATAATACATGTATTTTGCAATTTACTGCTTACTAGGCATTGCGAAATATACTACGAAAGTTGCAAAAGTGAATCTTTAAAGCAAATACGCGGACGTGAATATATGTACATATTTATAAACATTTCTTGTAATTACAATGATAAAGGAATTTGTGTAAAATTACTGCAACTACATAAGTACTTTAATTTAGTTATAATTTAGCATTCGTTTGATAAATTTTATGTACATTGTAATTAGAAACCTACAGAAGGGTGTATATACAGTATATACAGATAACGAAGTCTAGTTTCACGTAAGTTCACCGTTTCCGGTCCGTTCATTTTTAGAATATTCAGAAAAATGTTTGTTGGGTCGCGAAGCGGTTGTTAGCCCACTGAATATTCTGGTAGTATCTGTAAATTATATTATGCAGTTAATTTATCAAATTGTTCTTTTTTGTTGTAATAAAAAAAAACAAAAGAAGTATTATACGTGTAAAAAACCTTGTGGGGGATATCTATACATGAGTAAAGAAAATAACAGGAAAGACAAAACAAGACAAAAAAGAAATACACTCAAAAACTAGTTAATAGAACGTAGATAATAAATGCAAATTCTCACTTCTACGCAGAGAAACGTATACTTGTATCAAAGCTGTCCGCTTTAATTGAAGACAAGTACTGTTTCAATTATCCCCAATACAATAACTTTTAAATCAAAAGAAATATTTTCTTAACGCTTCTTTCTCCGCTTAAGAGAAGTATATATGTACATACTTGTAATGAAATAATTGTATTTCTTTGTTTAAGACGTTTGTTAAGTTGATTCAAGAAAATCTTGCGGAATTTTTGAAGAAAGCGATTCTTACTATAAGTAAAAGGGCCGTTATAACACAAAACATCTATCTTCTTAAGGATAGTAAATAGTTTTCTGAACTTCAGAAAGGGTTTATAATTCAATAGTTTCATTTTCTTAAAATAAAGCATTTTTTACTTAGAATTCTTGAAATACATATTATTTATTATGCACATTATTAATTGCGCTTACCTTGTTTAAAACAGTACGACATATCCTTACATAATGCAGTAAATTATTCACATTGCTTGTGATTTTAAATAGGCTAAAGTAGAGGTTATCTACAGAATAATATTCAAACAAAAGTGAATTTAATGTAGAAGTACACATGAAAAAAGTGCCTAGAAACAATTACCTGCAAACAATGCTAATAAATAGCTCCTGGTATTAATGGAATTATTACCGGCAAAACAATATGAGGAAGAAAAGCATCTTTCAACTTATGCTAATAATCTTCAAAAACAGCAACTGAAGTATCTCATGGCGCTACCTAGTGCCAGTAGTTATAGTCATGTCGTCCTACCTAGTGGCAATAGAAGCCGGAATACAGATGCCATACTTACCCACACAATGATATAGTCTTTAACGTACAACGTTTCATAAACCTTTTCAAAAGATACCGGTTAATGTAATATATTTTTTCTTTTTTTTACTATTTACCACGTGTACTAATTTCTTAAATACATAATAAATAATAATAATAAAAAGAGATGAATAAACTTTATAAATATAAATATTAACTCATTAATTATTAAATTACATAGAGATGTAGAACTACTTACATTTACTTATTTCTAGTTTTAACTGATTGAATCAGATTTTCTTTAGAAAAAGGTATTTTTCGTACAAAATTCTGAACTTCGCCTTTTAGTCAGTACATAATGCATTACTAAATCAAATTTCAGGAATTAAACAGCACTAGCCGTGAAGTATTTACTTTTTGAGTATATAAACTGCTATTGTTTAAAAGATTTTTATAAAAATTTACAATTTCAGTTAGAAATGTAATGTATTTCCCCTTCGTAATGTTATCCATATTTACATGTAAATTGTTGTGCTTTAGGTATATGTTGTTGAAAGTAAAGTTTATAGTTATTTATTAATGCATCAGTTATGCAAGCAAATACAGTCAACGACTAGAACCATAATTTCTCTATTTCAACTTGCGATATTCATTATTATGACTCATTTCTGACCAATAACTTTTGTTTCTTGTTTGGGAAATTGGCAAAAAATGATTTCTGAAATAAACACTAATTATAAGTTTGTTGACAATCGGTGGGTACAGCTTAGTCAACAGACATGAGCTTGTACCTAACACAAGTATCAAAATTTTAAACACATGAAATTGTATGATTCATATTGTAAATAAGTTATCTTCTGTCATTGGCAGGTAGGTACACACATACATTGGAAATAATAATAAACATCAAGTGCATTACCCACAAGAATGTACAGATATGCGCAAAAAATCTTAAAATTATTTAATCCAGCTATATATTTATTTATTCTTGAAATTGAACGGAGTATAAAAACATTTAAGTTGCCGTCGTTATTATTAGCTACATACAGTGCAAAGTTATTAAGCATTATTTGACTTCTTTCTTTTTTGGAGAATAGCTCTTATTACCTCGTTATTAAAGCAATAAAAAGAAATAAATTTGTAGTTTAATAATGAATCATTATTAACATTTCAAGTCATTGCGAATGATTAATTTTCGTGCACTGTGATTGGTTTAGTAGCACAGCTGAAAAAACCAATTACGATGTTACAGAAAGGTTGGATTAAAATTACATTCGTTTCTATTAGCCAGTCACATATGTACTTCTTTAGTGCTCGTTGCACATTCCAAGTAACTTTTCGATGTATCATAAATCACAATATAAAGTATTTTGTCCTTCTCCAAGATATGCGAAACGATTAATGTTCTACTGATTTTAAAATACAGAAATCAAACATCATTGTATCTATAAGTATATTATTTACGTATAACTGTATTTGTTGTAATCTCTTACAAAATGCAAAATAAACTTTCTCGGTAATTTAATTTTACTGGGTTTGTAATACAGTATAAAAACTTAATGTACAACAAAGAGGAGTGCCTTATGTTACATTTCTTACAACTATTGCTTGCTTACATAAATTACGCTTGCATAGTGATTCCCCGTTGACGCCATATCATTGTTTCTCTTTACAGTGTCTACACGTATTTATATATATGTACATGCAGTTTACTGGATTAGTATTGTATACAGTTGGTGTCTAGTTAAAGTCGTATAGTTATTGTTATAAACACACATCGAAGATTTCTTCCTGCTAGTTATTAAACGTTTGCTTAGCTCTAACGATAGATATAACAGGCACCACATTCGAACTTCCTGTCTACTCGAAAATAATGTGAAGGTTATGTTTAAAACACGCAATTACTAAGGTTACAAATATCTAGATTTGTTACAAAAGATCTACACTAGCACCATATCCAAATACACTATTGGCCAAAAGTATAACTACACCGTACACAAGCTGACTCATTTTCGACCCTCACCATAGGGACCTCGCTTATTATTGGAGATAGAGGGTAGGTTTAAATGTGGCGATGTGGCCAAATTTTGTGTTTATTATGACCCGAAGAGAAAATTGACCTGTAACAAATGACGTTCGAGATTTAAAAAAAAAAACGGAAAATGCTCATTCTCTTCTTTTACTTCTAGCACCTTTATTTGGCCTTGAAGAGAAAAACTAAAAACATATTCTCAAGGCCACTTTCCATCTTCTATCTAATGGTGTACTCGACATTTTTATATGACGTTTCGATTCTTTCTGGTCGTCATCAACTTTCTTATTTCTTATCGGAATCATATTGGATTTTGACACTGTCAGAAAGAGTTTTTATATGTATAACATGTTGACAAAAGATTTCGATATTATGCTTTAATTGACGAAGAAGGCGTTTTAGGATTAAATTAGCTAGCCATGTAATTTCAAACAACAACATTCTCGGCACACTCCGCACCACACAAATTATTAATTAACTCGGAAAGACCGTTTCGAAGACACGGTCTTCATCTTCGGCCGCGTACCGATTGGTGTGAGAGAACATATACTAAATCTAACGAACTCGTTCTATCCCTACTCTTCAAGAAAAATATATACAAGTATAGTCCGTTTCATTTTATTTTAATCTGGCTAAATAGTAAATAATTACTTTTATTATATATAGGTTCGGGGGTATCCCTAGATACCCTTGCGGCAATTTGGAATGAATTTGCAACTTAGTAAAAACAAATTAACGAATTTTTTAAGATTTTAAAATTAACTAACCTTTAAACTTTCGAACGACGCCGATGTATATAAACACTCTGTTTAAATACACATCACAGGAACTGCCTGTTCCGGATATCTAACCCTATTTACTTCTCTCATATAATGACTTTGAATACACAACGAACACCTACCTTTGGATTGGATTCACGACAAACTTTGATTCAACCAAGGCCGAATAAAGATTGATGAAAATTGAGGGCGTCGTTTCTCTTTCATTTATTTTAAATCGCGAAAGACCGGCGATTGTTTTCTTTCACAGCCAATTTTGATAATTGACCCAAATAGAAACTAACTTTTCGATGATCAAATGATATTAGTATACGAGAACGAATGCAGTGACTTAACCAGGAGGTTGTTTGTTGATGATTCTATGATACGAATTGTCACCAACAAGCTTTAAAATAGAAAATCCACTGCTAATTTATAGAAACCTTTCAGATAAAGATTTAATTGATGAAATATTATCTGTTGTGCTTTGAAATTTACGTTGTTGCTTATTCCAGACGATTTTTACATTAATTTGGAAGAAATAATTGAATAGAAAAATTGATAAATGAGTAGAATTGTCCATGATACCCCACACTCGTCGTTATCTGGACCTATAATTAAATTCTACCTTCCTCGCCCCAAGGACGGTTGGCTAAGGGGGGAATGGTAACGCAGAAATTTCCCATTATCCCCGCAAGAGGGATATTTGGTTGCCAACGAGTGGCCAGCCTGACATTTACTTCAGTACCGAAGTGACAACCGAGAGAAGTTGTTGTCGTAAATACAACGTTGAACGGAGGGAGACAACGATTGTGTCCTTTCTTTTCGTCAAATTTGTGTTCGAAAGGATCGTCGTCTCTTGTTACAGCACAACCATAAATTAAATGACCTATTTACCGTAATAAATCGAAAGGACAAGAAAAGTGTAAAGGTACCCTCTCTTTATTGATTAGGTTTCCATTCTTATTTGTGTAAATATTCCTATAGGCGTCCAGTTCAAGGGGCGAAATCACGTTTTTAAGCAATTTTTAGGTTTTCTAATTTAATATTATCGTTTATGTATTGTGCTACACTTGACGCTTCTATCTTCCTGTATCTATACCACCTGATGTGTTCATTGAATCTAGTACCTACCGTTCGTTTCGTTTGACCAATATAGGCCTTATCACAATCACCACATACAATTTTGTAAATTCCCGACCTTTCTCTCATGTTCGGTTTATCTTTTGGATTGCCAAGAAGGTTTTTGAGTGTATTTCGCGAACTAAAACATACGCTCATCTTTTGTCCCCTAAATCCCACTAATACCTTTTGATACTCTATGGAAGGGAAGTTTCACAAATTTCTTATCGCGGGTTACTGTTGGGATTAAGGTCGTGGAATTTCTGACATAAAACCTATGCTGGATTTTTCTAAACATGCGATCGATCTCTATAGAAGAGTAACTGCTGTAAATAGCTATATTTTTTATGAATTATAGCGCTTTTTTTTTCCTCCTTTTACTCAAACTTCACCAATCTATTAATTAAGAAGCTAATCGCGGCCATTTTGTGTTGTCCACAGTGGTTGGAGTCGGACATAATGTATCTATTAGTATTTGTTTCCTTTCTATAGATGCCAATTTCCAGTTTTTTATTATTTCTAACTAATAAACTATTCAGGAACGGAAGTTTATTGTTCACTTCTTCTTCTATTGTGAATTTAACAGTTTTGAATTTTGAATTTAGTGTCGCGAGGAAATCCGGAATGGTACTTTTCTTCGGATCAAAAACCGCGAAAATATCAAGGTCTACCTACCTAAGCCAAATTCTAGGGAAATACACGTCGTCCTTTTTCAAACTAGTTTTAAATTTACTCATGAACAAGTTGGCTATGAAAGAGGACAGCGGATTGCCCATCGCCGTACCCTCTCGTTGGTCATAATACTTGCCCTCAATTTGAAAACGGTTTTGGTTCATGCAGAGCAAAGTTAGTCTTTTGTACTCCGCAATTCTGACATCATCACTTTTATTAAGTTTTAAGAACTCAATTAAATATTCTATGGTTTCTGAAATCGGCACGCTGGGAAAGAGTGAGCACACATCAAATGATACTAATATTTCCTCATCTTCTAATCCAATATTATTTACCTTACTTACAAAAAATAATGAATTTTCTACTTCTAGGCTATCTGCTTTGATGGGTAAATTTTTGTATTCATTTACTAGCCATTTGGACAGCTTGTGGATTTTTGGTAGACAGTATATTTTTGGAACTGTCGGGTTTGTGATTGGCAATTTTAATTTAAGGATTGCGTTAATAAGTTTTGGGCAATTTTTCAGAACCTCCTTTGTTTCTCTGGTCATGGATGATAACTGATTCTTTCTTAATCCTTTATACGGTCTTGATGAAAACAAGTTGTTGACGCGGCTGAAATAATCCGGCTTGTCCAGAATGACTATTCTGTTCCCTTTATCTGGGGAAACAGAAAACATTTTTTCTTTTTGAGGCCTTTAATAGTCCCGAGATCACCTGTGTTGTTTCTCAAACTTTATGTCTTGTTCAGGTTGTTTGAAATCGCGTTTCTTATATAATCTTTCGTTGTGATATCTGGCTTCCTGGACGTTTCTATTGACGCAACGAGTTGGTCCGTCGGGATTTTTGAGTCACGAGTACAATGTTTGAGTCCTTTAACAGTTAAATTTCGGTTTTATTGAATGACAGATTACAGATCAGTGGTGTGCTCTCCGCGAAATGTACGGTATTTTCGTCCTTTTTAGGACAAATTTCGCGGTGACAAGACCTTTTTCCGCCTTTTCTCCTAATTTTAACTTGCTTTCTAGTCTAAGCGGCAAAAGTAGGTACTTGTATATGTTTTTCTTGAAGAATAGTGATAGAGCGGGTTCGTTTGATCTAATATATGTTCTCGCACATCAATCGGTACGCGGCTGAAGATGAAGACCCACGTGTCTTCTAAACGGCCTTTCCGAGTTAATTAATAACTTGAGTGTGCCGAGAATATTGTTGTTTGCCATACTACCCCACAGTCCTTGTTATCATTATGTAATTTCAAGTTGCCAAACAATTCAATCATCGTTTATAGCAATACAGAAATGTACACCAACCAAAGGAAATGAGATATGTTAAGTATTTTTTATTCATTGAACCGAAATACAACAATAGCGAGTACAAGATATTTACAAATGTATCCAGAACAACAGCAGCCACATCGTATCATTTTTCTAGATCTTGATAGAAACTTGGTCGAGAATGGATCGTATATCGAGCCGCGTAATGTTTACGTTAAGAGGAATTTGAATGTAAATCAGGGGAATATTTTACAAATGTTAAATTAAATATGTGCTTTTGCAAAGATTATGTAAATTTTGTATTTTGTAGATAAATAATAATCCATCAACATCTACACACGAAGTGGAATCAGAATTGTCACATTTGCCCCAAACTCGAGTGTAGAGAACTTTACATCGAAATAAGTTTAAACAAAGCAACCATTCATGTGAGCCACAGTCTGGTGACAATTTAAGACGACTGGACTGCTATAACTAGCTCGCGGGAAGATTAGAAGACGACGAATGTTTTAAACAAAATCATCTGGTCAGATGAATCAAAATTTACCAATTCTGGAATCTTTAACAGAGAATTATGGGGCAGTGCAGAATCCCAGACAAAACAGAGCAAGAGGATCACAACATCGTTTTGGATTAATCGTTTGGAATGTATGAATATCTATGTATGAAGAAAATTGGATTGGAAATAAATAGTGGAGTTGTATGGTCGGCAAGATCTCCTAACTTAAGCCATCTGGATTATTTTTTATGGGGAGTTGTTAAAAATTATATTTTTAAAGTTGATGTCTCACAGAACTTGGATGTAGACTCCAGAATGTCGATGTCATCCCTGGAAGAACCGTACAAGTAGTAGTTCAAAACGCTGGAAAGCGTGCGTAATTATGCTTTCATGAAGTAGCCAGTTATTTAAACATTTGCTGTAATTGTTGGTTTATTGTTTTGTTTTCTATTATTATTACTGTTGTTGTTATTTTTATTCATTGCTTCAAATAGGGTACAAAATTTACAAAAACGCACCTTCAATTTACCATCTGTAAAATATCCTGACGATTTTTATTCAAATTCCTGTTAATATAAACATTACGAGGCGTTCTCGATCAAGTCTCCATTAAGATTTAGAAAAATGATACGATGTGACTGTTATCGTTCTGGATACAATTGTAAATATATTGTGCTCGCTATTGTTGTATTTCGGTTCGATGCATAAAAAATGCTTAACATATCCCGTTTCTCTTCGTTGGTGTACATCTTTCTATAACTAATAAATAATATTTGGCAGTTTGAAATTTCATGGCTACCTTATTTAATCATAAAACTTTTGTTTTAAATCCGGTGTGGTTTAAATTCGAAAACGTTTGTCAACATATTATACATAGTTGAAATCAGAAAAAAGAACTTTCTGACGGTGTCAAAAGCCAATATGCCGTCGACAAGAAATAAGAAAATTGATGATTGCAGAAACATTTCGACTACACCATTAGATAGAAGATGAAGGGTGGTCTTGAGAATGTGCCTTTGCAAGGCCAAATAAGGACGCTAAATGTAAAAGAAAAAATTGGCATTTTTCGCTTAAAAAAAAAATCTGGAACGTCTTTTGTTGCAGGTCCATTTTATCTTTGAATTCATAACAAACGCAAAATTTGTCAACTTTGCTGAATTTAAACCTACCCTCTATCTCCTATAATAGATAGATAGATAGTTTATTTCTGTTTGTAACTTATACAAGTATTAGCATCGTCAAATTACTAAATAACACACGAAAAATACAGTGTATAGTGGACGAACACTTTAAAAACTTGTGGATAGGGACAGCACCTATTCATTCTTATTGAGATATTCGTCGAGTGTGTAAAACGAATTCAATACTAGCAGCTCCTTAATCTCTCTTTTAAATTTTCGTTGATTAAGTATTTTAAGATCATCTGGCAAATGATTATAGGATTTAATTCCATGCTTGTTGCAAGTGTTGTATATATGCAGGTCGCCTTGTTAGTTGTACTTCCCCGTCCCATGCACATATTCCAAGCATGCTAGGATGTAAGCAGATGGTAAGGTAAGTATCTTGTGTTCTTGGAATAAATCTCTACAAGATGTGCGATATGGTACAGTGTATACATAGCCTCCTTCTGTTTTAGGAAAACTTGTTGGGCTTCTGGTGTATGTCTCCACAGCAATATTGCGTACACCGCTCGTGCATCGAACAAAGAAAAGCATACCACGCTTGCCGCTTCGTAAGTAGCTATCTCTCTCATTCTTCTTATTGCGTAAATTGCAGTAGCTAATTTTTTTGTCAACTCGTTGACATGGTATTTGAAGCTTAGATTGTGCGACATGTGGATGCCCTGTTGCACAATGTTTCTCGCACATTCCGGAATATGCTCTGTCGTGACTGTTAGCATTTGGGTTTTTCCGTTATTTAAATGCAGTCCATTGCTTGAAAACCATTCCCCGGCTTCTAATAAAGTAATTTCTGCTTTGTTTTCAGCATTTTCCTGTAATGCTCCTTTGGTTAAAATTGATGTGACATCCGCAAATAGACACAACTTGCTACAGCTAACACTTCCCGGAATATCGTTTACGTACATTAGGAACAGGAGGGGGCCCAATACAGATCCTTGGGGCACTTCTTTTTCTATTTTAGCAGAAATTGACTTTTTGTTCTCACAGAAAGTTATTTGTTCTCTTTCTGCTAGATACGATCGTGTTAGTTAGTATGTTGTTCCTCTTATTTCGTAGTAGTACAACTTTCCTTAAATAAAAGTGGTTTTAATAAGCTTTATCGCGACCTTAATACACTTTAATACATTTATTTTACCTTTTAGTACTTGATACATTCTATTTACAATACATTTTTATACCTCCTATTAAGCAATCTGTCTGTCCCTAAATAATGGAAGGTATAATAAATTATATTAAAATGTATTATACTACCTACAGTTCGCATTGTGAAATTGAAGCTGTGATTTCGTAATAACTAGTAACTTGTAACAGTTCGTTGTGATGTGTCCCAATTTACGGTCTAATAGTGATAAAGTTGAAGTTATAATATCTTTCAAGATAAGCGCCGAGTTTCAACCCATATCAAAAACGATTGCTAATATCTAGAGCCCGGCAACAGGGAGCCATGCGATAGTCGTACCAGCCTAGTATACAAAACCAATAATAAGAAAATAGAAAAAAAAAATAACAGAACTAATACAAAATTATAATATGTGAAAAGTAGTGAAACACTCACCTTTTTAAGCAGCCTTGGCTACGGAACAGTAAAACTAGAAGCACCATTATCAGTATTAACATCATATGGATAAGAGTGGCAAAAAGTTGACACCATTAGCTGTATTTCCACAGTTGTCTCGGTGAGCGATGTTCGCCGTGGTGAGAAAATGAGTTTATATTTTGGAAAAGAGCGTTCAACATCTACGGATGTTATACATGCATGATTAAAATACTCTTTGTACTTTGCCAGTGGATTATTCGATACACCATCACAAATTTGTTTTAGTGTGCTCAAATCGGGATCTTACGCGATTATATTTTGCGTCATGTATACTCAGTAGCTGTATATGCACTCCGTCCATAATTTGCAGAGACTCCAATAATGATAACGATCTATTTTGTAATTGGTCTATTGCGTCAGCTAATCCTTTAGTAGCTACGAATATTTTTTAAATCTGTTTCAACGGAAATATCTTGAAATTTCGACTGGCTCTCCTTAATAGCTGCAGCTTCGGCAGGATTGAATTGTGCAACAACAGCTTTTACTATTTTGAAATGTTCAGCATAATAAAAAGCTGTCTGCAACCATGTTCTCCAACGTATAAGAATTGGCTCCGGTGGTTGACGAATACCTCTCTACTCTATGTGAAATGATCGTAGGCGTTTGGGAGATTTCAAAAATCCTTTTTTTGTGCTTGCTATTAATGCATCTGCCTCGGGAGAGCATTGTCGAATGGTTTCTGCCACAAGATGTAAAGCATGCACTTTACACGTAACATCTAAACACTTGCAACCATGTTCAAGAAGAGAACGGCCTACCGAACGCGTTATCGCTGCGCCATCGCTCATAAACATCAACACTTTATCTTTTGAAATTTGAAATTTTTCCAACGTACTAACTACAACCTTCGTAATTGCTGCAGCAGTACACTCTTGTAGTCTCCGGTTAGCAAGTAACAGTGGTAATGTAGGTTTACTAGGGTCTAGTATGCGTACCATAATATTTACAATTGAATTTTTTTTACAGTCTGTTGTCTCAACACATAACCAAAGAAACTGTTTTTCCAATATGCGTTTCATTTTCTTTTCCACGTCATCGCGTACAAATGCAACATGCTTACGTGCCGTTTCCTCCGTTGGCAACCGCAACTCGGGATTGTATTTGTCCCAAAAGTCCTTAAACGGTTGTTTATCGAGTAAGCCTAGTGGCAAATTACAGTTTATCAACATAAGAATTACATTAAAAAAATGCACTTCTCGGTGGCATGCCCAATTATCGTTTTCTATGCTGTGCGGAATTTACGTGTCTTGTACAGTTCCACTTCTTATTTGACATCAAATGTATTTTGCATACTTTACAAACTATCTTACTCCCTTTGTAAAACAAATCGGGAAAGTCAGAAATAAACTTATTTACTGTGTCTTGAAAGGATCGTTTTTTAGCCTTCGACATGTTCACTAAGAACTACAATTAATAACTATGTCTGTTTCAATAAAATCAAAACGCACTACACTAAATAATAACTACAATTAATAACTACGTCTATATCAATAAAATCAACACGCCCTATTCGCTATCCAATGCTAAACTGAACTGAGTGATGATGATTAGTCGTGTCGTATCATAATCGATCAGCCCTCCCTGCCCACCTAAACACAGTCACACCGCCGCTGCGATTGCTCTCTAGTTACCGGGCTCTACTAATAACCAAGTTTTTATTTTAAAACAGGAGATTTGCGCATTAAAAACCGAAGTGGAGATCTTAAAACAATGTAAAATTCAATTGATGGGGTTGTTAACAAGCGATCAAATGCAGGATAATTTAACATTAAGTTACAAATTTTATAGCACTATACCAAAGATTAAAGATGGACTGCGAGCAGTGCGCGTTACTAAAACGTGCATTTGCTGAAAAAGTGAAGGCATCTAAAAACGGTGCTACACGAAACAACAATATGTATATCTGATGATAAGGGTTTTTGAAAGGTTTAGGAAGCATATAAGCATAATGCTACCTTAACGATCATTTAGTTTTGGTTAACCCGAGGATTAATACACAGTTCATAGGTGCAAATCAACATTATTCAAATTAGATAAATCTTAAGAATTTGAAGTAAATACTAGAGGTGCGAATGGTGTCTTGGCCCGGTCTGGCATATTTGAGATGCGGGCCGGAACGGGCTTTTTCAAAATAGGACGACCCGTCAAGCCCGTTCAACACGCAGTCCGTTCGTTGTTAATTTTGAACATTCTTTTTTGAAATTCAAACTTATTCTTCTCAAACTTTTGTTTTAAAAAGACTTTGTCAGTATAAATACTTGAGTATTTACACAGTTTTAAATTCAATATTGTGTAAGTTACATTCATAATTTGATACCGAAAAATATAGAAAAGAAAGAAGATATAATTCATACGCTCATTTAGAAGGACATATAAGGTAGCAGCAGATTTCCCATGTTCTTTGTTTTATTTTTTATTATTAAGTTCGCTAGCATTAGCTGTCACAGAAGATGATTGCATCAGTACTGATACCAGTTGTAAAAATCCATGTAATAATATTGTACTGTTTTCAAATTTTGCAATAAAAACACTGCTTTGAAAGGCATCATAAATTCGTTTTCGATAATTTCACGAGAAAAAATGTAATGTCGTAAAGAAGGAAAAAAACCTCTTCGTGATTTAGTGCATCCATGTTACTTGTTCGAATTCAATAAGTAATAAATAGAGTTGGCCACGCGCGCCAACGGGCAGCGGCGTTGTTTCGATTAGGCCTCAGGTTCCATTAGAGCTATTGTGTGTAGAAGTTTGCTGTCGTAAATACTTTCGCGTAGTTGTTAAATAAAAATAAAATAATGCGTGCTCAAACACTTACCATTTTAAGAGTCCTCCGTGAAATCGCAAAGTGAATAATGTCTGTTAAATATCTGCAACATTAGATATGTTTCAACATTTGTTTCGACAGACCCAGTGCGGCGCGAGAAAAAAATGTGTTTATATGCAGAGAACGAACGTTCTACATATAGTGACGTTATATTTGCGAAATTAAAATATTCTTTGAAACAACTTAACGGTTCTGTTGACACACTTTCACAAATGTGTCTTAATGTGCCAAAATCAGAATCTTTCTCTAAAACACTTTCATATTTTCCTAGAACACAAACATTTTTTGCGTCTTCTATCGCGCATAGCTGTGCGTGAACATGTTGCACTATTTGGAGATTCTTCTAACGACACCGAAGGATATTGTAACTTTTCTATTGCCTCCGCTAGCCCGAAGTAATTGTTGTGAATGATTTTTAAATCCGTTTTAACCCGACTGGCTTTTCTTGATAGCGGCAGCTTCCTTTGGACCGAATTGTAAAACCACGTTCTTAATATTCTCATAATATTTATGATAATAAAACGCAGCATTTGACCAAGTTCCCCAACGTGTAAGAATAGGTTCTGGTGGCTCAGGTATACGGGGGCATAGTCTGTGAAATTCGCGAATACGTTTCGGGGATTTGACAAACACTGCTTTTGTATGCGCTATTAAAGTGTCTACCTCAGGATAACATTTTCTGATGCCATCTGCCACAAGATTGAGAGCACGAATTTTACTCGTAATGTGTAACAAGTTAACAGAATGCTTTTTAAGAGACCGGCCTACAGAAACCATGTTTGCGGCGCCATCACTCATAAATTATGAGTGGTGAGTGAGTTGTTTGAAAGAATATTTTAATGACGCAAATATAACGTCACTAGATGTAGAACGTTCGTTCTCTGCGTATAAACACATTTTTTCCTCGCGCCGCACTCGGTCTGTCGAAACAACTGTTGAAGCATATCTAATGTTGCAGATATTTAACAGACATTATTCACTTTGCGATTTCACGGAGGACTCTTAAAATGGTAAGTGTTTGAGCACGCATTATTTTATTTTTATTTAACAACTACGCGAAAGTATTTACGACAGCAAACATCTACACACAATAGCTCTAGCGGAACCCGAGGTCTAATCGAAACAACGCCGCTGCCCGTTGGCGCGCATGGCCAACTCTAGTAATAAGTGAATCATAATTAAAATTATTATTAGCTTTTTAATACTGGAAATAAATGATTTTTTGCATTCTTTGAAGTAGGATCGAACAGATTTGACCATCTTCTTGTCGGACAAAATGGGTTTGTCGGACCGAACGCACTTGATGGGCCTGCGAAGCTGTCGGGACGACGGGCAGGTCGGATTGCCAAATGTGACGAACCAGGCCGGACCGAGCTGGCAAACGTGTCGGGCCGGGTTGGGCTGGGCTAATGAAATATCGGGCCGGGGCGGGCCTGCAAAAGGTTTGGTTACCAAGCCAACATTTATTTAAATTAAATCAAGTAAGTGTGTTTATATAGGTACAAATTCTTATGCGTATTGAATATGGAAACTGTACTTTATAATTTAAGGTTTACATAATACAATAAAGATAATGAGAGATAATAGAATATGAGCAGCATTAGAAACCTGAAATACATTGTTTTGTTTTTCAGTGACATATAAACACCTAGTATATCCCGACAGTCCAATAAAATAGAGAAAATGTCGTATTAGATAATGTATGTATGTACATACTCAAATTTACCAGCTTAAATTCCATCATAAATGTTTTGTATTGTTATAGTTTTCTCTGTCATTAGTTATCTATCCGTGTAAATGTAATTGTTCACAAAAACCTTGTTTGTTCTCGTATAGTCTCGGCACAGGATGTTTGGTTAGCTACAGCAATGCTCATTTTCATTTGTTTATTATGTTGTTTTAAGATAATATGAACAAGATGACTAGTTTTTATTTTACCATTGCTCCTGTAAAGGTAGTTACAGCATTTATTGTGCTGTATAAAATCCTGACCCTGTTTTCTTCTTATCTTGAAATCGTAGACATATTTCTGGACACATAATTAAAATATGAGACTGAGCGGCCCCATCTAAACAACATACAATAATGTGGCGTATGTGGGTTGCCGTGGGTTTTTCTCTTAAACTTTTCCCTAAATTAATATATAGTGGCTGCTTCAAATTCAAAATACAACATGCAAAATCGTAGTAATTATCACAATGAAGAGTGACGTTCAACCAATTGCGCTCCGGTAATATCTGTCGGAGCTAAGCATCTCTGGCTCTTTTTTTTGGAGCCTAGTTTCTGTTTTAGGATCGGGTATGAATAAGGCATTTGGACCCTCTTATCGATATGATTTGACCGCGGTGTTCTCAGCCCCGCCAAGGTTGTTTTCTTTAGGCCCAAAATTAGGCGATCACAACAGTGATGGTTAAATCCACTCTAACCGAGGATATCTCTCAGTCCTCACACTTTAACCTCACTGCGATCCGACGTCTGCTCGCGTGTGCAATGGAGATTCTGATTTTCCGATCTGGCGACTCTTCCCAAATATCGAACAGCTGAAATTCGGAAGTCCAGGTCCTTCCTCAAGGTGTCATTCTTCATAAATCCTGGCGCCCCAGCGATCATTCCCAGGATCTTATTTTGCATCCGCTTGCTGATATGTGTGAGTGGATCTAAACCCTAACTGGGTGTTTGGAGTAAGATATAAATCATAACGACTATTGAGGTTTTCCAAGCCTAGGAAAATAGTACAATCTAAGAATAGCGTTCACGACGCATATCAGGTGGTCTATGGACTTTTTCGGTTTCCTTATGTAAAGATATCTCCTTCCAACGGTGATTCTGAGTAAACGGCTTAATAACATTTTTCTCGTTCTCCCTTCTCTTTATCGTAATTTCGCAAATTAAATATCACTTTGTAATAAGTAACCTGGGCAAATATGCGGTAACAGCCAGAGGGGTGGCGAGCGCATAAAAGTTTACGCATAAAATAGAAGGTAAGAAATAAATTATAAAACGTGCTGAAACACTTACCGTTTTAAAAGTCTTCCGTGAAATCACAAACTGGGTAACATCTGTTAAATATTCGAATCATTAGATATGTTTCCACAGCTGTTTCACTCAAGTGAGTACGACGTGCGGAATAAATGTTTTTTAATGCCGAAAACGACCGTTCGACATCTAGCGATGTTATATTTGCATATTTAAAATAATCTTTGAAACAACTTAATGCATCTTCACACGCACCTTCACAAATTTATTAATATAAGAAAATCAGAGTCTTTCTCTAAAACACTTTCAAATTTTCGTATTACACACCAATTTGTTTCGCCTTCTACAGGGCATAACTGTGCGTGCACATCATTCACAATTTGAACACAATCCACTAGCGACATCGAAACATTTTGTAATTTTTCTATTCCCTCCGCTAGTCCCAAGTAATTGTTGTGAATAGTTTGTAAATCTCTTTTAACCTGACTATCTTGAAATATTTCCTGGCTTTTCTTGATTGCTGCAGCTTCTGTCGGATTGAATTTTAAAACAACCTTCTTTACTTGATCAAAATATTTGTTGTAGTAAAACGCAGCCTGCAACCATGCTCCCCAACGTGTAACAATCGGCTGTGGTGGTTCAGGTAAATCAGGACACAGTTTGTGAAATAGTCGGGTACGTTTCGGGGACTTTAGAAACACTGCCTTTATACTAGCAATCAATACATTTACTAGTGGAAAACATGTAGGAATCGTTTGTGCCGCAAGATTTAGAGTATGGATTTTACACGTTACATGTAAGAAGTTACCACTGTGTTCTTTAAGAGATCGGCCCAAAGAACGCATGTTTGCGGCGCCGTCACTTATAAACATTAAAAGTTGCTTAGTTGAAACTTCAAATTTGTTCAATGAGTTCAACACCACCTTTAAAATCTCATCGGTAGTACAATTTATAACTCTTTTGGAAGCAGGTAAGAAGCAAGATGACGGTCGATGTGGTTCCATTGTACGTACCATTACATTAACCACAGAATGTTTTTGACGATCTGTTATTTCGTCCACACACAACCACAGTTTTTTATCTTTCAATGTCCGACTAGGTAATTTACAGTCCGGATATTTATTCCAGAAGGAGACAAATGCTTCTTTGTCTAGTAAACGAAACGATAAATTACATAAAATAAGAGTAACACATAAATCAAATGTAAATTTTTCTTGGTCTCGTATGCCACTTTTTGCAGAAGAATGCTGTTTGCTTTCGATGTGACGTTGACAATGGCTTCTGGACGAACACATTAAAGGGATTTTACAAACTAGACATTGAATTTTACCGCCATCGAAAATTAAGTCCGGCATGTCCACTATAAAGTTTTTAACTGTGTCTGCCATTGGTCGTTTTCGCGACGTACATAACTGCGATATTTTTAAAGCAAACATAAGCGTACAATTACGAAATAAGTTACGACAGCCTACATATACACAGAACTACTCGCATACAGCATCGATTTAGTACTGACGCTGTGAACGCGTGAAATAAATAATCGCTGACTCCGCACCACATATCTACCACACTGACTGTTATCGCTGTTTGCCAGACTAGTAATAAGTCATCAAGCCCGATAGCATATTTTATATTATACGGTTGCCGATACCGACTAATGTGAATTCGTTAGCCGCTAGATCACGAACTCTATTAGCATATTGTAGGCTGCAATGTGGTAGACAGAAAAGAAATTTAGTTGATTGTAAATTAAAATTGTAGAATATAAAACACGAGCAGACGTCAAGACAATGGGCCCCCTTTCAGCTCGAGTCGCTTTTGAGAGAAGACGTATTTCGCGAAGTAGTTTATTTTTAAAGAAATTTCAAGTGCTCCAATGTTAAAGTTTCAAATCCACGGTTTATTCAAGTTTGGTCACTTGGACGAGCGCTGTGTTTCTCACGTGACGTGCTAGCATAGAGAAGCTATTCTAAAGCATTCTAAACGTCAAATTTTAAAGTTCTTCTTTTCCATCAGTTTATCTTTTGTAGAAGTATATCTAGGTGACACTCTCGAATCTACGACCGAGATCTCTTTTAATTAGATAAACAAAATTCAAATTAAAAACATTACAGTATAGTATAGCATAAGTTTAAATTTGTGCAAAGTGTACTGAGCTACAGTTTTACCGGTGTTTTTTTTGTAAATTTCGGGGAACTGAAGCTGAAGTTTCAGACTTTTGTGTACAATGTTTTTTTAATCTTCTAATATTTCACACATGCTACCTCTCCGTTTTCATTTTTCTTTAAATAAACGGACATTTTTTTGAATACCTGAGTAATTTGCAATGAAATGAAATTAAAATCCCTCTGAAAAGCGATATAGATTTTATTAAAATTCATAATAGGCTTCGAAGTATCAAGTTGATGCATTTCCTAAATGCTTTTAAAATATTAAGTTGACTTTGAAGTCCGTTATAGATTGTATGTTGTTGTACATATCTTTTTAATGGTTTTTATTTAGAAGCATCTTTGAATGTATGTAAGCCTATCCCAGCCCGACCCGATACGTTTGTCAACCCGACACACTTGTCGGCCCAACAGCTTCGCCAGTTATCGGCCCGGCAAATTTGATTTAACCAACACGCCCGTTTTTGTCTGACAATGACATAGTCAAATCTGATTCTACTTCAAAGAATTAATTCTTCACTAATAATAACAACATTTGAGCAAAATAGTTCATAAATATTACGATTAATTATTACATTTTTATAGGATGTCCTGGACAACTAACCATAAAAATTATTTGCTATTTGAAAACTTGGTGTTTTCATTAGTTTAATTTATACAGCATAAGTGATTGTTAAGTAAGTGGTATCTACCATATTGATGCTGATGTAACGCACTTTGAACAGATTCTGATAAAATGTCTACCAAGTAAAATATACCGTCTCGGAGTAGTGGTGGGCATCTTGAGATTTTTTTAGGCACGGTACTTTATTAACCCAGTCCGGGGCGACCCGACACGTTTGTCAACTGGGGATCAGTTCGGGTCGACAAGCTCGTTTTTTTCCAATAAGTAGGTACTATTTTCAGTATTAAAAAATTAATAATAATTTCAATAACGATTTACTTATTACTTATCTAATACGAACAAGTAACATGGATATACTAACATCTACGAAGATGCTTTTCTTCTTTTATGACAACACTGTTTTAATTTTAGTAATTATATTTTTTCGTATGAAATTATCGATAATGAGTTTATGATGCTTTTCAAAGCAGTGTCCTTATTACAACATTTTAAAATATTACAATTTTATTCCCTAGATTTTTACAGCTGGTATCAGTAGTGTTACAGTCACTTCTGTAGTAACTAAAGCTGGCGAACATGTTGACTTAGTAATAAAAGATAATAAAACATAGAAAATAATAAATATTTTGTTGCGTTAAATGTAAAGTATGTATCCCTCCAAAGGAGCACATGTATACCTACGCCTCTTCTCAAAATGAAAGTGAGAAAAATAAGTTTGAATTTCAAAATGTAACGTTTAAAATTAACAGCGGATGTGGGATTGTCGCTGTTTTTTTTACAAAATCTACCAGAAGTTTGCTTTAATGAACCCATAAAGATCTCGTATCTCAGAAGTTGTAGTACTACTTCGGTTCAGTCCATATGTCAATCGATCAAATACATTGGTTAAATGTTCACGTACTCTGCGAGTGAAATGTGATAGGACTTCATGATATAAAAGGTACATGAATTATTTTCAAAACAATTGACGAAATGCGTGACAATCATACGACATTGCATGAAAGTAAACTAAGGTTTGAGTAAAAATCACATCCCGTGCATTTAAAGAAAACAGCTGATAAGTAACGGCATATTTACTAATTGATGGTCTGCACATGTATGTACAGGTTTTAAAAGTTGTACTCACAGATTAAACAAAATAGTGTAAAGTACACTGTTCTAAATAAATAATACAAAACTGTATAATACCGGAATTTGTCCGCAATAATAAAATAAAGGCCGATTGTGTTGATGAACCCTATTTAAATATGAGGGACTTATTATTGTATATTTAATCACATTAATGTACAGAGTGATCCATTTGGAAAAACGAAATTAGAACGCTTTGAAGTTAATGAAATTTGAACATACATATGCAGTATTGACAAGTATTGACAAGTCTGCAAGAAATGAAACTTCAAACAAAAATTAAATAACTTGAGAACATCGTATCCTACATAGAATTTACATCCACGAATATAAATTAATAAAATCATACAAGGCGTTCCACTAAAAAATGCACCGTACTACTTACTTCCGGAATAGCTTGTACACTTGAAAATAATTTTGCATTGTGGACCATGTAATCCCGTGCAATATTCATAGAATGATATTTTTGATATCGCTAAAGGTGCAGAAAATCCTGTACTCTGCTAGACAAATGACCCTCTTTATTGTTTACTTTGCATATGCTAACCCATACTTTAACTACGAAATCCCCCGATTTTATATCTGTTTTTCATGAAACAAAAATATATTTATCAACGGAGTTTTACATATTTCACTTATGGAATTAAGTGCTTTGTGAAACGAAATTTTTAGCCATGACATCCAGTGTAGCATCATGAGTAGATGTATGCGCATGCAGAGAAATGGTTTCTAGCAAAAATCAGTCTCGATTCAAGAAAATATTTTTATTTCAAGACTATAAAGATGTATAATACAACAAAAGAATTTTCCTGAAATTTTATTTGTATTAAATAAATATTTTCTTAGTGTTAGAAAATCAAGAAAATCTAAGACAAAAAATGTTTCTTCCAAGTAAATCGTTTAGTATTAAGTTAAGAAAATATTCATATTAAAGGTAGGAATGAAAAAATGGCCCAGATCTCACAAAGTTCTATTGAGAAATTAGGCGACCGTTTTCGTGTTCAAAAAACACATCAAACCAGCTACAAGGATATCTGACAAAAGAAAAATTATTAAATTATTTCTTTAATAATAGTTTAATAATTAATAAGTCAATATTTAAGTATATTTATCCCATTTTTTATTATTATTATTTATTATATATTAAAAAAAAACTATAGTTAAATTAGTGCACGTGGTGAACAGTAATAAAAAGAAATAACATTATATTAACGGGTATCTTTTGAAAATGTTTATGAAACGTTGTACGGTAAAGGTTATATCATTGTATGGGTAAGTATGGCATCTGTATTCCGGTTTCTGTCGCTATTATCTAAGACGGCATGACTATATCTTTTGCAAGTAGGTAGCGCCAGCAAATATTCCAGTGTTGTTTTTGAAGATTAGTGGCATAAGCTGAAAGATGAACAACAATGTGGGCTGGAGCAAAAAGCGTTAGTGCTATTCTTTTCTCATATTGTTTTTGCCGGGAGTGATTTCATCAATATCATAAGCTATTTGTAATTAGCATTTTCTTGGTTATTGTTTTTAAGCACTTTTTTTCACGTGTACTTCTGCATTACGTTCACTTTTGTTTGAACATTATTCTGTAGATAACCTCTACCTCAGCCTTTTTAAAATCACAAACAATGAGAATAATTAATAATAATAAATAAATGTTTGTTCTAAGAAAATGAAATTACTGATTTATGAACAATACCTAAATGCTTTCTGGAATTAAGGAAACTATTTACTATCCTTAAGGAGTTAGTGTTTTGTGTTATAACGGCCATTTACTTATACTAAGAATCGCTTTCTTCAAATTTTCTGCAAGATTTTCTGGAATCAAGTCAACAAATGTTTTAAACAAAGCAATACAATTATTTCATTACAAGTATATAGTTCTCTTAAGCGGAGAAAAAAACGCTAAGAAAATATTTCTTTTGATTTGAAACAGTTTTTGTATTGTGAATAATTGAAACAGTAATTGTCTTGAATTGAGGCGGATGGTCTTAATACACGTAAACGTTTCTCTGCGTGTGGGCGAAGTCTGGTAACATATACAGAAATATGATATTGCCATCACCACCCAGTAGCGTATCATCTTTGCTATAAAATGAGAGTATATTTCATGAGTGGACAACAATTTATAGCAACTTTTTATTTACATTGCGCAATGCGTACAAATGCGACATCGATGTGACCGCTCACCGTATCCTGTACACCAATTCCAAGGCTATTCTAACTGATTTAATAAATAAATATATATAATATATAATAAATGTTTAATAAATCGTGCCTGAAGGGGTTAAAGGCCCACAGCCGGTAACTGCCAAGCGCACATTGAAATTACGAGTTACGAATACAAGTGATAAAGTTCAATTCTGTTTTACCATCGCTCTTGTAGGACTGGATGTGAATCCTTATGTTGGTTTGATGTTCGCTTCACCTTTAAATGTAAACAAATGCTTCCATTGCACCAAACTGTTTGGTATCAGCAACAATACATTTTATAAAATAGATATTATGTAAATATAAAGAAGTACCATAACGCACTTACATTAACATTTTGGTATTGTTAAAAATATCTTTAAGAAAGGAGTTTTCATGGAATTGGCGAGTGTTTAACAGTTTAGTATGCGTGTATGCGATAATTAATTAATTTATATGCATGCATATATGTACGAGGGTAGTCTGAAAAGTTCCCTGCCTATAATACAGAAGCAAGTATTTCTTATTAAATTCAATTTTATTTCACAACACAGTCCCTTTGTAAGTCTATTCTCTTTTCGCAGCGATGCTTCCATCTCCTCAATTCGTTCAAACAGTAGTTGGCATCTTGTTCTGCAAGATAGGTATTTATTAATATGATGGCCTCATTCGATGAAAATCTCTATTTTCCGAGCGAAACTTTGGGTAGTAAACATAAAAGAGTTGTTGGGGTCTAGATCTGGTAAATAGGGTGGGTGGTCTATCAATTCGAAACCCAATTCGTGATTTTTTGCCATGGCGACCACTAAGTGTGCGTTGTCTTGGTGGTCTTCCATTTTCTTCCAATGCGGACGCTTTTGTGCCATTTCTGTCTTCAGATTGTCAAGTAATCATGCATAGTGTGCCTCTATTACTGCTTTTCCTTCTTCAAGATAGTCCATTAACACAACTCCATGACTATTCCAAACAACAGTCGCCAGCACATTCCCGGCCGATGGAACAGTCTTCGCTTTTTTCATAGCCGATTCACCCTTCACATGCACTGTTTCGACTGTGCCTTAGCTTCAGGAGTGTACTGGTGTATCCAAGTTCCATCTACAGTTATTAATCAACGCCAAAACTTCGACCTATTTCTCTTAAACAGCTTCAACGGGGGTTTGGAAATGTTCATTCGAATGCGTTTTTGGTCCTGGGTGAGCAAGCGCGGTTGCCATGTTTGTTTCATGCTACTTTGTAACGGTAAAATTTTCGTGCTAGTGTCCGTCCGTGGTATTTTTCTATGATTCATTGTTTTCTCCTATCTTGTTTTTCTACCTTTTGTGGATTATTTCGTTTACCTTACGGTGCTACGTTGGTTGCCGGCCCTCACTTGCGGTTTGGCAGTCGCCAAGTCTTCATAGTTGCTGCTGTTTTTGATGGATTGCATGTATTGCTAGTTACCAAAGTGCAAGATATAGTAAATTCTGTTTTTAAGTGAATAAATGTACATTTCTTTGCTAGTTAGCGATTCGACACGTGGTATGCTACTTCTTTGTTCTTCTTACTTTCTTGTTGCTCATTACTTTAATTAGTTTTAGGCTTTTTCTGGCTTTCTTCCTTTCTTTTCTATCTTTTACTTTCGTTATGGATTTAATTCTGTAGTGTACTTGTATACCTCCCTTAGTACACGGACAATGTTCTAGGGCACACCTAGTACTTTAGTGCACTCGTAGACTTATTTTCTCAACACCTTAGAGACCATAAAGAGGAAGACACGCATCTCAGCTCATTAGAAGCTTACCAGGAATCCTTTTGAAGTTGAATAATCCCAGCGCTGCTCGTTTTCCTTCTGCGAGACTCTGCGATGCAGTATTTTTACCTGGGGCTATCAGATGTATAATTTTAGTTTGTTTAATTTGTATTTTTTTAGTCAATTACCATCAAACGATTCTTTTGTAAAGAATCTTCGAAGATTTTACTTAGTTCTGCCAGATTTTACATAGTTCAATAGATTTTACTTGGCGCCTATATTAGTTCGAGCATTAGAGTGTTAACCCACTTCCTCCTCCCTGAATTAGCTGGAGACGCCTTACGAGAGATACTAAAAGAGGGAACAGCAAATGAGCATCAGGTAGGTTTTATTCTTTTGTTTATCAGGCGTCTTATTATTTTTTTAATGAAATAGCCTGTATATTCCATCCCATTTTTTTATAAACATTTCCCAACGATTTCAGTTGCCATCTTGTAGATGCTAATTGATATAAAAAATTTTTCCAATGTATTGCTGAAGACTTCAAGAAATGCTTAACTAAATAGAATCACCGCTTTAGCGTGTAAGGCGTTGCAGATATCGGACAACGTCGTTTCACAAAAAACTCAAATCATGTCAATTCTCTCAAAAAACTAAAATAGATAGGTACAGGGAATATTGAAGAAAGTTGACATGAATTGAAGAAAGGCATCCAAAAACGTAATAATGTATAGGATGTTCTATATAAGAAACCAAACTTGTATTGTGCACTACGGAAGCCGGACAGAGTCTGTGGACTTGAGTATAATTTTATATTGTGCAGCACTTGTCTCCGAATATTTTTTATTTTAAAACTTTTTCTCTAAATTACTCAGGGAAAGGATTACCTTCCACCCATGCGCTATATGGACGCGCTGCGTATCTTTATGATTATGTCTACTTAATTGCCATATAAATTAGAGCAAAGTAAAAAAAGCGACGTTTGATATTAACAGCAGCTAAAGAAATAAAATATTATGCTAATCTTTTCGTCTATGATCAATAAACACAGGCATTGTTTATGGCTATGCACATGTAATATTTAATTGAAGCGGTCCATTAAGAAATATATTAGTGTGTATGTAGCAACCGCATAACTTGTCATGGACCAATTAACGACCATAACCAAAATAGTAATTAGAGCTGCATATAAACAATTTAGTTTTGTGTTTTCTTGATTGGTTGATTACCGGAAAAAGCATGTCTGCCGCCATCGTTAATGAATTATTTCTTTTTGCTAACGTTTTTTAATTCACAATTTATACGATCCCAATCAACCAGTGATTCTGGACAGTAAATATGCATTCATTAAGGTCAAATTTTTTGCTGCTTTCAAATCTTATTGTCCTCGCTCATATATAATCTTTCAGCTAGTTTCCGTGGATTTATAATGCTAATAAGAAACAATTTTCCATCGCAGTTTTTGTGAATCTTTAATTTATGGCACTTCGTTAAAAGTAGTGAAACTGCTTTTCCTAGTAATTTAATTTCCAGGAATTTATTGACAGATTACGAATATTGCCGCCATTGAAAGTGAATATTTACATAACGCTACTTTGCATAACGTTGTATGTACGTGTGTATATACCTATTTGTATATGCATATATATGGACATAGATATATGCCGCGTCCCATATAAAGGATAACACTTGGAATAACTTCAAATAGTAATGGATGAATGTTAAGATAAGTCAATCTCTGTTTCAAGGGTTATTATTTTTGATATAAATTTGGCATGTGACATTTCTTCGCCCTCTCTTGTATAACCATTCTTCCAAAAAATTTAAACGGGTTTATGAGGCAAGTGATATAATATAATAACCAATATATATTGAAATATTTTCATCTTAGGGTATTTTGGGAAAATTGTTAAATTTTCTAACTTAAACTAAATTTTGCAATTCTTAGTGGCTTCGGGAGTATCCCTGGATACCCTCTTGGCAATTTTCTAACGAATTTCCAAATTAATAAATCGAAATTAACGAATTTTAAAATTATAAATGTAACTAACCATGAAATTCGAACGAAGCCAATGCTATATAAACTCTCTGTTTATAATAACCTCTACAGGAAACTGCCTGTTCTAGAATTTAACCCTTTCTCTCTTCGAATAAATACTTTGATTTCACTATCGAACACTTTAAATTGGGATCGGAGTTAAGATACACTTTAATTCAACGTAGGCTGAATCAAGATTGATGAAATTATTGGCGTCGCTCATCTTTCTTTTATTTTAAATCGCGAAAGACCGGCAATTATTTTATTCCACAGAAAATTTTGATAAAGCAACCCAAATATAAACTTTTATGTTGAATTTCGATGAAATGAAATAATTTGTAAAATAAAGTAGCATGGAAGAACGCATGCAGGAACGCTACCAACTGACAGTAGGCAAAATCTGACAAGTATTAAACATGAAATATCTCTAACGATTTTCTTAATAATGTTCGGAGAAATGTTTAATTGATGAAATAATGTTTAAAATACCTTTCAATTTACGCTGTTGCTTGTTTTAGACGACTTCTACATTAATTTTGACGATTTACAAAATTAGAAAAGTTAACTGAAGAGTGGATTTGTCCATGTTACCCTACGATCGTCGTTATCTGGACTTAACTTTTGTATTTAACGTCAACGCCCCAAGGCCAGTTGGCTGGGGGGAAATGGTGACTAGGAAATTTCCATTTCTAACCGCAAGGGGGATATTTAATTACCAACGAGCGGCTAACCTGACCATCCTACTCGTACAGAGGTTGACAGCGGATGCTGTAATTGTCGTAAATATTTAACATTGCAATATATAATCAAGACCATTTCTACCGTTAAGTGTGAAGGTAAATATTTATTCAGTCTTTAAGCACTAACTTGCTTGCTTCGTTTCAATCTATGTGGCTTTTTTCCAATATATCCTTCACTGGATTATTCCACGTTTTCTTAGATCTTTCTCATGTTCTTTTCGTCATCGGTCTCGCCATCCATATAGCTTCCGCGGGGCTTTCTTCTTCCATTCTTATTAAATGACCAAACCATTTCAGCTGTTGTTTCTCAATCGTTTTTGTTAGAGGTTTTACAAGTCTTCTCTAGTCCTTTCATTTTTTATGCTTTTTTTCGTTGTTACGCCTTTAACTCTTCTTAAGTACTTCATCTCCATCGCCCAAAGTCTACTTTTTAAGCTATTGTTATATATGTTAATACCGGTCGAAACACTCTTTGGAAAGTAGTCATTTTTGTGCATTTATTTATATCCTTCTTACTAATACATGTTTCGTTGAGGATGTAATATACTTTTGCTGCGCTGTTTATTATTTCGTTTATTTCTTCCTCCATTGCTTTGAATTGCTGCCCCTAGATACTTAAAGCAATCTACTTGCACCTGGGTGTCTCCGTTGGGTTTTATACTTATTTTTACCTTAACCTTCCCCAGTACCATCACTTTTGTTTTGCTTTCATTTACCTTCATATTTATTTTACTCAGTTCGTCCTCCCATACTTTTAAATTTTCCCTCAGTTGAGACCCACTTTCCGCACATATCGCCAGATCATCAGCAAAAGCCCACTCCGGTAGTTTAATTGGTCTTGGTTTCCTGTAATCTACATTGCTTGTATGTAATTTTGCTTTAAGATCTTTTAGGACATCGACCATTATTATTATAAACAAAATCGGGCTAAATATTCCTCCTTGCTTTAATCATCCATTCACTGTAAAATTTTCTAACTACAAGTTGCTTATTCTTACGTAATATGTGTTGTTTTGGTACATACTTTCAATCCCCTTTCGCGATATATCACCAACACTTCTTTTTTCGATACTTTCTTACGCTATCTACGGCTTGCTTAACTTCGACATTTGTTCTGAAAGGCGGACCTTCTAGGTGCTTCTTCAACGGTCCGAAAAGCATCACTCGCTGGGGTAAGCTCGCGCTGTAGGATAGGTGTTCCAATAGCTCTCATCAGAAACGTAGTATTAAAAGACATATGATATAGTTTTTAATATTATTACTTAATATTTCTACTTTTATGTTGAATATAAATTTTTAATTATTTGAGGAATAGATGAGGCAGTTTTATTTTGCTTAGATATAATATCATCATTTATATGTGTGAAGTAGTTGCTTACGTTGTATATGCAAACCGCTGGTAATCATAAGGAAGACGATCACGCCATGGGAATACGAGGATGGGGGAATGCATGCATATATAAAGTACTTACGTAAGTATCGACATGAAGAGTGTATCGTAGGATTTCGGATTATTCAAAATTCGATACCAAGCGTGAAAAAAATGCTGGACGTTTTAATTATCCAGTTAACTTTGCACACCTATTTATTTTACTAACCTACAATCATGTGTTAATTTTTTTATTATTTGTAAACAAGCTGTCGCACAATTCGCATGTTGGTGTCCTAAAAATAGTTTACGAACAATTCAAGGCATTTGCCTGCCTGAATATCGTTAGCTTACTCACTTCTATAAATACATACATATGTACAGTCATACAAAAGTCTAATGTCTCCCCCTTTCTATTACCGTGCATCAAAATTACCTTGCAGAACTTTTCGAATACGCAGGTGGTAGACTATTTGTTTAAACGATTAAGGGCCTGTGGGAAATGATAGTGACATTTAGTTGTCAAAAGGGGAAGCCAATAGCTTTTGTGTGACTGTATATGAATTTATATACGCATATCTAATGTGGCAGTAAGCACTTACACCTCATTAGGAACTTGCTCATTTAGCTTTGGCAATGAGATTAAATTATCATGTATTAAAAAATATAGTAATACTTATACATCGAAACCATTCACTGACAATGAGCGAAAGAAGCATGTATAACGCGTTGTGAATGGTACTGATTGTCTAAAATCGAAACAAGACATTATTTTGGTGTAAGGATGGTTTTAATTGTCCGCAATGCAACGTGACTTTAGAAAACCGGAAATATTTTGTTACATAATGAAATTCATGTGTTTAAAGATTTTGTTAAAGAAAGCCAAACACGAGAGGAATATGTAATGAACCATTAAAAGAAGAAAAGACAAGAGCTATGTTTGTAGAAATTACTTTACGAGTCTGGTTATCTCTGAAGCAAAACTATTGAAAGATACAAAATAACCTTTGTTGTCTAATCAGTATAGAAGATTCAAAGGATGCGATATTATTAGCATTGTATGTGCAAATTTAGCTTTATTTCACAAAAAATTTCTTTCTGCCGAGCAAGGTATTGGCTGAAACGCCTGTACGGGGGGGGGGGGGGGGGGGATGTACGTATGTAGTATGCGGTAGACATTGAGGAGTTCGGCCGTTCGGTTATTTATCGAATTCTCATTATGGTGTACCTCTTGCATCGCGTGTGAAGAAATATATTTGGCGTTTTCCTGGTTTGGAATTTACAGGTTCGCGCATTCGTTGCAAATTTTATGGTATAGGGTTGCTAGGTCGCACGACATTTGAATGTAGAAGTCATATTAAAAGTAAACGTCATGTATTGAGTTTAAGAAACAATATTCCGTACTGGCAATTTTTGTATGACTTTATTTTCATGTTGAGCACGTGCAACATCTCACAACACCTAGTAGATAATGAAAACTTTCGTCTTCTTTGGGATAAATATGCTCCATCATGGAAGCTACCAACAAAAAGACAATTGCGGTACAATTTACCACATGTGCAAAGTACAGTAAAAGACTGTATAAAAGACGAGTTGAGAAATCAAAAAAATCTGGCTCACTGTGGACGAAACTACCGATGCTCAGAAACACAGCGTGATTGATATTGTAGCGCGTCCTTTAAAACGTAATGGTCCAGCAGAGCTGATGCCGAAACCATTGTAAACATAATAAGAAATATGTTAAGAGAATTTTGTATCGTAGGAGCCCAAATCAACATGTTAGTTTCTGACGGAGCCGCAACAATGCTGAAAGCTGGTAGGATGTTAAAAGTATGCTTTCCGATTCTTCTTCACATAATATGCCTCATACACGCATGTCATCTCGTAGCAGAAACAATTCGAAGCAAGTATCCTAGGGTGAATGATCTATCATCTACCAAAAAGGTGTTTGTGAAAACTCCCTAACATATCCGCGTATTCAAGCAATTGTATCCGCAAATTCCGCTACCACTTCAGCCTGTATTGACGCGGGGAACATGGATCGAGACAGTATCTTACTATCGTAAATATTATTCCGAAGTGAAAGATGTCACTTTCAAACTTAATTCTCCTAATTCTCAAGCGGTTCGCGAGAGTCAGCATCTTTTTCCGATTCGGACGTTCAAAAAGAAATAGATTACATTTCGCAGTTAGAAAATACTCACTTACCTATACAAGACTCGTTAAATAACATCAACAGTTTAGCAACCGCTTTAGAAAGCTTGACGGATACTATAGGACTAGATTTCGCGCAAAAATTTCGTGCAGTTTTAAATAAAAATCCGGATTTAGAAAAGGTTCGATCTATATCTGGAATTCAAGACTGCACAGAAGAGATACAAGAGTATTTGAATTTCGCAAATCTTATTCCATTAGATGCTGAACGATCATTTGCAAAGTATACGAGAACGTTTTCAGACCGTCGTCGAGGCCTGACCAAATCGACAATGGAAGCATTGCTTATGTTGCAGTACTACGCGGCGTAAAAGGTAACAATCTATTATTTTTTTATTAATACTAACGGTTCCACTAGTTTCTCGAACATTACAAATAGTGCACGCACACCGATCAACCGATAATAACCGAACGTCTACTCGATTCCTTGTATGTACATAGTAAACTCAGCTCCTTTCACGGCGCCTCTGCAGATGCAACCGTTTGTCACGTTTTAATTATAAGGATTAGTCAAACTCTCTTGCACATGTTGGGAACCAAAGATAAGAAACTAGAATAATTCTGTAGCAAGAATGTATTTATGTCTGCAAATTCAGATTTAACGATTTCGAGTGTAACATATGCCCTAAAGTCTCGATAGTTCGTCTTGAGTGGGTCCAGGATTTCCAGGAAATATCGAATACTTGAAGTGTAAATAAGATTATAAAAAAGAAGAAGAAACGTTAACAACAGTGATTTATTTCATATAGTAATGTGAAAGCAGTGATTTACTTATGTATTCTAGTAGTACAAATGTAGTTTAATCCATTTTGATTTGAAAAAATCGTAGAGAGTTGCTTGCTTTGTATCAATTTTTTGTTGAAATGTAATTTCCTATACGGACGTGGTAGGTAAACACATTACGATTATGTTTATTATGGTTTACAATTGAAAGAAATTTTTGAACGAGCATGTTTCAATACAATTACTGTTTTAAATCAAAAGAAATATTTTCCTAGAGCTTTTTTCTCCACTTAAGAGAAGTATAATAGATACCTGTAATGAAACAATTGTATTTCTGTTTAACACATTTGTTAACGTGATTCAAGAAAATCTTCCAGAAAATTTGAAGAAAGGGATTCTTAGTATAAGTAAATGGCCGTTATAACACAAAATAATACTTTTTTAAGTATAGTAAGTAATTTTCTTAATTCAAGAAAGCGTTTAGGTATTGTTCATAAATCAATAGCTTCATTTTCTTAAAATAAAGCATTTATTTACTTCGAACTGAAATGCATATTATTTATATCCGCATTACTAATTGCGCTTACCTTGTTTGAAACAGTACGACATATCCGTACATAATACAGTAAATTATTCAGATTGCTTTTGATTTTAAAAAGGCTAATGTGGAGGCTATCTATATAATAATGTTCAAACAAAACTTAATGTAAAAGTACACATGAAGAAGTGGCCACATTGCTCTTACATCTCCCAGTTTATGCCACTAATCTTCAAAAACAGCAACTGAAATATTTCCTGGCGCCACCTAGTGCTAGTAGATACAGTCATGTCATCCTAGATAGTAGCGACGGAACCGGAACACAGATACCGTACTTACCCATACAATGATATAACCTTTAAAGTACAACGTTTCATAAACATTTTCAAAAGATACCGGTTAATGTAATATTTTTTCTTTTTATTACTGTTTACCACGTGCGTTAATTTAACTATAAGCTTTTTTAAATATATAATAAAAATAAAAAATGGGATAAATAAACTTAAATTCAAGTTCATTAATTATTAAACTATATAAAAATAATCCCTATTTAATTACATTATTGATTATACTGTAACCTATAAAAAAAACTTTTTCATTAGCTCATTCATTTGCTCCTAATTTTAATTATTAACTTAAGATTTATTTTTCCATTATTGTTATATTTCTTTTATTGGATATCCTTGTACCTGGTCCGATGATATGTTTTTTGAACGCGAAACTGGTCGCCTAATTTCTCAATAGAACTTTGTGAGATCTGGACTACTTTTTTATTCCTTCCTTTAATATGAATATTTTCTTAACTTTAAATGATGACAAAAATGTTTCTTCCCAGTAACATTTTTGTGTCTTGGATTTTCTTGATTTTCTAACCCTAAGAAAATATTTATTTAATCCAAATAAAATGTTAAGAAAATTATTTAAATTTTTATAGTCTTGAAATAAAAATATTTTCTTGAATAGAAATTGATTTTTGCAAGGAAATTATTTTTTTATGCAAGAAACCTTTTCTCTGCGTGTAACTAACAAAAAAAGAGTAGCGTTTGAAAAATAAAAACTATTACATTAAAGAATAACACTATTACTAAATAATGTATACCTATATGTGCACTAAAATGGTCCCTTGAAGAATTTACGACTACTCTTGTAAAAATTAGGAATAAGACATTCACAGGAGTTTAGACATATAGTCACAAAAATGTTCGTACACAATGTTAAGGAACAATAAATCTAAACATTACACTGTGATACAGTATCTTTATTTCTTTTTAAAGTTAAAAAACCCTAATTACAACATGAACACAATTTTTATTTAAAAATATGACAGAATATAATAAATATTATAAAATGGAATGTCACGAAAGTCTTTGTACACTGCGTTTAATGCAGTGATTGCCCGTTGTTGGGAAATAAATATGTTAGGATTCGGTAAATCCCCTTTATAGGCTCGCGTACTTACGAAAAATAAGCAATCAATTCACTTGCAAAGATGGATCATGATTGGATCGTAAAGGAAAACACATCTCCATTGATACGGTGAACTAATAATAAAACCACACAAAAAAAAAGAAATCGTTGCTCCAAATAGTTAAAATTGTTGGTAAACCGGGCTCTACAATGCAAAGTGTAATAGAAAAATTCAAAATATGGGGAACAGTTGAGACTGCATCGCATAGTGGACGTCCGAAGATTTTATTAGACACTGGAAGCAAAGTGCATCCAGGAAACATAAGAAGAATTTTAAGAAAATACAAATATAATAGAAGAACGCCACGAAAAAATACCGTGAAGTACCTTACATTGGCATTAACATCACTAATGAAAAGTTCTTTCGCGGTACACTTCCATTATATCCGGATTTTCTTATGTTTCCTGGATACACCTTGTTTCCAGTGTCCTGTGCGGCAATTTTCGGCGCATTTATCTGCGAATTTATCTCCACTGTGTATTTGTCTAAAATCTTGGGACGTCCACTTCGCGATGCAGCCTCTACTATTCCCGACATTTTGCATTTTTCTATTATACTCTGCACTGTAGAGCCCAGTTTACCAGTAATTTTAGCTATTTGGAACAATGGTTTCTTTTTTGTTGTAGTTTTATTATTAGTTCACTGTACGCGGACCTATATAAGGGCAATTCACCGAATTCTTAACATATTTATTTCCCAATAACGGGCAGTCACTGCATTAAATGCAGTCTACAAGAACTTTCGTGACATTCCATTTTATAATATTTATTATATTCTGTCGTAGTTTTAAATACTAATTGCTTTCATGTTGTAATTAGTGTTTTCTAACTTTATTAAAAAGAAATAAAAATGCTGCGTCATAATGAAATGTTTAGATTTGATGTTCTTTAATATTGTGATTGACTGTATGTTAATCAATCCAGTAGTAAAACAAAGTGCCGTGATAGAAGTGTCTAATAATACAACAATTTTCAAGTGGTTTAAGTTATGTATTTGCGTACTGCGTTAAGATCGAATAGGCTAAATATAACAATGATCTGTTTATTCTAGATTTTTGCCTATTAGCAGTTAACATTTCTAGTTTATGACTGACCTGCTGCTGATTTACAAGTCATATTTTACTTCTTTAATTGGCAGAATTACTTGTTAAATCTTGGAGTTTAGCTTTTTAACATGAATATGCATATGTTACTTATTATACAACTGTTAAATTCGTTACATGCTCTAAACCAATTTTTAATACCTTTATATGCTGTATAGATAACCAAAAAGGCCAATACATCTTCCTTAATTTACAAATATTGGACCATATACATATTATATATATACCGCTGAAAATAATTAGAGGAACACATGTTTACACCTCAATAACTTTTTACAAACAATCAAAAAGTAAATTAAAAATGCAGTTTGCTGTGGAGTAGTAATAAACGTTGGTAATTAATCATAAAGCGTCAAACTGATCATCGATTATATCGGAATGAAGCATCTAAATTAATGTTCTACGTATTGTAGCTGCTATCGAAAGTAGCACCAGTATTCGAGAAGTTGCGAGAAATGTTAATATTAGCCATTGTGTCATCCCTTGTATGTGGAAGCGCTACCTAGAAACCGGAGAATATAAAAGACGTATTGGACAAAGTTCTAAGAGGAAACAAGTCCAATACAAGACTGGTTTTTATTCCTATCCTCCTTGGGTTCTCACACATCCACAGTCAAAGATCTCCTAATTGGGCTCAAAACGACTCATTGATTTGGGGTTTCCAACCAAACAGGATTGAGAGTAGCAATCTTTCGCTTTCCATCACACGGAGCTTCTTCTGGACAGTAACATGTCAAACGCTGTTGACAATCAACGACCAGCCAGCGTTTCACAAGCTCCGTGAGATCGAGAACAAAACATCGTCATACCGATCCACACATGACGCGGTTTCAACCTAGAAATCTTTCTGGAAATGAAATTAACTAGCTTTTCATCCCTTACCATTTAACAGAAACAAATAAAGACCCTAGCAATTTACATTTTCTGTGTAATAATCTTAAAAATAAAGTCTCCCAATTCAAACAAGCATACGTTGTGTATCAACTTCCATGTAGTAATAAAACGGCAATTGTTACGTTCTCCTGGTTTGAAGAACAATGCCGCTAGTCGTTTGCTTCGGTGTATCTTTCTTGCGAAGAGGGAGGACCAACTGCTTTTCTTGGATGTATAAAATATTTGCTTATTTGTTTGATAGCTCAGTACCTCTTGAAATGAAACACAGTACTTATGTTTAAAAAAAAAATATTAAAACAGTTGCCCTTATTATTTATAAAAAATATTAAAAAAATATGAGGTTTCCCTCTTGTAAAATATAAAAAATATGCATATACCTTAATATTATATACATTTTATAATGTGGTTTCCTTACTTGTTTGTGTACATATTTTGTGGGGATACATGTATGCCCATGTTTGTCATTTGTAAAAATGTTTCTGAGTATATATTAAATCGCAACGTTTGTATCTGTGTCTTAAATTTGCAACGTATATTTGTATGTATAATTTTAAACGCACCTAATACGAGTGCGAGGTATTTTGTTACCTTAAATGTGTTTTCCATATCGCAACGCTTATTTGTATGTTAATTCGCAACGTTTATATGCATTATGCATTATTAGGGCCACTACCAAACCCTTGACGGAGCTCGAACGTCTGGTCGCGGTGGTAGTAGCAGAATATAGCCGAAAACGACTACCCAGACGTTCTAGCTGTAATAAGTATTTGCTACGGTATCTTTTTTGTACGTATGCTCCGTCTCGCTACTATCTCCCTATAATAGCGGAATTTCCAAAGGCCATGCATCCTGCGGGTCCGAGCGCTTCATTGCGCATAGGCGAAGGAGCGACGAATCGCAATCGTGACACTTCGTACACTCGGTTCTCCGACGAAGTCCCGGCACACCGAGATAAGGACATGTATACGTGCGTTACCTTGCCCTCTCGGCAGCAGTGCTGTTCCGTCTACCGATTTTTTGGTAGATCTACCGAATTTTATAGCCACCTACCGAACTACCGAAATGCTCCTTGGATCTACCGATTAAAAAAAATACTAATATGTTGTAGTTTCGAACGGAAAATAAATTTGATAACACAATTTTATCTTTTATTTGTGTTACCATCAAAAAAGTATTTTAAGAATATTTTTAATAAGTTTGATACACCGACTGAGAAATTTAGTCCTGCCATCTATTGACCTATTACTACAATCAGATATTCACTACCGTCTGAAAGATCTGCAACACTACATTTTTTTAAAATTACTTTTGAGTAGATAGGAGAAGAAGACATCATTCTGTTATAACATTGTTAAAAAACGATATTCCAGATTTATTTATCATGAAATGTATATGCCATTCATTCCACTTGTGCGCTTCGTACGCCTGTCAAAAACTTCCTAAACACGTAGAAGAGACATTTTCAATTATTTTAGTTCAAGTCCAAAAAGAATTGCCGAATTCAAAGAATATCAATTGTTTTGCAATATTAAAATTCACAAAATTCTCCACCCTTCACAAACAAGATGGTTGTCAGTACATCAGGTTGTACACCGAATATTGGAACAATTTGGTGCTCTGGAATTGTATTTTACAACTGCTATGACCAAAGGAGATGTCTCGGCTGCAGGCAACGTCCTCCAAAATTTTAATAATCCACTAAATAAACTTTTTTGTTATTTCTTGATTATGTTTTACCATTTTTTAATAACTTGAACCGCGAAATACAATCCGAAGCTCTAAAATTACATGTCTTGTATACTACTGTCTGTAATATTTTACGTACATTTGGTGATTGTTTCTTAAAACGAGAATACATAGCCGCAACACCCCGGAAGATATTGATTTTAAAAATCCAAGACATTTTTTACAGTTGGAGGATTTTTTACTAGTTAGGAACAAGCGTTGCGGTGTATTTGCAAGAAAAGACGTAAGTAGTTCGCTGCTTAGATTTTTATAATGAAAGTTGCGTACAAATAATTTCACGATTTCCATTAAAAAATAATCCAACCCAAAAATTTAATTTTATTAATCCTGCAGTGGTTAAAAATGAATCTATAAGTTCTATTTGAAGCATAGGTCCACTTTAACCAAATATAATATCTCGTCAAAACCTGCAAAATTTAGATTCAGAATGGAAGTTACTTCGTAATAATGAGGAATGTCAGACATTTAGTGACGATGCTTAATAATTTTGGACATAAGTGAAGCAAATTAGCCGAAGTGATGGTACATATGTATTTCCCGTTTTGAGTAAATTTGTGGAAAATATGTTATGTCTTCCACTTTCTTCTGCCAATGTGGAAAGAATTTTTTCTGCAATTATCTCAGTGAAGACAAAACAAAGGAATCGGCTAAGCACAGAATCAATTACTGGTCTTTTACATACAAAAAATTATATCAACCGAGAAAATTGCTTTAATTTTCCAATTGAACAATTATTAATACAGAATATGAACGACAAAACTTTAAAAAATTTTCCTGAAGATGAATAAAAATCTGTGTTTTTGAATTTTTTTTACAAATTTGTTTTAATTATACATTTCGTTATTATATAACAGGTATTTTTGGGTTTTGTTAATAGTTTATTTTTTTATTATTATTTTAATTGTTGAATTTATACCTCAATAAACTTATTGTTCAAAAAATTGTTGACTTTGAATTTCGAATGTAAAAGTGTACATATAATCTACCGAAATCTACCGAATTTTGCCGAAGGTATCTCCCGATTACGGAAAAGAACAACGGAACAACACTGCTCGGCAGTGATTGTCTGTTTCATATTCGACCGCGGTAATTTTTTCTCTAGTGTGCGTCTCATCTCGAGGCTTTCGTACTGAAGTTGCGATTATTTGAATTAATATAGTTTTACATCGATTCTCCCTTTGTATACGGGTGATTTTGTTGTATTTATGTATGTTAAATGAATTTAAATTAGTTTTTGTGTTAAATACGTACACGTACAATGATGTATTTCCAAAATAGAATAAATACAGTAACGAACTTGTTAGCGTAAAAAAGTAAAAATAAAATGTTAAAAAGCCTTAACAGCAATAAAGACTATAAAAGACAGAAAATACAAAACCTATTAAATAGGTTAAAAGGGAACAAATGTTTGGCATAATATAACTTCCTTAAAAAATACAAACAGAGGATGGATCATTATTTCAATTTTTAGGAAACCAAATTTTTAACGAAAGGAGGAAACAATAAAGTACCCCAGAATCAATGTATGTAAAATAAATAAAAGAATTGAAACTTCAAATATATTAAGCATCTCCATTTTGTAACTTTTCAAAATATCACATTCTTATAACGTTCTAAACAAATGTTGTGGAAAAATAGATAGAAAGAGAAACGTGTTTTTGCATCTTCAATAAACATAAGACACCAAACATATAATATTCACGGTTTGTATTTAGAACCTGAACATATAGTGAATGTTTAGTTTCATTTAATTCATTTACTTATACTCAAAAAATATAATGCAAATATATAACAAAGAGATTTTATAATAAGCTTTATCATGATTTTAATAAGCTTTATTACTAAAGCTGGCCATGAGCGGTACCGCGCAGTAGCGTAGAGTCGACCAGGCCTCGCGTTCCACTAGAGTTATTCTGCTAATAGAGATATTTGCTGCCGCAAATAATTTCGCTCATCTTTTAAATAAAAATTAAATAACACGTGCTCAAACACTTACCATTTTAAGAGTCCTCCGTGAAATCACAAAGTGAATAATGTCTGTTAAATATCTGCAACATTAGATATGTTTCAACTGTTGTTTCGGCAAAACTAGTACGGCATGAGGAAAAAATGCGTTTATATGCAGAGAACGAACGTTCTACATCTAGTGACGTAATATTTGCGTAAGTAAAATAATCTTTCAAATAACTTAACGATTCTGTTGACGCACCTTCACAAATGTGTCTTAATGTGCCAAAATCAGAATTTTTCTCAAAAACACTTTCAAATTTTTCTAGAACAGAAACATTTTTTGCGTCTTCAATCGCGCATAGCTGTGCGTGAACATGTTGCACTATTTGTAGAGATTCTTCTAACGGCACCGCAGGATTTTGTAATTTTTCTATTGCATCTGCTAGCCCGAAGTAATTGTCGTGAATGATTTTTAAATCCATTTTAACCTGACTATCTTGAAATTTCGACTGGCTTTTCTGGATAGCGGCAGCTTCCTTTGTATCGAATTGTAAAACCACGTTCTTAATATTGTCAAAATATTTATGATAATAAAACGCGGCCTGCAACCATATTCCCCAACGAGTTGGAATAGGTTCTGGTGGCTCTGGTATACGGGGGCACAGTCTGTGAAATTCGCGAATACGTTTCGGTGATTTGACAAATACTGCTTTGGTATGCGCTATTAAAGCGTCTACCTCAGAATAACATTTTCTGATACTATCCGCCACAAGATTGAGTGCATGAATTTTACACGTAATATGTAACAAATTAGCAGAATGCTTTTTAAGAGGCCGGCCTACAGAAAGCATGTTTGCAGCACCATCACTCACTAACATCAAGAGTTGGTTTGTTGAAAGTTCAAACTTGTCCAATGTATTTAACACTAACTTTGAAATTACTTCGGCAGTACAGTATAGTGTTGTATTCGTTTGGAGACTAATAGAATTGAAGGTGCCGATTGATGAGGTTCCAATTTGCGTGCCATTACATTAAGAACAGAATGTTTCTTCCGATCTGTTGTTTCGTCGACACATAACCACAATTTTTGATCTTTCAACTCCGATTTTATTTTTTGTTCAATATGTTCGCGCGCAGATGGCACAATTCTTATTTTCTTAGTATTGTCTACGCCATAATCACGATATTCTCTATAAAATTATTTTTGCTTCATCTGATAAACATTCGTATCTGCCACGAAGGTTATTTGTAGGTTGCATAACAAACAGTACCGAAATTTTAAATTTAAATTAGGATATTTTATGGTATTTATACATATAATAACTGTATAAGCATATTTTTCGATGCAAGCGTTGCTATCACTCGTTTGTTTGACATTTCAAAGCACCAAGCCAAACTATATAGTGTCGTATGGTTTGGCTTAAAAAATTATATATTTCAATAGTAACCTAATTCCTCATCATTTTTAACTGATAAGAGCGATTGAATATCTTTCGTCTTTCTATATCTAAAATTTAGTGTTACTTTGGTTTTCTCCAGATTGACATTCTTTCAGATATATAACATTACAAAGTTTTCACTCCCTAATAATATACTGTAATGTTTTAAAACGAGATAAATTGGATAACCAAAATTATTTGTATACACTTATACGTGTTAATTAAAATTTTGCCACAAAACGATACAATAATACAAAATATTACTGTTGTCACCCAGTAATATTTATTTAAGTTTTTCTCTAAATTGCTCGGGGAGGGAGTTATTTAGATGGACACGCTGTATGTGTTATTAGCAATCGTTATTTCAAAATCAAATATTAATAAAAGTTAAAAGATGGTGCAGGTGAACTTAGAAAGTGAGAAAGGTATTACGATTAGTAATCGTAATACCTCTCTCAAAGTAGTATGCAGATGTAATCGACGATTACATCTGTATTCTACTTTGATATACTTTAAATGCGCCGATATCCTGTAGCTCTGTATTATCGGAAGCGCTTGAATGCATATGTTACGTTTGATTCATTCGTAGTAAAATTTTTTGGTATTTTCACAGAACATTAGTAATAAAAGTTTTTAGAATATTTACAAAAAAAAATTCGTTGATATGAGAGTCATGTCAATCACAAATACTCTATCAATTATAGGATCAGGATATCAATATTTGAACGTATTTGATCATGTCAAAAGAATTTGTGTAACTTATCATTAGAGCCCGGTAACTGGAGAGCAATCGCAGCGGCGGTGCGACTGTGGGCGGGGAGGGCTGGTCGATTATGATACGACACGACAAATCATCATCACTCAGTTCAGTTTAGCATTGGATAGCGGATAGGGCGTGTTGATTTTATTGATATAGACGTAGTTATTAATTGTAGTTATTATTTAGTGTAGTGCGTTTTATTGATACAGACGTAGTTATTAATTGTAGTTTCTAGTGAACATGTCGAAGGCTAAAAAACGACCTTTCCAAGATATAGTAAATAAGTTTATTTCTGACTTTCCCGATTTGTTTTACAACGGGAGTAAGATAGTTTGCAAAGTGTGCAAAATACATTTGATGTCAAATAAGAAGTGGAACTGTACAAGACACGTAAATTCCACACAGCATAGAAAACGAAAATTGGGCATGCCACCGAGAAGTGCATTTTTTAAATGTAATTCTTATGTTGATAAACTGTAATTTGCCACTAGGCTTACTCGATAAACAACCGTTTAAAGACTTTTAGGACAAATACAATCCCGAGTTGCGGTTGCCAACGGAGAAAACGGCACGTAAGGATGTTGCATTTGTATGCGATGATGTGGAAGAGAAAATGAAACGCATATTGAAAAAAGAGTTTCTTTGGTAATGTGTTGACGAGACAACAGATTGTAAAAAAAAACAATTGTAAATATTTTGGTACGCATACTAGACCCTAGTAAACCTACATTACCACTGTTACTAGCTAGCCGAAGACTACAAGAGCGTACTGTTGCAGCAATTACTAAGGTTGTACTTAGTACGTTGAAAAAATTTCAAATTTCAAAAGATAAAGTGTTGATGATTATGAGCGATGGCGCAGCGATAATGCGTTCGGTAGGCCGTTCTCTTCTCCCAAACGCCTGCGATCATTTCACACAGAGTGTTCTGGTATTCGTCAACCACCGGAGCCAATTCTTACACGTTGGGGAACATGGTTACAGGCAGCTTTTTATTATGCTAAACATTTCAAAATAGTAAAAGCTGTTGTTGCACAATTCATTCCTGCCGAACCTGCAACTATTAAGGAGAGCCAGTCGAAATTTCAAGATATTTCCGTTGAAACAGATTTAAAAAATATTCGTAGCTACTATAAAGGATTAACTGACGCAATAGACCAATTACAAAGTAGATCGTTATCATTATTGGAGTCTCTGCAAGTTATGGACGGATGCATACACAGCTACTGACTATACATGACGCAAAATATAATCGCGTTTTAGAAAAGTTCGAGAATGTGCTACAGAAAGATCCCGATTTTAGCACACTAAAACAAATTTGTGATGGTGTATCGAATAAGCCACCAACTAAGTACAAAGAGTATTTCAATCATGCATGTATAACATCGGTAGATGTTGAACGCTCTTTTTCAAAATATAAACTCATTTTCTCACCACGGTGAACATCGCTCACCGAGACAACTGTGGAAACACATCTAATGGTGTGAACTTTTTGCCACTCTTATCCATATGATGTTAATACTGATAATGGTGCTTCTAATTTTACTGTTCCGTAGCCAAGGCTGTTTAAAAGGGTGAGTGTTTCACTACTTTTCACATATTATAATTATGTATTAGTTCTGTTTTTTTTTTCTATTTTCTTACTATTGTTTTTGTATACTAGGCAGGTACGGCTATGGCACGGCTCCCTGTTACCGAGCTCTACTTATCATATACACCCTCATTTTAACGATAGGTGTATACTAATTCTGATGCAAAGTGTCTTATATAAATTAGTTCACTTCAAATATGTTTCAAGATTTCAAACAGATAACAATTATTTATGATGGTGTGCGGATGTTGATAATAAAAATAAAATCAAATAAGTGACAGTGATTAAACAACGCTCTTTTCAAATTAAAATATGATAATATAACAATGTAATAAATTAATTGCTAACCTTCTGTTTAAATAAACAACGGAAACACATTGTTTTAGTGTAGCCGAGCATTCCTTACTGTTGTAATATTTCTGACTACTCATTAAAATAGATACCGTTTTTCAAAATTACGTGAGTAAGCGTCCTAAGATCACCACAGGCAATATATCTTATCCCACGGTTTGCGTGTACTGTCCAGTTTCAAAACGTAAAATAAGAGGATATCAGGGAGTCTATAGATGTTGCATGCTATTATCGGATTTTTATTAAATTTTCGTAACTGTTAAAGTGGTTTCATATCCGATGATGGGCTTCTTTATACGAATTTGGTCGTTACCACGGAAACTAGAAGGCAACAGCGCTCTTCGATGACGTCACGCCATGCACGATATTAGCCTAAGCGGTAAAGGAATCGTTTTTTTTTCATTTCTTTTCTAAGTTTTGAAGGGCTTCCGACTTAAAAAAAGATGCCAGTCGTCAACTGAGTCCGTCTTCGCAGCCCATTCGATTTTATTTTGGAAAAACGAAGTTTCAAAGAAAAACCAAACGCGTAACCGAGCACCGTTTTCGTGAAAGATGTATTTGTGGTTGATTTTTGATCGACTAATTATTATTATTTGTAATTGTACATGTATTTGGACGAAACTAAGTTTAAAATGATACAGTAATTGCAATGTTATTCGAAAGTCTGTTCAATTTCACCAGAAAATGTACAGACATGCTATTTAACCAGGGTCTTTAATTTCCTATTATGGGGTGTTTTACCTAATATATCTTTACTATTATGTGGTGTTTTATCTAATCTATCATTGCTTTTCCCACAATCATTTTTAAGTAGGGTATATGTAGAACAAGTTATTATAATTGTTGCAATATGTTTACTGTTGTGAATATGACATTTAAAATATATTGTATTAAAACAGAACGTTTATTATACACATTTAAAAACATCTCTTCGTATTCAAGAAGAATTTTGTTAAATATAAAGTAAGAATATAAAGCTATTTGAACAATAAAATCTTCACGTTTTTTTGTTAAATACAACGGACGGTTAGGGAATTGAGTTGGAATAGCATCTTTTTCAAGCCTAGGATTTTTTAATTTTACAGTTATAGTTTTACCGATCCTTGAATCTGTAGCTGTTTAAAAATAAATAATACCTTCTTTTACAAACACGTAATACACAAAACACCTTTAGACAGCCGACGGCATAGAACACTTGCAGAGGGTCGGCGAACACCTGCAAACAAAGCAATCGACGCCACAGTACACACTCACGCTTTTACGGTACAGAAAAGGTTTTATAGCTTATACAACACTAGAAAAACATTAGAGCTATCACCCACAAAGTACGGAAATATTGGTTTAAATAAAATCAGTATAATTTGGATAAACCAATTCAAAACGCAAGAAACAATCTGAACGTGTGAATGTCCAATGTACAAGTATGGCTGATCGACGACCTACTTCAAAATACGTCACAGTCTGCTGACGTCAAAGCTCTGAGGCCTTGTCATATATCGGAGGTAACGGGTGGGGCCGATATGTAAAACTTTTATTTATCCAGTTTTAGCTATAATATATTTGATGATTATCTTCGTTATATACTGTAGCGTAATATATACATATGATCATTCAAATGTAGATGATAAGGTTAACTTTTTTAGTGAAAATAAAAACATTTTATTAAATATTCATGCACCTTTTAAGACAGGAAGGTTTACTAAAACATACGCTCCGTGGTTAACGTGAGATTTAAGAACCATAATGGCTAAACGTGATGAAGCACTAAACAAAGCGTTCTGCTGATTGGATTCACTAGAAAACGTTTAGAAATATGATTACAAACATTATAAAGCGTCAAAAAAATTACATTTTGAAAGGCTAGTTCAATCGGGCGATGTTATGATTTGAAATTATTAAATATCAACACACTGAAAACAAGCAGTTATTTTATTAACATAGTTCTTAACATAAATTCGAATAACATTGGTACTGAAATCAATTTTTATACTGTTAATGTTAACCCAAAGGTGAAGCAGATATTAAATGTTCATACTGTATCAGATAATGATGTTTTCAGAATACTATTAAATATGAAAAGTACTGTAATAGGGTGCAATGGCTTTGGTATTCATACTTTGAAACTTTGCTTACCATTTTTACTAAATTACATTACACATACCATTAATTGTTGCATTACAAGCTCCACCTTTCCTAATCTATGGAAATGTGCAATTTTAAATCCCATCCTTAAGACAAAAAATCCAAGGCCTATTAGTATCTTACCGATCTTGTCTAAAGTGTTAGCGAAAGTGATTGACATTCATTTAAAGGAGCATATACAAATTAACAATATACTACCTCCTGTTCGGCAGCGAGGTATGGTTGTACTACAACGTTGGCGGATGTGATGGACGATATTTTAAAAGCACTGATGAGGGTCTCTTGACAGTTTTGGTCCTTCTAGAATACACTAAGGCATTTGACTGTAAATCCCAGCATTTCATTTTCGTCTTTGCGATATGATAGGGTCTTATTTAACGGACAGAACGCAGTAAGTACAATTACCAAATGAAAGATCCATAAACAGATTCCTCAGAGTGGGGACACATCAAGGTTCCATTTTGGGCCCAACTTATTCTCTACACATCGTCCTTCTCTGAAATGTTTAAATCCTACAAAGTTCACTTTTACCCCGATGATATTCAATTTTACTTATCATTTAAACCGTCTGCTTTTCATCAATCAACGATGAACTTGCACGACTGTGTGTTTGTGCAAAAAATCACTACCTCTAAGTCCTTCAAAATCAAAAGTTATGTTATTTGGGCGTAAGCCCAACAGTTTAATGTTCAAAAGCTACATTAATGTGAATATTGACGGTTGCCCTATTCCGTTTGTGGAAGAAGCTGTGGATCTGTGATTGTAGAGCCTAACTTAAAATTTCGTAAGCACGTGTTGCGTTGTATTCAATCAGCCTATTCCAAAATCATATTGATTTGCCCCAATAGACATTCGTTGTCAACATAAATTGAGACATCTATCTGTGATTCACTGGTGTTATCCAAATATAATTATTGTGATGCGATTTACGGTCCATGTCTTATAGTTATCGATAAACTTAGTATCCAACGTGTGCAAAATTCCTGTTTTAGAGTAATTTTTGAAATTAGAAAGTACCAGAAGGTATCATATAGACTAAGAGAAATTAATTGACTAAATATGGAAAACATACGATTTTGGCATGCTGCAGGCTTTTACCATAAGATTATCGTCAATAAACAGCACTTGGCAAATAAGATCGATTACAGAACGGGCGTACATGCGCTTAATCTACTGTTTAGCAGGATGCTAACAGTTATCAAATAACATTGATATATAACAACATTCCTTCCACTTTAAAGATTCTGAACACACAAAACTTCAAGGTTAAAATGCAAAATATCTAAGAGCGCGTCAGTTTGCTGCATCCCAATAGATTGTGAATTAGTGGCACGATTGGTGCGCAGAACTTCGATGGAACCGTTTTTCATTATTTTCATCCTCAAACATTATTGCATTATATTTTGTTACATTTTCTTTTATTTATTAGATGTTAAAGTTTAAGTGGAAGAATAGAACCACTATTGGTATATATTATTATATTATTACTATATTATTAATTCATGACAATTACTGTTTCAATTATCCGCAATACACAATAACTGCTTAAATCAAAAGAAATATTTTCTTAACGTTTCTTTCCCCGCTTAAGAGAAGTATACACTTGTAATGAAATAATTGTATTTCTTTGTTTGAATTTGAAGAAAGCGATTCTTAGTATAAGTAAATGGCCATTATAACACAAAACAATATTTTCTTAACAATAGTAAATAGTTTTAGCAAAGAGTAACGCGTTTGCTACAATAAACTTACACATTTTTTAACAGACTACCACAAATTACGCAGTGTTCTTATGGTTATTATAATGAAAGAACAAGTAAGCGAAATAATAATAGTTATTCCATGTTTTCCCATCTCCACGTACAAGGAAGCATTGGCCGGGCCACGAGAATATTAGCCTGCGCTCATAGGTGTAGGTTTCACCTTTTGGATGAGTAAGATAGACGTCCTTGCTCTAAGAGAGTTACGAGCCCGGTGCTCGAACTCAGAATTCCGAGACCGATAGTTTGACGAATCAGGCATTACGCTAGCAGTGCCATTAATGCTCAAAATGATTTGAGTATATAAACAGATTATTCATTAGAAAATAATCAAGTTTTCGTTATGATATCTGTTGGTGAATAACCGATTCTATCTGGATCTACTCCTAAGGCAGGAAACATTTAGCTCGTGCATTTAGGTAGGCTTCGATAATGAAACCTTCCGTACAGATAAATGGTGATTTACTTACAAACTCGCTCATTTTCTATTACTCCTACATATTTTAAGATAATGTATGATGTAATACTATACAAACTCTAAGTTTTGGAGCTAACGATTTGTCCACACGGAGCAACAGCGCAATTCTATTCCCGGGCTTTTGCTTACTATTTCACATATTTTTATAAAATGTAATGCAGAAATACGGGAACAATAATATAATTAACTTGTGTGGCCGTCCTACAATTGTTTGAATCGGTACTGACTAGCAAAATTCTAGGTTTTTGTCAGATAAATTTATTTAATGTTTATTAAATATCAATTCTTTTACTCAAGTATTAAGGCACACCTAACTACAATAACTACATTTACTTACATTTTTACAGGATTTTTCTCTGTGTAATTTTATAATTTTTTTTTTCATTACACCACAAGGAACACCGGTAATTTTTATTTACTTTGAGTTATTTTTTACATTTTTAAAGAATCAAAATAATATTTATATTTTATAATATTTGGTATATTCACTATAGAGCAGATCTATAATACTGCTAATATTTTACATATACATATATACAGACAACAAAATTCAAAAAAAGGGTTTTATTTTGTTTTCATTCAATTCCCTAGATGATCGAGTTTGAAAAGTGCGGATCAACTTCAGGTTTAACACGGACCTTTAATATTTGACCGGTCTAACGTTTCGTCTTCATTTTGTGCTAGTTTATATCGCATTGGATATATAATTTGCTTATTCCTTTTTGAAAATAATCGAAAAGCCAGATATTCTAGACTGATAGCTGGTGAGGACCTTTCCTGAGTAGCTGCCGCACTAATTTGGCGTATACATTACGGATCGTCAGTGCCTAGTACATCTGACCATGTTGAAGTCAGTTGACAAGCTCAAATTATGCACTCTCGCAACATTAATTTAAGACTTATTCTAAAAGTCAATATCCTACAAACAAACTACAAATTTTAAAGCAATTAAAAAGAAGCAAATATTAATCCCTGTAAAGTGGCTGCAAGAGACTTAGTAGAAATTTGAAGATATTTCTTGATTAATCTACTGTTACTAGATGTTTCGCTAAAAATAAGCTTTTACTATAGACTAAACAAATTCCATTGCTCAGGAAATATTGATTGACACAAAATAGTGTAATGAGTGTTTTAAAAAAAATAAACTTTCCAGGGTTAAACGTTAATTGAAATATTAAATGATTGGGATCTATTATTATTAACTAAATTTTGTTATTTTCCGAATAGTTAAATTAAAATCAAGCATTTTTTAATGTTAAAAGAGTTTAGTTTTATTGAACCTAATTCTTTTTTTTACAAAATATTGAAATTTTATAGTTTCCTAGATCAAACATTAACCCACAGCTGTTTTTAAAATTTACTTGATTAAAATGTTTTCAAATTTTTGTATTTACATGTTTGGCCAAATTAATGATTTTTTACTACTCACTGTAATTCTTCAAATGACAATGTTGTTCGATGTCTTTAACAAAAGTCTTGTATTCAATCCAGTCCAAAAGTCCAAAATATATTCATTCTTCAGTCTTGTTTATAATGTCATAATTTTTAAATTAAAGTATCCAAAATGATTCATTATACAATGTTTATACCTTAATGTAGGTATACTTTGGTATTTATTGCTAACTTTTACTTATTCGAAGAATTTTGAACGAAAAGTCAAAATGGCGAACACATAAAAAACTGTTATCATAATGTAATAATAATAATAATACTAATAATAATAATAATAATAATACTAATAATAATAATAATACTAATAATAATAATAATAATAATAATAATACTACTAATAATAATAATAATACTACTAATAATAATAATAATAATACTAATAATAATAATACTAATAATAATAATAATACTAATAATAATAATACTAATACTAATAATAATACTAATACTAATACTAATAATAATAATAATACTAATAATAATACTAATAATACTAATAATAATACTAATAACAGTAATAATAATACTAATAATAGTAATAATAATACTAATAATAGTAATAATAATACTAATAATACTAATAACAGTGATAACAATAATACTAATAATAGTAATAATAAAAATAATAATACTAATAATAATAATAACAATAATAACAATAATAACAATAGTAACAATAATAACAATAATAATAAGGTCTTTATTCATTCCTCCAAAAAGAAAAATTACAAGTAAGAATAAAAACATCATAAACATCTAGGTTAATTAATTTAAAAATAAAATATAAATTAGTAGTGTACATGGAGAAATGAATGTGGCGAAGTTCAGTTGCCACTGCGTAGCAATGACCCCTGTTCTTCCACTCAACCACATTAAACTAACTTAATCCTAAAGAGAGAAATATTAAAAAAAGAGAAAAAGATAAGCAATTGTAGATCGAAAATACAATGAATTACGAATACAAAGGTATACAAATTCACTGCTGCCTGAGAAGTAAGTGTTGATAGTATTTTCTTTTGAATAAAGGAATAGAGTCCAAAGTTGTTAAAGCACAAGGTATAATAAATGCTGGTGATCTGGTAGGTAAAGCTTTTCTTAAACAGATCTAGGCGGTGCCGGGGTGTGTACCCTTGAAATGAATATTTACATTGTGCACATCAGTTCGAAAATTTAACTTATTATAGAGATATGATGGTATATTTGTGAGAATTATCTTATGAAATACAGTCGCCGAGTGGAACAGTCAGCGATTTTTCATATTCAGCCACTTTAGTTCGGATAGTTTGTGTGAGATGTGCGCGCGGCGTTTAATACCGAAAATCATACGCATGCAAGAATTTTGTAACTTTTGTAATTTACAATTTACAATAATTCGTATTTGATAAAACTAGACTTTCACATAGATATTGTTTGGTTTTCTTATTTAAGAAATATCTGCTCTTATATATGACCTTCCCCAAGCTTTTAACACATGTTCTCAGGGACATCGTGGTGGTTCACCGAGATTCTAATTCTGCCCGCAGCAAGAAAACGTTTATTTTTTTCGCTAAACAGGATAAGTTTTCGATGGATTTAAATATAAGCAATGATTTTGCGAAAGAGTGGCTAGTGCTTGAATATCTCTATTCAAACACTCACAGCCCTCCTCTATCATAGTTTCAGGAAAGCAATAATACAATTGCGTGTCGTCTGCATAAAAATTACATTTGCTGAACTTTACAGAGTTAATAAAATTAAATGTATAAATTGAGAACAGTAGCGGTCCAAGAATAGAGCTCTGAGGTACCCCTAACATTAACAGAAGAAAGCTTGAGAACTGCTGCCCAACACGGACACGCTGCCGTTTATCAACCAGATAGCTATGGACAAGATCAACAGATTTTCTTTCCAAACCGATATGAGCCAAGATTGTACCCATTAAACTGTGATTTATCGTGTCAAACGCTTTAGTCTAATCTAGCAAACAAAGCAAAGTTAAATAGCCTTTATTAGTAGCCCTCAGGATATCGTCTACAATATTTAACAATGCAGTATCGTAGCTAAAATGTTTTCGAAATCCTGATTGCACTACAGGCAAAATATTATTCTCCGTTAGATACTTCCCTCAATTGAAACTCGATCACCTTTTCAGCAATTTTTGGCAGCACCGGTAACAGACTTACGGGTCGAAGTTCGGAATAATGAGTTGGATTATTTGTCTTTGGTAGAGGAAGAACCAGGGATTGTTTCCAGCACCGAGAAAACTGGTCAGTGCCTATACAACTATTAATGACATGAGTAATGTATGGAACAATATGAGGTGTACATAATTGTATAAATTTTATATTGAGTCCGTCTATACCGGAGATATTACTTTTAATAGAGAATATTACTTTATACACACAAAGTTCATTTGCAGGTGTAAATTTGAATGTTCTTGGAGTATTATTTATTTTTGTATTATATAAGTAAAACACTGCAGCGGGCAAAGGTGAATTGGGAATTGAATCAATGAAAAAACGGTTTATCTAATCAGGATTTTGTAAATGATCTGGTAGGTTATATTTTTTTTTTTTTTACATAGACCCATGGTTCTAAAAAAATTCCACAGGTGCCTAGGGCCATCAGAACCAATACATCGCATTGTATATTCGAAATAAACGCGTTTTTCTCGCTTGATTGCCGATGTTGTCAAATTTCGTAGATTTTTGTAATATTCCCAAGAGGCCAACTGATTACTTTTTTTGATACGTTTTAATGGCATTATCAGGCAGGTGTTGCATAACTTTAATTGATTCCGTTATCCATGGTGCCGGACGTCTTTTAAACCGCGATGTAACCTGAGGCATGTGATGGTTCATTAATGTTATTAAATTACCAGTAAGAAAGTTTGCTTTAGAATGAATGTCATCTAAGTCGTATATAAGTAAAAAAGGGATTTGTGTCGAATGAAACTGAAAAAATTCGTAATCGAAATATTTTAAAGTTCTGTAAGTGTGATATTTGATATGTATTTTGAAAACGTATATTTATCAAATTTTAACACAGAGGTAACGATAACGCTTAAAATGATACAACTGAATATTTTCCACTTTCTCGAAGGATGAACATTGAAGGAGAATGTAAGTTTTCATTAATACAGCGTGTCCCACTAAGAGTGGGGACGGGCAATATCTTGAAAACTACAATAGCTATGGTGATGGAAAAAAAGTTCATAACTAAAGTGGTAAAGAGAAATTTAACTAAACAATTTTTAAATTCCAAACATGAGCGCTAGGGGGCGCAGTTGTTAGGGTCAACGGTAAATTTTAAGTTAGTCGGTAAAACATGTAAAACTAAACCTGCTATAAGTTCTGGAATTAAAGAAATTTTGACTTATTTGAAAGGACATTCAAGGCTGTTTTAGACGTCGCAATTTGTGCCACCCGTTAATGTTCAGGAAATCTACCAGATGGCGTTATTCCTAACTGTACGAGTTTTTCTCAATTATCTCAAAAAATTCAAATGTAACAATATGCTTTCCTTAGGTTATGTTTGAAGAGTTTTAACAGACTAAAGTAGTGGCGAAAACGGCGTAGTGATATCTTTTTCCTTTTCTAGATAATATCGAAAACATCCCATTATCAGTAATAATTTTCCTATTAGTTACAAATACCTACTTAATAATATCGAAACTTGCCCCGCTCTTAGTGGGACACGCTGTATAATATAATGCAATAATTCGTATACTTCTAGTTCCAATAATTTGTAGATGCAAATAATATCTGCCACCTAGTCTCTACCCTCTATTCAGATTTTTTTTACTTTTGACATCTTTGAAATGTTGCTATTTTTTGTAACATCAATTGAAAATTGCTATTATTTATTAGGCAACCCTAATTGCAATTCCTTAAGATGGGAAATTTCATGCTGAAACTGGCGCCGTCCGCTAGGCAACCAGCTATTCAGAAATTCATACAATATATTGAATTTTAATAAGAATATGGCGTATTAGAGTAGCACTATCAGATTTTAGAGGTTTTAGTTGGACTTTTAATCAAAAAGCAATGTAATCATTTTTAAGCGGGACGTTATTTATTTAAAGGTGAATATACGTTTGCGTTAGATACCTTCGACCAAAATACCATTTGTGTATATAAAGTTGCATATTTAGTTATGTTTACACTTATTTTTTTAAACCCAGTAAAATACATGTCCAGTGTAAACATTCAATATTAACGATAGAATTTTATAAAAAGGACTAGAAATATTGCCCTAGCTAGAAATACTAAATGTAGCCAGTATGCAGATGTGCAATTATTTCTTTTACAGCAAACAGTTATTTGAATGTACAACAGAATTTATAACAATCAGCAATAGTCTCGACACATTCCGCACCACACAAATTATTTATTAATTAATTAGCGCGAGAAAATATATATTAGATTTAACATTAACCTCTTCAAGGACAAATTAATTTTTGGCAATAAATTTATTAAAAAAAAATATATTCGTGTAGCAATAAATTACATTTTATTGCAAAAAATAGAAAAAAAAATAAAATTATTTTATACAAAAAAAGAAACGGCCACGCTTGTGTTCAATGGGCTGTGGTGTCTAAGGCGTATGAAAATTTGTCATACATTTTGGACATACTGGTTCATCGCATTTTTCATACCTATATCTGGTTCTTCTTGAACAAAGTTTATTTTTATTTGGTAGTGATAAAGACCATTCAGCCTAATATCTGTGGTGGCTTTCATCCAATATTTTTTTTTTCTGTCAGAGGCCTTCATCCTGTGTTGTTAAACGTCTTCCTCTTTTCTTACGTGAATCTACTGAATGTAGCAGAAGGGTGGCTAACAATCCCTTAAAATCTAACAGTGGCATTTTTGTATTTTTCTTTTGATTGAATAGCAGCCTACTATTGACGATGGCTATATTTATAAAATGAAATGCTATTCTCATATAGCATCGTTTTGATTTTACTCCATGAGGATAATGAGCTATCATCCTGTCGGCAATGTCTACGCCTCCCATGAATTTGTTATATTGTACAACAGCATCAGGTCTGTCTACTTCGATATAGGCCTTATTTTTATAATCCCATCGCTTTGCTTTAGTAATAGGCTCTTTTCCAGCAAATGTGGACGCCAAATGCACAGCAGAATTATCTAACCATCTCAAGATTGTGACGTTCTTGTTAGATGTTGTAACTGATGTGGTTTCCCTGCCTTTTTTCTTCGTAGTTTTCAAACTTTCAAGATGCTTATCTGCACCACACATTCTGTTCATTCTAAGCGTCCCAACAACGTATTTTTTTTTTTGTTAGAAAAGATAAGTAATAAGCGGAAGGGAAGTAAGAGTTATCCAAAAAAAGTTTATGATTCATATCTTTAATTCCCTCACACAAGCGAAGAACTGTGTTTCCTATAATTCCTAATTCGGGCTTCAGTATTTCTTGATTGCTTTGATACATTTCTAGTTGTTTACGAAGCTATTATCCTTTTCTGGGATCCGTACAGTAGGCTGAGATGATAAAAGTTTATATTTCAAAGTAATCAGAGGTATATTCTCACTACTAGTGCTACTGGAATCACTGTCTTTATTTTCACTTTCTGAGGAATCAATACAATTGGCAACATCAACATCGTCATCTTTATCTATAATTTCAATCTCATCTAAGTCTGAATCATTAGGATCTGCAACTGTATCAATAATATTACACTTTTCGGTTTTTTCCCATAAAATAAATTCACCGGAATACTAGACATGCTAAAATAAAACACAAAATATAAGTTTGAAGATAAGGCATATTACTAAAAATATTAGATTTTCTACACCAAATCCGTCCATTGTAGACATATGTGTACGTTTACGATTTTTTATATGAAACGATTACAAATATAAAAAATAGGTATATATTGCAATAAAACAGTTGTTAATACTTACATTATACACTTCAATATTTTTAATTTTGTAAATTATTATATTATTGAACAAAAAACTTATACTCATACACTTTTAAAATTCGTTGTAGAAAACGCTACCTCAACAAAACAACTGACTTTTTTCACAATGCTCTTGTAACGGAAATTTAGCGCTATCTAAGACCTAATAGATTAAGTATTATGTATGTGGCAACGAATGTGCTGTTGCCCAGTTGTGTTTCGCATGTGTATAATTTAATAAATAAGTTTTTTACAAACGTCCAGAAATGTGTACGTGTCCTCGAAGAGGTTAATATTAGATTTAATATATGTTCTCTCACATCAATCGGTACGCGGCTGAAGATGATGACCCACGAGACTTCGAAACGGCTGTTCCGAGTTAATTAAGAGAATATTGTTGTTTGCCATACTACCCTACAGTCCTTGCTATCATTACAGAATTTATACTTATTTGGTAACGTAAGTAGGCCCTGATAAATTCTCCAAACGGAAAATTGTGTATACATATAACTGCGCACATTTATTTATCAAAATTGTTTTCCAATATGTGGAATTTCCAATGTAAAATATTTCTGCAACAATTCATTGAAGCAAGTGTTGTAATTCATTAGATTACTCCAAGCAGATGGTAGAAATAGAAAACTAAAAAAACAAAATTGCATGTAATGAAAATGTGGAAAACCAAACTGCATTGACTTTTCAAAGTGCCTGAAAATTAAAATAAGACACGTCAATTTCGATATTTACAGCATTGGTGAAGGCTGTGAGTATACAGCCATGATGATACATGGCACACGTAAGTCTACCTTAATAAACCATGAATATTGTATTAATAATATTGCATTGAATCGTTGTGATACTATAAAGGATTTGGGAGTCACATTTGTTTGCAAACTTACCTTCAATGAACACATCAAGAACATTATTTCATCTTTAAAGTAATTTGTTATACGCAATACAAAACATTTCTCGCTATCACATCTTGTGATGATGCTTTATTTTTGCTATGTGCGCTCTAAATTAACGTATGCTTCTGTGATTTAATCACTGTTTCACAAAAGTAATTCTTATTCACTCGAAAAAGTTCATAAACGTTTTCTAAAATATATATACATAGTAAGCGTCATAAATTCTCGGCCTGACATCGAAAAAATAAACTCGGTAAAATGTAACAGTTTTTATTTTTCAATATAATCTCCCCTAACTCCATACATTTACTACAATGATCAATTAATGATTCTATCCTTGTAAAAATAATATACAGTTTTTCCCTCAAAATGTTGTATTACAGCTTTCTGGGAAGAGGTTTATCGGGTCGCTACCATTCCATCGATTCCTTTTTGAGTAGAGTATCATAATACAGAACCATTGCTTCAACTCCTGTGACAATGGACTCCAAAATCAGTTTCTAGTCGTCTCCACACAAGTTTAAAAACGAGCGCGCACATTCGACCCGACGTTCACGTTGGAGAGCAGGGCGAATACTTGTTTCAGAAATGTTAGACATCACTGCTAATTCCTTCACTTTCAAACGGCGATCTGCTAATACCATTTCTTCAATAATTGAAATGTCTTGAGGTGCTATCAATTCAATTGGCCGACCGGGGCGCTTATAATCTTCAAAGGATTCTTGCCCCAAACGGAAACATTTTGCCCATTTTTTTACAGTGGGATATGAAGGACAAATCACCATTAACGCTGTTTAATGTGATTAGGCGTATGCCCTTCTTTTGTTAAAAATGTAATGACGCGCGGTAGAAAATTTTCATGCACTAGCAACATTGTCTGGCTGACTACTAAAAACTACTATTCTTCGAGCCGTAATATATATAGTGTAGTGCAACTATGACGCAACGGAGTTTGAACATGCTCAAACGTGTTTAAGTCTGTCAGGCCGAGAATTTATGGCGCCTACCTCGTATTTCCAACAACAGAGCACATTGGTCGTACTACTCTGTTAAATCTCTCTGGATTTCAATTTCTTGACCAACCACCACATAATAACCGATATGAAATTTGTGTATAATTTAGTGAATTGTGTTATTGTTGCAATATCGCTTATCAATAGTCCTTGCTTTGTTGTCCTCCAGTACTCAGTCCGTCAAATTAAAATTTTCTACTGCTTATTTGCTCAGACCAATTTGATGTTCAATTCGCCTCTATATAGAATGTGCTCTCATTTTAATAATATCTACAGCTCTAATTTTGATATTTACGCTCCCCCTTTAAATATACTTTGTTATAATTTAAAAAAAAAACACTTTGAAATATTGACGGTTGATACTATTTGATAGAGATCTATTTTCTAAAAATATTTTCAACTTCATATTCTGATTAAATCGGAAATGAGTATCATGTTTCTTATTTCAAATAGAACAGCCTGTATCATGGGTAATATCATGGGGATGTAAACTTCACTTACGCCTTTTGTGGTACTAGCTATCCAAACCAGTTTTGAGATTTTTATAAATAGCAAGTTATAACCATAAATTAATATCTACAACAATATGCACGTGTTCTGAAAATCTAACCCAAACATGAACATATTCAACTGACAACTTCTACACGTTCTATTCAAAAAAACGAATTGCTTGATCTAATTTCCAATACAGAGCAATTGTATAAATAAGGTAGAGTTGGTTTTGTTTACGCCAATGACTGGTTACAATCCTAAAATATTGGGCTTCATTCACAATATTTTGTAGATCCCGTTTTCAATGAGTATTCATTTGTGATTTGTATTATTTGAAGTGCATGCCATTGCAGATGACACGAATGTTTTCACGGTAATTTATGGAAGAATTTCCGGATATAATGCAAGCGCCATTTCACATCTTTACCCAGCAGATTTATCAGTTACTACAGTAATGATAATCTTCATAAAAATGTTTAAAAGGAAGAAATCTGTTTGCACCATGCACATCGACCGCAAAATAGAGCTATTATTCGGATCCGGATAATTTACTATTCGGATATCCGGATCCGTTTTCTGAAACCTCGGATCCAGATCCGTTACCAGAAACTTCGGATCCGGATCCATTATCCGACACCTCGAATCCGGGTCCGTTATCCGAAATCTTGAATTCGAATTCTCCATTATCTCCATTATCGCTCTTCTCCAATAAGTGGCGTAGTAAATTGTGAAAACCTGCAATAGGTCGAGTAATTATCAAACAATGTAGTCGAAAGTCGAGTATCGAAATTCAGTATTATCCTGAATTCACGGATTTTAAAAACTATACAACTTTTTCTGTCTTTTTTATTAAACACTTTCCATATTGCAAAATAATAACGAATTCGGATCCGAGAACCGGATTCTGGATCCGGATCTGGATAGTGTAATAATACATTTTTTATTTCAAAAAGTTATGGGGATCGGGGATTGTTCCCACGAACTGGTAGTAGTTGTGGGAAAACTACTGACGCTATCACCTAATACTAGTAAGACATTGAAAATTTTGTTCAAAGTATTTTTTAATATCATAATTTCAGTAATATTAAGACAAATAGCGAGGAGTGGTGTTGGGTTTAGGGTTCCCGAAAAGATATTATTACATTATTAAATGATTAGTATTAGATGAAATATGTACATCGTATACGATGTCCTTATTAAATTTGTGGGTGTATTAATGAATAATTTATTTGAAAGTTAAAAATACGCTAGTAGTATAAAAATCTATTTAACATCTAATAATAAGATATTGTTATATATAGTTAAATCTAATAAGATATGCTGTCTATGACTCCGTACATATTTCTGGTAATTCAATTGTATCTTCTGTAAATATTATTAACTTAATTAAAGTAGATGGGTAAAGTCAAGAATCCAAAATAGCTCAAAAACAGACATAAAACAAACTTTATTATTCGTTCTACAACAATTGCAGTAGCTGGCATAAATTTAGCAACGTGCACTAAACATTTTCATTAAAAACGTCTGCACTTTAATTTTGAATAAGTATGAAACCAATTTACACTGACAAAAATAAACTGTTTGATCAACTAAGAAAAGAGTAAAGTGTACAATTTCTTTTAGTAAAATAAACCCAATGCATTTATGCGTGTTAATCTAACATTTTTTTCTAGTAGACTAATTTTGTCGAATGAACTAAAATTTGTAGTTCATACGAAAAAACACAATTGCAAATACGATTGACTATGATAAATTCAACATTGTTTCTTGTATAAATTAATAAAGAACAACAATAGTTGAGATACCTTTTTAAACCAAATAAATGTTGTTTGAACTGATATTTTTCGACCAAATTATTCCACAGATTACATTTTCTTCAATTACAAGCTATATAAGTATTGCTTCAACACTTATAAAGTTAGCTATGTAAAAGTGTTGAAATAACAATATCTTTTTTAAGGGTAGTTTTCCTAGTTAGATGAGTCTGTAATAATAATTTTTGTGTATAAAATATTACGAATATTATTTTGAAAGATTAATTTTATAATTACGCTCGTTACGATAACGTGTTTGACGTCTGATAAGATTGCACGTGTTGCAGATTGTTGTAAAGCACCATATCTTAAGGTATTCATTAGACATCAAAAAAAGAGATACAGAGACACTACAAAAAAAAATTGTATCGACTAGTTAGAGAAAATCGAAATATATAAAATAACAGGGAAATTGGACAATGTTTAAGATATGGTACATCTAATCAGCCATACCACAGGATACCCAGCAGCAATAGTTGAATACTTTTGTAATGTTTATTATTATTATTTCTTGAAAATTTAGTTTTTGTTCATCAAAAAAGAGTGCCTAAAAACGATAACCAAAGGTGATGTTCATGGTATTGATGAAATCACTCATGACGAAAAGATTGTGAGGAAAGAAAGCACGAGCCAACGGGCCCACCCTGTGCCTTCAGCGTGCTTCTCTACATCACGCCGCTACTTGCCTCTCGGCTTATATGACTACCCTTCGAAACAATAGCCAGTATATCTTTTAGCGTCATCTAGTGTCGAGAGATACACGCTTGTCGTCCAGAAAGCAGTGACAAAAGCCGGATACCGTTCCTAAACCAACTCTTGAGCAGCCTCTGGGCTACTAGTCCCGGGATGGTAGCACAGAAAGTGCTCTGGTACCTGCACATGTAAGTGATTCCAACAGGCGTATCATGATTTATTAAAAACATAAAAAAAGGGTGCCTAAAAGAATAACCAAAGGTGATGCCAGTATAGTTCATAGTATTGATGGAACCGTTCACGACAAAAGCAATGTGAGGAGAGAAAGCACTAGCCAACGGACATGTTTCTGCCTACCTGGCGTCACCAGCGTTGCTACGAGTGCTTCTTTACTTCACACCGTTCCTAGCCTCTCGGCTTATATCACTACACTTCGAAGCAACAACCAATATATCTTCTCGCGCCTTGTAGTGCCAAGAGATGCACGCCCGCCGTCTAGAAAGCAGCGACAAATGCTGGGTACAGTTCCCAAACTAACTCTGGAGCAGCTCCTGGGCTACTAATCGCGAGATGAGGTAGAGAAGCACTCGGAGCAACGTTCGTGCGTCGAGTGCTTCTCTACCGCTGGATAGACAGAAACGTGTTTGTTGGCTAGTGCTTTCTTCCCTCATATTGTTCTTGCCCCGAGTGATTCCACTAATACTATAAGCTATATTAGCATCACGTTTGGTTAGTTTCTACTAGTTTCTCTTAAATAGTAACAAATGTTCCATATCTACCTTACTTTGGTTACCATTCATTTCTCTATTAAGATACAAGCAAACTAATCAATTCAGCAAAGTTTACACTTGTACATGATAAATACCTGTGTTAAGGAAAACAACGCAACTGTTGTGCGTTTAGTAAATTTATTTCTCCACATAATGTAGCTCTATACACTTAGTATATTAATGTTACAATTTTTTGAAGCCGTCCAAATAATAGGACCTCTTCATTTGACGTGAACTGCTTTCCGCCAAACCATTTTTTCAAGTTTGGAAAAAGAAAGAGCACAGCACGTATTGTAACTGGACTAGCTTTGCTGTCGCAATTGCCAATGAGTGGGCCGAGGTGTTATCACGATGGTAAAGAATTTTTTTCTTCGCTAGATGGGGCCTTTTTCTCTTTAGTTCAGCGTCAAATCGATCCAATTATTATTATTATTATTATTATTATTATTATTGGCCTCGACTGGAAATCATTAGTCACATAACTTTCCTAGACACCCGAACGGACACCAGGACAAACAGAACACACACTTCACACATGGGGCCAATCAGGTGACATGTCAAATACAAAGACAGGTAGGCCACGGAAAAAGGAAAAACTCACACAGGAAAGACACAAAGGATCAAACGTAATATTGGTGTCGAGCATATATTTATACATTCTATAATATACATCGATATTTTCCTGGGCAATTAGGTGATTGTCCTTTCCTTCTCCAAATAATCAATTAAGATTGCGAATCCCACAAAATCATTGCCATAACTTTTCCAGCTGAAGGAGTCGTCTTCGCTTTCTTTGGTGCACGGTCGCCGGAAAAAAACCATTTCACACTTAAACATGTCCAAACATTGCTTTGAAGTTATCACGCAATGCCATTTTGATCAGTCATCAGCAGACGCAGCACCCATCTTGCCGATAGCTTCTTCATACTCAATTTTTCGTAAAGGATGTTTTGCACACGCTTAATTCAGATATTTTCCATATTAGTAATCCTCTAATCTTCACCCGGTGGTTTGCTACCACGATATCACGAGCCTTATTGATTATATCGTCCGTAGCCACCTCAATGGCACGACTGCTCCTCATTAAAGACGGATGATCGGCCACGCTTAAATGAATTAAACCAGTATCTGATTGTAGTTATCGAAGATGCGTGATCTTTATAAACTGCATCCAACTTTTTTATTTCTGCACACGTTTTCCCATCCAAAACAAGAAATCGAATCACTGACCGGTACTGCTTTTTTCCTTGATTCCACAAATACATAAAACTGGTAACTTTCAACAGCTCTCAACGCGACACTACTCGATGAATCTCTCCGAAATTTTGGCAGGCGTCGACTAAAAAATAGCACCTATAGTCGGTAATGCAGATTTTGATACAAAGCGCAATCTGTTTTCAAACACGGGTACTTCTCATACCAATCTCGTATTGTAATATGTATAAATTGCTAGACAACTAAATATTTTGGACATTAATGAAAGTATTTGTGAAAGAAGTGCCACGACCAAATATAGGAGTCAAGGAAGTCTTACACGCCTTGAAGAACAACAAAAGTCGAAAGAAAACGGCATTACAGCTGAACATTTGAAGTACGGAGGGAACATTTTAATAAACAGAATCTATGAGCTCAAGCGAAAAAGGTTTGGGGTGGTGAAATTATGTTGCAAAAATGGAGCAACGCAATCATCGTACCGCTTTTCAAGAAGGGGGACATATCGGATTGTAATAATTACAGAAGTATTGCTTTGTTAGATATAACATACAAAGCAGTTACTACGTTGATTAGGAAAAGACTGGAAATATACATAGAAACTTTGTTAGGTGAATATCAGACTGGTCTCCCAAAGAATAAATCCACTACTGATCAAGTATTCATGGTAAAGCAGACTTTGACACGCCATTATAAATACGAAATTCCAACAAATATGATGTTCGTTGATTTTAGATTCAGTAGATAGAAATAAACTAATCGATATATTAAATGAATTTAAGATTCCACAAAAACTGATTAAATTAGTCATAATGACGTCATTAGTCATAATTTACGGTAAGAAGAGGTCTTAGGGAAGGGGATCCTTTGTCTACAATTCTCTTCAACGTTCAAGTACATGGAGCTAGGAAGAACATCAGGAACGACCGTTAGCACGTTTAATATAGAAATGAATAACCAAGAAGTGCTAGAATTCCAGGAAGTTTGAAATTATATGTATCTGGGAGTACTAATAGACAAAAAGCGTAAAGAAGAATTGGCAATTAATCTGAGAATAGCGAAGAGTGACAGATATGTAGGAGGACTGAATCGAATACTCAAACGAAGCTTAGAGTATATAGAACAGTACTGAGACTGACGCTGTGACATGGGAGTGAGACTTGGACTATGAACAAAGAAGTAGAAGAAAAGCTGTTTATTTAGGAAAGGAAAATATTACGTAGGATATTCGGGGGAAAGTGAACAACATCTGAGAAAGGCGTTCACACAACGAAGTTCACTAGTTATATGGAGAACTACCTGTACCGGAAGTTGTACGTGCACGTCGTCTGCAATGGCTAGGTCATCTAGAAAGGATGGAGGATGCTAGGTGGGTGAGGAGATGCGGCTAGACGGTGCCAGGAGGAAAGAAAAAATGGAGCAGGTCAATACAAAAATAGGAAGCGGTTGAAGAGGACTTGGAGAAGAAAGGAATTCAAAATTGGAGAAAGACTGCTGGAAACAGAAAGGTGTGGAAAATATCACCAAGCTTTGGGCTTAAATGGCCTGGAACGTTTATATATATACTTATTTTTTATTCCACATAACTAGCAGTTGTTGTATCTACTGTTGCGTCAAAAACACCTGTATGTAACCCTCAAATATATGACGGTTATTCGTTGAACAAGTTTACACGTTATTACCTTTCACTGGCTGAAATGTATGACATTTAGTACGAACAGCTAGGGTTACAGAAACTGATACGAATAAGTTAATTTATTCGTCTACCTTCTTGTTAGTTAGAAGTGAAAACAAAACGTTAATTTGCGTATGTTAACAATAAATGTAATTATATCCGTGAACATAATATATAACGAATAGAAGTACGCCGTATCTGACTTGCCTATCTACTCAATTAATTAAATCAACGTATATCTACAACTTTGTGCATATACGATTCGCATTTTAATTGGTAACATAAACATCTGTGTTTTACGCTATTTCTTCGGCGTACAAGAACGCTAGTAAGAATATCTTGAGATCAGATAAACGCTAAATATTTTATATTTTCATAGTCTGCATACCTGTCTAACGTATTATACGCTTATCTGTTAAATACACTCTTTAAAGTCATAAAGTATGTAGGCAAATTAGGATCTCAGCATCTTTTATGTAATGCTGACTTCTTACAGAGATACACTGTAATAGCTTACTATATTTCAAAACAGAAGATGAACCAAGTTCAACTTTAGTATAATTACAACGAATTAATTAATTTACCTTGCCATATCCAAATGTTTGCCATAAATAGATAAATAGAACGCAGTAAGGTATGTTTGCAGGGTTAAGAAGAACAGTTCTGTTCTTCGCTCCTTACCTTTTCTCTGTTTTTCACCTCTCCGAATTTCCTTATATCCTTAAATAAATAATTTAAATTTCAACAAATTTTCTACTAATTTTATTAAAATATTACATTTCATTTCACACTATTAATTAATTTTTAACTTTTTACCTTTATATAAAATTTTAACTCATAAACTATGATTTTTTCACTTCTTTTTAAAATTTAACTGTTTTGAGCTGAAGATTGCTTTTTAAGCCGAAACTAATTCTCGATGTATGTTTATGTCACAACGAATAAAGAGGAATTTTATCCACTACATTTGTATTTATCCTTAAATATGGACATCTTCAATTAGTATAATTCAAATTCACCCCAGAAGGAAATGCACTTGCTGAATTACATTTAGAATGTTAAAATATTGTATTAGAAAACAAGTTTCACACTACACTATTTTTTCTATTCTGTATTTCTCCGACTTAATAATAGCTATTTATGATATAAGCGAATAAAGAGAAATTTTATCCACGAAAAAATAGTTTAGATAATGATTTTGAGTGGATAAAATTCGTCTTTATTCACGTGTATCACACAATATTTTTTCCAATTCCCATGAATTTTCAAAAAATTTTATTGCTTAGGTAAATTCATTTACATAAATGTTAATTGTACTATTACTAATGTGATGAACACTTAAAAAAGGATAGTTGATTCTGCTTTCGTCAGGGTCAAGTGCAGTGGAAGTTCCAGGTCTTTCATTTGAATTTACATCTGCTAAAATTTTTCTTGACGTGGATATTTTTTGAGCAACTGATTCGTCGGTACAATGTTCTGCCATTGTAGAAGATTTCCACCCTCCGTGCCTTTTAAGAGTTAATAAGTCAGCTCCTGTATTGGCTAGTAAATTTGCGGAAGTCCGTCCAAAACAGTGCCCGATATAAAGATCATAATTTGGTAACTTCATGTATTTCGCTATTATTTGTGGTACATTTGCAAAAGTGCTGATACCGATAGGTTTATATTGTGCACTTTTGATTCCGATAACAGAGAAAAAATTTTCTGTGTGGTACATTTTGTGGAAGTAAATTTCTATTAAAATAACTTGATAGTCTTCATTGATAATTGTAAATGTGCGTTTCTTATTTGTTTTAGTGTCCGGAAGCGAAATTATTAGAACAGACTCTTTCTCATCAATTTCATTAACTCGAATTTTGTGTAGTTCGTCAACTGTACATCCGCCAGTTACACCCATAATTAAGACTACCTATAAAAAATGAAAAATAAGTACATTTCATTAGGGGCCCTTGGATAAAAATTTGTAGAAATCTGATTTTTCAAATGTTCGAGACTTTTTTGGTTTGTAACCTGAATCTGTCTTTTTATAAATAGTTAAATCTATTTAATCTGGAAATATCAATATTTTCATTGATGGATAGCGTTGCTCTGAGCATTGAGTAACGACACCATAAAGTGGACACCTATACTTTCTTTGATTTTTCTAAGAAATAGGCTAGCAGTATTTCCCCGTTAACAGTTTTCACATTTTTTTATTGTCTTCCATTCACAAAATGTTTTGTACTCTTTTTCGTAAACTAATTTTGATCTTTTTGGCAATAAATTGGATACTGCAATCGCAGCTTGGTTCAGAACATTTTGTGGTATGCTTTCTTCCTGGTTATTTACCATTTCAAACACACTTTCAGACTCTTAAATCGGCAAATTGAAGACTTTGCGTGAAGTGTCACAAGTTAGGTGTTGCGAATTTTAATTTTTTTACTTCATTCGTGTTGTCAATAGCAGTGTGACTAAAGTGTTGCCGTAAACATTTTATTTATCCTTTCGATTAAACTATTATTTTAATAATGAGATTTAATATATAAAATGAGCATTTTATTAATAGGAATTGGAAAAAATTGTTTTATGACGTATTTTTTGATAGCTATTGGAGATATCTAAGCCATTCGATATTTGGTGACACAGAAAAATAGTCTTCTACTGTATGGTCTACGTACTCTATATTGCGTTGCAAATGTGGACATGCGAAAATGCTCTAAATTGCAAGCATTTTTGAAACGTTCATCATTAGGTTACAAACCAAAAAGTCTAAAATATTAGAGATGGGAGAAATTAATGAGTTTATTGATAAAGTTGATAACACAATGGTTAAGGCGTTAAACTTTATACAGTTTTAGTTGTTATAATGGTGTTCATTTTAGGCTGTCTTAATAATAGGGTGTGTTGGTGCATGTAGACGAGAAGAACTAATTAATTTAACATTAAATGACATCGAATAAAAGACTGACGTAATTATTGTAACAATACCTAAAACAAAGAATAAAATTTCAAGGGTTTTTGCAATCACAATTAGTACATGGATTAATTGAATAAAAAAGTATCATTTACGATCAACAAAAAATATTATTCATCAACGTTTCTTCCTTACATACCGCAATGGTTATTGCATATCTGCTCCTATAGGGATTAACACAATTGCAAAATTTCCTAAACTTTTTTCTCAAACAGCCAATCCTGAGCTATATAATGAGCACTGGTTTCGACGTTCCAATGTTTCGCATTTAGCCAATGCAGGTAGCGATTTGATAACAATCAAGCGCAGCGCGCCATGGAGGATGGATGTCATCTACTGTAGCTGAAGGTTACATTGACACATCAATGAAGAAGAAGAAAATCGAAGTTGCGCAAAATGTTTTCGTCGCTACCAAATGCGTAAAGTAGATCAAGTGTTTCAAAGTCACAGTGCACTAATATTTCTAATTGTAAATCTTATGAATTTGCTGCTGACGATGCAACAACCCAACAAAACTTTGCTTCTACTCATAATTTGCCTGGAATAACAATGAATGCCCATGACTCATCTCAGATTTCGGTATCGGTATAGAATAATCATAATAGTCGTAAGTAATTAAAAAAAAAATAAATAAATGTACTTAATTACCATAAGTTAATGTTTTGTAATGTTGTATATCTAATACTACAGAAACATTACATACAGACATACATACAACAACGGCATTCTTGGGATAATTTTGAATCAGTTTGCTTGGTAGTAAGGGCTTAGTTAGTAGTTTCGACAACAAATTGATTGCCGTCTTCAGAAATTAAAATATTTTCCCTTTTCTTTTTTGTTATATTAATAAAATAATACTAATTCGGCGTACCATTTCAATTAACCTTTTTCTTAGATTACTACATTGTGAAAATATATTTTGACATTACTGTACATCACCGTACTCTATTTGGTTTGTGAGCCACAATGTTTGCTTTAAAAGACAAAATTTTAATTTAAATCTTCAAAATGTAGCAGCATGTATTCTGTGAAACTATAAAAACATAAAGCAAAATATACTTTGTACGTAACTCAAAAAAATTTAAAATGTCTAAAGGATAGCGTAATACAAATACATTTCCGAGGTTTATATGTCAAACATTTGAAGAGCTACAGGGCACCAGTTTTACTACAATTGGTTACACCCGATACCATTAACCAACGTGTGAACGCCTTTAACCAAATAATTCATTGGTTATTTGCCTATTAATTTTAACAATTCCATCAAATAACCTGTTTTTAGGAAGCGGTTTTTTAAAACGCTTTTCGTACGTAAAGTTCATAGCGTCTTCTTATGAAACATCCCATCCACCTTAGATATATTCGTTGTTGTGAATGGTGTAGAAGATATGTCTATTTTCTTCACTTTGCATATTGTTGATAGACATTGGTTTTATTTTCGAGAAGATGGGTAAGAAAGTAATGTTGATGGATCGTGATGATGTAGGATGGCGCCATGAGTATTTACAAACTATTATAAAATACCGTAATACAGGAGGAAACATTATACTTGCAGATGAATCGTGGGTAAATGGTGGTCATTCACAAGTTGGTCAAGTATTGTTGAACGATTTAAGTACTGGTCCAGCAGCTTCAAAAGTCAAAGACAACGCGATATGATTGATTTATTACAGATGCTTTAAAAAAAAAAAAACCATAGATGCTCATGATGAAATGTGTGCTGAATTACCTGAGTTACCTGCCTATTTGGTGACAATTATTGACAGTGCATCATGTAACAGTTGTAAGGTGGATAAGATACACACGATGGTCGCCAAAAAACGCGATATTGCAGGATGGTTGGAAGAAAAAGGCATTGCTTTAGAAGAAGCACTATTAGAATGTGATTTGTTACAAATTGTACCTAAAGGAAAATGTAAATATAATAAATACGTATTCGATGAAGCAGCTACTGATCTAAAACATACCATACTACGTCTGCCATCTTACCGCAGCATTTGGATCCAGTTGAGATTGTTGGTATAGGTATATTTGACGTAACAATTCAGCATTCAAAGTTAACGAAATGCCAAAACGTCTCTGAATTGGCAAAACTATGTTAATCATGTAATGAAAGGTATAAATTTTATTTCGTTGTTATTACTTTCTCCGGTAATATTTAATCTGACAGAAATATCGAAAAACTGAAAGACTGTGCTTATGTTTGCTATGGAACATGCCTTTCCGTTTCTCCGTTTTGTTCCCAATATGGGCGTGCATACAGAATTTTTTTTAGGCATTTTTCTAATTTCTTTTTCACTTTCAAGTACTTACAGGGTTAGATAAAAACAGCTTACAGCTGAATCTCACCCTGAGGTTGTGTAGCACGTTCTCCCTTTTATTTTGCACCCGTACCCATACATACTGTTGTACTGTAATTTAGGCTATTGTTATTATTATTAATTTCCTTGTTTTAGTTAAGATATGTGGAGGCTCAATAAATTACAAGATGATTCCGAGGCATTTATTATTAATATAAAGGTCTCATTAATTCCTTCATTTAAAATTGACATGACAAAGTAGGTATACTTGTTTTGATACCTCTATGTAATATATGAGCTGTAAGTACCAATCTACTATCTTAAATAACCTTTCTACAGGAAATCTGGCAACGTCCTTCATAAGAGCAACACTTCGGTCTCAACGTGAAACAGGCTATAGTAAGCACTTACCTGTACTTACATTTCTCCCAATTTTCATTATTTTCTGTTTTATTTTAATTTAATTTCAGTTCAATTTTTTGTCTTTATATTTCCTCTTCGCCGTAAAATTTCTCTTAATTATTTTCTGAGTAACACATTTTACTTGCCAAATTGAAGAGGGATCCTGATAACAAACCTCCGCCGTGCTCTCTACCAACATATGTACATAATAATATTAATAATAATATATTTTATCCTATCGATCACAAACAGGATATTGGACAAGTCACTATTACATCATGTACATAAAACAGAAATATAAATAAAATTGACGAAAGAAACATACAAGTTACAACAATTAATCTATAAATGAAACCAACAAGCAAGATCAATGTATAAATAAAACTAGTGCATAAATAAAATTAATATATAGACAAATTATTGTGGAAATAAATATGGACATATAATCAAATATGTCTATAGAGGAATGGTCATCAACACTGTAGAAAGAGTGTTCAAGAAGGTAATTGCTTGGTTTTATTTCTAAATACCTTAATATTAGTAATATTTTTTATATTTACGGGTAATCTATTATACATCGCAATTCCAGCGTACATAAGATTGCTCTTATACAGACTCAATCGATGATTCGGAGTCAACAAATCTGCACCGTGTCTAGTAGGATAAGTGTGGTTGAAGCTATTTGTGTTCAGTTGATTAATATTTTGTTTAATTAAGTGTAGTACGTTTTGAATATAGAGACATGGCACAGGTAGAACAGAATACTGCCCAAACAGTGCACGACAAGGTGCCATACGTGGTATACCTGCAATGCAACGAATAACTCGCTTCTGGATGCGGAACACTACTCCTAATTTCGAATCTGCTCCCTAATATGCAATACCATATTCCACCATCGACTGAAAGCAAGCGCGATAATAAGTAATTAATACATCTTTCGTTACCACCTGGCACGATCTATACAACGCAAAGCACACAGATGACAGAGAAGAAGATAGTGCCTCGATGTGTGCATCCCAACCAACATCACAGTCCACATGAAGCCCCAGAAACTTTACCGATGTTGCCTGTTCAACAGACGTAGAATTAACTTTCAGCAAATAATTAACATCACGCAGTTTTGTTTTAGGCGTAAAATGTATGAATTTTGTTTTTTGTAAATTTAAAATCAACTTATTTGCTGTAAACCATCTATTGAACTTGTTCAACATCAAATTAGCAGCCATAAGTGCGGTATCCGAAGTCTCTCTGACACACAAGTAGGAAACATCATCCGCAAATAATACTAGATTGCCATTATTACACAAACTAGGAAGATCATTAATAAATATTAAAAAAAGCAGAGGACCAAGAACGGAACCCTGAGGCACACCTCTCCCCATATGTTCCGTTGCCGACCGAACGCCTGCGATCTCCACAATCTGCCTCCTACCATCAAGATAAGATGAAAACCAATCGTAGATCACGCCTCTCAAGCCATAGTTTGTTATCTTGAGCAGCAATAAAGAGTGATCGACCAGATCGAAAGCCGTACTGAAATCCATGAATATACCAGCGGTTTTACTTCCACGATCCAAGTGGTGATAAAGACAGTCGATAAAATGCAGCATGGCGGTGTCAGTAGAATGACCCCTGCGGGAACCATGTTATTCAATTGCCAAAATCCCATTCCTGCATAAGAACTTATACACTCTATCACAAACTATCCGCTCTACGACTTTAGACACAGTAGACAATATTGAAGTTGGTCTATAATTATTCATGCATTCCTTGTTTCCACTCTTATGAAGAGGAATTACCTTACTAGCTTTAAATACATACATAGGGACAAATGCATAATTTAAAATGTCTGGGAAGATAAAACTTGGAACTAGTATATTCAAACTCAGTAAAAAGTTAAATAATTTTTAGTTACAATTAAAGAACATTCTCATTACAATTTTTAATCTGAATTCCTTTACTTTTGATTAAATTAATTGATAGAATAAGAATCAAAGTGCGCCTGCCTTTGTTTATCTATGTGCGTCTGATCTAATTCATTTACAACCATTATCATCAAAAATCACGTGTAAAGAAGGCATCCGAAATAATTTCCATATGCTTGACTATTTTAAAATCGCACGGTGTCCGCATTACCAAAGCACTTTCATTAAATACCCACACACGCACACCCCCGAATGCTGGGGGAACTACTATTCGGCGTGAAAACATGTCACACAGATGCACTTGCGCGTATTTACTCCCAGCGTAGCTATAAACTACGTAGAGTACACTTTGTTCCGATTATCAAATGCCGGAGGACCCTTTAAATCAGTAGCGTAACCGGTGACAAATCGTTTCGTTACGCGAAATTGAAAATAAAATATTCAGCACTACAATACCTGTCTGTGCTGTTCGTACAACACGCAACATCATGCTGTGACATAAGTAGATTTGCACGACTATTGATTTTTACTTTTTCGTATGCAGTTATGCAACCGTATAAATCCAATTAAAATGTTTTTTGCCGATGGTTTTCTATACACTATCCATCAACCACAAAATGTCATTTAAACTATTAGATAAGCTTTTTCTAGGAAAGTAATTGAAAAAGTTATTTGTTTTTTTGCATTATTGAGGATCTAATAGTATACCTAATGAAATGTATAAAGTACCAAGACACCAACAGGTCTACATATTTAATTCCAATCTGGTGTAACAACAAATTTGCAGATTCTTTTATCGTATTCTAATCTTAGATTAAATGGCCAAACGGGTATACGTTATTATATGTCTTACTATTGCCAGCGTAACTGATTGTCAATTGTTGGTTAGACAGTTCATTGTGTCCGTAGGAGCACAGTAAATATACCTATAAAATTGAAAGAAAACAAAAGCAAGTGGATTTCTTTGTTATCGACAAAAGAGTATCAGAAAACCAACAATAATTAAAACGCAGGTTCGCAATCTTGACAAATTGATTCAAGTGAACTCAATAAAAATTCCATTTTAGTAATACCGAGTCCATACCATGCCAACAAACTAAAAACAATAAAGGAACTCTGTTTTTCAATAATTTAGAGATATTTGTTTCTTTTCTCAAATTTTTGACGCGAGATGTTGAAGATCAAATACAAGGTAGGCGTCATAAATTCTCGGTCTGAGAGGGTTATACAGGTTCGAGCGTTCGAACTACGTTCAAACTACGTTTCGTCATAGTTGTACATGTGCGAGGCCTACACTGTATATATTTCGGCTCGAAGAGTAGTAGTTTTTGGTAGCCAACCAAACAACGTGACTAGTGCATGAAAATATCTCAGGTAACGGAAATTGAGTACCGCGCGGTTATTAAATTGTTAACAAAAGAAGGGCATAGTACGTCTAATCACATTAAACGTTTAGACAGCGTTTATGGTGACTTATCTCCTTCATATTCCACTGTAAAAAGTGAGCAAAATGTTTCCGTTTGGGGCGGTCGACCAATTGAACTGATAACGCCTTAAAACATTTCAATTATTGAAGAAATGGTATTAGCAGATCGCCGTTTGGAAGTGAAGGAATTAGTAGTGATGTCTAACATTTCTGAAACAAGTACTCGCCGACTTCTCCATAACCATTTGAATATGAATAAGTTAGCGCAAGATGGGTACCGCATCTACTTTCTGCTCTCCAACGTAGGGTTGAATGTGCGCGCTCGTTTTTAAACGTGTGTGGAGACGACTCGAAACTGCTTTTGGAGTCCTTTGTCACAGGAGATGAAACAATGGTTTTGTATTATGATCCTCTATCCAAAAACGAATCGATGAAAGGACGGTAGTGAGTTGCAAGGATATAGAATTATTAATTGATCAATGTAATAAATGTATTGAAGTTAGGGGAGATTATATTGAAAAAATAGAAAATTGTTATATTTTACCAAGTTTAGTGTATATTCGAAGCAAGGACCTTTAAAAAGAAAAAGAAAGGAAGACCCAGAAAAACATGGAAGAGGCAAAAACTACGGCAGAAAAACGGGCCATCAACTAGAGAGAAGCGAAAATAATGGAAAAAGATTTGGAGAAAAAACCGACTGATTAACTCAATCTCCGATCTTGCCTTACACCTGAAAATGTAGAAAGACGTCAGAATTATGTAAGCGCGGTATTACAATGATCAATTAATCGGTCAAAAAATTAGTCAACGAATTGAAAATTGAGGATTCGTATTATATTAACCAATAAATTGATCAATTATATCGCTAGATTGTGGGAATGCCAACATTATTTCATTCTATATAAAACCGGAGTTTATTTTTATGTTAATTTTATTATACATAATAAAGCATCAGTAATGTTGTTGTTTAATAATACGATTCCCCCTCATAAAAGGTCGATAACCATATGCGTCATTTATGAATTTCACAAACAAACAATTTAATATTTATTTATGTATATATGCAACAGGATACGTGCGAACATTACTTTGTAAAAGCACTGCAACGAAATCCACAAAATCACCAGAAAATTAAAAAAACCTAAAAATTGACCAAAATTAGAAGTGGCATATTACACACGTCAAGAAATTGAAGGTCGCTAAATTGACCAATTTATTGACGTGTGTAAAATCGCCCTAAGTAAAATTTACTGTTGCTTAGCTTTCTCAAGTTTCCTTATCTTTCTCCCAGAGGGAATGTTCGAACTTGATATAACCTGTACATATCAAGTTCGACACTGCGGAAGTGTAAAGTATGGAAAACGTCTTCACTTACCTTTACCTATAGTTATTTCGAGCTTCGTGGGTGTTCTGGTAAAACTAGCGAATTGGCAAAATTACGTCGTAACGTCTAAGTTGTTCAGCAGTTCAGTTTTACTGCTGAAGATGAACAAACACGAACATAATAAAAATTTGTAATACTAAGGTATTTCGCAGGTCGAACAGTCTAGTCCAAGTATTTCAGATAAAAATTTAATCAATTTTAAGTTAAAGGAGATCTTACCGAAATTCAACAGAAAAGACGACAATCCAATCCAGTCTGTAAAGGCTTTAAAACGTCTTGTTTCATCTAAGACGAGTCGTCCTGAATTGTTAGTTATAATAAGGTCATCTTTGGTTCACGATGCCCTGATATGGTTTGGTATCATTGAGAATTCTTTTCAAAATTTCTCCCAATTCGAATCGATTTTCCTAAACAAATACTGGGGTGAAAACGTTCAAGGTAAAGTCAGAGCCGAACTCTTCACAGGTAAATACGATTCATTCAATGGCTCTTCAAAAGAAAAATAGTTCATCAATTAAATCTTTATCTAAAAGGTTTAAGTAAATTGTTGGATAATTTTCACGTTTAAAGCTTGTTAGTAACATTTTGTATCATAGAATCCTCGACATACAACATCCTACTTGAGTCACTGCATTCATTCTCGTATGCTATTTGCAGAAATAATCTCATTTGATCGAAATTCATCGTAAAAGTTTCTATTTGGATTAAATTATCAAAATTGGCTGTGGAATAAAACAATCGCCGGTCTTTCGCGATTTAAAATAAAAGAAAGAGGAGCGACGCCATAATTTTTCATCAATTTTTATTCGGCCTTGATTGAATCAAAGTGTTTCTTAACTCCGATCCCCATTTAAAGTGTTCGATTGTGAAATCAAAGTCTTTATTTGAAGAGAAAAGGGTTAAATTTCCAAAACAGGCGGTTTCCTGTAGAGGTTATATAAACAGAGAGTTTATACAACACTGGCATCGTTCAAATTTCAAGGTTAGTTACATGTACAATTTTTAAACTCGTTAATTTCGTTTTATTAATTTGGAAATTCGTTATAAAATTGCCGAAAGGGTATCCAGGGATACTTCCGAACCCACTAAGAATCGTTAATTTAGTTTAAAATTAGAAAATTTAACAATTTTCCCAAAATCCCCCGAGAAAGATATTTCAATATATACAGTGTATTCTGTATATATATATATATATATATATATATATATATATATATATATACATATGTATATAAAAAAATTGGCAACTTTATCGTGTTTGACTACGTATGTACAGTGTACGTATAAAATATATTTTACACATCCCAAGGTGTACTTTTCTTACACTAAGAATGTTCTAGAATTTACTTCTGTCCAGAGTATTGCTTAGATTATATTTACCCTTGATTTTGCACTATTTTGCACTAAGTATTTTTACCTATACACTAGATGAAAATTAAACGTATTTCGTGCCATAACTTTTGGATTAAAATGTTTTAATTAGAAATAATATTTGTTTAGCATACCTCTTTAAAATAAATTGATTTTTTTAACTGTTGTTAGGACTCGTATTTGATTATAGGCGCGTATATTTTTAGAGATTCAGTTCAGAGATGTGCACAATCTATACAGCTTTAACTTAATTAGGAAGACACGACTGCTGTTAAAAGCAGAATTTGGTTCCTTATTATTCCTTTATTCATAATCTAATAATTGTTATCGATGTTCTATACTTTATTTGTATCCTTATATCAATTTAACAAATGTTAAATTTAAAGAGATTCTTTAAGATTTCGTAGAATTACAAAAAGTTGCACGTCATAAGTGAGACGTACGATCTTGGATGTCTAAAACGTGTTTTAAACATCAGCCTTTGTTTAAAACACTTTGTGTGTTTGAATCATGTTTAAAACACGTTTTTCAACACGATGTTTAAAACATACGCATCTTTAAATAATGTACTAGTATTTACTGTGTTATATGTACATTAATAAGGAATTTATAGTAATAATAAATATATATTTGCAAGTTATTTATTAAACAAACATAAGAATAACAACTGTCCTATTACGTTATTTTATTAAAAAACAAAATATAACAAATATTCTATTGCGATTACGATGCAAATTTAGAAAACTAGTCATTAATAGAAATTTATTTATTATAAGTTTTACGCTCTAACAATGCTTACCAATTTGGCAGTTTTTTCTATACCTAATCTATTCCGCAATTTACTATGAACTAACCTGAAAGACGTAAATAATTTTTCGATTCCAGCAGAGGATGCGACCGCAGTTTGTAGCTGCACATATAACTCAAGTAGAGAATTGTTTATAGCTATTTGATTTTGAAGAGCACGTCACCATGAAAATGGAGAAACATTTTTTATATTCTCAACTGAAAATAAATATTCTCTGAAAGGGGATGTTTGTGCTTGGAACTTAATTATAAATGGCACGGTTTCTGAATAATATGAGGCTGCATATACAAGCGCCTTCTCCACTTGTTCTTTATTTAACTTTTGACCTTTAAAGCGATGGTCCAATAAATTGGCCAGAAAATAGATTAGTGTTAGCGCCACGTTTAGTCGATTTCTAAAACAATTTATTTCAAATTTAGTATATTCTTCTTGTCCTCTTTCTATATCCTGTAATAGACTTAATCATACTTCAGTGGCCTCATCTACACCACATGTTTCATTTTGTACCTTATACAAAGCAATTGAAATCTTTTTTAATGCGTATAAACAATTTTGAACTTTAGTTTTCAAATCTAGATCCTGCACTTTATCATATATACTTGTTTCAATTGCTACCCTATTTTCTGAGCATACTTTTGCCAAAATATGCCAGTTATTACATCCGGCATACCAATATTGCCAAATTTTTGACAATTTTCTATAGCTCCCACCCTAATTAAATAGATATTCTGCTCCAGACATCTATTACGATTGAAACCACTTTTCCTTTTAGTTTACTTTCCACAGTTCGTTTTATAGAAAAATATACTTCATCTAATAATTCATTAGCAATCTGGTTGCGGTTTGGTGGGTTATAACCAGGACGTAGTAGAATTATCATTCTCTTAAATTCTTCATGCTCAACAAGCCGGAAAGAAGAATTTGTGTTACATATAAATTTTGCAATTTGGATATCAATATTTCTCCTAACTGTTCTTGAGGTTTTGACTACAAAAGATGATAACGATGTAGTTGCGAATAATGACGATGGGTTATTCGTTGTTTCTCTGCATTATTTCTCTGGTGTATCTATATGTACGGAATTAATTTGGCTCGTGCTTCTCAAAACTTAGAGTTGGTTTAAACGCACGGAATAAAAGAATTGTAATCGAATTTAATCTTGTGTTTAAAACATGCTTTTTGGTTTAAAACTTGATTAAAACATTAAAATCATGCTTACAATAAAAAAACGTTTCTTTTTTTCTAAAAAACATATTTCTTCCGCCCTGGTTTGTCTCACATATTTTTCTTTCTTTCCAATTTAAAAAAATGCAGTTGACGTATGAATCCGTTGATTTCATATTAAACCTGTTTAAATATTGATGATTTTGAACTCTATACCTGTTAAATTTATTATGTTAAGTTATTTATGTCAGTTATTTACGTCAAGTTATTCGTTTAGTTATTTTTTTTATTCTAAGTTGGCTATATTTGTCACGTGAGAATGTACAAGGTAACTCGCAAGTTGCCCACGAGGGTGCAAGCAGTACAACAAGTGTAACATAGACAGCATAACCTCAATATTGTTTGTAAAATCACGTACTCATAGTTATCAATAAAAATTGTAAAACCAGAAAAAATACAGTTCGTTATGTCGTAACATATGGTCCTTCGAAACGAATTCAACGGATAGAAGAGAATTGGTATACGGATGCCGCAAATAACTAAAGAATAAACAAAGCACATGTCACAACTGCGGTAAACACAGCATAGAGGGAAACGGAGCCGAAAATTACGATTCAATCCATTCAAGTAAGTTCCTTTTCTCAACCTATTGCATTCTATTTGCACAATTATTGCAATTTTTTGATGTACAATTAACAATTGAATTGCAACAATCACAATACATATCCATATATGATAATTTCTTCTATTCAACTCAACTCTACAATTTTTAACTACAATTTCCACAAACATTCAATTTATATATATATATATATATATATATATATATATATATATATCAATCACAACTATTCAATTTAAAAAACACACACTGTCTATAACAATGGCAGAGCTAACACAATTTACCCGCAAACGGGGCGCAATTAAACACAAGCTCACAATTATGTAGCATTCCTGAAAACCATTCAAGATGCATATGAAAACAAACAGGATATCGATCAAAAAGCCCTTATAGATCTTCAAATAAGGACAGATAGGATCGAACAATTACAACAAGGTTTGAAGATGTTCAAATAAACATCGAATACATTTGCGATGAAGACAAGCTTAACGAACAATATGCAGAAAGAGATAATTTCACAGAGACTCTTTCTCAGACATTAGCATCGGCAAAATTTATATTGCAAAAACACAGCAGCAATAATCATTCAGATAATTCAATGAAGGAAAGTCCTCAAATATAAAACTTCCCATAATTCATTTGCCGAAATTCCAAGGGTAACTACAACAGCTGGTTGGAGTTCAAAGATACCTTTGAATCATTAATTCATTTAAACGGTTCTGTAAATTATATACAAAAATTTCACTACCTACGTGCATCACTTGAAGGTGAACTAATGCAGGTTATCCAATCATTGGAATTTTCAGCAAGCAATTACTTGACAGCTTGGGAGCTCTTATGTAATCGCTACAATAATTCACGTCTACTAGTACATAATCATATTAAATCAATTATTTCAAATAGATCTATAACCAAGGACTCATCTATGGCCTTGAGAAATCTATTATACACAATTTCTAAACATTTACGAGCATTATGTACCTTAAAACAGCCCACCAATCTTTGGGGAAAACCTTAATTATCTTTATCATAACCACCAAGTTAGACAAAAATCACTGCTCAAGAATGGGAAAAAATACAAACCTACAAATGAATTCCCTACATTAGATGACATGTTTGCTTTTGTTAGGTCAAGAGCTGACTTATTAGAAACTTTAGAAATTAATCACAATATTAAAATACTAGAGATAATAAGGATCACAAGAACAATAGGCATCAAGTTTCATTATCAGTACAAAATCGCAAATGTAATTTTTTGCAAGCAATCACACTTAATCTAGTTCTTGCAACGATTTTTTGAAATTACCAGTTCTATCTAGAATTCAAAAAAAAAAAGAATTACGTTTGTGTGAAAATTGTTTACGTTCAGGTCACAAGAAGAACGAATGTCGTTCAGGATCGTGTAAAACGTGCAAGGGCAAACACAATTCACTAATTCATATAGACAAGTCAGAAGAACAAGAATCTCAAGTTTCTATGGTATCTCATAACTATGATAACAGTCAAATCATATTATCAACAGCACTTGTTTCTATAAGCGATTCACAAGAAGTTTTGCATGATTGCAGAGTTCTGTTAGACAGTGGCTCTCAGTCAAATTTCATTTCTATCGAGTTTTTCAAAAAATTGAATATTTCAAAATTACCAACAAATTTCTGTTGTAGGAATTAACAAAATTTCATCTACAATAAATTATAAATGTGACTTAAAAGTAACATCTAAGTGTACTAATTTTTCAATGATTATTCCTTGTTTTATCATTCCAAAAATAACAGATGACTTACCAACAACTAAAGTCCATTCACTGTAAGTTCCGTCTTTTTAAAGGGCACTTCCCCTCCACAGTGATGCCAAATCCGCCAAACTGACGTTAGCCAATATAGGTTAGAAATCACAAGATTTTTAAATCACCGAATAAAACCAATAAAAATATGGGAGTAATTAGTCATTCTGTTAAATTTAGGCAAATTTCTGGATATTTCTATAGTTATTCCTGTTATCAATGCAAGATTAAAAAATTCATAAATTACGATTGCGAAATTATAAACGGATTTACATTGCTAGAGGATAAGTAATGGTTTTAAACCTGCAAAATTTTCAGATACAAGACGTTATATTAACTTGACCAATACACCTTGAAGTATTACTCTATCAGAATAACAAAAAAAGGGAATGCATAAAATACAGAAAGAAATAAATGCGAAACAACTAGACTGTTTATTAAATTTGTTGAATACATTATGCAAGACATATAAAATTCATTCAAGTCATTTATTGCTGTAGTGAGAAATATACAAGAGAAACAAGTGGTTTATTCTGGATTTTAAATACATAGGTGCGAAATGAGTACAAATGTAATTAAATATGTGAAAAACTCAATATTCATTCTCAGGTTCCGAACTTGAGATAATTTCTTCATCTGAAGATTCCCCTTCAAGGTTTATTATCAAAGGTAACACCTCTTCTTGGTCAAAACCAATTTCTCTCTCCCACCATTCAATGACAGTGTTTTCTGTATGGTTAACAGTATTGGACCACATTTCCGTTGTAATGTGGTCAATTGACTCTTGCACATACTCAACACTTTTTCCATCCCAGATCCATCTCCTTCCGATATGTTTGTTATAGTAAACCTTACTTATACCCAAATGTTCTCAATAGCATTGAATATGCAATGGTACGGTGGCAATCGCAAAACTCTATGTCCGTACTGGTGTGCCAGTTCATCCACAGCATAAATTTTGTTTGGTTTATGTCTAAAATAGATATATATATGTATTGTATATATTAAAAATAGTAAAACAACACTTACAATTGAACTAAATGTAATAGTTGCAATTTTAACATATCAGCAGCATATACAATGTTGTTTTGTGTCAGCCAAGTTTGAATGTCCTGTTTTTTCCAAGCTGCTGTTGGAGAAACATTGACGCATGTTCTGTGATATGGGGCATTGTCCATAATAATCATAGACGGTTTTTCCAAGTTTCTTATAAATAATTTTCAAACCAGTCCAAAAATGTCTCTGCATTCATTTCTCCGTGGTAATCTGCATTTTTGTTTTTGATGGGAAAATCAATGATGCACCAGGAATAAAACCACTGCGATTACCTGCATGTACTATGATATATCTAAAAATAATATTCATGTGGACCTCATGGGGCTATAATATCAGTTCACTAACCTTTTCCCATCAATTTTTGTTCTTTTAACACTTTGCACGCTGGTATCTTGCCAGGATCGACCAACTGTGCCATTCTCAAATACCCATGTTTCATCAAGGAATCCCGGGTCCCAGAAATAACTTTTTTTAATATTTTGAACGTAGTTTCGAAGGAAATCAATTCTTAAAAGAGCAATATCCGAACGTTCCATCATGGCTCTCTGCGAGGATCGTCTTTTTCCAAGAAAACCCAATATTCTTTAAAATTTTCATTAACGAAGTTCTCCCCCCAGAGAAAATTTCATCATCCTTCAATTTTTGTAAAAGTAAGTTAATGTTACTTGTTGTTCTGAAAAGATACAAATTGTAGCACTTCAAACCGCATTAGAATATGTAATAGTATTACTTTGTCTATACATAGTATAGAGTGCATTTCGGATTGCCACAACAGTGAAATCATCAACAGCTGTCACTGTTTTTTACGCGGGTGTCTGGTTTTCTTGGGGCTACTGAGGGGGCGGCATTCTTTTACTTCTGTCGAGATACACAACGGTAGATTTATTAATTGACAGGGCATCTGCAACTCTCTAAAAATTAAGTTGTAGTATATGTATAATACTTTTTATAATTTTTACCTGACGAACAGAGACTAATGGAATAAGGGGTCCACCATTATCACGTTCTCTTTCAAAATAATTTATAAGTGACGCGACCAGCGCTTTTGACTGCGAATTTAAACCTCTCGGCATAATGCACAATTTGTTCTGAAAAGAACAGTTATTAAAACGTATATAACACGAATATAATAACAAAATGCAACCAAAATGGAATAAAAAAACGTCAACGCACGAAGAAACAGTAAACAACTGATGTTTTGGTTATCTTGCAACGAAACATTTGTGGAGGGGTGAAAGTTATTTTATATACAATTTTCTTTTTCTATATTACAGCTTCAAAAATTGAAATATTAGTTTCAATTTAATTCAATTACTATATTCTTATAGTTCCAAAGGTTGTTAAATTATTTCTAACACAAAAAGCAATTGTATTCTTTAAATTATGTTTTTGGTAATTTTGTTTTTCTTGATTGGCATCATCAGCCCTCAATTTGGGGGAAGACGGAACTTAGAGTGAATCGACTTTAGTTTCAATATAAATTCCTTAAATATACCAGATAATATACAACTAGCTGACCCAGAATTTAATATTACAAACAAAATTGAACTACTACTAGGTGCAGGAATATTCTGGACACTATTAAAAAATCAGCAATTCATTTAGGTAGAATTTGCCGATTTTGCAACACGAAATTAGGCTGGGTAATTGCTGACAAATTAACAACACCAATGTTTAAAAACTATTGCAATTTTTCAAAACATCAAGACTAGAAACTGATTTAAGGAAATTTTGGGAATTAGAAGAATTAAATGACACTAAAGCTCTTTCAACTGATGATATGCAGTGTGAAAAACATTTTTTAGAAAATGTGTGCAGAAATGATGAAGGTCGGTTTGTCGTACGAATTCCATTAGATATTCTCCAAGTGAATTAGGAGAATCTAAGACAACTGCAATTAAACGTTTTTTACAGTTAGAGCAAAAAATTTTAAATTCAAATCATCATACAAAAATCAATATGTAGATTTTGTAAATGAATACATTAACCTAAAACACATGTCTTATCTGTCTAAATTGATGAACAAAAATTGTCATAAATTTCTTCCTCATCATGGAGTTGTAAGAAATGACAGTTTAACTACAAAGCTACGGGTAGTTTTTTGATGGTTCAGGGAACAACAACTACAGGGTGGTCTTTTAATGATATACAACACTCTGGACCGGCTATACAAAATGACATTTTTGAAATTCTTTTAAGATTCAGACAACAATCATTTGTTGTAACAGCTGACATAGCAAAGATGTATAGGCAGATACAGGTACATCCTGACGATAGACATCTTCAGAATATCGTTTGGAGAGAGTGTCCAGACAGCGAAATATCTGTTTATCAATTAAATACAGTAACGTATGGTACAAAAGCCGCACCATATTTAGCTATCCGGTGTTTAAAAAAGTTAGCTGATGATATTAAACAAGACTATCCATTTCCTCGGTTATTATAGATCGCGACTTTTATGTTGATGATCTGATAACGGGCTTTGAAACAGAAACCGAAGCAATTTCTACATGTCAAGAAAATTTTAAATTTACTTCAAGGTGCTTGTTTTCCATTACGTAATGGAATTCAAAACAGTATCAAATTGCTAAATCAGTTACAAGATGATACAGAATCAATGAGTATTTTACAATTAGGTGATAAAGATCAGACAAAATTGCTAGGCATTCAATGGGCAAGTCACATAGATAAATTAACATATCAAATAAAACTTTGTTTCTAAAAAATCTGTAATTTCAAAAAGAACAATACTGTCAGATATTGCAAAAATTTATGACCCGCTTGGTCTTTTAGGACCTTGTATTATTTTAGGCAAAAATTATCATACAGAAACTATGGACTTTAAAATTAGAGTGGGATGATCATATCCCTAATAACCTAGAAGGCAACTGGAAAACATTCCGTGAAAAACTAGTATTGTTAAATGAATTACAAATAGAAAGACATGCCTTATGCCATTACCCCCATTCAATTGAGATGCATGGATTCTGCGACGCATCACAGAACGGCTACGGGGTGTGCATTTATCTGCGAAGCCTTAATAACAACCAAAAAATTAAGGTAATCTTTTGTGTGCCAAAACAAAAGTAGCTCCACTAAAATCCGTAACAATCCCAAAACTAGAATTATGCAGTGCACTTATGTTGTCACGTCTCGTAAATAAGGTTTCAAAGAGCACTAACTTGTAAGTGTAACATTTTTTTCTGGTGTGACTCACAAATAGTGTTATGCCTGGCTTCAAACACAACCACATCTACTACATACCTTTGTTGGGAATCGTGTCTCTGAAATCCAAACAAACACCAAAATAAGCAATTGGAACTATGTAAACACAAAAGAAAATCCTGCTGATCTAGCATCACGTGGGGTATATCCTGATGTGCTAATAAAAACCAAATTATGGTGGCATGGTCCATCCTGGTTATCACTTTCAAAAAAATATTGGCCAAAATTTTCTTCTTCGAATGGTACTGCAGAATACCAGAATTAAAACGACAAAAACAAGTTTTCACTACAATTAACGACTTATCTTTATTTGAGAAATTTTCTAATTTGAAAAAAACTACAAAGGGTAGTCGCATACTGCTTGAGATTTATAGCAAATTCGAAAAATTCACACCAACGATTATGTGGCCCTTTGACGGTTAGCGAATTAGAAAATAGTATGAAAAAACTTGTTAAAATTGCTCAATTTGAAAGTTTTGCCGAAGAAATCAATTTGTTAAAATCAAAAGGGTTAAACTCAAGACACAAACTAAAGGCACTAACTCCCTTTTTTGATTCTGATGACTTATTAAGAGTAGGAGGTAGACTAAAACATTCAGAATTAGATTATACTTCAAAACATCCTTTGCTCCTAAGTGGTAAACATAAATTGACCAAATTGATTCTCACTCATGAACACAAACGATTATTACATTGTGGTCCTCAGTTATTGCTGGCCAACATACGTCAAATTATTGGCCTACTTCAGAATGAATGCTGCAAAGGTATTACTAGAAATTGTGTAAAATGTTTCAAATTCAAACCTAAATCAATCACTTCTATTATGGCAGATCTACCAAAACAAAGAGTTACAGCAATGAATCCATTCTATGTTACTGGCGTTGATTACGCAGGTCCTTTCAATTTGAAAGATCGCAAGGGTCGTGGTTGTAAATTAATAAAATGCTATATATGCTTATTTATCTGTTTTTCAAGCAAGGCTATGCATCTTGAACTGGTTAGTGACTTAACCACAGAATCATTTATTGCTTCTTTGCGACGTTTTGCCTCAAGAAGAGGAAAACCCGCACACATTTACTCTGACAATGGGACTAATTTCATTGGAGCTCAAAAACAATTAGGGAATTATATAACTTTATTTTAAATTCAAACGATGATATTACAACCTATATGTGCCCATGAAATATCTCATGGCATTTTATACCACCCAAAAGCACCACACTTTGGAGGTTTGTGGGAATCTGTGTAAAAAGAGTAAAATATCACTTACAAAGGGTTTTTAGGTAATATAACATTAACTTATGAAGAATTTCTAACTGTTCTTGTGCAAATAGAAGCAATACTAAATTCACGACCGCTCCATCCATTATCCTCTGATCCGAATGATCTCAACCATTGACACCATCTCATTTCTTAATCGGCAAGCCGTTGATTACCATACCAGATCCAAGTCTCAAGGATATCCAGATGAATAGATTGACGCGGTTCCAGCTACTGCAACAGTTGAATCAACATTTCTGGAGACGTTGGTCAAACGAATATCGTCATGTCTGCAACAAGAAGAAAATGGAAAGAAGAATCTCCAAATCTGAAATTGGATACTCCAGTTATAATTAAAAATGACAACTTACCTCCATGTGCTTGGCTCACAGGACGAATTGTGGATGTTCATCCTGGTCCTGATACATCGTCAGAGTTGTCAGCGTGAAAGACTGCAAAGGGAGTCTTAAAGCGTCCAATCACCAAGATATGTCCTCTTCCGGTCCCTGAAAACGAAGTCGAAGTTAACCAGTGAACATTTTGTGTAACACAATTGTGCAATACTTACCTAGATTTTTTTATGTAACAAATACCGCATGTACATATATTATTATTGAATTTGATATTGAACTCTTTAACAATAGTTCAAAGGGGGGAGTTATGTTAAATTTATTATGTTAAGTTTATTTATGTCAGTTATTTACGTCAAGTTATTCGTTTAGTTATTTTTTTTTATTCTAAGTTGGCTATATTTGTCACGTGAGAATTTTACAAGGTAACTCGCAAGTTGCCCACGAGGGTGCAAGCAGTACAACAAGTGTAACATAGACAGCATAACCTCAATATTGTTTGTAAAATCACGTACTCATAGTTATCAATAAAAATTGTAAAACCAGAAAAAATACAGTTCGTTATGTCGTAACAATACCTATGAACATTAAATCATTTTTAATAAGATAATGCCTTGATTACATAATAGAAGTACAAGTTGTTGATAATAATTGTAAATATAAAATGAGCAGTTATGCGAATCAAAATTTTTGTGCAATGCTTGAATACAATTCTGTACTTTCTTCAACCGACACTCTTATTTTATTGTATTTCTTCTGCAAATAATAAAACACTAAATAACATTCGTGGTGCATATAAAAAAGATACGTTTATTCAGGCAACAGAAAAATAAAATGCCTGGCAAACTCAGCAATAATTAATTATGGATAAACATATACTTATCCATAATTATTGCTGCAGCGTAGTACTAGTTCGCACGTAATTAACCACATCATACTAATTTATTATCGTTTTTATTGAAATAATTAGAAATTGAAAATTGTTGCGCAATAAATCTAACAATATGGAAGTGTGGTTAGAAGAAACTCAAAAAAAAATTGTTGTTAGATTCAAAATAAGCTTTTTGTACAAACATACTTGGTGACGAATATCACATATTTTTCAATAATTTTACAGAAAGTACAAAATTCAGATTAGGTGTCAGCACATGAAGTGCTTACTGGCCAACAAATGTTATGACTAGAGTTGCTCAATTTGCGCCAACAGCCAGTGGGGGGCGCATAAAGGTTTACACAAAATAAATGGTCAGAAATAAAATATAATACGTGATCAAACGCTTACCGTCTTAAGAGTCTTCCGTGAAATCACAAAGTGAATAATGTCTGTTAAATATCTGCAACATTAGATATGTTTCCACAGTTGTTTCGGCGAACCGAGTGCGACGTGAGGAAAAAGTGTGTTTATATGCAGAAAACGAACGTTCTACATTTAGTGACGTTATATTTGCGTAATTAAAATAAACTTTGGAACAACTTAACGGTTCTGTTGACGCACCTTCACAAATTTGTCTTAATGTACCAAAATCAGAATCTTTCTCTAAAACACTTTCAAACTTTTCTAGAACACAAACATTTTTTGCGTCTTCTACCGCCCATAGCTGTGCGTGAACATGTTGCACTATTTGCAGAGATTCCACTAACGACACATTTCCTTTGGATCCAATTGTAAAACCATGTTCTTAATATTCTCAAAATATTTATGATAATAAAACGCGGCCGGTAACCATGTTCCCCAACGTGTAAGAATAGGTTCTGATGGCTCAGGCATACGGGGGCACAGTCTGTGAAATTTGCGAATACATTTTGGGGGTTTGACAAACACTGCTTTTGTATGTGTTATTAAAGCGTCTACCTCAGGATAATATTTTCTAATACTACCTGCCACATGACTGAACGCATGACTTTTACACGTAATATGTAACAAGTTAGCACAATGTTTTTTAAGAGACCGGCCTACAGAAAGCATGTTTGCGGCACCATCATTCGTAAACATCAACAGTTGGTTTGTTGAAAGTTTAAACTTTTCCAATGTATTTAACACTAACATTGAAATTACTTCGGCAGTACATTGTTGTACTCGTCTGGAAGCTAATAGAATTAAAGGTGACGATTGATGTGGTTCCATTGTACGTACTATTACACTAACCACAGAATGTTTTTTACGATCTGTTGTTTCGTCCACACATAACCACAGTTTGTTATCTTTCAACTTCGATTTAATTCTTTTTTCAACATGTTCACGAGCAGATGGCACAATTTTTTGTAACGATGCCCGACTTGGTAATTTGCAGTCCGAATATTTATTCCAAAAGAAGACATATGCTTCCTTATCTAGTAAATTAAACCGTAGATTACATGCAGTAAAGGTGACACATAAATTAAATTTAAATTTGTGTCGTGTGCAATTTTTTTTTGAAGAATGCTGTTTACTATTTACGTGACGTAGACAATCTCTTTTGGATCAACACAGGGACAAACTACACATTGAATTTTAAGGCCATCATAATTTAAATCAAGCATTTCTGCTATAAATTCTGTAACTTTGTCCAACATTGGTCGTTTTCGCGACGTGGGCAACATTTTTAAAACAAACGTAGAACTACGAAAAGTGTTTACGGCAGCGTACAACATATCTGGTTGAGACTCGCAGTTATACTGAGGGTTGTATCGAACCTCCGCCACTGCCCGTTGGCGCTAGTGAGCAACTCTATAGAGCGTCTCAACCTGCTTATGCAGTATGAGATTTAATAGCAACAGTGTATCTCTTTCTATCCCTAGAAGTCTCTCAATAACACTACCTTTATTTCCAGTTGCGATGTTGCGATATCGCGATATCAGTTATTAAATATTTGACATAACCTCAATATTAAATCTGTATCCCTGTGTATATTTCAATATTTTCCACAAGTTTTGATGGATTAATGTATTCACAAAATATTAACATATATTTTTGTTTTAATTATCACCAGTTCTTTCCTATTATCTTTTTGGTGTTCACTTTTAAATTGACTTTATATAAACTTTAGCAGTCGTAGAACCCCTATATAGATTATATTTTGATCGCACTAAATGTCAAATAATGAACCGGAAATAGTAATGTAACATATGATTGAACGATTTGGCAACCGTGAATCGAATTCCCATAAGACGTGTACTGCACACCGACGTTGAGATGATCTTTAGTTATAACTTCTTTTGCAATAAAAATGTTTTTATGGTTAGTAAATCAGTATGTTATTTGTACAAGATATTCTTGTCAGAGTAAATATATTTTCTTAACAATACAAATTTTACAACACATTTTTCTCCCTGCAGTGAGTCCAAGTACGAACGCCGCAACAGGGTTAAAACTTGATAACTCTTTAATAGGAAGTTATCGGCAGGTAAACCCCAGATCACTTATAATCCTCAATATTTAGGCTACACACTAAAGTAAATTAGATTAAGTTGCAGGAAGTCGCGTAAAAGATACAAGCTAAACACTAATGTAGAACCTAATTAAATTATCAACAAAGATTGAGAGAAAAGTCCTTCACATATTAACTAATATAAAAACCCCAAAATGGTTACGATTTGCAAACATTGGTTTGGGGGTCCTTTCCACCTATTGGCCATAATGCGTCGGTAGCTTTATCTACTACTGCTTCAATACGAATTAAGGGTCTTATTACAATCTTACGATCTTAGACCGCAGTGATTATAGGTACTGAAGTCTTTCCCAAAGTAATAGCAATAACAATATTTATGAGTAGTTAGCATGTATTTTTTGGAATACATGTTTCAATTACTTTCTCTATTCATTTATCTGGTGACGTTGTATACCATTTATGTTCAAGATTGTAGTGGTTACTCTTGTTGCAATACCTTCAATTGTAATTTAAACATTCTTGTTTAAGTGAAGCAGCAAGCATGTTCGTTAATTATGTTAACAGAATTTTATGTTGAGTTTAATTTCCATGGGCAAAAGCGCATTCTCGTTGGCATGTTTAATACAGTTAGCAAGTGCCTCGGGACAGCGACATAGCTCCCCGCCAATGGACGTATTGCTAGAGAATGGTAAACTCATTAAATCCTGACCCACCATAGACATACGCGTTCGCATCTGTGTGTGTATAGACGGCACTCTTCAATGTAGGAATTTCCCCCACGCGTATCAGTCATCTACAATGCAAAACTACGAACAATATATCCTGCTAGTCACACGCGCGTTATTAATAATCGTACGTGTTCAGAGATTTTTTTTTGTAACATTGTTGATAGTAGTGATTTACAATGTTTAATTTTCGGTCAAGAGGGAATAGTTGGAATGTATCTATAATATTTATTACTAAACTAAAATACTAGGTGCTGCGATTAAAAATATCTTTCCTTATCTTACACAAGCATCAGATGTAACTCCAACGTAATACCTCCTCTTTCATGTATTACGAAATGCGTGGGGTTGTGAATTTTTTTAAACTTCTTTTACACATAACTTAACGTACTAAAAATGGTTAGTAGCTTGTCAGTAATTTTAATACATAAGAAATATTACCAACTTATACAATTAGTGTAGAGTTTTATGTAGTGCTTGCATAAGTATGTGAAGTATATAAATATATACTGCCGTAAGCCAATAGTTGGATTTTCTTTAGGCAAGTATTATATGGCTGGTTATTTAGATACAGGCTATCCCATTTGTCTGCCAAAGTTCAATATTTCCTATACTGTCAGAACATAAAACAATTTCTTTATGAATACTGACGAAATTGAAGATCCATTCTGCAGAATTATTTTGAAATATACATTTATTAAATGGACCCTGTAGGTTTTTTACAACCTAGGTGTCACCGTCAACGTTATTATGACATCACAACTTTGTTTCCAAAAAAGTAAAGTGTACTTGTAAACGTGGAGTATTACGAGTTGCTCCAGTGCCGTTCCAAACAACTTGGCGGCCGTCCCTCACCTCCTTATTTTTTATACTTGGGGAATAGTTATTATTAGAGCCCGGTAACTGGCGAGCAATCGCAGCGGCGGTCTGACTGTGTTTAGGTGGGCGGAGAGGGCTGGTCGATTATGATACTACACGACAAATCATCATCACTCAGTTCAGTTTAGCATTGGATAGCTACGTCTATATCAATAAAATCAATACGCCCTGTTATAGACGTAGCTATTAATTGTAGTTTTTAGTGAACATGTCGAAGGCTAAAAAACGACTCTTTCAAGACATAGTAAATAAGTTTATTTTTGACTTTCCCGATTTGTTTTACAAAGGGAGTAAGATAGTTTGTAAAGTGTGCAAAATACATTTGATGTCAAATAAGAACTGGACAAGACACGTAAATTCCGTACAGCATAGAAAACGAAAATTGGGCATGCCACCGAGAAGTGCATTTTTTTTATGTAATTCTTATGTTGATAAACTGTAATTTGCCACTAGGCTTACTCGATAAACAACCGTTTAAGGACTTTTGGGACAAATACAACCCCGAGTTGCGGTTGCCAACGGAGAAAACGGCACGTAAGCATGTTGCATTTGTACGCCATGACGTGGAAAAGAAAATGAAACGCGTATTGAAAAAAGAGTTTCTTTGATTATGTGTTGACGAGACAACAGACTGTAAAAAAAATTCAATTGTAAATATTATGGTACGCAAACTAGACCCTAGTAAATCTACATTACCACTGTTACTAGCTAGCCGAAGACTACAAGAGTGTACTGCTGCAGCAATAGGTAACTAAGGTTGTACTTAGTACGTTGGAAAAATGTCAAATTTCAAAAGATAAAGTGTTGATATTTATGAGCGATGGCGCAGCGAAAATGCGTTCGGTAGGCCGTTCTCTTCTTGAACATGGTTGAAAGTGTTTATATGTTACGTGCAAAGTGCATGTTTTACATCTTGTGACAGAAGCCATTCAACAATGCTCTCCCGAGGTAGATGCATTAATCGCAAGCACAAAAAAAAATGTTTGAAATCTCCCAAACGCCTACGATCATTTCACACAGAGTGTCCTGGTATTCGTCAACCACCGGAGCCAATTCTTACACGTTGAGGAACATGGTTGCAGGCAGCTTTTTATTATTGTGAACATTTCAAAATAGTAAAAGCTGTTGTTGCACAATTCAATCCTGCCGAAGCTGCAGCTATTAAGGAGAGCCAGTCGAAATTTCAAGATATTTCCGTTGAAACAGATTTAAAAAATATTCATAGCTACTATAAGGGATTAGCTGACGCAATAGACCAATTACAAAATAGATCGTTATCATTATTAGAGTCTCTGCAAATTATGGACGGAGTGCATACACAGCTACTGACTATACATGACGCAAATATAATCGCGTTTTTAGCACACTAAAACAAATTTGTGATGGTGTATTGAATAATCCACTGACTAAGTACAAAGAGTATTTTAATCATGCATGTATAACATCGGTAGATGTTGAACGCTCTTTTTCAAAATATAAACTCGTTTTCTCACCACGGCGAACATCGCTCACCGAGACAATTGTGGAAACACATCTAATGGTGTTAACCTTTTGCCACTCTTATCCATATGATGTTAATAGGTACTGATAATGGTGCTTCTAGTTTTACTGTTCCGTAGCCAAGGTTGCTTAAAAGGGTGAGTGTTTCACTACTTTTCACATATTATAATTATGTATTAGTTCTGTTGTTTTTTTTCTATTTTCTTACTATTGTTTTTGTATACTAGGCAGGTACGGCTATGGCACGGCTCCCTGTTACCGGGCTCTAGTTATTATATACGTAGGTACTATGTTATAAAAACCACCAACTGGTGATTCACTTTAGAATTTAATTTGATAAAGAAATTTCACTTTATATTACATGACATGTGCTAAGTACATACAACAAAAAGATGCGTAAGACAACATTACGGAATTTGTAATATGCAATATACACCATTTTCTGAAGAAACCTGGAAAAGACGAATTCGTTGTGCATCGCCTATTCCCTACCGGTCGTAGGCTTACAACAACAAATAGATGCGAATACTGTGTAATAAGGAAGTGTAGTATACATTTATGCATACAACTGAAAATAATATTAACACATTTAATTTTTTTTTAATTTATTAGTTCTATATGTTGCTTCAAGAAATCCACTTTTCTACTTTTTAATTCTGCAACTTCTGATATTATATTTTCTGTGTTCATACTATCTAACAATACGCTCTCTATCGATATAATTGCTAGATACTACCTATCGTACTTGTGACATCGATGAACGAAGATAATTTTTTATTAACCTTAATTTAGAAAAGCTTCTTTCACCAGATGCAACAGAGATAGTAAGCGTAAGTAAAATTCTAACTGCTATACAAAAATTTGGTAATATTGATATAAGGTCGTTTTCATAAATATACTCTAAAATTTACAATGGTTCTGTTGGAAATGAGATTTGTTGTGTATTAAATAATAATTTAAAACGTTTCGTTTCTTCATCAAGTCTTTTTATTTCTTGATCTTTCATATCTTTTTACTTTTGAGCGTCATCACGAAGTTTCATATCAAGATCTTGGTAATGTTTTAACATTTCTGAATCGGGTGTATTAAAAATTTTGTATGGAAATCCAAGCAAGTCTTCGTAATAACGTAAACCGTCAAATCTGTCCTGAAGAGAAGTTAATGTCTGATCGAGTATCCTAAAGAAACATTCACTATGAAATAAGTTTCAGGATCATTAATAGGTTCATCTACATGTTCATATTGGAATTGTATGGATTTTTTTCTTGGGTGGATTGAATAAACTCTGTTAAAAATTGGTTCAATTTCTATTCCTGATGCTACTTCTATAGCATTAACTAGGCAATCGGCAAAATCTTCTTCTGAACGTGAAGTTGTAATATCTATACATATTTTAACATCCGTCGATAGATTTTGCATTATCTTGCAACATGTATTGATTTTAGAAAGAATATCACCAAACAACTATTGCATATAAAAACTTAAAATTTTGTATTTTACTGCTTAGTGAATGTACCTAGTGATTTGTTTTAATACCTAGCATAGAGTCTTGTGATAACTGAATGAGCGCGTCGTAAATTCAACCAGTATGATATCTTGGAGGTTTTATTGCCTCTAATATATTCGACCACCTAGTTTCACTTAATGGCTTTAGATTTAGCGTTGCTAAATGTTTTTTTAGACCATCTCTTTGTTGATGAAGAAAGAAATGTATATAATTCTTCGACAATATTAAAAAAGTCTATTATCTCAAATGAAATATTTGCCGCGTCGTTGACTATCAAATTCAACGTATGCGCAGAACAAGGATCGAAAAAGGCGCGAGGATTTATATTTAAAATTCTTTTTTACAGACCACTGTGCTTACCTCGCATATTGGCACCGTTGTCGTATCCTTGACCACGTATATTCTATTTAATTTATCTAAAAATTTAGTTAGAAAGTCAAATAAACCCTCTTCAGTTGAATTTGTAATAGGACAAAAATCTACAAAGTGTTTACAAATTTGGACAGTTTTCGTTTTATGGTTAAATGAAATATATCTGAAAATTACTGTCAATGGTATAGTGTGACTTATATCAGGTATACAATCAAGTATCATTGAAAAATATTTAAACTTGAATATGTTATTTAAGATGGTAGTTCTAATTCTATTTCCCATTGCAGTAATAATTTAATTCTGAATTTTATTACCCAAATAATGTGTTATCACAGATTTTTGTTCTTGAGGCTTTTCTACTCGACGAACATGCTCTTGCATCACCAAATCAAATTTGGAAATCATTTCAATTGCCCCCATAAAAGTTCCGTCATTAACTTCGAATAATTTCGAAGATGAGCCACGAAAAGGCAAACATCGTCGTGCTAAATGCTGACTAATCGAAACTATTTTTTCGATAGCACTGTACCAATGCTTTTTTTCGCCTTCTAAAAGTCTGAATTGCATCTGGTTTGCAGTAACCTTTTTTCCTAGCATAACAACTATGTTTAATCAAGAACGGACATTTTCAAGATGAAAAAATTTCTTTCATGTTTGTGTACTAAATACGACAAGTGTTGCCAATCCGAACACCCATCGGTGTTGCAAAACGCATTTGTAGCTTTTCCAAAAATTTTACAACAAAAGCAAAAAGCCGAATTTTTTGCTACTCACGCGTCACAACTTCCTTATTGGGAAGGTGGCGATAGTAATACTATTTTGCAAATTTATCACGATATAACTCTACTCTCTAAGCTCGAGTTCGTTTATTTCTAACGATAATGATCAACTAGCGAAGAAATTAAATAATATAAAATAATATACACCGAAAAGTAGTAAAATTCCTTACAAGCATTTTTTTATCGTAAGATTAAACAGTCAATGATTTATATCCTTCAGACTGTTTTGATTTCTGTTTACTCAGTTCGTGCCGCCTAACGGCTCGTTTTCCTTGTTGATTACTTGTCACCGATGCCGCCCTTTACATTGGCCGCCTGTGTGCAACGCACACTTCGCGCATCCATACGGCCCTGAGTTGCTCACTTCTGTAGAGGTCGATATAGCTATTAATTTCGACATTTTCAGTGATTGGAGTATCTTTAATTAGATACTCTCATCCATACCAGTATTCACTATCTTCGCATACATACGACAATTTCAAATACATCTACCAAGTTTCACAGAGGTACGCTGACGGGCCGTAAAACGGCGAAACAAGCGGCCGTACATGGTGGTTGTTGGTAGATGGTTTCATTATTAAGTAAAGTGTACATTTACATAATCTTGTTTGAGGTATGGTATTATTGTTTGGGGAAATAATACTTCGAATGAGAGGGTTTTCCGGCTTCAAAAAAGAGCTATTCGAAACGTATGTATCGCGGTATCATTGTTGTCGCGGTTTATTTAGACGCAGAGAAACGTTTACTTGTATCAAAGCTGTCCACCTTAATTTAGAACAATTACTACTTCAATTATCCGCAATGCAATAACTGTTTTAAATCAAAAGAAATATTTTCTTAGCTTCTTTCTCCTTAAGAGAAGTATACGCTTGTAATGAAATAATTGTATTTCTTTGTTTAAGTCATTTGTTAACTTGATTCAAGAAAATCTTGCAGAAAATAGAAGAGAGCGATTCTTAGTATAAGTAAATGGCCGTTATAACACAAAGCAATATTTTATTAAGGCTAGCAAATAGTTTTCCTAATTCCAGAAAGTGTTTAGGTATTGTTCATAAATCAATAGTTTCATTTTCTTGAAATAAAGCATTTTTTACTTAGAATTCTTGAAATGCATATTATTTATATGCACATTATTAATTGCGCTTACCTTTATTATTCACAATGCTGATTTTAAAAAGGCTGAAGTAGAGGTTATCTACAGAATAATATTCAAACCAAAGTGAACTTAATGTAGAAGTACACATGAAAAAAGTGCATAGAAACAATAACCAAGATAATAATGCTAATAAAAGCTCCTGGTGTTGATGGAAAAACAATATGAGAAGAGAAAAAGCATTAAAGCTTTTTGCTCTTTTCCACATTACTCTTACATCTCTCAGTGTATGCCACTAATCTTCAAAAACAGCAACTGAAATATTTCCTGGCGCCGCGTAGTACCAGTAGTTACAGTACTAGACCACTAGAGAGTAGCGAATATAGAAACCGGAATATAAAAGGCATACTTTCACTGCACATTTTCAAAAGATAGCAGTTAATGTAATATTTTTTCTTTTTATTACTATTTAGCACGTATACTAATTTAAATATATATATATATATATATATATATATATATATATATATATATAGATTAAATAGCGGGATGGTGAAAATGTTTACGGTTATCGGTGAATTGACACTTTCAATATTTTTTTTATTTTTATTAAATTGAAATATTTTAATAAAATAATGTAACTTGTTTCTTCGCCGTTCTTGTAATTAATTCGAAAGTTTATTCTTAATATTAGCGGCTCTTCTATTTTTATGGGTTCGTACAAATAAAAATAACATCTTTAACTTAATTTCTTGTAGAATTTTATGTTTTTATTCTTTCCAAAAATAAAACAATGTCAACCCTAACAACACTTCCGCCAATATCAAGATTAAATTTTAGAATTGAAATATTTTGTTATTATATAATATATAATAACAAAATGAAACCGCAAATACAACACACTTTCAATTTCCTGGTATATATGTTGCATACTACTGCCTTGACTGATGTCCATTTTCTATCCTTGAATAGTTCCGGATACGTTTCTGTAAATTTCGATACGCTTGCTTACGGAAATTAGGGTTAGATGAGGGGACGTGCTGCGGAGAAGGGTTGGTGTAGCGATTAATGGTAGTTTGAATATCTTTCCTAGAATAATTATTGCGGATCAGAGTTTTAGTAATATGGTTCAGTTCTTGAGGAAGCGAATAGTGTTCAAATAGGAAAATTGCCTTTTGGGTAAGAGAATTGATGATACCGCGTTTTTGGGCTGGATGATGGCGTCAGAGGCCACTGAGATATCTATCCGTATGCGCAGATTTTCGGTAAACTGAATGTCTCAGCGCACCATCAGGGCGCCGGTGTACGAGAACATCTAGGAAATGAAGGCAACCGTCCGATTCGATCTCCATGGAGAAGCGTATGGAGTCATGTTGGGAATTCAGAAACGATAAGAAATTGTTTAAAGATTTGTGTCCATGAGGCTAGATGCCAAACCTCCGAAATGAAACCTTCCTAACCCAAAAACCCTGGCCTTAAGAAACATGAAATGTGACCCCAAAATTGCTGTACTAAGAGCTGATAAGGGAAGTACTACGGTAATCCTGGTCAGTGAAGAGGGTGAAAGGAATAAATAAACTTAAATATTAACTAATTCATTATTAAACTACATAAAAATAATCCCTATTTAATTACTACAGTATAATTAATTATTAAAGACAGAATTTAATTATACTGGAACTTCCTCTTAATTTTAATTATAACTTTAGGTTTTTTTCCATTATTGTAATTTTTCTTTTATTGGATCTCCTTGTAGCTGGCCTGATGATGTGTTTTTTGAACACGAAACTGGTCGCCTAATTTCTCAATAAAACTTTGTGAGATCTGGACCGTTTTTTCATTTCTACCTTTAATATGAATATTTTCTGAACTTAAAACTAATAGTATACAATAAAACAGTATTTGTCATATCTCCCAAACGAATTCGGCAATTTCATGAACAGTATCCTAATCTCCTAGTACCCCCACAGCTAATTTTGACCCCGATGGGGAACATGGTTGGAGGCTGCGAAATTTCAAGACTATCAACTTGAAATTGATTTGCACTACTTTTTATAACTACCAAGTGATAACGAATGCCATTACGGCGTTACAAAGGCGTTTCTTACTGTTAATGGAATCTTTGCAAATAGTAGATAACGTACAAAGAAGGAACGTAAGTGACAAGAAAAGTATGAGTAAAATTTAATAGTGTACTACAAAAAAATACAGATTTGAGTAGATTAAGATAACTTTATGGTAACAGAGCTCCTACAGACACGTTTACTTGTTTCAAAAACCATTACAATTATCGAAACATTACGTCATTACATATCGAAAAGTTGTTTTTGTTATGCACATAAAAATATGTTTTCACCGCTGCGAACAAGGCTCAAGGAAACGACGGTGCCAACGCCATGATTCGGTTGGCTAGTCTAACACATTCGGAATTTCAATATTTACTGGCTAAGAGTGTCTCGATTATGTTAATTATATCTTATAAATTCCTACTTAAACAAATTTACGCATTTCCTAGCCGGACGCCTATGATTGGGAACCGTGACTAGCGAACCTTACTTATTAGTAGAGCAACGCAACTGCGCTGAAAGCTAGTGGCGAACGCATAAAAGTTTACACAAAATAAATTAAATATGATACGTGCTCAAACACTTACCGTTTTAAGAGTCCTCCTTGAAATCGCAAAGTGGATAATGCCTATTTAATATTTGTAACATTCGATATGTTTCCAAAGTTGTTTCGGCAAAGTGAGTGCGGCGTGAAGAAAAAGTGTTTTTGTATGCCGAAAACCAACGTTCTACATCTAGTGACGTTATATTTGCGTAAGTAAAATAATCTTTCAAATAACTTAACGGTTCTGTTGGCGCACCTTCACAAATTTGTCTTAATGTGCCAAAATCAGAGTCTTTATCTAAAACACATTCAAACCTTTCTAAAACACAAACATTTCTTGCGTCTTCTATCACACATAGCTGTGCGTGAACATGTTGCACTATTTGCAAAGATTCCACTAACGACATCGAAGAATTTTGTAGTTTTTCTATCGCATCCGCTAGTCCCACGTAATTGTTCTGAATAATTTCCAAATCTGTTTTAACTTGACTATCCTGAAATTTCAAGCGGCTTACCTTGACAGCCGCAGCTTCCTTTGGGTCGAATTCTAAAATCACGTTCTTTATATTCTCAAAATATTTAAGATAATAAAATGCAGCCTGTAACCATGTTCCCCAACGAGTAAGAATAGGTTGTGGTGGTTCAGGAATACCGGGGCATAGTCTATGAAATTCCCGAATACGTTTTGGGGGTTTTACAAACACAGCTTTTGTATGTGCTATTAGAGCGTCTACCTCGGGATAACATTTTCTGATACTATCTGCTAAGAGACTCAGAGTATGAATTTTACATGTAATATGCAACAAGTTGGCACAATGTTTTTTAAGAGATCGACCTACAGCAAGCATGTTTGCGGCACCATCACTCATAAACATCAACAGTTGATTTGTTGAAAGTTCAAACTTTTCCAATGTATTTAACACCAACATTAAAATTACTTCGGCAGTGCATTGTTGTATTCGTCTGGAAGCTAGTAAAATTGAGGGTGACGGTCGATGTGGTTCCATTGTGCGTACCATTACATTAACCACAGAATGTTTTTTACGATCTGTTGTTTCGTCCACGCATAACCACAGTTTTTTATCTTGGAACTCCGATTTAATTCTTTTCTCGACATGCTCACGAGCAGACGGCACAACTCTCTGTAATGTTCTCTCACTTGGTAACTTAAAGTCCGAATATTCATTCTAAAACGAGACGTATGCTTTCTTCCTTAGTAAATGAAATGGTAAATTGCATGCAATAAACACATAAATTAAATTTAAATTTGTCATAATCTCGTGTGGAATTTTTTTTTGAAACATGCCCTGCACTATTTACGTGCCGTAGACAATCACTTTTCGACCAACACATTAAATCTAGTTTACACACTACACATTGAATTTTAGCGCCATCACACTTTAAATCAGGCATTTCTGCAATAAATTCTCTTATTGTGTCCAACTTCTGTCGTTTTCGCGACGTAGGAAACATTTTCAAAACAAACGTAGAACTACGATATAGTATACGACAGCGTAGATGCATATACAACAGATCGGCTTTCGAGTCGCAGTTATACTGACGCTTATACCGAATTGTCCCGGCCGTGTTTATTTTGTGTAAACTTTTATGCGTCAGCCACTGGCTTTCAGCGCAGTTTACGTTGCTCTACTTATTAGTATATGAGCATATACATGTCTATAAGTTTCCCTTGTCACTAGTCTCTAAGATAGATATAATAAGCTGTTGAACTATGAAGGTAAATTTTTCTCTTCTACTCCGAAATTATGGCTTTCTGTTTTGTTTTTTTATCATAATTATTATTATTCTTTAACATGGTTGTTTTTCTATGACTTGTCTAATACTTATAGTGCAATATATAGTGTTGTACACCGAATTTTTGTCGATAAATATATTCTTCTTACTATTATTATTATGTTAAATAAAACGGTCATATAATTTTTTCAAATTCATACTTTTAATACAATTTGAAGCAGCTCAATATACATACATATACAGATATAAATTACTAAGAGCTTGCAGATGCTTTTAAGTTTTAACAAATCATAATTCAGTTTTCTTTGCCATATACATAAAGAGAACTAGAATCTAAAATAGACGATGACGATATGAACGCATACATACAACCATTTAAGTGTGGGTAAATATCTAAGTGAAGAAAAATTAAAGATAAGCTGCGGTTATTCTTTTATGCTGCAGCATTTATCTTAATTACAACATATTATTAGTAGCACTTCCATTATTTTAATCACGTATGTATGTATACATTTGTTTTTCTTCGTATTTTTAAAGATTACTAGTAAAAGTAATAAATTTTATTAAAAAAGTTGATTTATGCTTAAGTGGACGTAATATATATGTACATACATTTGTTCTAAGAAATGAAAGAAGTAAAACAGATTAAATATAAAATGCGTGCAAGTTATTTAACTACCGTAATAGACGACTAGATTACCTTTGAATTTGTACCGTAAAACTGCTATTTTTGCATTTACCGTTGAAGTTTCCCGTTGCTGTAATGAACGTCACCGTATAGTTTATAAATTGGCTCTATCTAAATATATATTGCAAATTTGCACCTCGTTTGCAGTTAGATCCTTATCGCTCTCTCTTTGCAATCTAAACAAGGGATAGAAGTTAATTGTAACAACGGGAACGGGAGTTTATGAAGGTCTTTAGGATTAATTGGGTCCTTTGTCGGTCTACCCCTGTTAACATTTCTTTTAAGGATGACAGGGGGACCGCGTTTAGGATTGTTCTGAATGTAAATCTAGCTTTTCGTTTTTTTATTACAATAAATCTGAACTAAATGTATTTTTATTTATTTGTGAGCATACCTTTTCGTACTAAATTTGCTATTTTGTCGTAACTTAATGTTTATTCTAACAGAGAACGCTAAGAAAATAGTAGCTCTTTCAGTTCTTACATAGAACCAGGAACTGATTTCAGCGTTTTTAAATCGGTTCAGAAATAATTCGGCGTCTTGGAATTGATTCGAAACTAGTTCTATGGTTGTTGGAACGCCAACTTCCTTTGCGCATACTTCACACGGTTCCGAACTGATTCCAACCTCTGCTGGAACAAACCTTTAGTGTACTTTGTAGGTTAAATCGGGGCTAATATGATACAAAAATGTAAACTTTCCACCTTAACGTAAATTACTAAACCAAATCTACTACGAAAAATACTGCGATACACACTTCTTGATGCTGAATCAATTTATGGATGCTAAAGAATTATCCAGTAGCAGCAATTTGAAAAAAATCTAAATCGTGTATCAAATTACCCCGCCTGATGGAGCTAATATGATACGTGTATGGAGCTAAGCTGATACAGCGTTTTATCTTGGTGGTTATTGTATTTTTTCAACATTTTTATATTTAACTATCATACTGATACAAGCGACTGTTTAAGTTACTCGCGCATGCTGTAAAACAACACCCTAAAATAAAAAGCTAGGTATAAGACTCATTTCGAATCAGATTTGTTGAAAAAAATTTACTAAAAGATATTTTTAAACATCCTTAGACAGTTGATCCATTATAACATGATTGCTAAAGATTGTAATACTTAAAAGACGAATGGAATATTAATTCCTCCCTTCGTCCACGATCAGGTTCAGCAAGCTTTTCCAACACATCTTGTCCTTCAATTAATGATCTTCTGGCTCTTTCCAGTAAAAGACTGTACTGTTTCCAAGTTATCTGGCTAAAGTAATGCAACATTTTTTTTCTTGGTTAGAGACTGAACTACAACCTAGTTGTTAATCCTAGGTTTATAAAATCTGCGATTAATGTCACTTCAATGACAGTTTCCAATGAGCGCTTCATATTCCAAGTCTACTGTTCTTTTCTTTCAATATCTCTTAGGAAATATACTTTGTCATAGTCATCGCTATCCTCATTTAGAAGGTCTCTGGTTTTCTGAATCACTGTCCGACGAAACAAATATTTGCTTAGCTTTCTTTTGTCTCTTCCTCTTTGCCGGCTGTATCAGATTAATAGGTCCCTTTGTTTTGGAGTTCACTTCCGTTGTATTTTTAGACTGTATCATATTAGCTCCACAAGTTTGAGGTCTGATATCTTACATTAGAGTTGATATTTTGAAGGTTTCTAAAGGCAAGAAGATGAAGAATTTCTTCCCGAGTATCGAAAAATTTTTAGTTTAATAAATAGTAGAGTTACAATAAAAGTTTAGAACTACCACGGAAAAGTGTTTGGCTACAAAAAAGTTTAAAACTCAATAAATATAATATTTATTGAGCGATTCATTTATGATCAACGATAGTGCAATATGGTTCCTAGTGTATCACATTATTCCCATTTTTAGAGTGTATCATATTAGTTCCGATTGACCCTATCCGGAATGAAATAACCTTCGTTTTGTTCACTCTAAAAAACGGTGAATTTTCCCCTAAAGCTGGGCAAGATTCACCCAAAATGAGGTGTGTGCGCAGACGTCACCTGTGGAAAACACAAAACAGTCCTTGTATATGTCCTGCGCACACGCAGAGAAACGTGTACTTGTATCAAGACTGTCCGCCTCAATTCAAAACAATTACTGTTTCAATTATCCACAATACAATAATTATTTTAAAGGAAAAAAATGTTTTCTAAATATATATTTCTTTGTTTAAGACATTTGTTAATTTGATTCAAGAATAGATAAGCCCTTATAACATAAAACAAAATTTTCTTAAGGATAGTAAATAGTTTTCTTATTTCCAGAAAGTGTTTAGCTACTGTTCATAAATCAATAGTTTCATTTTCGTAAAATAAAACATTTATTTACTCAGAATTCTTGAAATGCATATTATTTATATGCATTTCAATAATTCTAAGTAAGCTATATTTATTAATTGCACTTACATAATGTAGTAAATTATTCTCATTGCTTGTGATTTTGAAAAGGCTAAGGTACAGATCATCTTCAAAATAATGTTCAATCAAAAGTGAACTGAACGTAGAAGTACACATGAAAAATGTGCCTAGAAACAACAACCAAGCTAATGCCAATAAAATAGCTCATGGTATTGATGGAATCGCTACCGGCAGAAACATTGTGAGGAGAGAAAAACACTAACGCTAAGTGAAAAACTTAAAAATAATAAACGGAACAGTTTATCTTCATATTCAATACTTTAAATCGTTTTTTCGTTTTTTAATCTCAAATTTGGCGATATTTCGATTAAATCGGAATATTCTACATATTTTTCAAAATTCACAATTAGTTCCAAGAATATTTAGCTTCATATTTAGGCCTCAAAACAATCTTTTTACTAATTTTTACATTTTTGAAGGCTAAATAGCATAAAATATCAAAATGCCAAAAGCTCTTAGTGATTCTGAAGATTGCGTCGAAGACATAAAAGGTATGTTGAATCAAATATCAAGAAAATAAATCAAAATTAGAGAAATAAATAGAATCTGTTTGCATAATAATTGGATAAACGATAGACTTCAGAAAAGAACCTAACTTAAGAATGTCAACTCGTCATTAACACAAGCAGCAAAGCATAGTAGTAGTAGGTTGAATAAGAATCAATGCCTTGGGTGCTAAACCAAATGTCATTGTAACTCCTTTGGGAAATTGTATTAAACAAATTTACTGGTGGCAAATTCCTCTTTCCCCTCTAAGCAAATGATATGATGATAATGTGCGTGTGTTGCACATCTTCGTTTTATATGAGTTTAATGCAGCTATCATAATTAAAAATATTCCAGTTTTATATCATAACTCCTTTAAAAGATAGCAGTTCCAAATCTTATGGTAAATATTCTTAGAAGCTACAAAGTTGTTGAGGGCAAGTCTAGGTTTAACGTATTTTATTGCTGTTTGTTCTCATCCGGTCACAATTTCTGCAAATGCGCGGAAGCATATGCTATGCGAACAAATTAGATTTTACTATATCGGCGAATAAGCGCGAACAGTAATATCAATAAATTTACGATTTATTGCAAATGTGTTTTTAACTGTTTTCTCAGTTCTATTAGAAATTAAACTTGCAATAAGTGCTTTTGCATATGATAAAAACAAGTTTTTAGAACATTTTAATTTTCTCCTACATAGTACCTTAAGCGTGACTGCGGTAATAAACTTTACCTGATACTTATTGCATTTATTATGTCGCTTGTCTCAGAAATTATATCACATTGAATTTGTCCATTGGTATTTTGTAGTGCTTTTGGAATTCAGTACTAAGCTATTTCCATTAATAGTTAAGTTAATGGGATTAATAAATAAAAGAGAAGCGGGTGCTAATTACTTGATACTAAGTCATGGGCCAATGCTATTTCACGCCATTAATAAATGGGCAAGTATTTGCCAGTATAATAACCTGCTAGCAAATACTGTTATGGTACGAGGATGGTATGATAAATACCTGTGTTAAGGAGGACAACGCGTTTAGCAAATTTATTTCTCGACGTAATCTCCTTGCTCTATACACTTACAAGCAAACTGACAGAACTGTAACTCTCCTATTTCGATGAAACTTGTTATATTGGTAGACCATCAAAAAGTAAAGGACACGTATTTTTTTTAGCGGCCCATATTCACCTTAAGGGTGCGTCTAAAATTACCCCCAAAAACGCATTTTTCATCATAATTTCGGAGCCGCGCAAGCTATCGGGATGAATTAAAAACCAAAATGTTCTACTTCTAAGGAGCTTTCAAACAGACCATAGATGAATGTCCCTTTATATACATACATACACGTAATATTTTTTGGCACTAATGTTAACTCCTCCTAGAACAACCTCAAAGTTATTTTAGGGATATGCATACGTGTATCTGAAAATATTCTGAAAACGAAGCCAAACTATATGCATCTTACTGACATTATGACGCACTTTAATATATTTTCGTGCTGTATTATATAATCCCAAGTTCTCTATTCTTTTTCGCGATTTATAGTCACTAGAAATAAATAGATGGAAGTGCAGAATTTTTCACTGTCTAATAGATCGTTCATGATAGATGCCAAATGCACATAAATAGTAAACGAAAGACCAATCAGATAGGGATAATAACGGAATATATGTATGCGCGTGGTCGCGCTTTATAAAAAATAGTTCCTCAAGTATATGTAACCAAGGAAAAAAATGCAAAAAAAGGTAACTTTTATTTTTAAATATATATTTGTGGAAAAAATTATGACCTGTCTAGGGCGAAAATTGTAGCCAGGGTGGTGAAAAAAAGGTGACATTTTTCTCCCCCTACTCCACTAAGGGGGGGGGGGGATCATTCATCTACGGTCCGTTTAAAAGCCCCTTTGAAGTAGAACATTTTTGTTTTTAATTCATCACGATGGCTTGCGCGGCTCCGAAGTTATAATGAAAAATGCGTTTTTGGGGGTAATTTCAGACGCACCCTACACGCCCTTAAGGTGAATATGGGCCGCTAAAAGAAAATACGTGTCCTTTACTTTTTGATGGTCTACAAATATATCAAGTTTCATCGAAACCGGAGAGTCACAGTTCTGTCAGTTTGCTTATTAGTCCAGGGATGTTCCAATTGTCTTAACCCATCCAAATAATGGGATTTGTCGAACTCTGTCCCTGTTTCGACAATGACCTCTTCATTTGACATAAACCGCTTTCTGCCAAGCCATTTTTTCAAGTTTGGAAAAAGAAAGAAGTCACAGGGGGCCAAATCTGGCGAATATGGTGGATGGGGCGCTAATTCGTATCATAACGTCGTAATTGCCGATGAGTGGGCCGGGGCGTTATCATGATCGTAGAGAATTTTTTTCTTCGCCAGGTGAGGGTTTTTTCTTTACAGTTCAGCGTCAAATCGGCACAGTAAATTAGCATAGTACTGTTTCGTGATTGTCCTGCCTTCCTCAAATAAACAATTTTCCGACTGATGGAATCGCCTTCGCCTTCTTTGGTGCACGTTCGCGGGAAAAAAAAACCATTTTGGCGACTGACCTTTGGTTTCTCCATGAACGCAGAGAAACATTTCCTTGTATCAAGACTGTCCGCCTCAATTCAAGACAATTACTGTTTCAATTATCCACAATACAATAACTGTTTTAAATCAAAAGAAATATTTTCTTAGCGTTTCTTTTTCCGCTTAAGAGAGCAAATAATGTAATTCTTTACAATTACTGGTATGAATTGTTTCTACTGCTTATTTCTATGCTCTTCATTTTCTTCAACCATTTCAGAAAGACCCTTTAGCCTAATTAATTTCTTAAATAAGTAACAAAAAACAGAATAAGCTTTTATTGATTGTTTCGAACCTAGCTTGATTGAATGTATCTGCACTTATCTTACATGTGCTTGTCTTGGCTTTATTATATTCAAATTAGCTCGGTTACTGTATAACTTATCCGTCAACTTTTCAGCTCTGGTTACATAATTAAACGTCAACACGCCCAGAGAAACGTTCGCTTGTATCCGCTTGAAGACAATTACTGTTTCAACTATCCACAATACAATAATTACTTTAAATCAAAAGAAATATTTTCTTATCGCTTTTTCTCCGCTTAAGAGAAGTATATACTTGTAATGAAATAATTATACTTCTTTGTTTAAGAGATTTGTTAACTTTATTCAAGAAAACCTTGCAGAAAATTTGAAGAAACCAATTATTAACATAAGTAAATGGCCGTTATAACACGAAATAATATTTTCTTATGAATAGTAAATAGCTTCCTTGATTCCAAAAAGCGTTTAGGTATTGTTCATAAATCAATCGGTTCATGTTCTTAAAATAAAGCATTTATTTACTTGAAATTCTTGAAATGCATATTATTTATATGCACATTACTAATTGCGCTTACGTTGTTTAAAACACTACGAGATAGCCGTACATAATGCAGCAAATTATTCACATTGCTTGTGGTGTTAAAAAGGCTATGGTAGAGGTTATCTACAGAATAATGTTCAAACAAAAGTGAACTTAATGTAGAAGTACCAATTCAAAAAACGTATAGAAACAATAACCAAGATAATGCTAGTAAATAGCGCATGATATTGATTGAATCATTCCCGGCAAAATCAATGTGAGAATAAAAAAGCACTAACGCTTTTTGCTCCTGCATACATTGATGTTCATCTCTCAGTTTATGCTACTAATCTTTAAAAAGCAGCAGTGAAACGTTTTCTGGCGCCACCCATTCCCAAGAAATATAGTCATGCCGTCCTAAATAGTAGCGGTAGGAACCGGAATACAGGTGCCGTACTTACCCATACAATGATATAACCTTTAACGTACAACGCTTCATAAACGCTTTGAAAAGATACCGGTTAATATATTTTTAATTTTTTTTTACTATTTATCACTAATTTAACTACAGTTTTTTTTAAATATATAATAAATAATAATAAAAAAGGAATAAATAAACTTAAATATTAACTCATTTATAATTAAACTACATAAAAATAATCCCTATTTAATTACATTATAAAAGAAATAATTTAATTATACCGTAACATATAAAAAAAAAACTATTTCGTTTAATATGAATATTTTCTTAACTTAAAACTAAATGATTTACTTGGAAGACATATTTTTCCGTCTTGGATTTTCTTGAATTTCTAACCCTAAGAAAATATTTATTTAATCTAATAAAATTTCAAGAAAATTATTTTCTTATGTTATACATTTTTATAATCTTGATTATATATCTTGATCTGTATTGATGTATCCGTATCTCATATTCAGTCATACAACACCGCAGAAACTTACTCATATTGCACTTAAGCATGTCCAAACATTGCTCTGAGGTTACCGCGCGATTGATCAATCGTCAGCAGGCGCGACACCCATCTCGCCGATAGCTTTCTCATACTCAATTTTTCGTGAAGGATGTTTTGCACATGTTCATTTGAGATGTTTACTGTTTTAGCAATATCTCTAATCTTCACCCGGCGGTCTGCTAACACGATATCATAAACTTTGTCGATCATATCATCCGAAGTCACCTCAATAAGCGACCTAGCTGCTCCTCATCAAAGGCGGATGTTCGGCCACACTTAAATTCATTAAACCAGTATGTGATGGTAGTCATCGAAGGCGTATGGCCCTTATAAACTGGATCCAACATTTCTTTGATTTCTGCACATTTTCCCATCCAAAAGAAGAAATCGAATCACTGGTCAGTATTGTTCCTTTTCCATGATTTCACAAGTACATACACTTGCTCACTTTCAGCAGCTCTCAAAACAACACTACTCGATGAATCTCTTCAAGATTTTGACAGACGTCGAGTAATGAATAGAACTTACACTTCGTAATGGAGATTTTGGCACAAAGCGCCATCAGTCTCTAAACAAGGCTACTTCTCATACCATCCTTGTATACACATTGGAAAAATGTGAAATTAGCTATATCTATATATGTATAGCGAGAGAGCGAGGAAGGGATTGAGTGGAATCCGATCAATTCGATGTGAGTCGCGCTAGTACGCTTCTAACAACGTTGGGATGTAGACCTACTGTGTGCAAGAGCGCACGTAATAATTTGAAATCATGGTCGCCTGGAAATGAGAGCTTCAGATATTTATGTTGTTGTCGCTACGAAATTTAGACGAAACTAATAAGGATTCTAAAGACGAAAATAAAAACAGATTCTGATAAAATAAAAGAAAAAGAAATACTGTAGAAATTCTTATTAAGATCCACATCGGTAACGGTTGTGAGCCGTCGACTGCCGCTAACCTCACCGCTTGCGGTGAATCCCCCATTCGCGTTTACCGTTGTCGCATGTACGGTTTTTCGTATAGCTAGACATTTGCTTTCCTTATGTGTATGTATCCCACATCCTGAAGTTTGGTTAATGCAATTAAAGTTCCTGTTCTTTAGTCCTCAAATTTTTCAAAGTTCGCGAACTGTAATTAGCAATATTATGAATAATGGAAAAATGTGAATTGAATAAATCTAAAAATTTGGTGGATTACTAGTATCAGCCGGAAGAAGTAATCGAAAACATTTTCACATATTCATCGCTTGCTTATTTTAAATGGAGCATAGATAATTGTATAAATTAAATTTATGAAAGACTTCCTATAGGTACCATATATCACTATTTTTCAGTTATTTAAAGTGTTAGAAAAAAAATTGACGGAAGCAGCCAAGATGAGAGTCGATTGCAAATTTTCCCATACGCGTCATAATTTTCTTGGAATACCAAGCATCGATTAGCGTGCAACAGCCGCTTTTAGGAATTTAAGAGTGTGGAACAACACAATTTCAATATTAAACCAAAGAAACTTTTAATAGAATACGAGTGTATGATATCAATAAATACTTTAACTCCAACCTCCAGCTGTACATTGCACATGTTTTTAACTCGTCATATATTTCTTGATCTTGTTTTATTTCTGTTTTCTGTGGCAAATGTAATCCATATAACTATTGACAATGTTTATAATTGTAATATTTCCTTTAGCGCTACACGTGAGAGGATAATAAGACAAGTGACAATTAATCGAATCTTCTTTGCAAAAGGTAATTAAAAATCAAAAGAAACAAAATTATGAACACATCAAGAAATGTTTAGGAACAATAATCAGCAATAGTGCTAATATAGCTCCTCATGGTGCTGATGGAATCACTCACGGCAAAAGCAATGTGAGGAGAGAAAAGACGCTAGACAATGAACATGTTTCTGCCTACTCGGAGTCAGCAACGCGGTTCCGAGCGTTTTCTCTGCTAACACCTCTATTCGTCTCTCGGCTTATACCGCTATCCCTCGGCATTTCGAGCCAGATATATTTCTTGGCGCCATCTAGTGCAAGAATACACACTGCCGTTTAGAAAGCAGTGACAAAAGTCGGGTACTGCTCCCCAAACCAACCCTTGAGCAGGTCATGGACTGCTTAACGAATAGCGTGCGCATGACGCTTGGGTGCCTGTACATGTGAGTAATTCCCATTTCCCGGCTTACCGTGACGCATTAAAAACACATCAAAGAATGCCTAGGAACAATAACCAAAAATAATGCTAACATAGCTCTCATGGTATTGACGACGCCGGGTATGGTAGAAACATGTCCGTTTGGCTAGCGTTTTTTTCTCTCCTCATAATACTTTCGCCGTGAGTGATTCCATCCTTAAACATTTGGATGGTTATTTTGGGCGACAGGTTACTAGGTGCGCTTGTTTTTACCAAACAGGCATTGCTTATCTAAGCTTTCTGCAAAACACAATAGGTGACCTTTTAGACGACATTCTTTTGAACCGAAGGCAACAAATGTGGTTCCAGCGCGATGGGGCGCATTTCTCGATTGCCGTTAGAGAATATTTACATGGAACTTTTGAACAAAAGTGGATAAGAAGGGGTGGACTTGTATCATGTAAGATCATCTAATTTCCTTTTTGGCGATATTTGAAAACCTGAGTGAACGCCCGTAAATGATCTTGAGAAGCTACAAAAACGAGTAGATCAAGGATGCCACCGAATCCAAGCCAGCGCATGGATTTTCGAAGGGCGGAATAGAGGGAATGCATTTTGAACATCTTGCTTGAGTTTCTGCTTTTGTTATTGTTCATACAGTACATAGTTTGTTTGTTTGTACGTAATAAACAAAAGTAACTACTTGAATTTGTTAACGTCCTTAGGTTTCAAGTAACTGACATCAAACAGAAAAAAATACTTAATGTTTTTACAAACTTCAGCAATTACTGCAAATCTATAAGGAAATGCAATTACTTAGAACATAAAAAAGATTACATTACATTTAAAACTCTACACTTCTACATTAATGGTGTTCAAAACTGATGTACTAACATTTTTATTACAATCACCGAAAATGTTATTCTAGTGTTTGACGCATTTAATAGTAAAATTTATTTAAGAAAATTAAATTGTTAAACAAATTAGTCAACTTCTAATAATAAAAAGGAAATCTTTCTAAATTAGAGTACATACATATGTATATCCATTCATAAATCAACTATCACATATGAAATTGTTTTGGATTAGACCTGCTGAATATTATTTTGAACAAACACTGCGGAAATTATCGTATAAACATTCGAAAAAGGACAGAACGTAAACTATTGAAATCAAATAAAAGTATGTATGTAACATGCTGTCTGTATTACAATTTATTTGTGTATTGATGTTTAGTGTGAAAGCGCTGTCGATAATTCTCCGCTTTCACAGGAACCCCTCATTAGTATACTTGATTACTTATATACGCATTCATAATTTAAGTTAATTATACGCCGCACCTAACGAATTACGGCGCCAAATCGTCAATTTCAGCAAAGAAATGGTGACTGCTGAGCCGAACAAACGATTTTATTGATTATCGTTAAAATTCTTATATGAAGGGGAAATTTCGTGTATTAAAGATAGACAAAACAATAGAATAGAGAAGGAAAACATTGCATAGATTCAAATAAAATAAATAATCTCTTCGTTTCCCATAATGAGCTAGAAAAATGTGACGTCAATAGTAATATGACAACACTGACAGATTTCCAAACAAAACAAACAACACGTGACAAAATTACCTTTTAATTCTTTTAATTTTGCATTTCTCGCGTGTAGATTTTGCGGTCGTTACTGCTTTTACGTGTACTTGTTTAAATATGTTTTTGAAATTCATCATAATTATTATAAAAAGAGTAAGGGCTCCATCATGTAATTATATGATACGTATGTGCTTTCCCTTTCTTTAGATGATGTGTTTTAATGCATGCTATAGCCATTATAGTGAAAAGGAAACTTGTACACTTTTTACTTTCCAAAAGATCCTGAAGGTGGACCCAAATCTTATTGGGTAAAAACTTGGTTGCATTCTTTTTTCATTTTGTTTTACATGTGTAATTCCTTTTATTTCAGTCCTAACAATAATTAATAATTAATTTATCCCTCACGTTCCCCAACAGCTTTCGCTTAAGAGGTATATATGAACTTTTTATAAATTTTATATTGAAACATTGGTAGAAAAGCAAAAGCGTTTTATGCTAAACTTTTACAAAAACCTACATCGGGTTGCAAGTACAAAGGAAAGTAAGGTTTGAAATGGAGGAAGAGCATCTCGCATTACTAAAATTGAAGTTATGCATTGAATTTTCTAGTAGGCTGGTAATTGATACAAATTTAAATCAAAAAGCTATCCGAAAGCTGCTCAGGCAGTAGAATCTCATCAAGGATTAGAGTTGAAATAGAAATGTATCCAATGTTATCAAATGGAGCTCAACAAAAGGCTCGAATCTATTTTCTTAATCAAGAGAACCGACGAACAAATTAAAAAAATTAAGTGTGATCGATTAATAAACTTGTATACCGAATTATCCAATATTCACTCATTTAAAACATCTTTTAGTCTCTAAGAATTTAAATTTAAAATATTATCTTGGATGTACAGTAGTAAATATTTGTAAATAAAATTAGCTGGTTAATGCCATCGATGGAGCTTCGTTTTACACTTACTTCGTGGAGATTTGGTACATCGGTGCAAAAAGTTCATATATTTACCTTTTTTTCCCTCTCAAATGATTCTTTTATTGGGGTTTCCCTTACTACTTGTAAATATAGTGGGTAGGTTGGCCTTATTTATGATTAAAGAAATTGAGAAAGGAAGTTTTTATACTTAAAAATTAAGATTCGCGAAGCCGGTGCCGGACTACAGGGGGTTTGAGAGGCGGGTAATATCAGGGTACCGTACGAATAAAAACTAATCATGTACCGTACTAAAAAAAAACCATTTATTACGCACATCCCTAAGGGGAAAACTTAACAATCGCTTTAAGGAATATAGTTGTAAATATCGTGTCGGTTCGTTTGACGTTACCCTTTTTTAGTAGCAAATATGTGTGAAGAAATAATTCGTCAAAATTATTCTTGAGACCAATATTTGAAAGTTTATTTCAAAATATCCAGTCTTCAAATACGACGGTTTTGTGTGAGATGTTTGGGGTGCAATAGGGTTTACAAAAAAGGGAAAAAGGCGCCGTTAAAAACCCCATGCCGAATTTGTAATGGATTAATATGTATGATGAGTGTTTGAAAACATTCCATTTAATTAATAAAAAAAACAGTTTCGAAAGTTTTCGCTTGCTTAAACCTATTTTTCCCAAATTTGTTGCTGTAACGTGCATACTGCATGCGTCATATTTCGTAACAAAAACTATTTGCCATTGCTATCTACATGTAAATGAACTAATAGCACAGACTAAAGCAGTATATTTCATTAAAAGTGTGCCCACTATCCCAGAACCCCCACATCCACATTTGACATGATGGGGAACCCATTGGACGCTGCGCTCTATTATTTTCAATATTTCCATCACTGCGGCCCCTAATGTTACTACTTGATACAAAATAAGCTACTGCCATCAAAGCAAGTCAATTGAAATTTTAAGACTATCAAGCTGAAATTCATTTACAAATATTTCAATAACTTTCCAAGCATTACAAAAGTCTTTATTGCCGTTAGTCGAATCCTTGCAAATAGTAGTTAATTTACAAACAGAACTAAAAGCCTTAAGTGACGAGAAAACTGTCTGTGGTTTGAGTAAAATTTAATAGTGTACTACAAAAAATATAAGATTTGACTAAAACAAGACAGATTTAAAATAACAGTGCTCCTAAGATACGTTTATTGTTTCAAACCCATACAATTGTGCAACTATTACATCACTACAACGATCATTTTCGTTTTTAAAAAAAATGTTTTTTTCCCTTACGCCCCCAATGCTTAAGGAAAGGGACCTAAAAACGTGGCCTGATTGGTTTTTAGCGAAACATGGGAAAATTTTAATATTTACCAGTTAAGTTTTCTCGATAGTATTATTTTAAATTTTAAAAATTTGAGGTATATGCAAAAGCGGTTCGGCGTATTTATGCTTTAATAAACATACGTTTAAAATTGTAAAAAATATCGTCTATCCAAGGGTAAGAAGGGTTTTAAGGTGGCTTATAAAATCAGGGACACAGTATGTACATGTAAATGACGATATTCTTGCAAAATTATAGAAAAAAAAATGATTTTTTTTTGTAATTTGATCATTGTTGTACTGTATTATTTTGAGTTTTTAAAGAAAATTATACAAACTATTTTCTTAGTAATGGCCACAAGCGGTACCCGCATCGGCTAGAACAGTTGGGACCGAGGGGAACGGTAGTATTACTTCGTCTGGGGAGAGTACGGACATTTTCGCTCCCGGTTTTTGGGGAATTGTTATCTTCCTAGAAAATTATGATTTCGTCAGCAAAACGACCGCATCGGAAAAATTTCGAAATTTATTGCAAAATTCCGCTTAATAATGGGTGCTAAATTAAATTTGTAATCTGTAAAATCCCGTTAATGTGTTGGCCCGGGGCAACATTTGTCTAACACGAAAATAGTAAAAGCGTCTCAAAAAAAAATTGCGCAGAGACAATAAAAAATTTTTATGCGTTAGTTTATCGCATTAAATCCGTTTAATTTCTAGACAAGGAACCATTTTTTCTGCTTTTGAATAACTTTTCGGAGTGAATTACCAAGTCGAAATCGTTACGAAAATTGTGCCATTTGCCGCGAACATATTGAAAAAAAAATAAAATCGGAGTTGAAAGATCAAAATTGTGGTTATGTGTCGACGAAACAACAGACGGGAAACATTCTGTTTTAAAGTAAAGGCACGCAAAATTGAACCTCATCAATCGGCACCTTCAAATTTATTAGTCCCCAAACGAAAACAAAATGTACGCCGAAGTAATTTCAAAGTTGTGTTAAAAACATTGGACAAGTTTGAAATTTCAAAACCAACTCTGATGTTGTGAGTGATGGTGCTGCAAACATGCTTTCTGTAGGCCGGTCTCTTAAAAAGCATTCTGCTAATTTTTTACACATTAGTGTAAAATTTAAACTCTCAATCTGTGGCGGATAGTATCAGAAAATGTTATCCTGAGGTAGACGCTTTAATAGCGCATACCCAAAAAGTTTTTAAAAGAAAAAATTGGAATTTACCGGCCCCCCCAACCAACCACCGAACCTATTTTAACTCGTTTGGGGAACATGGTTTCAGCCGCGTTTTTTATCATAAAAAATTTTGACAATATTTAAAAACGTGGTTTACAAATTCCAAAAAAGGAAGTGCCGCTTCCCAAAAAACCAGTGAATTTCAAATAGTCAGGTTAAAAAGGTTTAAAAACATTCACGACAATTACTTCGGGCTCCGATGCAATAAAAAAAATTACAAAATCGCGGGGCCGTTTGAAGAATTTAAAAAAATAGGCAAAATGTTCCGCACAGCTATGCGCTTGAAGACCAAAAAAAAGTTTTTTTTTCTAGAAAAAATTTTAAAGGTTTTTTAGAAAAATTTTTATTTTTGGGACATTAGACCTTTGTGAAGGTGCGTCAAAAGAATCGTTTTGTTTTTGAAAATTTTTTACTTTCGCAAATATTTCGTCACTAGATGTAGAAACGTTCGTTCTCTGCATATAAACGCATTTTTTTCCCCATGCCGTACTAGTTTTTGCCGAAAACAGTTTAAAAATATCTAAGTTGCAGTATTTAACAGACATTATCACTTGTGATTTCACGAAGGGCTCAAAATGGTAAGTGTTTTAGCACGTTTTTTATTCATTTGTATATTTTATTTAAAAAAAAAAAACCGTAAAAAAGTTTTATTACTATTCTTTTTTTCTGATTCTTATCATTGGTTTGGGCCCTTCCTTTTGTTGACTAAATTTAAAGTTTTTTACCCCAAAAAAGCCATAGTCAAATTTTTTTTCCCTTTTTGTAAAACCCTACCCCCGGATAATCTTGTATTTGCAAAAAAAGACTATTCTTTTTAAGTGATATAAATTTGGCTAAGGGTTTTTACATAGAAACCAATATTACCTTCGTTGCAAAAAATACTGATAAGAAGCAAAATACAACTCAAAATTTTCATTTTTGACTATGGCGTTTTTTTTAAAAAACTCTTCAATTTCAAGTTTTTCTTTTTTTGTGAGTGTTCTCGTAATTTTTTCCCGCAATGAATTTTAAACAGTCTTCATTTTTGTTTATTTGTTTTGTAAAGGTTTTTTTTCTGTCGTAAGAAGATAGGGAGTACAATCGGATAAAAGTAAACTTGGACGACTGGCATGCGACGAGGTCATATCGGTAGTATAAACCAGGGTCGCTTTCATACAAGTTTACTGCGTACCGTCCAGGTTTACTTTTGCGCCATTGTACATAAGAAAGTAGTTCTTGCGGGTTTTCGTATGTTAGTGTTGTAATTTTGCTCCCATTGGGATAAACCAACGAGGGCATTCCATTATAAAAGCTAGTATTTCTTTTCTTGATATTTAATTTTTAGAAAAGGAGTTTCTCATTCTTCAAACAAAACGTGGTTAGCTTTTTTATGTGAAAGTCATTGTATTTCAAGAGAGTTAACTTGGCCATCTTTCAAGACAGTCAACTCGGTTATCTTTTAAGAGAGTTAACTTGGCCATCGTCCACAGTATTTTTTCTGTTAGTAGTGCTATTTTATAATGGTACTCTGCTAATAAAATCTTTGTTATTTAGTTCTATTACAATGAACGATTTTTTTTCTAGGAGTTTTAATCACGCGAATCCAATCTTTCGGAATAAAAATACCACTGTCACATTTTTTGTTTTTTTGAATAACACCAAAGTCTTGATCACAGGGTAGGTATGTGTGCTCCGAAACAAAACATTTTTGGTCAATTTGGGCCGAAATTTGAATGTATAAACGAAATTATTTATTTCTAAGATGGAGAAGGCCACTTTCACTAGGAGCCATTATTGCACAACGTTATAAAACAAAATTTAAAGCGAATTAAAGTTGAGTTGTTGAACTTTGTACAATGGCACAAAAGTAAACCTGGACGATACACGGTAAACCTGTATGAAACTGAGCCTTTATACTGCCACTACTACGTCGTTACTTGCCAGTCGTCCAAGTTTACTTTTGTCCCGTCGTACATAATGGAACTGGTTAAATGCAGTAGTAACTTAAGTACTGCTACCTAGCAGTTTTACTCGGTTTTAAACTTGAGTTACTATTCTGCTAACAGATTCGGATTATACAAAGCCTTTGAGCACAAAAACCGTTTCAGTTAGGCTACTATATGCCTCAGTTATAACTAAAGCTGGCCACGAGCGGTACCGCGCAGTAGCGTAGAGTAGACCAGGCCTCGCGTTCCACTAGAGTTATTCTGCTAATAGAGATTTTCTGCGACAAAATAATTTCCGCTCATCTTTAAATAAATAAAAATTAAAACACGTGCTCAAACATTACCATTTTAAGAGTCCTCCGTGAAATCACAAAGTGAATATGTCTGTTAAATATCTGCAACATTAGATATTTTCAACTGTTGTTTCGGCAAAACTAGTCGGCATGAGGAAAAAATGCGTTTATATGCAGAGAACGAACTTTCTACTCTAGTGAAGTATATTTGCGTAAGTAAATAATCTTTCAAATAACTAAACGATTCTGTTTGACGCCACCTTCACAAATGTGTCTTAATGTGCAAAATCAGAATTTTCTCAAAAACACTCAAATTTTTTAGAACAGAAACATTTTTGCGTCTTCGATCGCGCATAGCTGTGCGTGAACATGTTGCACTATTTGTAAGATTCTTCTAACGGCACCCCAGGATTTTGTAATTTTTCTATTGCATCTGCTAGCCCGAAGTAATTGTCGTGAATGATTTTTAAATCCATTTTAACCTGACTATCTTGAAATTTCGACTGGCTTTTCTGGATAAAATATAAATTATATTATAATTATAAATTATAAATTCATACTTATTGTTAGACAAAGTTACGTATTTCCCAGTCGGATGCCTATGATCGGTAACCGTAGTTTGCGAAGCTGACTAATAAATGTTTCCATTTTTGTCTAATTTCAAGCTCTGGGGAATTAAAAAGAATTACATGTTCTCCTCTCACTGTAATGGTTACAGTCTGCACTGAACACAATATATAAAAAAGGGTAAGCAAATGTACATTATGTAATTACATTACCCTTTTAATAATAAGCATGATGAATTTCAAAAATATATTTAAAATACACACGTAAAGAATAATAACGACCGCGAGACCTACACGCGAAACATGCAAAATTAAAAGGTTGTTTGGTTTTCTTTGTTTTGTTTACAACTGTTGCGATAATACTATTAGCGTCACACTTTTCTTGCTCATTACAATGGGTATACTTTTTAATTGCTCGAACCTTTGATCGAACACATGCGGCTTTTTATGAGTGGAGTAAAATAGAGCTGTTGTTTTAAAACAACTAACAACTGTTTGATTAATTAAGGAATACACTCAATATATAGGAATCAGTTCCATTTTAAGTCATTAAAATTACTTTTGTAACAGTTCTTTCATTAATGTTATTAAAAACCGTGTTGTACACAACGCCATTGTCACTTTCGTTATTTCTTTAAATATTAAGGTTTTTCCCCTTTAATAACAGTTCTTTAATTATATATTTATTAATTAACTATTTGGGTCTAAGCGTATTTCGCAATTATCATTGAAGGTTTGATGTAATTTTCAACAAGTACGTTACAAAAGTAAGTACTACATAGGATGGAGCTAAAATTATGGGACAAACTTTGGAAGTAAGCCCCTAGCATAAAAACATGAAGCTCATATCAGCATATGTTCGCAAACACACAATTTACTCAAGGTAAAGATAGTTATGCTTACTCAAAATGTAAAGGGCAAATGTTCGAAGTGTACTCTATATCTAATTTAATGTTTCTTAACCTGTAGTCCATGTAGAAGAGTGATCCGCGAAATTAATAGTTATAAAAGATATCCTATATTTAGTATTTCAAAATGAAATCCTTTTTTAACCTCTAAAATAATTAGTTAGAGGATAATCCCTGTCAAAAATTCCTTTCATGCAGTGGTCCTTGATAAAAAAAATTAGGAAGCTGTTACTCCACTGGAAATTACATCGGTAAGTCACATTTTCATACGTGCTTAGATATTGATAGTTGCAATTTCTGATGATATACAGACTGTCGGGCTATTATTAATTTCCTTTTTAATTATAGAAACTGTGAAAATAATTAGAAACTTAGAATTACATTAAATTTGTGTAATTTCCCCTGATCTAAAATAGTAAAAACAAAAAAATAAATAATGAAGGATGGAAATAAAAGAAAACAAAATTCACATATATTCGGCCGGATGATGTGCGCAGCCCACGAAACCGGTCGCATTCTTTGATTACTAAATATACGAGGATTTTTTGAGGAAAGGACCTTTTTTATTTCCATCCATTCGTATGAACACCTCACACAGAGCCACCACAGATTATCTAAAAAAATAATTGACTGCTTAATGCCGAAGATATTTAGAAAAATATATTTCTTAATAAAATAACTTGTATACAACATATCCACTTAGTGCGTGGGTGAAACATGGTTCTTTTCCTGAACAATTTAGACATCCACTTTTCAAATTATTCAGAATCAAGTTTTGCAGCATACAAAAACGTCGAAAACAATGCCCACAATATACATAGCTCAGAGTTTGGCAGTTTGAGAGAAGTTGCAATCACTTTAGGCAATTTGTCAATTGTGCTAATCTCTATGAGAGCAGATATACAACAACCATTGCGATATGAAAGCTTCGTTCACACTCCGCGAGGCTGCCTCGCAGTGTAGCCTTGCGAGGCGTGCCTCGTAAAGTGTGGATTTGTCTCGCGTTGGCTTTTGCCTCACTAACGAGGCTGCCTCGGGCAAGCCAGTGCCAGTTGGTTTTTGGTCGCGCATTAAAGGTGCCTCGGGGTATTTGCCTCGTGTAGTTTGGACTAGGGCACTGCACGGGCCTATTTTTAACGGCCCGCTCATGGCCCGTTACAGTATGGAGTGTACCCGCCCGGCCCGCCCGTTGCATTTATTACTTCAGCACAAGGCCCGCCCGTTAGGGAATTTAGGCTCGTTTGGCTCGTCTAAATTATTTTAACCTGTTTAAGTAATTATATCTGCGCCGTCTATTTCTAAACATTTTTTAATTACTACATTATAATGAGCAGAATGAAACACTTATTTTGTTTGTTTTTGTATACTATATTGTATGAAACCAAAAGAAGCCGTAACATTACATTGCATACATTAAAATTGTTAATACAAACGATAGCGTAAAAACCAAACAGCATTGTACGAGGGTAGTCCCAAAAGTAAGGTCTCCAAAGCGTTGGGGACGAAGAGAAACTGTTTGTACGGCTGTTAGCTACACTGTTGTGATTGTTGCTTCCCCGACTCCCAAACAAGCGTACTCGCGCCCCGCTGGGACGCTCGGTCTTGGCTTGGCAGCCGTTGAAATTGGAGCACCCGTTGATCGCTACCGCCAAGTGCGAAGTTCTTGCAGTTATTCGGTTTTTGAGCGCAAGAGGTGTTCAATCGATTGAAATTCATCACCAATTGACGGAAGTGAATGGAGAGTCGTGCATGGATGTCAAAAACGTTCGAAAGTGGTGTAGAGAATTTGCAACCGGCCGTACAAACATTCACGACAAACAAAGCAGCGGGAGACCGTCAATTTCCGATGAGACAATCGTAAAGGTTGATCAAACCATGCGTGAAGATCGGCGGATGCATCTGGATGGTCTCTGCATTTTGGTTCCTGAGGTGAGCACCATTCACAGGATTTTAACGGAAAAGCTGCAGTATCGGAAAGTGTGTGCAAGATGGGTTCCACGAATGCTGACGGAAGACCACAAGCGACAACGAGTTGATTCATCCCGTGAATTTCTTCGCCGTTATGAAAGTGAAAAGGGAAACTTTTTAGACTCGATTGTCACGGGTGACGAAACCTGGGGGTTCCACTTTGCACCTGAGACCAAACAACAATCACGCAATTGACGGCATTCCTCTTCGCCCAAGCCGCGAAAATTCACCGCGTCTACAAAAATGCATCGACCAAAATGGCGATTACGTAGAAAAATAGATAAATGTTCAAACTTTAAAGTGATGTAGATATATATTATAGAAAATAAACGAATTTTTGTATTCTAAAAAAATTGAGACCTTATTTTTGGGACTACCCTCGTATTTAATTCTCGGCCCGTCAGGCTCGTACAATTTTAAGTCCGGCCCGCAATGAAAAGAGACGAGGCCCACCCGACCCCGCGGACCCGGGCCTCTTAGCCCGTGCAGCGCTCTAGTTTAGACCACGTTGCCTCACGATTAACTGGCTTATCTTGCCTCGCGCTAAACTAGCTCACCCCTGTCTCGCTATTCATTCGACAAAGACCGACGCAAATTGTTCGCGAGGCACGGGTCGCGAAGTGTAAATGCAGCTCCAAAGAAACGTTGGCGCGTAATACTCTTTTGGTCGTAAATCAGCATACTTTTTTTTTATTAAATCAATCCATGTACCAGTTGTAATTGCAAAAACTTCTAAAAATATTATTATCTGTTTTAGGTATTGTTACATCAATTACGTCAGTCTCGTATTCTATGTTGTTTAATGTTATATTGATTAGTTCTTCACGCCTTGTCTTTTTCGGGCACATGCGACAAAATGCCATTTCATCAAACTTGCTTTCTAATATGTACGCTGTTTATCACCAACGAACTGATTAAAAACTTTTTGATCAGTAACTTTATAGCAGCAGATTACCTTACAAGCGATGATTGTAAACGGTGTGAGCATACAAAAGAATGAAATAATAACTAGAATATTTTATAAGAATCTGAACATTCTTGAATGCGTTTTTGTATAAATTAACTTATGTAGGGTGCAGTTTATTGACACCTTTGCTCTGCTGCAATTTAACTTCTAAAATAAAAACATTGCGTTGTGGCAAATCAATGTAAGAGTAAAGATATAATTTAAAGAAATAAAAAGGGTTATTGCAATAAATTTGATACCAATGCGTGCATACACATGACTGCAGCCATAAATTATTGACACGAGAAATTAAATATGTAATAAAGCAACGATTATAAATCAAGTTGTGCACGTATAACTGAACTCATTTTTCACTAATAAAGCTTTGTGCAATTTAGTCCAATCGTACATACATATATGTACTATTAATATCAGTGATGTCAACGTTATAGAATCCGTTCATGTTACGCATTACTTTACCAAATACAGTCACGTTGACGTTTTCATTTTGCGCTGTTGTGTACATGTTTCTATATATGAATATGTGCATGTGTTTTGTATACACTTTTACGTATACGATTTCCATTTATTGACTGAATGTGAACCGGCGTAAAAAAGGAAACTGAATTCATATTGATCGTTTGCAGCGTATGTATACTTACGAACGTACTTATTTATAAGTACATGCGTACTTGACCCAATTAATGCTCATTCATTTTACTTGATAGAAGTTTGAATTGGATAGAAAGACACACAGTAATTATGCAAGGCGTGCCATGAAGAACTGAAATAATTTGAAAATTACTTCTGTAGGTAATAAAGACTTGGTGTACATATATGCACGCGTAGGCACATATCATTTACAAAACGTCCAAGAATTTATGTTAGAATTGCTTATGAATGTGACGTTAAAACAAACAAAAACGTTTATCATTTTATTTTTCCAGCAATTACAATAACATACGAAATCTTTCTACATAACAGCATAAAATTATTATTAATTTATATTTAAAAAAATGTAGATTCAAAAAAGAACTAATACAAAAAGATAAAAGTGATTTTGATAAGCTTTGTCATAAGGATCAACCTCCTCAGACTAGAGGTAGTTGCAAGTCTATAAGCTCCTTAATCACATGTATGCTGAAGGATGTTCTGAGGTATAATTTTGTTTTATAGGTTCACATATAGGGTGCAAAAGGAAGAAAGACGCGTCATACCGTCCCTGGGTTTATTACAATGACGTTAGCTTTTAAAATGCGATACTTGCAATTTGCAATATATTAAAAAAAAAAAGAAAAATCAATGGTTGCATAAATGCAAACGAAAATAAACTTGCTTGTATATGGCAAGTCATTCATCAGTAAAGCTGACATTTTCAGGCGGCGCGTCAGGATCGTAGTATGTATGTAGCCGCAAACAGAAAGCTGACTGGACGTAGCAAATATTAACATGGACCACCGATCGAAGATGCATGATGGATATACATATCCATATATAGCATATATATATATATATATATACTTGTAAACAGTACGTTAGTGAGCCCGATATATTATCGGGTCGCTGATGATCCCGGCCTTAAACGATGAGATAGAAGAGTATACCCCAGCTCCTTCTTTAATTCTATTTGATATAAGCCAGCGCACCAAGAGAGGGGTAAAAAATTCCTATAATTTAAAAAGCTAGGTATGAACATTCCCTTATGGATCCCAGATATAACAACGGTATTATTTGGAACCCGATTGTATATTTGTATATATCTTAGGTACGTTATGGAGCCCCGCAACGTTGCCAAACCTCCAATCTGTGTTTCTTTTTTTTGTTTTAAGCTACGATCTATCTTATGCAGCGTCCGCAAGTGGAATGCGCAACTGACTTGCGCTGTAAATGTGATTTACTTGCAATGCGTTTATTATTGAATATTTATATGTATCATTGTTGTTATGTGATATAGAAAGGTGAAATAAGGAAAACCAGAAAGAAATATAGGAAAACCAGAAAGAAGCAAGGCCAATGCCTTGCTTCTATACGGAATGAACTAAGATAGTGAATTACTGTTACAGTTTGTTACCTTAAAAAGAGGAAAAACCGGAAGTACTTTAAAAATTTCAATTAGAAATCATTTGAAGAAAGGACATGGGAAATGTATGGATTGAAACAAAGCCAGATTTGATAGTTGTAATTTATGAAGTCGATTTTTCCCAAATTTCCCGCCGTACATTTTCACATAATGCCTTTGAATAATTTTGCGCCAGCTAATGTGATACAGTACCTATTAACAGACTACCTTGCTTTTTGGAAAATGTCTAATAGCTGTTATTTTTCTTGGCTGCTGTTTTTCCTTGAATTTATCATGTGTTAAACAATTTTGCACAGTGCAAAACGAATGATTAGTCCCTTCAGCACACATTGTTTCCTATCGCTATTTCGTGTCGCACATTTAGTCTCCGTCACTGTTACTCCTCGATTCCGAATAGTCTTGTAATAGTTGTAACATTCTCTCATGTTTTTCTGGATTTTCCTGTTTTTGTTTTCATTTGCCTCCCATATTTTTTTTCTGCTTGTCTATTTGTAAGAGATGATCCCACCAATCTATAATTAATGATTATAGAATATGTTGCATTCATCGCTAACCACTTTGATATCCCATTCTTACACAAACAAGTCAATACGAGCAATTGACTAATGTTGCATTTGTAGTCCATATTTTTTAGAGAAAAGACACAGAAAATAAATATTAAAAAACTGCATTCATTAAGAAGCTGACATTTTTTTCACGCCTTTCTCCAGAGGAAGACGTTACATAACCTACACAAAAAGAGCAAGCGACACATTTCATTTTTATCACCTCAATATATGGTATATGTTTGATGTATGGTATGGTATTAAGTTATACGCCATAACAATTTAGCTTAATGTTAAATTTATATCTAGTCCTTCTACATCAGTATTTCGTTTTGTCTTTTCTTGTAATTCCAAAGAGTTGTTTCCAAAGATTCTAGTTTACTGTTCATGGTTTTTATTGGTATCCCTGCGGCTACTATAAGTTAGTATTGCCCTACAAATAGTATCAAACAGTATCATTTTAGTTGTCGCGGAAATTTTTATTTGCTTATCAACGTTCTATTCCATCGCATGATAAGTTTTCACAGTATTCCCAACTATTTTTTGAATTTTCCTTTTTCAGTGGTTAACGTTACGTTTATCTTTCGGGTATTAACTCTCATTTGATGTGGTACCTTATCATATGTACTAAAATTTTGACTTCCTGTCATAATCATGATATCATCTGAACAGGGACATTCAGACACCTTGACACAAATTGATAAAGGCAAAATATGCTCAGTAAGGTCTTTTGCATTTCCCTAAGTTCAAATGTGTCGTCAAATATTCTAACCCTTTTTAGGACCGCTCGACTCTCGTCTAACCCTTGGCAATTGGCTCCCTTTCCATGTTAATCTAGATGCTGCAAATAACTTTCTGCTGTCACTCTATTATAGCTTGATATTTTCCCATTTTTGGTAAGTTCACCGGCTTCTTTACTTCCCCCTCTTTCATGTTGTTATCCTTACTTCCTGACAACCTCCCATACTCTGGTCTGTTTTTTTCCAGTGTAGTTTTTTTTTGTTGGCATTGTTTTCCGCTCTGCATTGTTTCATCATGCGTTTGCGCATCATTCGTAATAATTTATCTTATCCTACTCTTCGTATACATATTCCGGCTTGTTTACGCTTTCCAGTGTTTTTAGGCCATTTTCTACTATCCTTTCTTTACTTTCGTATCAAATTGCTTCCTTGATTTTTCTAACCATATTTTTCAATTTCGTTTTTTATTCCTTCTATATTTCCTTCTATTTTGATATTATTCTTTCACTCAAGTATTGCTTCCATCTTATTTTGTTTATTTTTGTTTGTTTGTTAACTTCTTTAACTATAATGTTTGTTGCTTTATAGAATTTGTTTTTAGGATCTCGCATGTTTCTCTGGCAGTTTTCAGAAGATTCTCTATACTTATATTTTCCTTTTCTAGCATTTCTACGTTGGTCTCCGGTACTTCTATGAATCTATATACTCTTTTCTCCTTCCCCAATCTATATGTTCATCACTTTCACTCGCTCTTTTAGATTCCTCTTTATCTTTACGCTTTTTAATTTTTGCCATGAGCATGTAGTGATCGGGAAATGTCTCTGGTCCTCTCTTAATCTTCACGTCACACACTTGCCATTTTTTTTATTAAACTGTGACTTACTATGCTTCTTCTGTAATTGATGTTTGTCGAGTAATCGTATAGATTTCTTTATGATGGAAATAGGTGTTTATCTCTAGGTTGTTCAGAAGGTAATATTCCATTAATTTTATACAGTTACTATTTATCTTTTCCTCCTTCTGTTGATCAACCATTCATCTGCATTATTACAATAGTCGACTAATGTAGTCGTGACTACTGTAATATTGACTAAAGAACTCATAAAAACAACCACACCGGTCTAATCATGAATAAAGTAATTTCAAGGCGGTGATTGATTGATTGATTGATTGATTGATTTTCTACCAGAGCAGGGCTGGTCTTTACATCCCTAACACTGAAGCTTAGTAGCTTATTGTATTATTCCTGCTTCGGTTTTGTTTTACTTAAACAGGTTAGTTCCCGCAATCAGGTTTAACAGCCTATGTAGTAAATCTTTCTCCATTGGTAGTTCAATTGTGCTTCGCATAGCGAATCTGCGTTGAGCTAACGCTGCACATTCGAAAATAATATGAGAGGCTGTTTCCTCCTCGTCATTGCAAAGTCTACATAAGGGCTCATCTTTGTAGATCCCCATCTTATGCAAGTGGCCTCTCAAACAGCCATGTCCTGTTAATAGACATGTTGCTGCTCTAAGCTGTATCTTGTTTAATTCAAGCAGGTCAGCAGTCAGATGTTGCGACGGTCTTCCCATCATCCGTTTGCTGTGCTTTTGTCCAGCTGCATGTTTCCAATTTAATTGGTGTTGTGTTATAATCCACTCATTAATTGCACCACGCACTGCACTCTTGGTAATACCCAGACCCGGTTCAGGGCCTATATAATTCATTTTTGAACCTTCCCTCGCTAGTTGGTCTGCAATTTCATTGCCCGCTATGCCCCTGTGCCCTGGCACCCATACCAGTGTGACCTTGTTGTGTTTAGGCAGAGCCATTAGGGTTTACAGGCACTCCCATACTAGTTTGGAGGTTATGCGATAAGATGCTAGTGCCTTTAAGGCTGCCTGACTGTCAGAGAGAATGCACATCGTCTCACCCTGCGGTCGCCGACGCAGACTCTCCTACGCGCAGGTTTGTATAGCATATATTTCTGTTTGAAATACCGTGGTGTATCGCCCAAGTGATACACATACTTTGTATCCCTGGTTTTCCTCAATTTCAAGGCGGTAGTCATAATGGCAGTAGTCGTGACTACTTTCATTAAAAAGTAATGTTCGGAAACATATTTTTCGATTACTACTTTTAAATTTTCGTTTAAAAAACGTTCTCGATGTATTTTTAATTACTATTTTTAAATTACCTGTCCCAAAAATTACTCGACTTTTCTCGATTACTATTTAATCTCGTGATTTTTCAGGCGTAAGATAAAATAGAATAAAAATAATGGCATAAACACGGACGATATTCTTCAGAGAGCGAACCGATCTTGCTCTGTCGGAATTCCTGGAATCTGAGCTCCTTGCCTGCTCAGCAAATCGAGCTGCTAAACATCGAATTGTTTGTGCCGTTTTGGGCCTTACCTGTAACATTATGTGAACTGTTTGAAATGAAAATGGCGGTATCTTCTAATAGGGTGATAACATTTCCGCCAGTCTGTATGACCATATTTTAACGAAATTTGTATTAAATGGTACTATACTAAATTTCATAAAATGCTTTATAGTTTGGATACATTTTGTGATGTGCAAATAGAGTCAAAGTTTGATGTAAATAGGCTGCAATTTCGACCTAGAATTGTCATTGACATATCACTAAGCAAGGTACTTTTTAAGATTCTTTAGCAAATTAACATGCCGCAAGTATCAAGTGACAATTTGCATAATCTAATATAGAGAAGTGCAAACAACTATATTGCGAAAAATTAGTAAATTTGCAAGATTTTGGAAAAATTAAATAAACAAATCCTTTGAATTAACATATACATATCTTTTATAACAAAAGAATTATTTTCTGATTTCTTTAATGCACACAAAATTTCCATTACTTAATTATATGCCTAACAATTACAGCTTACTACCAGATGGATACACTTCATGGATTCGAAGGAACATACATAGCAATTGGGATAATTGCTAGTTTAATTTAATATTATTTGTTTTCCGCCGTTACACACAATGCGGTTCTGAGTAAATATTTTATATTTGTAGGTTGAATTTATAGAATTGGAGCATGAAACGGAATAATTTAATTACATTTTAAAGTTTATCTTTCTGTAATATAGCAATTTCGACGTTTTATTTAGTTGTTTATGTATATAAAGAAACAAAATATCTCGGGGTTTGCGTTTGACCACTTCTCTTTAAACAAGGCATAATGATTCCCAAATTATGTTTTGCCTTTTTCGTTACCAAGTAATCTAAATTTATTTTCAATTATATACGGTGTTTCCAGTGTTAGAAAGAAAACAAGTAATGAATTTAGATTAGACTTTACGATAGTCATTCTTTATGAAAATTTCTGTTTGTGGAATGTGAGAAATCTCTCGATTACTTCTTTTTCTTCAAAACGAACAATAATAGAGACTCCTTCTTGAAGCAGTTTCATGTTTTCTGAAATCATTAACATCTTGTATATCCAATCTCACACTTTTTCATGGTAAATCAATTTGAATTGACAAGCAGACATTTTTATAGAAATGAATTTTCAATCAAATTCTCTTTCCTCTTGTCAAATAATGTTTATTTAACAAATTCCTTTAAATACTGCTTAGTTACTTACAAATTGTTTTACATGGTTGCTGTAACTGTAACAAGGCGTTGTGGACTAATATACTTCATGATATTGATGAAAAGCACTAGCCAACAGAAATGTTTCTGCCTACCCGATGTCAACAGTGTTGTTCCGAGTGTTCTTTCTCCCGCCTCACATCGCTGTTTCCCTTTCAGCTGTTAGTTTCCAAAAAAACAGCAATGAAAAAAAGGGCAAAATTCGAATACAAGAAAACTGGGATGCGTAAGCATTGGGAGTATTATAAGGAGCTCCGAAATTTTACTAAGCAATGTATTGTTAATGAAAAAAAATCATTTTGCAAGTATCAGTTTAACACATCTAATACTTCCACTTTATGGAAGAATCTAGAAGTTTTGAATAGCACAAATCAAAAGAAAACTCTTTTAGCACCTGAATTATTAGAGCTAATAAAATTAACAAATTTTTTGTTATTTCTATTCCGCAGAATAATATGGTGGACGATTTACTTTAATTCACACACTGTAAACTCTAACGACGACCTTTTCAGGTTTTCTCTTATAGATGCAGAAACTGTGACTAGAATTATCAACTCTCTACATAGTAAATCGTGTGGCTCGGATGGGGTCAGCATTAATATGATTTCCTTTTGCACCCAATTTATTGCCAAGTATATTTTACATATTCTAAACTCTTATCTCCTCTCTGGTGAGGTGCCTTATGTCTGAAAACACGCTTTGATGGTGCTTTTTCCAAACAATAGGGATCTCAAAAACTATTCTGATCTAAGGCCAATCAGTATTTTGCATACCCTTGCTAAGGTTCTGGAAAAGATTATGTATTTTGAACTTCAGGACTATATGCAGAAGTCAAACGTTTTGCCTGACCAACAGTCAGGTTTTCGACCTCATCACAGTTGCGATACTGCTCTACTCGGTGTTGTTAGTGACATATTGGAGGCCACCGATCGGGATATGCTGAGCATCCTTTTTCTACTTGACTTTAGCAAGGCGTTTGATACTATAATGGCCAATCCGATCGGTCATATATCCAAACAAAATTAAGCTTTACTTTAATTTAAGTAGTTCTTATTATTGTATTTAGTTGCACCATACTATTTAAGCCGCGGATTATTTTATTCTGCCCTTAAATTACGATGCCACTATTTAAAAGGGCGGCACAAATGTATGAAACTGTTTTTTCCAAAACTAAACTAAACACTGCTTATTATCTAATACGTTATATCGTATATAGGTGAAATAAATAAGAAATATACAAAAATTTCTTAAAATGTTGGATTGATTATCAATATTGCACTTTGCCACTTCATTAAAATTAACGAATAAATCAAACGTCAAAATTACAATATTACATACTACTACATTATTAACAGTCAAAAAAGAACAAGAGGATTCAACTACACTTTAGAAGAGAAAAATTTGTTTATAATGTTTGTGAGTAGTCATAAAATGGTAATAGAAAACGGATGCGATGATAAATAATGAAAAAAGGGCTTGGTAAAAGATTGCAAATGAAATTAATTCTTTATTGCCAACAAACACTTTCAGAGATGTTTCTTCTTAAAAAAATATATGCAAATATTTCTTCATAACCGTGGTTGGCATTGGTGGATAGCTCTTACAATAACTCAGAAAATGATAAATTTACATCAGCTGGTCTTCATATTATACATTTTCCAGTTAATAATAATATCCAGATATATTAAGTCTATTAAATCGTAATTAAATCGCAATAATTCTAAATCTTGGTTCATATTTTGGAGTTTAACACTATAACAATACAATTATATACGTCGTACCAGTCAACATTTTCAGTTATACATCACCCAGATCAGATTTTATAGGTTAAGTTCCGATTTAAGTTATCAATGGCCTCACTTAAATTTAGAAGCCTTAAGTAGAACTTAAATAGGCTGTGCACCATAATAGACACTACCTAATATTATAAGCTTTGCTTAAAATATAAGATCGATCGGTGAGATTGGCCATAAGTCATGAAGTGCTGACTGCGATATTGCGCCATAGGCCTCGATTATACAGCCGTAGACTTGTTGCGCAGCTTTCTGGCCGGCAGATCTCTGACCCTATGTGGCAGTATTTCTGAACGTATTGCCACAATGAGGGTAGTCCCTCAGGGATCTTCTCTCAGCCCTCTCCTATTCTTTTTATACGCCTGTAAACTGTTCAATAATATCAAGTTTGGTAAAATCACAGTGTACACCGACGACTCTCAATTACTATTTTTTTCCCCTCCAAATGATTTCGCTGGGGCCATGGAAAGGATTCAGGAGGATTTGAGATCAATCGAGGTTGCTTATGCGTGACACGATTTGCATATTAACGAGAGTAAAAGTGCCGTGATGCTTTTTGGTAGGCGTGGTTTGGTGGACTTATTTCGCGATCGTGTATGTCTGACTTTAAACGACACTATACTACCAGTCGTTGGGAAGGCTAAAAGTCTGGGTCTCTTTTTGGATAATTCTTTCCGATTTCGTAAACAAATTTCTATATACAACGCGCTTACTCTGTTTTAAAACTCTTGTATCCTCATCGCGCTTATATTACCCGTAAAATTAGATCTGTATTATTGTGTTACAGTGTATTGGCCATGTTTAGACGCATTGTCAAGAATTAGGATTCAAAGGGTGCAAAAGGCATGTTTACGTTTTGTTTATGGTCTCCGTAAATTTCATATTTCTACCGCTCTTATTGACTCAAGATGGTTTAATATGCATGATCGCTATTACCTTCATACTGCCTCCCTTATCCACCCAATTATTTTCTCTCAAGTTCCCAGTTATCTGCATCGCAAAATTGTATTTCGTTGTGATGTACACAACATAAATATTCGTAGCAGGGGTTTAATCACACCACCTCAATATTCCACCGTCCAGTTTGAAAGATCTTTCGCGTTTTTCATTGCTAAGATGTATAACGAGATTCCTGGACATCTGAAATCATTACCTGTAATTCGCTTAAAAACTGAATTTCTGCCTTCTATCTAAGTTGTTTCCTTAAGTTTATACGTGCACGATTGTATCTATATGTTTGCCTTTGCTTAGCTGGAATGTATACCACAGAATTAGAATTGTTTTTGTTTTAATTTCTTTATTCACAATAGTATATATTGTTTTTTTACAAAGAGGAAATAAAGCACTATTATTATTATTAAATATTTCCTCGTTCATTCTTCCTCACTCTGAGCAACGTTGATGACGCCGTGTAGGCAGAAACATGTCCGTTGGTTAGTGCTTTTCTCTCCTCATATTGCTTTTGCCGTAAGTTATTCCACCGATACCATGAGCTATATTAGCATTATTTTGGTTATTGTTTCTATGCACTTTTTTTTGATGTGTTGTGGACTAGTTCCGATTGTATGTTCTGAAAAATGCAATAAAAATTTGTATAATGTATGAACAGGAGAATATTATCTTAAGAATTGAAATAATTTTACTACTAAATATCGAATGAAATTTCAACTGCGTGACGTTACTTTTGTAACCTGTAACACGTAAGCTTATGCTTGGATGTATTTTTGGTCGTTTAAAATTCAAATTAAACCCAATCAACTTACGCAATAAAGCAAAGGTGCTAGGTAATAATACAAAAGGAGCATTATACTAAGCTTCTTATGTTATAGACGTTTATACATTATGGCAGCTAATCATTCACGTTTATATGTACAACGTATTTACGTCGCTTACATATATGGAATCATAGTCACATAAAAAACAATGAAAGTTAATTGGATATACACTCTCTGCAATTGGAACTACACCACATTTAAAATATTCGAATACGTTTGCTTTCTAGAAACCTAGGAGGAATGAGATTATCGAAACATTGCCATGTAACATCGACCACCCTACTTGCTCGTATTTCCCAAAGGTATAGTCGTTCTTCTTGGAACAATTGCGTCTTACCAACGATCATACAAGATTCTTCGCGTGCATCCACGTGCTCAGTATAATCAATTAACCCCATTCCTAAAAACTACATTTTAGACTACTCCACGCAAAGCAACCGAATACTCATATTACACACGCATAGAAACGTTTACTTGTATCAAAGCTGTCCGCCTTAATTCAAGACAATTACTGTTTCAATTATCCACAATACAATAATTGTTTTAAATCACATTATTAATTGCGCTTACCTTGTTTAAAACAGTACGACATATCCGTACATAAGATAAATTATTCACATTGCTTGTGATTTAAAAAAGGAGAGGTTATTTACAGAATAATGTTCAAACCAAAGTAAACATAATGTAGAAATGCACATGAAGAAAGTGCCTAGTAACAATAACCAAAATAGATAATGTTAATAAATAGCTACTGCTATTGATGGAATCACTACCGGCAAAAACAACATGAAAAGAGAAAAGGATAAAGCTTTTTGCTTCTGGTCACATTGCTCTTACATCTCTCAGTTTATATGGAATCTTCCACTAATCAATGTAAAATAAAGATAATCAGACAACATGAAATACTATTCAATCGTTTGCGTTTCTAAAACCTAGAGGATAATACAATTAGTTATTAAATCATACCCTATTCTTATTAAGATATCTATTTCTGAACTAATTTTCAAATTCATTCTTGCGGACCACGTGGATAACCAAGATTATTTAAAACTTAGACTACCCCACAAATTTACCCAAGAAACGTTTACATGTATAAGAATAGTACACCTTATTAACGACGAATTACTTTGTCATTACATAAAATTTAAATCACATATAGATTGACGCCGTAAATAGAATATGTAATATTTTATCCATTCTTTTTAGGAATTATACAGATAGCATAACCTTAAAACTTTAGAATCCAAAGACCAGTGAACATCAAAATAGATTTACAAATTCATGTAATTGATGATCACTCGCAAAAAATAAAAAATTAGGTTAAAGCTTTGCTATCATTCAAAGTTGTAATCTAGTTGCCCTAATTTAAATAACATAATATATAAAGAAATAATCGCTCAATTATAATGTTATAACCATGAATACAAAAAAAAACTCACTTTTAATGAATTAATTTAGACACTTTCACTTACTTTCGTACGTTAATATTTTATATTTTATTAATAACTATTAAAGAGGATTTAATAACCTTATTTACCTATATTATAGTAATAAGGTCATTTTTACATTTTAAATTTAGATATACCTTGTAGCCTATAGTGAATTTTTAATTAACCTTCGAAACTGGTCCCTAATTTTATTAACTTTCAGTTTCCTTCCATTATTGTAATTTTTCTTTTATTAGATATCCTTGCAGCCTGATGTGTTTTTTGAACCCGAAACTGGTCCCCTAATTTCTCAATAGAACTTTGTGAGATCTGGACCATTTTTTTCATTCCTACCTCTGATATGAACATTTTCTTAACTTAAAGCTAAATGACTTCCTCGGAAGAAACATTTTTCTGTCTTGGATTTTTTTGATTTTCTAATCCTAAGAAAATATTTATTTAATCCAAATAAAATTTTAAGAAAATTTTCTTATGTAATACATTCTTGTAGTCTTGAAATAAAAATATTTTCTTGAATAGAGACTGATTTTTGCAAGAAAATCTATTTTCTTGTTGCAAGAAACCATTTATCTGCATTTGGTTACATTCTATATAGAATGAATTCGTTCTCATTCATACGTAATAATTGACTACATATAGAGATATTTCTCAATTTGTTAAAGAAAAAATATTTTTAAGTAATAGACAAATTTCTCAAACAAGAGTGAACAGTTTCACTAATACGTGCCTAGTTTCATGCTGTGTTAGTTTCCTGTTAAGAGTTATGTATTCTAACCAGAACTTCTTAGTCTTAAAAGTTTACTCGACTATGATTGGTTTTGGGTCGACTCTTGCTTAAATTGCGTTTGAGTAAAGGATTTACTCAAAATTTAGGGTGAAAATGGCATGCTGCAGTACCTCATCGCTTTAAGGTTTGGGGTCCTATTCATTTTTGATTCCAGTCACTCATTACCTAACATAAAATATAGAAAAATACACAATTTTTTCGTAGCAGACAACGTCTTGGAGATTTTCGGTCGCGGTCATCGTATCCATCGTGTGTTAAAGCACACCAAGCTTTCCTGAATAAATTAAAATCTTTTAATACTTGTTTCTCTAACTAAACTAGCCCTAAAAATTCGACTATAAACTTTTAACGACAGGATTGCTTCGAGGATCAACCTCAGAGAAATATTTTTTAATAAAATTTGAAATTTAATGTATGTATTTTTCTTTATAGTAATTAATTTTGCCAATATTCCAAGATCATGTTTACCACCGCTTCCGCCTATAAAATTTTATACAAAGCAGCGTTTACATTACAAACAGTAATAGAAACATCATTTCCTTTTGGAAAGAAAGCAAACGGATACAGCAATGCTATCACAGTTTGCATCCTCCTCCACTCACAATTTTCCACATCCTTTTTCTTGAAAATATATTGGCTTTCGTCGGCGAATACTGAAAAATCGGTTTTTCGTTCATGTAATTAATGAAATAAAATTTCAAAACACCAGTAGGATTTGAACCTACGGCTCCCGCTTGCCGAGCGGGCGCGCTACCAACTATACTACAAAGTCTCTTTTAATACCTCGATCTTCGATGCCTACAGATATATTGCAAAACCGATTTTTCAGTTGGAGTTGCCTTTGTAGCTTAGCTCCGTTTATATAAATACCGCTATTGAAACCTCTACATTCTACTTTCGCATCCCACATTTCTCGTTATGTACTAAGCGCACTGAATATTTATTACTTTTTGGATATGGAGACAAATTCACAATCTATTAAGCGTTATCGCTTAGCGAATCATCTACTTCTAAAATAATCAGACAAATCAGTTTTTAATTTAATTTATTTATATATTTACAAATATTTTGCGGCACTCTATCCGCAAGTTGCATTATACCTATTATGTAATTTTTTACACTGCAAAAACATGCATCTTATAAAGACTAATTCTAATAGTATCACGAAATGTGATTAACAGTTTTGTGAAATTTAGATTATGTAGAGTGTAATGGCCATTGTATAGGAGTATGTATTCTGTTAGCATTTATCAATCCGAAAGAAAACTGCTTACGCAGTTTTAAGTACTGTATATAAAATGCACAATGAACGGCAATTACATTCCGTCTAGCTCTTTAATGAACCGATATTATGAGTTATTTACTTACTTATTAGTACATCTTAGAACTAAAGGTTTTGTAAAGTAAAAGAGTATATTTCAATATCGTAAGTCTCGCGATCTTAAGTTACTTCTGAACCCATTTTCATATCCATGCACGTCCATTTATGACACGTTTTCGTTTCACATTATTTCCTATCCATTTGCACTCTAAGGTATCTTGTATAGATGAAAAGTTTATATTGTTATCCGTAAACTGTTTTCTCGCATGTCTTTAAATACTTTTTAGAAGCTGTATCCATTTTTCGATCATTGTACTCTTTCCAATTTTATGACCAACGTTTTCGTTTCTAGAATATTTTCCAATGCCATTTACATTAAGGAACTCTTGATTCTGTAGAATATAGTGACGCAACTGTTTTTTCGATGTTTTAAAACTTTTTAGATGCTGTATCAATCATTTTTTCAGGTACTCTTTTCAGTCTTACTTAAAATTTGGATCTTTTCTGAGAAATATTCTTCTCGCGCATACAAGGGACGCATTCTGTTAGTAATATCGTGGTCGATGAACTGCATGTATACAAGCATTAAGATGCATCCTTTGGTACATTTTTCGTTCTTGGCTATACCCTTACATTACTGGTTACTGTTTTCCTGTTTGCTGTTCGCATATAAGTCGTCCATTTCATTCATATTTCGCTTGGTTTTTTGATGCAGTCCTACTGTAAGTCAATTCCTGGATTGTTTCCAAATACTACTGCACCGTTGAAAATGTTTCGGTTTAAAGCGAAAAATCAAGTGGTAAGAAATTTGCGTATTAAAACTAACATCAATTTGGTCAAAGTTACATTGTTACTAAAATCGATTTAGTGAGTGTAGAAAAAAGGAAAAAAATTATTAAATTGCTTCACCTAAGTATTTCATACATTTAATTCGAACAGCATTGCTTATGTTTGAAGATATATTTTGGGTATATGCTAGTGTTAATGAAACACACTTATATCTTCTCTTTGAATATAACAATTTCAAAATAATTGTTCTCAGTATTAAATGTTTTACACTATCGACATTTATAAAGTCATACTTTTGAAAAACGTTTGCTTACGTTCCTTAATTCTTCAATCGTACAACTTCTTTAGATTCCTTCGGTTTTTTTAATAATCCTAGCTTTTACTGTTCTCTAGAAATACTGCGTCGCGATTTCAAATATAAACCTTTTTATGTTACGTACTGAACTTTATTCACGCGGAAAGGTAATCTTTCAGCTTTTTAGCTCATCGCAGGTAAACGCATTTAACAATGTTCCAGGAGTTGTAAAGTGATAGAAATGTTGTGCATCTAGCATTAAAAAGATTTATATGAAAAAAATTAGCACAACCTAAAAGTAACAGTATTTTGAACAATTATGCATATGTAGTGTGAACTAAATATCATATAATATGCCATTTTAATAATGCTATTTACTTCAGACTTTATCAGATTAATCATAAAGTACTGTTTATTATAATTATTACATTTGAATCTTTCCTTATTCTATATACATCAAATAATAAGATGATACTGGATATTTTAAATACTAGCCTACTTTAGGTATGTAAGTAAATGCTAAATAAACTAGATTAGTTCTTATTTAATTGAAAAACAAACCGTATTACTGAGATATTGGAATTTCTAAAGAACGCAAGATGAAAGTCTATTGTAATTACTAATTAATTGACTAGTATAATTTAACAGTTAACCACAATACGGGGCTTGCGTTGAATATTTAATACCGCAAACGATCGAAATCAGAACAATGATATTGTTGCGTACCCACATACACCACAATGCAGTCGATCAAGATAGTCGTATTCGTTGACAGTCATTGGCTGGGGTGGTCGGCTGTCGACCAACCGGAACACGGCAACTCAGAACCCCAGGCATTTTTCTTAGATGCTTTATTTTCAATCCAATTAGTGTGTACAAGGACGTTGTTTGTTGTCTGCCTTTTATTATACGCACGTACAGATTACGGCTCACCTCGAACTGCATTGTTGTAATAATACCTCGCTTTACTCTTCCTAAATAATAATACGTATCGCAAAAACAGCATTGCTTCAAGATACCGCATTTTATACTTTCAATAATTACCGATATTTCGAAATCGTGTTGCACAGAAAATCAATACGATTCCAACTGAATAATAAGTGACTTTACTAAACTTTGGGGTTACAACTTATTTGTTTTGTATACTTATTCTACTAGTAAAATTCGTTTATAGATGTGCATAACGTTTGTCAATATCACACAAAAAAAGCGAAGTAACTGAAGGTTGTAATAGAAAGCAAGAATAATTAACCAGAAAGAAAAAAAAGTATTCAAAAGTACGATAAACAATAAAACGATCTAAACACTCTAATTGGTATTAAACCGAAAATTTTAAAAATAGTGAACGTAGTAGCACAAATATAAAACCAATACTAAGTAATAGGGATCCGTAGAGATCATAATCGTAGATTAATGAAACCCTTTGAACTTTTTACAACAGACCCCTCTTGTGCGTTTAACGTTATCACCCGTTTATTGTCTTTCAGTCAAGAACGGGTTGACAATATACCAATTTATGTAAATATTTTCGTTTATTATAAATAGGTTCGATTATTGTCAATGGTTTCCAACGTGAGATTAAACTGATTTATTTATCCCCACTAAAAAAATAAATAATACAAAACAGATAATAAAAGTGATTTTAATAAGTTTAATTAAAATTCTATTATCTTCTAATACCTGTTACTAATTATCTGCATTACATTAATATAATAACTTGCTATAACACATACAATAAGAAGAATAAATATATTTTTGAAGTAATAAAGTAGAAAACAATAACTTTTATTGCACAGGTTATAATTTCTTTCTTTAAATTTTTTGTATTTCCTGTTTTAAAGATAATATCAGCTACTTTTTACATAGTTCCTTCTAGTGTATGATATACAGATTCGGCAGATTAAATATGCGACAGCCGTAACCGGGGTGTGTCAGGAAGAGGCTCTGTTGTGTAGAATTGCTGACGGATAAAGTATGAATCACATTTTATTTTGCTTGAACAGTTACGTACGTGTAGCTATTGGTCTGAGCTGACATCACACGACATCCCAATTAATTAATCCAGTGTTGATTTTTTCCCTTTTGAGAACTTTTCGCCCAAATATAATCACTACAGTTCGAATAACAATAAGAGTAATGGGTTTGATGCTACAATGACCAAACGAAATTCACATAAAAGCACTGGCAGCACTATTTGGCATCGAAACTTGTAAGTTCTGAATTTTTTGCCTTCTTTAATATTGTTCAACGCTGTCAAACACAGTCATTCTAAAACATTGCGCACTTATTTCTAGTATATAACTATATTGCATTCCAGCATTACATTCATACAAGTAGTTACGTCTATGTATTAAATTTTAGAATAATAACATGGTTACAGGCCGCGTTTTATCATCATAAATATTTTGTGAATATTAAGAACGTGGTTTTACAATTCGATCCAAAAGAAACTGCGGCTATCAAGGAAAGCCAGTCGAAATTTCAAGATAGTCAGGTTAAAACGGATTTAAAAACAATTCAGAACAATTACTTCGAACTAGTGGAGGCAATAGAGAAATTACAAAATCCTTCAGTGTCGTTAGTGGAATCTCTGCAAATAGTGCAACATGTTCACGCACAGCTATGCGCGGTAGAAGACGCAAAAAATTTTTGTGTTTTAGATAGGCTTGAAAGTGTTTTAGAGAAACATTCTGATTTTGGCACATTAAGTCAAATTTGTGAAGGTGCGTCAACAGAACCGTTAAGTTGTTCCACAGATTATCTTAATTAGGCAAATATCACGTCACTAGATGTAGAACGTTCGTTTTCTGCATATAAACACACTTTTTCCTCACGCCGCACTCGGTTTGCCGAAACAACTGTGGAAACATATTTAATGTTGCAGATATTCACTTTGTGATGTCACGGAAGACTCTTAAGACGGTAAGTGTTTGAGCATGTATAATATTTTATTTCTGACCATTTATTTTGTGTAAACTTTTATGCACCCGCCACTGGCTGTTGGCGCAAATTGAGCAACTCTAATAATAACCATTCTCCTGCATAAAATAGTTCGTCTACGGCCACAATTTCAAACATGAATACAGATTTGGATGGTATCCAACCATTGCTGGTGAAGAAAATAAGGTGCCAGATGGTGGAGAAGAGGATATATGTAAATAGGAATTGTTCTTCGTTCTAAACTAGCCAAGAAAACGTTGAAGGAAAGCGATAACGTTTATAACATTTGTAGAAGCCAGCGCAGTAGAAATACTATCGAATTTTTACATATAATATAACGTAAGTTTCTACATTCACTTTTGTTCCCCAATACCTTCATTTAAATTTTTAGAGTCTAAAGACTACTTAACCAACATTCCAGGTGGAAAATTACAACTAGTAGAAAAACAATATCAACGAATTTTATGGAGGAAAATTATGCAAGATTATGCTTGATGGACTATTACTCAAATATGGCAACATGAATCACATTTGATTACGACCTAAATTCGTATTTACATTTATCTTGTAGAATACCAAAGCATGCATTTGTAAGTGCCATCAAAGAGATTGAAAAGGTAAACGACGAAAGTAGACACTTTTATTACATCCCATATCGTCCAAAGACAAATACTAATCCAGGAATATTATCTTTTGGCAAACTTTGGTCAAAACCTTTGAATTATAAACGATCGTTTTTGAAACGTACTTCAGGTATCTTATTTTTTAATATTTAATTTAGTTCTAAAAAATTACCACTTAAATCTTTAATTACTATACTACTTTAAAATACTAACATTCTGCATTTCTAGATACACGTGTAATGGAAAAGGAGAAGAAGAGATACCCGGAATATGTTTTTAGAATGGTTCATACATTTCTGGACGCGCCTGTATAATGTAGAACGTAGAAAATACTTTTTATAATACCTTATATTATTTATCTACATTGGTGTTGCAATAGTTAAGAAAAGTTAAATACTATAGTGCACAATAAAATTTATTATGCAATACTAGTTTTATGTAGACCTTATTATACCTATTATAAAAAATTAGTTTCAAATAATCATAGTTTTTACACCTATAATATTTTAAAGGTTATTTGATGCTGTTGATAACCTATACAATAAATTACAATACAATTTTTATGAAGTAGTAGAGTAGAAGGTGCAAAGATAGAATACCATTCCGTTTTAAGAACACATCTTCGTTGTAAATCGAGTTATTTAAAATTAAATTTCACTAGAATACACTCAAAATAGTTACGGACCAAGATCTGTACTTAGATTTCTTGTGGTCCTACACATTCTCGAAAAAAAATTCTTGAAAAGAATGCCAAAATTATTACGAGGAAATGAGGTGCAAATATGGAATACACTGGAAATTTGCTACATAACATTTATTTATTGATAAAACTTACAGATATTATGATAACATAATTATTTGCACCAGTTATGTCCTTTTTTTCTCTGACTACTGTAATTGCCAGACTCATTCCTTCTTCACCGTACTGCTTTCTTTTTTTTGCAAACTCGACGTTGACTTCTACCTGGCATTCTAAGATAGAAAAAGGAAAGTTTTCATGGAAAACATGTGGAAAAACGGATGTGTAAATATAGAATAATGGTATTCCATATTCCCAACAACCCGCATTGTAAACATTTTAGATTAGATTTCGTTATATATTAAAAAATAGTAAATGCCAGCAGTATTTTTGTAAAACCCATTTCACGTACTAGTCAATAGTAGCAAACACTTAAATAATAACAGGCTATGAAAACAAATAATCACTCTATGTACATACCTATTAAAGTTTTGAAAACAGGTAGTTTCAAATATCGCTTCTGTTGAGCTGTGGAAATGCTAAATTTGTTCATGGGTCACTGTAACCTTAATACTCTATTACATAAAAATCATTTTATAATACATCACACTAGAAAATTTGGCTGTCGCAATGGATATGGTAAATTTAAAAGTTTTATATTTTTTATAGCTGGTATTACTAATTTTTTGAATGTAGTTACATCAGGAGTTAGTAATAAATTTCTTATAGCTTTAGAAGATATACTTAACTTAGAAGTCAGCAGTTGAAGACGCATTAAATCACACCACCTGTTTAGTAATAAAGCCCTGCGATATTCGGTTTCGCATAAGATACAGTCCCTGGCCAAATTACTTGAAACACTCAATATTTTGTAGTTTCTTCATAATAAAATATAAACTATACATGTATTATATTTTTTATTTATAAAATATATTGTAAAAATATGTAACATATGTAAATATTAAATAAGTAATTAATATTTAGTCCATAACCCATGATTTTTAATATCACCCTTAATTCTTCGGGGCATACTTTCAATGCAAGATATGATTATCTCTTTTATATCTTCATCGTTCTCCCATACATCCTCTATATTCTTCATTAATATTTCCTTTGTAGGGTTTTCTCTTTCATATACCTTACTTTTTAGTCGATTCCATACGTTCTCGATGGGATTGAGGTCCGGTTCTTAACCTTTTTTGCCATATGGCAAGGAGCATTATCTTGCATAAATATACGCCCTGTCGGTATGCGACATCCTGGCTTAAAATGCGGTAATAACGTGTTTTTTAACACATTTATGTACTGCTTTTGACGCATTGTACCTTCTACAAAGAGCCGGGTCCGTCTCCACTAATAACTCCCCAAATCATTACCTGCGGAAGATGTTTTACAGTTCGAAGAACCGTGGACTCTGTGAGACGTTCGCCAGGGCGTCTACGAACAAATTGTGTTCGCTGCACTAACACAGAGCGAGCACTCGTCACTAAAGAAAACCTATTAAATAATGCAAACATTAATTCAGTAAAAATCATGTTGTTAAGTTATTCACCTTTTTCCAATTCTCGTCTGTGAAATGTCGATATCCTCTTGCAAAGTTGAAAGAGCAGATTTCATTTTTTCTGTTAAACGCGGCTTTTTTACAGGTCTTCGGCCCATTAGGCGATTTACGCGCAATCGGCGCCTGACAGTTCTGCTCGAAATCTCTATTCCTCTCTCTTGTAAATTTTTTTGAATCATTTTAATTGTAGCAAATCTATTGCTTTTCCTACCGCACTTTGCCCGTCTTTGTGTCGATGTGCTAGCTCCTTCGTTTAAGTTTCTAGCTAAACGCGATACAGAAGAAGGAGTACTTCTATAGTTTGAATTTTCGTTGTGAATGTTTGTTTGATATAGAAGAGCTTGTATAGCGGCTTTTGTTCACTTGTAATCTTTCCGGTCATTTTCTACAAAAAACCCCAAATATTTCAATTTTTTTCAAATTCCAAATAATTAATTATTAGGAGAGAGATAGAATAACAATTTTATCTTTGCAATAACGATATATCAACACAAAACACTTAACGATACTCCACAACTTAGCTTCTATACGGTTATGACGAAATATTAAAAAAAATATCGATGCATTCTCTAAACTGTGAACTCGCTAAATGTAAGTTGATAACTGAAATATTTATATATACGTACTTTAGTCTTCTAAATATCATTTCTCTGGTATTTTTATTTATTGATACAATATTCTAGTCCCCCCTAGAAACGATCGGATTCAAAGCAAAAGAATATCACTATAATAGGATGGGAATTTCCAGGAAAAAGGGTTGATTTATGACATGTTTCAAGTAATATGGCCAGGGACTGTAGGTATTGGCATCTTCCTCTTGGCACTACAAATGCATGTATCTGATGAAGGTATTAGATACGACAAAATTTATCTACATAGAGAGAATTTACTTCACTATGGATCAGTTACGCACTTCGTTTTTCTCTTCAGTTAGTAGGTGATCAAAAGTCAAAAGCTTGACACAGAAATCTTTATTTTACAATGAACTTGCAGAGTATAACACAATACCAATATTTATCAGGTCTGCAAGTAAGGTCAGGAAATTTATTTTTCATGTATTTTTGTAGCAAAATGTTGCTATGTAGTAAATTTTATTATTACCTTATTAAGGCTCATTCACATTGGTATAGTAAATGTATTAATTATTTTTACCACTAACTGACAAGATAATAATTAATCTTATGTAAACACATCGGGAAAATGCTTATATCACTGGGAAAGGCAAGAAAGTGAATAGTTAAAGCTATTTACCTACGGAATAGCCTTCCCCCTTGCATCGCAATTTTTACTGTCGGCACGACTAACCTATGAATTAATTCGCTTGCAGGTTAGAACAGAATATTTCACTAGAAACGTGAGAGTATCTTTGTTTTATAACCTGGAATTGACAAGAAAAATCCACCGTTATATGTAATCATCTACACTAAAAAATATTACATTTTTATCTCAACAATTTTCTCATAGTTACCTTCTTAAGCGTTGCCTTTAGGAAAATTGTGTTAAAGCAACGCTTAAATATCTAATCAAAAAAATTCTGTTTGTGCAACGTGATTGGTCGAAAAATACCAATTAAAGCAACATTAGTTTAAAAGGTTGGTTCATCACTTTACTCTTTTTTAATTGATCACACAATTTTTTTTTCAGTGTACCAATCCTCATTACACCGACAATTTTATATTTTTGATCTATATCATCCATGCCAACCTTTGATATCATGTCGGACGCTCTTTTAATGATAACAAAAGCATTCTGGTTTATCTCAATTATGTATTTTTTGTGTGCCTTCCTGTATTGCATATTTAAAGCGTTCCATCGTGAAGCTCTTCTTTTTATCACATCAGGAAAGGGGGATAAGAAGTAGGTATGTATATAATCTGAACTATCATGATGTTTTCCTGTTTCACTGTTATGTGGCACTATGAATCTTTCTTGTTATCTGCTAAATAGCCTTAGCTTTTATGTAAATACATAAATTAATGTAAGCATTTATAAACCCACATGCATATTATGTCTATAAATTTCTTCCGCTGAAGAAATGTGCACTCGGTAGAACCAGAAAGATATAAAGTAACAAAGTATCACGCACCGCCACTTACTAGCGTATTACCATTTAATTTGTGACTTAATAAAAGACAATATTTCACATTTATATACCGCCGCACGTTACACGATGTTGTCTATGTTAATTGTAACTAATACTCATGTCTGTGAGCGCTGCTGAGCAATACTTTACATTATCAAATTACTAACATCAATAGAAGTTTAACGTGCAATTTTCCTAGGATAATTATTAATGTCATAAAATTCATGAATCTATTGCGGCAATAGGTATTTGTAATGGTGACAAAGCTGGGTAAATCATTCCGATGATAAGATGCTTCGATGTAGTGCTTGTGCCACTTTTAGGGCTTCAAACACTGTGCTTCAATCACTTTAAGAGAGGGTGTTTGGTGCTTGATATTTGAAACACTTTGTTCAAATACTTGAGGCTTTAAAGCACTTTGAAAGTAATTGAAGCATTTTTGAAAGTAATTGATGTACTTGTAAAATAACTGAAGCCCCATTTTTAGTATTTCAGTTACTGTAGAGAATAATGGTTTTGAAATTAATCGAAAAATGAAGTTTTTAGGTGGAAAATTCTATTTAAAATTAATATTTATATGTTTCACCAAAACAAACGAAAGCATTTATTCTGAAATGGAGCAGTAAATACATATTCGGGTGTATTGTACATTACTCTCAAAAATACGTTTTCCGTGAAAAGATAATATTAAAAATATTATAAAATGTAAATACTTCCCTAAGCATACATAAATTCCTAATTAACACACATTCCAATTTTGTCTTTAAAACATCCATTCAATATTACATATTATGCTCTAATTAATATGCCAAATGATTTTATTGGCGTGTAGTTTTTAATGCAATTTTGGTAGGGATTTTAAAGCTCGTAATATAAATCGAAAAAGAAACAACAATTGAGAATATTGTTGTTTGCCATATTACCCCACAGTCCTTGCTATCACTATCGAAAAAGAAACACTTGTGATAATTATCATGCATTCTTTTAGAACAAAAATTACAGTAATTTTAGAGAACAATTATTTTATTTCGCGTACATAATTACTGTCATTTTTTTTATATTTCTGACTATTGCACAAAAATGATTTGTTCTCTCTAGTCTTATTATTTTACTTTTAGGTCCAATCTCAAAACAGATCCACTGCGTTCACGATAGAAGGAATGAAAACTTTTAAGTCCTATATTAAAAAAAAACAGAACTAAATGTATGTATCGTATATAATTACAAATATTTCGGTTTGATAGCTTATGTTTTTATATCTTTACCTAATTTGTGAACAAGGTTAATCCATTAACGAATGATATTAGAATAATCAATGGTATTCGTTTTATTTGACAGAAGTGACTGACTTTCAAAATGCAGTCAATTTACCAACTCTAAAAAATTGTTGGAGCAATTCTCTAAAATATTTCATCAGCAAAGTAGAGTTACATTTTCAGTTAATCAATTCAAATCTTTGTGCTCGGTCTCATTGGTTGAACCACCAGCGATTTATCGTATATGGATATGTGTGGCTTAACACAATAACGTTTTTAGTTTTTCGTGTTAACAGATAAAACAAAAACACTAGACTCGCTAAGAACATTACAAATTCTGGTGAAAATTATCCTAATATGTAAAAATTCCGTACAAAAATACATGTAAGGTTAACGCCGAAAGTATAAAATTACATTGAAGGAAGATGATTATTTTGCAGTGTAAAATAACTATTAGAATGTAATATTAAATGCTACTAATTATAAATACAAGGTGAAAATTTTAGAAGTGGTAGATAATTTTAAACTGATATGTGGTAATTTTCACATTATAGTTTAAAATTTTCCATTTGCAGCAAATTTAGAAGTCAAATAATTAACACAAAAGGATGTCGAATGTTGGGAAAATGTACCTCCAACAATACAACATACAAAATGCATCATTGAAGAAAAATAACGAAATGCAGGAAATATAAAGCAATGGTAAATCGATAAAAAGCGATAGAAATACGAAGGTAGAATAACTTTACCCAGGACAATAGATACATTCACATAGTAGAAGTTATTACAGGGACAAAACTAGAGAAACGTCATTTCCAAAGGAGGAAAAAGGTATGTGAATTATAACATGTCAGGAACTGAATCATTCTAACGAGAAGCAATATTCGTAGTAGTGAATTTATTTTATCCTTTTATGTAACTTTCATAGTTTTTCCTACTGGTATTTTATTCAAGCCTATTCAATTATAAATAATCGTTAGCTGGGGAAATTGGTGGTATGTAAAAGGATATTTATATTATGAAAAAGAATGATAATATGGATCGTTAATTTAAGACAACTATATACCACTTCTTAGTGTTTAGAGATTTCAACCTTTCTAAGTATTTATACTTGTGAGGCTATTTACAGTACCGTGCAATCGAATTAGGGCCACTATATAAATTTGAGTTTTAGCTTAATAAATAATACAAAGTATCAACGTTTGATAAAAACAATTATTTATATTAACACGTACATTAATATTTCGTCGAACCACCCCTTGCTTTTATGACAGCAGCAATTCTTTTTGGCATGCTTGCTAAAACGCTGTGAATTCTTTAAGGTGAGCATTATTTGCCACTTTTTGTTTGTTTGCTTTCAAAACCAACGTTGTATTGCAAGATGCAAAACTGTACGTTTTAAAGAATTCCAACTTTTTCGTTTGGATTCGGTCGGGGGAATTGCCTGGCCAGGCAATTTCTTCATTTTTTTGGGGCTAAAAATATTAAAATTTTTTTTTTGCCCTTGGCACGGGGGGCACCTTTGTATAAATGTTAAAGATTTTCAGGGTTAAAGACGTCATATACGGGTTAAGGTTGTTTCCCAAAACTTTTTTAAATTTTAAATTGATTTGGGTCCCTTTACGAAATAGACGGTCCAAAAGCCCTTCCCCTAATACAGGACAAATCATGATGCCGGGGATTTTTCATTTTTTTACCACCCCCCGCTTCCCCAATCTTTCCCGATGTCTTTTCAAACGAACCGAGCAACTTAGTTACACCTTACCGTGCTTTTTTAAACTAAAAAAAAAACCTTTAGAACAAAAATTTTTCATTACTTTTTCGTTTTACTAAAAATGTTCCAATTTTTAAAAATTACAAAAATTTTTGTAAAATCCTTTTCTCCAACCTAAACAGTAAAATCCCGATGCTTTTTGGCCCACTGAAATTTCCCCTTTTTCATCCTTAAAGAATTTTCGGCTTTTTTGCAGGGCGTCTATTCTGATTTTGGTTTTTAAGCCATTTAATTTTCGATCTGTATTTTTTATTTTATCACCCTGTAATATACGTAAAGTTTTTTAATGCACAGTTGCCTTTTTCAATCCCCTTTTTATGATAATTCTGTTCCCGTGGCAATTTTTGCAAAACCCGCGACAATGAAAACGACCCATGAAGCGCTGGAAATTTTTTTCTTTGACATCGCTCCCCCTGTCGCTGTTTACGAAAAATTCGTTCTTTCGTCTATTTCCCAATCGAATACGCCCCATCTCAATACACTTAAATTCTTGTTTTTTTCTCTTTTGAAATGTTTTTTTGTTTGACCTTTCACAAAATTTGTCAAAAAAAAAAAAAACAAAATGTCACGAAATTTTCCTTTTAAATTTATACGAAAAAACATGTAAAACGAATATATAGCACAAAATATAATACTTGCACTTTCCCACCATCAAAACTAACGTAAACAAACTTGAAGCAGGAAAACCCCGTCACCTTCCGACCCTAAACGTATTTGGATAGAAGGGGTTTTTTGGGTTTGGGGTTTTAAAAAACAAAAATTTAAAACCTATTAAGAGGATTACCTCAAATAAAATTTAAAAAAACTTTACTTGGGGAAAAATATTAAGAAATTTTGGTTTTATAATATTAATAGCAATATTTGTATAAAAAAAAGGGGGCCCAATCGATTGCAGGTATGTAGATGTTAAAATAAAAACTCCTCTTAACGTGGTCGCGGTTAATGTTATTACCCGTTTATTGTTATCGTCAGGTGCAAGCCATACTAATATTTTCAATTATTGTGTTTATTGGTTGAGACTTAAGTAATGTCAACATTTTATTTATCCAATTATATCAGGGATTAGTAAAAACTTTTTATTGCTGTTTAATGTATTTAATTCGCTCACTTTACAGCCGTAATTAGTTGAAGGCTCATAACGTCGCATCGCTATAATAAAACCACGCGATACATTTATCTTTTTCAGTTTTGAGTAAGACACGATATTCAAAATTCGGAAAGACATGAATGCAAACGAAAAGATGGGAATTTTGGAAAAGTATGATAAACGTAACTGCTTATTTGCAAATGTTGCAACTGTAATATATGACACTTATGTTGTGGTATCGTGGAATAGCCATCATACAGAAATTGCTCAGTTGCTTTCATTCACCAATTCGTAACATAAATGGGTTAGTTTTGCTGTCGCAATTGCCAAAAAGTGAGCCGGGGCGTTATCATGATGGTAGATAATTTTTTCTTCGGTAAGTGGGGCCTTTTTCTTTTTAGTTCAGCTTCGAAATATATATTTTAGAAAAAAGTAAAAAATAACACATCTTTCCCCCAATTTAGGACCAACTCCTAGTAGTATAGTAGAGAAGTTGCATGAAATTCAATTTGTTTTAAAAGTTATACGTAATGAGTACTTAGGAATATAGACAATTCTCTTTCCTTTTGCCACAAACACAGCCAAAAGTATTAAATCGTTTTAGGTATGTTGCCTTTACAAATTTTTCACCTTCTCTTTTTCGTCGAAGCACTACCTCATCATTAAATAAAAGTGATTTCACTATTTCGGCTGCATTTAATTACAATAACTTAAAGCACCTAATTTTACTAATCTGAAATTTGTAAACGGAATATAACTAACTGTTTTGCATTGTATTGTAATTTAAGTCAAAGATACTGAATACAACTATACATATCTTAATTTGTCTGTTAAACAAAGAAAGTGTAATATTTAAACCTGTCAGTACAAACCAACAAGCGGTATCTGTTTGCAATTAGATGATCCTTACAACGGAGACGACTGGTTTAATTACGACAATCACGGTACCTGATCATAGGCATCTGACTGAGAAATGCGTAACTCTATTTAAATAAGAATATAGTTATAATTCATAACTAACAAATTAACGTAACGCATATCGAGAAACACTTACCTAGTAAATTTAATAAAATATGTTCACTAAAACCCCAAATCGGGCGTATGTTTCCTCAATTTTTCCCTTTTAGCCTTTTTACAGCGGTAAAAAAATTTTTTATATAACAAAAAAGGGGACGTTTGACATGTAATTATGTAATGTCTGCATAATTGTAATAGTCTTTGAAACAAGTAAACGTATCTGTAGGAGAACTGTTTTTACAAGTAAATCTGTCTTAATCTGGCCAAATCTATTTTTTGCAGAAGAGTAGAGTGAGCAAAAGATTGCACTTAATGTTTGACTTATGCTAGAACTTCAACCATGACCTGAAAAACCTTAAAACTCATAAACTACTTACTTCAAGATCTTACCTATCAATTAACATCAGTTTACAAATATAGCCAAACATACGTTTTCAAAAAAAAAGGATAAAATTCGTACTAGAGCACTGCACGGGCTAGGAAAACCCCGGCCCGCCGGCGGGCTCGGGCGGGCCCGTCTTTTTATTGCGGGCCGGGCCGACCCGGGCGACCCGGGCCTAAATTGTACAAGCCGACAGGCGAAAAGTTTTTTTAAAATACATCGATGGTGTAACTTTCGTAAATGCTGTTTATTTTTACGCTATCGTTTGTATTAAAAATTTTTAATGTATCAATTTTATGTTACGTTTTTTTTTGGTTTAAACAATATAGTATACGAAAACAAAAAAGTAAATGTTTCATTTACTCTTATATGTAATTAGTGATTAAAAAATTTTGAAGTGGGCCCGTGCAGAATAATTACTTAACAGGGCTAAAATAATTTAGATCCAAACGGGCTAAATTTCCTAACGGGCGAGTTTTGCGCCGGGGTAATGAACGCAAGGGAGGGGCTGGGGGTACACTCCATATGTAAGGGCCAGGACCCCCGGGGGCCCTGAAAAATGGGCCCTGCTGCTTAATTTCCTCTTCCCCATAGGGGGGGGCAACATTGGGGATGACTGGGGTAAAATTTTCGCACTTTTTAAAGAAACACCAGCGTTTAAATTTTAAATAAAGGGATTTTTTTATTTGAAAAATTTTCGAAAAATAGTAAAAAGATTATATTAACTTGGTGTGTGTGGCAAAAGTAAAAATGTCCCGTTTGAGGGCTGTTATTCGCATAAATTACGAACAAATATTTTTTCATCCTCATAGCAGTCTTAATGCCACCAATCTTTACAGAAACAGCATCGGATCCAGTCTTCTTCTGAAGGGTCAGCATATTCTTCAATGCATACTGGACAACGCATTTTTTCAGTAGATGTTGAAGGCTGCTCTTCATTATTGGTTAATCTCATGTTTTTTTCGTGGTTTTGTTGGACTTAAAACAATTCTTCTCTTCTTTAAAAAACGGGGGTTCTTTTTACTTACTTCGGGTTTTTTCCAAAAGGTTTCTTTTTTTTGTGTAAGTTTCTTGCAACACGGTAATCCCGAACGAACGAAATTATAATGCGCGATTTTCCCTTACGTGATTCTTATTTTTTCCCTCTCTTAGGATGGCAAATAAAGTTTTTATTCTTAGGCAAAATGGGATTAGGGAATATCCTGCCTATCACACGCCCTTTTGGGCCCGGCGTTGAACCTTTAAAATTTTGGATAGGAAAAAGTATTTTATATTGTGTTGATACAGTGATATCGCTGTTTTCTTATTATCATGATATTTAAAAACGTGCAGATTTTCTATTCTATATACTTTTCCAACTGTAATACAATTTATGAAGGCGTTTTTGCAGGAATGTCAACGTATGCATGTTGCTATTATTTCACCAAGAAAGTTCTAATCCATTACTCTGTAAATGCTTCAAGAAAAGAAATTTAAATTTTATGTAAGTACCTATAGTGAGCTTTTATGAAAGAATACATTAGCTGTACGGTGTTTGTTGAGGAGCCAATCAGTAGGCTACTTGTTACCTGAACAGGTTTATAAGTAATCTCACATATTGCTTGTTCATTGTATACTTCACCTGTATGTACATACAATGAACAATACATTGGTTGCGTATTGCATATATAATACCATTTTAGTAAAGGCATTAGTTGCCTAACGAGAGGTATTTTATGTAAATTTAATTTTAAGCTTCTTATCGGTAAGACATAATACCCTCATCGCTGTTTAAGGTTTTTTTCGGGTCGCAACTTTCCCCTTTCCAATAATTTTCGTGTTTTTTTGGGCGTGCAGGGCCCATAAAAAGCTAACTCCCACTTGATTAATTATCGACACGATTTCGAACTAGGTACGCGTACATGAATGTGTATACAAAAGGTAAGCAAATACTTTCCATTTTGCGTCTAATGTCAAGCTATAAAATTCTCTTAGGCAATAAAAAGTACAACCTGTTTTAATCGAATCGCCTTTTTAGGTAATAAGTGGCCAACTTTCAAATTACAACGAATTAGGATTGCAAAGGTAAACTAATTTTTGTTGTCCCGCTTGCGATTAGTACGTCGATACTTTACACCCGCACATAGTAATCCCCGCCTGCAACAGTTTCGCGGAACGAAATACCGCCTAACCAAGGGTTACTTCTGATAAATAAAAAACATAATTCGCTAAGATAAATTTGATTACACAATTAATAAATAGAATCCTAGTAGAGGGGCTATCTGATTATGTTACATAGTAAAACTTTGGTACTCACGGTTTTGCACAATCCTTGACATCAGCAATTTTATTACCTTGTGATTGAACCCTAATAGATGCGATGCATTACTAATATTATCGATAAATTAAATAACAAGTAAAAACTTCGAATTGTGTTTGTTAGTTTTGAAAAAAAAATTGGTTGTTGAAATGTTTACTATACAGAAACCGACTTAAAAGGAAACAGTTTTCGTATTTTGGTATTTTCAAGAAACCAATTCCAAATCGAATTGGTAATTTTGCATACAAAAAAAAATAAATTAAAACCAAAACAAGATATGAATGGAAAATAATTGCGGCAATGTTTAAATTCGATTTTGAACCACTTGGAAAATAACTAATGATGACTTACTATTTTTTTTACTTACTAGCCGTAAGATAAATATTTAACCCTAGGATGCATAACACGGGCCTCCGATGGCCAGCGTGGTATTCTAAGCTTCATAACTTCTTTATCTTTAAATTTTTTTCTTCTGGGCCTTGTCTATGCCTCAACTGGATCTTCCTGTTGCTATTCAATTGGGTTTATCTTTTTAATTTATAAGAAAAACTATTTTAGATATTTGAATTCAAGCGTTTTACATTTCTGGGGGGCCTGAGGCCCGTTTATTTTTTGTTGATAACGTTTTTTAAATTTACATCCAAAAATGTCTTTGTTTTAAAAAATTTGGCTTCGGCGTAATGTACTCCTATTGCAAATTATTTGGAATACAAAAGTTTAACATCGGGTGCAACATTGGAACGGGCCGCTTTTCGGGCCCCGGGGGTTTTCAAGTTCAAAGGGCTATGCAGGTTTTGGCGGGTTCAAAATTCGAAAAACGACCGGGCCCTGCAACAGTGAGGGTTGGGATCCAAATTCGAGGAAACCTTAATGCGGTGGGCAAGGAATGTATGAAGTTTTATCGGAAGAGAGGGAAACGTCTGAAATCGAAGAACCTGGCAAGTTTATTAGAAGCCAATTCAGCTCTTCAAATTCTGAGTCTGAAAAAGATTTGCTACAGCGGGGGCGGATAGTGATAAACCCAACTGTTTTGCTTTTCCATCCGGCATCTAGTGGAAAAAGTCCGCCAAACTCTACGAAAACTGCACAACGTAGGTACTGGGATTTTGCACCGGTTAAAAAAATAAAGCTGCTGGGTACCCTGAAAATGTTTCAATTTTATTACAAGAAAGTCTTAGAAAAAGTTTTAAGTGCACAAACCCTTTAAGCTCGAAGAGTAACTACAGTAAAAAACAAAAATGGGGAATATTGATTGATGGGCGAATGTTCTTTGGTTTGTGAACAAAATGGGGTGGAAAGGAACCGGGGCGTACCCTAAGAGAATTTTTTTCTGATAATGTAATCCATTTTTAAAGCTATATGGGAATTTAATCGGTTTCAAGATATTAGACGGTACCTGCGTTTTTATGGGCAAAAGAAATCGTGATTTTTGCCTACAAACCCTAGTTAGCTCCCATGTCGTATATATGGAACTTTTTTTTACAACAATGCAGGTCATCTTCGGTGCCAAACGAAAGTGTTACCATTGATGAGGGGTTACTCTCGTATAGAGGGAGATGCTAATTTATTCAGTATATGCCAAATATGCCGTCAAAATACGGTATCAAGATTTTCTGGATGTGAGTCAGAATCAGGATTTGCAATTGATTCTAAAGTAGTGCAAACTATAGTACGCAGCATCCACTTCTCTGGGGCTAAAGTTACAATGGTAATTTTTTTCAAGCGTTATGGCTAAATGTTTTATTAGAAAAGAACCAAAATGGTTGGGCACTAAGAAAAAAAAAAAGAGAGAAATGCCAAAAGAAATAAAGATGCAAAGAAAAAAACCCGGGTTTCTCTTCTACATTTGGGGTTTTATGATAAAATGACTAAAGTTGGTACATTCCTAAGAAAAACAAGTCGTCATTTTGCTCAGCACCATGCACAAAGACAGTCTGTAAGTGAAAATGTTAATAGAAACCGGGGAATTAATACTTTTTTAACAAAAACCAAAGGGGGGGAGATTTAAGGATCAAAAAAGTCCCAACTAACATGTAAAGGCAAACAATCGTTGGGCCTATGGCGCTTTTTTTTTAATTGTCCCATATTGCAGCACTAATCATTTATTATATTTTTACGTTGAAACCTGATTACAAGGGAAAGTAAAACCCGCTAGACACATTGTTGAAGGAATTGGGTTTTAGCAATTGGATACCGCATATGATAAGGAGGTAAAAAAATGTAAAATGTAAAAATTGTACGAACAAATTTTTTAACATTGAAAAACGCGCGATGCCTTTCAAAAAAAGGAAGGATGCATGATGTGTCCGTCAGTTTAGAAGGGAAAAAAAAAAACTAGTTTTTGAAAAATGCGCAATAATCAGTGCAACGAACATAGTATAAAATTTGTAAAATTTCTACGTTTGAACTGATTTTACATTTTTAAGAGTTTAATTGTAGTTTTGAAGTTTTTTTTTATTATTTAAGATTTTTACAGGATAAATAAATGATTTAAATATATTTCATGGTCTTATATATTTTTAACAGAGTAAAAAAGCAATCGCGCCTGAGAGACCCGAGAAATGTTAATCTGTATATTCGAACACCTATTCATCCTAGGGTAAAAAAAAATCATCATCGTGCTATGCGAATGCACCAATGAAACGTCGCTTGTCAAAACTAATTTCAATATTTATTGAACTTAAACCCAAAGTTTCATCAAGATATGGCAAGTGTTTTAGCCACAGAAAGTTTTTAAGGCTGACAAGTCACTCGAAAAATAGAATTGAACCCAGAAAATTTTTGCGCAATAATATTTTACAACATTCGGAGAGGATTATCTCAACAACAATGTTTCATCGAGTTAGTTTCTATTTTTGGTAACGAAGCACCACCTTAGTCGACAATTTCTCGTTGGTACTGCGAATTTCAACTTGGGCGCGCCATTCTGCATGATGAATTGACTTTGTAAAAGCTAATTTCCCGTCGGAACACATCATTTAACTGAAAAACAAAAGCTCGCGTTAATTGGTGTCGAAAAGCCTTGAACTGGTTCAACAACGGAAGCTCAAAAAATGTTTATATTATCGTGAGTGGTGATGAATCCTGGATTTATTCCCATGAACTCGAAATCCGCTGTATGGGTGTTTCAGGATGAGGAGAAGCCAACAAAAGTTATCTCTTCCCGAAGTATCGAAGAAAATGGTCGCAACTTTTTTTTTAGAAGATCGATGAAAGGTTAATGCCGATTAGTATACAACCGTTTACACATGAGAAAAATGCCTAGTAACAAAACCAAAAATAAAGTAATTAAATATGGTTTGGTGGACCATTCCGGGGAAGCAGTGCGAAAGAGAAACGGGACGCTAACACACGGAATGGGTTTTTGCCCACCCGCGTCGAGCATTCACCTTCTGCTGCAAGCCTGTGTCTACCCCTTTGATTTATGCCCCCAACGTCACAAACAGCACGAAAATATCTCCGGCGCCCCTAGCGCCAAGGTGTTTTTGGCGTTGATATGCCGTTCTCGTTGCCTAAGCGGTAGACGCAACGGCAACCTGTGTTCAGCAGCCAAAGAGCTGCTCGAAGGGGGCAGCATCTGACTCCGGTTATTCGCCACGGTTTTAGGAAAGGCATGACGTGTTTTTTGGCGCTAGGGGGCGCCCAGAGAACTTTTTTTGCAGTTGTGGACATTGGGGCAAAACCGAGAGGTGGACACAGTGCTTCAGAGACCGGTGACAGGGGAAACTCGTAGCCACCGTGACGCTGATAGGCAAAAAATCCTGTGTGTTAGCGTTCTCCATTAGAGAAAGGAGAACAATCATTCCCGGCAAGAACAGTGCGAGGAGAGTTCTTGCCGGGAATGATCCCACCAATATCATGAGCTATATTAGCATTATTTTTGGTTTTGATACAACCGTTTGTTTACCAGAAATAGTTGCCGTACTCCGAAAAGCTAACCCAGAACAAAGAATCATCTTCCACCACGATAATGTGAGTTCACCGAAACGGAGACACTGTTCTCATTTTTAATGCTTACGATTTCTATAATAGCGCGATAAACTTTGTGAAGATTCTATTCGATACATTTTATCGTGGATTATGTTCTAGAGTTACTATTAACTAAACCAAGGTTTTATTTAACTTTGCTGTAGAGCAGTTGTAATGCAATGTCCTTAGAAATGTATCATTGGCTTTTCCTTTGTGATCGTAATTATAACAAGAACGAGTTTGGCAAGTCTATGCATACACCGTCATTGGAAGTGAAACAATTTCGTATTTTGAAATTATAATTAACGTACGGCACGACAAGTATTAATTAAAGATCTACTTTTAGCGTTAGTATTTACAAATGTTTTCACAGCTTACAATTACTTCCCGCTGCGTAAGTATGTATTTGTCTCTGGGAATTTCTTATAAGCATACTTTAAATTTATTTATTGCTCAACATTGTGCGCTTACTCTAAGAGTACATTCCTAATAAGATTCTATTGAAGCTCAGAAAAGATGAAATGTAAAAAGTTTGAATAGATGGGTATAAAATAATATGAAACATACAGGCTGTTTTAAATACGTGGGCCCTTATTAGGAGACGTGCAAAATAAGTTTGAATTTGGCAAAATTGCTACATTTGATTCTAATAAATAATCAAACAACTGGTCTTACAACTTTGAAGGAATTGAAAATTAAAAAATATATATTGTAATGATTTAATTTACATCATCGAACGCAACTGTAATTACCGGCACGTATAGTGTATTCAGTATGGCCACTCGTTCAATGTGAAATTCCCTCTGGCGGCTTTTAGCTCTTTTTCGCTACTCCTTCCCTGTCCTGTGATCTCTAGAGCGGGGGTACTAGGGACTTATTTTAAGTCTAGCCAACAACAAACTGGGGTAACGGGGGAGAAACTCCTCTTCTGTTCAATTTTTGCATATCGTAAATCCTCAAAATTAATGGAATATCTTCCTACAACAAGTAACAGCATAAATTCGGAGGTATTCCTAGCATTATTTCGAATATTAGATATGTTTCGTTAAGTTATTGTTTTGTATATCAATAAAGTTCATTATTTAAAATTAGTGGTATTCTATATCATAGAATAGAATCAGTGTAATTTCAGTCGTCTAGTCGTATCACTACATCTATTTCATTATGCTACTTTTATAAATAGGTTTATTCATCGAAAAAAGTTTGCTGTGGATGAAACAATTGCCATCGCGATTAAAATAAAGCAGTAGATGGACGCCAATTAATTTTCTGACTTTGAGTCAAGCTTCCATCGAGGTAATACGCGACTGTGTTCCAAGCTTCAAAGTGTTTAATATTTCAAATCGTACTATAAATTCAAGGTTGATGGATAAGAATAGGCAGCGTTTCTGTGAACGTCCCATAAACATGGAGTTTAGATGACATCGTCATAAAATCCAGGTTAGTTCTTAGTTGTCGGTTCGTTAAAAATCTCATTAATTGATATTAAAATTTGTTTAAATTGCCGAGAAAGTGTTTTAGAACACTTTTGAACCCTCAGTTCGTATAATTAAGTAACTTTTTTTGCGAAAAATTAATTTTATTCAACAATTTCTCACGTTTAGAACATTTCAATATATATTAGTACAAAAAGTGAAATCCATACGCTACATTGTTGGAGTGCGCATAGTTATATGTATTAATTTTAACTTTGACACAATCTGCTACTGTTATATTTGATTACAAATAAAAAAAAATTTCTCTGTTCTATTCACCACGTGTACTAATCTTAACTATTGTATCTTTTTTTAATAAAAAAAGGATAAATGAATATAAGTATCTATTCATTAATAATTAAACTAAATAAAAAAAATCTCTATTTACATTGATAAAAAATAATATTTTCATTACATTATAACATAAAAATATCTCATTAGTGCACTTGCTCTTAATGTTAATTATTTACATTTGGTTTTTCCATTATGTAATTTTCTTTTATTGGATACCCTTGTAGTTGTCTAGGGAAGTGCTCTTAAACACGAAACCGGTCGTCTAATTTTTTAATACGGAATTTTGTGAGATCTGAGCCGCTTTTTCATTTCTACCTTTCATAACTTAATCTCACACACAGTCATTTATCAGTCATAGCTCTTAACATGTACATCGTTGAACCATTAAGTTCGCATGTTTGGCTATCTACTTTTACTCAGTTGTGGCCCTGATGAAGCGCCAAAATAAAAACGAAATATTGGTAAAATTTAAAGGAGTTACATTTTTCTGAAATTTTGGTCGTCAACCCGACAGTTTTAACTACGTGTTGGTTCCCAACGACCGCCATGTTTACAATTTAGCCCAACAACATAACTAACCTGTTCGGCAATCGCATAATCTGCGAAATTTAATATTTTACTTTATTTTATTGTATTAGTATTAATTTGTTAATATGGACAGATTAACGATTCAACAATGCTTAAAAATTATTTGGTGCTACCATCAAAATGCATGTTCGGTTCGGGTTTTGCGAGAAGTTTATGGTCAACATAATCGACCAACCGAACGATCTTTTTATCGTTTGATTCAAAAATTTGGACAAACTGGCTCAGTTGCAGATAAGGCAACGTTAGTGCGTCATCGAGATGCTCGATCGCAGATCAATATTGCTGCTGTAAGTTAAAGTGTAAGAGATGATCCGAACCTCTCTGTTCCACATTGTTCTCAAGAACTCGACCTTTCTCAGACCACTACGTGGAGAATTTTGAATTAAAACCTCCATCCGAAGTTTCGCGAATTGAACTCTTGAGCAATTAGAAGCCGATCCAAGTTTTGCAGAAAAGATATTGTTTTCCGATAAAGCTCACCCAATGGGTTTGTAAACAAGCATAATTGCAGGATTTGGGCTGATGAAAATCTTCGTGTGATTCATGAAGCACTTCTTTATCCTGAAAAGTCCACCCAGAAGAGCGGTATAGGAGTATGCTAACGGAATATCTTTGATCTGAACTGAGAAATGTTAATATAAACAATATTCTAAAACTTCTGGTTTTCGGATTCTATCCCGCGTAATACATTGGTCCTGAGAATGACCGTTGTCACGACGTTTCGGCTGAATCGTTTGATGAATCGTCGTTGAATCGACATTTCTACTCGACGTGCTACATAGAGCAGGTCACCAGAAGATGTCAGATGCGATTCAGCAGAAACGTCGTGATAATGGTCATTTTCAGGACCAACGTACCACGCCGGATAGAACCCGACAACCAGAACACCTGACTATTACATCGTCTTGTTATAAATACAGCCGATTACTGATTTGGGAATAATATTCTCCGACTCTGACGAATTGAAATGTTTAAGATGATCAATGGAACAAATATTGCTTGTTGAAGAACGGTTATTCAATATTTAAGCTGAGTTCAATAAATTCAACTGCCGTGCGTCTTCCTTTTACGTACTTTTCCAATCATCAGAAATCATAAAAGCATATCATTTATTTTCTCAACTCAACACTGTTATTGCAAGGAAAAAACCATACATTCGTATAAATTTATATTAAATTTAAATAAATATTTCACTAATAATTCTAAAAAAACGTTCGAAAATGCCGCTGAGTGTTATATTTACATAATTTTATGGAATGCACCGTATATTTTGTATAATCGGTGCCTCAAAATATACACGCAGCCCATGTTTTAAAATTAAATTTATTATATACAAAATTCGGTAAGATTTAATGCAGTTGCTAAATATATATTTTATTAGCCTAGTATATCTTGCAGTCACTGACATATCTAAACAAACAGACGCCAGTAAGTGGACTTTACGCAACCAAATAAAATACGCATATTACCGTAGAATTGAGCATTTAATTAATTTTAAAATATTGGTTTGCATCAGGTGTGCCATAGTGTTAGAAGTAATGGCACTGGCAAGATTTTGCGCGATAATTATAGGCCCTAACAATTACATATTGGGACAAAATAAAATACGTGGTTCGGGTATTTGACAGTTTATTTTTTTGAATTACTTTTTATCAATTATAATAATGGTGAATATGCAATGGTTTAAATGTCAATTAATCACAAAACATACTTATTGTTTCTGAATAACAAACCTTATAATATGTAAAAGCAACGAAAATGTGTGACAACTAAATATTGGGACAGTATCAAGTAACTGTCAAAAATGAAACAAAATAAGATAAGTGAGCTGCGAAAACAACGCAGAACGCAACGTCAGATTAATCGGCAGTTGCTTTCTTGTTGTATTGACTGAATCGCTGCATCTACTGACCAAAATGGTGCGTGGTATCTCTACAAATGAAAAAATTCTTGAATTAGTGCTTAAAAACTATTGCCACAATCAAACAATACGTGAAGTGGCGGCTGAACTTAATATTCCTAAAACTACAGTGTGAAATATAATTAAGCATTATGGAGAAACTATAAATATCCTCTATAAAAAGCGCAAAAGTTAGGGTTGTCAAAAATTAGTTTTTGATAGGGATAAAAGAATATTAGTAAAACTATGCAAAAAAGGTCGAAGAAATATTCTAAGGCTAATTACGGCTGAATGGAATCACGAAACTAAACTAAATCTGTCAACCGAATGCTGTCGCCAGTGGATTCATAAATGTGGATTAACGTTTTATAAGGTTGAATTGCAAGTAACAGTTTCAAAAAGTATTTAAAAAAATGTTTTCTTACAGGCAAAGGAAAGGCCACTGCTGACGGAAAAATAAAAGAAAGCCAGGCCCACCTGGGCGAAATCTAAACTATTTTGGTCGGTAGAAGATTGGTCAAGAGTAATTTTTAGTGACTAATCGAAATTCGATGTATGTGCTGGTGATTACTGCAAACGCGTGATTCGCACTAAACATGGGGCTTTTCCTGAGGATTGCCTAAAACGTACTGTAAAATTTCCTAAAGGAGTAATTATTGATGGTACAGTGAATACTGCGTAATATCAGCAAACACTACAAAACAGTCTGGTACCAAGTATCGTGAAATTAAATGCTGGCGAAAATTACATTTTTCAGCAGGATGGGGCAGCCTGTCATATGGCCAAAATTACAAAAAAGTGGTTTGGCTGCCACATCGTAATAGTTCTTTCTTAGCCTTCCAACAGTTCTGACCTTAATAGATTGAAACAGTGTGGCATAAAATGAAACAAGCATTGAGGAACAACCCACAACGGACATTACCAGAACTTAGAACCAAAATAAAGCAAATTTGAAATGATTTGCTCCTGAAGAGTGCAGATCCTCAGTTAATTCAATGCTCAATCGAATTCGAGCGGTCATAAAATATAAGGGCGATGTTAGTCCATTTTAAAAATAAAAATTCGTGCCATGTTCCAATATTTAGTTGCCACACAAAATGAAGATTGTTATTGTTAATTAGAGATGACAGAATAAGTATTTTTGTTTTTTGTGTTGCCGATTGACCTCATTTGTTGTTAATTAACTAATTGCATTAGTATCAAATTAAAAAAAAATTATTAGAAAAAAAATAACCTGTCAAATACCTGAATTATATATATATATATTTTATTTTGTCCCAATATATAGTTGTTAGACCTCGTATAGTTTATGATATATTTCTTAATGTCAAAGAAATTATACTAATTTATTGTTAAATTGTATAAGAACTAGTAATACAGTTTTACTTACTTACCTTTAGTAGTAAGTGGGTAAGTACATTATTAACTTGAAACCTTCTCGTGAATTCAGTCGGTCGTTGTGATACTATGAATTTTTATTCCTATTTAACCTTAACGCTTGACCTTTTGATAAGCGAAAACGGCAATTGTATACGTGAATTTATTGCTTGACGATGATAATTTATTTCAAGCTTGATTCGAATTAGTTCTAGTTCAATTCTTCCCCATTGTAGATTAAAGGAAGACTTATTGAAATAATTAATCAGTGGCACAAAGATAATTCATTAAGGAGATAAATGGCAAATTCTCGTTTAATAAATCAAAGCTGTACTACTTACTGCTGAATGTGAAAAGACGTATTTATCAAGCCGGTGTATATAATGCGGACATGTATGCAGGCATACCTACGAATCTAACGTAATAGATTATTTCTTTGTTCTTGGTATTTTGCGTAAGGAATACAACAAATTATACAAATGAGGAAGAGATACATTGCAAAACGCTGTTTTTGAGTTGCGTGTTTTTCTATAAATAGCATAGATTAGCTGCTGGTGTCCTACATAAAATACATTTTTTCAAATGCCACTTTGTTGTCTAAGATGGGAAGTACAATATAGAAGTTTTTAAAACTATTGTACGTTGTTTTAATTTACTAGGAGCACCTAAAGGAAATAAATACTGCATTTTGAATTTGTCAAAAACTGCGTTTTACAATGTACCTCCTCAAATGAGGAGAAAGTTAGGGAACTAGAAGTAGGGGTTTTATTTAATTTGTGATATAATTTAGAAATATAGACGAGAGATTATTTAAGAACAAATTAATTTTTCTTCTGTGCTGATTCAAAGCTTCAGAGAGAGCCGTAGAACAAAATTAAAAAGAACAAATTCATCCTCTAAAGTTTTTCTGCTACAATAAAACGGCACTTTTTCCCAATAATCAGTTCAGTGCTTTAGTATGACAAGAAAATGGTGGAAATGTTTTGGCAAAACTGCAACAATACCTATTTCCAAAGAATTGCAGACTGGGGAAAGTTGACCACCACGGAAACTTGTTTCTTTAATTGCAATATTTAAGATTGAAGGTGCGTTCACATGGGGTAGCGTGAAATTATTGGTAGGATTAGCGCGAAATTATTTGCAATATTCTGCCGTAAGTCTTAAAGTAATTTCGTGACATAATGGTCACATAACTGACATCTTGGTTGACTTTGTCGTATCATAACCTTAATTTACCTGTTAATGATTTCTTTTATAACGGATGGAATAACACAGAAATGTTATGTACTGTATTTATTAATAGTTTCTGCAATAATCATGACAAACAAATATAAAAACAAATGTAAAAAGAGAGAAAACCTTGGGAACTACAAATTAAGTTACTGCATTTTAGCTAATAATAATAGTATTTTCAGCATATTGCAAAGGTTTGACGTCTTGAATTTCAATAATTTTCTATATACATATACTCTTAATTAATATTTTGACATTTTATTTCAGTAATGGAAGACATTTTTGACATCCTAACCCTGAACATTTGTGTTAGATGTCTTGTTTGGAATGACTGATCATATTTGGATATTAAATAAAAGCAAAATACATTAGTCTTTCTATATAGCTGATACGCATTTAAACTAACTTAAACGCTAATTCTGCCGTGTTAAGCCGTTACCACCGAAACTAGAAGGCTGGCCGCTCTCCAATGACGTCACGCTGTTGAGGTGATGTATCGCCATGCACGATATTAGCCTAAGCGGTAAAAGAATCGGTTTTTTGCATTTCTTTTTTAAGTTTTGAAAGGCTTCCGATTTAAAGAGGATGCCAGTCGTCAACTGAGCCCTTCTTCGCATCCCATTCGATTTTATTTTGGAAAAATGAAGTTTCAAAGCAAAAACCACACACGTAATCGAGCACCGTTCTCGTGAAAGATGTATTTGTGGTTGATATTTAATCGACTAATTATTATTTGTAATTGTACATGTATTTGGATGGAAATAAGGTTGAAGTGATACAGTAATTGCAATTTTATTTGAAATTTTGTTCAATTTCACGAGAAATTTACAGTCATGCTATTTAACCAGCGTCATTAATTTCCTATTGTGTGGTGTTTTACTTAATCTATCTTTCCTATTATGTGGTGTCTTACCTAATCTATCATTACTTTTCCCACAATCATTTTTAAGTAGGGTATTTGTAGAACAAATTATTATAATTGTTGCAATACGTTCACTGCTGTGAATATGACATTTACATATATCCAAAATGGCTACGTTCGATGATATAATTTAAAATATATTGTATTAAAACAGAACGTTTATTACACACATTTAAAAACATCTCTTCGTGTACAAAAATAATTTTGTTAAATATAACGTAAGAATGTAAAACTATTTGAACAATAACATCTTCACGTTTTTTGTCAAATACAACGGACAGTTAGGGAATTGAGTTGAAATAGTATCTTTTTTAAGCCTAGGATATTTTAAACTTACAGTTATAGTTTCACCGGTTCTTGAATCTGTAGCTGTTGAAAAATAAATAAGATCTTACTTTATTTACAAAGTGTAACTCACAAATAAAACATACAAAGCAGCCGACGCCATGTTAGGTTAGGTTACCTCGTTTTTATCGTTTCAGAAAAGGTTTTATCGCTTATACAACACTAGGAAAACATTACAGAAATCACCAACAAAGTACGGAAATATCACTACATAGGATTTTTTAAAATAAAACCAATATAATTTGGATAAACCAATTCAAAATGCAGAGACTGAACGACTGCTTACTTCAAAATACGTCACAGCCTGCTGACGTCAAAGCTGTTTAGCCTTGTGTTCTCGATAGTAACAGTTAAGTCCAAATGTTGTATCTGCAATTTTGGTAAATTTTAAGCTAGTATCAGGGGATCAAGGTCATGTCAAAATATGTCTGTTTGTTAAGCCCAAATGTACTAAATGCACATGCAGGAGGTCAGGATATACAGTTACAGTAGCGATCCACTTAAAAGCTTTCGTAGCATAAAGAAATATATAAAATTGTTAATATCTCAAAACTAGCTTGATGTCAGATACAGCGCTTAGGTTTAGCACGGCAGAATTGTTGTAGGTACCTTATACGAGGGCCAAACCGATATTATTGAGAATAAAAATATTCAATTACCCGTGAAAGACAAGACATACAGTGTTGTTTAGGGCAACTGTATCTGTCAGTTGAGGTTTAGTTGTATTTGCGTTTGTTAGAACTGAAATTTCTAATTTTTGAAGTGCTAACTAAGTGAAAAAATTGAATTAACTAGAGAGTATTTTCGAATCATGATCTATTATTATTTAAAGAAAGGTTTAAGCACTTATGAATGCAAGCAAAGTTGAGATTCCATCGTTTTTGAAAAAGCACCTTCTTTGGTTTCAATTTGCCGATGGTATAAAGACTTTGAACGCGAAATAAGTTCTGTTCAGGTTCAGAAAGGAGTAGGTCGCCTTCATACGGCCATCACCGAAGGAAATATTGCTGTTACGAAAATAACTGAAGAGGACAGAGCCACGCATGCTGTAATAGAGCATAAACTCAAGATTGGATCCTCAGCTGTAACACGATCATCTGCATTTTAAAAAATTGTCGGTCATTTTGTGCCATATCAGTTTTCTGACTTTCAAAAAGCAGAGTGTGTGAGAATTTGCCATAAGACTTTCTAAAATTGTGACAAGTGACGAAACGTATAGCAGCGAGCTATGAAAAAAGTGACGTGTGTGGTGTCCTTTAGAAGTACGGGTCTGGTATGTGTAATTAAATTGGTTGAACAGAAAACAGCTAAATACTACAGCAATATTTGGCTGAAAAAAATACAGAAGTGATAAAACATCCCCCGCAAAGGTTATAGAACATCTACCCTATTTACGTAATTTGGCAAAGGGTGACTTTTCGCTGTACTTGTGAGGTACAAGATTTCGTCTGACGAAGAAATTGATACGGCCATTCATCAGTATTTTGCTAGTATTCCAAAAGAAGATTGGCTGGCGGCCTTTAAGAAGTGGGAGGAGAGAATGGTCAAGTATATTATTGCTGAAGGAAATTACTTATTTATTTAAAATAAAATTCCGAAATATTATTACCGTTTTTTTTTATACTCAATAATATCAGCTTGGCTCCCGTAATAGTACCCGTTAATGAGACAACTTTTTCTCGATTGTAGAAGTTATTGAAAAATTTAAAACGTTTGTATTCAAAGCTTTTATAGATATAACCTCACATATGTGAGGAACAACCAAAAACTGTACGTGGAAGGTAATTTACTAACCAGTATTATGTGTATACAGAACGACTGACACATAAACGTATGTCTTGCAGGGTGTTTTAGTAGAGCTCAATTGCAACTGATTTTGTCAAATATTGTATAGTGTACGTATATTTGTATATATTTTTAAGTCAACAGTTTTTGAGTGCAATAAGTTGGAAATGATCTCTATTAACACGCCCTCCAAGATATACGTTTATGTACCAGTCACATCCCGTCTAATTAGAAACCTTGAAAATGTGTCACGAATTCATTTGGTTAAGAAAAATGTAAGAACACAACTGTAGAATGCTCTTCAAACAAAATGGAACATCGTTCCAGTGAAACTCATTGTTGCGCTGACGTGAAGAATATTTTGACTTCTAATTGTAACAATTGGACGTATATGTACTTTTAAATAACGCAAGCCTTTTATTCTTTTCAAAATTGATTATTGATTAAGTACTTTATGAATTTTATCTACTTGTAGTATTAAAAAATTCACATTTCCATAGCCTAATTTGTTATGTTAGCATATGCCTGTATATATTAGAGGTATTAAAAAACAAAAGCAATTTGTTGACGTGGTTGGGCAACCATATCAACAATAATTTTCTTAACATATCTTTCAGATTTAGGAAAAATAATATTCCATGTATCCCATCAAGTTCGAGAATTGTATATAGATAGGTATTGATATGTGTACTTACATATGTACATATGTATTGTTATGCTAAATGTTTACATTGGAGATATCAGCTGTCATTCTAAAACGTATGGGGTATTCAGTATAGCCACCCGATAGATATGAAGTTCCCTCTGGCGGATAAAAGCAATTTTTCGTAGGCACAATTTCCCTCCAGGCCGACTGGCCTTGGAGTGTGGGTACTAAATAATTTATTTAACTCCAGCCAATGACGATCTTGGTGAACCGTAGACGAAACTACTCTTCCTTTTATCCTCCTCATTTCGTAAATCTTCAAAATTATTGTAAAATTCTCCTACAACAAACAACAGGGTAAATTCAGAGATATTTGTAGCAGGGTTTCGTAAATTAAATATCTATCGTAAAGTTTAAGTAGAACGTCAGCGAATTTTGTCATAATTACGTTGTCAGTTGTATTTTAGAGCATAGATTCGTCTAGTTTGAGTCATCTAGTAGCGTCACTATATTCATTCTTTCGTGCTACTTCTAAAAATTCATCATAATATTAAGTTTAGATAGAAATCATCAAAATTTGCTGTGGAAAGAAACAATCGCCACCGCGATTAAAATAAAGGAGAAAAGGGACGCCAATAAATTCATCAGTCCTGGTTAAGCTTTCTTCGAGTTAACTTGTATTTTGGCTGCGGTCCCAATTTAAGGTGTCCAATATAGAAATTAGCTAGAAGAAAAGGTTGGAGGTTAGAATAGGCAGATTCCTGTGAATGTCATGAGGAACTTAGAGTTCTTTATAAAAATCAAGGTTAATTACATACATCGCTAATTTCCATTTATTGATATCAAAATTCATAAGAAAATTGCCGAAAGGGTATGAAAGAATACTCCCGAATCCCTCAAAAATTTATTTAACTTATAAAATTCCAATTTTTTTAACAATTTCCCTGAGATAAAATATTTCAGTACTTACGTTACTCATATAATTATAATAATTAACTAGATAAATTTCCCAATAAAGTTGACATATCACAGCGTTTGACGACATCTGAAATGGATATAAAATACAAGCAATCATTTTTAAGGAAGACGTAGCCCCTGTGGATGTCGTAAAAGTAAAATATAACTGCGATAAGAGAGGAAGTAGCAACATAACGCAAGAAAAAGTTTTTGGGTAGAAGTACACTTGTTAAATCGGGAAAGTTGAGATTTAATGAAAGTTGTGTTTGTTTAAAAATATGGAAGATGTTCTTGATAAACAAATTTTAAACACAAAGGAGAGGATAGAATGAACAGATAATGTGGAACTAAAAAGACAGTGTAACACCGAGAAGATCAAAGGTTGTCACTAAATGACTATCACAAAGCAGAAGCAATCTATCATACACCGTTTTTTGCTAATGCGAATAACATCATAGTGACGAATTCGTCAATAATTTCACATTTTATTAAAATGGAACAAAGATGGTTCAATTATATTCTTGATCTCTAGGATACGAATACACATGAAAAAAATACCAAGTAACAATAATCAAAATTAATACTAATATAGCTCATGGTATTGGTGGAATCACTCCCAACAAAAGCTGCGAGTAGAGAAAAAAACGCTAACACGCGGACATGTTTCCGCTTACCTGGCGTCATCAACGTGGTTTCGAGTACTATTTTCTGCTGTCAGTTTATGCCACTAGTCTCCAAAAGCAGCACTGAAAATATTGTCCGGCGCCACCTAGCGTCAAGAAACACAGTCATGCCGTCCTAGAACGTAGCGACACAAACTGGAGTGTAGGATAGGTGGCGGGCATCTGTACTCCAGTTATGTTTTATTTACTTCGATAAATCATAACTTTGTTATGATGTTTCAAAAACAAGAAAAGAAAATGTATGACTAGAAAGGCTATCGGTTATTGTCTTACCTAATAAATAATTGACATTATTTTTAACATTTAACTTTAAAAGTAGATACTTTAGATTTGTTTCTCATACAGTTGTAATATTTCTATAATCAAATTTACACAACTGTTATATTATTATTATTCATCTACGAAAAAGCTTCAAGTACATCTATATACACATATTATTTATGTACATAGAGATGTGTATTTGGACAAAGTAAATCTATTAAAAATGTGCGCTCTATGCAAAATTATCATAGATTTTCATTTTTTATATAAAGCTAGCAATACGCAATCTAGAAGAATAACCGAGGAATAAATCCCCATTAATAAATCAAATCTATTTGCATTCAGAAATAAAAGAAGATACTTATTCTGTTTTCGGCGTCGGTCTGGACTACATTTAGTTACTTAAACCGAAAGTGATTTGACATCGACTGTACTAGAGGAAAGTATTGATCTGGGGGCTGAACTGGCGGTCCAACCCTCGTATTATAGATATATGCAACAGCGACATATATGGAGAGAAAGACCCATCCTTTCGTCAGATTCCTGAATATATGTGCTCCATAAAATTTGTTCAGGTGGAAATGAATCGATTTATTTCGGTCTTTGTAGCATAGTGATATATATCTATTCGTAAGTGCACATTGTTATCTATTTAAGTGGAAGTAAATTTTTGGTTGGAAATAAATTTATTTTCGCTGAAAGTAATACGAAGGCTCGCCGACAGTGGAAGATGCATATGTTTCTGTTTGACTTTAATATATGCCGAATTTATGTTCTCCCCTTTTTGATATATGCGCTGCTATATCGTGAAGATATTAAAATTTTAAAATAAGCGGGGAATAACTTTGGAAACGGTATTTTCCGCACACTCATCCAGCGTTGAAATTGCATGGCCAACAGCAATAAAATGAATGATGATGTTTAAAATATAGATAGCTCTTAATAATATAGAAAATTACTGCATGGAAAGAATATGTAGGGTTTATTTAAATTATCTACTAAATACTATTGAATTTCGGTGCTTATACACGAATGGTGCACGTGCATTTTGATATTCACTTTTCAATAGAGTGTAAAGTTAAATAAGACTGGACAACAGCCAAAATGTATCTAAAATAAAATCGACTAAATCTTACTATTTTTGGTGTGCTAAATCCGAAAATAAATTTATCTTTTTAATATTAGTTCAAGTTTTAGAGATACGTGATATCATGTCAAGTCCGCCTTGTACTGAACAGCCCCTGTATTCAAACAAATGACAAACCCCACTATCGCGAATATTATGGAATTGAATAGAGAATTCTCGAATTTTCTGGAATATTCTCTAAAAACTAGAGCTATTTGGTATCTAAGCACTCAAAGCGGAGAGTTATCGTCGAAGTTAGTGAGTCTAATCGAATAGTTGATTTTGTAAGATGTCTCGAAATTGTGTAAAAATTGTGTACAATCCAGATCACTTCTGTTATGTTTGTGGTGAGGTGACTTTTGCGTCTCAAAAGCGGCCTATTACTTCATTGATAAAGTAGGCATATCTGCTTTATTTCGGTTGCAAAATAGGGGGTCAAGACAAACATTGGGCGCCACATATCTGCTGTAATACATGCGCTTCAAGTCTGAGAAACAATACAGAAATTGATACAATCCTTTGTCCATTCAGTTTCTGCTATCGTTGATGAGGAAATGAATTAATTAAGGATCCCATTTCAGTTGTTTGCGCTATAGCTTCAGGAGCTTGAGAGGCATTCTGCAGGGGAATCCTTTGCTAGGTCTTTCTTACGATAAGATGAAGTCAAACCTGTGGTATGGCTTACTTCTGTACGATGGTCCATCTAACTATAGGATCTATTTATCTTGCTGTAAAAGATTGTGGGAATTATTGCCCGTTTACCGGTACTTCACTGTTGCAGGAGCATTCTTAAAGAGCATACAGTTCTTACAGTTCATATATTTTGGTCTCCCAGATTATGCCATATGACTTTCATAATAAGCATAGGTTTCTCAAGATTAATGATATTCACACAAGTTTACTGGTGCCTTGATAAATTTCAAGCCAATTATTTAGGATTACTTCTTTTAGTCATTCACCATTAGCTTTGAAACGGAAAAATAAAATTAATAAATTAAAATACAGCCTAAAATTATATTTACTAGTAAAATGTTACTGTAACCTCAACGAGTATTTCTGCTACTGGTCCTTCTGCTTCCTTTCTCTATTTTCCTAATTGTACCTAAATGTGCACTTTACAAGACGTTTTTAAGAAAATACTTGTTATTAACTTAAAATACAAATAATTATAGGTCCACCGCTTTTAAAAATATTGATGGATTTCGACGTGAGAGCGTAGTTAATGATATTATTATTCACATAACATTTTATATCAAAATTCGTCATTTGTTTAACAGAACTTTGGATTGAATTATTTTGGATCATATTTCGATTCTACATTCCTGTTGTATATGTCTTTTATTCGTTACAGGGATAATCAAATTCATACTATTTAAGTTTTACATTTTTAAAATTATTGTAAAATTGCACATTACACACAAGTAAACACTGTATTTGGAAAACTCATAAAATCCTACGTCAGTGCAACATCGAATTCGACCATCATTACATCAAAATAAATAATATCAAGTTGTTAGATTGGCAGCACCCAGACAACCGATAAACAAGAAGTTAGATACGAGATTTCCGACATGTTTTTCGACTGATAAATCTAGAAATTGTATTTTAAAACCTAACCGTTGCTGAAATAATCAACTCTAAAGTATTAAAAAACTGTAAAAGCGAAGCAGAAACAGTTACAGGTAATAATCAAGAGTATTTAATCTAATAAAACATTTGGAAGACAAACAAGAAATTTATTCAAGAGATCAGTGGGGTTAACAAAGGTTATTACTATTGTACGCTGAAAAGAGGAAACTAGGACCATTAAGAAACATACATACTTTGCATACGTGCAAGTACCTTTGATTTTCGGACGAATGCGGAGTACATGACTATTTTCAAAATTCAGACCATATTTCGCGATGTGGCAATTCTAACAAGTTTATAATAGCACATTCGCTAAAAAAATGACAATTATTACCGCGAGTTGGCAGGCTTACTGGCGATTCAGTGCGTCATTAAAAAAAAGTCTCTAAAAGATTAGTGCTGTAGATATCCGATAAAATTGAGATCTAGATATCCGGATCCGAAACTATCTGGACGCATCCTAGGATCCGGGTTCGCTATCCGGTTCTCGGATCCGAATCCGCTGTCCGAATCTCGAATCCGGATTCGCTATCCGAAACCTCGTATTCGAATCGGCTATCCGAAACCTCGGATTTGAATCCGTTATCCGAAACCACGGATCCGGATCCGTTATCCGAAATCTCGGACCCGAATCTGCTCATCCGAAACCTCGGATCCGGATCCGCTATCCGAGATCTCGAATTCGGATTCTTTATACGACACTTCGGATCCCAATCCATTATCGGATAACATGGATCCGGCTTCGTTCTCCGATAATTTCTCAATCAAATAGTAAGGCGCAGTGCCGTAAAATTTCGTAGTAAATTTAGTAAAGTTTGCATTCGATTTCACATACACATGGCAACATTTAGAGAAATCCTATTCTGTTTACACCATTCATCAATAATTGTAAGATTGATCTGCAGATTTATACATTCCATTTCTGAATGGATTACATTATATATTTTTAGGTCATCTGCGTATGCCAGCAACTCACAGTTCAATTTTAGAATTAGGTTATTCAGAAAAAATATTGAATAATAAGGGGCCAAGGTTTCACCCCTGTGGTACCCTAGACGACACTTGTTAGATAGTTCCGTAACATAAAATTAACAAACAAACATAAAAATAAAATCGGATCGGTTTTCATGACAATTTAGAGTGCGTTGCTAAATTATATAGACAGATTTAGCAAATTCAACTAATGGTACTCCATTCCCTGTGGTTTAGATAAAGAAAATGATCACGTTTTATACATCGATTCTTTATTTGTTCTAAAAACTGATTTTTTATGATCAATTAACATAGTGCTGTGGCAGTAACATGTGAGTTAACGATAGTATAAGTACTTGAGATAATAATATAGTTCATCTACATTATGAAGTTATGATTTATAATAACAACTAAGAATTTTGAGAAGAAAAAAAATGATAAACTAGTTAGTCTATGTGACAGTATCATTATAGAAATCTATAACTGTGTGTAGTTAATATAGCTTGCTATAGTAGGTACAAAATACATACAGCCCTAACATTAGTGACTTTATGTATAGCTACTATGCCTCTGTGACAACACATTACGTGCACCATTCCTATTGTAGAACTCGCAAATTGCATTTAAATTGTCGTCCCTTTTATACTAATAGCTCCCTTGTGGTCGGCGTTAATTAGTGAAACAGCAAAATGAGTCAACATTATTCCCGACCTGAGTTCTTAAGATTTGATTACAACAATTACCTACATCTTCCTCTTTCCAAAATTGTTTGCAAATACTACTTGGTAAAATAATGGTTTCCAAATTAACTTCATAATATTAGATTTTGAAGGGTATTTTCCTATAATATCCTGTTCCATGTATTAAATATACAGGGTGTCATAGGTTGAGCTTACGTTAGGCGTATATCAGAAACTAAGCAGGTTCCAAATTTGCAAATTTGTAGACTTATTTTGGTCGAGGGGGCTAACTGTTAGAAAATATCGGCACATATAGTTAACTTCCGGTTTCATCGGAAATAACGTACACTTAATTTTCTTAAATGGATCGCCCTAATTTTTATGAAGCATTTGAATTCAGCAATTAATTTAACGTAAAAGCAATCTTTTTCGATTAGTCGATTTCAGTAAAATCATCCTAGTACTTTATTGGTTATTTCCTCGGTACGCCAAAGCGTTGATTGATAATTGTTACGAGTTAGAAAGATATAAACGTGGGCTACTGAAAAGTATTTCCATTTTTATACAAATATTATTTAGAGTGTCGGTAATGATAGATCAAGTATGTTATACTTCAATCATTAATATTTATGTAATTTTAAATAGAACACTCTGTATATTTTTATTGTAGATGTTGGAATATTAAGTTCTTCATCAGATGATATTACATTTCCCTATACCTAAAATGAATACTTAGACAATTATTCGCAATTATACGAATAATTTTGTAAAATTCGAAGGACAGCTATGAATATTCGTCCTGTGGGTATGTTAAAATTTCTGATGACCAACAGCTTAAAAATATGTCAAGAAAGATGTGTGTATTAAATGTTTAGGAAAATTGAATACTTAGAAAAAAACAATCAACTATTTCAATAAGTGTTCAAAATTGGCACCATTCATTTCTAAACACTTATTAACAAAGACGAAAGGCAGTTAGGATCTAGGTGTGATCTATAGCGTCGCAGGAATATGTTTCAGCATTGGTAGGGAGGTCCTTAATTGTAATACCTACTGAATATTTTCTTAACTTAAGACTAAATGATATACTTCGAAGAAACATGTTTCTGTCTTTGATTTTGTGATTTTCTATCCCCAAAAAAATATCGGGTCGACGGCGAACTGGTTCTACGGCGAACTGGCCCTACAGCGAATTGGGCCTACGGCGAACTGGGCCTACGGCGAACGGGCGACGGCGAAACGTCCTAAACCTAAGTTTTGTACTTGCCGGTAAGAAAAGGGTCCCCATTTGAGTTTGTTTAACACTCCTTGAATAGACATTGGTGAGGTTTCTAACATTATTGCTGCTTCTCGAAGAGATACAGTCGGATTGATATCAAAATATGCTATAACACCAATCTGCACAATTTCGTCAATTAATTTATTTTTTCTAATTTTTTAATCGTCGAACTACATCTTTAGACGGTATTGGCCCATCCGGATATCTTTCCTGAAACAGAGCGCACGTAATAGTAATCCTGGCTTATCAATTCCAAACGTGACATTTTCTACAGTAAAAATATACGAGGTGTTTTATTTAAAATTACATAGGTGTTAATGAGACTCGACTAGTTTAAACATATTTTGAGTCAGTTATAAAACATGACACCACTCTGTATAATATTTATGTGATTTACTGACAAAATGGAAAGTCAATTTTCAATAGCTCATATTTATAGCTTACTAACTCATAGCAATCGTTAATTAACACTTTTGCATACTGAGTAAATAAAAGAAAAAGCACTACGATGATTTTATTGAAATCTTCATAAAAATAAAAGTTTGGAAAGAAGTACTGCGACCGTACAACGTCAGATAGAAAGAAAATTAACACGGGTGTTCAATCAGTGGTGGTCTAAGAAAAAGGAATCACCTTTACTCTCCTTTAGCTTTAAAACGGTAATATTTAAACCTATCGAAATAGATCGATTTTACTTCAAATTAAGTGCTGTATTCACATGTTTTATAAAAATTAGGGCAACTATTTAAGAAAATTAAGTAAACGTTACTTCCGGTGAAGTTAAATAGATGCCGATATTTTCTAAAAATTTAGTCCTCCGAGCAAAATAAGTTTGCAAATTTACTAATTTTGAAGCTGCTTAGTTTCTGTGGCACCCTGTATAGTTGGCATATGAGTGTTTATCCAAGCTGATACATTCCCCTTTGAATAAAGTAGCTTGTGAGGTAAGCTCTTAAGAATTTTGTAATGTAGCACTTACTCTAATCAGTCTTTTGCAGTTGCTTCTTTAACATCTTGCTAATAGCGTCAAGCAAATCAAGCGAGAAAGAGTGTGTAATAATTGCAATAGTTTAACTAACATAGAAGGTATCACACCTTGTCGTGGTTAATTTATTATGCTTGTTTTTTTGATTATTTACTTGCTTAAAAATAGTATAAATCAGTGATAGGTATCTGAAAAACCCAAATTTATTCGGATATCCGGATCCGAGGACTCGGATCCACTATTCGATTCTCGGATCCGGATCCACTATCCGATTTTTGGATCCTGATCCACTATCAGATTATAAGATCTGCATTCACTTTCCGGTTCTCGGATCCGAATCCGTCATTATTTTGCAATATAGAAACTGCTTAATAAAGAAAACATCGAATTTGTGTTATATGAGGAAAAAGTGCAATAGTTTTTAAAATCAGTGTATTCAGAATAATACTGCGTTTCCATGCGCTCAATTCAAAGTTACTTTGCATTACACAGGTGTTGAATAAATCTGGCCATTATTGCAGCTATATTGTTTGATAATTACTGGACCTATTGCAGGTATTTGTTCGGAAAAGTTGCCAGAAAACCAGAAGATTTTCTAACAGCATTGTCTTGCTAAGATTTTGTTTTGCTTGCCTTCGAAAAAATTCAGGTTTCATTTAAATATGCTACATCCCTTTTAAGAGGAGAAGCTAAACTAAGCGCGTAGTTTCTCAAAAGATAATACCACTATTCAGCAGTGTTGTTTCTCTCCATAAATTGGCTGTTATTTTCTTAAACTTAAGTCCTAAATCTTGTATGAGACGCGCTGCAGCGACGAAACAATAAGATGTAATATGCTTTTGGCTTTCAACAGCTCTGGAAGGGATTTTAATTTAACATGTTTTTCTATAAAAAAGAAATAGAAAGTGAACAATTGAATATAACTTTAACTTGGTTAATATTTACTTACTGTACTTGTACATCTCATAAATAACTTTGCGGATATCCATTTGAGTTTGCTCTGTGCAAAGAAACTGCTTCTTACTTCGTTTGATATTTTGCACCATAAGCACGGAAATTTGCTTTAATATGAAAAATATATTCTTGCCTCTTGAGCAGCACCACTAGGACTATGTGATCGTTACTTTCTCCTCTAACTGGGCATATTGTAGTGACCGATAAGCCAAGCTTTCTCAACAAAAAAGAAGACATTTGCCGGGCATTCTGTAATTCCAATCATTAAATAAATGTTCAAGAAAACACAGGCAAAATATAATTTAAAATTACTTATACATATCTTAAGAACTTTTAACTAAATAAATATAAGCATTAATAAAAAGTACGGCGAAAAGTAGTGCTTTTGGTACCCGATAAAATTGAGATCCGGATATCCGGATCCGCTATCTGATTCTCAAATCCGGATCCACTATCCGGTTCCCGGATCCGGATTTGCTATCCGATTCTCGAATCCGGATTCATTATCCGGTTCTTGGATCTGGATCTGTCATTATTTTGCAGTATAGAAAGTGTTTAATAAAGAAGACATCGAATTTATGTTGTATGGAGATAAAGTGCAATAGTTTTTAAAATCCGTACATTCAGAATAATATTGAATTTCCATGGGCACAATTCAAAGTTACCTTGCATCACATAGATGTTCAATAAATCTGGTAATCATTACAGTTGTTTGATAATTACTCGATCTATTGCTGGTTTTCACAATTTACTACTAAATTTTACGCTACTTACTATTTGCTCAAAAAAGTTATCAGAGAACGGGGCTGGATCCGCGTTATCGGATAAAGAAACCGAATTCAAGATTTCGGTTAGTGAATCCGGATGCGAGTTATCGGTTAACGGACTCACATCCGAGGTTTCGGATAACGGATTCGGTTATCACCAAGATCCGGATAGTAAATTATCCGGATCCAAAATTACGTGGATCCGGATAACAGCTCTATTGAAAAGTGTCATCATGCAATCGTTTATTTTTTGTCTCAGTTTAACCAATGTATTAATAGGGGGATTTCCGACGGAAATTAACGTATATAGTCTATACTCGTATGATGTACTTCGCATATATCTATCTTAGTTACATATGCCAATTAGAATAAGATGTGGATATACATATCACTTGTCTTTACTACAACAGGTAACTAATGACACACATGCTAACATTTATGATATGAACTGTATATATAAAATAATATACTAGATAGTGTACCTAAAAATGAATCAAAAATAAAAGTGTACAGTAAACTTATGCAACTATATGGACATAACAATTATACATGAACAACTTCAAATATGCAAATCAATTGTTCTGGTAATAACTATGAAACCTGGAGCAAAACACGAGTTAATAAAACGTGACGAGTTACAGGCTGCATTTAATAAATGAATGTTACGTAAAATACAAATGTAGAATGGTTTTTAAAACACTTAAGCGAGAAAAAACGCCAATACTTCATTAACTAGACACTTCCCAACACGTGAACGTAATGTGTCAATTTTTTATATGCATTCCTACAATTAAATTGAATTACATAGTTGTAGCATATTTCAAGCGATGTATTCAATACTATTTTTCTTATTTAAGACGAAATTGTAAGAAATTTCAGTTTCGAATTACTAAATTGATGGTAACCACAAATGTTAAGAAATATAAACATTATAACAACAGAGAACTGATTTTGTAATATTGTATATATTTGCGTTGTTTTTGCAATTGTATTTAGAAGTCCTGTATTTTAAATAGAAATAATTAAAACCGATAAGGATGACTAATATAAAGAAAAACGTAAATAAATTATATTGAACTCAACTGCGTATTTTTCGTTCCATATTTTGATATTTTTCTTAATGGAATTTATTTTTCTATTTCTTAATTAATACTCAGATAACTAATGATTTAAATGATTGTTTCCAATTCTACGGGTGATTTTACTTATATCATCTTTAAATTCAGATCATTCGAAATCTGGAAATTTTGCATTTAGATTTTGCAATAATCTCTGTGTTTTATATTTCGAACAATGTTGAATACCATTTTTTTAAATCTTATTTGAAGATAAATTAAACATGGGGTGGTTGATTTATTGTATTACGAAATATGTATATATCCGATGTATCCAAAAATGTTGATAATAAGCAATACTTCAAAAAGATCAAAAGAGAAACCAGGCTTGAATGGCATCAGAAGATCCTCTTCCATGCGTCTTATTACTACCCTACCTTCACTGTTGTTAAATCACCACCCAGTATAGTTAGCAATACAGTAAAACTTCGTTATAACGCTCTTCTAGGGGCCTAGGAAAAAGAGCGCTATAACCGGGAAAGCGCTATTACCGGGAAATCTTAAAGACGGCTAAAAATGAACAAAATTTATTTTAAAACGTCTTTACATATACGTACACATTAAAAAAAACATTTGACGATATACATATACACTGAGTAAAAAAGTAAAACTAGCAAGTATTTTACTTTTTAATAAAGTGAAAGTTTACCAACAATTTTTATATTACCTATCCTTGGTAGACTTAAAATTCTACTTTATAAAAGAAATTATGTATACAGAAACTACACATTCTAAATTACTTCTTTAAAATCATCATTTGTTGTTTAATGCGATGGTTTTTTTTTTTACTGCATTTTCTGATTATTGATATTTTGAGGTTTCTCTTCTACCCCCGTAAAAAAATGCTGATTGTTTTCAAGCCTCCAAGTCGTTAGTTTGCGTAATTATTTCTGATGAATGTTCTTCTCTTCATTTTCCACTTCTGTGTGCTTGTATCGGCGATAGTGTCTAAAGCTTAAAAACTTCATTGTCTTAGCCATGTCGAAGTCACAAAACCTTCCAATTCATCAATCTTTCTTCCATTTGTAAAGGTCTCGCCACTTTATCAATTCTACTCTCAGTTACTTCTTACACCTGAAAAGTTCCAACACCTGCTTATTAAACAATTAAAATGGTTCTTCGTGATGTCCAATCCAATAGAGTATGAAAAAGTGATAGCATCAAGAACAGAAATTGTTCGAAATCGATTGAGTGTCCAAATCGTAGTATCGTTGGAACCATCCTTTCCGTAACCTGCTTCAGACTTTTATGATGCCTTGACTCAATGTGAAGTACTGTTTTGGGGGGGAAAACTGACTGTTTCAGACACCTGTTTCGGATGTAAAAGTAAATATTTTTCGTCTTTATCGGATGTCACCATTAAGCATTGCACAATCATTCTAGTCTCATGCACAGATAACATTTCCATTCTTAATTGCATGCTTAGCGTATATTTCATTACAGCGGTTTTTCTTGGTGCCTGTGCATTCGTGGAGCATACGGACGTTGCGTTCTTTGTCTATTTTCTCCGTGGCATTTCGTTTTTTAATTAAAGATTATCAGCAGCACTTGTGAAAAAAACAACGAATTTTCTTCTTAGCATATATTTTGCGGGACTGTATGCTTAAAGGTGGGGTGAATTTGTAAAATTTCATTGATGTAAATGAGGATTTGACTGTTTGACTCACCGAATTGTTCGAGGTAGTGAGCTAGAATGCTGCTTTTAATGAGTGAGCACCATGAAAGCGTTAAGTTGTTTTCCAGGACGGGCAATGGAGGCACTTATTTTTAAATTGGAACACATAGATTTTGGAATGTCCAGGAGCTTGAAGTCAAGACTGAAGAAACTTGATTACGAACGCCAAACAAAAATATATCCAGAAATAATGTACTGGCCAAATGTGGAACATCTGGAGGATTTCTTGAAACTAATGTTCATAGAAATCATGATGTCACTTCCACAAAACCATGTAGACCATTTCCATCTTTTTAAAATTATGTTTTAATTTATCTTTATCCCTTTCTTAGTGTTTGCAAACATAGTTAAAAATTAATACATTCAAGTATGTATGACATTAAAAATCCTCCATGGCGTTATAGCGGGAAATGGGGCGTATAGCGAAAAAGTACACAGAAAATGTCGCTTGGGACCTGAACAAGAATGAAAGCGTTGATAGCCGGATCGTTATAACGGGATGCAGTTATAACGAGTTTTATGTATCAGTCAGTGTGTAAAGCTTCCTAAATGTATGTTGTGGTGAAAACAAGATAGATTTCTCGCAACTAATTTTCGTCAATATGACACCTGAGATCTTGATCATGTTCCTTGCATACTATGTGGCGTTGCAAATGTGTGAAGATATAATGTGTTAGGGACATCGCTGTTTTCTTCTGAACTTTTAATTATAACATCATGCTAAGTTGATCATGATAGTAAATTCTTATGGCTCGTGCAGATGGCTCACAAGGTCATTTTGTGACTAAAAATATAAAAATTTAATATGCAGATGATCCAATCTTAGTAGCAACAAATAATTAATTAACTTACGTGTGTAGTAACACTTTTGCACAAGCTGGAAAACTTATTGATGTACATTATAGAGAAAACTAAACACTTCTTTACGTAGATCAATATGACCTAAGTCGACGAAGTCAGTACACTTACAATTCACCCTATTAGCGGAGTCAGATTTTCCCAAATCAAGTTGCATATTCAATTATTAGCAATAAGCGGCATTTTAATAATTTCCTTATATCCTTCTGTCCGTGCATAGGTAAATACTCCAGTGACCATCAACAGTGAGTTTTAATTATTAACGATACAGTATCTAACGTTTGTTTTTTCTTCAAGAAATAGTTAATACTATTTTCAAAACCGACGTTCATCTGTTAAAATTAATACCTTAAATAAAATAAGACCCTTACAATGAAATCTTTAAATATGGAAACGGTAAGAAATTTGAATAAGGATTTTAACTTAATAATATATTCGTTATTTAACTCAATATTGATGTAACTAATACGATAATTTCTACCATATTCGATGTTTACAAACATCTTGTATATAACGCATTACAAATTCAATTACCCCCAATTACCTTGTAATCATTAATCATACCTGTTTATTAGAACACGAAATTGATGAAGAAGCTCTACTACAACTTGATGCAAATGTGATAAAGGAAATTATTCCGGTCATAGGAAAGAGAGTGAAATTTTTAGCAAAATTGCGACACTATCAAAATATAAGTGGCGCAGGTTTACTCCTCACAGATAATATGTCTACTGACACACTTACTTTAAGTCCAGTCACAGAAGTTCAGCAAGTTCCAGTAGTAGCACCAATTTGGAACAACGTCAGCACCACCCTCCACGAGGAATACAACAAATCAAAGCGCTCATACCCATTCTTGGAGAAGAAAACATGAAACGGGCATTTAGACAGTCTTATCAAATTGATTTACAACATTTTAATGTACATGTAATTAGGAAGTACTTATTCGTATATATGTGTTTATTATATAACTTTGTAGTTTCAGATTAATATTGTCCTTGTGTTACTATTACATATCTGATGTATTGTCTTATGCATATCAGTGCTGAATATATTAGTTAGGATGGAATATTGCCTTTATTTCTTTCTTCCACACTTAAATTTGTGTTTTTAAGTAAAAATATTTCAGGAGTAAATTCTACATGTCAACGTGAAATACTAAATATTTTGTTGCAAAGTTTGAATTTATAAATACTATTTTATTATAAACGTGAATTCTTTTGAACATGAATTTGTTCAAAAGAATTCAATTTTGTATCAAAATAGTATTTACATTCATATTCATTAAGATTTTTTAACAAATGAAGGTACTCAAAACAACAAAGAGATTTGTTAAATTGAATAAGAAAAATGGTTGAGCTAACACTTTTATATTCTACACGCAACAAGTTTTTGTGTTGACGCAACACTATAATTTTGTTGACCTAACGAAATTACGGGAACAGAATGAACAAGGCATAAGTTTAATTCAATCAAATGAATATGTTACACTAACCACTAAAATTGCTTAAACTGAAATTAAGCGCACTGTTGAATAAACACCTCTGTTATGTTTGATTTAACAAATATATTTTGAAGCAACGTTAAATGTTGATTGAACCAAAAATATCGGTCGACTGTATTTAACCTAAATTTTTTGGTTGGTTGTCCATATTTTTGTTGGATCAATGCATTTTTTTCTCTCAGTGTACCTATAAAAACAAACTGCAAGTATTTTACTTCTTTTAAATAAAGTAGAAGTTAACAAAATCTATTTTATATAAAATTTCTACGTTAAAAAAAGAAATATGTATACAACAAACTACACATTCCTACAAATTTTACTTCTTTAAAAAATCATCAATTTGTGTTTGTTTATAGTGACAGATGGTTTTTTCTTTAACTGCATTTTCTGATTCATTGATATGTTTGAAGGTTTCCCCTTCTACCCCCGTACAAGAAAAAAATGCTCTGATTGTTTTCAAGGCCTCCAAAAGGTCGTTTAGTTTTGGCGTAATTATTTCTGATGAATCTTCATCCTCTTCATTTTCCACTTCTGATGGTGCATTGTAATCGGCGATTAGTGTCTCAAGGCTTAAAACTTCATTGATCACTAGCCCATTGTCGAAGTCATCAAAACCTTCAAATTCAGTCAATCTTTCTTCCATTTGTAAAAGGTCTCGCCAGCCTTTATCAATTTCTACCTCTTCGGTTTCTTCTTCCCTTGTAAAGTTCCCAACACCTGCTTTATTGAAACAATTAAAAATGGTCTCTTTCGTGATGTCCATCCATGCAGAGTTTGAAAAGTGGATAGTATCAAGAACAGAAATTGTTGGAGAAGTCGAGTTTGAGCTGTCCATAATCGATAAATATCGTTGGACCATCCTTTTCCTGTAACCTTGCTTCAGAACTTTTATGATGCCTTGATCAAGTGGCTGAAGCTCACTTGTGGTGTTGGGTGGTAGGAAGTAATTGATGTTTTCGAGATTCACCTGTTTCGGATGTCGACAAGTAAAAGTATTTTTCGGTCTTTCAATTCGATGTCCCACTCATTAAGCCATTGCACAAATCTATCTCTAGTCATCCATGCACGAGATTGAGACGAAGGGTTTTCACATTCTTAAAGCAACGTGGCTTAGCGTATATTTCAATTACGAGCGGTTTTTTCTTTTCTGTGCCTGTGCAATTCGTGCATACGAGAACCGTTAGGCGTTCTTTGCTCAATTTTCCTCCGTGGCATTTTTCGTTTTTTAAAACTAAAGATTTATCAGGCAGCACTTTAAAAAAACAACCCGAATTCATCCGCATTATAAATTTTGAGGGATTGTAGCCAGAGGTGAGGGTCGACATTTGACTTTTCCAGACGGATGTTACATCAGGATTTGCCGAATTTAACTCACCGCAAATTTGTTTGTTGTGTGATAGAATGCCTGCTTTTAAATCTGTCGAGCCACCCAGTTGAAGCGGTAAAGTCTGTTATTCCAAGACGGTCGGCCACTTGGAGGGCCTTTTCTTGTAAAATTGGGCCACACACAACGATTTTCGTGACATGTTGCCAGGAGCTTGAAAAGTAAAAGACTGAAAGGAAACCTTGATTACGCAACCGCCAAACGAACAAATAAGATTCTCAGAAAATTGTCTGGCCAAGATGTGTGGAACATCTTGGAGGGATTTCTTGACACTAATATTTCATAAAAATCGTAATTTTCACTTCCCAGAAACCATTAGACCATTTCCATCTACTTTTTAAAAATTTAATTTTAATTTATCTTTATCCCTTTCTAGTGTTTGCAAAACAAAGTTAAAAAATTAATAATTCAAGTATGTATGTACATTAAAAAATCCTCCAATGGGGCGTTATAAGCGGGAAATGGGAGCGTTATAGCGAATAAAAGTACTACAGAAAATTAGTCGCTGGGACCGGGACCAAAGAAAGAAAGCGTTATAGCCGGGAAATCGTTATAAACGGGAGCGTTATAATTTTCTCGTCAAATATGATACCTAAATCTTTTACCTGCTCCTTGCATACTATGTGGGCGTTGCAAATGTGGTAGGAAAAATTAATGTGTTAGGGGACATGCTCTATATTTCATTCTGAACTTTTTAATTAATAAGCATCAGTGCGTGAAGCTTGATCATGATGTTTCATTCTTATGGCTCGTGCTGGATGGGGTCCTACAAGGGTCAGTTTTGGTGACTATATCAAATATAAAGAATTTAATATGCAGATGACTCTACAATCTTAAGTAGCAACAATAATCTTAATGACTTTCGTGATGATTGAGTAACATCTTTTTCACAAGCTGAGAAATACTTTAATATCGAACTAGGTACATTTAAATACAGAGAAAACTCAAACATTAACTTAACAGTAGATCTAGATATGACACTAGATGGTAAACTATCATGGAGTGCTCGTGTTGACAAATTGACGCATCGCTTATCGTCTGCATTATACGCACTGAAAATTTTAACTCAAATGGTGAATCTTGATACATAACTGATGGCATATCGTGACATGTTTCACAGCGTCATGAGTTATGGAATTTTATTGTGGAGCGGTTCTGCGCACGAAAGGTAGATTTTAGAAGCAATTCAAGAAGAAGCAATCAGAATAACTACCAAATTCAAACATTACCATTCTTACAAACATTTATTTAAATTGCTCAAAATATTAACAAGTGCTAATCAATTTTGGAAGAATTAAATTATTTTAAGTATAAGAACTATTAAAACTTTTCTTAAACAAAATCCGTTTTATGGGGTTGAAGAGTTGTTGATGTAATCACTCGTAACTATTTTCCTCTTGTGCGTTTGATTTCGTACGCGTGTGACAAAAAGCCATATTATACCAATACACGAGAAGATCAGATAGTTCTAATGTAACTTAATTAATTAAATGAATCTTCTTCTTGTTACATACCCCTGTTGTTGTAACATCATAATAACTTATGCTGACAGATTTGTGCAAAATATACACACTCTCTAATTAACATCTCAACAAAATGTAGCCTAAAATTAAATTAGATACTTCTACTGTCTGTTAAAACACACACAGCAAATAACACTATAAAACACAATATCTGTTACTCTCCAATTGCTACCGTCCGTTTAAACATACGCCTGTTATCTCGAAAGCTATTGATTATATAAATACTTTAAAAAATACTAGAAAAAGTATCCAAAATTGTCGAATAAGTAAATTTACTAAACTGTATCAGAAAAAAAAGTAAAAAAATTTCAGGAGTATCTGCGTTAAAAGCAAATGCCGTACGGAAACCTAAATCCAGCAGTCTGTTGACGACCGCATGACGCCACCCCAATCCCCGGCGCTTTTAAAAGCACATAATTAAAGTTTTAATATTATGGACTTTCAAAAGCTTTTTTCCCCTAAAATAATGAAGTTTGATTGAAAATCATTTATTTATATTTCCAAATAATTATTACATACTCTCATTTCTCTAACAGCTTTCGTTTTTAGTATACATAGTTATACATAATTAAACGAGTTTATCAGTTTTCCAATATTGGGTTATTCAATGTTTAACGATTACTAATGAAAATTTCTGTTTCATATTTCAGCACCAACTACGGGCCAAAATTATTCTCTGCGCAATTATCTGTTGTCCACAAAGCATATTGAAATGAGGGGTCCTTTGATAGACCCGTTTCTAATTACTGAACCAGTAAACCACAGAAGGGGCTATTTCCAATATAGTGCAGGATTCAATAATGTGGTTGCTAAATAGGACAACCGAATCGGAACTGTAGTTTTGCATTACATTAATTTCCTTTTATTAAAACTAAATTTCAATAAACGAAATTATTAAGTCAATTATGCGGGATAAATACAAGAATCATCGTTCTGTCCACATAGAAGAAATCACAAACTAGTCAGACACATTTTCATTGGCTAATAAAAATCCGAAAGTGTTTTCTAACTGGTTTCAGAGCATATGATTGGCTCTGACTGGTATGTGATTACTAGAGTTGTTCAATTTGCGCCAACAGCCAGTGGCGGGCGCATAAAAGTTTATACAAAATAAATGGTCAGAAATAAAATATAATACGTGCTCAAACACTTACCGTCTCAAGAGTCTTCCGTGAAATCGCAAAGTGAATAATGTCTGTTAAATATCTGCAACATTAGATATGTTTCCACAGTTGTTTCGGCAAACCGAGTGCGGCGTGAGGAAAAAGTGTGTTTATATGCAGAAAATGAACGTTCTACATCTAGTGACGTTATATTTGCATAATTAAAATAATCTTTGGAACAACTTAACGGTTCTGTTGACGCACTTTCACAAATTTGTCTTAATGTGCCAAAATAAAAATCTTTCTCTAATACACTATTTGCAGAGATTCCACTAACGATACCGAAGGATTTTGTAATTTTTGTATTTCCACCACTATTCCGAAGTAATTGTTCTGAATACTTTTTAAATCCGTTTTAACCTGACTATCTTGAAATTTCGACTGGCTTTCCTTGATAGCCGCAGCTTCCTTTGGATCGAATTGTAAAACCACGTTCTTAATATTCTCAAAATATTTATGATAATAAAACGCGGCCTGTAACCATGTTCCCCAACGTGTAAGAATAGGTTCTGGTGGCTCTGAAATTTGGGAATACGTTTTGGGGATTTGACAAACACTGCTTTTGTATGCGCTATTAAAGCGTCTACCTCAGGATAACATTTTCTAATACTATCTGCCACATGACTGAAAGCATGAATTTTACACGTAATATGTAACAAGTTAGCGCAATGTTTTTTAAGAGACCGGCCTACAGAAAGCATGTTTGCGGCACCATCACTCATTAGCATCAACAGTTGGTTCGTTGAAAGTTCAAACTTTTCCAATATATTTAATACTAACTTTGAAATTACTTCGGCAGTACATTGTTGTAGTCGTCTGGTAGCTAATACAATTGAAGGCAACGATTGATGTGGTTCCATTGTACGTACCATTACATTAACCACGGAATGGTTTTTACGATTTGTTGTTTCAACTCCGATTTAATTCTTTTTCCAATATGTTCACGAGTAAATTCTTTATAACGATGCCCGACTTAGTAATTTGCAGTCGGAATATGCTTCCCTGTCTAGTAAATTAAACGGTAGATTACATACAATAAAGGTAATACAGAAATTAAATTTAAATTTGTCCTAGTGTCGTGTGAAATTTTTTTTTTAAGAATGCTACACATTGAATTTTAACGCCATCATAATTTAGGTCGGGCATTTCTGTTATAAATTCTGTAACTTTGTCCAACATTGGTCGTTTTAGCGGCGTAGGCAACATTTTTAAAACAAACGTAAAACTACGAAATAGTATTTACGGCAGCGTACATGTATACACAACAGATCTGGCTAAGACTCGCAGTTATACTGAGGGTTGTATCGAACCTCCGCCACTACCCGTTGGCGCTATTGAGCAACTCTAATGATTACACTGATTACTTACTGCTATAATAAAGCTTATACCACTGCAAAAGTTTTGTAAAGATTACAGCACTACAGAGTATTTTTGGAGAATCAAATATTCTCTAACGTGCTGTCATTACATGCTTTATTCTTCTTTCCTAAAATATGAATATCGCTTTCAGAAGTAAAAAACAAATTGGTAGAGGTTTATGTAGGTCCAGCCCGGCTTGGCCCAACGCGTTTGTCAGGCTGGTCCGACAAACTCATTTAACCCGATAATCCCGCTTCGTCCGACGGGGAAATTGTGAAATCTGCTCGGTTCTACCTCAATGAATTTATTTTGCAAGAAAATAAATTATATATAAATGTATAATTATATTGCACTATTCTCAATATTCGAAAAATTGATAATAATTTCAATGACGATTACAACATTGTTTTAGTTTAACAAATTGCATTTGTCGAAATGAACTTCATTACGATACCTCACATTTTACTATTTAATGTTGGTATTCCTAAACATTGATGACAATGACATAACACCTAGGTTAGGCATCTTTTTTTAATAAATGTTATGAAATCTGAAATACACAAACGTACTTGATACAAATAAGTACCTATATAGTTATAAAAGTACAACAATATAACTTATGCTAATTAGATACATTTATTTAATTATGATTTTGATTATTATGTTTATTGTAATTATTGTATACCGTTACAGAAATCTGAAATGAGCCATGGGAATTTATTGTTATTCCAGGCTAATTATGAGTAGAAACAAAGTTTTGTTGACTTGTTGCATCCTCAGCAACGAATTCATCTTTACTGAAATGTTTCTCTCAGGGAAATTGTTAAAAAATTGGAATTTTATAGATTAATTAAAATTTTAACTCTTTTGTGGGATTCGGGAGTATTCTGTCATACTCTTTCGGCGTTTTTTACGAATTTTGGTGTCAATAAATGGAAATTAATGAGTGTCAAAATTAAAGAATGTAAACTAACCTTGATTTTTACGAAGATGTCATCTAAACTCTATGTTCCTTACGGCATTCACAGGGAATCTGCCTGTTCTAACCTCCAACCTCTTCTTCTACCTTGAATTTATACTTTAATTTCTATATCGGACACTTTAAAATGGGACCGCAGCCAAAATACTAGTTCACTCGAAGAAAGCTTAACCAAGATTTATGAATTTATTGGCGTCCCTTTTCCCCTTTCTTTTAATCGCGATGGCGAATTTTGATGATCTCTATCTAAATGTAATCTTGTAATGAATTTCGATGAATAAAGTTATTTTTAGACGTAGCATGAGGAAATGAATGCAGTGACGATACTAGATGACTCAAACTAAACGACTCTATGCTGGAAAACTACCACACAACCATTAAATACGAAATTTTGCTGCCAAAAACGAAGATACTTTAACGAAACACATTTACATAATATATGAAATAATGAATTTACCCAGTTGTTTGTTGTAGAGGAATTTTACGTTAATTTTGAAGATTTACGAAATGAGGAGAATAAAAAGAAGAGCAGTTTCGTCTTAGATCCACCAAGATCGTTGTTATCTAGACTTAGTATCCACGCTCCAAGGCCAGTCGGTCTGGGGGGAAATTGTGGCTACGAAAAGCAGCTTTTATTCGCCAGAGGGAATTCCATTACTATCGAATGGCTATACTGAATACCCTATACGTTTTAGAGTGACAGCTGATATTTCCGATGCAAATATTTAACATAACATTACATTTAATAATATTACTACATTGTGACCTGCAAAGCACCCAAATGTCTACTTGATGCATTTGGCTGAGACGAAAACATTTGTGCAACTTCTATTATCTTCTTCATCGAAGGGATATCACTGTAATCCTCGACTACAGCGAACGACTTTCATTCTCCATAGCATGTTAGTGTGATCAAACCGCCATCTGTATTGGCTAAATGCGCAACAGTCGAACGCCGAAAACAGTGTAGCTCAGAATTTGGCAGTTTGAGAAAAGTTGCAATTACTTTAATCAATTTTTCAGTACTCATCCAGAACTCATCACATGATCTGTCAAAATGACAGATTTGGAAGATGTTTTATAAAAAGATAATTTGTGCGTATATTTATAACCGAAGGAAGAAAATCGAGTTCATTGGGTGCCTCTAATAACCAGTAATTAGTTATTTATGTTACAAGTGACGTAAGTGCAGCTCTGCGGCCGAGGATGTTTTGCGCAAAATTCGGCTTTGCCTCGGACTGCAACAGATCCGAAACCGAAAAAGCACTTACGGCCCGAGTAGCTTGCAATATTTTTCCTACTACCGGCCCATAATTTCGAAAAAATCAGCATTTTACAAAAATATTTGACATTTGCTTATATGTTTACATAATTTCCAAAGTTGTCGATTTCTGTTATGTATTGGCACATATTGCTATATTAATGTATTGCTATTTGACTTCTCTACGGACGTAATAGTATTTAACGTTACTAGCATAGTAAAAGGGACTGGCAGACAGAAGGATATAACTGGCGAGCCGAAGGCGAGCCAGTCACCTTCTGGAGCCAGTAAAATCCGTTACCTTACGTGTATTGGTGAATATTTAATTTGTTCCTCACTTGTAAATAACTATTAGAAACTATTAAAAATTCTAGAAATTCCGAAATTAGAAAAAAAGATCGTATGAGCTTTGGACGTATTGCTTTGGAAACGCAGGTCACTTACTTTGCTGTTTAATTATGTCATTTAGATTTATCGTTTTTGATTTATTGAAACGAGTGTGCCGCAAGCTATTGTTGATGAAGCAGCAAGTGTGGCTGCAAGTTTGTTGTCCGAAAAATCTTCAGCAAGATACGAGCATAAGTACGCTGAGTTCAAAAAGTGGCAAGAGGAAAACAATGTGATTGGTGTTACAGAAGACGTTCTATTAGCGTATATCAATAATTTGTCCAACAAATTCAGCTCGAATTCTTTGTGGTCGAAGTGGTCATTAGTTATGAGTTGTTTAGAAGTTAGAGAAAACATTGATGTTAGCAGGTTTGTTTTTTTTTTCTAATTTTTTTTTTAGTCAGGTTTTTATTTGTCATTTCTAGATTTCATAAAGTGGTTGCGTTTTTGAAAATAAGAACGCTAAAATTTTGACGAAGGAGTAAGTGGAAAAATTTATACTTGAAGCTCCTGACGAGAAGTGGTTGCTTGCCAAAGTCATTACCATTTTTGGTATATTTTGGTATATATTGTTGTTGTCGATGCGATGAGCTTCTATCCCGCATTTTAAATGACGTGGAAGAATTGGACAAATATATTGTTGTCACTCTACTCGAAAGCAAAAATTTAACAACTAGGAAATTTACAATAACTGACGAAGGGTGTAGTTTCAAATTTTGTGTTATCATCGAAAATATGCGGCTCTGTGGCCTCACAAAAGTAAGGACCTGTGGTTGTTCTTGACGTATCGGAATGGTAAATGTGTCGCCCTAAATTCAGATCAACATACTGATGGCATAGTGCCTAAGAACATTGCTGAATATTTAGGATTACTCTTGTAATCCTAAATATGAGTGACCTGTATACAATGCAGGCTCTTGCCTGCACTGTACACAGGTCACTCATTTAGACGGATTGGAGCAATGATGGTTGTTGATGCGGATGGTGATATTTTAACTTTGAAACATGCAGGGGGATAGAAATCAACAACAATTGTAGAGAGCTACGTGGATGACTCAACTAATAACAAGATTGATTTGTCAAAAAGAATGTTTCCACTTACAGAATCCACGTCATCCACTTCCACAGAGTATACACGTGCAAAAAACAAGTAACTTAACATCGCTTGGCAACTTCAATATTAGTGGAAATAAAAACTGCACTATGATATTTAATGTACATATATGATAGTAATAAGACACAATTTTCAAACGTTAATAATAAATAAATTGTTAAAAACTTTGGCTGTCATTTCAAATTATAATAGTATAAAATATATCAGCACAGGTATAAAATTTTACTGACTATCCAGTAAAATGTTTACAGGCTAGCCAGTTAAAAGACATTTTCAAGGTGAATACAGTGACTTGATAAATTGATGATTACAAGTAAGGAACAAATAAAATTCTATTACATCCCACTGTCAAGGACAACCAAGGTAAATAACTCCTAAGTTTTGTTATATTCCATTTTTAAGTCAACATGCTCGCCAGTGATACCAGTCGTAAAAATCATAAACTGACTATAGATAATTTCATACGAAAAAATCTATAAATCTATAAAAAATTCTTACTAACTAAAACAGTGTTGTCCACAAAGAAGGAAAAATCTCTTCGTGTTTTAGTATAATCATGTTACCCGCTCGGATTAAATAAATAATAAGTAGAGTTGGCCACGCGCGCCAACAGGCAGCTGTGTCGTACCTATATGGTTACATACAAGCCTCAGTGTAGCTTCGACCTTCCATTAGCGCGGTACGCGTTGTTTAGAAATGTTGCGTACGTCGCGTAAACGACCCAAGACGGACCAAGTTAAAGAATTTTTAGCCGAAATTCCTGACTTAACGTATGATGGCGCTAAAATTGAATGTGTAGTATGTAATGTCCCGTTGATGAGTTGGTCCAAAAGGGATTGTCTATGGCACGTAAACAGTGAACGGCATGCTTCAAAAAAAACTTGCACACGAGACTATGACAAATTTATATTTAAGTTACTTTTATTGTATGCAATATACCGATTAATTCACTAAACAAGGAAGCGTTTGTCTTGTTTTGGAATAACTATTCGGAGTACAAATTACCAAGTCGGACATCGTTACGAAGGATAGTGTTCTGCTCGTGAATATGTTGAAAAGAGAATTAAATCGGAGTTGAAAGAAAAAAAAATTTGGTTATGTGTGAACGAAACGACAGATCGTAAGAAACATTCGGTCGTTAATATAATGGCACGTAAAATGGAACTGCATCAATCGTCACCTTCAATTCTATTAGCTTCCAGACGAATACAACAATGTACTGCCGAAGTAGTTGTAAAGTTAGTGTTAAATGCATTGTAAAAGTATGAACTTTGATGTTTATGAGTGATGGTGCCGCAAACATGGTTTGTAGGCCGGTCTCTTAAAAAGCATTCTGTTAACTTGTTACACATTACGTGTAAAATTCATGCTCTCAATCTTGTGGCAGATGGTATCAGAAAATGTTATCCTGAGGTAGACGCTTTAATAGCGCATACAAAAGCAGTGTTTGTTAAATCCCCGAAACGTATTCGCGAATTTCACAGGCTGTGCTCCCGTATACCTGAGTCACCAGAACCTATTCTTACACGTTGGGGAACTTGGTTAAATGCGGCGTTTTATTATCATAAATATTATGAGAATATTAAGAACGTGGTTTTACAATTCGATCTAAAGGAAGCTGCCGCTATCAAGAAAAGCCAGTCGAAATTTCAGGATAGTCGGGTTAAAACGGATTTAAAAATTATTCACAACAATTACTTCGGAGGCAATAGAAAAGTTACAAGATCCTTCGGTGTCGTTAGTGGAATCGGTGCAAATAGTGCAACATGTTCACGCACAGCTATGCGCGATAGAAGACGCAAAAAATGTTTGTGTTCTAGAAAAATATGAAAGTGTTTTAGAGAAAGATTCTGATTTTGGCACATTAAGACAAATTTGTGAAGGTGCGTCAACAAACCGTTAAGTTGTTTCAAAGAATATTTTAGTTACGCAAATATAACGTCACTAGATGTAGAACGTTCGTTCTCTGCATACAAACACATTTTTTCCTTGCGCCGCACTCGATCTGTCGAAACAACTGCTGAAACATATCTAATGTTGCAGATATTTAACAGACATTATTCACTTTGCGATTTTACGGAGGACTCTTAAAATGGTAAGTGTTTGAGCACGCATTATTTTATTTTTATTTAACAACTACGCGAAAGTATTTACGACAGCAAACATTTACATACAATAGCTCTAGTGTAACCCGAGGCCTAATCGAAACAACGCCGCTGCCCGTTGGCGCGCGTCGCCAACTCTAGTAATAAGTAACGTAATTGAAATTACTTTTATTTTTTTTTTAATAGAATGAATGGTGAAATTGAAGAATGAATCCTTTGAAGTAAAACCGAATTGATTTGACTATTTCCTTACCGGACAAAAGGGACTTGTCGGGTTGAACGGGCCCATTGAGCCAGTGCAATGGGTGGGCAAAAATAACGTTTTCAGAAAAAAATCCGAGTTTGATTTATTGATACTCACGAATAGAAGGAACACTTGATGAGCGGCATAAACTTAGGAAAAAAATTTATCTTCGCTTTTACCCCTTTAACAGCGTGGATATCTAGTGCGTAACGGAAACAAAATTTCCTCTCCGGGCAAATTTAGAAAAAAGTTTTAAAAAAAAAAAATTAGGACCCAAAAAATTGAAAACGATGAATCAAACAGGGCAACGTTTTCGATGGAATCTTATAGACTCGTGATCTGAATACTCTTCAATTACTGTCTAAAACTTCAAGAAATCCCCAACGAATAACTTTTAAATCACCCCCCAGCTTTTAGCCCTTTTGTGGAGCCCCCAAGCTGTAAGTATCGGCCGAAAAAAATTCAAAAAATTCAATTTTTTCGAAAAACCAAGCTAGTAGGTTAAGGAACTTTGAGGAGAGTTGACACGAGAGGCATCAAAAAATTTAACAGTATACAGATGTTCCTTTAAAAAACCAAAAATTTGAATCGTACCTGAGGAAACTGAACACCCCCATACGCTTGAATGTAGCCCTATTTAAATTGGCAGCTTTTGTCCCAATATTTTGTATTTAAATACTTTTTTTTTAAATTACTCGGAAAGGGAAAATTATTTCCTCCGGACAGGGGGACACGTGTATATGCTACAAATAGCTTCATAACAGGGGTGATGTTTCATATACTAAAAAATAATTTCCACAAAAAATTTACTACTTCGAAAAAATAATTTTAAATTTTAACTCAAACTTCGGTTTTTCATGTCCCTTTAGTGTCACTGTTTATACTAAATTACACTTCATAAAAGAAAAATTAAATTAATTTTTTTTTTATTGGCTTTTATTATACAAAATTGCTTGCATTAGGGGTTTTTGTTACCACTCTAAGCATTTATATACACGGTGACAAAAAGGACTTTTATTCTATTCTGTTAAAAAAATTACCATACTAGTAGTGTTTTTCCTGCGGGTTAACATGCAGTTTATAGCAGACGGTTTAATAAAGTATTTTTTTAAAAAAAAATTGTACTGTTTTTATACCCGTATATTTTACAAAATTTCAGAAGGCACTTAAATTCTTTTTCAAAAAAAAAAAAATAATAATTACTCCTAAAAGAAAATGTGAAAGTTTTTTTTTAAAGATACCCGTTTTATAAAAACTTTATTTGGGCTGTTGAACTCTTAGCGAAACCAAAACTTTTGTCTTTAATAAAGTCTTAAAAAGTAATTATCGCGTTCTTTTGCAAAAGCTTTTTTGTTTTATGAGTTTTTTTCTTTTCGTTGCAATTTAATATTTTTTAACTTATTTTATTATCATTTTTCCCGCTTTTTGGAAAGATGTGATACTTTGGAAGCTTTTAATAGCAATAAAGGTTCTAAAAAGCCTAGTGTTTAAAATATTCACCCCCCTTCCATTTCTTGCACAGAGAATCTAGACAAAACAAATTTTTTGGCTATGATTTACACAAAACTAAATTTTTAACTAAAACCCTTTTACTACCTTTAATTAAAGTTCCTTTAAAAAAACTATAATGCGGTGGTGTATTCATATACCACAAACCATCCGTTGTTTCAGAAAACGAAATAAACCCCCAGCTAATTAAAATGTATTTTTAAAAAGAATAAAAAAACTTTATGTGACTTCCTTTTTTTTAACTTTTGAAAAATAGTCTATAAAATTTTTGTCTTTCAAACTTTGAAAAATATACAAGTTATACAATTTGAACTATTACGAAACGTTTTAACTTTTTTTTTGTGCATTTTAAACAGCAGTAAAATACCACTATAGTTCGCCAAAAAAACCAAATTTCCGAAGATTAATAATAGTGAAGATAGGGGCAAATTATTTTGAATAAAAAAACCATTGCAAAAAACTCATCTAATTTTGGCGAGGGGGGCCCTTGCCACTTTAGTTAGTAATGACTTCCTTATCCAACAGGTAGACATTGTGTCCCGTCCAAATATGTGTAATCTTCATATTTCTTTCATCTTAGAGTTGAACGACAAAAATTCGGCCCTTACTTCGATTTTGGAGAAAAAATTTTAAATTTTTCGTTTTGGGTTTCGTAGCTCTCAGTCGTGCTTAGGTATGTCTTTTTTGGGTAAGATATAGTGTCAAGGTCAAAAAAAGCAAACGTGCAGAAAACGCTTTACAGACAAACCCCGGGCCCCGCCAAAGTTTGGTGTAATTGGGACGTATTTCCGCTGTACTACGTCCGGGCACCGTCACCTTTTGGAAATGAAAAATGAAGCCTCTACAATGATCTTATATCAAAAATGTGATTACAATAAAGTCTGTGAAAAATACTTTGGGAAAAACTTAAACCCGTATTCTGCATTGTACCATTAAAAAATAACATGTGCTAGTTGCAAAAGCAACAAGCTGGGCACCCCGGGGGTAAAACCTAATTCGAGTACGCTGAATCCATTGGCGCGACCGTTTTTTAAATTAGCTCGCGTTTTCGATCAAATTTTAATTTTAAAAATTTTTTTGGGCCCAAAGAAATTCGAAAAACACATTGAAATTTTCGGGAAATCTGATCAATAGCCGAAGAGCTTTTTGAAACCTTCGAGTACCTTCCATGGACCATTCACAAACCCATTCATAAACCCCCAGAAACCCCCTTCCCCGCTACTGCCCTGAAAAAACAATAAAACCAATTAAATAATAATAATGTTTTTGCTTTCAAATAACGTTGACAACGTCAGGTTTAAATTTAAAAATTAAAAGTAAGGTAATAAAAGGACAGCAAATATAAAGAACATTTAGAACAGCAAAAAAATTTAGGAATCCCCCAGCGGAATTGTCATAAAATATTCCGGGTAAGAGTAAAACTTCTAGAAATCAAAAATTTTTAAAATTTGCATTTAGTTCAGGAATATTTTTCAAAATAAGGGCAGGCAGAATACTTTTTTGCAAATGAATATAAGGGCGATCTTTCAAATAGAGATATTTTTTCGGTTTAAAGATAAGTCCCTTGCGGGTGTTGTATATATTTGGGGGCATTATGAACCGATCCACGTTCTCCTGAGTTCCAAATCGCGGGGATAGTACAAACATGGAACGGTTAATAAGTTCTTTTCGAGAATAAGGGCCTACTGATTTCTGTAGGATTTATCAAAAATCAACCTAAGAATTCTTTTTTGACAAATCAGTACGCGTTGGTAATCGGCACGGCCCCATATTAGAATATTATACGCAAAAAATCGAGTAAGCTAGGGCATGGTATACTGTCAGCAGTAATTCTGTACTCAAACTGCTTTTTAATTGTACAATTGCGTAATAACTCGAATTTAGCCTCTTACAGATATTGTTGATGTTTTTGATCGAAACACAGGTTATAATCAATTGTCTATCCCGAGCAATTTGACACTGTTTGAAAAGTTATAGCCAAGATTAACGCCAAACTGAGGAAGGACAAGTCGTCGCTGATTGAAATGCACAAACACCGTTTATCGCGATCCATAATCAATCTGTTTTTACAGCACCATTTAGAGAACTCGTCCACAGCACGGGCTATCCTAAATTCTAGCTTGGTCAAGGACTTGGGGGGAGACAGCAACGGAAGTATCATCTGCATATGTACAACATGCGCAGAGGTGAAAAATTCAGGCAAATCGTTCGCGAATATAAAAAAATTAGGGGACCCGGGAAGCGAACCTTGGGCTAGGCCAATTGAATTGGTTCAAATGGCAAAAACTGTACCAGTTTACGACTACACCCATCGTCCGGCCCGTCAAAAAGGAAGGAAAACCAGTCTAATACCCTTTCCCCTGATACCCACCGCTCACAATTTTTCCCGCACGAAGTCCAAGTCTAAGCTATCCACACGTCTGTGATAAATCGAAGAAAATTTCCCAGCCACATAATTGCCCTCGTCAATTTCTCTATAAATAAATTGCAAAACTCAATTAAGCTAAAACAATAAGCAAAAGCTCAACAACTTACTTGAAAAAGATGATCAGTTGATAAGAGAAAAAGAATTTTTTACTTTTTATTAAAAGTACTGAAGATATATAGCTAGAGAGCCTCTTTTTGGGCGTAATATAAAATATTCAAGATAATACCAAAATGTGAATCTGAACTGAAAAAGCTTAGACTAATAGAATTGATAGAAAATGATAAAATAAACAGACTAAATTAACAAATGCACCAATACCATGATATATTAGTATTAGTTTTGTTTTGTTACTAGACATTTTCATGTGAAAGGTTTTAAGTTGATTTTTTAATTAAAATAGATTTTTGCTTAGTACTTTAATAAATAACAGTCTAAAATAAGATTCTTTTTCTAAAACATGGAAAATATCCTATTATTAACTATGAAAACAACGCCAATCACTCTAGTTTATGAAAGGATTTTAAAAATTGTAGTAAATTAACAGTTCACAAATTTTGTTGAAACCAAAAATTTTTGCTCACAAAAATGTCAGGTTAATGTCGGAAGATAAAACTCATGCGAAAGTACACTGCGAACTGTACTAATGAAGTGAAAAGTAAAATTATTATAGTGATTTTTCTAGATTTTAACAATTTGGGAAACTAATAAAAAAACATACGCAAATCTAACGTATCATAAAGGCGAATGCTTTGACGTACGAAGGATTTTAATAACAGGGCAACATAGAGGCCGTATTTGCGCACCAGTCACGCATACATCCTAACGATGTCGATGATATTGTCGTCACGCTAGCAGCGCACCCTATTTATTTTGATGCCTGATTACCCGTTTGATGCCCAATTCGCACTAACTAAAGCATGAGAAGCATGCTCGAAACATCCCCGGCGTCTTTGCGGAATGATGTTTCGTGGATGCCCGCTGCATTAGATCGTATAACTTACGTATAGCACTCTCCAAGCCCTTATTATTTTACTTCTTTTACGCTATGGTCACCTAAAGCTTGTATACCAATTAATGAATTTAAAAAGTATTGTTATGATTGTTTCGTTGAACCTTTGGGAAATATCAATTTTTTTTCTAATATTTGCGTTTTCTTTCATACTGTTGCAAGTTCAAATGTTCAAATTTCTCCCTAGAAATGTTCCTAGTTCCACTGCTCATTCTATTCTAATACTTTCTCGTCGTATTATTAAAAAAAGTCCGTTCGTCAGTGGTTGAAGGAATAAAAATATTAATATTGTTTTGGTTACATGCTTAATTTTTTTAAAAAAATTTTGTGATTTAGTGATTATGTATCTTATACTACTCACATGCATTATTCAAAAAATGGATTTTGGAATATTAAAGTTAACCTGCGTCACCATGCTTTTCATAGATATACAGGATGAGTTTTTTCCGATGTTTAGTATGGGGGCCTTGAAAACTAGTGAAGATAGAGAGGCGATCAAAGGGGAAAGAATTGCACTTTTACGAGCTCAATTGAAATGAGCCTTTTGTTTCTTGAAAGAAATGCACAGCCAATTAGATATCCCGAAAAACTGTTCTTTTGATATTTCTTTCAGTGCCCATAGCTCTATTATTGCTGAAAAGTGTAAAGGAGAACGTTATAGCTGTGCTTAACAAGGCAGACTAAACCGGGCTTTTTATTAAGCTATAATTTTTTAGGTATGACAAAAAAATTGTATTTTTTAATGGAAATCATGATCGGTTAGACTTCATAAAAAAAAGCATTTCTTCAACGATACCAACGATATAACACTTGACAATTGTTTTTACAAATAAATAAATTACGGCCACTTTCTTCTTTTAATTTCCGAAACTGTTCACGTTTAATAAGCTATGGAAACAATCGTTAGATACACATTGCGTTTGGTAACATAATTCAAGATAGTTATTAAAAATTTTCTTTCAATTTCGAAACTATAATCATAATTATTTCAGTGTGAAATGTTTATTTCGTTTGCATTACAATTTTACATAAAATAATTTCTAAGAAACTAATAAACAGGGAATGACAAACAGTAAATTAAGAAACAATAAACAAAATTGGAATACAACTAAAGTAAGTACCTAAACCAGGTAATTAAAGTAAGTAAAATATTTAAGAACACAAATGAAAAGTAAACTACAGGCTACAGAGATGAAATACCTACGTGCAGTAAAGGAAATTACAAGGAGGGACTAAGTTCGAAACGACATAGTTAGGGAAGAACTAGAAGTGGAACCAATCGTGAAAAGCATAAAAACGGCACAATTAAAATGGTTTGGGCATCTATCGCGTATGGGCTAATCACGACAAGTCAGAAGAGTGTGGGAAAGAAGACGCGAAGGTAACGCATCGAGAGGAAGACCAAAGAAAAAATGTAGGACAATGTAGGAATCATATTGAACGAAAGAAAAAGAATAAACAAGATTGGGCAAAATTTGTTTATCACGGAAATAGTTAATCTTACACCTTAACACTGTAATGGTATATTAAGGTTTAAACTATATATACTGTAATGTTCAATATTTACGACAACTACAGCATCGGCTGTCAACCTCTGAACGAGTAGGAGGGTCCGGTTAGCCACTCGTTGGTAATTAAATATCCCTCTTGCGGGGAAAAATGGAAATTTCCCAGTTACCATTTGCTGTGGAATAAAACAATCGCCGGTCTTTCGCGATTTGAAATAAAAGAAAGATGAGCGACGCCAATAATTTCATCGATTCTTGATTCAACCTTCGTTGAATTAAAGTGTATCTTAACTCCGATCCCAATTTGAAGTATTCGACAGTGAAATCAAAGTATTTATTCGAAGAGAAAAAGGGTTAAATTCTCGAACAGACAGTTTTCTGTAGAGGTTATTATAAACAGAGAGTTTATATAACATTGGCATCGTTCAAATTTCAAGGTTAGTTACATTTATAATTTTTAAATTCGTTAATTTCGATTTATTAATTTCGAAATTTGTTAGAAAATTGCCAAAGAGTATCCGGGATTTCCAGGGGTTTTTATTGTAATTGCTTAAACTAAAGAGTTTATTAAATAAGTAATCGCTCGTCCCCGCCATAGACGTGCGTTTCTTCAATATTTTATAATACCGAAAAAGGAAGTAATAAAGCGAATAATAATAAAAAACTAAACAAGAATTGTGAAACACTCACCCTCTTAAGCAGTGCAATAAAGTAGGCTGGCAGGTTGTATTGGAATTACTGAACATGAGAAGTAGAAGCACCATCATCAGTATTACAACCCAGTGGATAAGAATCGTAAAAAAATGATAGCATTAGATATGTTTCAATAGTTGTCTCGTGGAACCGTGTTCGCAGTGGTGAAAAAATGTGTTTATATTCGGAGAAAGATCGTTCGACATCTACCGATGTAATACATGTATGATTAAAATAATTTTCGAACTCAATTAATGGATTAGTCGAAGTACCATTACAAATTTGTTGTAATGTGATAAAATTGGAACCTTTCTCTAACACACTCTCCAACTTTTTTAAAACGCGATTATATTTTTTGCGTCATCTACAGTGCGTAGCAGAGTATGTACTTCGTCCACTAATTGCAGTGACTTCGCTAACGACAACGCTCTATTTTGGAATTGTTCCAGTGCGTCATGTGAGCATTCCTTAATAGCTGCAACTTCGGCAGGATTGAATTGTAGAATAACAGCTTTTACTTTTTTGAAATGTTCAAAATAATAAATAACTTCCCGCAACCAGGTTCCCCAACGTATAAGAATCGGCTGTGGTAGTTCACAAATACCGAGACATTGTGCGTGAAATGTTCGAAGACGTTTTGGAGATTTGAGAAACACTTTTTTTGTACTTGCTATTAATGCGTCTACCTCGGGATAACATTGTCTAATAGTTTGTGCCACAAGATGTAACGCATGCACTTTACAAGTTACATGTAAACAGTCGCAACCGTGTTCAAGAAGAGAACGGCCTACCGCATGCATTGTCGCTGCACCATCGCTCATAAACATCAACACTTGACGTGTTGAGACTTGAAAGTTTTTTAACGTAGTAAGTATCACAGTCGTAATTGCTGCACTAGTACACCCTTCTAATCTTTTGCTAGCTAGTAACAGTGGAAATATCGGTTTATGTTGATCCAGTACACGAACTATAACATGTATAATAGATTTTTTTTACAATCTGTTGTCTCGTCAACACACAACCAAAGCAACTGATTTTTTAATGTAGATATGATTTTATTTTCCACCTCTTTGCGGACAAATAAAACATGCTTCCGTGCTGTTGCCGTAGTTGGCACTCAATTCGGTTGTATTGTCAATTCTTATACGATTTCTTATCCGTTTTAGTGACAATTACATGTTATCATCAAACAGTAAACGAATATCATTCTATTGACAGCTGTTTTCATTTCTGTGTTTGCACTATTATGCTTCTACAGTCGTTCTTTTTCCAGCACATCAAAGTTTTCTCGCACACTTTACAAACTATTTTAGAACCGTCGTAAAACAAATCTGGAAACTCACAGATAAAGTTTTTTACTTTATCAACAAAGGGTCGTTGTTTAGCCTTGCGCACACTGGACATTTTTGATTAAAAATTTTTTTGAATAACTAGTATTTCGCTCGCCTGATATAATTCACACGCACACGCCGCGCTAGTGATGATGAATTTGAACTGCTTTGCTACCCGGCAGTTTCGTTGGTTGCTCCAGCTGTTACGGCTATGCTGGGACGACACGATTATCTTGCCTTAGAGATTATAAGAAGTTATTTCGTACTAATTACTAGGCTTCGGCTTTTATGAAAAATGCATATCTTGTATTTTTCGCATATATGCCGACCCTTTTTCATTTCAAAATATTTACAATTAAAATATGGGCAAAAAAACAATCTTTTTTTTGCATAAGTTGCATATTTCTCGTACATGTTTCATATTTTGTTAAAAATCGCATACCCATTCATAAATTTTCATTTTCAGGAAAATAATCCAATTTTTAAAAAAATTGCATTCACTTTCACAGCCTAAGGTATTTATTACAACGAACGGCATTAATGTCAGGTAATTTGGAAAAACCGTCACGTTAGGTTCCTTGATATTTACTTGTTTACCTATAATGCAATTAACAGATTATTCACTGCTTTTTCCTGATACAGAATAACGTAGGTAACCTGCGCAGCACAACTTCGTGCAAATAACCTGTCACCCTGTTTTTAAAGGAATTGTTGCTGACTATATAGATATGCAGATGATATAACAGACCCGTAATATTTCGAATGAAAGGACAATAAGAAAAAATTATGTGCACAAATGTTACAATAACATACTTAAGGAAATATGTAATATTATAGGAAATAATTATTTTTATCTTGTAGTTGATGAAACAACAGACCCTTCTGGTCTGGTTATATTGGAAATTTGCTTATAGGGGTTTTACACAAAGAATACGCAGCTAAATCATATCTAATTGCATCAAAGGAGTTATGGAAAACAAATAATTAACTATTACTCGTTTTGTACAAGAAGAATTGTCTAGTTTTTTTCTACCGCAAAGTATTCCAAGTGAAAAAATTTTGTTAATATTAACCAAGAATGCTGGTTATATGGTTAAGGCTGTAGACAATCTAAAAAATGTTTATGCAAACTTAATTCATGTGACTTGCTTAGGTTACGGTCTAAATTTAGTAGCGGAAGAAATCAGAAAACAATTTCCACTAGCACTATAAGGAAAAATTGCCAACATTCCCTTACGGCAATAACACGTTGTAACTAGATGGGGTACTTGGCAAGAAGCTGCAATTTTTTACTCTGATTGTTTACGCGAAATCAAAAATAGTAAGCGTATTTTAGTCGCCATTGTTAACTCAACAATTAACTTTTATCAAAACCAATTACAATTTTGTACATATGACAATTGCGAAGCTCGAAAGCAAAAATTTGCCTTTACTTGATTCAGTGAACTTAGTAAATGATTTGAAAAAAATGCCAGATGGTGGAGGGCGAGATAGGGAATTCGATATGTAAAAAATTAGCTTCAGTTCTTGATAAGAATATAGGATACAAAAAGCTGAAAAATGTTTCTCAAATTTTTTGTGGTATCTTTAATGCGGATGTCGAACTACATATAGATCCACGAATATGTAAAAAATTCAAGCATTGTCCTATAATATCAGTCGACGTAAAAAGGAGTTTTTCTGTGTTCTAATATATGTACACTGACAATCGCCGCAAATTTTTAGTAGAAAATTTTGCAAAACATTTAATTGTTAATTACTTTGGAAACATTAATTAATGTGAGTCTTGCATTACATTTTTGACTTATTATTTTTTACTTTAATTATGTTACCTTTCTTGTGTAGCTACACAAGAAAGGTAACATAACTTTAAGAAAAATATTATTATTATTATTATAAGGCTTTGGCGGGCGCCACTGGCCAGTTACCCCAGACACCTAACAACCCGAATGAACACAGGTATCAAAAACACATACACACTTCACACCCGGGGCCGATCGGGTGGCTCATTTAAGAAAAATAAATATGTAAATTGGTTTATATACTCTATTATTTCACATAATCTTTCTTCCTACAAAATTCAGTTTTTATATTATAATTGTATAAGTTAATATGATATCTTTTACAAAATAGTGCATATGTTTAATTCATATCTTACATATTTTTCTGCATATTTTCCGTAAAAACATCTGCATATATATGTGCATATTTCAGCCGTTTGCTCTGCATAAAATCCTAAACCTACTAATTACCTAAAATTTTATCCCAATATAAATATAAACCAAAACGGTGATTAAGACATCGAAAACTGAAAGTTACCATTTACTACACCTTAATTATTAAAATTAAACACAACAGATGTTTCGTGAATGTTTTACTAATTATTAAAGGCTTCTCTATTTCAAGACGTTCAAAACGAAATTGAAATTAAAATTACAAGCATAACATGTGCAGCAAACGTATTGAACAATAACGTGATTTTGAAACCATAATCAATTTGAGAATACCAATTGAAAAAGACTAGGATTTAACAAAAGTATTGAGTATATTATTGTTAAATAATTATATACAAAGTAGATGCGGTAGAGTTAGTAGGAGTCGAGACTACCATTACATTTTAATTATTTTTATCGGAGTACGAAAATTAATGCAGATTAATAATATAATAGTAAATACCTAGATACTTTTAGCACAATATCAATAGATATTTTCAGAAATTTGTTGAAGGTGGTATTCCTTCTTTTTTGTCTTGGGAAAGAAAAATCACAAAATAAATAAATTTTGTTTGGCGGCCAGTCTGTTATTAAATAGAAAACAAAATAGCGTTTGCTTGTATGAACAAACTATTTAGTTGGGTTAAAAATAAAATTTGTAGTAAATCCCACTACTTCCCACCAGTAGCTTTGCGAATAGACACGCAAGCGCGAGGAGTGCAGGCGGTGTAAGGTAGAAATTCTGTATATGCTAATCACGTGTCGACAAACTTTTGTGAAATAATAAACAATTAAATTTCATGATTTCCTAAATCTTATGTGTGCTGATAATGAGTTAGAGGTCATAAAGAATTTGTTAACTGAATGGGGTTTAGAAAATGGAATCAATGTTTTTGGGGACTGGTAGGGGGTGGTAGCACGGTGTCTAGCGCGCCGGGCTGTCAGTCTCGGGGTACCGGGTTCGAACCCCGGGCCTGTCAGTCTCAGAGCAAGGTTTCCCGCAGTTTTCCTTACTCCAAATTTGGCGAATGCTGTGGGTAAACATCTCAAGACGTTCTAGGGGCGCAGGCGTAATAATATCTCATGGCTGGCCGATGCCCCCTGTAATCGGCGAAAGCTGTTAAGGGATGTGAAGGCATGAATTATTATTATAAAGTAAATAAATATTTACATAATTTCTTGTATACACTTAAAATCTATCTTTATGTGAATTGAACAACATTGATCTTGAACGTATTAAAGATAACTGAAAATTCTATAAAATAACTAGTACCAAAGGTTGGGAAATGAATAAAATTTACAAACCGAGAATTTAAAATGGAAAATAAAAATAAAATAGACATGTTTCAGTGGTTTTTAAAAAATCACTTAATAAAAAAGTTACAAATATTGTGCATTAATAATTAGTAATTATAATGGTAATAATAATGGTATGATAACGGTAATTATAATGGTAATGATAATAGTAATGATACCTATTACACGACCTATTGCAGGTTTCCAAAGTTTACTACGAAACTTTACGCTACTTACTATTTGCTCGAAAAAGTTATTGGAGAATGGGGCTGGACCCACGTTATCGAATAATGGATTCGATCAGATAAAGAATCCGAGTTCAAGATTTCGAATAATGGATCCAAATCCGAGATTTCGGGTAATGGATCCGGATCCGAGGTTTCGGATAGTGGGTCCGGATCTGAGGTTTCAGATAATGAATCCGGATTACACCAAGATCCGGATATCCAGACAGTAAATTAACCATCCGGACTCGGATAACAGCTCTGTCATATAATGATCTCTTAAAGGTCGGTAAATTGCACACCGCAGAAGAATGTGCTCCTTTCTTCATGTAAATTACATAATGTACTGAAATGCTTTTTTCTCAGGGAAATTGTAATTTTGTAGATTAATTAAATTTTTTACTCTACTGTAGGATTCGGGAGTATTCTTTCACACTCTTTCGGCAATTCTTTTAATAAATTATGGTATCAAATCAATAGAAATTAACGAATGTGAAAATTAAAAAATGGAAATTATGATTTTTCGAAGATGCCATATAAACTCTATGTTCCTTATGACATTCACAGGATATCTGCCTGTTCTAACCTCGAACCTTCTCTTCTATTTGAATTTATTCTCTAATTTCAATATCCGGACACTTTAATTAGGGAGCATAGCCAACATACGAGTTGACTCGATGAAAGCTTAACCAGAAGTGATAAATTTATTGGCGTCCCTTTTCTTCTTTATTTTAATCGCGATGGCGATTGTTTCTATCCGCAGCAAACTGATGACTTCTATTTAAAGGTAATACTGTGATGAATTTCGATGAATAAAGCTATTATTAGAAGTAGCACGACAGAACGAATGCAGTGACGCTACTAGATGATACAAACTAGACGACTCTGTGATCTAAAGCACAACTGACAACACAATTACGATAAAATTCACTGACGTTCTACTTAATAACTTTACGATAAATATTTAATTTACGAAACCCTGCTAGAAATACCTTTGAATTTACCCTGTTGTTTGTTGTAGGTGAATATTACATTGAATTTGAGGATTTACGAAATGAGAAGAATAAAAAGAAGAGTAGTTTCGTCTTCGATTCACCAAAATTGTAGTTATCTGGACTTTCGTTAAATTTGTAGTACCTACACTCCAAGGCCAGTCGGCCTGGGGGGAAATTGTGGCTACGAAGCAGAACTAATATCTGCCACAGGGAATTTCATATCTATCGAGTGGCTATACGTTTTAGGCAGCTGGGCTTTACGATGCAAATATTTAACATAACAGTACATATATTACTGGTATTAATTTTGATCGCTGTTGTGTAAATATACAGTTTAATATTGTTATTGGCGAGTCTCATTTAGTTTCGTATGTTCGGTGTCCAGTATGAATTCTGATTCGGTACGACTGATTTCCTTACAGTACTGATGTACTTCTTATTGCTGCGTCAGTCGTATGCTTCGTCGCTATTTTACCGCCCCTATTACGTGTTCCCTTCGTTTTTTTTAGTGTGAATAATAATAATGTATATTTTGCCCAACAGAATTAATCCAACTCGGGCAAAGAAATACAGAAATACTCGCACATATGTGAAAATATTATATAAATTGGAGTTAAGTTCTTGCTACTGTAATATAAAAATATCATTATATAGATCATTTGCGTTCCTCATCGAATATATTATCGGAGTTTTTTGAAGAATGTTAGTTCTCGCTGTTAGAGGCACAAAATCTGGCATATGTTGTGATGCAGTGAAAGGCACTAGAAAGCCGAGCCGCGATAGGACGACAGATGAATGAAACCTAGAGTTTAAAAAGTTAACACTAAGTACAGTGCTTTTCACTTGTCTTCGCGTTAAAAGCCTGTTAAACCTATGCCTCTCCAGCAAAGTGTCATAGGCGCAGTTTCGCTCCGGATATACCATACTCGATCAATCCTATTTACACAAGTCTCATAGCTAGAATACCAGAGCTGTATGTAAAGCTGATGATATTTAGCACGTGACCAGCGAAGCTAAGTTTGCAATCGAATGTGACGCCAAGGTTCTTAATTGAATCCTTTCTTTCGATGGGAATATTGTTAATGGAATAAGTGGTATGAGTAACATTCAGTTTCCGTGTGATTGTCACAACACACATTTGATGATGTCTAAATTTATATTTGAATGAAACAATGAGGTTGGTTTAAGTTAACAAAATATATGTGTAGGACAACTAAATTAACCCTTAAATGCGCATTTTAAAATTTTTTTATTAAAAATTTGTTCAAGATGCCTTTTTACCGATAGATACTCATAAAAATACGGAAAAAATCTAAATAACATAAATAATGATTTTTAATGTTTTTTCTTCATGTTGCATATATGCTACAACACGCATTCAGCGATATCTTCTGACATGAAAAACAAACATTACAACTAACTTATTAGATTTATTTCGGAACGCATAGATGAGAAGTTTACAAAAGATTAATTATGAAAATTAGGAAAACAATTCTTATATTTCCATTTTCGAAATTGACTCTTCTATACAAAAGCCAATCGTTTACCAGTGTTAAGTCTGGAAGATGGTAAAAAAGTCGGAAGTACCACTTTCTTGATTTTATTTTAATACGGTAACGGCCAATTAAATTGTCCATTAAATCTACTCCTCCCATATGCTTATTGTACTCTTTTACAATATTAAAGCAATCAACTTCAATCTTTTTATTATGGGTTTTATTTTGTGGTATCTATCTACCACTTCAATTTCTGTAACATACTCCTTGCTACTGCCTCGAGTTTCCTTATTTATTTCTTTTTCACTTAGTAGCGGACAGTTTGGTACCCGATTTCTTCAGAGTATCACTTGCCCCTTCTGCTAATTGTATAGAGGAATGTGTATGTAGTACAAATATACCGATAATTCAGTGATAGAAGTTACGTAAAAGTCTTGTGACAATATTAGCACATGCCCCTAGATTATTCTCATTTTCCGTAGGATTGTTTTCTTGCCCAGTGTAGATCTCAAAGTTGTGAGAGTATCCTGATATGCCAGCAAGTACGTATACATTGTAACCCAATTTGTGTGGCTTTGCGGGCATATATTGTTTGAAATAACTTTTTACCTTGGTAGGACACATATGTTCATCTATTGAAAGACATGCCTCATATGGCACTGTCTGAAAACGGTTTAGAAAATGATCAACCAGTGGGCGAATTTTATGTAAGCGATCGTGCTTTTAGTGATCCTTGGGCAACATGTTCGTGTTGTCATTGAAATGCAGAGTTTGCTTAATTTTTTGAAATTGTTTTTGAGACATTGTGTTCTTAATAATTTCTGTACCTGTCTTGACAGACCAATAATTTCGTATATTAGGTAAATGTATCACTGACATCAAGATACAAATTCCTAAATACCTCATTATTAGAGACGGAATTTTAGGACGTAAAAAACAGCTAAAAATGCCCTTTTTTAGGCCTTAAAAACCATGTATTTAGGACGAAAAACTGTGATTTAGGCATGTTAGGCAAATACTTAAAAAAAAAAAGGTAAACACAAAAATCATTTTATTTAAAAAAAACATGAATAAGAAGACGATATTTAATGTAATTTTAGGTACATTTCAGCCATAAAAAGAAATAAAACATAAATTTTAACTAATAACTAAAATATGTAGATTCATTTGGTTTAAAATAATAAATAAATAAATTAATCGCCGTGTAACATGTCCTCAAATTTCGCGTTTGCGTAGCACACAAGATGTTTTTCCAAGTTGTCGTTAGTAAAATTTGTTCTTCGGTCGGAAAACAGCAGTTTGTACGAAGAAAATGAACGTTCTACGTTACACGAGGTTGTAGGACAAAATTTAAATATGGACCAGTCAGCTGTGGTATGAGCGGTAGCTTCAACTGCTTCGCCACTGAGCAGCTCAGCAAACTCTTTAACCGTTTTGAAACCTGGATTTTTCGAAATCACTTGGTTAAACTTTGACAAAATTATTTTGCCAACTTTTCCTGGGGTATTCTTGAGAGCTGCTTCGGCATTATTAATTACTGTAACAGAATCTGTAAGAGGAAGGCCGAATGTTTCTAATCTTTTGATGTTATCAATGAGAAATTTATAATGCGACTTGATGTATAAAGATCGTTTTTGACATTTTGATTGGAAAAGTATTCTTGCGCTTGCTCAATACAGTTAGCTGAATCTTTGTCAAACGATATTACAACCTAAAACATAAAGCGTTAAATAAAAACAATCTTATTTAAAAATTTTGCTAAAAAAGTACTGACTGATTTTATTGCTTCGAAATTATTAGCATAAAAAACTACCGCCTCTAACCAAGTTCCCCAACGTGTTAAGACAGGTTCGGGAGGCAAAGGGAGATCTGGCAGATTTTCTTTATACACTACCACACGCAGTGGAGCTTTTAAAAAGACTCTCTTGGTATTTGAAATTAAACCATTAACATTAGCATATTGATTTATTAAACATTCACACACCAAATTGAGTCCATGTGCAAAACATGTTAAATGATTAAGATTTTTATAAAAAATCTTCAAATTTGTACCACATTTGAGCATATAAGAAGCACCATCCGTGACTAAAAGCTTGACTTTTTCGTACTTAATTCCATCTGTTGGCCACAAAATACCTAAAATACGAGAGTTGCCTTTAACTTAAATATCTAGCATTAAATTTACAATATTATTAAAGTAAGTTTTTTGCATAATATATCTTATCTAAAGCTTGCCGAATCTTGCCATTGTATTGCAATTTGTTCTTTCAAGTTGCTTTGTAGCCAGTAAATACGCTTTTCCTGGTGTTTCAGAACAAAGCTTACCCACAATCATATTTGCCATAATACGACCTTTAGAATCAGTCGTCTCATCTATAGATATCCAAATATCATTGTTACCAACGTCTTCGGGAATAGTATTAATAGTCTTAAAAAATTAATAAAAATATTATAGGTGTAAACAAAATCTTAATGACACTCAAGTATGAAAATACATTTTTAAGTTATTATTTATTATATTAATTACCTCATTGTAACATTTTGTTACATATGTTGGTTCTTAAGGTTTTCACGCTTGCCACATTCTTGTTGCAGTATTTAGTGAGAAAATTTCGCAGTTTTGAATAGTTTAATCTGTCCAGAGGAATATTTGCAGACATAAAAGCGTCGCATAAATCTCGATTAAAAACGTCGATTTCTCTTGAATTTTTGGTGTCTATTAACATTTGGTTCCTCAACGGTTTCCTAAGATTTGCCTGATATCCAGGAGCAGTAGCATGTTGCTCTAAATGATTTTTCTTTTTGCAAGATAACTACAATAATATTTTTGAAGCAATTTTGAAAAGAAAAACAAAAACGTCCTTTACCATTTTTTCGCACGCTTTACAAAACAACTCTTCACTGTTGCTTGGATTCAGCTGAAAGACAGTAGTGCCTCCAATTGCCTTCAGCCATTTTTGAACTTTATCGCTATGTGATTCCTTGGATTTTGGCATTGTTGTAGATGGAAATACACAATACACTGAGTAGATAAACAAGCACAAACCGACAGAAAACTACCGAAAAATATTCGTTGCAAGCTAGGATATAAATGAAAATTCAAAGTACGTCTTTCACTATATACTGATTCGTCAATAGTCCACCTCGCTATAGGAACACACACATATACGCTCCAGAGAAACATTAAGAGAATAAATATAAAATCTAAACTGCAATATCAAGATCGCATCGTGTATTCATTAATCACGTTAACAGGGAGAAGAAATTTGCTTATATGGTTTAAATTACAGGGCGTAAACAAGCCGATAGGGATTCCCGTAAAATAAAAACGTGGGTGCAGGTAAATGAACCCGCGAGCAATAAGCCGATAATTGAGGATATATCTTCAATAGGGTAGTAATATAAATTTTACGGCAGGCAAATCCAAACTTTGCCCCTCACACAATAGACGGGAAAACCCATCGTTGTATTAGTTTATAGCATTTTAGCTGTAAAACTAAAATTTACATTTAAGAAAGAAGCAGCTGTGTAAAAACCATATTTATTTAAAATTAAAAAAAAAAAACGTTTAGTCCAAATAAATATGATTTTAGGACAAAATAGGCGAAAAACCACGATTTAGGCTGTTAAAAGTCCAAATAGGCAACTAGGCAAAATAAAACATAGCTAGATCGCTTTGATTTGTCGAGAAACATATAGATTTTGTATTATTTTTATTTTGCCTTGAATCTAAACAAAGAGGCATTTTGCCTAAAATCCCGTCTCTACTCATTATGTCTGTTTCTTTCAGATTTATTGCGACAGATGCAAACGATTGCACGGAATATAAATTTGACTGCTGTACAATAAGTTTTATTAGCGCATCATCAAAGAAGTAACTGAAAAATTCAAATGGAGTTTGTAGTTCATGAAAAGATTTTGACAGTTTCTCAGTTCCTTTGAATCTTGTTGTTTCTTTAGATATTACTAAATTCCCCTCTCTCCATTTCAGCTTGGTTAGTAGAGCTTTGATTTTCTTTTTTTTTCTCTGCTAGTTTAGTTTTCTTTACTTTGTCATCATTTCTTTCACTGTTTTCTTCATATTTACGTTTTCGATTTTCTCTGATGCGTTCTTGTATTGATGTCTTGTTCTTTACTTGGTCTTCAATATTTTTTTTTCGCCAACTGCACATTATTTTCAGTGGTTTTTTACTGAAGTAGGACTCTCACTAGCAACATGGTGGACTGGATTGTCAACATTTTCTAGCTGCCGCTCGGAAAGAATTACTAGGTATCGACGATTTCCATATGCGAGATGTTATCGAAATTTGCAGGCATAGTTTCTTCCTCATCATCAGAATTGTCAGCAATATACTGTAGCTCACTTTCTGTTAGAGGTCTTCTTTTATCCATTTCGTTTCTATAAAAACACTGTAATAATACTGTAGGCACTGTAGGTGTAGCGTATATGCAACAGTAATATTTGGTGCTCTAAAGCGCATTGTACCAAATATGCAACGCTCTCCAAAAGATAATTAGGACCGTTTCTTACAAAATAATATCAATATGAAAGTAAGACTCACCTTATAAACTATGAGCAATTTTCCCTATGCGTGCAATGGTCGCTAACACCAAGTAAACTTAAAATAAACTACGCAAATATCGTTACATTTACGAATTAGTTGGATTTGTAAAAGTAACTGATTTTTATAAAATTTGTGGTGCCATCTATCGTTCTTATAAAAAAGCGCCGTAAAGTTAATGGACCTATATGCTACAAATCTGTAACTAGTTATTATTTTCTGTAAGAATATCATAAATTTTTAATTTCTTGCAAAGAGTAGCATATGTGCTACGTTGAGCATTTAAGGGTTAACATAATGATTTATTTGAAACATGATATTTGTTTGCTCGTATTCGAACGTAGATTTTAGTCGGATCATTTATTATTTGGTTGACTCAACTAAATGGGTACTTTCCTATATAAGATTTATACAAACTGTAAATTCTGGTGAAGCTAATTCCATACTTTTCGATCGTCTTTATAACACTATCATAAACTGGGACATTTTGCTCAAAGATGAAATAAGTCAAAAAATGCAGCTCAAAAAAATTGCGTAATGGATAAATGTTTTTATTGCAAAAACATTATGCACAACACGCTACTTTTTATTCCCAATTAAAGCTACAACATTTAATATAAACACGTTCTATTTTTGCGCAAGAAATATATTGACGCCGTGTTCCGAAGCTACTGAATTAGCTAGATTTACAAAATTGATTGAAAGAAAATGTATTACAGCGATCTCGAGGGACCACTGCTTGCTTAGCACTTAATTTGATGAGAAAACGACAAAAAGAACGACATCTTTACAGAAAAAAAAGGTTTGGGTTGTAGAGTGGATTACAAAACGATACCGTTGCATAGTAGTAAATATTTTATTAGAGGAACTGACAGCTGGTAACGAAGAACTCTATAAAAAGTTTTTGTGATTGTTTAGAATAGGTTTTTATTCTATCCTTTGGCGAAATTTTTAGTAGACAGTAATTTATGTCATTTACATATATAAAGACATAGGAAATTGATTTGCAGTGTTACAAGGTGTATAAAACCTGCATTATCCTTAAAAATAATCAATGCAAATTAATCAATCTTATAAGAACGTTATCGTATAATTTCTTTTAAAAAAATACGTTTTATTTCTCAATTATGTAATGAAATTTGTATGTTTGCCAGTAAATAAAATCTGTCTGTCTTTTTTTTAGTTATGCCTATGTTACGTACACTACCGTTTTTATTCTATTGTAAAATTTATTTGACACAAAACAAAATAAATCGTCGTTTCATCGAAATGTCCATCTCGACTATTGCGGCCACACTTGCAGCATTCTCTCTATCAATTTCGTCAGAGTTGCGGGTTCTATTTTAAGCCAAACTTCTTGTAGTTTTTTCACGATTCACTGGAAGTTGGAGGATTTATTTTCACCTGCCTATCGAGTTCCTCCAACGAAAGCTCTATGGGATTAGCATCTGGGCTTTGAGGAGACAATTTTATTATGTTGATATTGCTTTCGCGTTCCACCGATTCGCGGCACAGTTTAGAGGTGTGTTTCGAATCATTATCACGTTGAAATATAAAATAATCACCGATTATTGTCATTCCATATGGAGTAGCATTTGTTTCCAAAATTTCCCAGTAGCGCTCTTTCCTTAAAATTTAATCTATTTTAACCAAGTCTCCTACGAATGCGTCGCTAAGACAACCCTGAATCATTACCGATCCGCCCTTACGCTTGACTGTAGGTACCACACTTGATTCTGCTGCTCGTTATCCTTTCTACCTTCGAACGACCTTCTCTTGGAATCGAAGAATTCAAATTTGGACTCATCGGTTTACAAAACATTTTTCCACTCATCCACTGCCCAATGTTGATGATCACCAGCCCACTGCAGCCGTTTTATTTTAGTTTGCTTGCGTGAAAGCGGTTTACGCAACGCCATTCGGGCAAATAAACCACTCTCTCCTAACCTCCTCTTCGCGGTGGTTAAACTAACTCGTTTTCCACGCTTAATATTTATTTGTTCCGTTTACTCGTCATAATTATTCGACCATCTTCTGCTGGTGTTGTCACTTTCCGTCGTCCTGTTCGTTTTCTATTTAATAATGTACCAGCCGCTTGATACTTTTTAACGTTATAGTCAACAGTTCGGCGACCTAATTTCAATTTTCTTGTGATATGCCTGTTACCTCGGCTAAGATTATGTAAAGCAACAATAATTGTGCGGATTTCTAAAGGCAACTCTCTTGTTTTCGGCATTTTAATACTAATATTAGATAATTTTATTAAAGATATTCACTGTCTAAAAGAGCAATAATAATAATTCTAGCAGGGGTAAATAGGGAATTGTCATCTTTACCTGCACTACATTAAACATTTATTACTGTGAAGGATAATTCTATTCCATTTCGGGTCTTTTTACGGCCCTACCTGTACCGCTAATTATCGGATTAAGGAGATTCAATCGATAGCTAAGTATTAGCGGAGTTTTTTGTGGAATTATCTGATCTGATATCTTTCTTTTGCTTGTAGGTAAATAATTATATCCCCTAAATAACAATAAATAAATAATTTTCTAAAATCCAGGCAAAATGTAGATGGGCAAATAATTATGGCCGGTAGTGTAATTCTTGTAAAAATAACGATCTACAGAGTGCGGTAAAAAAGTAGAGCAACCAAAAGTTGTATATTTTTAACGGGTCAGCCTATATATTAATTAATTTTTTAATTCTACGCCTAATTCTAAAACTTTTTTGTTATGTATTTGTTACCTTGCAGTTTCGAGATATTCAGCTTTAAAGGTAAAAGCTCAAGCATCTATTTAATTGAAAGTTTTGCCGTCGTTTCTGTAAGAAAAACGTTTATACTTGGTAAGTGGAAAGACAAATGTTAGGTTAATAGGTACTCTATAAAACATTTGAGATATCGGCTACAGGATGTTGAATATAATTGTCCAAACATGTAAAAAAATTACCTTTTTCACCCTGTATATTTTTATTTTATCTTATAAATGACTAAAAACCCTCTAATTTTTGTCCTATACCTATCTTCAATCCTTTTTGAGCCACCCGTGTACCATTCCAGGGTACCTCTTTTCCATTGAGGCTCACCGGATGCCCACTCAGTACGGCTTTCAATGGTTACCTTATAAGGTCGATCAAAATTGTATTGCATAGGGATCGTGTCCTTTTTGAGATGCCCTCTAAGATCCCCAGGCTGTAGTCCCTTCGTTTGAAGTGTACCTATACTTTGTGTTGTTCATATAGATTACTCGCAGTTTAAAATTTAATACCTTTTCCGTACTTTATTCTTCAAAATATCTTAATGTCTAGAAAACTATTCCCGAGCATTAGAGATAAAAGAAAATCATATCGATAGCTTATTCTGAACTTCGATAATTGCATCAAATGTTAATTAAAATTAGTGGTACCTTGTAAGTAAATCTTCCACCCTCCTACTTTATTTCTAACAGGACTTATCAAACAAAGGAAAATAAACCGCTAATAGTTGCATACAATGTACTAAATAATCGACATTGATTCCTTCATTGGAAATTGTGTCACTGTTACAAGCAATTTCTTCGAATGTATGAAATATAGAACAGCTGTTGATGTATTGATTTACCATTTTGGGGTCAATCTTGTTGCTAAGAATATATACCCATATCTATGTATATATGTACTTTCGCCTTCAATAAAAAATACAAGACGAAATCCTAAAATAATTAAATCGATCGGTGAGTTTGTGAGCCATAAAAATAGTATACGCTTCAAGGTAATTTTGATACATTGCTTACCTAACTAGTTACATAATTTACTAACAGTATCTTACCGAACAAATTAATTCCTATTTAAATATTAATGTCGAAGTAATAAAGTATAATCATAATTTTCATATAACACTATATTGGCGAAAGCTTGCCTAATAATGTGTAAATTATCAAATTTTCTTGAACCATCATTTACCCACTGAACTTCTAAAATATATGTAAGTAAAAAAGTATAATATACCCAGAAAGCCGTTCTTCAATTGAGAGCGAAGATGAAGGGTTTTATATTTTGTTCTTCTGATTTTCCTAAAAACTGCAAAAGCAATTGGTATTATTTTTCTTGTACTCTCTTCTCCCTTTCTCACCACAATTAAAATGTTTAAGATAATTCCTTTCCTGAGCAATTTAGAGAAAACATTTTCGAATAAACAATATTCAGAGACAAGTTCTGTATATCATAAAATTATGCTCAAATATACAGGATGTTCAGTTTCCGCTACACACGCTGCAAGATTTGTTTTTTAAATGGAACCTCCTATATATTTTCGCATTTTTGGATGCCTTTTCTCAATTATCTTCAACATTACCTATTTAACTTCGTTTTTGAAATAATTTGAGAACCGTTGCCATGTTTGATTCATCCTACTTAATTCTTTTTTAGCAGAACAGCCTGTATATTTTTCCAAAATCTTATAATCAAGCTCTTCTGGAAATTTTGTTATAAAAATTTGCCTAAATCCAAACACGCTAGAGCGGGGATTCAAATTTTATTTGATTTAGTATTTTTTTTATTTGATTTAGTATTTTTTGGAGTCTTCGGCAATACATCGAAGTTTTTTTTTATATCAACCGGATTCTATAAGAAGGTCACCAATATCGTTGCCATATTTAATTCATGTTATTTCATTTTTTTAAGTGAAACATCCTGTATATTTTTGCAAAATCTAATAGAGAACCTCTTTTAGAATCTTTTTCGTAAAGATTTCCCTATACCTGAAGTGCATACTTCTTTAGTAAATTAGATATGAAGTGTTATGTTCAACGTTGTATCTACGACAACAACTTCTCTCAGTTGTCACTTCGGTATTGACTAAATGTCAGTCTGGCCACTCGTTGGTAACTAAATATCCCTCTTGCGGGGAAAATTGGAAATTTCTTCGTTACCATTCCCCCTCAGCCAACCGTCTTTGGAGCGAGGACATTATAATTTAGATATTCTACTCGTTTATTAATTTTTCTATTCACTTATTTCGTCCAAATTAATGTAAAAATCGTCTGGAATAAGCAACAGCATAAATTGCAAAGTACAACAAATAATATTTCATCAATTAAATCTTTATCTGAAAGGTTTCTGTAAATTAGCAGTGGATTTTCTCGTTTAAAGCTTGTTGGTGACAGTTCGGATCACAGAATCATCAACATACAACATCCTGGTTATGTCACTGCATTCGTTCTCGTATGCTGTTTGCAGAAATAATATCATTTGATTGAAAGTCTTCGAAAAGTTTCTATTTGGGTTAAATTATCAAAATTGGCTGTGAAATAAAACAGTCGCTGGTCTTTCGCGATTTAAAATAAAAGAAAGATGAACGACGCCATACATTTTCATCAATCTTTATTCGGCCTTGGTTGAATCAAAGTGTGTCTTAAAATCCAATCCCAATATAAGTGTTCGTTTATGTATTCAAAGTCTTTATTAGAAGAAAAAAAAGGTTAAATATCCAGAGCAGGCAGTTTCCTGTGGTGGGTATATAAACAGAGGGTTTCTATACATTGGCATCGTTCAAAAGTTGAAGGTTAGTTACTTTTCAAATCTTAAAATTCGTTAATTTCATTTTACTGAGTTCATACTAAAATTGCCGTAAGGGTATCTAGGGATACCCCTGAACCTACAAGAATCGTTTATTCGAATTAAATTAGAAAATTTAACAAGATTTGAGAAAAACCCTCGAGAAAGATATTTCAGAAGATATGCGGATAAGTTTTTCATTTAGAAACATAGTGTCCTACGATGAAATGCTATAAACTTCGTTTCGCTAAAGACATTCATTAAAACTGTGTATAATCGCTATGTTTTTTGGTACAATTCCAACCCATACCCGAAGTAACCATCATTTTTCTACATACATTTTCTAGCACTTACAGATCAGTCCGCTCAACTAAATACACCCCTATGCTCCGAAATCATCCGACTGTATCCGACGAAAATCGACAAATTCCGAGTGGGTACGCGAGTAGTTTTGATTTTGACGTGTGATTTTTTTTTAAAGAAATGGATGCATATGAAATAGCGGAGAAAGTTGGATTTATTAAATGGTTTTACGCAGGTCACAGAAATTCAATATTCATTTCATAATGCGTCTAACTGGCATTAAATTAAGTTTTGAAACACACGGTTGTTTATCTCTACGTAACCATAAGAAAGAGCCACAATTGGTTAATTATGAAGAACAAGAATTACGAGAAATAGGAGTATGTGCTCTTGCAGAACAAGATTTTACTCAGTCTAGTTATTCTATTACCAAACAGTGTAAAATATCGCCGATACATAATAGTTTATTAGTGCGCCAATATTTACTTAATATATTCGGAAACCGTGTAATAAGTAGCCGTGGATATATTCGTTGGTCAACAATGTTGCAGGATTTGTTCCCAAATGACCTTTTGCTCTGGAGTTGTTATAGAAGTAAGATATTTAGTATATCTACCCAAAAAAGCTAATACTTTGGATGAACTCTGATGAAAAATTCAAGGCAAGTTGCAAACATCCCAGCAGAATGTTTATTCAAAATTAGGCATAGATTTTTGTTGTGTATTAAATTTTTTTTAAATATTTCCTGTTCTATCTTTTATTTTTAATAAAAAATGCATATAGTTTGCTGTCTGTTTATACCTTTCAAGATATTTTTATTTTTGAAGCTTTTGCTTGAGCAATCTGATATGAGCCTTCACATGTGCTTAATAAGAAAATTATTGTTTTAGTTTGTTTGCCATTTAATTCTCATCATTTACCAACCTAAAAGATAATGCCAGTGCCTGTCTTAAGTTTGGTCTTAAGTAGTGCAAACATATCTTATACGGAATATTATCGAAACATCTGGTATATATATTTAAATAATAACCCATACTATTGTTAGAAAAATTGTTCTGTAGATGTACTGCAATGCAAAATTTATGATTAAATGCACTACAGACTGTAGAAGAGTACGTCTCGTTGTTTTGTCGGCCTGACTAGATACAAGCATGAAACATGACGATTAAATTAGCCTTAGCTTGTCGTGCCACACAATATCGATATGGCGCAGCGAGTAAAATATTCGTTAGCATTGAAATAGAAAACACCGATTCTTCACTACAAGCTGTAATGACTATAATTTGAACAAAACATTACAAATGAACAATTACATAAACACCGCTAAAGTGTTAATGTCATTATTACGAACTGTCAAATTCGAAACTACTCGCGCACCACTCGGAATTTGTCGATTTTCGTCGGATATAGTCGGATGATTTCGCAACGCAGAGGTGTATCTAGTTGAGCGGACTGATCTGTATAAATAATAAGTAGTGAGAAAAAGCAGACAAATGTTGATTAGGGTTTAGCACAAAAGGAATAGGTTTATTTAAAGCATGACGCATTAGTTTTTCTAGCAGTAAAACAAATGATAAGAATAGACTGATAGTTGTTTAAAAAATGCCGCAATGAAAAAAATGAAAAAAAAGTCTGGATAAATTTCTTAAGGCAATGCGTAACGTGGACATTACACAACCTATTATTCCTGAAATATTAGTTTTTGCTCAACAAAGTACAAGGAATCACATTACAGCTTGTATAAAGGAAACTGGTGCTTATTCATCAACTCAATTTTATAGATTGTTTTGAATGAATATCTTTAGAAAAACAAAAAAAAATTATATGCATTTCGTCGCAGCACTTATGCGTTTTAGCAAACAAACTTGTCTCTATAGCTGCATATTTACCTAATCCATTAAGGAACGACATAGGGAAATGTATGTAAAAAAATAGATTCTTGAAAAATATACATTATGTTCCGTTAATAAAATGAAATGGCATGAATCAAGGATGGCAACCAATTCAACAGACATTTTGGAGACACAAATATTATAAGGATAAAATTATGCAAACAAGAAGAAAATTTAGAATTCAAATACCGCAAAAAATGGGAAAAATAAAGTCATCTGTACCGGCGAAACTCTATATAAATTATGAAATTCAGACATCGTAATGAAGTTGACAAATCCTGTGATATTAATGAGAGACAGAAAGAATACGTTAGGAAATTGCTTTTAATGTTGATATATCATCTATCACCAATCATCACTGATACATGTCTCAAAGTATACATACGTGACTATTGTACTGTGCAACATTCCTCATTCTTTAAAAATCTATATAACTTAGATATCTATTGTTTGTTATTGTATTTTTGAATATACAGCGTGTCCACCAAGTGCGTGGACGGAAGATAATTGCTTTTCTGAGCGATTTAGAGAAAAAGTTCTGCTCAATATAAAATTATATTCAAGTATATAGGATGTTCAGTTTCCGCTGCGCATGATACAAGTTTAGTTTTCTAAATGGAACACCTGTATATTATTATGATTTTGTTATTATATTCCCTGTGCATATCTATCTTAGATTTTTAGATAATTGACGTAACTTAAGATTTTTGCGAAGTGTCGCTATTTCTTTAACGGCTGATATCTTAAACGCTTTAGATGTTAGAGTGGTGATGTAAATTTTATTCAATTGAATATGTCGTGGAGCTTTCGGCAAGACATCGAAGACTTCTCTATATCAACCAGATTCTACAAAAAGGTCATTGATATCGTTGTCAAGTTTAATTCATGTTATTTCAATCTTTTTTAATGAAACACCTGTATATTTTTACAAAATCTAATAGAGCAGCTCTTCTAGAGTCTTTTTTATAAAGATTTCCCTATACCCAAAAAGCGTCCTTCTTTAGTAAATTAAATACGAAATTATGCAGATAAGTTCTTCGCTTAAAAACATAGAGTGCTGTGACTATAAAATTTTGTTTCGCTAGTTATTCAGATTTTCATTAAAGCAAATGTGTAAACGTATCTTTCTTTGGAACAATTACATACATTGCCTAGTCAGTTAACCAGCACGTATAAATAATAAATAGCGAAAATAAGTAGACAAATGTTGATTAGAGTTTAACATAAAAGCAATCGATTTATTTAAAGCATCTCACACGGTAAGTCTTTTCAGCAGCTCACTAAGTAAAAACAATGAACAAAACGTCTACAAACGAAAGGGTAAAATTGCAAACGACAATGTGAAACCAAGAAAGCACTATACAGTAACATCATCCTTTGATTATATAAAAGAAATGAAAAATGTAAACAGTACCTTCTACCCCGAAGAAACACAAACACAGAATTCAGTGAAGAGTATCCACCAAGACGATCTTATATTTTGGAAAGTTTGCCGGCATAAAATCGTTCTAAAATAGCTTTCACATCTCTGGTGTCAATTGTAACAGATATCAACGTTATTTTGAACCAACGAGCTAACCAATTACACATAAGTAAGTATACTTATTTCATTTTTCTCCTAATCTACTAAAGATTGTAAACTGAAATTTTTTAAAGTTTATTAAAGACCTATTCCAAACTTACTATTGTACATTAGAAAATAACTATGCACGTATAGCAGAATTTCAAGATCTACACTCATTCATCCATCATCATATTCTAACACAAAGAGAACTAAGAGTAGCGATAAGAGCAAAATTATAACTGATACATTAGTCTGAAACGTACAGAGGACTTCACTTTTGTGAGGGCAACCGATATGTACCTACTTCTGCAGTGAAGAGAAGCTTCCTCACTCGTAGAATAACGCTCACTCCATACCATGCAAAAAGTTTCATTTAGTTCTTGGGCTTCTTACACTTTGCTTGTTTTATCTCATTTAAGATTAGGAAAATTTTCTTTTACGTTGTAGTCCCATAAGCAATAGTTTCCTTTTATCCTACGCCCTAACAAGCGATCTCAAAATTTCTAGTGGAAGAAGTAGATTTTCCTTTTGCACAATAGATTGTGCCTTGGAATGGCTTGAAATATGCAAATTAATGGTAAACGATAACTAGAGTATGACCATCAGATTCGCCAGAAAACGAAGACCACCGTCAGAAAACGTAGAAATTAATGGCTCTAGAATTTCCTAGAGCACGTCGGCAATGTGTCTGAGGCTGATTTTCAATCAACGTTTAACTTGGAAGCTCCATGGAGATAACGTGAGGAATAGGTTCGTAGCGACTAGCGATATACTAATTGCAGTAGGGCCATCAGCTTATGCATTCAGAGAACTATCGCCGAACACTACTATCCACCGATAATTCACTCTGAACATAACGCTCATGTTGTACAAGACTTACCTAACATCTTAATTTATGGGGCCTTAACCCGGTCAACCCCGATGTCGTCTCACTTTAAGAAATTGGGGACATTACAAAATAGAATATTGAGGTTAATAACCCCAATGCCTTAGTGAGAAATAAAATTCCGTGAAAACCTCCAAGTATCAGGTTTAGACCAACATCTGTGCGAACTGGCAAAGAAAACGTTGAAGAGGGTGGGGAATTCTGCGAATCCGTTGCTGTCACGAATTATGGAAGAGCCCCATTATCGTCCCCTGTAAGGTGTTCTGGATTAGGGACAAGATCTTTAGCTGACGATGAATCTACGAACACCCATACATCGGGTCTGATGGTTTTCACCCCTTAATTTGACCCTCCATTGGAATATCCGCAATGGCAACCACAGGCAGAGAAAAATAACCTGCAGAGGGATGATAAAGGAGGTTAAAGGCCACGATCTAGCTCTCGGGAAGAGTAAGAGAATATCTGAGTAGATGGTCTATTGAATGGCTCGTTTGCTGTATTTAGATTTCTAAAGCTCTATATTAGCAGCAATACTACCTATTTGTATCATTCATATGTATTCCTAATGTATAGATTAAATTCCATTCTATATATATGATTATTATGAGAACAAAAGACTGCTCTGTGCGGGTTTTGTTTAGTTAGGACGAATGTAGCTGGTCGAGCTATAGACTATTGAATAAGCGGGCTGGTCACTTATGTAAACGCACCATAATTAACTGAAGGATAAACGGTTGTAACAACATAGTTCCGCATTCTGTCAATTAAACTACGGTTAAAATATATGGACAAAAGATAATTGCCTACATTGTGATAATTACACACTCGATGTAAACAGCAACATAATTCCGCAATTTGAATAAACCTAAAATCATATAAGCATTTACTAAATTTGAAGTGACACTCTTATTGTTCATTAAAAAGTATTAAAGCGGTTTGATAAAATATAAACCAACAAGACAAAGCGGCAACGTTTTTCTGAAGGTACCTACTTCAAATGTATACAATAACGACGTATTATTCCACGAAGTATATCATTACGGTTAGAACTTGTAAACACGTATTGAAATGACTGAATTATTGTGTGGACGGTCCATTAGTTTTATATTGCATGGAATATGCATCCATTGGTACCCTGACTGCCAGTGCTATGAGGATTCTATTAGGAGGGTGTATCGACAGTTTCTGAAGTTTCTTTCTTTCAAGGTGGACGGCGTGTGCCATGTGAGAGATATAGACTACAACTTTCTATTGGAACGCCATCAATTCCGAAGCCTCTCTGAGAGATGACAATAATCAAATCGACTGTACTTGCTTCTGTCTAAAATAAAATTCTATGTACCGCGTGTATTTGCGCGCAATGTAGTCTTTCCGGACTCTTCCAACTAGAACTAATTTACTGCTAATTGTAAGTCACCAGTGCAGCATATGTGTGCGAACGCGAATTTAATTTAAAGAGATTTTCCTCGGTGAAGTGAACAATACGTAGTAAACAAATGTAATTTAGACATTCCTTTTCTTAACATACACATGACGTAGTGTTTGTTCCTTTCACATTTTTTTCGTCCTGTAATTGGGATATAAATCTGTTATTTTTGCATTAAGTTTTAACTGAATCAAAATTGTGGATGTTATCATTGTGTGATAGCTTATCTTCATTCTGGAATTTCTACTTCTCATATGTATGTCGTACTGATGGCACTTCGTTTTGCTGAAATTTAATGAACTTATGCAAATAAACATGCATTAGATGTATGAATAAATCTAACATTCATTGCAGAGTCTAGCAACATTTTTAAAAACACATTGAGAAGAAAGGTATTATTAAGCCGCAATTATTCCATTAAATGAAATTATACAAGCTCTCACTGTAGTCTTTAGCGTTTTACTAGAAACAAACGAATTTTGCCTACAATTTTCATCAAAATCAATGCGCTGCACGCGCACAAAGTGAAGTATTCAAAATCACGGTTTTACTTTCTTATTTGAATAAATACATACGCAAATGATTGCACGCACGTATACGACGCGATGTTAAGGTAAGTATGTCCACGAAACGTATGTAACACAATACAACAAGAACTGAAAGATTATATCATCTCTTTGCATAATTCATGTCTATTTCAAAAATATGTTAATGGGTCTTCGGTCACCTTATACAAAATGTATGTAGTCCGCACAAACAACTCAGCAATAACGATGTTAAATTAAAATTGTAAATGAACACGAATGGAGGAGAGTGCGGGTATACGGTGTATGGTGTGTGCTATGCACGCGAGTGTACCCCTGCGATAATAAAAAATAATTCGGGTTAAATTTAGCATAACCATAAACTCGACGAGTGTGAACGGCTGAAAGCTACATATCTGCGATGTCGAAAAGGGAACAGAGCGATGCCGACTGGGCGTGGCATTCTCGATATTGAATAAAAAAAAGAATTCCCAATGATCTCCTCGCATACGAAACTTTCATTTACATCCTTAACTATGTTTCAGTTATTACAGCCGCAACAAAAACTCGCTTTCATTCAAAATAGGGTATCCTGACTGGAAAACACGAAAATGTATCTTGAAGAACAAAATAATCTTGAATTTACAGAAAAAGTTATACAGCCTTGGCAATATATCTTAGGCACCTCTATGTATTATTAGTAGAGTAACCAAACTTGCGAACTCGCATAGGCGTCGGTATTACGGGTTAATATAAGAATACGAAAAATTCATAAATAAACCTACTTTCTAATTATTCAACAAATTAGAGGCATCAGGATATGAACTACTGTAAACTTGCATCATTGCATATGTTTCCACAGTTACTTCTTTAAACCTTGTGCGTCGACAAAAAAAAATATTCTTATACATAGAAAACGATCTCTCCACATCTAAGGAAGTTACATTTGCATGTAGAAACTGTTTTTCAAAATCACTTAAAAGTTCACTTATTATAAACGGCCTCTAAAGTATTAAAATCGGGATTTTTCCTTAAAACATCTGCCAACTTTTGACTAGCGCATAATCCTGGCGTATCATTTAATGTGTGTAATTTATTTTTTACACTCTCCACTATGTCTAATGATTCCTGCAATAACAATTCAGTACATTGTAGTTTTCGGATGGCATCTAGTAATACTGTATAATTGGTACATATTGTTGTTAAATCTTCTAAAAGTTGCGGAACTTGAAATTCTCTTTGACTTTCTCTAATTGCTTTGGATTCATTCCGATTAAATCGCATTATAACTGATTGAATTTGTTGAAAATGGATCAAATAGTAAGAAGCTGCTTTTAGCCAAGTACCCCATCGCGTTAAAATTGGTTCAGGAGGTTCTGGAATACCTGGACAAAATTTACGAAATTCTTTTAAACGTTTAGGAGATTTACGAAACACTGCTTTAGTACTTCCAACCATCCGATCAACGTTTCCGTAATGTTGTCGAACAACTTCACCAATTAAATGCAAAGCATGCAGCACGCAGGTTATATGTATTAAGTTTAGGAAATATATGTTTTAAGGATCGCCCAACTTAACATCGTTGCTGCACTATCTGTCACAATCATCACAACTTGATCTTGGGCAATTTTACATTTTTTCAAAGCGTTCATTACCACTTTTTGAATATTTTCCGCGGTACATTGTTGAACACGTTTGCAAGCTAACAAATATCGAGATGCTGTGTTCTCGCCAGATAAAACGCGAGCTATTACATTCACAATACTGTTTTTCTTTATATCGGTCGTCTCATCCACGGTAATCCATATTTTTTTGGAACACAAATCACGTTTACACACATTTTCTAGCATCTCTTTTCATTCGCGGCAAATGATTCTGTAATTGTGTTTGTGAGGGTAATGGGTACTTTAGAACGTATTGTCGCCAAAACGTTTTAAAAGCTGCTTTTCTCACCAACGACAACGGAAGATTACAAGAGGTAAACATAATTAATAAATATATGAGGAATAGTGTATAAGGTATTTCAGTTCTTGCATTTCTCATATGCTTAATACCATTGATATGCCTCTGGCAATCAGTTCTGTCCAATGCAGCCAAACGAACATTGCGTATTAAGCAAAAAACTGCACTACCGCCATATTTTAAATGGGGAAAAAGTGACACATACTTATGTACATTAGTAGCAAATCTATTACGAGGCATTGTTTTCTTAGGTGTGTAAATATTAGTTCTATATGGAACGATACACTAATTATGTACTTGGTATAATACTACAACACACAAAAAACACCAGCTATATTTTCAAAAGCGACACGTAAGTACATAACCTTGACCGTTCGACTAATCTCTGCAACAGCTCAAGCGGTACTAAAACGAAATCTCTCTTAGCGCGGTTTAACATGATTTATATTCAAGGTCGACACTGCATGGCTGCTTCTCTACCGGTTTAGTTTATTTATGAATTTTTCGTATTCTTATATTCACCCGTAATACCGACGCCTATGCGAGTCCGCAAGTTTAGGTTACACTAATTATTAGTAAAGCGTAGCAAACGGTTGCACCCGTGTACATACAAGGAATCGAGTGGACGTTCGATTATGATCGGTTGATCGGCGTGCGTGTACTATTACATCAATAGTACACGACGTCCACTCGATTCCTTGTATATACGTAGTAAACACAGCGGGTGTAACCATTTGTCACGCTTTAATTATTAGTGTGTAAAAGTACAATGGTTTACATAAAACTGCTTGCACATTCGTATTCTAAACAACAATTTATTAATATATTTTAATATTTTGTGGCGCCACCATGCGCTTTAATAACAGCTTTATTGCGATTGGGCACTGTCAAGATAAGATTTTGGTATCAGCAGTTATGGCTTCCCATTCTTGCACAATTTTCTTTTTTAATATTCCTAATAAGCCACATTTATGTTTGGTGATGCTGCCCTTTATAGTAGACCACAGATGTTCAGTTCCACTCTAAAAGGTGTATCTTATTTTCGCGAAACCAACGCGATGCCCCCTTCGCAGATACTGAAAAACGTCAGTGTAATTTTATGTCGTTGACAAGTGAAATTAAACTATGCTCAAACTTATCTCTATATTAGATTCGTGGGCCCGTATAATTTTTTATCAACCTTCAATGGACCTACGTGCATACTTTTCTGTCCATTAAAGACGTGCCTTCTTGTGGTTCTGCGTCAGTAAGGGCTTCCGGCGAACTATACGGCCACTTAAATTCACTTCTCTAAGACGTCTTCTTACAGTTCTCATTGAAATTGCAATTTCATGATATGCCCGAAACTCACTAAATAAATCTTTTGATGACTTTCTTCGATCTCGCAGTAATGCGTTTGCGTCCCCATTTCTTTCTATTTTCGTACAAACCAGTCCCGTGAAAACTTCTACTGAGCGAAACAGAAAAATAATAAGAAAATACATAGCCAACTAAAAATCGAATTATGTGGGTCAACGCGCGATCATCAACAACAAAAAAAAGGAGAAACCGCATAATACGAGGTGCCGCAATTAAATAAATGGACTGGTGCTGGTATCGGCAAACAGCGAGCATACCACGGCAGGTTTGAACATGTCTGTGCTTGCAGATGCTTCCCCACCCTGAGCTCGATGAGCACGATTGTACGTCGCTTAGTATCGCTGTAGCAATCGTCCGTTCAAGTCCTTACGCTAGCATCGCGTCGGAGTGTTCAGATCAAGCAGCGAGTTAACCTCAAGTTTTTTGTGAAACACGAGGTTCTAACCACCCTTCGTGAACGAGTGAGAAGACGAAGACCTGATTTGTGGAAGAGCAAATCCTGGATGCTCCATCAAGACAATGCGCCAGCCCATTCCGCCTTCTCTCTGAAGGCGTTCTTTGCGAAATCCGGCATCACCGTGTTGGACCACCCACCGTACTCGCTCGACCTGGCCCCCTGTAACTTTTTTTTTATTTCCTAAGGTAAAATCGAACTTAAGGAGACAAGATTTGACAGTGTGGAAGCGGTGAAAGCGAAAGCGATGGAGGTTCACAACAAGCTGACAGAAACGGACTTCTAGCACTGCTTTCGACAGTGGAAAATTCGTATGGAGCGTTGTAGGGATCGGCAAGGAGAGTACAATGAAGGGGATAAACTTTGTAATGTAATTGATCAATAAAATGTTTTGTAGCACCAGTCCGGTGATTTACTTGCCACACCTCGTATATTGGGAATATACTAGTTACTAAATCTTCCACGTAATCGATGGGCCTGTGTTATAGGAGACAACATACGCAACGCGCTAGAGATAGCATTAAATAAACAAACAACGTCGTAAGAGAAAGATCTTTTGAGCATTTCGAGGTTATGTACTGGAGACGTCAGCAACCCTCTAGATCTACTGCTGATTGGATGTACATCTGTTCTAAGGACCAACTTCCGATACAGATATCTCGGTTTCTAAAAGATAATCTGCTCCGCATGAAATAGTCGTCCAGTTAACCCATTTAAGGGCAGGCGAGACGTGATCAAATCGACTAGCCGAGAATATTATGGCGACGATTTTTTGGGATTCTCAAAGCATAACCTTAATTGATTGTCTGGAAAAGAGAAGGGCAATCGCGGGGCAGTACTATGCTGATTTATTGAACCGATTCGACGCTGAACTAAACAAAAAAAGCCCCATCTAGCGAAGAAAAATGTTCTCTACCATCAAGTTAATGCCCCAGCCCACTCATCGGCAATTACGACAGTTACGGTAGGAATTGGTACTCCATCCACCATATTCGCCAGATTTGGCCCCCTGTAACTTTTCCAAACTTGAAAAAATGGCTTAGTGGAAAGCGCTTCAAGTCATATGAAGAGGTCATTGTCAAAAAAGAGGCAAGAGTTCGACAAATCCTATTATTTGATTGGCTTAAAACAATTGGAACTTCGCTGAACTAAGTGTATAGAGCTACAAGGAGATTATGTTGAGAAATAAATTTGCTAAATGCAAAACAATTGCGTTGTCTTCCTTAACACATGTATTTAACATGCCATCCTCGTACTAATTACAATATGTTGCATAGTATTCATGTTGTTATGTGTAAAATAAGTTACAAAAAGAAAAGTAAAACATATTTGCTTCATGTATTTCGTTGCAAGTTTGAATTTTGTACGGATTCACAACATCAGTTTCATTTCTACTTAATATATTATTTAGTGTTTCTATTGTACGTTTATGCGCACTCTCAATAAATCACTTTTGAGAATATCTTTGCACCAACAATATATAAACAAAATATCAAAATTCTGTAATGTAATAGACCTGGTATTAAAATGGAATGAAGATATGTTTATTGTGGAATACCTCCGGAAATATATAAATACAATACAGTTGGAAATAAGAATGTGTGGGTGTACACTGAACGAACCCTTTTTATATTAAAGTTGGTCCAACGAACGAGTGTATCATTTTAATAAATGGCTGTCTATTATATTGGATTTATTGAAGGAAAGAATCAAGGATGAATATTACAGGGTTCTGCAAACAGCTACAGGCAGCGAGGGGGGAAATATAATGACTATGGGCGATCTGAATGGAAGAGTGGGGAAGACAAATGTAGGAATAGAAGATATAATGGGTAAAGAAGGTGAAGAGGTGAAAAATGATAATGGAAAAAGAATAATTGAAATATGCGTAGAAAATGATTTAATTGTAAATTCACAAGAGTAGAGGAAAACAGAAACGAGAAATCAATGGTAGATTATTTTCTAGTAAACAGAAATGGATGGAAACATATAACGGATATGAGAGTACACAGACAAGCGGAAATAGGGAGTGATCACGATCAATTCAGAATGGACATAAGCTACAAGCTCAAAGAAGAGAAATACAAGAGACTTTACGAAGAAAATCTTGATAAGAAAATTCGAACTCAGGAAATAATTCAGGGATTAGAAAGCAAATGGAAGGATCTCAAGGAAAACATATTGAACGCAGCAAAAGAGACGTGTGGAACAACAAAAATAAGTAACATATATAGGAAACGAACGGACTGGTGCAGTACAGAAATACAAGTGATAGTAAAAGAGAAAAAGGAAAGAAAGAAAGATTGCAGTAAAAACGGCAAAGGAGGAATCATGGATAAAATTTGGAAATAATATGAAGAACAATTTCAAGGAAAATCAAAAAATATTCCGTAGCACATTAAAACAGTTGAGAAATAAAGCTTCAGGTAAATCAGGACACAGTTTGTGTAATAGTCGGGTACGTTTCAATGCATTTACTAGTGGAAACATGTAGAAATCGTTTGTGCCGCAAGATTTAGAGTATGGATTTTACACGTTACATGTAAGAAGTTACCACTGTGTTCTTCAAGAGCTCGGTCCAAAGAACACATGTTTGCGGCACCATGACTCATAAACATTAAAAGTTGCTTAGTTGAAACTTCAAATTTGTTCAATGAGTTCAACACCACCTTTTATAACTAAATTTATAACTCTTGGAAGCAAGTAAGAAGGAGGATGACGGTCGATGTGGTTCCATTGTACGTACCATTACATTAACCACAGAATGTTTTTGACGATCCGTTGTTTCATCCACACACAATCACAGTTTTTTATCTTTTAATCCCGTTTTCACCCTTTTTTCTATATGTTCACGAGCAAATGGCACTACATTTCGTATCGATGTCCGACTAGGTAATTTATAGTCCCCATACTTATTCCAGAAGGAGACAAATGCTTCTTCATCTAGTAAACGAAACGAGAGATTACATAAAATAAGAGTAACACATAAATCAAATGTAAATTTTTCTTGGTCTCGTATGCCACTTTTTGCAGAAGAATACTGTTTGTTTTCGACGTGACGTTGACAATGGCTTCTAGACCAATACATTAAAGGGATTTTACAAACTAGACCTTGAATTTTAGCGCCATCAAAAATTAAGTCCGGCATGTCCACTATAAAGTTTTTAAACTGTGTCTGCCATTGGTCGTTTTCGCGACGTACCTAATTGCGACATTTTTAAAGCAAACATAAGCGTACAATTACGAAATAAGTTACAACAGCCTACATATGCACAGAATTACTCGCATACAGCATCGATTTAGTACTGACGCTGTGAACGCGTGAAATAAATAATCGCCGACTCCGCACCACATATCTACTACACTGACTGTTACCGCTCTTTGCCCAGACTACTAATGATTTATACGTGGTTGGGAACCGCTGCTATAGACAATTACAAATTAATAGGTCAATGTATAATATAACTGCTCCACGTATATTACTTATTCATGAATTTGACGAATTCGGATTGTCGTTTATAACTCAATAAAAAATCGAATCAATAAAACCTATTTGCGGTATATTTAATGTACGTTGGGATTATTGATTAAAATGCCAATCAACTGTTAAAATCTTACATACATTTACAGCTTTGCATTATACATTGTAACCTATATATTGCACTGGAATTACGAATGATGCAATTAATGTATTAATAATAATAATATAATAATAATAGTTTATTCATCCTCGTCGTACATGCAGCGACAGAGGGTAAGTCAGAAGAAAAAACATATAAATATACATGTAAAGTATACATAGTGTATAAAACAAGTTCACAATGTAAATACATAGTAGACAAAAACAAAAACAAGTATACAGTCCTTGGCCATCGAATTAGGACCACAAAAATATGACGATTTTGAGGTAAACTTAAAAAAAAACAGTTGGTAATATTGGCAATAATATGTTTTTTTAAATTTTTCCTCAAAATCATAAAAACTTTAGGTGGTTCTAATTCGATGGCCAGGGACTTGTATATACATAAGGGGTGATGCAAAAGTAATTGGACATCTTTTAACATTTTTTATACTTTAATCAAAAACTACTAGAGAATATGCGATGGTTTAATCTTAAAACTAGAACTTTTGTTTACAATTATCATTAGGTTAAAATGGCAAAAGGTCCACTTTCTTCAATTTTTCTCAGTTTAGATGGAACCTTTTGAATCATGGCTTGGATGTAATCTGGACTAATTTGCTTGAGCTTATTGCTAATTCTACGTGCTAATTGATTCTCGTTTTCTGCGGTCCAACCCTTCTCATAAACGAGTTGACTCAGTTCTGCCCAAAAATCTTCGATAGGACGTGCTTTTGGAATATTTGGAGGATTCTTTTCTTTAGGGACGAAAGCGATGTTATTTTCCGTTAACTATGTGGTAACAGTTTTCGCATAATGCGAACTTGCTAAGTCAGGTCAAAAGAGAATATCATCTCCTTGGTGAAGTCTTTCAAATAAATCGCTTCAGTTTTGGTAGACATTTTGTCCTATATACTTCTGCATTATTTGATCACGCTTTTTGAGGTGACAACCCTTTATCATAAACAATTTTGACTCAATTTGCCTTAACAAAATCTCACTTCGTCGGGTAGAGTTTTTTTTTTTTATGTAAAATCCACCCTTTCCAGCGTTTGTTAGTGTTCCCAAAAGGGAAAAAATACCCCTCATCATCTAAAATAAAACCCCCTTTTTTGCGCAACTTTTAGTTGGTCCTCACTTCCTACACCGAACCGGAAAAATTTTCCATTTTTTTAAATTATTTTTTTGGTGCTTTTTAAAATCTTTTAAAAAATATTTTAAACCCCTTTTTTTAAAATTTTTTTGATATACAAACTGAGAACACTTTAACCTTTGCCCAACCATTTGCCTTTGCCGTTTTTTCCAATCTTTTTTTTCCAAAATTCCTCTTTTTTTGAAACTTTCCCCTTTTACCTCCCCTTTTCCGCCGGGGCCTTTTTTTTTTAAAGGGTTAAAGGTATTTTTTTAAACCATCGAAAAAAACGTTTTTTAATGAGCTAGATGGTACTCCGGCTAAAATTTTTCTTTTGAAAAAGTGTCTAAACCTTTTTCCCCCCCGGGTTCAATCTTCCCAAGGGGCAAAATAAATAGGGTTCTCGAAAATTTTCAATAGCCCAGTTTTTAAAATTTTTAAAACCTAAAAAAAAGGGGATTTTTTTTTAAGAGAAACATTCGTACAAAAACCTTGCGTTTACTCATTTGGGTAAAAAAAAAATTTCCTACACCCTTTCCAAACGCAAATTTTTTCCCAAATGTAAACAGACTTTTTGCATAAACCCTTAACACAAAAAACCAAAATTTACAGAAATTTTCGGGTTTTTGCTCAAGGGTTTTGGTAAGACCCCCGCCCCCGGGCCCCACTGTTCTAAAATTTTTCCAAGAGACTAAGGGCAGCTCCCAAAAACATAATTTTTTTATTTTCCCTTAAAAAAACAGGGTTAGAAACCCCTTTTTAAATTTTCACGTAATTTATTTGAAAAATTTGGGTTACCAAAGTAAAGGGGAAATTTTTGATCTGCTAAAACGGGGTCGTAAAATAAATATGTGTGTCCCCCAAACCCACGACGCTATTGGGAGTTATTAAAACCCCTTTTTGGGAAATACAATTATATATTTTGTAAACCCAAAGAAGGGTCATAATTTTTTTAAAAACACATCTGCAACTTTTTTGGTTTTTAAATTTAAAAATTGGTCTAAGTGCGGGGTTTTTGGGTTAAAATGAATGGTCTGTTTATATTTTTAAATTTCCCGGGTTTCCCCCCCATAAAACTTTTGTTTAAGCCCAGTTTGGGAAATAAACCCAAATAATTTTAAAAAGGTTTTCCCCTGCTTATTTTTTTTTTTTTTAATTTTAAGTAAATACATTTTTTTAAAACTAATTGTGTTCTCAAATGTTTAACTTGACTATTTCCGGGTTTAAGTCCATCAATTCCCATATGCCCCTAATATTTTAAACCCGGGTCTCAAGTTTTTTGGGGAATCCTACAGCCCTAAAAAAAAAATACATGAATTTTTTTTAATATTTTCCCTTCGTTTGTAAATTTTATTGCTCTTTCGATAAAACGGGGGGATTTTTACTGTAACTTTAGGCAAAACGTCTTTTTTTTAAGGGTATCCTTTTGCAAGTTAAAAGGTAAGAAAAAACGAAAACCCTTTGATAATTATCAAAAAAAAGGGTTAAATAAATCAAATTTTAATAAATCGGATATTTTTTTTATGATAAGTTTGCATCATTTCATTTTTTTTTTATAATGGGTTTCCTGTCGCGGGAAAACCCTTTATCTTTAAATCCAACTAAAATTTTTTTGTCAGGGCAACTAAAATACTTTTTTGGGATCAAAAAAAGGGTGTTGTTTTCGCTTAGTAAAAATTGTTGTTTTTTTTAAAAAATACAACCTTGCTGCCCCAAACTTTTTCTCTCTGATCGAAAAATTTAACCAATTTTATATTTCAAAAGAAATTTATGTTCCGTTTTTTTTGATATCCAACGGGGAAGCTTGTTTAGTATCAAAGTTTTTCTGTAAAATAGGAAAAAAATATCCATCACTTCCAAAAATTTTTTTTTGCAATCCTTTAAAATTTTGTCAAGGCGCAAATCAATTTACCAAAAAATATAAAAACTTTTAAAAAAATCATAAAAATAAATCATATAGTAATTAAAAATTCTTTTCCCTTAAAGGGTCCCCTACAGCCCTAAATGTACACTTTGGGGGTTTTAAAAAAATTTGGCTGCATTAGAACTCGATACAAAAAACTAATTGTAACAAATATTTTTCCCCCAAAAACGTCTTTTTGGTTTTGTTTAAGTCAATCAAAGTAATATAAAAACTTTTTTTGGGTTTAAAATTTAAATAATTTTAATTAGGTCCAAAAAATGAATAAAAATTTTTGCTAAAAAAAATTTACTATGCAATATAAACAAATCTTTATCAAAGGTATAAAAACTTTCAAAATATGGGGCCCCGGTAGGGGCATAATTTTGCATTTGCATTAAATTTCCTTTTTAACGTTGACAATCTTTTTAAAACCTTTAACAAAAATTTTCCCTAAATAAAGAATATGTATAAACAAACTTTTTAAAAATTAACAATCTTGCTAACTTGTTTTTTAAAACCGGAAATCCGGCTCTTTTTTTCCCAAGTAGTTACTAAATCAATCCCTTCTGTGAAACATCATTTAAAAAAAAAACGTGTTTTAGGGTCATATCCACAGCCCCCTCATCATTCACTGTCTTTTAAAATTTGGGCAACGTTAATTTTTTTTAAAAAATTAAAATTGAAATTTTTTCACAAAAATTTCCCAATAATTTAATTTTAATTCTGCTTTTGGGTTTTGTAATATAAAAAAAATTTCTCAAAATTTTAAAAAAAAATCGTGAATTTATATATTTTAAAAAATTTTTAAATGGAATATCAACCGTAATAAATTTCCCAATAGGGGGAAAAAAAGTTTGTTGATTTAAAACTGCACATGGGAAGTGCCACAGGGGAATAAATCACGCAAAATTTAAATAAAAATTTATTACTTTTAAAATTTTTAAGATACAACTTATTTCTTTTTGCGGGCTAAAGGGTGAATACCTTTGTAAATTTTAAATTTTTTTATTTTTTTTAATGAAATCTTGAAAAACCATTTAAAATTTTTCGAAAAATTTTAATATTTAGACTTGCAGAAATGGGGGAATAAATTTGGGGCTTTCATAGAAAAATTTGAATTTTAAAAAAGGGTGGTTTTTAACTTTACTTCCAAAATAATAAAAATGATAAAAAATTCAACAAAGGAAAAATATTTTCAGAAAAAATTTTTCTTTGAACCCAAATATCGTTTAGTAATCATAAGGATTTAAAAATTAGTTTCGGGATTTTTTTAATTTTAAAATATTTCTCATTACTCAATGTTGTTTCGCACCTTTTCTTTTAAACTTGAAATAAATGTTGCATGAAAAAAAAGGGATTACGAAAAGTAATTTAATTTTCATTTTGAAGGGGGTATTTTTTCCCACAAAAATTTTGGTTTGTTGTAAAACCCCCCACTATGGGCCCAATCCCCAAAGCAAGGGTTTTTGCTTTTTTGTAAAATTTCAAAAAAATATTTTTTCCCTTTATTATTCCAAAAAAAATAAATTTTTTTCACATTTTAAATTTATTAAAAAATAGGGCCCTTAAAAATTTTCATACTGGGGGGGGGGTGAGAAATTTTACCCCCCTAGGGGAAAATACTTTTTTCGGTGCTAACTCCTGTATTAAAAGTCAGTTTTTTTGGATTTGTAAGCCCTTTCTGCGCCCCTTCCGTTTCCATTTTCTCGAATAATAATGAAACCCAACCCAAACCCCCTTTTACGGAAACCCCCTTTCGGGCCCTCCCACGGCTCATCAATTCCTTTTGGGGGAAATTGGTAATGATTGGTAATTGTCGTATATATACGAAGATAGTTTAATATTGGGAAAAATGAGAGTAGTTTAAATTCCCTGGGGGGGAAAAGTCCCCAGTCGACTGTTTTCCCTTTGCAGGGAAAAGTGGAGGGATGCGAATTGCTCACTTCTGTAGGGTTTGACCCTAGCTAAATTAAAATTTTGACATTTTCAGTGATTAGAGTTTTCTTAATTAGATACTTTCATCCATACTAATATTCATTTTCTTTTGTACATATACGATAATTTCAAATACAAACTAAACCAACTTCCACAGAATACGCTGGGTGACCGTAAAACCCGCGAAACGTGCATCCGTACATGGTGGTTGTTGGGAGTTGTTTTTATTTTTATTTAATTCCTCCCGCGGGGTAACCACTTCACACTACTTTCCCTCGCAGAAGCCCTTTGGGGGCATTTCGAGTTGCTTATTCTGTAGAGGTCGATATAGCTATTAAATTTTTTACATTTTCTGTTAGAGTATCTTCTACTCTCATCCCACTAGTAATCAATTCATAAATTAATTGCAATCGGCATACAAATGAATTTGCACTAGTTAGTTATTTCCCTGTGTTTTTGCTAGGCCCTTTTTTTCCCGTTCGGATCGAAATAAATATTTATTTTATAATGGGCCCCTAATAGGGGAAAATCTGAATTTTAAATTTAAAAAAGGAATTTACTTTTTTAAAAATCTACGATTTTATAAACTAAATAATGTTTTACAGAACATAAAAAAATAAATGGGATTTTTGTTAGGAATCCTATTGCCTAAAATAAAAAACTTCAATGTTTTGAAGTAAAAACACAGAGCGGAAAGTAAAAAAACCGTTTGGGTTTCAAAATTAAATCTTTACTATCTAAATTTTTGGGGAAAAAAAACACTTCAAAAAAAAAAACCCGATTTTTAAAAAAAAAAAATTCATTTAAAACGAACTGTTCGTTCACCCAAAATAAAAACAAAAGGGAAATTAAAAAATTATTTTTAAACCAAACTAAAAAAAACTTAAAAAAAACCCAAAGAAAAATTTGTTTTTATACCCAAAAAATAAATTTCTAAGGGTGATTTAAAATCAATTTAAAATTTAAAAAAAATGTCAAAAATTGCCCCTTTTTTTTGAAAATTTTCCCTTTGACACCAAAATTTGGTTTCCTAGGCGGGTTTTAAAAAAAAAAAAATTAGAAAAAACAGTTTTTTCCCCCATCCAAAATGAAAAGATTGAATTTAAAGCGGGCCTTTTCCTACTTTTTTTAAATTTTTTTTGAAATTGAAAATAAACTACTTTTTTTTCCCAAAACCATTTCCACTCGTTTTCCCAAAAACCCCCTTAAAAAACTTCTATTTTTTCTTACGCACTTTTTAAATTTAGTTTCTCATCTTTTTGGGTTTTGCTGAAATTTCTTCTCATTTTTTCGGGTTTAATACTTTGGCGAAAAGCCCAAAAATGTAAACACAAATATTGGGTATGAAATAAAAAATAAGCACGCAAAATAAAGTAATTCTTTACATTTCTAGTATTCATTGTTTCTATTTGGGCTTATTCGTATGCTCTTCATTTTCTTCAACAGTTTTAAAACGAACCTTTAGTCAAATTTCATTTCTTGGATAAGTAACAAAGACAGAATAAGGTTTTATTAAATTGTTTCAAACTTGGCCGTTGAATGTATCTTGCACTTTTGTTATCTTATTTTGCTTGTCTTGGCTTTATTTTTCAAATTAACTTGGTTTACTCTATAACTTATCCGTAAAATTTTCAGCTCTTGTTACATAATTAAACGTCAACACACCCAGAGAAAACGATTACTGTATCCGCCTCAATTCAGACAATACTATTTTTAATTATCCGCAATACAATAACTATTTAAATCAAAAAAAAATATTTTCTGAGCGTTTTCTCCGCTTAAGAGAATATATAGTCGTAATGAAATAATTGTATTTCTTTGTTTAAAACATTTGTTAACTTGATTTAAGAAAATCTTGCAGAAAATTTGAAGAAAGTGGTTCGTAGTAAATATAAAAGGCCGTTACAACACAAACAGTTTTTTTCTTAAGGTAGTAAATAGTTTTCCTAATTCAAGAAAACGTTTAGGTATGAATCATCCTTTCATGTTTTTTAAAATAAAGCATTTATTTACTTAGAATTGTTACAATGTATATTATTTATATCCACATTATTAATTGCACTTACCTTGTACAGTATGACATATTCTTCATAATGAAGTAAATTATTCACATTGCTTGTGATTTTAAAAAGGCTAAGGTAGAGGTTATCTACAGAAAATAATGTTCGAACAAAAGTGAACTTAAAGTAGAAGTACACCATGGAAAAAGTGCCTAGAAACTACCGGCAAAAACAATGTGAGAAGAGAAACGCACTAACGCTTTTTGCTCCTCCCACTTGCTGTTGCATCTCTCATTTGTGCCACTAAATCTTTAAAAACAGCACTGAAATATTTCCTGGCGCCACCTAGTTTCCGATAGATATACTTAAAACCGTCCTAGATGGTAGCGAAAGGAAACCGGAATAAGATACCATACTTACCCATACATGATATAACCTTTAACGTACAATGTTTTCATAAGCATTTTTCAAAAGGTACCGGTTAAAGTATTTTTTTTCTTTTATTACTATTTACCACGTGACTAAATTAACTATAGTTTTTTAATATAGAATAAATAATATAACAAAAGGGACAAATAAACTTAAATATTAACCCACTAATTATTAAACTACATAAAAATAATCCCTAATTTAATTAAATTATTAAAGAAATTTAATTTAATTATACTGTAACATATAAAAAAAACTTTTTCATTAGTTCACTCTCTTGCTCCTAATTTTAATTATTAACTTTAGGTCTTTTTTTTATTATTGTGTTTTTTCTTTTATTGGATATCCGTGTAGCTGACCTGATGTGTTTTTGGAGCACGAAACCGGTCGCCTAATTTCTCATAGAAACTTTGTGACACCCGGACATTTTTTTTATTCCTACCATTAATATAATATTTTCTTAATTTAAAACTAAATATTTTACTTGGAAGAACCCTTTTTTCTGCCTTAGATTTTCTTGATTTTTTTTAAATCTAAGAAAATATTTATGGATACAATAAGCTTTACAAGAAATTATTTTCTCATATTATACATTTTTGTAGTCTTAAAATAAAATATTTTCTTGAATAGAGACTGATTTTTGCAAGAAAATCTATTTTCTCGATGCAAGAAATCATTTCTCGACGAGCACAGATTTCTTATATGTCTCAGCCTTTTTCGAAATTTATAAATGATGCCTTTTTTAATCTATATGACCTGTACTTATCGACACCAAGCGAAATTCAATTTAAAACTACAATACTGGCTTCTGGAGTAATGTTAAAAGTTGAGCTTTTGTAATTATTTCTTATAGAAATGTACCACCGTATTTTTTTATATAATTATTCCATACATCATTTTGAACAAAATTGCGGTGGGACTCGCTTGGGCTCATAAAATAAATAAATTAAATAATTGCTCTAGTGGAAGTGACACTGTAATAAGTTGTAATAAGTTTCCATATTTTTGTTTTACAGAATGTATTGTTATAAAAATTGTGCAGTTTTTAATAGTGCTCACTAAATTCAAAGGTTTTCAAACATTTGCTAATTTTTAATTGAATACATATGCTTTTTGTCTATTTGACAAATCTATTCATACTTTCAACTACAATCGACAATTAATCAAGCTCTAATGAAACGTGAAACATACAAAATGTAAATGTTCAAATACCACTTGTTTCGAGTGATTTGTTTAGCAACATAACTGCTGTACCTGTAAGCTAAACTTTATGGTTTACAACTGGTGTTAAAGAACAAAGAGTCAAAAATTCATCGGCAAGTCATAAATTTTGAAGCGAACGATATTGTACGCATTAATGATGAAAGAATAAACCGATGTGGGTATAGAACAACAGAACAACACAACAACGTTGGGAAAGTTATTTTGTCACAGTGGTACAAAACAATATGCGAACGGGAGAAAAATATGAGCACCGCTGCGGAGCGAGTTACTAAGGTTGTTGACCGTCAGCGCATAGCAACAGCGCTGTACTTCACATCAAATACAGCAATTGAACTGAATTATACACCTTTGTGTGACCAATGTAAGTTCACTTACACGTTCCCTCTGACGGAGTACTACAAGCGCATATATCCCCATTTAAGTAAATTATCGTCAACGTATAAACATCAGTATTCGTTTAAATTTAAATTATGCGGGTTTAAGTAACAGAATACCGCATAAAATCTATGCCTGCGTAGTGCCGACTTTCTATGAATCGCATTCAACCAAGATATAGGTAATATTGAGGATTTGGACATGTGTATTTTCTAATATTGGAAAGTTAATAAAAATTATTAAGCTACAGTAATCTCCTCGCAACTGTTATGTTGATATTAAGAATATAGACAACAAGTTTTCCAAAAGTAGAAATAGTCAATTGATACTAGTAGAAGGAACAGAATGTTAGGAATAAGAAATACGTCCGATTGTTCCTTTATTTGGTAAGCAATATTATTTACAATAAAACAGGCAAAAATGTTTACTGTCCTTGTGAAAGAAAGAAATCTATAAAACAAACAATTCGTTTGAATTAAGAACTTCGAAATTATTTTGTTTCCAAATGCAGATATATTTGCATTTACATAATTGAAACTTAATCGTGTGTTATCCTATTTGTGGTTTTTATTGTGCATCTGATTCAAAAGTACTAACTTGAAATTCATCTAAACACATATATAAAAAGCTCTAAAAAAGCTTCTTTTCCAAAAGCGACTTTTCCGAAAAGTAACTCGGTTTATACGTTTAGACGAGTATCTGCAAAAATTACTTACATTTTCACTTGGATTTTAGAAGTTAAGCCTTATAATCGCTTTATCCAAATCAAAAATCATATGAGCGATATATGGCGATAACAGATACGTACCTTCACCTTCAGAAACGATTAGTGTAACAATTAATACCCTAGTGGCAATATACTTTTAATCTTATGTTGAAAATGCACTTCCTAATTGTGAAAATGTAGTATATTTTGTGACCGGTTTCGAGGGTTACTCCTTCAGGCTAAAATATACTAGTCAGCACTAAAAGTTAAAATTTAAAACTTTTAGGGGAACAAAAATATGTATGGATAACCACATAGAACTAATTGCACTTTTCTTGTTACACTTAAGAAATTTCACCATTTTGGTTGCTTCTTCATTTCAATCTTAAAACAAAGACCTAGAGCTTGCATTCACGTTGCGCTACTTTGCATACGGTACAAAATCGTATATTTTTTCATACGAATTTCAAACAATTGAATATTTTATATACTTGTCCTTGGTGTAATGCAAGCAAAATGTTTTGTAAGGTACTTAATGAAAGAAAAGTAAGGTTTTATACTTTTTATTTTTCAATATAGTCTCCCTCGGGAGATACATTTTTCACATCGTGTGTACAAAGCTTTTATACCATTGAAAAAATATTCTTTGTTTTGCTCTTCAAAATGGCTTTCGACGGCCGCCTTTATCTCACTATCGTCGGAAAATCTTCGGCCCCGTAACTCCTTTTTCAACTTTAAAAACGGAAAAAGTTACTGGGAGCCAGGTCTAGACTATAGGGTGGGTGATCAATTTCTGAGAATCCTGTGTATTTTAAGGCCTGCCTTGCAATCCGAGCGGTGTGAACTGGCTCGTTGTCTTGCAAAAACAGGACACCCCGCGCTAATTTGCCACTTCTCTTCTGTACGACTGCCTCACGTGCCTGAGCCAACAAATTAGCGTAGTATTGCCCATTCATTGTAGTCCCTTTAGGCAGGTAATCAATTAATAAAATTCCCTCGCAATCCCAGAAAATAGTCGCCATGATCTTAGCCGCCCACTTTTCCACTTTGAATTTCTTCGGTGGCCTTTCGACTTTTTTTACCCATTGCATTGATTCTTGTTTGGACTCCGGATCATACTGACGAATCCATGTTTCATCAACGGTTACTATCCGGTTACAAATTTCATCCAAATTGTCTTTGGCCAATAACAAAAAGTCTTTGCAACTCGCGAGTCGTCGCTCTTTGTTGAGCGGTGTGAGCATTCGCGGTACCCAACGCGCACTAATTTTTGTCATGTGCAAACGTTCGTGTACAATTTCTCCGATGCGTTCCTTGCTAATCTGCAACTGTTCTGCTATTTGCCACAATTTTATTCTACGGTCGGCCAGTATTAGTTTTTCGACTTTTCGGACGTTTTCTTCGGTCACTACCGTTACCAGTCGTCCTGAGCGAGGGTCGTCTTCACAGCTCTGTCGTCCTTGTTTAAATAAGCGAACCCATTTTTTTTTTACCATTGCATATGAAGGCCCAGAATCCTGCGGAACCGATCACATCTCTTCAAATATTTCTTTTACCGTATTTCCTTTCTTCACGAGGAATTTTATTACGGCGCGGTGCTCCAAATTACGAGAATTTTCGGCTGCAGTTGGCATGGACATGTTCGTTGTCCGACAGCGAAGCGAAATCATATAAAGTTCAAACTAAACAATAATAGTAAAAATAAATGTTCCGTAATCAAAATTTGTTCACATAATGTAGTCTTAAAAAAGATGATCATCAATAAAGTTCGAAATTTACGAAAGGGTGGCAATAGCTATAATTACGAAAAACCGAATAACAAAGAGATAATATAGACAACGGACACAGAAGGAGATGGGCCACCAAAGCCCGATCCTCCAACAAATGGGCAACTTCACCAAATATATATTGTAGTGGGATGTTTCAGCGTATGTCAATATGTTGCTAAATTAATTCTAATTAATATTATATCAAAATTCGCTGATATTAGATTTTAATAGAGTTTTATGCGGAACTTGAATTATTTTCGATTAATATTCGAGTTCCGACATTTTGATTATTTATATTATTAATCCTTTACTTCCTAAAAAAAAAAATACTGCGTTAGTGATATGTTACATGAGAGAATCAAAATTTCAGCTTATTTTAAGTTATCTACATTCTGAAAACTTTATTTGTAAAAAGGACACGTGCACACACAAAAAACACTATATTTGGAAATAACCGTCAAAATCCCTTACGTCACCTGCGGCACCAAGTTCGATCTTCAAAACATCAAAATTAAATATCAAGTCGTTAGATTGGCAATGCTAGGGACGACGAGAAAAAAACAGAAGTTATCAACGAATACAATTGTGACAGAAAACAAACATCTTTCGATTGATATTTAGAAATTGCATTATAAAGGTTAAAATCTCGTCAAAGTTATCAGTGCAAATGTATTGAAAAGCGTTTTAAGTGAACCATAAATCATCACCAATTGTCAAGAATATTACATTAGTCGAAAAATTATAAGAAGTAATTCGAAGAAATTTCATTCGAGACGATCAAAGGGCTCCAAAATAAGAGGATTTTACCAAGAGGAAGAAAGAAGGAACCGTTAGGATTATGCACACACACATATCAAACACCCGTTACTACATAAGTAATTTAAATAGATAAATTTTATTTTCTTTTTTCTAAGTGAAAAGCTTAAAATAAACACAAAACTGATTATCTCCCTATTCAAATTTTTTAATTGTTATTTGTAATAACAATATGTATACTTTTTCCCTCAAGGAGGAATGAAATTCAACCACAGGTGTAAAATTGGAATTATAGGAGGTAGAAAGGTTTTTTCTGGATAGCTTTACCCCATTTTTTAGGGTGTACGACATAACCAAAGCAAGTACCTACCTATGAATAAACCGCAACCGAGAAGAGTGAAATCGGTGGCCATATAAAATAGTGCAATCTCTCAATGGTGGATTTAATGGGCAATCTCTAGAATATTCCAATACCTCATTAGACTCAATGGAATCTAAGTTACTTGTAAGCGCAAAGGAGCAAGCGAAAAAATCATGCAAAGTGTATAAAATGTGGGAATTAGTATGTATCCAAGTTATGTAACAAATAAAAAAACTCGGTTTCATTAGTAAATCAACAAAGCAGTGACAAAATCACTACGGTAATCTCTAAAAATGTTGCGCCACAAAAAATAACTGAATATCGATTAAAGTTTAATCTCTATAGGAGCACATACACGTGGTTCAACAAGATGGCGATGCGACAAACTAAATAAGAGAAATGTATAAAGGATATTGAAAAAGTGAAATAAACACTGCAAAAAGATATTATGCAAAATTAAAATAAACGGATTTAAAGTAATATAGAAATAGTTACCTCAAATGTACTCACCCTCCTATGCTCTTAATTATTACACAGTAAACAAAAGAATTGCTAAGGTAGATTCTCGTTTGTACAATACATTGCCGACAAAATACATATTTGAGAACCAACATAGCATTTTACAGAACACGCGCGTTCTTAAATCCAACGACACTAGGTGACGACACAGTATTTGCAATTCGTAAAAATATAAAAAGAAGTAAATTATCTTAGATTTAATGTAGGTTGAATGGCGACCAAAACATTTCGAATAAAATAGTAGGTAACTATGGTAACTTTATACAGTTATCTCTACATAAAAAATGTAGATGCACTAAATATAGTTAACTTCATTGTGTTTGACTAGGTTCACCATGATATTAGTTAATACTACTAAATATACTTTCCTTGCACTAAAAATGTTGCAGAATTTACTTCAATCTAGTGTATCGCTTACACTATATTTAACACTAAAAGGTGTACTTAATTGTACTCTATACGAAAGTTACACGACGAGATTTTTTACTGTGTGCAAATGAAAAACTAATCACGATAAAGCTTTCGATTACAACGAGAAGTGGAAAGAAAACCGTGCGAAATGTTAAATAAGAACATTCGCGTAAAAACAACAGACATAAAAAACTAAAAAGAAACCTAACATTGCAACGAGCACTAATAAATTCAAAATATTCAGTTTTCTCGAACTTCCAAAAAATCTTCCAGATACATGCAACAAAATTCATATTCTCCGACCGAAATTGCAAAATTTGTAGTAGTTGCCAATTTCAAATGTATTCTAGGTGCGTACTAGTAAATTTTTTTTCTTAAATGTAGATATACCACATGGACATAAACGACTATATCTGGTACGTACTATTATTTATAAGGGCAATGTTAGGACTAATAAACAATAAACTCTCTTCGTATAGATACAAGAATTAACAAAGCCTTTTAGAAAATAAAGCTCCATTTCAATCAATCATTTCTTTATGACGTTCACGTCTAAATAAAGAAATGTTGCATGTAGTAGCTTCGAAGTGCAGCATCCAACTATAGCGTTCAAGCGTTACCTCCGGTATATGACAAGGCTAAAGCACTTTGACGTCAGCAGACTGTCACGTATTTTGCAGTAGGTCATCGATCAGCCATATTTGTATATTGGACATTTACGCGTTCAGATCGTTTCTTGCGTTTTCAATTGGTTTATACAAATTATATTGGTTTTAGTTAAAAAAATACTGTGTAGTGATATTTCCGTACTTTGTTGGTGATACCTGCAATGTTTTTCTGGTGTTGCATAAGCGATAAAACCTTTTCTGAAACGATAAAAACGGGATAACCCAAAAACTGTGGCGTCGGCTGTTTCGTATGTTTTGTTTGTGAGTTATACTTTGTAAAAGAAGATATTATTTATTTTTCAACAGTTGCAGATCCAAGGACCGGTGAGGCTATAACTGTAAGTTTAAAAAATCCTAGGCTTAAAAAATATGCTATTCCAACTCAATTCCCTAACTGTTAATGTAAATGTCATATTCACAGCAGTAAACGTATTGCAACAATTATAATGACTTGTTCTATAAATACCTTACTTAAACATTATTGTGAGAAATGATGGGAATGATAGATTAGGTAAAACATCACATAATAGGAAATTAAAAAACCCTGGCTAAATAGCATGTCTGTAAATTTTCCCGTGAAATTGGACAAAATTTCAAATAAAATTGCAATTACTGTATCATTTCAACCTTAGTTTCCTCCAAATACATGTACAATTAGAAATAACAATAATCGATTAAGTATCAACCACAAATACATCTTTCACAAAAATGGTGCTCGGTTACGTGTAATTATAATAATTATAATTATAATAATAATAATAATAAGAATAATAAGAATAATAAGAATAGTAAGAATAGTAAGAATAGTAAGAATAGTAAGAATAGTAAGAATAGTAAGAATAGTAAGAATAGTAAGAATAGTAAGAATAGTAAGAATAATAAGAATAATAATAATAAGAATAATAATAATAATAAGAATAATAAAAATAATAATAATAAGAATAATAATAATAATAAGAATAATAAAAATAATAATAATAATAATAATAATAATATTTATTTGTGCCCAACAGTAAAACACCAAAATAGACACATATACATACAAATTATCTAAAGTACATATATAAATATATAGTTTAAGACAAAGGCGATCAACCAATTCAGTATAAGGCGTACTTGTTAGGCAAAAAAAAGAACATTAAGTGTGATATGGATTAGGGATGGGACACCGTTGGCAAAACATCGATGTAAATTTTGAACACCAATATCGATATTTGGAAATTATCGGCTAGAATTATCCATGGTTTTCTAACATCGATATTTTTTGTAACAATAAATATTATTTTATAAATAAAAATTAAGCTCCAGTAATAAGTAACAATATAAATAAAAATAAACTTTATTAACAATAAACTCCACTAAAACTTTTTTTTAAATAATGCTCATTCCTAAAAAGCACATAATAGGATATTTCCAAAACTTTTACTCACTGAAAAAATAAAATTTGGGAGTCTTCTTCTTTTCGGTCTATTTCTTTGCTGTGATGGTATCGATGTTGCTACAATAGTCAAATACTTTTGATCTACTTTTGAAAGTAATGGGTAAGTTTTGCCATTTGTCTTCCACCAATTCAAGGAATTTTCTTCAAGCGCCACAACAGGATTTCTTAGGTATAAAGACAATTCCGAACTCCTCTATTTGTGATAAGTTATGTTCCACTAGCCGTTGATGACTTGTCCTGAAACTAAATGAAGGCAAACAAATGGAGCACCCCAAGAGGCCGACTACCATATTATTATTATTATTATTATATTATATCTAGACAATCTAGACGCATAATTAGGATCTGTGTTACGATAGATATAACATATGTACATTTTTTTTTTTAATAGATACCACTATACCTACATATAATTAAAATATGAGTCGATGTATGTCTTTTGACATCGATATTTGATCGATGTTGATTGATAAAAATATCAATAAAAGATCATCGATATTTGTTGAACAATATCGATGTTTCAAAAACATCGATATACATCGTCCATCCCTAATATGGATGTCAATCTTCTGTTTCTATTTATTCAATGCGCTTAACCTCCATAGAGTTGTTTTTCTATGTTCCTTTTTTGCAACTAACTTAGATCAGTTTCAGAAGATAGGCTATATTACAACAATAATGTTGCTATTCTGAAATATTTCGTTAAGACCGTATCAGATATCTGATAAAATTTTACGACTGCAACGCAGTTTGCCGAGTCTCCATAATATGCTTGGCATTCGGTCGCTTTATTGATTCACTCTATAAGGTTTTAATTGTTACGACGGTCAATTGAACAAGGAAATAAAAAGGCAATTCACCTCTTTATTGGAAGCCACCTGCTGTATACATAAATATTACAAATTCATTCTTTTTGTCTCCCCATGCAATTGTTTCTTTTCTCTGCTTCGTTCGTCGTACTGCATGACTTTTGTCTCATATTTATGAACCTATCTATTATTAAGCATCGACATAACCGACACGTCAGAGGTCATCTGTTATTGACAGATATTCATTTGATATAATTCAATTAAATATTGCTTTCGCTCACAACAGATAGATGAAACATTATTAATAATCGATGGGAAGTACAGCACGGCAGCTAATATTCTGAATTAAAATGATAAATGAGTAATCGAACGTATTTCGTGACTACATACATACATATTAAATATTCTAAAACATAATAAAACGTTTTCTAACAAACGGATTCAACAATATCATAGATGTTATACTTTAGCTTAGAAATTATCGCGATATGCAGCGATAATCCGTTATTGTCTTTATGCAAACTTGCATAGGAAAAAACGTCAAACTGTCTGTCTCCTATGACTAGAGCAACGCAACTGCGCTGAAAGCCAGTGGCAGACGCATAAAAGTTTACACAAAATAAATTAAATGTGATACATGCTCAAACACTTACCGTTTTAAGAGTCCTCCGTGAAATCACAAAGTGGATAATGTCTACTTAATATTTGTAACATTAGATATGTTTCCAAAGTTGTTTCGGCAAAGTGAGTGCGGCGTGAAGAAAAAGTGTTTTTGTATGCCGAAAACGAACCTTCTACATCTAGTGACGTTATATTTGCGTAAGTAAAATAATCTTTCAAATAACTTAACGGTTGTGTTATCGCACTTTCACAAATTTGTCTTAATGTGCCAAAATCAGAGTCTTTATCTAAAACACTTTCAAACCTTTCTAAAACACAAACATTTCTTGCGTCTTCTATTGCGCATAGCTGTGCGTGAACATGTTGTACTATTTGCAAAGATTCCACTAACGACACCGAAGAATTTTATAGTTTTTCTATCGCATCCGCTAGTCCCACGTAATTGTTCTGAATAATTTCCAAATCTGTTTTAACTTGACTATCCTGAAATTTCAAGCGGCTTACCTTGACAGCCGCAGCTTCTTTGGGTCGAATTCTAAAATCACGTTCTTTATATTCTCAAAATATTTAAGATCATAAAATGCAGCCTCTAACCATGTTCCCCAACGAGTAAGAATAGGTTGTGGTGGTTCAGGAATACCGGGGCATAGTCTATGAAATTCCCGAATACGTTTTGGGGATTTTACAAACACAGCTTTTGTATGTGCTATTAGAGCGTCTACCTCGGGATAACATTTTCTAATACTATCTGCTACGAGACTGAGAGTATGAATTTTACATGTAATATGCAACAAGTTAGCACAATGGTTTTTAAGAGATCGACCTACAGCAAGCATGTTTGCGGCACCATCACTCATAAACATCAACAGTTGATTTGTTGAAAGTTCAAACTTTTCCAATGTATTTAACACCAACATTGAAATTACATCGGCAGTGCATTGTTGTATTCGTCTGGAAGCTAGTAAAATTGAGGGTGACGGTCGATGTAGTTCCATTGTGCGTACCATTACATTAACCACAGAATGTTTTTTACGATTTGTTGTTTCGTCCACACATAACCACAGTTTTTTATCTTCCAACTCCGATTTAATTCTTTTCTCGACATGCTCACGAGCAGACGGCACAACTCTCTGTAATGTTCTCTCACTTGGTAACTTAAAGTACGAATATTCATTCCAAAACGAGACGTATGCTTTCTTCCTTAGTAAATGAAACGGTAAATTACATGCAATGGTAACACATAAATTAAATCTAAATTTGTCATAATCTCGTGTGGAATTTTTTTTTGAAACATGCCCTGCACTATTTACGTGCCGTAGACAATCACTTTTCGACCAACACATTAAATCCATTTTACACACTACACATTGAATTTTAGCGCCATCACACTTTAAATCAGGCATTTCTGCAATAAATTCTCTTATTGTGTCCAACTTTGGTCGTTTTCGCAACGTAAGAAACATTTTCAAAACAAACGTAGAACTACGATATAGTATACGACAGCGTAGATGCATAGACAACAGATCGGCTTTCGAGTCGCAGTTATACTGACGCTTATACCGAATTGTCCCGGCCGTGTTTATTTTGTGTAAACTTTTATGCGTCAGCCATTGGCTTTCAGCGCAGTTTGTGTTGCTCTACCTATGACGCCAGGTTCATCTAAACAGCTTGTTGCTTCGCAATATAACCACAACAATTGTCAGTTTGTTAAATCTCAATTTTGAAAGAGAGTTGTTTATTGTTATTAAATCCTGCGTATCTTCGTTCTAGGTTCTCGCTACTAATTTCCCTATTTTACCTCTTTTTGTTATTTGTTATTCATTTACTTTAATTAATTAATTAGTATGTTGATTTAAATTTGTCAGCTTTTGACACAGGATGTGCTTATTTGTCAGTTTTCTATACTGTTACTGTTACGTTGGTTTACGTAAGTAAAATAAACTTAAGGCAATTGTAATATTCGGTGTTCAACTTATTGCACAGTATCCTTGTAGAGCTGGAAATATTTAACAGAGCTTTACACTAAATAAGAATCTACAATTTTCCTTTATAGAAAATGACGAAGTTTAAATTACTGGACATGTTCGTGCAATCACAGCAAACAAAGTGATAATTGCAGCCAGATTCACCAATTATTATAGAATTGATTTTGCATGGTTCGTGCGAAACCGTCCTAAAAGCAATAACTTAAAAAACTTGAAAATGAACTGACTACATTTAACTAATTCCAACGAAGTTGGATAAAGTGAAGAGATAACTATTACCCCACGAGGTAAGAATAAGGCGAAATGATAGCTAGAGCGAAGTTCGAAATTAGGGAAAACGCAGGGTTAAAATCAACAACTTGCAATTTTAAAATTGTGATTTGATAAATTGTCACGTAAATGCCTCGCTAGCTATTTAGCCTATATGAACATGTATTGGTACTTACCTTGCGAGAGGGTTTGGGGATAGAGCTCTCACAAAGATACTCCAATACACCTTTCACTTAACTTTTATTTATCTTGTGCACAACTCTCTTGTATGTATCTTATCTCCCTAAACTCTCACCTACAACTCTCTAGCTCATCGATCTATACGCCAGAAGACACATCGCATGGTGTCTCAGCATCTGACTTCCGGCGCATCGGCTGATGATCTAGATCGGCGGTCGGCAACCTTTTTTACCTTGCGATCCATAAAATACGGCCGAAAAATTACGCGACCCATGGTCAAACTCATGCACAAAAACCTTCACCAGGTCGACAAGTAAACGAATTCCGAGTTTTCAAAGACGGGAAATATGACATGGCCACTACGAATTCTCGTGCTGGAAAATTATACCCCATTGGCCTCTCCTCTTGCCAATCCTCCTAATTTAAACGGAAAGGAAAGTGTTTTTCCACGACCCATTTTTCAAAATTCGCAACCCAGAATTGGGTCGCGACCCAATGGTTGCCGTCCGCTGATCTGGATGATGGTACTACATTTTTTACCAGTGGAATTTTCCGTGGCAATACCCTCCCTTTTACAAAATAATTTACGATATCGATTCTTTAAATTGGGAGATGAGGAGGTTCCATTCTTAAAATTGACTAATTTATTGGGGGCAGAGTTTAGAATCTCTAATGGCGATGTCCATTCCCGTTTAAAGGTCTGCGTGAATTTTAACTAAGATTTTGCCTGCATGTTGCCGCAATATGACCTGGACGTCTATATTTAAAGCAAATAGGGCGACCGTCGAGAGTTCGCGAACTTTGCTGGTTGTTGTTTCAAGGCGTAGTAAATTGGTTGTATGTACCTCTTCTTGTGTTATCCGTATGTTGTTCAGTATTGGAACTTTGTTTATTTAATTCTCACGTACCTGTGTAAGAACCAAATTCGCGATTTCTGAAGTTATGCTTGCTAAATTGGACTGATTTAATGTTTCCGATTTCTTTTGAATTGAATCAGAAGGGTTGCTTTTGCTCCATGCAGCTGTTAGGTTAAATAGCTGAAATAAATCATGCCCTATTTTTATATCGCTTTTGAAAGTCTAATTTATTAAGAAATACAATTAATAATCAAATCGGTGGATATGACCGAATGAAATTTTAGTTATCGTGAAGTAATTCCTGATCAAACTTTAATAGAAAAATGGAAAGAGATAAGCTTAAATACAGGGGGTACAAAAAATACTTTACAGGATATTAAAGTTGCGGAACGATCGAATGGTTACTGCTATCGAGATCCATCTAAACCACACACTAGAAATCGATTTATATATTGGCGAATTATGCATGATGTTCTTGAAATTATTGAACAAAGTTTGGATATCACTCTAGCTAGAAATGCACTGAGGTATCGATTTGTAAATACTCCAATACATCTTTCACTTAATTTTTATTTATCTCGTGCACAACTCTCTTGTATGTATCTTATCTCCCTTAACTCTCACTTACAACTCTCTAGCTCATCGATCTATACGCCAAAAGACACATCGCATGGTGTCTCAGCTATCTGACTTCCAGCGCATCGGCCGATGATCTAGATCAGTGGTCTCCAAACTACGGCCCGCGGGCCAAATCCGGCCCGCCAGTGTGATCAATCCGGCCCGCGACAGCTAATGGCTGATTGTTGTTATTGTTGCTGTGATAAGTTGGATAAAAAAACACAGAATGATAATAACTCGGTTTTATTTACTTGCTAGGTATAGCTTAATGACAAGTAATAATACGCAAAAAGTTTAACTTAAGTATAATAACTAACAAATAATTGAAATGAATCCCACTAACAGTTTATAATGTCCACTTGTAAAAAATACTAATGAGATTTATGTCATTGTGATTTTCCACTGACAATAGTTTGTAGTTGTGGACCAATTTTACTTGTACCAATTATTAAAAGAGATTTAAGATGCTCATCGGTTAACTGAGATCTGTAAACATTCTTTGTGTACTTCATCTTGGAGAATGTTTTCTCACACAAGAAAGTAGTACCAAAAACAGCCGAAAACAGCCCACTAGCAAATTTGTGCAAATTACCAAATTGTTGCAGTGGAAGACTCCTATAAAATTCCAACAAAGATGAGTTTTGATATTTGTTCTTAATTATATCACTGCACTGTAAATCAATAATTTCCATTTGAAGTTCCGGGGCTAGGGTTTCAATGTCAGTATCAAAAGGATTTTGAAAAATCTTAATTTCATTCGCAATGACATAAAAGTCTGAGAAACGAGTATCAAAATTTATCTTCACAGCACTCAAAGCTTCGATTGCAAAATCGACGCGACTCAGTAGTGTGGCTGAATATTTCACATGTTTTAAAATGTGTGAAACATTTTTTACGTAATTGTGATTGAAACAATACTATTTTCTGCCGCAACGATTTGATATTATTGTATAAATCAGGGAGAAGCTGGTTTTCTCCTTGCAATCTCAAATTCAGTTCGTTCATATGTTTTGTCAAATCGACATAGAATGCTAACTTCCACAGCCATTCGCTATTTTATATGTAATTCGGTAAGAGGGCGATGCTTTTCATTCAAAAAAATTTCGATCTGTGCTCGAAGTTCAAAAAAGCGCCGAAGGACTTTTCCGCAACTAAGCCAGCGTACGGCAGTATGATATAGTAAGTCGTTTTGTCCAATCTCTTCAATAAACTCGCGGAATTGTCGGTGATTCAGCCCAGTGGATCTGACGAAATTAACAACTGATATGAATGACTGGTTTTACAACTTCAGATATATCCAAATATTTTCCGCACAAGGACTGTTGATGAATGATACAATGTAAGACTAATGGTTTTGAACCACGATCATTTTCTACAGCCTTTGACACAAGTGCAACCACTCCTTTATTTTTACCACATATGTTTTTGCCTCCATCAGTTGTAATAAATTTCAAGTTTTTCTATCGAAGGTTATTTTTATTACTGGCATTTTCAACTCCATTCAAAATATCTTCCCCAGTAGTCGTGCCGTGAATACTATCAATATCAAGAAGTATACACTTCATAGCTTTTATCTATTCCTCGAATAAAAATCAACATCTGAGCAGTATCTGGCACATCCGTTGACTCATCTAAGGCCAAAGAAAACCACTCAAGATGTCCATTTTTGTCAAACAGTTGAGACGATATATTTTCTGCGATGTCTTGTACCCTCCGAGCCACGGTGTTTGCTGACAAACTGACAGTTTTAAATAAATTTACCTTTTCGGGGCACATTTCTTCGGCTACTGCAATTACGCGTTCTTTGATCATTTCTCCATCGGTGAATGGTTTTCCACGTTTTGCGACTTCAAGAACCACACAAAAGCTGGCACGAGTTGCAGCCTCTTGTTCAGTATTGACTTTCATTAACAAAGATTGCTGCGATTTCAATTCACCTGTACGTTTTGAGTAATTTTGAAAATGTTTCGTTTCATAATGACGTTTAATGTTATATTCTTTGAGAACGGCTATGGTTTCATTGCAAATCAAACATAGCGCCTTATTACTGAACTCAATCACGAAATATTGATACTTCCATTGATCTTTAAATGTTTTGCATTCACTGTCTATTTTTCGCTTCTTCTCCATACTAGTAAATCACACACAAAAATAGCAAGTCAAATCACGCAATACTTTATTTACAACACTACTTTACGCACTACTTTATTTCACAACAGACAGTTTCGCTTCCTTCGCCTTCCCTAGGCACACTGATTCGCGGTCGCGCCGCTAGCCTTTTTATACTCCAGTTACTGCCATCTCGAAGTGAGTGGAATACACCAGAACTTTCTCGAACCAACTGCGCTATCGAAAGTATTACTAACGCCATCTGTTAGCGGTAGAGGGTTCTACCACTACCTATTTCCACTTTTGACCACCAGATGTCGTCAAGTGTCACGGTCGCAACAATACACAATAGTAACTGAACTAGCAAATTTAGCAAGCGTATGCTCGCTTAGGGCGCGTACTCGGCAACTACTCTAGAAATTGTAGATAATGGCAGGAAAATTAAAACGGTTTTAGCCCTTGGAACTTACTGGAGTAATCAGTATGGCCCTAAGACTGGAAAGTTTGGAGACCCCTGATCTAGATGATGATACCACCTTTTTTACCAGTGGAACTTTCCGTGGCAGTATTGTGATTATATTGTCCGGCAAAGAGCTCTTTAGATGAACCTTGCACAGCAGGAAACAATTTGACGCTTTTTCCAAGCCAATTTTTAATAAAAACAACAAATTAGTAAAACTCTTGCTACGTATCGTGAACATTTTAAAGTTAAAGTATAACATATGCGATCACGTTGGGTTTGTGTTTCCATTACCTTTCCAAAAACGTAATGCATATGAATGACGTTCCATTTAAAATAACTAACACATGTTTCTGAATATGACCATTAAAATACAAAAAAAATAATATAAAGTTACGAGTGTACCTTCAGAATCTGACAACGCACATTCTATTGTATTATTGTATAATACTTTTTTGTGTCCAATCGTTACTAATAATTATTGTATTAAACTGCTTCATTTTTATAATCTTTAACAAAGTTAACTAAAGATCACGTTGAAATTGAATTTTCAACCGCAGGTTTTCTATACGCTGTCCCACCATGAAACCAATACTACAGTTAATGGGTTTCAATTAATTTATGAAAATGTATCTTATGTAAAAAAACTGCTAGCTACATATGTATTGGTAGCTTCGACTCTAGCAGCAATTCTAAAAATTTGACCTACTTATGTATACTCAATCAATTTAGATATTTTAGTATCTAGAATGTAACTGTATATTACCACTGTATAAGTAATTAAGAACTATGGTTCACAGAGTTTGAAGTTTGCCACACTTCTGTTTTGAAGAAATATACGTCAATGTATTAAACATCTATTAAGGCAAATAAGCGAGAGTTCAAATCATATAATTCTATAGATACTTTTATTTCTTTTCAATTTAACATAGTGTCGACTAAATGTGTAATTATACGTATAACATGGTAAAAAATGCAAACATTAGAAAAACCAAACTTTTTTCAAATAGTGAATAGACGCGATAAAGCCATAACAATATATAGATTATCAGTAGAGCCCGGTAACTGGAGAGCAATCGCAGCGGCGGTGTGACTGTGTTTAGATGGGCGGAGAGGGCTGGTCGATTATGATACGACACGACAGATCATCATCACTCAGTTCAGTTTAGCATTGGATAGCGAATAGGGCGTGTTGATTTTATTGATATAGACGTAGTTACTATTTAGTGTAGTGCGTTTTGATTTTATTGATACAGACGTAGTTATTAATTGTAGTTTTTAGTGAACATGTCAAAGGCTAAAAAGCGTCCCTTTCAAGACATAGTAAATAAGTTTATTTCTGACTTTCCCGATTTGTTTTACAACGGGAGTAAGATAGTTTGTAAAGTGTGCAAAATACATTTGATGTCAAATAAGAAGTGGAACTGTACAAAACACGTAAATTCCGCACAGCATAGCAAACGAAAATTGGGCATGCCACCGAGAAGTGCATTTTTTTATGTAATTCTTATGTTGGTGAACTGTAATTTGCCACTAGGCTTACTCGACAAACAACCGTTTAAGGACTTTTGGGACAAATACAATCCCGAGTTGCGGTTGCCAACGGAGAAAACGGCACGTAAGCATGTTGCATTTGTACGCGATGACGTGGAAAAGAAAATGAAACGCATAGCTAGCCGAAGACTACAAGAGCGTACTGCTGCAGCAATTACGAAGGCTGTATTTAGTACGTTGGAAAAATTTCAAATTTCAAAAGATAAAGTGTTGATGTTTATGAGCGATGGCGCAGCGATAATGCGTTCGGTAGGCCGTTCTCTTCTTGAACATGGTTGCAAGTATTTACATGTTACGCGTAAAGTGCATGCTTTACATCTTGTGGCAGAAACCATTCGACAATGCTCTCCCGAGGTAAATGCATTAATAGCAAGCACAAAAAAAGTATTTTTGAAATCTCCCAAACGCCTACGATCATTTCACACAGAGTGCCCTGATATTCGTCAACCACCGGAGCAAATTCTTACACGTTGGGGAACATGCTTGCAGGCAGCTTTTTATTATGCTGCACAATTCAATCCTGCCAAAGCTGCAGCTATTAAGGAGAGCCAGTCGCAATTTCAAGATATTTCCGTTGAAACAGATAAAAAATATTCGTAGCTACTATAAAGGATTAGCTGACGCAATAGACCAATTACAAAATAGATCGTTATCATTATTGGAGTCTCTGCAAATTATGGACGGAGTGCATACACAGCTACTGACTATACATGACGCAAAATATAATCGCGTTTTAGAAAAGTTCGAGAGTGTGCTACAGAAAGATCCCGATTTTAGCACACTAAAACAAATTTGTGATGGTGTATCGAATAATCCACTGACTAAGTACAAAGAGTATTTTAATCATGCATGTATAACATCGGTAGATGTTGAACGCTTCAAAATATGAACTCATTTTCTCACCACGGCGAACATCGCTCACCGAGACAACTGTGGAAACACATCTAATGGTGTCAACCTTTTGCCACTCTTATCCATATGATGTTAATACTGATAATAGTGCTTCTAGCTGTTCCATAGCCGAGGCTGCTTAAAAGGGTGAGTGTTTCACTACTTTTCACATATTATAATTATGTATTAGTTCTGTTATTTCTTTTCTATTTTCTTACTATTGTTTTTGTCATTTTTTTACAATTTTGTCCCGAATCACCTAAATGTGGATACATCAATTTCTTTAAAAAAATCAAATGCGAAATCGAATGCAAATACATTCTAGCATAATTTTGATGAGATTAAATTACACATTTTCCTCCGTTTGGACATGGAATACCATGTCTAAATGCCTTCGAAACCCACAGGGTATTAGACATCAAACTTTTCCAAATTCAAACATTAGAAACGCCATCTCTTTAAATAGCATCATATATTTCTTCTGTATCCACCGTATAAGAAATTTATATGGTTAATATTTTTGTGTAATGATTTGTATATGTCTAATATTGAAAGTAAAGGAAATATTTATAATTAAACTCAAATCCTGTATTTGGACAGTGCAGCCAAGCGGTTTCTGATGTTACTATTACTTGGTGTCCGTGATAACAGTAAACAAAACATACTAATTTGTTTTCTTTGATATTGTTATATTAAATAATGTAATAATATCATAAATACCATCAACATGTGTTTTTTGTTGTACTGGAACAGCTCCTTCGTGCTGAAGCAAAACCATTACTATAACAAACAATTATTTATCAATATAGTTACTTCCCTTGTATTTGAATGCAGGTGTAACGTCGTCATTCAAAACAGCTTTCCGAATCAATTTCTTGGACAAACCGGTTAGTCGGTTTTTCCAAATCGGTTATAATAGATTATGATTAGCTGGTTCCAAAAAGGAGTATTTTTTCTAGCACTAATATGAAGTTTTGAGATAAAAAGTGAGAAAAGAATTTGTGGACATAAGGTTGTGATTAGCCGACATTTTGGCTATACCTTCAACTAATTAAATTGTTGAATAAAAATTATTTTCTTACACAATTTTGATTAGGTGTCGGTAGTACCTTATTTTTTTTAATCGTTGCCATGAGAGAAGTATTTTATATTCATCATCTATTATACAACATTTGATGTGATTATGTCAACAGGGTAACCTAACCATCTCATGTTTCGCAAACCATATTAAACAGGTGCATGTACACATACGCTTTTGCAATGTTTAAAAAACTAAAAATAGTTTTAAATCAAGTCCAATCCATTTTTCAATTCTGGCACTAATGTTTATAAAACTTATAAATATTTGTAAGCAAGTGTCTTCCTATTTCACTCACAGTGTGCTTCCAACACTGTGTGTGAAACTATGTACAATTTAGTAGGTATTTGAATTCAATGATACGTGAAGGTATTAAATACCATTTTTTTTAATTGGGAATTTACATACTAATTAATATCGACCAGAAACGAACGTAATTCGAACATAATTTCTTTATCGCTCACCATTATTAATTAATGGATACATTAACAGTATCTAATAACGTCTGCTATAATTGTAACTGTGCTGACTGGAGTGTAATTTCAACGCTCTAATTATAATTAAAGTTGTTGATTCCCATGGCGTATTATCGTTCGCGTTGAACATTATTAAATTCGGCTATTTTTTTTTTTTTCGTACACGTAACGAGACGTTGACGAATGGTGATATTTAAAAATTCCACCTCACCAATTTAGAGTGTTATATGTGCGTTTGTATGTAAGTATGTTGCCGCCCCGTTGTGCAAAAGAGAAACTTTTGCATTTTTGCGAGAATTATATAACGAAAAAGAAGGATTGTTACGACACGCTGTGGGCGCGTTTACAAGTTCAATCATAAAATTTAGTTACGCGCATACGATTACCTGTGAAGAGCTGCATCGAAAACACCAAATTGTACTACAAGATCAGAGGATAGATTTGTTATGTTTAATCAAACAGATAAAATTAAATTCACATTTTGTTTTTGAGTGATTTTGCAAATTTTCAAATTAGTTTTTATTATAATCAAGTATATTACTGCATCAAACACTGAAAAATCCAAAAGATACTACTTCAATAGAAAGCAGCCGCGAAAACGTACACTCAACTAAAAATTAATTAGTAAATACTTATGCACTAATTTTCTCCACTGTTTTCCGTCCTTTGCCAACTTCCTAGCTTCTTGTAACTTATGTGCTTCTGCTTCAAGATCTTTCAGGACACCGTTCATTATAATTATAAACAAAATCGGGTCCAGCACCCCTCCTTGCCTTAATCCTTCATTAACTGTAAAATGTTCTGACTGCAAGTTGCTTGATCTCACATAATTTGTGTTGTTTTGGTACATACTTTCAAATCCACTCCGCATATCACTAACATCTTCTACTTAGACTTTCCCATACTATCTTGGTATTTTATGAAAACTTTTATCCAGGTCCAAAAATACCATATAGATCCTTCTGATAGATATTTTCTCTATCTGCCGTAATGTGAAAATATGATCTTGTGTGCTTCTGCCTGGCATGAACCCACTCTCTGCTCCCTCTAGTTGTTTTTGTATTTTAATTTTCCCTTTAGTACCCTTTCGTACGATTTAGCTAGTACGCTCATCAAAGTTATTGCTCTGTAGTGACTACACTCGTTAGTGTCCCCTTTTTTGTGGATCGATATAATTATGCCAACTTCCAGACTTTGGGTATTTCTGCACTATTCTTTGCAGGTACAGGTGTATCCGTAGTGGTCTTAGTTTCCGTCTTGTCAGTACTCGTTTTGACAAGAGTTCCCATGTAACATCATACTTCACTTCTTCGTCGTACCATTCGGCCCTTCACTTTAAGCCTTCTCGCGATAAGTCGTATTGTCGCACCATCATTCGATTGATACTGTTCCGCTCGCTGTATCCACGTTTCGACCGTGATGTCATCTTTAGGCGACTCAAACGTTGGTATCAAAAATTCATTACCAGAACTCGCAACAGGTACCATGGATTTTTCCTTATGCGCAGTAATTGTACGTTTAAATCTCCTTACTTCTCGTTTTAAACTAATGATGCAGATGTGGAACCGCTGCTATTGCCGCTCGACAAATGGAGACGAAAAAAAATTTTTCGTTTTTCCACGTTTAATTGTCAATTACACTGTACTTACTGTCCAATCCATGTTCAGCCCCACTTCATGCTTTGTAAGGAAATATATTCACAATTGTTACAAACGTTTATTTTGACAAAGAACAATATATGTTGATTATAGCAAGAAGAATTACAATAATAATGATTCCAATGACAGCACTACCGGCCTCTAAGGCGACCAGTGGTAACTCCCTTAAGGTCGAGATCCGACTAGCTCTCAGCCCTCGTTACATAGATGTTAGTAAAAGGAGTACATATCTTATTTTACGTAACTACAACGTAACTAACCATCAAAATAAATAACAACGATTTCAACTTGTTCAGTATCTTAGCAGTTGCACCGAAACTGATAACGTATTCAATTAGTAATTCTAGGGCACTCGGAGCATGCTCGGAGCACGAATTGCATGTTCCATTGGAAACTTCAGAGCAATAATTTATATTCCATTGGTAATATACTCAAGAGCTAATCTCATTTATACACCTCGACGACTCTCAGTAACAATTGCTAATAAACGGTGGAACTACAAAATTTTAAAGTTGTTTGTTTGTTGTGCTTGTTTCTGTTTTACTTGCTCGCTATTACTGTTCCTATTTTATAAAATTTTGTTTATGTTCTGTGGACATTATCAAATAAATTCATTAAAATAGCAAAGTATACAGTTAATTGTAAATTATTTTATTACGAGATAAAGTGATTTTTATGTGCGAATATGTAGGATTTAAAAATACGTGCTTCTACAATTCACATACAACAAAATTCTTTCAAATAGCAGCTACCTTAGTTTCAAATTTTTTAATCGCAAGTTTTCATTGACGTAACCGTTCTTTTATTGGTCCAACAAATAAGTTTATTAAATTAATAAAATGCTGTTTATTAAATTAATGGACGTGTACTTTCCTGAATACAATAAACAAATTTGTTCAAGTAAAGAACAGCTTTATTAATATCTATCAATTAGTTTATTAAAAATATAAAAAGGTCCATTGATGTAATATTTTTCTCGTATTAAAATCGGTCCAACGAACGCATTTATTAATCTAATAACTAAGGTTCGACAAATGAGTGCAACGTCAGAGGTGTATCGCGCAAAAGTAGGTACGTGAGCTACAGTAATATTAAAAAATAATATTCTTACCTTTTATTGACGTCTTGGGGCAGTAATATTTTGTCGCAGTGGACATCAAGACGGCAGTTAGACTTCAGTACTTAATGGCCTATTCGCAGCTTGCAGGATGCTCAACGTTAGCAATAGATCATGATCCTGCTGTGCGCATACGTTTGGAAAACTATGAACATAAGAATATTTTGTTGGAGAGTATAGGTTTACCTGATGATATAAACGCTTACAAAAACATTGTCAATTACAACACTCTACGTCACAAAGTCGTAATTGTGCATACAACAGTAAGTATCTACAGCTATAATTAAAATTCTTGTACAAATACAGTCCGTGTATAAATAAAAGAAAATGTATGAATGGAGTATATGTACCTACCAGCAGAAGTCAAAGAACTCATCCTCGTTATACAATGCCCTCTTAACTAAAAATTCTTTTATCCTAACTTTAAACGTGCTCAATGTTATCGTGTTTTTTATTTATATTATGTTTGCATGCATTATAATAACTTTGCATGCATTGTAATAACTGTTTTTATTATGATTTTGTCGTTATGTGCATTTCAGTCACTAGTGTACAACTTTTGTGTCAGGTTTCGTAATTATGTTCAATATTACAAAATTTACTCTTATTATCATACGCGAAGCATAAAACCTCATAAATATACGACAACGGAATAGTAATTATATTAATGCCCTTAAATGAGTTCTTGCAGTAGTCCCGAGGACGTAATCGACGCATAGTGTAGGTAGCTCATTTTTGTAAAATGAAAACGCAGATCGACCCCAATTTGTAATTCTGTACGCAACTAGCGACTGAAAACACGCAAAATACTATGTCCTCAAGATATCCGCTTCGCAGTATTTGGAGAGTGACCGTAGCGCTAAATTTACTTTGGCCAGCTTAGAACAAAACAAGTCTATATGGTTTTCCCATCTTAAATGACGATCAACAGTGAGGCGAAGAACCGAAGCAAATCCAGACAAACAAAACAAAACATCACCACTACTCAAAACATTTTTGCCAAATGTCTGTTTGTTACCAAATTGCACTATTTTTGTTTGTTGTAGATTTATATATAAATTATTGTCTCTTGTCCACAGTGTTATTTGCCTGATTATTTGTTGTAACTTTTGTAGTAACTCCTGATTACTACGTCCGACTATTAAAAAAACATTGGTGTCATGGTGTTATAATTTAACTATACAGACGGTCTAAACTAGTGCAAATTATTGTATCAATCAAATTTTGGATAAGTTCCTAATGTTAATCAAAAGCTAAGCAGTTCTGAAAACAACTCAATCAAATGGCAACAAAAATTAAAATTTATACTAAAATATACTCGCTGAATAAGTAGTATATATACAGGAAAAGGTGTAATGATGGTCTAATTCTCACAATAACTCTTTAATAACACAATGCTACCGGTTTCGAGCCAATATCAGCTCATCCTCTGGATTATGTTAACTCCTGCCTGAGAATGAGCTGATATTGGCTCGAAACCGGTAGCATTGCGTTATTAAAGAGTTATTCTGAGAATTAGACCATCATTACACCTTTTCCTAGTTGTGAATCATTCACACAGAGAATCGTTAGTAGTATATATTTTTGGCGAGATGGAAATATTATTGTCAATACTTGTAAACAGAGGTGCTATTGATAACAAAGAATATTGAAATAAAAAATACAAATTATGATCCATAAACTTATCGTAATATTAATTTATTTGTAAGTTGTGTGCAAATTGTTATCAACATTTCGGTATTTTAGCTTCACTGGAAGTGACGTCAACTTTCTTTTTTTAATAGAACATCCTGCATATGTTTACGTTTTTGGAAAGGTAATCGAAAGGCGAATCCAACTATATCACATGTGTTATACGTACTTTAACTTAATAAATATGACGATATGTAGCAATAAAAGTTTTGGTATTCTGTTTTTGTTGTTACGCTAAGTTGGCTGGCAAATTGTTTCTTGTGACGCCAAACTGATCTAAAGAGCCCATTGCTAAGCAAAGTAATCATAACAATTGCTAAACTGTCAAATCGCAATTCCAAAAGCGTAAATTATTGTTGTTGTTTATTGTTATTATATCCTGCATTTGTCATACGATCCTTCTTTGTTCTCGTTATTATTCTCTCTCATTTTAACTCGTTTTGTTAATTGTTGGTATCTCTTTGTGTCGTTCAAAAGTTAGCATGGAAGAAAGGGGAGAGGGGACGCAGTAGGACCGCACTGTATAATGAATTCAATAGCAACAAAATTTAATTGCTGTTTGAATATTATCAGTATGTACATAGCTACATATTAATCATGAATGGATAAGGGAGATATAAGTGTACGATACCTTAGTTGAATTAAATGAACCCGAAACTAGATACACGGGAGACGTCAGGACGAGTCAACGTTACCCATACACTCGTGTAAGCCTGTCGTGATTCATCTGCACGCCATGAACAGAAACGATGAGGTCCTAATAATAGTTCCCTCATCGTTAGGTCTAATCCGTATAATTTGAATTAGCGATTTCAGGAACATATATTTTTACTTTAGTTTACATCATAAATATAATCTTTTCACATCGTAAGTTTTTATTTGCATAACATCCTAACAGTTTATAATAAATACGTCTTGTTTTTACATAAATTTTAATAAAAGATCCTTTTTATTATTAAACATTGAGTAATTCTTGGTAAAATATATGTAGAAGAAAATTCTTAATTTGGCGCAATACTTTACATGATATGAAAGGTAACAAAGTACACCCTTAACGTAAATACATACGTAGCTATGTGTACATATATACATATACAAGAAAAAATATACATAATGCAAGAGTTCACATCAAACGGATACAAGAAATATCACATGATGATAGCGGGTGCACGTCCCCAGCCCCGTAAACCTCCGATTTTGAAATTTCCAATACACACACATTATTTTGTCATCTACAAGAAAATCGTGTGCTTTAATATTGACAGAGTTATAACGGTTTCTTTTTGGCGAGGCTGGGGTATGCGAGCCCCGTTTTCTCGGCATTTTGAAATTTTAAGCAACCTTTGAATATGAAATTCTACCAACCGACATGACTACTTCTTGACCAAAAATATTTAATTTACGATATTAGGACAGTGATACGACTGAATTTATTCTTTAAATTGTTGTAGGAAAATAATTCATTAAATTGGAAGATTAAGGAGATGGAGAAAATGAACAGAAGACCAGTTATTTATCCATTCCGCCATGATCGTCATGTTGTAAGATAACATTAGGTCCTAACACTCCTGCAACCTACATAGTAGGCAATATAAGGAGTTGGACGCAGCAGTAAACCAGCTCAGCGATTATATACGAAACAGCCTTGAATACTCCACAAACGTCACTTCCGTCTAAGGGATATCCGCGACTTGATACGGGAGAACAACGGCAAGAGGAAACGCTGACAGCGAACGTGATCTTGGCAGAACGCGTGAAGCTTTTCCTAACGCAGTTCAGGAGCACGAAATGGGACAACTTCATGGAGGAAGCCTTCTGGAAAGCAGTGTAAACCTTGAGGAATCGGAGAATCTTAATGCCACCCATACATGGACTGCATGGAACTATGAGAATGTGGACCTCGAACACATCGACCATATTCATCGAGCCAGCTGCTCGAAGACGACGACAACGACCAGATCTTTTCGCCTTCGCCTGCGGAAGTAAGAGAAGTACTCAGGAGTTTTCACCCAAGAAAGGCTTCAGGAAATGACGGCATCACGTTCCAGGCTCTGCGGAGCTTACCGAAAAAGGCTGTTGCTGCGACAACCGACATCATCAACGCCATGATCCGTCTGCGCCATTTCCCGTCACCATGGAAATGCGCGGACGTGGTCATGCTAAGAAAACCAGGACAGACCACCTCAAGACCGGATAACTACCGACCGATCAGCCTACTTCCAACGGTTGGGAAAGTAGCCGAAAGGATCATCCACACCAGACTCTCCGAGGAAGTGGAGGCTCGGCACATCATCCCAGATGCCCAGCTCGCTTTCAAGGGAGGCCAGAGCACCACACTCCAGGTCCTGCGACTTGTCGAGTATGTCAAGGATGCATTAAATCGTCACGAATACACGGGGGCCGTATTCCTGGATGTATCCAAAGCATCCGACAAGGTCTGGTATCAAGGCCTATTATGCAAAATGCACCGCGCTGACATCTCTTTGGGACTACTACGCCTGATTCGATCGTTCCTGCACCAGCGAAAGTTTCGAGTCAAACTGAAAGCCTTCAGATCCACTACAAGAACCATGACCGCAGGAGTATCACAGGGATCAGATCTCGCCGCTCTTGTTCAACATCTACAGGCACGATATCCCGATCAGCCCGACTTCCAACCTCGCGATGTACGCAGACGACGTATGCATCTTCACCCGTTCGCTGAACCCCCGGATCGTTGAACGTCGCCTCCAAGAATCCCTAAATCAACTGGACACGTGGTACAAAACCTGTAGAATCGCTATCCACCCAGGAAAATGCACGGCCGTGATTTTTTGGAGAGGCGGGAAGCGAAAGCTGAAGCACGGGAACCCAGCAGAACTGACAATCCGTCGTCCCCTGCCGCGCTGAGGTCAAGTATCTGGGGGTCATCATGGATGCTCGCCTGACATGGGCTCGCATGTCCAATCTGTCATTGACCGCACGCGACGGATGTCAGCGATCCTCTACGGAATGATGAAGCGGCGAGGAAAGCTTGATCCTGCTTGCAAAATCATACTCTACAAGTCCGTTATCAGACCGACGTTGACCTACGCATCTGTCGCTTGGGCGACTGCAGCCGATTGTCATATGTACAGACTTCAACCTGTCCAGAACCAAGCACTCCGTATGGCTCTGGATGCTTCTTGGTTCGTCAGGAACGAAACCCTCCACGCCGACACTGGAATGGAAACGCTTCAAACCTTCATACGAAGACTAGCCATCACCACCTTCGACAGAGTATAGGACCATTCGAACCCACTGCTTGCCGAACCGTCATCCAAGTACGAATTTGGAATCCCATGGCGCTACAGAAGACCCAGGATGTTCCTAGATCAAATTTCGCCGTAATGCAGTTACGACGTCCATCCCCTTGCGGTTGGATCCCAGAATCAGAGTAGTCCATAGTCCACAGTCCATAGAAAAATAGCACAGAGGGAGTTTGGTGTTGAACGGATGGACATAAGCAATTGGCTGAACTAAACGTGTCGCTAAAGCTTTTGGTATATCTATTATTTACTAATAACTACCACTGAACTAGTTACCATTGACTTTAATTTTCAGGTTAGTTTTGATATGTTAGTAAGTGATGGTTTCTGATGCTTCTAGTCCTTTTCGTTTCTAAATCATTAACATCAATGTTTCATATGATTTCTGTTGCGTACCTATCATATGATTAAAATTGTTAAATTAAGTTTTAAATAAGTTTTAAGATATTTATTTATTTATTAAGCCTTTATCGAATTATGTTATCAACAAAGACAATTATAAAGATACAAATTAAAAATAGTAGCAACAACATTATATCTAAATTAACCACTGAACAAGATCTAACAAAGCTGCTCCAATCTAATTCATTTTAATAAAGTTAAGTTAATAGCAAGTTTTTAATCTGCAAAACAACATTAATTTTGATTTAGCAGGATTCAATATAAGGTTAAGTTTAGTTCTGATCTCAAACAGTTTATTTAAATCAAAATTAGCTACAGTGTTTATCCAATCCCTGTTATCAAACGAAAAGTATGTTTGGATATTATCACTATATACATATATGACTGCTGCAGTATATTAGCTAAAATAGCAAAAATGATAGCTTATTTTGTTTTGTATTCACCAATTTAGTGAAAAGCTGATATTTTCTATCATATTAATAATATAATATACAATAATGTTGAACAATTAAAACAGGTTTAATGACTTCTAGAAAAAATAAAGTTTGTTAACGTTTATTCAGAATCACTTGTCGGAAATCTCAAAACACTTACTAACAATTTAGAATACTAATTGAAAAAATAATAGAACAGCATGCAATATACTGCAAAATTTCATTCATTTTATGTCAGAATAATAACAGCCTAATTATAATTGTCATTCGTACATATCCTTTTATTTACCTCCAGCTTTTATTATTGAGTAAAACTTTTCTTTCACATCAGCGTCAAGAATAGTGACTTGCATATTTCATTGTCTGCCTGCTTTCTCCAAGTAGGTTATTTATGTCTTGGTAATATAACATTAAGGTTTCTACATTATTTACACGGAAGCCGTCATGCACGTTAATGTAATAATATAATGGATCACTGTGAAATTGTTACAGAAAATCTCATGCACTTTCAAAACGTAAGGCATTTTGTAACAAAAATTCCTTACTTACAAAATTAATGGCTATGAAACAAAATAATTTTAAAGGGGACTAGTTTCACCGTCTATGTGCATACTGGGTGAGTCAATGGTTTGGTAAAGACCATTTATTTTCCAAAAAATGTATTGTAATGTAATGTAATGTTTATTTGTCATTAGTTTCAAGAACGTAGACCTCGTCAATTACAAACGGTCGCAATATAATCAAAGTTATAAATATCAGTATACATAAGAAAGGAAATAGGTTAAATGTATAAATAAGATTTTGTATAAATATAAACATTTGCGTAAACAAAAATATTTGTATAACTAAGACCTATTCACGTTGTGACACAGATCGGCTGTACATACAACATGAAGAAAACAACACAGTTCGACAACAACGCATTTATCGATTATATTCGCCAGTACGAGTTCGTTCGACAGAACCAACAACCACCATACACCTCACAATTCTCTTTTGAAGGATAAATAAATCATTAGTCTTCGTTGAAAGCCCCAGAAAATTAAGCCATATCGGAACCTTGATTCAATGTAGACAAAGTAAATATTTTAATAGAATCTAAGCCAACATTTGCAATTGACGTATGCCATATAAACCCGTGCACAATCTACGCTCCAGTTCAGCACAATGTTAACAGTAATTCCCAAAATACTCACCGATGAGCATTCCACTATGGATTTACAGGGACATAAAAGCTAGATAAAGTGATGTAAGTTTAAATTGCGTTCAATACAAGACCCCATTCATCGCATCAACGTTCCATTCTCCTGGAATAGAGATTTTGCATTGACCTGAAGAGGGCGTAGGCTTTGATCCCACATTTTGCTAGGAAATTCTTATTTTCTCATTTTATTATTTATCTGTTTTTGGCTTTTATTGCCTAGTGCGTTTGTTACATTTCACTATAATATTGTGTTGATTTAAAGCGCCATCGCTTCTAAAAGTCGGAAAAAAGTTTCATAGAAGTGAAATCTTGGTTTCTAATAAGATAATAAAAACTATTTTGTTAAGCTTTATTGCAATTACATTACCTTTTAATATTTAACACTTGCTATTTGTAATATATTTACTTATATATAATAACTTTTTTTATAATACATACTATAATGAATGAAATAGGAAGAATAACATTTTAACTTAAAATTTGTTAGAAAATTTATATTAAAATTTTCATAATTACTTTTATCGCATAGATTATTATATTTTCTTAGTAATTATCATATTTTTAATTTTAAAGATAACAGGAGTTATTCCTTGGTTAATAATTCCTATTGCTGCACTTAGGGCACCAAACCAATTGCCTACTTAATTTTAAAATACCTCTTATTAAAAATATTTGACTGCTCCTAAAATTATAAAACGTATATAAATTATATTAAAAGATGTTACATTTCTAATATCTATTTTTTTGAGTGCATACTATTCAAAAATTGACACACCTTCCGCAGTCTCTCTTTTAATTTCATGTCATTCTGTTCTGTATCGACGACATTTTTTCTCGTTACTATGTTAACAGCTGACTAATTACCAACTATTATAAAAAAATGTAACAAACAGTAAGCAATAATAACAAAGAAGCAAGTAAACAAGAAAACATATGACAATAAAAAGGGTAAAACATTCAACCAAGTAATATGCACAGAGCAATATTTTTAGAAGCTATTTGAATATCATCCTTTATTTATGTTAGCTACTTAGATAATAATAGGTAAAGTTAATTAATTTAGTAAGAAGTAGAAATGCCTATTAAGCAATTCCCGAAATTACATATATGGTTAGCAAAAGTTTTAGACATTAAAGTAATTAGTACAAATCCATTGAAATATACGAGCAACTTATTACCCGTAGAAATTTGTTCACTTCGATAATTTAATTATTGTTGGAACATTCTATAGAACCTCAAATTATTTCATTATGGTAGTGAGGTGTCACATGTCCTATAATGAAAATCCACCATAGGATTCAGTTTTTGATGAACACCGCCATAAACATAAAATGTAAGCAACTTTGTAAATATCTGCAAAACCGAAATTTCTTAAAAAATTGCAAAAATTTCCAGAACTATTATACTTATTCTTCTAATAATAAATGTTTATAATGTGATGTGTAATCCAAAAATGATATAATATACAGAGTGTTCTATTTAAAAAAATAGCTTATTTGCGGCACTTTATAGATAGTCGTCTTACGAACTAAGTATTTTGATAATTACTATATACGTATGTATGTGTCAAATTTTACTTGCATCTTTATTTGAAGAACAAATGGACTTTGACAAATCATTGACTCATCCTATACATATCATTAATCACTTAAATTAATATCTAGAATTTACTATAAATTTATTTTTCAACTAATATTTTTAATACCGGCCTAAACTTCCATGACAAAAAAAGCTTGTAATAAAATGCGAAACTGTAAAAAATAAATATAAAAATGTTAAATAACCAATTTAGCTAACGGGTGTTTTTTTGCTTAGATAAAACTAACGAAAAAGTTAACTGTCAAACGAGCTGTCATACCGCGTTCACCTTTTAACATTTATCATCATTATACTCTGACAAGTCATCATGAATAGACTCACGCTTGAATAACGCTACCAAATTATTCAAATTTATCATCGATTCGCGCAACGTATAAACGACTTCGTGATCTTTATGGCCCACATAATCGTTCCTCTGAGCAAGCCATCCGTCCAACGGTGGCTAGATCCCATAGCACACACTGTCTACATTATGCAACAACAACAATACGTCGAAGGAATGTGTGTAATGAAGAGAATATCGTTGCTGCAAACGAAAGTGTGGAAGAAGATCCTAATTTATCCATTCGTCGTCAGTCACAGTTATCGAGGCTCTGTCCGTCCACTACGTGGAAAATTTTCCGCAAAGATCTTGGCCTACATCCGCGTAAGATCCCGCTGGTAAAGGAATTGCAGACCCGTCGTTTTATCACAAAATTGTGTTCAACGATGAAGCTCATTTTTAGCTTAACGGGTTTGTGAATAAACAAAATTGCCGCATATGGGGTGGGACCAATCCACAAGAGACCTTAAATCCAGAAAAATGCACTGCTTCGTGAAGTTTACACGCCAGTGGCATTATTGGCCTTATTTCTGCAAAAATGAGGGCGGAGCTCGCGTTACCTTTAATAATATATAAGACATTGATCCAGACAAGATGTGGTTTCAATAGGATGGCGCTACGTGTCACACGGCGATGGCAATCATCAACTTATTGCAATCAAAATTTGACGAGGAATTGACCTGTCAATTGGCCTCCAAGGTCTTACAATTTGACACTTCTCAATTATCTCCTGTGGGGCTACGTGAGATCACTAGCTTATATCAATAAACCAACAACAATTGACGCTTTGGAAGCCAATATCGTTCGTGTTATTCGTGACATATGGCCAGCAGTGCTCGAAAAAGTGACCCAAAATTAGACATCCAGAATACGCTTCGTGAAGCTGTGGTGGCTACGTACCCGAAATCATTTACAAATGTTAATGCCACGAATTAATTTTTCGAGTAGTACCAAAAATTTGATCAGAATTCAATTTTTCGTATCATTTTTTATAATGTTAGGTTCTGTCGGGCTTAGGAAAACACCCATTATAAATTACACCTCCATTTTATAGAAAAATTAAAAATCTAATTATTTCAAAGAATATCCAATTATTTTATTGATAAATCATTTTCATCTGCAAATATTAGTTTGGACATTTGTGGTCTGTACATACTCATAGAGTTAATAGGATACTCTCCATAGGGAACCATTATACTTGGTAGTTAAATATCGATATTATATAAGCAAAGACACAGATAGATAGGGTGCAAAAATTATTACCAGTCTGCAGAGAATGGCAAAATTCAAAATTGTGCAAATATTTTCTCATGCTTAAAATTCACCACGCTATTTATAGAGAAAATCTTCTTATCTTCGTTAGTTTTCCCCCATAAATCAAATAAGATGTTACGATTTATGTAAACCGAGCAATATATTCGTTTTATTTCAGGGAAAATTTAATAAATCCCATCCAAAAGATACCCACCCCCGTAAAGCTAAACGCCAACATTCGCAAACGTAATAAATTTATCTCCTTCATCGAGGTAAAGGTTATTCAATTATTATGAGCAAACCGCCGTTGGTAACTCAATTGAAACGAAAGCAAAAATAAAGAAAGAACGTGAACGATGCACTAGAACCAGAGAAATCAATACAAAAATAAAAAAGAACGTAGCTTTTATATATTCACATGTTTTATCACAGAGATTTTGTTAACAAAAATTTGAATTCTGTAAATTAATTAAATTTTTAACTCTTTAGTGGGATTCGGGAGTATTCTTTGACACTCTTTTAATGAATTTTGAGATCAATAAATGGAAATTAACGAATGTTAAGGTTAAAACATGTAACTAACCTTGATTCTAGGAAGATGTCATATAAACTCAGTTTCCTCTGACAATTACAGGAAATCTGCCTACTCTAACCTCCAACCTTCTCTTCTACCTTGAATTTATTCTCTAATTTCTATATCGGATACTTTAATCTAGGATCGCAGCCTAAATACTAGTTAACTCTAAGAAAGCTTAACCAGGATTGATGAATTTATTGGCGTCCCTTTTCTTCTTTATTTTAATCGCTATGGCGATTATTTCTCTCCACAGCAAATTTTGATGAAATTACGCAAATATAATCTAATGAAGAGTTTTCGATTAATAAAGTTATTTTTAAAAGTAGCATGAGAGAATGAATGTAGTGACGCTACTTGATGACTCAAACTAGATGAATCTACGCTCTAAATACAACTGACAACATAATTATAAAAAATTTAACTGACCTAATCATTTTACGATAGATATCTAATTTACGAAACCCTGCTAGAAATACCCCTGAATTTGCCTTGTTTATTGTAGGAGAATTTTACATTAATTTTGAAGAGTAGATTGCTATACGCGGAAGAAGGCCATTATTGTACGCACAATAAATGTTTCCAATTCTTCTATTTTTCACACTGCATATTATTTATCCATTATATCAATTATACAGGGTGGGGCAATAACGCGAGATTCTTCGATGTAGATCTTCACTGTTACCAATACAAAAAAGTCCAATAAAAAAGTTATCGATATGCTTTAGTGCTACAAACTAAAATTATTTTGACATATACAGGGCAAAATAAAAAAATTGGAGAAGTATGGTGTGTAACTCTATGTTTTTAATGGAGCATCTTGACTATTCTAATCTAGACTCACTTTGTATAGAGTAACCTATATCTATACTCAACTGTTTTAGAAGTGTTAATGAAAAATATTTTTTGTAGTGCTCTGCAGAAATAACTATAATTTACATATTTGGTATTTTGCCTTCCACCTTGGGTAGCAACTAAGGTATAGAATTAGGAATATTTTCACTTGGAAGAAAAGCAACTTTTGGCCATAGGTTATCTCTGACAACATACTAAATGTTTCATTTTTTAATTCGGACAGTCTGTATATTTTTTAATTTTGAACTACTGATAATAGTTTGCGTTCATTGTGCAAAGTGTTCCCTATGCTTAAAGCTAGTCGTTTTTGAGATGGTTTGCATTTTCGACGGTAATTAAATAACAATGTTGAAAAATGTTAACATCATTGGAAGAGAGGTATCCGAAGGCATAGTAATATTCAGACTGTTTCATTAAAAAACCCAAACTTGTGTCGTGTGGAGCAGAAACTGAACAGCCAGTATACATGAATAGAATTTTATATTGAGCAGAACTTGTCCTTGTCCAATTTTTATTTGAAAGTAGAATAGTGTCTTACTTTTCGAAAAAGGTGAGTTCAACTTTCTTCATCCTTAAAGATACGGTCAACCAATTTGATAAGGGTGACAAGACTACCATATCTAATGTGAAGAATACTACATTGGTTAAACAACTAAAAATTCGTTAAAGTAGCCACGAAATCAATATTCCTCACCATACTGCTCCTACAATTGCCATTGTAGTACAGTGGATCACAATCCTAAGTTAAATTTCAATAAGACTTGCTCCTTTAAACATAAATGGTTTGGCATGAATTACTATATTTGACAAAGCTAGTGACTAATTTAAATACTCAAATTGCAACTCCAGATAACAAAACTATTCAAAATACATAAATTACAGCGGGTGTAAATTTAGATGTTGATTGCAGTAAAATATTTAATTTTATTATCAGAAATTGAAGCATAAAGTTAGTTTAAAAGCTCATTAAAGGTTTAATTTAATGAATGCAAGGAATTTGCGTCATGATGTCATAAATCTTATCAAAACATGCATTCAAACACATATTTACGATCGCAGGTATTATTAATCACTGCACATTAAACGTATAGCAGCTGTGCAATGAAATCTTTCCAACGAGATTAGGAGGTAAGTATGCAGCGTAACGTAACTTTAAGAAGAATTATATCCACCTCGGGATTTGGAAACTGAGTTTCGCCGGGAGTAATTGCCTGTGGCAGTAGTAATTGACATGTGACTACGTCATTGACTTGTCGCCATTAGTCTGCCAGCCCCTTCTCGTCGATAAGTGAGCGATACCCAAACCGCAAACAGCTGCAATATGTTCTAATACTACTTGTATGCATAAAGAGCGTGTGGCTCTTTGTGCATTGGTGGCCATGCCTTTTTTTTTTTAATCCACCGAATTCAATTAGGAATCGCGTGTGGGTAAATCGATATCTCGTTAAGCACTAGTATTTTCCTTCAATATATAATGAGGAACCTATATCAGGAGTGTATATATATGTCTTCGTACCCTAGGTTAATGATAGTTTAACAATCAGTTTTAACTTTTAGTGTTCTATCGAAACTTGCATTTTAATGGAGTATAAAATACTAGGAATTGTTGTTGAATTTAAAGTTCCTCATATGTACCAATTTCGCTTATCCTCTCGCCAACAAACGTAAATTTTTGTTTGGTTCACTTTTTCAATCCATGTGAATATATAAAGGGTTTCCCAATAGTTATGATATGTTTTCGAAATGCCACGGCTGCCATTTTGGAAATGAAAAGAAATATCATTTCTTGGCAGTAGTGTTTAGTATAGTCTAGCATTTCATCATAGCGAAATACACGCTTCGAGAACGTCTCATTATTATTCAAAAGTTTTATCAAAATAATCAATCTTTTGTCCAAACCAGTCGCTCGTTACGTGAAAATTTTAGAAGAAATAATCTTCCTACGGTGCTTGCAATTCATCCAATCGTGAAAAAGTTTGAAAGTGAATTTACTTTACACGATAAAAAAAACACCACCGCGACGACGAAATGCAAGAAATCTAGACAACATTGCTGCTGTAAAAGCCAGTGTTGCAGAGAGTGCAAGTGTGTCGGTAAATCGTCGTTCTCAAGAGGTTGGACTCTCAAGGATGACAACTTGGCGAACTGAACTCAAGAACTGAAGCCACTTGACCATCAGCAGCGTCGTTTGTTTAGCAATTGGGCTGAAGAGAAACTTGAAAATTATCCTGATTTTTTTAAGAAAATCAATTTTTCTGATCAAACTCGTTTTTGGCTGAACGGTTATGTATGTCGTTTTTGGAGTGAAAATAATCCACGTGAGATTCTTGGGAAGCCTTTGCATTCAGAGAAAGTCATTGTCTGGTGTGGTTTATGGCATGGTGGCATCATCGGATCTTATTTTTTCCAAAATGAGGAAGGAAATGCGGTTACAATGAACGGTGAAAGATATCGAACGATGATAACGGATTTTTTGTAGCCCCAGTTGGAAGAAATGAATTTGGATGGCATGTTCTTCCAACAGGACGGTGCTATATGTCACACTTCTGGTGAAACCATTGATTTATTGGAAGAAAAGTTTCCTGAAACATTGATTTCACTTGATGCGAGAGATCCAAGAAGAATTGGACAACTTCGACCAGATGCGTGGCCTCCAAGAAGCTGCGATTTAACACCATTGGGCAAACCACAGACAGTAGAGGACTTGAAAACCAACGTAGAGTGCTGCATTCGTGAAATTAATGCAGATTTATTCCATAAAGTAACTGAAAATTGGGTTCATCGAATTCGCTCCTGCATTCGTAGCCGCGGAGGACATTTTAGTGATGTGTTGTTTAAAGCATAAATGCAATCGATGAAGCTTTAAAATAAAAAAAAAATTGGATTAACTTCTTTTTCTGTGTTTTATTTACATTTAAAAACATATCATTCCTATTAGGTTTACAATTCGCCTACTCCAATATTGGTAATTTTCAATAAGGAAACGATAATGGGTACTAAAGGTATGATTCTAATAAACAATAATATCTAGCGATAAGTAGCTTTATAATCGTATAATACATTTAGTAACCTGACAGCTATGAACGTGTATGAAAGAAATGAACTGTTGCACGCTAAAGAGGGTAAAAACTATACAATAATAGTAATAAGGTTGTATTAGCATCTACGTACATAAAGAAGATCCTTTAAAGCAGAAAAGGGTTGATCCTTTATTGCAAATAACTTGATTATTTATTATTTGAAGTAATTACAGATGGAGGTGCAAAATTTCGTTACTTTGTTGTACTCGTAGCATCTGATCGTTTCTTTGTATTCGATACCGAGTACTCGTCCGTTGTGTGAGTAAACCAGACACTTCTGACATAAGTATGAGGCAGGCGTCAGCCAGAGCATAGGGCATACACCTAATTACATTAAACGACGTTTAGACGGTGTTTATGGTGTTTTATCTGCTTCATATTCCACTATAAAAAAGTGAGCAAAATGTTTCCGTTTGGGGCAAGAATCTCCTGAAGATGATGTGCGCCCCGGTCGGCCAATTGAATTGATAACGCTTCAAAATATTTCAATTATTGAAGAAGTCGTATTAACAGATCACCGTTTAAAAGTGAAGGAAATAGCAGTGATGTCTAAGGTTTCTAAAACAAGTATTCGCCGAATTTTCCATTGTCATTTGGGTATGAATAAGATTAACGCAAAATGGGTACCGCTTCTTTCTGCTCTCCAACGTGAACGTCGGGTCGAATGTGCGCGCTCGTTTTTAAACGTGTGGAGACGACCCGAAACCGATTTTAAAGTCCATTGTCACAGAACATGAAACAGTGGTTCTGTATTATGATCCTCTATCCAAAAAGGAATCGATGGAATGGCGGCGACCGGACGAATCTCGTCCCACAAAGGCGAAAGACGTTTAATCAACGAAAAAGGTGATGACCACAATATTCTTAGATTGTAAGGGTATTTTACTCGTTGACTTTAAAGCGCGCAATACAACTGTCACCAGCACATATTATGCGTCTTTGCTGCATAAATTGAGGGAGCATCCACCGTATAATCCGGACATGGCTCCAAGTGATTATTAATTTTCTCATTTAAAGGAAATCTTAGAGGACGTCATTTTAAGGACGATAGTGAATTGCAAGCAGCTGTAATACAATATTTTGTATTGAAGTTAGGAGAGATTATATTGAAAAATAAAAATTGTTATATTTTATCAAGTTTATTTTTTCTATTTCAGGCCAAAAATTTATGGGGCCTACCTTGTATGTATGCAATAATCATCCCGCATTGTCGCCGTATCGTCGCAGGAAGCTGGTATCATCAGCACACATTAATGTACACGAATTACGTAAATGACTTGTTATCCACTGCAGCACTACAATGTTCAACAAGTCATTTACGTAAACAATAAACAGTAAGGGGCCCAACACGGACCCTTGAGGAACACCTCTATCAAGGAGCAAGACCGCTGTCTCTGAATCTCCACTAATTGCGATCTATCAGTTAAATAAGACGCAAACCACTCAAGCCAGTGCTTTTCCGCGTACTCCATACATATACAGTTTCTGTATCAACATTTGATGGTCAACTAAGTCTAAAGCCTTTCTCACATCCATAACGACTCCAAAACGAGTTTTCCCATCATTTAATTCATTGTAAAGCATATTGACAAACTGAATCATTGCGGCCTCTGTTGACCTACGTTTCATAAGCCCATGCTGATATACAGTCAAGATGTTAGAATACTCAAAGAATGATGTCAACCTTTTACAGATAATTTTTTCCATCATTTCTGATATCTCTGACAATAATGAAAGAAGTCTGTAATTCTTTCATTCTGTTTCATCGTCTTTCTTGTACAACGGCAGAACCGTTACAGTTTTTAAACATTTAAGTAAAACAGGGATTCCCTAAGTATTCGTCGCAGCGCCCCAGGGCGCCGTAGAGTATAAACAGAGGCGCCGCAAGGCATTCCTGCGAATAGGGGCAGACATAGCGGTCTTGAACATTCTAGAATGAACATTTCGTGCCAAAACATCTCAATGTACAATTATTTATAAACAATAATTCGCTGCGCAAAGGTTAGCCGTTTTAATTGGATGCTTGAAAAATATAAATATTGTACTTTTATATTTACTGCTTAATAGGTCCATTGCGCACCACCCTTTCCTATCACTACAACTTAATCTAAACCACTGATAATAATTAAACTTATATTAATTTAGGCGTTTTCGTCGTGCACTAATAAAAAAATATGGATGCACTACTATTTCTTATTGCGAGTATTATAAAAGTTTGTTACACTCTTACCATTTATTAATGATATGACCGGTGTAACCAATGACTACAAAATTAATATTTTAGCGAATGATACATTAGCGTTTATAAGAAACAGTAACGCGAATGTTATCGTAACATTCAATGGAAAACTTAAAAATACTTCAAAGTGATTAAAAAACTAAACAAATTTTGAACACATTCAGGATTCCGGCAATGGTAAGCTATTTCATTCTTTAGCGATCGTAACGACTCAAGTTTAATTTCAAATTTACGAGCAGTCTTCTGTAGTAATAAGTAGTAATATGATATAGGTAATCACTAGATTACATTGGAGAGGCACGCGCCTATCTGTAATGGGAGTAACCGGTCTAAATACGCCGTTGTATTATTTCTAAACAAACCATTTTTATTTGAAACTACGTGATATTATAATACCGCAGATAATCATAAAATATACTCAATAGTTAGGCGTCGGTACCTTAATTTATCTATCTGTAAACCAATTATTAAAAACAGTGAAATTAATTACAAATTATAGAAAACAGCACATATGGTTGGTGTACGTTCTATTTACTAACAGTCAAGGTAATAAGAATACCTAGCACGAATGCATGCATCGATGAGTTAAACAACTCACACTTTCTACCTTAATCGTGAATGTAATTACATTTACTTACATATCAGTTAATCATATTAGAAACTTTAAAAGAGAATGGAAACTTTTCTAAATTTATGAGGTTTCAAGCAATAAAAGTTGTATGATAACAGATAACACTAAGTGCTGCCATTTACCTTACACGTATTTGTATGCACTAATTTGTGTTAAGTTTTGCAAAAAATTCATGTTGTTGTTTGCACATAAGACAATATATTGAACGCAAGAAACAAAACGCAAACTGTTCCATTGCAACAACAAATACGAACTATGGATACATTTCTGCTTAATTAGCCCAAATATTACATGATCGCTGAAAGCTAAACAAAAGACTTAGCCCTGCATCGGTAAGGCATAAAGTATAAAATATGGATTTACTGTCTACCTAAAGAATAACAGATAGGTAGTCTGGGCAAACAGCGGTAACAGCCAGTGTAGTAGATATGTGGTGCGGAGTCGGCGATTATTTATTTCACGCGTTCACAGCGTCAGTACTAAATCGATGCTGTATGCGAGTAGTTCTGTGTATATGTAGGCTGTCGTAACTTATTTCGTAATTGTACGCTTATGTCGCAGTTAGGTACGTCGCGAAAACGACCAATGGCAGACACAGTTAAAAGCTTTATAGTGGACATGCCGGACTTAATTTTTGATGGCGCTGAAATTCAATGTCTAGTTTGTAAAATCCCTTTAATGTGTTGGTCCAGAAGCCATTGTCAACGTCACATCGAAAGCAAACAGCATTCTTCTGCAAAAAGTGGCATACGAGACCAAGAAAAATTTACATTTGATTTATGTGTTACTCTTATTTTATGTAATCTATCGTTTTGTTTACTAGACAAAGAAGCATTTGTTTCTACACTGTAAATTACCTAGTCGGACATCGATACGAAATGTAATGCCATTTACTCGTGAACATATAGAAAAAAGAATGAAAACCGAATTGAAAGATAAAAAACTGTGGTTGTGTGTGAACGAAACAACAGATCGTCAAAAACATTCTGTGGTTAATGTAATGGTACGTACAATGGAATCACATCGACCGTCATCCTCTTTCTTATTTGCTTCCAAAAGAGTTATAAATTGTACTGCCGATGAGATTTTAAAGGTGGTGTTGAACTCATTGAACAAATTTGAAGTTTCAACTAAGCAACTTTTAATGTTTATGAGTGATGGTGCCGCAAACATGCGTTCTTTGGGCCGATCTCTTAAAGAACACTGTGATAACTTCTTACATGTAACGTGTAAAATCCATACTCTAAATCTTGCGGCACAAACGATTCCTACATATTTTCTATTAGTAAATGCATTGATTGTTAGTACAAAGGCAGTGTTTCTAAAGTCCCCGAAACGTACCCGACTACACAACTGTGTCCTGATTACCTGAACCACCTCAGCCGATTGTACACATTGGGAACATGGTTTGCAAGATAGTCAGGTTAAAAGAGATTTTACAAACTATTCACAACAATTACTTCGGACTGACGGAGGGAATATAAAATTACAAAATGTTTCGATGTCGCTAGTGGATTCTGTATAATACTTTAACGAAAATGAATATTTTCCATAATTTAAAAGATAAAAACAAACATCACAGAATATCGGAATGTTGTTTACAAGATTAGCTGTCACATTGCGAAGTGTGCTATGTTGACCAAGTAGGCAGAAGCTGGAGAAATGTATTCGACAGCACGCGTACGATGTATCTGTTTAAAAGTCGTCTACAAGACTAGCAACAACTCTATTGATTTGAACCATAGTTTCGATTTCACAAACCCAATAATTTTAGACATAGAACCAAACTACAAAAAAAGATTCCTTTCTGAAATGTTTCATATTAAATTTAACAAAATCTGTAATTTTAAAACGGATATAGATAATTCGATTAACCACTGCAATATCCTTTTCAATAGCTTTTCCTTGCATCTACATCTTTATTCTACTTTTTATTTACACTTAATAATAATGTGACTCTTTTAATGATACCTATTTTAATGTTTTCAATGTTAATTTTACTTCCATAATAATTTGATACATGTTTTAAAAAGAGTTTTAAAATACCTCTGTAACTACATACATACAAAAACAGGACTGTAATACTTCCATAAAAAGACCTATATATGTATGTTGGGAAGCACGTTGTCGGCAGTCCGTCTACCATTGCAATAGGACTAACAGATTGAATTTCCCATTTTTTTAAAATTTAAATTTCAAATTTCAATTATTAATTTCCCTTTAATTCTGCAATTGTTAATTATAATTGTATCATGTTACTATTTTATTATATATACGAATTTGGTTACCGAAAACACGTTACAGCACTGTTTTTTGGATGTATCCCAATTGTTTTATTATAATTTTTAGCTTGAGAAAGATGCATTAGCACCGAAACGTTGCAACACTGTGAATAGGTAATACCAATAAATTCGCTCAAATTATAGCATTCTTCTTTTTCTTCAATATCAAGGACGAGCAATTAACCTTCAACATATTACCGCATAAAACTGAAAACCAGCACAGAATTTTAATAATAAGAGTTTCCAAGTTTCCAAGAGTTATATTAACTTGAACAACTTTTAACATTTATTCCGTCTTAATGTTGCTAGGAGTGTTCATAATCCATTTTGTTTACTATGAGATATCAATAAGCAAACGTTCGTTCTTGCTGGAAAAAATGCATCGAATATAAGGGTTGATGTCATAACTGTGTCCAATTCATGTTAAAAATTCTTTTAACATTAAAATACATTAATTTCACGAGATCGGCCGCAAATGACGTTATATCCAATGACGCTATAACCAAGTTCCACTGTAATTATTGTAAACTTTAGACCCAACACTCCATTAACACTTGATATGTTTAGAGCACCGTATCCGAAAGACTATGTTCGTGTTTTGTTTATCAAATATCGGTTTGATGTAGACCTATGACAACACACCAAATATTTCATAAAAATAGTTGAATAAGATTTAAAAGCGGTTTATATTTTTGTTATTCGATACTATAAATCATGCTGTAAAACTAGTAATTTCGGCACCGCGAGTAAATTATATTACAATAACCTTCTTTTGGAGAATCACGTCTTTTATAAAAGAGGAAAGCACCACACTATATCCTATTCCAATTTAGTTAATTCTACGATCACTGCACGCATTGACAACCAAAATTGATTTAATAGCCATATGTCTAACAGAGAAAAAAATATTGTGGGTAGAAACAATGGATAGTACCGCTTATTATCCATCCACGAAATATTTTTTCTCTGTTAGATATGTATGTAGTTATTAAATGAGATTTGGTTGTCAACCTGTATACAACTTTCTCTGATGAAAAATTTGTTGGCTACAATAAACAGATTTTCTCAAGATCGCTTTCATTAACCATTTCCATAATAGCCAAAAAAATGTCAACAAAAGAATTAAAAGCAATTTTGTGTGGTTGAGCATCTGTTATTATTCAAGTTATTCTTCAAGTACAACCTTGGTTGCAAAATAACTTTCGGGAATAGCAGCCAAAGGATAGTAAGTGATTGTTTACTCTGTCTTTGTTAACTCGAACTTTCGTATCTAATTACTTCATATATTTTCGTTTCAATTTTGAAATTAATATCACTACGTTTTCGGTGAATCTTTCTACATACACACGAGGTAGACGCCATAAATTCTCGGCCTGATATAGAAAAAATAAACTTGGTAAAATATAACAATTTTTATTTTTCAATATAATCTCCCCTAACTTCAATAAATTTATTACAATGATCAATTAATAATTCCATACCCTTGTAAAAATAAAGTTTTTCATGAAAATGTTGTTTTACAGTTATTTGCAACTCACTATCGTCCTTAAAATGACGTCCCCTAAGGTCTTCCTTTAAATGAGAAAATAAATAATAATCACTTGGAACTATGTCTTCTTGATTCTCAGATGGCAGCTTGTCAAATGGCGGCAGTATGGACGGGTGCATTGTCGTACAACAATCGAACACCTCTAGTCAATTTTCCTCGATGTTTTGCACGAATATTGTCCCTCAATTCTTGCATAATATGTGCCTTGACAGTTGTATTGCGCTCTTTAAAGTCAATGAATAAAATACCCTCACAATCCCAGATTATCGCATCCACCATCTTTTTCGTTGATTGAACCACTTCGCTTTCTGGGGGCGAAGTTCATCGGATCGCCGCGATTCCATCGATTCCTTTTTAGATAGAGAATCATAACACAGAACCATTGTTTCATCTCCTGCGACAATGGACTCCAAAAGCGATTTCGGGTCGCCTCCACAATATCTAAAAAGGAGCGTGCACATTTGACCCAAGTTCATGGGGGCGGAAAGAAGATGCAGCACCCATCTTTCACTAATCTTTTTTCATACCCAAATGATAAGGGAGAATTCGGGGAATATGGTACTTGTTTCAGAAATGTTGACATCCTACTAATTCCTTCACTTTCAAAAAGTCGATCTGCTAAATACCATTTCTTCAATAATTTGAAAAAGTTTTTAGGCGTTATCAGTTTAATTTGGGGCTCGTCGTGTTCAAGCGATTCTTGCTCCAACGGAAACATTTTTTCCGCTTTTTTAAAAAGGAATATGAAGGAGAAAATCGCCATAAACGCTGTCTGAACGTTGTTTTAAAGTGATTAGGGTATGCCCTTTTTGTTAAAAATTTAATGACCGCGCGGTACTCAATTTTCGTTACCTGAGACCCCTTTTTTATGCATAGTCACGTTGTCTGGCTGACTACTAAAAACTACTACTCTTCGAGCCGTAATATATATATAGTGTATGCCTCGCACATGTGCAACTATAACGCAACGGACACGCTCGAACCTGTATAAACCAGGCCGAGAATTTATGGCGCCTACCTTGTATATACTTTTTTTAGCTCCTGATATAGACTATTTTCAAAGCTCGAGTTAACAAAATATAGTAAATCAGTTAGTATCTTTGGTTGCTAACCCCGAAAGTTATTTTGGAGCCAAAGTATTGCAATACACTACATTGTAATCAAAACCAGCAATGTTCTAGAATATCGTTAGCGATATACGATCATCAGATGGTAGGTGTAAATAATTGTAAGCAGTGAACTGTGTGTAAATGGTTTATTGAACTTGCAAAATTTTTCCTCTGTACGTGCTTGCTTGTCGTTTCTTTACATGCTTAATTAAATCACTTGCACCCCAAGTGCTATTAAAGTATTTATATGTAAATATAGGTGCCAACAATAAGCCTTTCAATTCTTTATTTTGTCATCCTACATTTTTGACTGCTACAAATAATTTTATGGGGAAATTATCTTTTATTTACTTTTTTTCAGAAAATCGAAACCGTTATTGCGTTGAATAATGAACCATCGGGAATAAAAAAGAGTATTAAATGTTCAAGGCAATTTCTCTCTCTAACATATTTCAAGACTCTTCTGAAAATATAACATCAATATTATAGTGGATGGTTAATTTTAATTGAAATGTACTGTAAACATGTATCGTGCTTATTTTGTATGATAAACTAGCAACTAACCAAAAGCTCAAATGTGTAATTTGAAAATTAATGGAGCAATCTATCATTGGGGTAACGAACCAACGTCAAATTTTATGAGAAATGGCGGTTGTTAAATAACTTCCAACAATGCACACGTTCTCTTTTTCCAATATCAGCGTTTATTTAATACAGTAACAAACATTGGCAACAGTAAATAGTTTTCCTTTGTTTCAGTTCCTCATAATTTTCACACTTCAACCTATAAGGCCGCCTACAATGTAGTTATCTTGTGAATGTTCGACATCCACGTGCTGACTCCATATCTTGGATCAATAAATCCTCTTCACGTTTCTGAGATCAAGAACTACCGTTCCGATTATGCATACACACTGTTATAACTGTTAATTAACACGTTAAAAAATAAACATAAAAAGATCCAATTGTACCGTTAATAAGTGTAAATAAAAAGTGTTTAATAAGTTTGTATATAAGTAAAAATATGAGTAGTGGGAAACCTAAGACAATAGAATCGGTTATATAACTACTTATACAAATATTAATTGTTTTTTTTTTGTTTGTAGGTCGTTAATAAAAGAGAAGAAGAAACCTTTTGTCTTTTCCTACATTTATTTCGTTGCTACGTTTCATCGATCTTTCGTTAATTTTTTTTCAAACTCTCTTATCATCCCATTTTTATTATTTGTTTTTTCGTGTAATTTTATGTAATATTTGAAATTTTTATAAAAAAACTTTACTGTTGATGAATTCATGTCTAAGGATCAACTCGCGTTGAATATTCTAAAAATATTTTAATTAGGTTAAACATAAAATGTGTGCGACAGCACACGAAACAAGTAGATAAACACACGGAAACAATTTTTTTTCGATGCGTCTGATAAAATTGTTTTAAATATGTTCAACGTAACTTGATCCGTAGATCTGATTTCATTGCCATTAAAGTTTGTGGTGATTTAATCTCCTTCATATTCCACTGTAAAGTGGACATATGTTTCTGTTCGGGGCAAGAATTCCTTGCAAAGAGGTTAGCGCCCCGGTTGGCCAATTGAAACTGATAACGCCTCAAAACATTTCAATTATTGAAGAAATGGTATTAGCAGATCTGAAACATTCTCCATAATTATTTGGGTATGAATAAGATTAATGCATGATAGATACCGCACATCCTTTCTGCTCTCTCCAACGTGAACGTCGGTCGAATGTGTGCCATCGTTTTTAAACATATGAAGATGAGCCGAAACCGATTTTGGAGTTAATTGTCACAGGAGATGAAACAATGGTTCTGTATTATAATCCTCTAACCAAAAAGGAATCGTTTTAAGGACGATAGTGAGTTGCAAGCAGCTGTAGTACAACATTTTGAGGGAAAAACTAGATTATTTTTACAAGGGTATAGAATTATTAATTGATCGTTGTAATAAATGTATTGAAGTTAGGGGAGATTATACTGAAAAATAAAAATTGTTATATTTTACCAAGATTATTTTTTCATATTCAGGCCGAGAATTGATGGCGTCTGTATTACATATTGTACTATTTTTTTTGAAAAAATAAGTTAAGTTTTATGTAAAAAATTGCCACAATCTTGCCCTGCACATTCGACACAAAGATTGTTGGAAAAAAATACATTTATGTAAAACAATACAATAGAAACTTGACCAAAAGCTTTGAAGTATTGTTTATGACAACAACATGTAATAATTAACAACAATCCCCTGGTTTCCCCGGGTTACCATAAGGGTTGTTAATGACTGCTCCCAATATTTTTCCTACAATATTGTAGTACATTCTATCAAGTGACTTTTTTCCGTGTATCATATGGGTCATGACATAATGCCTTTGGTCACTGCGACCTGAATAGACTGTTGTAGTACCGCCTTTATGTATGTATATTCAATAGTTGAAGGCTTTAGATGAATCTTACTGCTACTGTGGGATCTTCTTCCCTCAATTCAGTAGGTATTAAGAATGACCTACTGAAATGTTGACATCCCCCTTGACTAACAGCGATACATTTGCATAGAAGTTTATGTTATCTCCAGATCTTCATAGACGGCAGAATTAATCTTCGGTTTTGCTCTTTTTATGTACAAGTGATTTTTTAGGACTGCATCACCTCTCAATAAGTCGGATTTTATTCTTGTATTTCTTGCCAGTATGAAACTTATAACAGCTTGTCAGCCTTTTTTAATCTCTCTCAATTCCTTGACGGCTTCGGACCCAACATAAAGTAATGTTTCTTTGCGTTCCAATTGGCAATATTTGGGAATTCGACAACATACTAAAAAAAGTGCTTTCACTTTAAAGGATATAATATTAATGTCATTGCTGTTACTAATTTATTTTCTATAAGAAGTACAAAGAACAAGTTAGAAAATAGTAAAAAAAAGAACAAGAAACGCTGAAGACATAATTACAAAAATTTTTAAACAATCCAAACTATAATAAAGTGTTTTTTTAAAAACTTCTGCTTCAATATTTTTTTTAAAATTTTTTAAGAGGTAAAGTTAGTAAATAAAATAATAAAGTAAAAATCAATTTTTTTTTTAAAAGATATGTATTTTTCAAAGTGGTAACATGTAGAAAGCTACTTAAAAAAGTGGATCTTAACATTATTTTACAAAATAGAAAGTATTTAATTTTTTTACATAGCTTCCTTCTTTTTCCATGCACTTTTTCCATCGAATCGGAAGTGTATTAATTCCCTTTTCACTAAAAGAATATGGACGTGTGCTTAATTAATTGCATAGGAGTAACCCTAGCTCTTCTTGGGGCATTTTTAAGGGGACCGAATATGTGAGAGTCACGTGGTAGTAGATCCGGATTGTGCGAACAGTGTTGGAGAACAGTCTAAAATATGTCTCAGGATGGCGTTGATGCCTCTTAGGATACGCTGCAGTTTCATCTTCCACGAAATTCTTTGGACTTCAATTGCGTTTTCGATAATATGGGTTCCTCATTGGTTTTCCAATGAAACTAAACGATTACTAACAAAGAAAAATATTATGTTTAAGAAATACAGATTAAACCGCACTAATACATACATCACTTTACAATTCATACAAATATTTTTGATATCTCCCTAATAGCTAATATCGCCAGAGATTAAAAAACGTTATCTTCTCCTACTCAAAATAGTATGAACATTAACTCAAAAAATTTTATGGAATTTCATAAATTCTAAAAAAAAACCCCAAAGCGATTGTCTTAGGGGTTATGTCTTACAAAGATAATTTATTCCCAGGATGTGGTTCACTATATGTAATATGGGTTTTTGATTACTTTCAATCTGTTATTAACTATACCTCTAATTTTAATTTAATGTATTATCATAATGCTAATGGGGTCAAATAACATAAATTTTAAGCTGGGACGAAATATTTAAAAAACATGTGTTTTTCTAATTTCCTTTTTCGGCCCAGATGATATTCCCCCTTTTTTCTAAAACCCTGCAATCCCCCCTTTAGTCTTACCAGGGGTCTTTGCTTTTAATTTACCCTTTCCAAAAAGGAACCCCCCCGCCCAGGGGAAGACCCTTTTTTTTTGTCCCTTTCTTCAAACCCAGGAGGGCACAAATATCTGAAAATTACCGCCAAAAATGTGCTATACCTGCATTAGGGGAAGTAAAACCAATTTTTCCCGATAATATTATATGGGTTTTTCCCTTGCCCATACATTCCGGAAAAAACATGGATTTATTTGGGGTTTAGAAGCCCCAAAACCCAAATCTTTAGTTTATCACCTTTTTTCATTTTGAATCATTAAAAAAGGGCATTTTCAGGCCCAAATTGGTATACCGATTTTAGCAAAGCTTTGACCGTTTGTTACCAAATAGTTTAGGGAAAATTTGGTTGGTTGCTTTTATTTACCCAAATCGTTACGGATAGTGGGGATTTTTTCGCGGCATCTTACCATTTTTCCTGTGACTTTCTGGGCGTAGCACAGGGCAGCCACTTGGGACCCAATTCTATTTTTACTTTTTATTAACGACATCAAACAAAAATTTTAAACACTTTAAAAACATTACAACCTGTAAAACTAATTTCCTTTAAACCGGGAAAAAAAAGAACATAATTAGTTACCCTTTAAAACAATCAATGACATACTTTTGATCGTGTAGACCATATAAAGGATCTGGTATATTGTTCGATTTTTCCCTTTAAGATTCCTTTTACCATCCCCATTTACGGCAGAGTTTTAAATTTTTTGCAAATTCTTTAAAACGTCAACTAGTGTTTTCACAAAAAAAATTTGGGAAATAATTTCTCTGTTTCATTTTTTGGGCGGTAAATCCTTTTGAGTAGGTTCTAGTTTGGAGACCCTACACGACTTTCACTGGTTTAAAGATTGAAAAAAGGAGCAAAAATTTGTTAATTTTATTTTTTTTAAATTTAAACCATTGAAAAAAACTTGTATCTTATCCTGACCCAAACTATCGATGTTAAATTTATCTTCATTTTTCTTTAGACGTAAAATCTTTTTTAAAATTGGGTTACAAGTGTATATATTGCAATTTGGATTATTCTGAATTGCTGTCATTCTTTTCTTTCCAAATTCTTATGGTGAACACTAGAAACGATTTGTTTGTTCTTGAGTATCATCGCACGTCCTACGGTTATAATAATCCATTAAATTTAGCAACAAAACTGGATGCACTTCCAATTAATTTAGACATTTTTAATTTAACGTCTGCACAATTTGTTACACGAATAAAATTGTTGAATTTGTAGCTTAAATTACTTACTTTTAGGTTTCTTTTTGTATATTATATGCGTGAACGAGCTCACAGGCGAATATTGTATGCATGTATTTCTTTTTTGACCATTGCGGGATTTTTCCTGTTGGTCTTTATTTATAATAAACAAAAAAATAAATAAATGATTAAATTGATATTTCATTGGAATGAGTATCTTTATTTACGAGAAACTTGAGAAAACTGTAATCGAACATGGCACCTCCTTTTTACTCAACGTGAAAGAAATGAACTGCATGAAGCTACACTCGCGATGGTGCCGTAGTGGAAGGTGTTACGCCTCATCATACGATCACTGAAAGTTTTACCATTTTTACAGACCTTTGCCAGTGGCAGGAAGGAAAACTCGGTCTATATCTGATCCACCTTCCTATAAGGAATAGTCTGGGCAATCGACTCGTTTGAGGTCTATAAGTCACCTGGACCTGACGACATTCTTCCAGCTTTGCTACAGCAAGGTAAAGATGCAATAGTATCAGTGCTTTGCGGAATTTATAGAGCCAGCCTGGCGCTGGGTTACATTCCATCCGTCTGGAATAGGGCTAAGGTCGTGTTTATTCCAAAACCTGGGCGATGTTCATACGCTAAGGCAAAGGCATACAGGCCAATAACCCTATCATCCTTCATTTTAAAGACCATGGAAAAACTGCTTGAAAAGTATGTCAGGGAAACCTCTCTAATAGAAAGGCCATTACATCCCAATCAGCATGCCTATCAAAAGGTGACTTGCATCCACTCGTGACGCGGGTGGAGGCATCCTTAAACAATCAAGAAATTGCATTAGCTGCATTTCTTGACATAGAAGGTGCGTTTGATAACACCTCATTTGAATCACTATTACAGGCTGCAAACAGCCATGGAGCAGGGAACACTATCTGTAGAGGGGTGGGAGCCATGCTCCATGGCAGACAAGTAGAGGCAGCGTTGGCAGGTGAGACGATGCAGGTGTCTGTCGCCAGGGGATGCCCACAGGGAGGGGTACTATCCCCTCTATTATGAGACATGCAGATAGACGAACTGCTGGTCTTGCTAAACAATGCTGGCTACTATACACAGGGATACGCTGATGACATTGTAATACTTACCAGTGGGAGAAATGCCAGCATAATCTCAGAACTAATGCAGAGAGCATTAAAAACAGTAGAAGTGTGGGGCAAGAAGGAGAACCTTAGAGTAAATCCTGGGAAAATTGCACTTGTACCCTTCCCCAAGAGAAGGAAATTGGACGGTCTAAGAGCGCCGACTCTTTGCAATGAAGTAGTACAGATTAGTTAGGAGGCTAAGTTCTTGGATGTAACCTTGGACTCTAAACTGGACCGGAACTCACATTTACAAAGAATGACCGACAAATGTAAGAGGGTGTTGATAACAACCCGTAGAACAGTTGGAAAAACATGGGTACTCAAGCCGCATATGACGTACTGGCTGTACACTACGGTGGTAAGATCCATGACAACTTATGGCTTCCTGGTTTGGTGGCCTAAGATCACACAGAAGCATGCGATAACCAGTCTCTCGAAAATTCAGAGACTGGCATGTCTATGTATAACAGGAGCTATTAAAAGCACCTCAACAGCTGCTATGGAAACCATGCTAAACCTACCTCCTCTTGGGATCTATATCAAGGGAGAAGCCAGAATGGGAGCATACGGACTGAAAAATACTAGTAAGAGATCCCATAGTGGGTCTGGGCACACCAGAATAGAGACATCAATAACAAACCCTATCTTTGATATGGGTAGCGATACAACAACCTCCAGGATCTTCTATGACAAACCTTTCAAAATTTTCTTGAATTGGGAAGAGTGGAGAGATGGAGAGGGGAGAAAACCGAAAACCCTAATCTGGTACACAGATGGATCAAAAACGGGCACTACTTCTGGCGTTGGTGTTTATGAGGAAAACCAGGGATACATCACTTGGGCGATACACTACGGTATTTTAAACAGAAATATATGCTATATAAACCTGCACGTGGGAGAGTCTACGTCGGCGACCGCAGGGTGAGACGATTTGCATTCTCTCTGGCAGTCAGGCAGCCTTAAAGACACTAGCATCTTTTCATATAGCCTCCAAACTAGTATGGGAGTACCTGCAAAACCTAGTGGCTCTGTCTAAACACAACAAGGTCACACTAGTGTGGGTGCCAGGGCACAGGGGTATAGCAGGCAATGAAATTGCAGACCAGTGTGGATCATAACACAACACCAATTAAATTGGAATGCAGCTGGACAAAATCACAACAAACGGATGATGGGAAGACCGTCGCAACATTTGACTGCTGACCTGCTTGAATTAAGCAAGATGCAGCTTAAGGTAGCAACATGTCTACTGCCAGGATGTGGTTGTTTAAGAGGCCTTGCATAAGATGAGGATCTACAAAGATTCGCTATGCAAAGCGCAATTGAACCACCAATGGAGAAAGATTTACTACATAGGCTCTTAAACCTGATCGAGGGAACTAACCTGTTTAAGTAAAAGGAAACCGAAGCAGGAATAATAGAATAGGCTACTAAGCTTCAGTGTTAGGGATGCAAAGACAAATCCCGCTCTGGTAGAAAATCAATCAACCCTCCTATAATGTACCCGAAAATTATTAAATTAGTAAAGCAAATCACTAACCCATGGTTGCTCGTCATTAGCAGAACTTAGGAAAGAATATAAAATTAAGTACGCATGTGACTATCATTGCACATAAAAGCGAAGAAAGTAGAATTTTTAATAATTTTGCATAGTTTACAAGAGCAAAACATTTTCACTGAACACGGACGCAGATGATTCTAGAAGAATTTGTTGTATGTGTTTGTGGTGGAATTCATGGAATCTATGTAATAAGTACTGAATTTCAAACCTTTTTTAGTGGAAAATATCCGAACAAGCCAATCTCTAATAGTGTAATCATTAATCTTTACTATCTTATATAGTTACTGAACACCAACGGTACAGACCGCAACCCTTTCCACAGTTCAACATAAAACTTCGATCGAGTAATAATGTTTAATTGACGACTGTATTCTCTGTTCTACAGAACAAGCATTTCTAAACATGCATGTATAGAAGAAAAGAACAATTGAAATTTCATTTATATTCGACTATTAACTACTGCTAATCTTTAAACAAAACTCGATATCTATTGCATATAAGATATAAATATATGATACTCCTTTACACGCACATTTCAGTTGCTACATCAGGTTTTAAATACAATCTACCGGCAAATTACTTCCAAAGAATATAAAATCTTCAAAAATCATCCAGTGTTAGTTGCCTAAAAGGGTACAGGAAGAGGTAATTGTATGCCTTGTAGTAAGAAACTACGATTTTCTGAATAGCCTGCATATAATATTTCAATGTAACGCAGTCCAGATACCAATTCGCTAGTTAAATTTAAATTTAGTATTCTATTACTGTACAGGAAACATAGATGTCTTCTTGTTAATGTCTAAAAGTTTTTAATGGTTAATAAAGGACGACAAATTTAGAAACAAACAAGACTGTCGTTGTGTGGGTCTACGCTTGGAGAATATTAACTCATTAACACATCTAATATTGGAGGTGCAAACTGTGTATATATGGTCAATTGGTGCAAACTATGAAAAAGTAAATAAATCTACAAGTACACTACAGAATTCACTTATCAGTTAATAAAGTATGTAATATATATGTAAATGTAAAATATTTAAGGCTAATATCGATTAAATTTACCTTTTGTACTTGAGCAATTCAATATAAAACAAATTAAGATGGAAAATGCTTATTTTTAGGGAATATTCCACTAATGGATACGTTATAGGTAGTGTACATATACCTAGTAATTGGAACAGCTCAACTAATCAATAATGTTAGCTATAATGATCTTCGCAGTACAGGAAGTAATCGCTAATCTACAATAATCTGGATATCAGATAAAAATATAAAAAGTTAAATTATTCATTACAGTAATACTTGCGAACAAAAACTTTTATTAATATAAATCTTATCAAACATCATTATCAAATTTTTCATAACAACTACTATTTTTGAAGAATATTAGAAAATCTATACGTTTGCTTTAAGATAAAACGTGTATTTTGTATATAATATAGTGTTATGTTGCGTAATAAATAAAAGAATGGTATGGGAAAAACTTCAGTTATTTTCTAAGTTTCTAAACAAATTTTGTATGCATAAATCTTTATAAAAATAGTTATTTCCTACTACCGGTTATTACTACCCTGATTGGAGGGACATAAGTGTAATTTACGGGTTATGCACCCGTTACATAGGATGTAATGGTATTTTACGTTCATAGCGACGTAAAGTAATAATATGTACATTAATATGGCAATAGGTGTCAATACATAACAGAAATCGACAACTTTGACAATTATGTAAGTACACTGAAAAAAGAAATCCCTTAATTTTCGTCGCAACATGAAATTTCCGGTAGAAAAGTAAATTTCAATGTGAAAATTTAGATAGAGTATAACACTTTTACCTTGTATTTCTCCGACGTAAAAATTTGAAAACTAAAAATTTCCCTGTATTTTTACTTATCTGCATGATATTTACTGCTCGTTTTTACTACCATACTAAAAATTTACTTTAGACTTATGTACAGGATTTTTCATTTTATTTTAACCACTACTTATTCCCGTTGCTATTATAGATGCAAAAAAATATTTCAAGTCCAAGTTGTGGCGTTTTACCTCTACCGAATAAAAATGTAATAACTAAGAATTGTGTATACAGGGCGCGGCCAACAAAACATAAATATGCTTTTTTTAATGGAATACCTTACATATTCCTATATTTTTACATTTTATTACAACTTTTGTTTGAAGCATTTTTTTTTTTGCAATAGTAACGGAAATAAGTGGTAAAAAAATGAAAAACATTAACTTTCATCCGTTTAACTGCCAGTTCGACATTTATATGCATTTAATTAAGATTGCGGTAGAAAGAAATATGATGTTTTAGCTACACCCTCGTACATAACCCTGGTGCAACGTTTCCGCAATAAATAAATCTGGAACCAGTTTAGACTCTAGCTGTGCGATTTGGTTGACATTTTAACAAAATCAGAATGTTATGGAACACGAAAACTATTTTTAGCACCACACTTGTGTTCCAAAATTCAACAAATTGTTTTACTTTACACAGGTTAATTACCTACATCTTTTCATATTAGACCTAACAATATTCTATACTATAACTCGATAAATAAAAGTAACATTGTGAAACTTTATTTTTTTATTGTAAGTTTGCAAGTATGCAACAATGTTTAAACGAGGAAATAAAAAGGAAAGTTCCGCGTTTCCCCTATTCTTCATATACTTTTCTGGAAATAACAAAGAGGGATAGGTAACTCACATACCATTACAAATTTTATTTCTTTGCAATTTCTAAACCATATAACTCTAAAAGTAGTATATTTTTAAAAACTAGAATTGATGGTTTATTTTCCCAGATATTGATAACAATTTGATAGCAAAACTATGAATTTTATTGTCACATTGTACATATGTATATAAACATTCATAGTCCTTAGTAAACGTATTCTGTTTATTTTAGTTGGTAGTTACTTTGAATATATCTACACATTTACTTATTTTTTACAGATTTTTATAGAAACTTTCATATCAAGGAGCCAGTCGAAATTTCAAAATAGTCAGGTTAAAACGGATTTAAAAACTATTCAGAACAATTACTTCGGACTAGTGGAGGCAATAGAAAAATTACAAAATCCTTCGGTGTCGTTAGTGGAATCTCTCGAAATAGTGCAACATGTTCACGCACAGCTATGCACGGTAGAAGACGCAAAAAATGTTTGTGTTCTAGAAAGGTTTGAAAGTGTTTTAGAGAAAGATTCTGATTTTGACACATTAAGACAAATTTGTGAAGGTGCGTCAACAGAACCGTTAAGTTGTTCCAAAGATTATTTTAATCACGCAAATATAACGTCACTAGATGTAGAATGTTCGTTTTCTGCATATAAACACACTTTTTCCTCACGCCGGACTCGGTTTGCCGAAACAACTGTGGAAACATATCTAATGTTGCAGATAATTTAACAGACAATATTCACTTTGTGATTTCACGGAAGACTCTTAAGACGGTAAGTGTTTGAGCACGTATTATATTTTATTTCTGACCATTTATTTTGTGTAAACTTTTATGCACCCGCCATTGGCTGTTGGCGCAAATTGAGCAACTAATTATGATACATATATTGCTGCCGATTGAGTATGTATATACACTTATAACAAAGCAATATGGAATGCATTACACGTTCTCACCTCCAAATAACATGGCCTGTATAACTTTATTTTCCATTTTCATGCAATAAACCCTTGAATTACATACATACACTAAATATTGATATGAATCGTTTAAAATAAATAACAACTTACTTTTTTTTTCTTGGATCCAAAAGTATAATATAGGCACTAATACCACATAAATATACTAAAGGTTTAAAGGAAAATTACCAATTGGAAGGAAAATTACCAATTGGAAGGAAAATTCCTTATGTTTGCACCGGAAATATATACTTTTTTCGTAATATGAGGATTTAAATTTACCACCATTTCTTTCAGTGTATATAAGTAAATGTCAAATATTTTCGTAAAATACTTATTTTTTCAAAATGTTAGGCCGGAGTAGGAACTGTTCTTATGTCTCTTGTGACGTAAATAGTTATTTATGTCACAAGGGACGTAAATGCAGTTTTGAGGTCGATGATGTTGTTTACAGACTGAGACGAAGTTGACGTCTGCAATACATCCGAGACGGCAAAAGCACTTACAGTTACATACAATATTTTTCCTACTGCCGACCCAGAATTTCGAAAAAATCAGCATTTTACGAAAATATTTGCTTATGTACTTATATTATTGTCAAAATTGTCAATTTCTGTTATGTGTTGACACGTATTGCTATGTTAATGTACTATTACTTTACATCCCTAGGGACATAAAATACCATCACATCCTATATAAAGCCAACCAAGGCACATAACCCATATATCGCACTTACGTCTCTCCAATCAGGGCAGTAATGGTTGAATTACGTAGCTGGTAGTAGGAAAATATTTTTCTTGCCCTCTGTTGTTAATTTCTGTTTGTGTGTTAGTGTAGTGATTCAATCCAAAAACCTGTCTTGCTTCTTGCTTAATTCAACGCTTATAACCCCTCTTACCTCGATGATGTGGCATGTGAATATCCACTAGCGGATTCTTCTTCAAGTTTCTATTTTTGTTAATTTCAGTACTTGTCCTAAATAACTTCTATACTTTTACAATGCATTACGGCAATTTTTGTATATTCGCAGAATATACGAGGATTTGGTACAACTCTGGAATCGTTATCAAAAGCAACCGGAATTCATAGTAAAGTGTTAACTTTATTATCTGTTAACAGTAGTTTACTAACAAAAATGGTACTTCTTCCATTGTATAAAATTGTCAACTTTGTGTCATCTATCTTGCGGTGTAGAGGTGCTGGAGTTGAATTTTTTGCATCTTGTTCAGCCCTTTGCCATAGCCTCCGCCTCTCTCCATGAGACGTTCTTTTTCTCAGCAGTTTTCCCATTTCGTCATTCCATGTTCTGCCTAGCCTTCCTCTTTTACGTGTCTTGTCACTGCCTGCATTCCAGATTTGCTTAACTATTCTTTGGTCATCCATCCTAACCATATGTCCAGCTACTGCAACTGCTTTTTTTCCACAGTGTTGATTACTGCTTCCACTGGGCACCGCTCTCGTATCGAGTCATTAATGTTTCTGCCCCTTCTGATCGCTCCTTCTATATCTCTTAAATATATCATCTTCCGTGCTTGTATTTTGCTTCTGTCTCGATCACACATGGTCCATGTTTCACGTAAATACGTATATACTGTTAAAAACTCATACTAATAAGTGCCTTATTGAAAGAGCAAAAAACTTTTGCAGCACTGATAATTCTTTGACTAATTTAGTTTTCTAATAGCCCATGAGCATTCAGTGAGGATCCCAGGTACTTCAAATTTTCGTGTGTTTCACACATTGGTTATTCAACTGGATGTTAACTTGTAGTCCTCTAGCAATCGCTAATATTTCGGATTTTTGTTATTTATGTGGTATTTACTAGATGCTTTATTCCAAACGGACAGTTCATTTTGCATTTTTCTTTCCGATCTTGCCATTAAAACAATATCATAGTAACACTGGCTTTAAGTCTTTGACTCCATCATTCAGTTTTTTGCACTTTAGTCTGCCTTCCTTTGCTATTTCATCCATTAGGGACTTAGCACTCCTTCTTGTTTTACTCCAATTTTCATTAGATGTCTGGTTGTTTGTTTTTATTATATTTTCAGTGCATCTATAAATACTCGTTTGCCGAAGCTTTCCTCCTACTCCGCTATTATTCCAAAATATCCCATATTTTCTCTCACGTAGGCAAATCAAACGCTTTTTTTTCTAGGTATTTAAATCCGAATAAAAGCTTATCATTATATTGTACGATTTTTTCGGCTAGTTGTCTTTTAGTAAAGTTCAAACAAGTTACCGGCAGTATAGATATTCCTCTCTAATTTGAACATTCTTTAGAGTCGCCCTTTTTGAATATTGGTAGAATAGTAGCTAGCATTAAATCTTCATGTATAATTCCGATATTCCAGGCTGTATTTATTATTTTGTGCAATATTCTGGATTCGCCATCACACATATATTTGTTCATTTCGGTTGACTTTTAAACTACCTGTCAAAACCCATTAATTACTTAATAGTTGTCAACACAATTGTTAAACACTTACATAACTAGGTGCTATGAAGAATAAAGAAGCGAGTAATTATTGTAAATGTTTTTAATTACCATCAAAAAATAAATTTCAAAATTTCAGGTTTCTTCTTGGATTTATTATTTTTCCGAAAATTGAATGGGAAAGATGCCTTAAACTTATAAATTAACATATGTATACAGTTGAGAAATAGAGTGTATGGTAAACATGCTGACAGGTAAATTAATAATGTTTAAATCAGTATTGTTCCAAAAACATTTATATAAGGGAAGTTTGCATAAATAAACGGTTAGTAAGGATCACAAATTTGTATCAACGTATGCATTTCACTCTAAATGGTATATACCGCGTTCGTAAGTTCCGTAGTAAAGTGAACCGCTAAAATATATGGACACTGTTACAATGTTTACCCACTATAAAAGTATAAGGTGGGGAGCGCGCGAAGCGAATCAAGGACCCCACTAGCACGATCGACAACATTATTCGATATATGTATGTACCCTAGTATGTAGGTGTATAGTTTTAACATCTTATTGCAAAAGAACATATACGCATGTAGCTGCTTAAGAACATATTTGGAGAAAACTATACTGGAAACTATCACCAAATATGGTGAAGATTCTTAATATTAAGATATTTCAAATGAAATATTCAAGTAAAAGATAATCACAAATCCTTTTTTATTTTCAATACTCTACTTACAATTAATTTTGAACTACTTACAGCTGTAAGGGTGGTGTGTGTATATGTGTTTGAAGTTCTCCTTTATAACCTCCTTTTCTTTCTTCGATGATGATCTAGGCCCTTCTAGTGTAAAAATCCCTTTCAATTCCTCTTTCTAACTCCTTGGGTTCATTTTTCTTTCATATTTTCTTCGAAATGGTTTTGGTCTGCTTTTGACTGTTTTTAATAGCCGAAATACATTGAATTTAGTTTCAGATAAAATTTCTAAATAATTTTCGCGGAAGCTTATCTATTATTTATCAAAAATCTGTCTTCTTGTTTATCTCGTTGTTACTGAAATGCCAATTCAATGACCTGATATTTTTTTGGTTGGCTTAACAATGATTGCTTGCGATGTTACAAATGTTACTACTGGATTCCATGTGAATAATTATTGAAAATAACTTGTGACTTTGATTATTCCCCATAAAGTAATGTTAATGGAGTCTTCTATTTTTAAACAAAGAATTAATAATATAAATTATCAAAGTGCCAGAATTCTAAGAATTAATAAAAATAATTCAAAATCTGTAAATATTAAATGAAATTTTGATAATTATTGAATATTCAAATTAAAATAATAAAAATTATTAATATTTAATGTAGAGCATGCCGCACTTCACAACGATATCCCACTATAATATTTAGAAGTCCATACAGTTTCTCATCGGACCGGCGCAGATACGAGTTTTAAAACTAAAAAAGGAAGCATATATCACTGAAAAGTGAAGTAAATATCTATGGCATTGCTAAAAATATCGATTAGGTCACGTGAACATTCGCGCCATTTATCTACTGTCATCGTCGACTATTTATATCTTCGTATTGTGCTATTCCGTTTATTTTCGAATGTTCCTTGCATTTTATTACTTAACGCTAGAGAGTACGTTAATTGTTATTCTAATCCTGTATATGCTATATGAACCAATTTAATATTTATTGTAGAGGTTAGAATGTTGAAGCCCTCTTTTACTACTATCCAAGCATTTGGAGTGATGCCGGGTGGTAGTATGAAGAGGAAATATTTTTCACAAGATGCCAGAGAACTAGTTTGAAATGTGTAGGTATAATTATTTTAAACAACAATCATCCCCAAGTATACAATATAACCTATTATTGTGTTTATACAACAAAGTTTTGGAGACAACTGGTATTTCAGTAATACGAGTTATAAATGAAAATCGACAATTTTAGACTGGGGGAAAAGATTAGTTTATGTCTCCAACAACAGTGAAACTTTCACCACAATCAAAGGTTCCTAAATTTGTTGAACAAGTCATTCAAAGAGTTATTTATAACTTTCACATTACGGAAAAGCAAAAACCTACTGTGCAAGGATTTCTAAATAGAATTAAAGATGACAAAGTCATGGATTTTCCTGGAAAAACAACTTCATTTAGAAAATGCAGGTTTTTATAATAAAAATAAATATAGATAAATGTTTTGTTTTGTTTTTAGGTGGAAAAACACGGGAGATAATCATCCTATTTTAATGGAGCAACAGATAAGGGAATTGCGATGTTTGTAAATAAGGGCCATAATAAGATATCGATCGGAAAACCCTTATAACATTTGTGCAGGTTGGTAAATATAAATATCCAAATAACATGATATTATTTTGGTTACTATTTTGTTTAGGTGAGATATACATACCGATTAGGAAAATGCGAAATAGAGGTTACCGATGTGGTTAGTTACGAGGTGGACTGCCTTATGTGCGGACGATCTTAGTAAGAATTTCTAGAGTATTTATTTTTCTTTTCTTTCATTTCGTCAGAATTTATTTTTATTTTCGTCTTTAGAATTTCGTCTAAACTTCGTAGCAACAACAAAATAAATATGCGAAACTCTCATTTCCAGAGGACCTTGACTTCAAATTATTACGTGCGCTTTTCGCACAGTAGGTCTACATCCCGACATTGTTCCAAGTGGACTAGCATCTCCCGCATCGAATTGCTGGGATATCACTCAGTCCCCTCCACGCTCTTTCGCATGTACGGCGAGAGGGCGAGGAGGGGATACCGATACAGCTAATTTCTCATTTTCCCAATCTGTATACATATGCTATACATACAACGCTAGAAGAATGGGTTGATAGTTCTAATGAAGGACTGAAGTGTCCTATTTCCAAGAGCAAACGATTGATCATTAGAGCGGGCCAAGAGCGCCACGCGCCAGGTTCGCAATCAGGCTGCCGGGCGCATATATGTATGTAAACATAGGTAATTTAAATATGTAATTATTAGGACGAGGACCAAAACCACTGTCTATTACGTCGTGAAGACGCGCAAATATACACCTGCAGTTTGGGTGTTCGTTGATAAATAGGGCGTTGTTCACAGTGGGCCACTACAAAAAAAAAGTTCATTCATCGACGGCTACGAACTAACAGCGCGCTTATTCATTTACGGATGACGCGCTCTATTCATCAACAAATGACGAGTCTGCAGATGTTACGTTTGCACCACTTCGTGGCATACTAGAAACAAGCGTCGGTGTGCTCGCTTTAGTGATTATGTCTAACGTAACTATTAAAAATAAACGGCCATTACCTACGAAAGTTAATAAATTTCTTAGTGAATTTGTGGATTTACACTACAATGGGAGTACAATTTTCTGTAAAGTTTGTAAAAAGAAACTACTGTGCTGGAGCAAACGTGATTGTGAAAGACATATAAATAGCGCACACCACAGAAATAAAAGAAATGGTGTGTCACAACAACGTCAATTTCAATTAGAATTGCTTTTAAACGTTTATGGTATGTGGTCTACCACTTCGTATACTTGATAAAAAAGCATTTCGAAAATTCTGGGGTACATACAATACCGAGTGGATACTACCATCTCGGACAGCGTTACGGAGAGATATTCCACGAATACGTGAGGACATTGAAAATCGAATTAAAGCCGAATTAAAAGATAAACAGCTGTGGCTATGTCTTGATGAGACGACAGATTGCAAAAAAAATTCTATTTTGAATATAATAGTGCGCGTATTAGATCCTATTAAACCAAATTTTGCAGTTCTATTAGCCAGCAGAAGATTAAAACAGTGTACTAGTAAAGCAATTACGGCCGTAGTTCTCGAAACGTTACAAAAATTTCAAGTGTCAACCAGTCAACTGTTGTTGTTCATGAGCGATGGTGCAGCAACAATGTGTAGTGTAGGCCGTTCCCTTAAAGAAAAGTGTGAAGGACTTTTACATGTTACGTGTAAAGTCCATGCTTTACATCTTGTGGCACAAACTACTCGAGAGTGTTACCCGGAGGTGGATGCATTAATAGCAAACACAAAAAAGTGTTTCTCAAAAGTCCTAAGAGGACTAGGGCATTCCACAGGTTATGCTCTGGTATTCGAGAACCACCACAGCCCATTCTTACGCGTTGGGGAACGTGGTTAAAAGCCGCTTTTTATTATAATGAACATTTTCAAGAAGTCAAATCCGTTATTTTGCAATTCGTCCCTGCCGAAGCTAGAGCTATTAGGATGAGCCAGAAGGGATTTCTCGATATTTCTGTTGAAACACATCTAAAGAATATTAGCAACAATTACAAAGGGTTAGTAGACGCGATAGAAAATTTGCAAAATTCTGGATTGTCGTTGGTAGAATCAGTGCAAGTCGTGGACGAAGTTAGTACATTGTTACACAGTATAAACGATGCAACAAGTGGACGAATTTTAGCTAAGTTCGATAGTGTTTTAAAAAAGAATCCGGACTACACGAGATTAAGACAAATGTGCGATGGGGCATCTGCAGATTCCTTGACTAAGTCTAAAGATTATTTTAATTACGCCTGTCTTACTTCGGTAGACGTGGAACGGTCGTTTTCGAAATATAAGAACATTTTTTCGTCTCGGCGAACATCCTTCACCGAGGCAAATGTGGAAACTTATCTGATGGTGCAACTTTTTAAACAAGCCTATCCGCATTATTAAGAAGGATAGAATTTATTTATTATATCTTTATTTACAGTTACATTATTAAGTACAACAGAATAAAAAAAGCGTTCAGTTTCTCAGTTATTTCCTTATTACATCCCATTTACAACGCATACCGTTTTCAATCAAATAAAAAATCATAATGAAAATAAAAACACCTCAGCGTGTACATATATATATATATATATATATATATATATATATATATATCCGCTCTAATTACTAAACATTATTATTGCGTCAGCTTTTATTTTTTTACTCTTGTGTATTAATTTCGAAATATCACATATCTGCTGTGACTCACATATACGCTATTTACAATAAGCGGCCGTTGCGCCTGATTCCGATTCTGTTGGATGGCGCAATTTGGCCCGCTCTATTGATCATAGTGCAAGTGGAGATTACCGTGTTCGGATGAATGGGAATAATTACAGGATAGTTAAACGAACAATTAATATTAAATCTACCTCCAAAATTTGTGTAGTCATGGACAATGCAAGTTAACATATTGTTTTAGCTGTAAAGTATCCAAATACAAACAGCAAGAAAAATGACATGTTGACTTCGCTAAATAATGGTGGTATTAGATATGATCTAGAAGCTATACGAAAACTGAATTATATGCAATAAAAATTATATAAATTATGGCACTGTGAATACAGTATCGACGAAATGTTTGCCAAACATGGACATATACTCGGTCGACCACCATATCACCCGAAATTATATCCATTTTGGGAAAATATGGGCAAGCGTTAAAAATTGAGTTTGCTACAAAGAACGTAACCTTAAAATTGGATGATGAAATTCCACTGGGAGAGAAGTTTTTCTCAAGTTAATAGTGAATGGGCAAATGTGTGTCGTCATGTAATTGATGTAGAAGAAAAGATTATATAGAAAAGAAACATATGTAAGACATATACACTGAGGAGTTTCATAATAAATGTGGGAAAATGAGTCTTCTGATGCTGAGTTTACTTTTTCAGGTGATCACGATCAATAAAATTTATAATTAATGTTCTTTTAACTTTCGCATTCCTTCTATCATTTCGACAACACATTGTTTGTCAAACTGTTTTGTTTTATTACTTTTATATACTGTGTTTAATTTAAATAAGGATATATGTATTTGTTATACATATTATTTTGGACAATAAAAAGATATATTGTTCACAATTGTGTTATTTTTTACATTAATAAGACAATAATTATTAAATTTTTGCAACAAATTTAGCCACTTTAAGTAATTCATTTTGGTCGGTTAAAGAAATTAGCAAATCAATCATATCAGATAACATACTCTTACGATTTTTTATCTTCTCTGAAGGCCATGTTAAAGCATACATGAAATTATCGTAAAAGCAAAAAATCGATCTGAAATTTCGGGATCAACGTTTAAGACCTCTCCATATGGTCGAAAGTTAGAAGCTATGTAAATAATAGCAGTTTAAGTAATTTTATTGCTAATATATTGTATTCAAGTAAAATCTGCAACAAGAGATGTCATTTCGAAAGAAGTGGAAACATCAATTAAAATTTTATACTGTAAACTACTGCTTATTTGGTTAATGTTTAAATCACCACACAAGACTACATACATATTTGAAAGAAGTGCGTGTCAACACCAATATTTCGGTTTGTATTTTTTCAAAAAAAGTATCCACATTGCTGTTTTGGGGGTTTCCGTTTTTTTATGCAGAGTATGTCATAAATTATAGCTATGATTCCCAAGCCGGGAACAGATCTGTGTTTCTCGCAGAGCTACAAGGTTCATCATTCTACTGTCGGGCTGTCGAAAATTGCCGAAGCAGTCATCCTCAACAGATTAAAATTCGTTATAGAAAGTCTAGGAATAATTCCCGACGCCCAATTTGGGTTCAGGCAAAAGTTGTCGACGGTTTTCCAGGCTATGCGGGTGAAGAACAATATACTAGACGGATTTAGTAGGCGGGAGGTAACTTTAGACGTCTTTCTTGATATTAAAAGGGCGTTTGATTCCGTCTGGCACGACGGATTGACATATAAGCGCCTTCACTTCATTGACTATGGTTTGGTCAAAGTTATCAGTTCATACCTCTCGAATCGTAAATTCGCGATCAGGGTCGGTGATGCGGCGTTCCTCAGGGATCGTTATTAGCCCCATGCTTACTCAATATCTATGTGGCCGATATAACTACGGCTCATGGGGTTAAATTGGCCACCTATGCAAACGACACCTCGGTATATGCAACCCACCAAACTGAGAAATATGGGACTTTGAACATCCAGAAGGGTATTGATGACAGGGATGTGCAAAACAGGATAAATTACTACTTTTCTGTAGCGACTAGACAGACTCGTGTTTTGTCAACTCTCGGGGAAACCGATAGACTACTCGAACCCCTTCCTATGAGACATAAACATGAGTCTGTCTAGTCGCTGCAAAAAGTAGTAATTTCTGGCTGGCAGTTAACCCGGTGAAAACCTGTGCCCTGCGCTTCAGTAGAAGGAGAACGGCTACCTTCCAGTAGTCCCAAACTCGACGAAGTCAACATCCCGTTGAGGGGACACGTGAGGTGCTTGTGGTTGAACCTCGACTGCTCCAGCAAGAGCACTAAGGTTGAGATCCTGAAGACCGTCGAGACTATATACCTTGCCGGGGTAGCAATCTGGACACCCAGCAAAAGTGGAGTGTTTACATGTCTATTCTTCATCCTCAAATGATCTACGGTGGTCTGGTGCGCAGTAGCGCTCACAAACACCGAGAACCGGATTTTTAGGATGATAACAAGGCGCAATGAAACATTAAGAACAGATCCGGATGTACCCAGTGTTAAGAATTCAGTAATTTCGACTGCCAAGGCCACCTGGCAATGGGCCAGAGCGTCAACCAACGTCAACATGTAATTCTCCCACATACTCATCGAAGACCAACCGACAAAAAAAGAGGGTGCAAGGACAAATATAATTGTTCGACCTTGTAGTGTACCTAAGACACTCGATAATATTTTCAACAGCAATATTCTTAATACAGTCCAAGGATTTGCAATGGTGATACACATGTGTTATTTCTAACAAGCGTTATTAATCCACCATGAATATAATTTTGTCTATAAAAGTTAAAACATTAACAGTGTTATTACATTTAATATTCATTTCATGCTCAGTTAGCCAAAGTTCGATAAGGAATAAATTATGACTGTTATACATGTTAAGTAATGCTTCTATTAATTTTACCTTATTCCTCAAACATTGCACGTTTAAACTAAGAATATCGAAGTGTATGTGTTCCTATTTTGAGCTGCAGTTTTCAGAAAATTTTCTTTCATAAAATAAAACGCTTGACTTGCGCGTATTCTGGCCATATCGAACTATCATAACGTCTTGAGTAAAGTTGGCAGAAAAGGATACCTTGAACGAGCATGTACTTTCTCGTCTTCTCCATAGTTTACATTCCAAAAGAATTTGCGGATCGGACTGTAATAGAAACTATTTCAATCTTCGCCATCTTTGAGTTTTCTATTTTGTTTATAGACAATTGTGTTATATATGCCTGTCATGTGTTTTGTTTTGTATCGATACCGTAATATGAGGAATTCAAATACCTGGAAAGCATTACAGCGTCACACCAACGCGATGTATGCTATTAGCAACTCAGTTTTAGTATACGGAGACATGCTGACGCTGACATCAAAGGAATCAATTTCCGTTTATAATTGAGTTTTCAATGCAGAAATAATAGCGTAGCGCAGAGAGAAAGCGACAAAGCTTTTAGCATCGGCAATGTTAATAAAATTTATGAGAAACACTAAAATAAGTAGAAAGAAAAAATATAATCTTTATTTTATTAATCTGAGAAACTAATCCATTATTTAAATTTCTGCATAAGTTATGCAAGTTTAAGAATTCGTTTGGGTTTAATTGTTTAGTTGCTTCTATTTACAACAGAGTTATTTTATGTTCAATGTAGCATTCAATTTGAAATTTATCATGAAATCATTTACAAAGATAGATACTTACTCGCTGGCAACGTAAATGATGAAAGGATAAACAGAAATTATAGTCGCTTCAAAAGATCAATGTTTCAGAATGCAATGAAAAATCTGAAATTACAGCTTGCAAATTTGCAAAGTATTAGCATAATTTAACCTGAATAAATTCCAAATTTCAAAATTCAGAAATAAATTGAAAAAACTTTCCTATTTTTCAACTTATTGCTGAATTTTTTCTAACGCCATTACAACAAGCAAATATTTAACCAACCAGATAATTTAAAAAAGAGTGGCCCCCTGGATCACATTTTTTAATGATCATGTTGTACTATACGTTTCTATATCAATTCAACTGATTTGATATACATATTATTTTCTACGAAGAAATTCAAAGAATTTAAGTTTGGAGCAGTTTACGCAGTATCCTCAGAATAGGAGGTCGAGAAGGATATCTTGCCATACTTTTTGAAAAGACCACCAAGAGTAGAATAACGTCTTTGAAATATTTATTAAAATTTTGAAAATCATTTAATATATCAAATATGCAACTATCGGTAGGGTTTATGGCTCTTTGATACAACAAATTTTACACTCTTTCTGGCACCTGAATATTGTTTCTTTTGGCTTTCATTGTAATATTAACTGCAAATTTTCTAAGATCCCACTTTGTATTTCGGTTTTCCCTGAGGGAGATTCAAGAGATTCAATTATTCCATTTCAATATACTAGCCTAAATAGCTTGGTGCACAGGTGTGTAATGTGATGCCTCGTAGAAGTAAACACATTTTGGATTTTATTCATGTTTAATTTTAACTTGTTCACTTAAAATCACTCTTCCGAATCTATTAACGATATTTGCGATTTTTCGTTTTTTTTTGTCTGGTATCAGAATGGACGTATGACTTTTTGTGTTACATTTATTGGCAGATCGTTTAACTTCGACGAGGAAAAGGAGTATTCTAGAGTGTTTCAACGTTAAAATAATCAAAGATTCTGTTCTTTATTACGGGTGCAAATACCATAGATACTTCGGACAAATCGCATCGGTCTCTAATTGGATTGCTTACCATCAATTTGTAACGCCAGTCAACAAACACCACCAATTGGGAAAAAGCCAAAAGGTTGAACAAATCTAATTTACGTATAATTGTCTTTATTGTATCACCAAAATTTTGTTAGTATAATCGCATTGTCCATCCGGGCGAAATTTTCCCCTAAATATTCATAATGTTAAAAATTGAACAAAATTCACGAAACATGTCGAAATTAAAGATGACGTGTATATGTATATACCAAAAGAAAATTCCGTGAATTAGGCTTCCTGCCTTTCCTAATTGGTAGAGTCCGTTGACTGCCGTTACAATTTGAAAGTTGCACTGTACTCCGTTACTTCTGCTAAATCTAATTGTTTACTTCATTTCGACTTCTGGTTTTACTTTTGTTGGAAATATAGTATGCCCACTATGAAACATTAATTTATAGCGTACGTTAGTGTTTTCAAAATTGGTTGTGACACATGTTTCAGTAGTTTAGTTTTGACTTTAGACTGTTTATTACATTAGCTACTTCATTCTCAGCAAGGATCAGTTTCTGCTCTCGGTAGTTCAAGCTTAGATGCCTTTTTATTACAGCAAAGCGCTAATTCATTGCAGAATTAAAATTAAAATGCATTTTATGTGTTTAATTTTCATTCAATTTTTATGCCAATGAGTTTACAAGTAGTAGTAAGGTTTATTATTCTTAAATTGCGTTAAAGGCTGATTTTTATTTTTGAATACTGTTACGTTTGTTTTTTCGATGTTTATAATCATTTTGCTTGCCGAAGCAAATCTGATAGAAGGACTAATGTTTGTAGATAAATATTTTTTAAATCAAACAAATTTTTACCTATTATTACATTTGTATCGTCTGCATATAGTGTAGCTTTTTGTAGAATATTTGGAGACAAGTCATAAAAATTACAAAAAGAAGAAGTCTAGGTATCACATAGCCACATCCAAACAATCAGAGAAATAATGACTGTATTCCTGTTATTATCTAGATAAATCAATTCTACATACTGTTTTCGACCCTTCTAGACATATCTAAAGCTATACCACGAACTTCATAATGTAATAGTTTTATTATGTAATAAATCATGAATCAACACGATCAAATGCTTTCGACAAATCACAATTGATACATCCTACCATATTTGAACTCTTAAGGTTTTTTAAGATGCAGTCCATAATAGATATCAGGGCAGTAATCGTTGATTTATTTAGTAGAAAACCGTGTTGATTTAGTGATAACAAGTTATGTTTTGTGAAATAACTCGACTGTTGATCCTTTTAAAACCATCTTAATTATTTTTCATGTTTCAGGAAGGATTGCTATTGGCCTGGTCAAAATATTCCATGCCGATTATGATTTATTTTGTGAATTATTAATAGAGCCCGGTAACAGGGAGCCGTGCCATAACCGTACCTGCCTAGTATACAAAAACAGTAGTAAGAAAATAGAAAAAAAAATAACAGAACTAATACATAATTATAATATGTGAAAAGTAGAGAAACACTAACCCTTTTAAGCAGCCGGAACAGTAAAACTAGAAGCACCATTATCAGTATTAACATCATATGGATAATAGTAGCAAACAGTTGACACCATTAGATGTGTTTCCACCGTTGTGTCGGTGAGCGATGTTCGCCGTGGTGTGAAAATGAGTTTATATTTTGAAAAAGAGCGTTCAACATCTACCGATGTTATAACATGCATGATTAAAATACTCTTTGTACTTAGTCAGTGGATTATTCGATACACCAGCACAAATTTGTTTTAGTGTGCTAAAATCGGGATCTTTCTGTAGCACACTCTCGAAGTTTTCTAAAACGCGATTATATTTTGCGTCATGTATAGTCAGTAGCTGCGTATGCACTCCGTCCACAATTTGCAGACACTCCAATAATGATAACGATCTACTATTTTGTAATTGGTTTATTGCGTCAGCTAATCCTTTATAGTAGCTATGAATATTTTTTAAATCTGCTTCAACGGAAATATCTTGAAATTTCGACTGGCTCTCCTTAATAGCTGCAGCTTCGGTAGGATTGAATTGTGCAACAGCAGCTTTTATTATTTTGAAATGTTCAGCATAATAAAAAGCTGCCTGTTCCCCAACGTGTAAGAATTGGCTCCGGTGGTTGACGAGTACCAGGACATTCTGTGTGAAATGATCGTAGGCGTTTGGGAGATTTCAAAAATAATTTTTTTGTGATTGCTATTAATGCATCTACCTCGAAAGAGCATTGTCGAATGGTTTCTGCCACAAGATGTAAAGCATGCACTTTACACGTAACATGCATACACTTGCAACCATGTTCAAGAAGAGAACGGCCTACCGAACGCATTATCGCTGCGCCATCGCTCATAAACATGAACACTTTATCTTTTGAAATTTGAAATTTTTCCAACGTACTAAGTGCAACCTTCGTAATTGCTGCAGCAGTACACTCTTGTAGTCTTCGGCTAGCTAGTAACAGTGGTAATGTAGGTTTGCTAGGGTCTAGTATGCGTACCATAATATTTACAATTGAATTTTTTTTACAGTCTGTTGCCTCGTCAAGACATAACCAAAGAAACTGTTTTTTCGATATGCGTTTCATTTTCTTTTCCACGTCATCGCGCACAAATGCAATATGCTTACGTGCCGCTTTCTCCGTTGGCAACCGCAACTCGGGATTGTATTTGTCCCAAAAGTCATTAAACGGTTGTTTATCGAGTAAGCCTAGTGGCAAATTACAGTTTGTCAACATAAGAATGACATTAAAAAAATGCACTTCTGGGTGGCATGCCCAATTTTCGTTTTCTATGCTGTGCGGAATTTACGTGTCTTGTACAGTTCCACTTCTTATTTGACATCAAATGTATTTTGCACACGTCACAAACTATCTTACTCCCGTTGTAAAACAAATCGGGAAAGTCAGAAATAAACTTATTTACTATGTCTTGAAAGGATCGTTTTTTTAGCCTTCGACATGTTCACTAAAACTACAATTAATAACTACGTCTATATCAATAAAATCAACACGTCCTATCCGCTATCCAATGCTAAACTGAACTGAGTGATGATGATTTGTCGTGTCGTATCATAATCGACCAGGCCTCCCCGCCCGCCTAAACCCAGTCACACCGCCGCTCTCCAGTTACCGGGCTCTAATTATTAATGTAATTTGTGTTTAACATCTTTGTTAAATTCCCCACCTATTTCCTACAGTCTTTTTCAAATAATTATACAATTTATCTACGTTGTTATCGTATTGCGTGAAAAAAATTGAATTTCTTTCTTCTCAGCTCGTTTCTTTTTGCAAAAGCTTATTTAAAATGTATAAATTGCCTATATGTACCTGAATATCCCATCTTCGATGGTATTAAACTTATAAATTTAAAGATAATAGCTAAAAATAAGTAATAAATTTAAGTGAAATCACATTTTACAAAATCAGTTAGCGTACTTATATTTATGATTATTTGAAATTATTTAAACCTGCTCTTGTTACTTATGTGAATACTCGTGTGAAGCTTGATTGACATAGGTGCTTAACTATTAAGATGGTTTCCTTCTATTTCAAGTCTCACTATGTATAATTACGTTCGTTTTGGACAATAAGGTATTGCTTTGTAAAAAAAATAGCCCGTACCTTTTTCAGAACGGCTTGGTGGATGACCAGATGCAATGATTGACTACTATCCGGAATAATCGGCTGCCATTTGAAATCCGCCAGTACTTGAAAAGGTACTCCGAGATGATTAAATGTTTTAACGTATTCGAGCAACCTCTATGAAAAGATACCACTGTATTTTTTTTTTTTGGGTTCATTGTTAATTTGTTTTCTTTACAATATTTTCTGTAAACTATTGGCCTAACACAGAGTTGATAAACAATACAGCGCCAACGGCGTGTGGCAATATTAATAGTATTTTTTTATCTATGATTTGAACTCAATTATTACTACTTTAAAATATGTACGTACAAACACAACAAAAGTAAATTAATCGATGCGACGTGAATTACAATTCTACGGAATATTAACTGTGAAGAGATGGAAATACTGGCGTACAATAATAGCTAATCTGCAGAAATTTTATCTCTCCAACTTCAAGAGCAGTAAAAATAAAAAGCAATTACTCCCACGTATATATCCATCTGTATATTTCTCTGTTGTTATTTTACGAAGTGAAATGCAATTCGAGCGTCGTTTTTCCCACTACACTCTTTAGAAAGCCACACCCATTGCCCTGCCTTGATATCTGTAAGCCGTAAGCTGGTTTTTAAAATATCACCTCAACTCACCCACCGCTTATCTCCGCGTATGTATGTAACTCACTGCATGTTTTTTCTTCCTTTCCTGGGCTGAACGGGAATGCACATCTGTTAATGTAAAAAAATTATTCCATTTAATTACTACTAGTTCTCAGTTTTATCAAATGTGAGTATGGAATCATCGATCAATACCTAGCAACTATAAGCAATAAAACCTTACCGGTATTCTCCTTAGATGGTTTGCGATTTGATTACAGCAAAAACTGCCTCTGGTTTGTTTTTTTGTTCAAGTATTACTTACGCTATTCAGTTTAATAACTTCCTTTTTATTGTCAAATACGAGAGCGTATATTAAATGCAAATGTAGATATTTCTGGGACTTTTATGTCATTTTGGAATGCTGATATCTAATTTTTACGTTTTCTACTCGTTACTCAAAAATTAATTATATAGTAATAATAATAAGAATAATAATAATAATTGAATTCTCCAGTGTAATTAACACAATTCTTTTTTGAATTTTTACAATTTATAGCCATTCTTTGTCATTGTAGTTTATACTCCTGATGAAGTTCTAAATAAAGAGCGAAATATTGACTTAATGAATAAAGGGGACTCCGTTTTTTTTTCTGAGACCACCACAGACCGAATACCCATGTTAACTCTATCTCTTCCTGACGTTGTGCGGTCGTAGTATTTCTTCTCAAACATTCATTATAGATGGGTTTTTTTATCAATACATTGCTAGGAACATACGCTCAGTCGGCTGCAATGTTGAAGAATTGGTCCAACTTGAACACCAAATTAGCTAATCTGATGAACAGAAAGAAATTTTTAATACGCTGTAGAAGACACTGCATATTGCCGAGCCATATACAGGAGGGAAGAAACCGAATCCAGAACCTTTTTATCAGTTGAAGATCCAAGTTTTGGGCACCTCGATACACAATTTTTTAAGCAGGTTGGGAAGAAATACTTTAATCTTTAGAAATTAAAATCACTTTCAACAGTTTAAGAAAATTATATTTGCTTATTCAACAACTACAGTTAGACATCAAATCACATTTGTCCTTACATTATTAATGAATACCAAAGTAGATTACATAGAGCTTTTCAAAAAACTTTCCAAGGGGTAAAACGTAAGAACATTCAAAAGTTTCAATTTTTGAGTAATCTCTTACCAAAAAATACTCTTTTCTTTGATAACACTAAATGGTTTAGAAATATGTCCAATACTGAGATTCCAAAAGATATTTAAGATTTTCTGTTACTGGGACCTAAGTTTGGAGTGCTCGTTGCTTGCAAAAGCCTAAACATAGGGCGTGTTCTTGCCAGAGTAGGGCGTTATTCGATTAAAATTTCAATCGATTAAAAAAACGATTAAAAATTTAATCGCATGAATTTAGTCATAAGAACGATTAAGTTTAGAGCGACTACAATACTATCCGATTAAAAAATCGACTAAAACTTCAATCGCCTATTTTTAATTGTTTTGAATGACTAAATTTTCAATCGGATGATAATCTAGTCGGATAAAAAATTAATTAACTAATATATTATTCGAATAAAAGTAGTTCTTTTATAGAAATGTCAACAGAAAATTTTTCGCATTATATCCTAGCTGTTAGTTTGCGAGCTAATGATCCTTTAGGAATTATTGAAAATATGACATTGTTTTAGAAAACATTGCTTATAATAATATTTTTAGTAATTTCATTTTGAACGCCATTTGGTTTGTAAAATCACCATGTTTCTTTGCAATTAATAAGTTTTTTTTAAATACCAACCGCTCCGATGGACTTACATAATTCGCGATCCTTGGCAACAGAATACTCGAATAATGAACGTTCAAAAAAACAACACCTGAACAATAAAAATAATCCCAGTACGGTCTCTAGTTGTAACGTAGTACTGTATTGTAGAGGGGGGATTTCCTATGCAAGTTACTACATGATTATGTTTTATGTTCTGGACGATCTTTTAATATTGCAGAACTATTTTTTTGTAAGTGTTTGCAGGACTATACATAAAGTAGTTTGTGTTAAATACGCATATACGTATACATGCTTTTTTTAAAATAACTACGAAATATTAGGTATTTCTTAGATTAAATATGAGTGATTTAGAAAGTGAATGTGACCTTTTTTTTCGACGAGTGCGGGCAGTGGTTTATTGTCGCCAGCTAATTTAACCCATTCATATGAAGACGTACCGGAAAATACACGCGAAAATCAAGACGCGTACGTTTCAAAACAAAGAAGTATCACAATGTTAGATGGAACATTTTTTGAACGGGTGAATGATGATAATGTGAGATCAGATAAAGTAACGGGAATTTGCGTATTATGTAAACCTGCCGAAAAAAAAATTAAAGGACACACAAATTCTTCATCAAATTTTTTATCACACCTTAAAAGGCGACATGGGATTAATTCGGTGCAAGCATATGTAAACCACCTTAAAAAGCAAAAGTTCGGAAAATGAAAAAAGCAGAACAATGCAAAATAATAGCAGTACTCAGAAAGGTAGATCAAGGGATAACACTTTTTCAACAAAAAAACATTTGATAGTGGACATCACAAAATTTATCATACATTCATTAATTCCCTTGCGCACCGTTGACGATCCATATTTTGTGCGATATTCAATAATTTTCATCATTTTGTTCCAAATTTAACTGTGATGTCTCGCCGAATTTTTGAACGAAAGGATAAATCAGCTATCGCAGCCCTGTTAAACAGAATGTAATAGAAGAATTTTAAAATGTTTCATATTTTTTGTACCACCACAGACATTTGGTCTGGGAAAACACGCATTTTTCTTGGCGTGACCATTCATTGGATTTCCAATTCTTTTTCTTGAGAGGAAGTGGGGCTGCTTTGGCTTGTCGGAGGTTTGAAAATTCCCATACATATGATCGAATAGCAGCTTTGTTTAAATGAAATTCGTCTAGAGTATGAATTTACTCAGAAAAGTTAGTAGCTACAGTGACTGATAATGTAATAATTTTGTTAAGGCCTTTTAAACTTTTAGAGTCACCTGTAATCTAGAAAACGATGAACATATTGACAATTTTCTATGACAACATTTTTTTTTTCTGACGTTCAGTATGACGACAAGGACAATATTTCTATTTATGACAACTTGAAACTGCCTTTGCATATAAGATGGTTCTCTCATACATTACATCTATGTGCAACTACGGATGCCAAAAAAGTAATAGAAAAATCAAAAACATTATCGAGTTTGCATAAAAAAGTTTTAGATAAATGTAACGTATTGTGGAAAGCTACCTCACGGCCAATGTCGGCTGAAATTTTAGGAAGGGTTTTGGTCAAACTTTATCGAAACCTGGAGTTACCCGTTTGGAATTCCTTATACGATGCACTCAAACAAATATACATATTAAGGACAAATATTGTATGTTATCAGAAAGAACTCAATTTGGATAAAAATCTTATAATGACGCTAAGTGATTTTATGTACCTTGAAGAGCTTGTCCAATGTTCGAAGCCAAAGCTGAGGCTATAGATATTTACAAGGTGAGAAAAATGCCTTTTATGGTATCGTAAGTCCCAACAAAATTGCCTTGAGAAGAAAATTACAATTACTCTCAAAGCAGCCATGGGTATTTTGCAACGAAAATGATTGAAGGATACCTTCCCAATCAATCAATATGAGATTTCATGAATATTTTCAATTCGAAACACCAAGATCGAGAAATGCGGCCATAGCTGCCTTTTCCCATCCTCACTTTAAAAAATAAGTGGCTAAATTGTGTAGAAAAAGACCAACGGAACCGCATACTATGTATGTTCAAAGCAGCTGTAGCAGTTGAAATAAATGAAATTTCATCTCATACGCCTGAATCAGAGACGGTTGATACTTCTTCAACTTTTTTCGATTTTGGACTTGATGAAACAACTATCCGAACGTCGTCCTGCTACATCCGCTGAACTTTGAAGTGTTGCGTTTTTTCGGTGTAAAGAAATTTTACTTTAGAAAGCCTAAATAGTTTTCCTGCAATAAAAAGGTACTTTTTTTCATCATGTGAGTACTTTCTCAAGACACTAATTTTACTTTTATGTTAAAGGTATTTATCAAATTTAACACGCCCTTGCCATCTTCAGCTGCCCTGGCAAGGCTTTTTTCTTGGGCGACAATTACAAATCGTCCAAAAGCAAACAAATTGTCTGATGAAAACTTTGAAAAGGGAGTTATTTTAAAAGCAAACTCAAACTTTTTTCCAGGCTTGTTATAATGAACATGTTATGTAGGTGGTTACCGATTATTATAACTTAATTTAAGTTGTAATTCCTTATAATATTGTACGTTTCTATTAATATCTAATACATACATGTGTCATAATGTTTTGTTTTTGTTGTAATAATAAAGTTTTACAAAACCGCTATTATTGGAAAATTTAAAAGCTGCTTTTTTGTTAGATTTTAAATAGTACCTAGCTAGTTTTTTTAAACCAAAATACATATACAAAACTGATAATTTATCCGACTAATTCTTTTATTAATTAAATTTGTATCCAACTAAATTATTATCCGATTGAAATTTTAATCATTCAGAGCGACTAAAAATAGGTGATTGAATTTTTAGTCAATTTTTTTTAATCGGATATTTTTTTAATCGCTCGAAATTGAATCGTTTTCACGATTAAAAAATACGACTGAAATTTTAGTCGTTAATTGTTAATCGGATAATTTTCGCCCAACTCTGCTTCTTGCTGATTTAGAGGGCATTATTACTGAGATACCGGGTGATGTTGCTAATATTATGCGTGAGAAGATAACAAATGTTGTCACCAATTTTTTGTCGGCTTCACCGAATTTAAATAATAATATTTATAGATCTTATTTTTTCAAAACTAGGAAGTTCTTGAAGGAACATCCGCACTTATATATAATGCAAGCAGATAAAGGTGGGTGCACTGTAGCAATGGAAAACACTCAATACATCGAAAAAGCCATGCTTACTTTTACAAGACTCGTCGACTTACAAACTTTTAAAAAATGATCCTACTGAAACTATTCAGAGATAATATAATACATTACTTAAAAAAATTGCGTCCACGAAACAACTGTCTAACGAACAGCTTCAGCATTTAACCATTTACAATTCTAACTTTTCCTAAGCTTTACTGTTTGCCAAAGATTCACAAACCAGACATTTCCGCTTCGGCCTACTGTTAATTCGATAAACTCAACAACTTATAACTTATCCAGAATTTCTTTCAAGAATTTCAACAGATTTCTTTTATCGGATACTACTGATTAAATGTCAAAGATACATTTTCATTTGTGAATAAAATAGATGGCTTGGGCGCTGCCTGACAATCATATTTTGATATCCTTAGACGCGGTCTCGTTATTTACTAACATCCCCTTGCAACGTTTTGCTGGATATTCTAAAGCAGAAGTGGACTATAGTAAAAAAATCATACAACTTTATCGTTACATTAATTTCTACAATTGACATCGTTCATTTTCGATAATAGTTATTTTGCCTTTAATAAAAGTTTATATTTGCAAATTTTTGGTACACCTATGGGATCCACTCATAAGCCCCATTTTAGTGCTTGTTGGGCATGGACTATTTGTTTAAACAATGTTTTGCCACTATTACCTTTTCGGTTACCTTTTGTCTTTAAGTATGTTGATGATAGTTTGTGCCATCCCACAAGACCAAGTTTGATACTATACTTCAGACTTTTAATTCTTTTAATCAGCATCTCCAATTTACTATGGAAATAGAGCAAAAGAATTGTATACCCTTTTTAGACAGAAATTAATTAGAACCGATGATAATACAATCATTATTGATTGGTACCAAAAACCTACGGCTTCTGGTAGATTTTTTTAATTACTTTTCAAAAATCAAAAACTTAACACTGTTATAGCAATGAAAAATCGGATTACACATATTTCTCATCAAAACTTTTTACAAACAAACTTAAGGAAGTTGTTTAGGCTGTTTGCCAATAACGGATATCCCAAATCGCTGTTAAACAAATTAATTTCTAATTCCAACTTTTATGATGATCCGTTAGATCATAGAGTTGAAAATTTCAAGTATAAGAAATTACCATTCATAGAGAATTTAATTAACAGGATTGTGAACATTTTTAAGCTCCTCAATGAAATTTGTATTGTGAAATACAACTCCATTAAAGTAAAAAACCTTTTCACTATTATTAAAGATAAACCCCCATGGAGTATAGAAACCCTTTTTTATTTATAAAGTACCTTGTTTGGATTGTCAGAGCTGCTACATTGGACAAACTTCACAATGGCTAAAACACATAATAAGCCAACACAAAAGTGATTGTCAGTTGGGCAAAAGATCTTGCGCCTTAGCCAATCATGTTGAAGAGAAAGATCACCATTTTGATTTTGATAATGTTAAAGTTTTGGACAATGAAAGCAATTATAAAAATCGACTTTTTTGGAGATGTATTACATTAATAAAAACAACACAATAAACTTTAAATCAGATACTAATCAATTAAATCACATTTATTGCAATATTTTACAACATAACACATTAGTTTTACTTTTTGGAAAGTGCCCGTATATTTATTTTCATATCAGCTGTAATTCTTTCCCGCCTAGTGCGTTTTTTTCCAATATTTTTCTTTACAATTTTTCAGTTCTTAGATTATATATGGTTGCTTTAAGGTTTACATTATCACATTCTATTCCATCTTTTCTCCTGTTAATCCCTTTAAAATATAACTTTAAAAAAATTTTTAATTTGTTAGTTTTAATATTGATCAATGTTTTTTTAGTGTGTAATATTTTTTAAAAAGTTAATGACGTTCTCAACATCAGATTTGCCATTTTTTTTTAATTCTCCAGTGGTAACACAATTCCTTTTTTGAATTTTTACAATATATAGCCATTCTTTGTCATTGTAGTTTATATTCCTGATGAAGTTCTAAATAAAGAGCGAAATATTGAGTTAGTGAATAAAGAAGACTCCCTTTTTTTCTAAGACCACCACGGACCGAATACCCGTGTTAACTCTATCTCTTCCCAACAATAATAATAATAATGTCAAACATTCACATGAAATTCGACATTGTCAAAAAATTAAGTTTTCTTAATACTAGTTATTAAAAAAACTTTTCTATGGTTAACAACCTCTTCTAATAAATATTGTTTTAGTCTACGTTTAAAAATATATCTATATATATTTGTTCTTAACATCTAAAGTTACCTCGCAATCTCAATCCTCTTATAGTACATGTACCTACTGTGCGTTTTTGCAAGTAGAAGACTCTAGAAGCCTGCGAACTACCCACCCCATTGCATTACAGAGATTCTATTGTGGAATGATATAAGGTCCCTCAGGACATCGCGACTGCATTGCTATGACATGATTTAAGAGCATAGCAATTCCGTCTGATGAGAGTGCCACTGTAATTGGGCATCAAAAGAAACGCCCAAAACTGAATGCATATTACCAAGGTCTGTGTTTATCTTACATAGCAGAGTATTTGAAACTATCTAGGTCCTATTCAATGTAAAAAAGTTGCGACACAGTTTTTCCTTATTTAATAGTAATCTACTGTTTTACACCCAATCCATTAAATATTTGTAAATGCAAACGGAAATTGTATCTAGATTCATCACTATATATATGTATATATAACTCTATAAGAACTCTATAAGAAAACCACTAAATCGTTAGAGAAAATAATGTAAAACAAGGGCATCAAGAATGGGCCTTGGGGTACTCGCTGTTCCACACGAACTCTGCTACTAATTGCTTAGTTTATTTGCACAGATTGAAATCGATCCTGTAGAAATGATGTAATCAAAGCTAATGGAACGACTCGAACGCCATAACAGAAAAAATATCATGCCAAGCAAGAATTGTAAAATTATAAAGTTATTAGACCAAGTGGATTAGAATTGTTTCCCCTTTGTTGAAGTTGTACCCATAAGGTTAATTAGAATAAACATTAATATTTAGATTATAAGTTAATTACCGCAAGTAATATAATAAGTAGTTTGTATTTAAGCCTAGTTTTAAGCGAGTTTGTATTCTAAATTAATTTAGTATAGAAACAAGTGTAATTTTGTATTGCAATAAAGTTAAAAATGATTTAGTGTGTATTGCTCTATAATAATAGAGTAGATTAATTTACTTTATTGCTATACTGTTTTTAAAGAGAGGTGGTTTTATTTTTCATAAAGAAATATCGAGCAGGCACATAGTTATTTTCATTTATTTTAATGTTAATTGTCAGTTAGTCGTCAATCACAAAATAACAAAAAAACACTCATTGCAATATTTATTCTTTTTTACAATATGGTGTACACTCTTGAAATGCGAACTAGTTCTTTTGTAAGGCAAAAATGATCATTGTGAAAGGCGAATGGCTGCTGAATTTAATCAAAAACATCCAGATAAAAACGTAAGTCACAGATATGTATTAGACCTCGTTAAAAAATTTTTAGAAAACTGGTTCTGTACTTAACAAGAAACACATCGGGAATAAAGTGGTTGATGAAGGTAGACAAATAGATGTTTTAGGTCATTTCGGCACAAATCCTCATGCATCCATTCGGAAAACACAACTTGCCATAGATTCTATGCACAAAATTCTGAAATTACACAAATTCCATCCTTATAAGATGCATATTGTTCACCAGCTCAGTGAGAATGATTTTGATAGGAGAGTGGAGTTTTGTGAAACGATGACAGAGAAAATTTATAATAATGAGATAAGATTATTCGATATTTGTTTCAGTAATGAATCAACGTTCTATCTAAGTGGTTTTGTAAACCGCCATAACTGTAGATAATGGGACAACTAAAATCCTCATATATTCAAAGAAATTCATACGCAAAAACCTGAAAAAATTAACGTTTGGGCTGGTATACTTGGAAATGAGGTAATCGGTCCTGTTTTCATTGATAAAAATCTTACCGGCGAACTATACCTCGAACTATTACAAAATACAATTAATCCCTTAATTATACAAAGTTTGGAAAACCAGCAAGATCAAATGAAGAATATATTAATGAATGAAAATGAGGTTTTCTTCCAACAAGATGCGCGCCTCCGGATTATGTCGCGCCGGTTAGAAATTGGTTGGATAATAATTTTCCAAATCATTGGATAGCGCGGCAAGAATCAACTGAATGGTCTGCCCGCTCCCCAGATTTGATCCCACTTGATTTTTTCTTGTAGGGTCACCTGAAAACAGTTGTGTACCAAACACAACCGCAGAATATTGGCGAACTTAGACTTACTGAAGAATGCAGGCGTATATCACCAGAAAATAGGCTATATTATTGTCTGGTGCACAATTTGAACATTCAATTAAGATTATATTTTACAATTTTTGCTTAGAACGATATTTTTTCTGTTATAATCCCCAGAACTTGACGAAATGTCAAAGTAAGATATACTACTGAATTCGTAATGAAAATACCTTCCCAACGATGTGTCACAAATGGAATCATCCCATTTAAGATTTTTAAGTTGGGGGGCTTAGAGGGGTAAGTTTAGTATCGTGATATATTAATCAAAATAGTTCCCCCTCTACACAAAAATTGTCCTGTCTGCATTTTTTAATAATTTTATTAGTTTCGGATGTAGGCCGCCTGGGAAGTTTTCAAATGAACACACTACACAGAAATGGCAGCTGATAACATCTATAATATTTTAATCTTAGTTATCCAACATTTTAAAATCATACCGTTCTTATTGGGAAATCCTTTATAACGCGCAGAAAATATACAATAATAGTAAATTTTACCCAAATTTCATTAAGGAGGCAAAGTTTTCGTCATTACCTACTATACATATATCCGAGAAAACAAAACGATATTTCCTGTTCTGTGAATTTACCATCCGTAACAGAAATAATTTGTTGGAACGGATAAATTACATTCACTAAGGAATTAAACACGTATGGCGCGATTCTAAAAAATTTTTAATTATTATTTCCGCATTCATTGAACAATGAATATACTCAAGAGACTCATACTAACAATAAGTTTTTTCTAGCGTGAAAGGTTGTGTTATATTTATATCCTTAAATTTTTTTATGGCAACTCGATAAGTAATCAATAACCCACTGGCTTAACCAGCTACAGAACAATTTAACACATTAACATCTTCGATATAAGATGTAACGTGTGTAAAATGAAAATAATGTAATCATTAAGAAGAAATATGTAAAAACAAATGCTATAGAAAAACGACAAAAAGAATTTAGCTAACCTCTATATCAAAAATATTAGTATTGGAAATAAAGCGTTATAATCAAACGTAAGAGATGAAATATGAAAACCCGCAGAGACGCTTGTACGGGGGGGGGGGGGGGGTACGTACGTGAATGCAGAGTTCAGTAATGTGGTAGACATTGAGGGGTTCGGTGTTCGGTTATTTATCGGATTCTCATTGTGTGTTTTCGGAAACATGGGACGTAAGCCCGGTGTACCTCTTGCATCACATGTGAAGAAATATATTTGGCGTTTCTCTGGTTTGGAATTTACAGGTTTCGCACATCTGTTTGGCAAGTTTTGCGGTATAGGGTTTTCTAGGTCGCACAAACATTTTGAATGTAGAAGTCATATTAAAAGTAACGTCATGTATTGAATTTAAGAAAAAATATTCCGCACTGGCAATTTTTGCATGACTTTATTTTCATGTTGAGCACACAACACCTAGTAGATAATGAAAAACTTTCGGTCTTTTTTGGGATAAATATGTTCCATCATGGAAGCTACCAACAAAAAGGCAATTGCGGTACAATTTACCACGTGTGCAAAGTGCAGTAAAAGACGAGTTGAGAAATCAAAAAATCTGCCTCGCTGTGGACGAAACTACTGATGCTTAGAAACACAGCGTGATTCATATTGTGGCGCGTCTTTTAAAACGTAATGGTCCAGCAGCTTCCTTGTTGTTAGCCAGTAAAAGGATTGAAAGAACTGATGGCGAAACCGTTGTAAACATAATAAAAAATATATTAATCTCCCAAACATATCTGCGTATTCAAGCAATTGTATCCGCAAATTCCGCTACCACCTCAGCCTGTATTGACGCGATGGGGAATATGGATCGAGGGAGTATCTTACTATCGCAAATATTATTCCTAAGTGAAAGATATCATTTTCAAACTTAATTCTTCTAATTCTCAAGCGGTTCGCGAGAATCAGCAACTTTTTTCCGATTCGGACGTTCAAAAAGAAATAGATGACATTTCCATAAACTATTCTGTAGTGACACAAACTATTTCGCAATTAGAAAATACTCACTTATCTATACAAGACTCGTTAAATAACATTAACAATTTAGCAGTCGCTCTAGAAAGCTTGACGGATTCTGTAGGACTAGATGTCGCGCAAAAATTTCGTGCAGTTTTAAATAAAAATCCGGATTTAGAAAAGGTTCGATCTATATCTGGAATTCAAGACAGCACAGAAGAGATACAGGAGTATTTGAATTTCGCAAATCTTACTTCATTAGATGCTGAACGATCATTTGCAAAGTATACGAGAACGTTTTCAGACCGTCGTCGAGGCCTGAGCGAATCGACATTGCTTATGTTGCAGTACTACGCGGCGTACCATGGCAGTCGCACATTACCGCAGTGATCATCGATACGTCAATAAAAGGTAGCAATCTATTATTGTTTTATTAACACTGTGTCTACTTTTGTGCGGTACGCCCCGGACGGTTCCACTAGTTTCTCGAACATTATAAATAGTACCCGCACACCGATCAACCGATAATAACCGAACATCCACTCGATACCTTGTATGTACATAGTAAACACAGCTCCTTTTACAGCGCCTCTGCGGGTGCAACCGTTTGTCACGCTTTAACCATTGCTATTAGTAAGTAAATTCAACAAGAAATTTGCGCTCTAATTGTTTCTTCGCTCAACAAGACTTTATGCGTCTTCACGATGTGCACAACCGTTGTGACGCTTATTAATAAAAACGGTTCTATGCTTTTTCAGTGGGCACGTTTCGGTAAATGTAATATGCTGTAATGCAATACCCCATAACAATATCCAAACCATGAAAGGACATTGATCTATAATATGTTTCGTGAAGGAAAATTGTCATAAGTCCTCACTTTGTTTTCCCTTGGCACATGGATAGCATTCAATAAGTAACTCTATCTAAAGCAAAGGATTCGAGCTTTCGGTAGAAGAAACAATGAAATATTCTTCAGCTTGCTATATTTTCACTATTTATCAAATTTATTAATACAGTAAAACCTTCCAATAGCGACCACCCTCGGGGAATCAAAAGCTGGTCGCCATTGAGGAGTGGTCGTTTAAAAGAGAACATAGGAAAATTAAAGCAACTAATGTGCGTTTTCCATTGTTTATTTACATATGTATTAATATATAATCTAAATTAATCGTGGTGTCAACTGAACAGATGGCGATGCTATCCAAATTACCTAAAAGCAATAATAAAGCGGTGATTAAATATACACTGAGAAAAAATTCTTGTTGAATTTAACGCAATTGTGTTTATTCTAACACAACTGCGCGTTAATTATTGTGACAACCGCTGTGTGCCTTAGATTCAACTTTTTTTTTGTTGCAAACTCATTGTGTTAATAGTTAACACAATGTAATGTTAAAAATATACCATAAAAGAAATGCAATTTTAACATTAATATTTTGTGGTGTTAACTGCAACTTTATTGCGGATTTAACAAACATTTAATGTAAATGCTATACTTACGCTTGTATTTCTTACAGTAGAATGACGTACCTTTCACCACAACAATCGTTCTAAATGTCCATCAGAGATGTATGTATCACAATGAAGAGTTGTAAAAATTGCAATGTGTACAGTTAAAAATACAATAGCGCAGCGGTGATAAACTGCAAAATTGACAGCAACGTAATGTTAGAATTACATCAATACTCTGTTGAAAGCTACCAGCTTGCGCACAGTACTACAATAAAGTACTGTAACAATTACAATGTACTACAGCGAAAATTACGATCAATAATTATCGAAACATCCTTACTATAAAGTTGTATTTGCTATCCATCAAAAGCAAAAAGTATTATAAGTACTAAGGTTTGACAAACGAGTGCAACGTCAGAGGCGTATCGCCTAAAAGTAGGTACACTACCGTTCATGGAAGTTCGGGCAAGCAAAAAAATACGGAAGTCAAAAAAAATAAGAGAAATATTAAATGGCCATGTATTTAATACTTACTTACATGATTTTACATATTTTCAAACACAAATTTATTAAAAAGAAAAAGTTAATGTAATACAAATAATTTAAATCCGATTTTCATCGAAAAATCCACCTTTTGCCTTTAGGACTGCTGCCACTATTCTCGGCATCCAATTCACTAATTTTCCTAATGTTTCATTGGGCAGGCTTGTCCATACCTCCCGGAGAATGGTGCACAAATGTTCCTTCGATTTTGGACACTTTTTCCTAACACATCAAATTGGAATTATAATTGATTTATTGTGATTATTACGACATAATTAATTGTGGGTTAATCAAAATACAAGTCGAAGCGATTAGTTGTAAATGAGTTATTATTATGCTTACAAAAAGTTTAATCTTAAGTTACAATTTAATAAAAAAAAATAAAATAAGAAAAAATATATAAAAAGTAGTTGTTATGATAATACATTTTGCATATTAGAAATACACAAAAATTTACTTGTAAAACACGTACAAAACTATTCTCCGTCCAAATTAGGAGATTGTCACCTTTTTCATATAACATAGAAGCGTAAGCTAAACACAATAGTTATGGCATCAAAGCAACTGAATATACATATGCTAATCGCACACATGCACTACCTTCAGTAGTAATATTGTTTGATCGGAAGATCCCGTTGGAGAAGTCAGATCACTCCTGCTGGTTACAGACAAAGTAATCTTGCTGCTAGTGGAAAAATTATCATCATTAAATATATCCACCCCGCTTATTTCTTTAAATAATTGGTATTTTTTCAGAAATTTTATCCGATATCCAATCTGTGCTATTAGTTCTTTAATAAGTGCTTCTGTTAATTCTCGAAAACTGCCTTCGTTGATGGCGTTATCTACGATCAAACAAATTTAAATATCAAATCAAAATACAATTATTAAAGTTTACAATTTTAGCCATAATGGTGACTGATTTTCCATTTGATTTCAATTCATTCGATTTTGCCTATCACCACTTATCCTTCGACCATTGACGTCATCGAAATTTCTTTTTAAATAGAACATGAAGATCTTTATATAATATTGATCTTTGAATTTATATTAAAATTTGAAAAATCCATGGGAAAACTTACATCTGATATCTTCATCTTAATTATATAATTGTAATCTTAAGTAATTTTGAAAGTACCTAATCGACTTTAATTCTCCTCAATTTATCAATCGCCTGCTTTTTGTAAAAAATATCGATGACATCATATGTCATAAAATTATAATACAAATTAATAAAAATGTATAAAATTAGAATACAAATTTATGGAAGATAACCAAAACAATACAGTAACATACTAACAAGTTAAAAATTATAATAGAAATTCCGATATTGTAGGTTATGTATCTCCCTATAGCTATTAACCTAACTTAAAAAATTACAAAAAATTCAACTTTCGAATAATAATCATATGTAATTAAGTACATGAAGCCAGGTTTAAAATTAATCAAAAGCAGGCAATAACGGAAATGTTCTTTTATATTACTTACAATGAAACACTATAGGGTAATTGCACAAAACCGATCGTTATCGGTAACATTTTATATAGGTACTACTTCAACCACTACAGTACAATTAATTTACCACGATATTCTTATTGTCATATATGCATATATGCACATATGCACGATGAAAACTGAGCATAGTAAAAAAAAACAAAGAAAGATCTATAAATTTAGTGGGAAAATATCCTATTGGTTCAAACGGCCACAAGCACTAAAACTGTTGCTGTTTGAATACTATCTTCAGTTAAAAGTTACTTGTTATACATGTTAGATGTACATCCTCCACTAGTAAATGCAAATGATATATCACGTGATCTTTAATGTACAACACAGTAATGGGATTTATACAATCGGTGTTGTAAAAATTACCACAATTAAGTAGCACCATTTTCTTTGTAATTTTAACTGTTTAATAAGCGGGAGGCACAATCATGCTGCGGTAGTTACCACATCAATTGGTGTAACATGTACACCAACAATATTACAACATCTATATTGTAATTTTAACAAGAACATTTTTCTCAGTGTAGAATTCGTTTATATGACGTGTAACGATTAAAAAATATTGTTAACCTCTATTCCATGCATAAGTACAAGTGTTCGGGCTAAATTGTTTGTGCTCTAGAAATGTTTTGATCTGTTAAAGAAATGGACGTTGCTTTGAGTCAATTTTGCACAATGAAACAGCATTTCCCAGGATTATGTAAGCTATATGACACTACATATTTTGTAAGTATGCATGTATAACCATAGTGACGAAATATAACCTTGATTAAAGTAATCTATTTTTGTTAATGTTATTTTAATGTTATATGAATTACATAGAATTGCAAATTAATGTATGAACTACGAACGTTTGAGAGATTACAAACAGTACATCATAATCATCCACCAAAACCCCTAAACATAAAAGAATTTGAATGCTTTTGTTTAGCTTAACAACTGTAATTTATCGATTACAATGAAATAAAAGCTGTCGATTTTGCAAATTGTTTTTTTTTTCATTTTTGTGCACTAATTACTTTTTGGTGATGGTGATTTTACCACATAAATTAATGAATGAAGTTCTATGCAAAAAACGCTTGATGGATTCTTTATGATGACATCAATTTTCCCACTTATTTACTTGAAAAAAAATAGAGATAAGAAATTACAGTAAAATACAAAGGAATTGAGGAATAAGAGTAGGTAAACGCTTTCATAGTTAGGTATACAATTTTAAAATTTACAAATAATATGATACAATGAAACACTTCACTAAACAATAAAACTGAACTAACAAAGTGAAAAACTAATCTTATGTAGTAATTTTAAAGTTATGGTTAATTAATTTCGTTATACATGATGTAACAAAGGATAAAGGCGGTGGTCCTAAATCTGAATTCATTAAGTTATGCTTATTTTTTTAAATTTCCATCTTTATAACGATTTAATTGAATAATGCTTGTTTACGTTCTTAACTAACTTAATATTATCAACCTTATAATTATTTTCCAGCATACGACACTAGATTTATCAAACCTTCTGAATTTGAGATGAGTCAAATGCTCTTTGTATCTAACTTTGATTGATCTTTTTGTCTGCCCAATATACATTTGATTACAATCTTTATAATTAACTTTTGTTAATTCTTGATTTGTCCATGTTATCTACTGGGTCTTTAGAACTACCTAAAAGGTTTTTGGGGTTATTGTTTGAAGAAAAAACAATTTTGCGGTATACTTTAGAAACGATTTTTTGGAGACCTTTCGTGTAACTTGTATAAAAAGGTATTGCCACCATCATTACGTTCAAGTGTTCTTCTCTTAATCTATTCTTATTTTTCCTAATAGTATTATAGACTACATCTTCAGAGAATCTGTTAGAATTAGCAATTTTGATGATTTCTTTTAGTTCATTTTGATACCTACCTTTAGTTAAAGGAAAATTGAGTAAGCGATGTACCAGAAAGTTAACAGCCGAAAGTTTGTGTTAAAATAAGTGATTAGAATACTGTAAGATAAATCTATTATTACTAGTAGGTTTTCTATACACCTTTCCCCAAATAACCAATTTATACAGGTATAAGAAGATAACAAATAAAAAAGTAGGTGAAAGATAGTAAAAATATGTACGTGGATGTAAAATTAATGAGTCTGATGAAGTTGAGGATGTTGTTTTAGTATTAATGTTAAACATAAATGTATTCAGAGGTATTTGGTATCTGGGGCTATTGTTAATTCACCCTAAAAGTTTAAACCAAATCGAAAATCAAGAGATATTTAATAATACATACTGCAAATGCTGTTCCATTTTCCTTCTATTATAGTCTGACTGCACTTAAATTAATCACTAATTACAATAACTTTTTAACCAAATATTATTCATTTATTATGTGTTTAAAGCTAGTAATTTCTTGAGGAATAAAAGGAAAACATATTATTTCTAGAGTATTCGAAGAGTATTGTAAAGGTTGTGTTTTTATGTTGAAGATGCACTATTATTCATTGTTCACTGCTATTCACAAATGAAAGAAATTGTTATAGTGATCAACAGACTATACATAAAATTACAATGTCTTTATAGCTCTCCTTGAATGAATAACCTTTTAACTGCCTCTCCTCCACTCTTCTCAAATTCGCTCCACCATTTTTGTTCGTATGTTTGCAGTAGTTACTAATATGTAGTATAATTTACTGGATGTTACTGCATCCTATATGTACAATCATCCTGGCTGCTTTATGAATATTTAAATCATGCATATCTTTATTAAATAGTAGACATTGTGCAATAATACATAACAATAAAATTAGACACCACAGTTAATAAAACATATCCATGTAATTAAATTACATGTGTTTGTAACCTTCATTAGCATATTCTACTGCAATGAATAAACTAGCTTCGGTGATGTGTAAAATTGCTCGTTTATGTTAGCAACTACAACCTGCTACTGCTACTTTTGGTTAACAGTTTGAAAAAGCTGCTATTTTTTGTAGCAATTTTCTATACATAACAATATATATATTAAACTGATAAACTGTTCTAGGTTTCTACAACTTACTGCTGACGATACTCTCTAATTACAGTTCCATTCTAAAAACGTTCATATAACGATATTTTTTATTACCATTGTTTTCTATTTATTGTTTCTTTTTATATTATTATAACCATAATTTTCTCCTTATTGTTTTTTATATACTTTTATATAGTACTTATACGTTTGAATTTTCATATAACCTTTTTCTCATACGAAGCGACGAAGGTGACGACTCCGGTGGGAAGAAGAAATCGGAGTCTCTTGTAATAGAACCATTATTTTCATGTGATTATTAAATTATGACTAAGTTATTGTCAAACATATTTTAATTATTTTTTTAATTACTAGGCACTAATTTTAGTACTATTACTTATATTTATTAGTTTTACCAAATTCATTACTAAAAAAGTGCAGGAAAAATAATATGCAGCAAGATCCATGAATTCTAATAAAATAATATAAGTAACGTTAAGCAAGAAACGAAAAATAAGCACCTGGTTAAAAGTTATAATTTATAAATAGACTAGTCACCTAAACAGATCTCCTAAACACGTTCATTGTGGCACGATGAAACTAGACAATAGGCAAGCAATGCGTTGTGTGTACACACATACACGTCTAAATATATAGATACATGCCGCCTTAATGCGACAATGTACTGTTCATAAAACTCTTACCCACATAAGCAATGTTATTAGCTGCATAGCTATTTGCTCGGTTAAACATCTGCAGCATTAAATATGTTTCTACAGTTGTATCGGCGAAGTGTATTCGCAACGCAGTTAAAATGTTCTTATATGCAGAAAAGGGCTGTCCGACATCTAGTGACGCAATATTGGCATATTACTTTTACACCATTGTATTCTAAGTCTGCAAATTGCTAGATAAAGTTATTTACTTAATTCGCAGGTGGTCGTTTTTTAATCCCAACTACCTTCAGCATAATTAATTAGCAACGCTAAAACACTGATATCTAACAGTACATTTCACCACTAACACAAGTTTTACAACTACTGTGAGTGGAGACTAATTCAGCGCTAGCCGTCCGCATGTATTCGCACATATTCGACGTCTCTGGTGGGAAGAAGAAATCCGGCGTCCCTATTTGTTACATATGCACCGAAACTTCAATTAGAAGATGCCCCAAATTAATAAATTACATACGTATGTAATGCAAAAAAAAAAACAGTTTTGGAAGCGAAATATTTAGAAATGTTTTATACTTTATAGTGTTTTACTGCTACACTGCTATAAATATAGCTGCCATCAGGAAGTGCTACAGCAGTGGTATTACATTCGGGGAAATCGAACGCACCCAATATGCTGTCGTGAAGTCTTAACATATATGTAAGCGATTCCGTGCTCTACTGCCGCTTGTGAGTAAAGCTGCTGTTTTCTTCGTTGTGGTAAATGTTACACATTATATACATTATTATAGACGGCGCCGCTAATATTGCAACACTCACGTCGGCAGGTTTTGCTACAAATCTCCATTTACATGTTTCACACCGTCATAAAACATATGCGTACACGACGAATGTTTGGTTGTCTGGTACATCGGAAAACTGCTGCAGGAAATAATAATTTCTGTTGATATTGATTAGTTGCTATAAACTGCTAACTGTAATTAGTAGTTGCAAAATAGCATGTTGCTTTGTAGCAACCCATCACTAATAAGCTTACTTGTCCTCTTTTTCAGGTACCTACTAATTTTAAATACATCTTCACTAATATGTTAATTATAGGATGAGTATTTCAATATTAAGCAGAACTTTCTAATAGATATTATAGCATTTTTATTTTGATAACCAATATTAAAGGAATATTCCATGTGATCGCTTTTTAAAATGAATATTGCTGAAACCAATTAACTCATACAGATTCAGTTCAGATTAATTAAATACGATAAGCGGTTTTCAAATAACATAACTATCGACCTCCCTTATTGTACAATAATCTCATTATTTAAAACTTTATTGCATTTATTTGAAGGACAGAAGTCCTAATTAAAATTGTTCAATCGGGTGTGATCGTAATTACAATCCATACGAAATAGAATTAAAACCAAGTAGAGATAATCTACGTGAAATAATAAAAATGTGATAAATTACTTGTGCTTCTTATTTCGTATTTTATTTCCTGCGTGATAACTGACATTCATTCATTTAGTCATTATCTTAACTGCGTAATTAACAGAGGAAACGAAAACGCCGCCAGTGATATCCTCTCACTGTGTATTTAGATCAAGTGCACTCGTGTTTATAATTTTATTTACGTTCTATACATTTACGTTCAACAAGAAGTAAAAGGCACGAGATCTCTTAACACTAGAACCGCCGAGAATTCCTCATACCTCGAATCGCCACCCCGGTTAAATAGACCGGTGATTAAAACTTCATTTTGTTTCGACTGTTTTTATTAATTAACATAATTTGTTTGCATAAAAGTGTGTTCACAAAATATAACAATAACTTCTAACTTAACTTTGGTATTTTAAATATCGTTACAATTTTTGCAATAAGTTACTTCAAATCCACATTTTCCACATATGTTCTTGTTACAGTTCTTACATCCATCGCAACTCTTATTTTCACATTTCGTTTCTTGACATGTACGTCTTTTGCGAGATTGCTTATCTGTCTTTCATCGAGCCTGTAAGTTGTTGCATTTTTGATTCGGTGTTCCCTCCTGAGGGTCTTCTTCGTTGTTATTGGATTGTTGCGAGAGTTCTTCTGCCAATTACAAAATGAAGTCGCGACGTTTTATTTTTTTTTGCCAGTGATGTCTTCGTATACAGCAAACGCATTGATTGCAGCAAGATCTAATATATTATAAAAAACATGGACTGGCTATCTTCTTGGGGGTGCCTTCATGCTGTATTTTCGGGCCATTTGATCTACTACGTCAACGCCATATTTTGTGCTATTATAGTATAAAACTGTTTCTGACTTTTTCTTTGTACCAGCATCAGTCGAAACTGTTGGATGTTGCGTACTTAGAAGGAGAACATTTTTGTTTATTTTGGCTTGATGCACTGTCAAAGTGCAAACATTTTCTTTACTTGTGAATAAAACAGTTTCATATAAAGAACCTTTGCTTTTTTTGATTACTTCGGGAATTTCTTTTCTCGACCTGTTCACAGTTCCAACAATTGTGGTGTTTAGTTTTGCTAATTTCTTTGCAAGTTCCAAACTGATCCGTTGTCACATTTCTTCCTTTCTTGGTGTAAGGCTCTAACAACTTTAGGACGACGTATTCACCAAGTGGTTGTCCTATTGGTTTCGAATAATCTTTTCCTAAATATGGGAAGGCATTCAACACATATTTAGCTTCAATGTCAACAGCAAGCCAAAATTTAATGCCAAACTTATCCGGTTTATTGGAAATATATTGCGAAAATCGACATCTTGCTTTTGTAGGAAAAAGTTGTTCGTCTATTGTTGTTTTCTCCGGGCACATAACAAATTTTGCAATTTTAAGCAAATTTTTGCCATATTTCAGAAACTAAAGCAAACTTGTCACGTTCTTTTTTTCCTTGTAGACTTGAGATCGAAACTTGAGATATCGCATGATTTCTCTAAATTTGTTTCTAGACATCGTTTGACTAAAAAACGATATTCCCCACTTTTTAGACCACAAGGAATCTTATCTTAAGTGATTGGAACCCTGAGCACCACGTGGGTATAGAATGGCAATAAAGGATTCTAGGTCTCCTAAAGATAATTGCTAGTCTTGATTGTCTAGTTGTCATCTAGCTTCAGCCTCGGTGCATTGTTTTATGTGTCTCGAGTCATCGATAAATAATCTCCAGAAACTACTCACATTTTCTGCAGTTACTTTTTGTTTTGCATAGCCTGTTGACCCTGGATTGTCCCTGAATATATTGGGTTGGGTTTTTCTGCCTGCAGTAGGCTGACTCGCAGAAATTACTTGCCATTGGGAATTGTCTTTTGATTTGCAAACTGCACCAAGATTGAAGGAAAATCCTTTTTCTGTTGGTTTCTTTTGCTGGCGATTAGAACGAACAGACGTTTTCACTTCCTGCTTATCACTGGAACTAGCACTAGTCACTACAACCGTTACATCACACACTGTGTCATTGTCAGATTCGTCACTATTTTGTTCCTCACTCGCAACAACTGATTTAGAATCATTCTCGGAATTTCCTGTTGAGACATTTTCCAGTTCATCTATATACGCTAAAGCTTGTGCAGCCGAGAGGCCTTTACTGGACCACATACTGTTCAGTCTAACTAAACAGGACTAATGCAGTTTCAGAGTACTACCGATCTTTTTATATGTTCACAATAGTGCAGGTTGAAAAAGAGTACGAGTAGAAACAGGTTCTTTGACGAGGGCAAGGCTGAACATGCCGAAACAAGTACTAACAAATAGGAACAAGCTCTGATCGGTTGATGCAGTTATATGCCTTGTTTTATATGTAATAAATGTTTGAAATTATGTATATATTTATGTTCATGCGGTACATGCCTAAATGTTTAGTTCTTTCAAATGTTGCAACCAAGAAAAAGAATTGACAAATAAAGTTTGTTAACGCATTTTTTTAACGTACCGGTCAATTTGATCTGGGCGGCCGTTTAAGGTAAAATTTCCCAGAACACTACTTAGAGTTCTACAAAGTATTCAAAATGTTGTGAGAGCATCGCTAAACTAAATTTAGGAAAAGCCACATAATTTCAAGATCATATAAAAATTAATTCCGTTGAAAGAAAAAACTTTAAAATTGAAAGACGGTCAAATTGACCGGTGCGGCGGTTCTAGTGTTAATCTTTTATATTAACTTTGTGAACATTTGATATTTTTTATGATCAGTGTTTTCAAATTGTAACCACCTCTTTTACCCATGATAATTTGCATAACTTGACCTGTGTTGGTCAATGTAAAAGTAAAATTCAAAATAATTACGATTATACAAAATCTATTCACCATACCATTACAAGCTAGCAAAAAATTACTTATGTGGTAACTGCCTCATCGCCCAAACCATTGCTTAATACCAAATCATTCGAGGAAATGCAGCGGGTCATTCTTCAACAGGTTACTCAGAACCTGAACCGATTTATTTTCTTTCCATATTCGAAATGATCCTATTCTCAGTCGGATTGATTCTTTGAGAATAAGCAGACTATAATGTTGGATACAGTGCAAACATACTGATTTTGTGTTACTAGCATGAAGAATTCTATTGACTGAATTTTCTTGTCCCGTCTGTATTTAAATCTTTTGTATCTTCAAAGAATGTAATTAAATGTAAGCTGTTGTAACGAAAGAATTAAGTAAGGCTCTGAAGAATTACCTTACAAATAAAAATGTAAAATTTAGAACAGTATATCCGCACACTGCTCATCATCACTTAATTATTTCAAAATAAATCAATGTTAAGTAAATGTACAATTATTATCTTTGAAACCCTGTAAATAGTGAACTTAAAGGTTGCTTAATATTTTAAAATAGATTTCCATACGCAAACCAATTAACTCGGAAACCACAATAACAGTGACAACACTAAAAAATATTAACAGCTACCATAATTACATGTGGTCATAGAGTGTGACTAATAATCTTACATAAAAAAATGAAAACACTTGCGTGACAGTCCAGACAATAGCGATATAAAGAACATTGTTATTTGTTTTTATTTATACTTGCTTTATTTCTATATCCAAATATCTATATCAAAAGTAACAGGATTACAAGCGATTAATTAAGAAAAGTTAGATTCCTCTTGTCTGGATTTAGCCATTCGAGATAAGATTGATATTTACACACCAACTACATACATCACAAAAGACATATGAGTCATTCCATAAAAATTTTGAAGTTTCGAAAGGTGATGTTTTCAATCTCTTTCATATTTTTGTATATGTTTACCCTTATGATAAATAGCAAAATGCATGATGTTACAGTTGCATAGAATTTTTATTATGGTCATAATTAATTGGTGAAATTCCAAGGTTGTTTGTATATAAAAGATTATAAAAAGGTATTTCTAGCTTATAATTGCATTTTAAAATATTATTGTAAAGATTATTACATGAAATTTAAGATAATCATGGATCTCATACGATTAACATTTTCTACTACTGTGAAAATAAACGTCGAAATGAAAATATATTAATATCCCTAAATGCACCTTTTTTTATTATTGTGTCTATGATCTATGTTGAAAGTTTCATTGTGGAGACTGTAAACTTTAATTTATGCGTAATTTCAACATCCATACGAAATGAGCACCATTTTCTCTCTTACAAACTGTAAGGTACTTGTCATATTTTGTTGAACATTCACTAACATTTTGGGAATAATATTTTGTATAATGTCCACGATATATGTTGTACATTGCCTTAAGAAATTAATGCAGAAAGTTTTCCCATACACATTTCTATTTAGCTAAATTACCAAATTTTTAAACAACTTTCAGTATGCTCTTATTATATTTTTTGCCGCTGAAAAAACAATGTGCGATGCTTTAAATAGATCTGCTCTTTTTATGTTGAACTCGAATCAACTGCTTATTTTCGCTATTTAATTATGTATAGGTGCTTGTTAACTTCTTCGACAATGTATGTAAGAAAAGGACTACTTCTAGTAGACGCTGGTACTGTAAAAAGAAAGATAACATTTATACATTAGTTTTAATTAGGTAATAACCTTAGCGAAACAAAAGTTTATAGTATTTCGTCGCAGCACCCTGTTTTTAAACGAAAAACTTATCTGCATAGCGTCATCCCTAATTTCCTGAAAAATATCGCATTTTAGGTGTAGGGAACTGTGTAAAAAAAAATTCTAGAACAGCGTTTCTCAAACATGGCAGCGATTTCGATGGCCATCTTGTAGGCGCAAGTTAATATAAAAATGTTCGATATATTGCTGAAAACTCAATGAAATACTCAATCGAACAAAATTTGAATCGCCACTCAACCGTGTAAAGTGTTTAAGATCCCGACAGGTAAAGAAACAGCGGAATTTCGCAAAAATCTGAAATTATCTTGATTATCACAATGATTTTAAGAACAATTAACGAAGTGTATATTTACATGCATATAATTGCCTCTATATTTTTGTGAAATTTGAGGTCGTCACTTTGTAACAACTATATTATAAATTTCACAAGTTCTCTATTAGATTATATATTCCCTAGTTGTTTACATCTCCTTATCAGTAAACAAAGAAACAAATGAAAATGTTACAGTTTTACAGTTATAGCGAGGCTTCTTATATACGTGCACCGAATTGCAAGGAATTGCATCAATAAATAACGAAGTTATAGATTTTTGAGGTGGTATTGGTCGATCGCTATTTTACCCTTTTATATAGATCCCATTCTTCAATTTCAAACATGTAATACAATATGTTAAAGAATACGAGAAAAGAGAAATAATTACTAGGCTAATAAATATATATTCATAGCAAAAATCGTCGCGATGTTTGCAATTTATGGGATATTTGCACTGTCAATATAGCTTTGTTCGCCACCTTACATTTCAACAAAAAAGGCCAAAATTTATTACACAAGGAAATCATTTGTAAAGGAAGATTTTGAGACATAATATTTGATGAATCTAAATTTTGTTTTGTTTATGATTGTTATGATTGCCTCTGGTTGCAACCATATTACTCAACTGTCGATTTGACATTTCTAACGCAAATAGCCGTCTGTATCATGAAACAAAATTGCTCGAATCTAATAGAGGAACTGCTTTGCGTATTGCTTCCACAAAACAAGTGAAACACATCTCTATGATGCGTTTTGCATTATAACCCAAAGTCACGAAAAACATCAAGGCAAATGAATATATTACATGAGACCCTAAGGTATCCCCCCCACTTTAACTTTTGAACAACAAAAGCTAACGTTTTTAGAAAAAATTCAACTTCTATTTCTTGTGAACTAACTTTTGGCGTTATCGGCAATTCGACTGCATTTCCGGTATCACCGGAAGTGACGTCAACTTTCTTATTTTCAATAGAATATCTTACACATTTTTATGTTTTTGAAAAGGTAATCGAAAGGCGAATCTAACAATATCACATACATTATATTTTAAGTTAAGAAATATGATAGTATGCATTACGCAAAGTTGGCTAGGATAGAGCGCCAAAATGTTTCTGATGATGCCAGACTGATCTAAAGAGCTCGTTGCTAAGCGAAGTGATGATAACAATCCTGTTCTTTATTGTTATTATATCTTGCATTTGTAACACGTTTCTTTTTTGTTCTCATTGTCATTTTCTCTCATTTTTACTTGTTTGGTTAATTGTTGTTATTTCTTTACTTTTCCGAACTTTACTGCAATTAATTAATTGTGGTAAGTTCGTTTAAGTGTGTTTGCTTTTGATAGACAATGTGCTTAAATATATTTTTCAAATTGTTGATTTTACAATGGCCCCCGCATGGACCACGTAAGATAAATATCAAGTATCTAATTTTAATATTCGGCGAATTTGGCAACATTTACTACGAAGTGGAACACAATGAACACTACCCTTGTATAGCCGGACACAATTGAACTTTGCGTTAAATAAAGATAGATGGTATGAAATTTACAGGCGAACTGCTTTAACAGAAGATATGATTTAAATTATTGTACAATTTGTTGCGCAACTACGGCAAATAAGGTGATAATTGTTGCCAGATTTACATAATATTAAAACTGACCCAGCAATTTTGCTTGGTTCATGCCGAAGTCAGTAAAAAGTAACAATACAAAAAAAATCTAAAAAACAATATTGTCTATCAAAAACTAATAAATTTAAACAAATCTACCATAATTAACTGATTGCAACAACAAGTTAAAATGAGAGAAAATAATAGCGAGAACAAAGAAGGAACGCAAGATATAATAAGAATAAACAACAAGAATAATTTACGCTTTTGGAATTGAGATTTGACAGTTTGGCAATCGTTATGATTACTTTGCTTAGCAACGAGCTCTTTAGATCAATCTAGCATCACAAGAAACGATTAGACGCTCTTTCCTAGCCAACTTTGCGTAACAACAAAAACAGATTACCAAAACCTTTATTGCTGCATATCGTCATTGCCTTTCCAAAAACGTAAAAATACAGGGTGTTCTATTTAAAATAAGAACGTTAACACACCGGAAATACAATTGAACTGCTGATAACATCAAAAGTTAGTTCACAAAAAATAGAAATCGACCTATTTTTCGCTAAAAGTGCTAGCTTCTATTGTTCAAAAGTTAAATATATAGAGACCTCCAACGAGGTCACCAACAACGTTGGTGTGGAGATTTCTTCTTATTCTAACACAAATAAATGTGCATTATTTTCCATATTTGTCATGACCATACTTACAGTAGGCGGAATATCTCTTACAGTATCAAAGTTTTTTTGTGAAATTCTATTGAGTTACGGCGCTACTTGTTTATTGCAGATTCGTGGTATCGAGTTTGAGCTTAATTAAAAATCTAGTGAAAAACTTAAATGTTATTTTTTTACTGAGAAACAACGAAAGTATAACCAAGAAATTCATTAATATTCTAGGGTCAGAAATAGCACTCTTGAAAACCAAACAACCAAAAAAATTTTTAATTAGCCTTTTCACTTACTAAGTATTTAATATGGAACACAAAACGCAAATCTACCGTAAATTCAAGTAGTACGCACGTAAAAGGCAGGAACAGACGCTGATCAATAAGCCGTAACGTGACAAGACTATTAAAATTGCATGCCATTTTCTACATTTCAAATAGAATAAGATCCTGGCAGGATATTGTAGAGTTTACTTGGGCTATCTTTCATTATTTTTAACTAAAGTTTATTGTCTCTATTTTTTATTTTCTTTGTGTATTTATTAGCGTTTTTGTATTATTATTATTTTCGTTTTTTGTCGTTTTTCATTATACTTTTGTCATATACGTACATATGTTAACAAATAAATTACTATTATCACTATCAAAAATAACCGAATTTACTTTTAATGTTAATACTTTCTAGTCTCAAAAAACAAGGGTATTATACCCACGTGGCCCCTATCACTTGTTGTGTACTAATTATAGTAACAAAATATATTTTAATGAATTACGTTTATTCAGTGCACATGCAGAAGATTAGATAACGGATAGGCATTCGCTATCTGAAATGGTATTTTTTAAATTGGGACGTCGTCAATAGATCTAATTAACAATTTAATCCTTTTATCTTCATACTTTAATAAACATAAAAAACCCTAGCCATAAAAAGATAACTGTGTATAATTCGTACGCATTAAATTACCTCATTGTTAGGCAGCGTAAATTCCGGTTTCAACTGTTTTGACGAACATTTAATTAGTTTTGTACGTGCACAAATACAGTAGGCATCTCGTTAAGCATAATTAGAAGAGCGACTTATAATTTTATTTCCAAAATTAGTGCTAAAAACAATCTGTTGCACAGTTAACACTAATCGTATTTTAACAACAGCGTAGCAAGAAACAAATCATTTACACAGTTTTATAATACTTGTTTTTTGTTAACACTTTACTCATGATTTCCCATTAAATTCCAAACTAGAGGAGGCCATTTCTAATTAGTTAACTATCTCTATTTTTAGGAAAAAATATATATCGTAGAATTTAATTTTAGACATACATCTCATAAAATTATTTTTTTGATGCGTCAAGAACTGTAACTGTAGTGTTTTACTTGTCCTAAGTAAATGCAGGATTGATGCCATATCCAACGAATATTAAAATTGACTCAACTTTGTTGTTACATATAAATACAAAAAAAAAACTGACACATTTAAACGAAGTTACCATAATGTCTAACTAACTACACAAAAGCAGAATAAAGTAAATAAATAACAACAGGAATAAATAAGAGAAAATAATAACAACGAAAGATAGGAATATGAAACACACAGGATTCAATGATAATCAACAATCAAAAGCAAATTGACAATTATTGTGAAGATCTTGCCTAAGAGCGAACTTTGGATGAACCTAGCGTCACAAGAGACAATTTAGTATTTCTTTGATTTTGGTATTTTTTAATTGAAGGTGTAACATACATATATGGTATCGTTGGATTTGTCTTTCCAAAAACATAAAACCTACAGGCTATTTACGAGGTACGTTCAGTAATTAACGAGACAAATGGCTGTGGAAAAAATAATTTATTCAATGACACTGACATTTACACTAGTTTTCAATGTAGTCTCTATCAACATTTACGCACTTCTCCCATCGCTTTGTGAGCTTTCTAATTCCAGTGCTGAAGAATTCTTGATCTTGGTGTCCGAGCCACTTGTTTGACCGCTTCGTTGTTTTCGAACTTGGTGCTCCCTTTGAGCGGGCCGAACAGACGAAAATCGGACGGTGTGAGGTTGGGACTGCAAGGAGAATATGGCAACACCTCCCAACCCAAATTTTCGACCTCTCGCGTTTTCTGGGTAGTATGGGGGCGGGCGTTATCATGCAGCAAAATCATACACCTTTTGAGAGAGCACCCTTTTCTTCTTCCCCGCAGGTTTCACTTTATGTTGAAGCAATTTACAATAATACTCACTGTACGTACACACAGTACGTTGTCCTTCTAAATAGTCACAAAAAGTTAGGCAGACGAGAGTTTTGAATTCTTTCTTAGCGGGCGAATCCGAATCCATTCAAGACATTGCTGTTTGGATTCAGGTTTATAGTGGTGCATCCACGTTTCATCGCAGGTTATAACACGGTCTAGAAAGTCATTACCTTCCGTTAAAAACCGTCGTTTGAGTTCAAAACAAACGCGAACATGGGTGTTTTTATGGACTTGAGTCAGCTGTCTCGGAACCCATCTCGAACACGTTTTTCGATAATTCAGCTTGTCATGAATGATTGACACAGTTCCAACACTAACAAGTCAGCTATTGTCACGATTTTTATACGCCTGTCATCGATAATAAGGTCATTTATGCGATTTTGTAGCGCGTCGGTCGCGCTTCAACCGGTCGTCCGGAGCGATGAATATCGGTGACACTTGTTCTGCTCGATTTGAACTGCTCAGTCCACTTACACACGCTTCCGCGGCGTAAACACTTTTCACCATACTGTTTCAACATTTTCGAGTAAATTTCGGCCAGCTTCACACCTTCGGATAACAAAAATCTTATCACTGAACGTTGCTCCTCCAGCGTACACGTTTCGAGAGGAGCCGACGTTTTGAAATTAACAAAAGAGGTTATGTTTGGTTTTATTTCTTTCAAACAACTAACTTAATTTGGCCCCAAAGTTGCCAACTTGACACACAGAAAGTTTCATCTAATAATATTCAGTAGCTTTCCCACTAATGCAGTTTGTCCCATTAATTACTGAACGTCCCTCGTATTGTAGATAAGAAACTTGGCATCATTTCCAATAACATTGTAAATGGAATTGATGTGGCAACAGCACCAAATGTTAAATGGCGTTCATATAGGGTAGTGCGAATCTATACACACGTCGAACTTTGTTGCTCAATCAATTCTTTCTACATTTGTTTTTGAATTTGTAGGTCATGATTATTGCAAAAACTACTAATAAACATACCATACAATGTTTCTGTGTCATTTCGTGCATTTAAGAAAATATTAATATCAACAGATAAATTTAGGTTACGTTATGACAAAGCAAATCATTGGTGTCAGTTGTCAATTCTTACACTGATTTCGCACTACCGTTGTAAACGCAATCTTAGTGCATAATAGTATATTATACAAAAGTATATTTCGTTTCTTAGCCGTTCTTGTTTAATAATTTAAAAATATTTTTTTCTTAATTTTAGCGGCTTAATTGCTAAATACATATATTGTTGGAGTTAATTAAAACTTAACATTTTACGTTTCGACAAATTTTATTGCTTCTTCGGAATGTATATGTCCAAAACTGTAACAAGTCAAATAATTCGTTTTTAGTCATACGGTTCTTTGTTTGCTTTTTTGTTTTTTTGCACTTACAATAGAACATTATCAACTAACACAACAGTTTACAATTTTTTTGTTTTATCAAATAAAACATTAAAACTATTCTACGTTACCATCTTTTGGTTATTTTAACTTAATTTTAAAATACTTATTCTAGTCAACAAAGATGGATAGAATAAGGCTGACGGAAAGGCGGATGCGAATACCTCGATTCCAGCGAGGCGGCACACATTCAAAAAATTTTTATTTATGTAAGTGTAAAAAAAAATTTTTTTTTTAATAAAATATTCAACTACTATCAAATATTCTCAAAGCCAAAAATTTAATGTAATAAAATTAATAATTTGAGTAATTAATTATTACAAAATAGGATAATAAATCTTAGATAGTCCTTCGATTTCAGTTTTGTCGTTAACTGAATTTTTATATCTGTTGATTTGTAACATTTCCAATATGCATCTTGCTTTATAATTAACTTCTTTATTAAGTATAGAAACATTGTCGAAATTGAAAGTGTGTCCCGTATTTATTGTTTTTTTAAGGCAGTGAGGTTATTTTGATATTTGTGACCTTTTAACCTGTCATTCAAATGTTGTTGCGTTTGTCCAATGTAGACACCATTACAGTTGTAACATGGGATTTTATAAACAACATGGGTTTGTTTATTTTTTTTGTATCTTTCATTTTGGAAAATGCGAACTCTAAACTGTTGTAATGTGGTGTTATCTAGCATTAACATTTTATTAATTCTTTCAGATAATTGTGGGACATATGTGTGTCTTGTGTCCAGAGCCCACTCTACAAACTCAAAATATTTAGCCAATTCAATCTCAAAAATTACAAGTAATAATGAGCGCTATATAAAAAATTCATTTGAATTTAAACAATTCATTGACAGTGTCAAAATCAAAAGTTCAGAAAAACTAATTTCATTAGATGTTGTCTTTATGTATACAAATATTCCAACAGATGCAATGAATGTTGTGGAAAAAAATTGAGATAAATTACATCACACTGACCTTCCCCTGAATGAATTTCTGGATGCACTAAAACTAATCTTATCAACAACATACTTTCAGTTCCAAAATAAATTTTACAAACAAACTTTTGGGTGCGCAATGGGATCCCCGATATCGAGCACAATTACACAATTAGTCCTTGAAGATTTAGAGGAAAAAGTTATAATTGAATTAGATTTCAAACCTAAATTTGTTAAAGATATGTGGATGACTGCCTAGTTTGTATCCCAAATAACAAAGTAAAATACTTCCTAAAAAAATTCAACATGTTCCACTCAAATTTACAATTTACTTTAGAAAACGAACAAAACAATATGATTAATTTTAGACGCTAATTCGCGAAAACAAAAATATTAACAAAATTATATTGTAAACCTACATCTTCTTGTCGCTATTTAAATTTTCATTCCGCCCAACCCTTTGCTTATAAAAGAAATGTCATTACAGCATTAGTTAATAGAGCCATCAAATTGACACGCCCAAAATTTAGACATGGAATTTTAAATGAAATTAAAACTAACCTGAAAAATAACAACTACCCTCCCCCCAGCTTTAACAGAAAAAGTAATAAAAAATAAAATCCACGCATTTTGCAGTTCCAAGCAGATGATTAAAAACAAAAACAACAACGATAGACCAACAACAAAATAAGTCAGTATACCATATATCCCACAATTATCTGAAAAAATTAATAAAATTTTAATGCCACATAGCATTAAAGTAGCACATCAAAATTACAATAGTTTAGAGTTCGCATTTTCCAAAATGAAAGATACAAAAAAAAATAAACAAACCCATGTTGTTTATAAAATCCCATGTTACAACTGTAATGGTGTCTACATTGGACAAACACAACAACATTTGAATGACAGATTAAAAGGTCACATATATCAAAATAACCTCACTGCCTTAAGAAAACAATGAATACGGGACACACTTTCAATTTCGACAATGTTCCTATACTTAATAAAGAAGTTAATTACAAAGCAAGATGCATATTGGAAATGATACAAATCAACAGATATCAAAATTCAGTTAACGACAAAACTGAAATCGAAGGACTATCTAAGATTTATTATCCTATTTTGTAATAATTAATTACTCAAATTATTAATTTTATTACATTCAATTTTTGGCCTTGACAATATTTGACAGTAGTTGAATATTTTATAAAAAAAAAATTTTTTTACACTTATACACATAAAAAATTTTTGATGTGTGCCGCCTCGCTGGAATCGAGGTATTCGCATTCGCCTTTCCGTCAGCCAACAAAGATGGCTAGAATAAGTATTTTTAAATTAAGTTAAAATAACCAAAAGATTGTAACGTAGAATAGTTTTAATGTTTTATTTGATGAAACAAAAAAAAAATTTAAGTGTTGTGTTAGTTGATAATGTTCTATAGTAAGTGCAAAAAAACAAAAAAGCAATCAAAGAACCATATGACTAAAAACAAATTATTTGACTTATAGTTTTAAGTTTTAGTAATTTTTTTTAACATGTGTCCATTTTATTCCTCACAGAATTATTTATCCAGCTTTCTGCCACTGCAGCTGACTTCCACCCCTCGTGTCTTTTTAGGACTGTGATGTCGCCTTCTGCATCCACTAGGAAAGTTTCTGAAGATGGCTTATCCACAAAAGAGAGTGTCCTGTGAATAGTTTTAGGTTAGAAAGATTTAAGAAGGTAGCAATGTGTTTCCCCATCCCTGGAAACTTATTAACGCCAATTCTCTGACTGGTGCACTTTCTCTTTTAATAGTAAGAAGAAGGAGGAACATTGAGCATCCGGTGGACGCAGATAGATGTATTTTTTCACAATTTCATAGAAATTCTTTGTTATTGTAAAGCTGCGAACTACTCTGGTTTCTGTATTGGGCACATTTACTAATATTGTTGATGTAAGATCTTGAATATTCATTTCTTTTAATTAATTACACCTACAGGCTCCTATAATACCCATAATTGGTGCCATCTTAAATATTTCTACCTACCTTTGTGGCAAGATAGTTCTGGCCATCGCCATTTTTAATTAAACCATTTATTTGTTGGGCAGTGAAGTTTTTTGCTCCTTTTGTGTCACGTGTCTAGCTTAATGCTGTTACGAATTTCAAGTGTAGTTCTTAGAATTGAATACTGCGTTCATAGTGAAGACGCTTTATATTTTGACGATAATTCCCCACAGTAAGCTAAGCACATTCTCAGAGAAAGGACTGGTTTTCTTACTATCACGCCATTCCGTATATAGACTCGTAGGCTTCCTTGGATTTTGTAGACAGAAAATTCTCGATTGTTGTTTGGGCCATTTGGAATATTTCCGGTAAAGTACACTTCTAATATCCGGTTTAACATTAATTCATCAATTCTAACACAAAATGGAGGCACATTAATCGCTACCTATTTGTACGAAGTACATACGTTGAAAAACGAAAACAAGCAATATGGCGACACACTGCCACGCGAGTCGGTTATCAGCTGCAGAAAGAGTTAATCGCGGGCGATTTAAAATATCATTGGAATAGCGAAATTGTAATTTTTGGATTTGTATTTGTAATTGGCGGGATACAGTGAATTATAAGCAGTATTTTCCCGAAAAAAATGTTAATAATTGCAATACAATTAAATATGTATAAAAAAAATAAAAATCATTGTGCTTTTTCTAAAAAAGGCTAGGTTCTAGTAGTTCAAAAGTTAGTAAAGGATGGGAGATACTATAGGATGAAATATTGAATTATTCGTTGTTAAGTAATTAAATTGTGCAAGTTGTTATTAACAAGTATTGAATATGCTGAAAGAACGGAGGTAGACATCGAGAAATAAAAAGTTGGTGTGGGCCTAATACCACGAAAATTGGATTCATAGCCAAGGGTGCTGTGGTCCAATGAACCAGAATTTGAGCTGTATGATTCCAAACGTCGGGTGCTGTAAATGTGCGTCCTCGAGTTGGAGAATAACTCAAAGAGCAATATGTCACCAAAGCTGTTAAACAAGAGAGTGGTAATATTATGGTTTGGGGTTACTTTGAAGGTGTTCGACTTTGACTTTGAGGTCCTAAAGTGTCCCCTCTCATGCTAACTTTTGAACGACAGAAGCTAGCGTTTTTAGAAACAAAAGGTCGATTTCTATTTTTTGTGAACTAACTTTTGCCGTCATCGGCAATTCAATTGCGTTTCCGTGTCACCGGAAGCGGCATCAACTTTCTTATTTTAAATAAAATACCCTGCATATTTTTACGTTTTTGGAAGGGTAATCGAAAGACAAATCCAACAATACCACATATGTTATACTTTAAGTTAAGAAATATTACGATATGCAACAATAAAGCTTTTGGTAATTTGTTTTTGCTGTTACGCAAAGTTGGCTAGAATACCAGACTCATCTAATGATCTCGTTACTAAGCAAAGTAATCATAACAATTGCCAAGCTGTCAAATCTCTATTCCAAAAGAGTAAATTATTATTGTTATTTGTTGTTATTATATCCTGCATTTGTCATACGTTCCTTCTTGTTCGGTGATACCTGAAATGCAATTGAACTGCCGATAACGGCAAAAGAGCTCACAGTAAATCGACCTAATTTTTGTCGCTTTGTCAACTTCTATCGTTCAAAAGTTAGTATGGTGGAGGGGGCGATACTTTAGGACCTCACAGTAGATTTAAGGAGAATCCTAGGACAGCTCGATTGTTAATTTCTTTTGCACACCTTATTATTATTATTATCTTTGGCTATGACGTCACCACTGTTTTTGCTACAATATCACAGATATGCATATGTTTTAAGCAGAAAAGACAATGTAATCCTGATTTCTTAGATTCTTCACGAACAACTAATTTCAAAAATATATTACCGCTTCATGTTTGAAACCTACCAACTTTATATGGATCTGTACTAACATAATTTATGCAACTTTGAACTTATTTTAATGTTATTATGCTTCATGCGTAAGTAATATACATAAAACATGTATATTTTACTAATTGCAACCTTGCGTGGATACATTAGAGCAAAATTCCAACCAATAAATACTAATGATAATTGTTTCACTGTTTCATTATTCAGTTAACGGATTCGATAACAGAACCATAACACGTAGGTAATTGTCCGTTATCAGTCGAGTAAAATTCAATAAGCAAGTCACCAGCGCAGTGCAAGGTAAGATCTTTATCTGTAAAATATTTGGTACAAGGTTTATTCAAGCTGTTAAAGATTTTAAATACGTAAATTTATGCTATAGATACGTACAAGTGCATAAATATTTAGGTTTGTTTTCGACAATCACAAGTAACTTATTATATACATACATTGGATGTATATCTAATCGATTCTAAAACGAGGCATTTGGTTCAAGTTCGCTTATGAATGCTAAATTTTACGTTGGAAATGTTTGTTTCAAACAATTAGTAAAAAGGTATGAATATCGTTGCCAGAATCTTTTGCAAAATCAGAACATTTTTTACCCTGATGCTAAACTAGTTTCAAGATCGATCAAAGAATGCATAACTTGTTTTGAAATTGTAAGGGTACTTTTACACGAGATAGCAAAACCACATTCCTCTGCCATTTGTGGTGGTATTCTTTAGGAAAATGTTAAAGAGACAGTAACACGTCTTTAAAGTAAAAGTATAGGTGGTCTGTCAAGCAACTGAATGTTAATAATCAGCATTCTATATATAATTTATACAAAGTATTAATCGACCGTTTTGTTAAATGCTTTGTAGTATTATGGAGGAAGATTTACTCGCTATAAGCGTCTCCAGTATTGTAAGACCACTATCGATCATAATAGTTCAACAAAATGAATAACGACATTCCTAAATTTATCTTATTTTGGAAGGAAATTAAAGACGGTTAGTAACAATGCAGTTAACAAGTACTAGGGCTAAGTTATAATTACTCTGGAAACCATATGAAGCTTGAGAGGGGATGCTTTGAATCCTTTTGAAATGCCAAGTGTATATTTTAAACAAGTGTTTTGTCTAAATAAAAAAATCTCGCAAAAGCTTTAATAAACACGTTACAACCACATAGCAATTAATTACTTCGATTAATAGGGTGATCTCTTCACTTACAGGTTCTTGCAAAATGAAGATGAAACTGACGTACATTAAAATACGAGGATAGTATGAGAAGTACCCGTGTTTGGAGACAGATGGCGCTTTGTGTCAAAATCTGCATTATTGACTCTGACTACTATTCTTTAGTCGACGTCTCTCAAAATTTCGGAAAGGTTCATCGAATAGTGGGGTTTTGAGGGCTGTTGAAAGCGAGCAAGTTTATGTATTTATGGAATCATGGAAAAAGAACAATACCATTCAGTAATTCGATTTCTTTTTTTTAATGGATGTACCCTCGATGATTACCATCAGATACTAGCTTAACGAATTTAATCGCGGCCGAACATCCGTCTTTGATGAGAGGCGGCCAGGTCGTCCCACTGAGGTGTCTACAGACGATATGATCAATAAAGTTCATAATATCATGTTAGCAGATCGCTGAGATTAGAGAGATTGCTAATATGGTAAACATCTCAATCGAAACGGAATCGCGTGATAACTTCAAAACAATGTTTGGACATGTTTCAGCGCAATACGAATGAGTTTCTGCGGTGCTATGTAACCATAGATGAGACATGGATACATCACTACACCAGTGATACTACGCCAAAAGAGGCGAATACGATTCCATCAGTCTGAAGAGTTATGACGACGATTTGGAGGATGGAAGGATAATCACGGGACAGTACTATACTGATTTATTGGACCGATTCGACGCTAAACTAAAGAGAAGAAGGCCCCACCTAGCCAAGAAAAAAAATCTCTACCGTCATGATAACACCCCAGCCCGCTTATCGGCAATTGCGACAGCAAAACTAGTCCAGTTACGGCATGAGTTGGCGTCCCCACCACTACATTCGCCAGATTTGGCCCTCTGTGACATCTTTCTTTTTCCAAAAAATATGGTTTGGCAAAAAGCGGTTCACGTCAAATGAAGAGATCATTGCCGAAGCAAAGGCCTATTTTGCAGGGTTCGACAAATCGTATTATTTCGATGGCTTAAAAAAGTTGGAACGTCGCTGAACTAAGTGTATAGGAGATTATGTCGAGAAATAAATTTACTAAATGCAAAACAATTGCGTTATCTTCCTTAACACAGGTGTTTATCATACAAGTTTGTAGCTCTTATCTACTTTGCACTTTCCAGAACATTATTCATACCAACATTCTATTAGCTAACATAGAGTCAATTATCTGTCAATAGAGCAATTTCAAAAGTTTGTCGCCTAATTACCAATGTAGTGACGCCAGAGTGGGTTAGACTTTCCAAGAAACTACGAAAAAATGCCTATTAAACAGAGGTAGGATGGCTGAAGTACTTTAGAAAAGATGGTTTAGTTTTTTGAGAAATTTAGATTTCGACGAGTTATTGGCGCTATTAAAGGTACCCATATGGATATTATATCAGTAACTGACTTAGATCCTCCTCCGCATGTACACATAAATTAAAAGGACAAACATTCCATTAATGTTTTGTTGGTACGAATTATTAAGAAAATATTAAATAATCCTAAATAATATTGCTTACAAAATAGTATTCTTAAATACTATACATAATAAAAGTTGATCGACCACTAGAAAACCGGGCGTCGGAAAGCGCTAGTCTTTGTTAACGCACGTTTTAGATAGGTATACGTAGCGGAGATCCAACGCGAGTCGCCGCCTCGAAATCCATCACAGAGTTGAACAAGAATTACTGAAGGGACGCGTTGTTAAACCTCATCGCTGCTTCAGCTCAGCTAAGAATATTTTTAAATTAAAAAAATTAAGGATTAGATGGCAAGTATTTATTTATAATTAAACATTATTTTATATAAATATGTAAATGTAGGTAAAAATGTGTGTTGGTGAAATAGTAGTCTTTGTTTAATTGTTTACCCCTTTAATCTCTTTTGTAGTGAATAATAAGTTTGGTTGAATAAATATATCTGTAATTAATAATCATAAAATTTATGGCTGCAACTTATATCCACGTCAGATTTACAATAAAACGCGCATCCGCTGGTGTAAATCTTCTTGGGACGCCCGCCGGAGGGTGAATCTTTACGTTTATATACGTTTGGTATTGAGTTGTTTAAAACGTTGATGTGTATAATTCGAATGAAACATGTTTCTCTCACAAGCGCTTTCATATGTTTCGATGCATTTTTGATATTTGGTACTATACAGTCCGGTCCTAAAGTCCCCCCTCCCCCCATGCTAACTTTTGAACGACAGAAGCTAGCGTTTTTATAAAAAGTAGGTCGACTTCAATTTTTTGCGGGCTAACTTTTGCCGTTGTTGACAGTTCAATTGCATTTCCGATATCACCGGAAGTGACGTCAACTTTCTTATTTTAAACAGAACACCCTATATATTTTTACGTTCTTCGAAAGGCAGTCGAAGGACGAATTCGACGATACCACATATGTCAACTTTTACTTAAGAAATATGATGATATGCAGTAATAAAGGTTTTGGTAATCTGTTTTTGTTGTTTCGCAAAGTCGGCTAGAAAACAACACCAAATTGTTTACTGTGACATCAGACTGGTCTAAAGAGCTCGTTGCTAAGAAAAGTAAACATAACAATTGCCAAACTGTCAAATCTCAATTCCAAAAGCATAAATTATTCTTTTTATTTATTGTTATTATATCCTGCATTTGTTACACGTTCTTTCTTTGTTCTCGTTATTATTTTCTCTCATTTTAACTCGTTTTGTTAATTATTCCTACTTCCTTACTTTATCTTCTTTTCTTTATTCTTTATTCTTCAGTTATTTCGACAAATAAATCTTCTCTACTAATTTAATTATTTTAAGATGACCAAAACCGCATTAAATCCAATCATTAATAATAATTAATAGTAGTAAAGCATACTTTACAGCAATATTAACATGTTGCAATTTATGAACATGTTACAGATACATCTTTCAAATAACAAAATACTACCTCAACGGTTACGTGACAATAGCTGCATGTGATAATAGCTACATGACATTATCAGTATATTATGTTAAACGCAGAATGAAGAATTTACGTTATTGCAGATAGTAAGTTAACATTTTAAAGGAAAAAGTTCATCATAATTTTCATATCGAAATTTACCTATTTTTAGCATCAAATTCGATTATAAACTTTAGACTTTAGAACGTATTTGAAATTCATTTAAATATGTCTTATGAGTATGTTTCTTATCACTAAATAATGAATAAATTTCGAGAGCACGATACAAAAATGATTCAACATTTGCGAGAGGAAAACATTCCTGCACGTCATACAACACGTGATATAAGAAGTAGATGCAGCTGTCTATTGTCGTGATAACTTTCGAGACATTTCAAAAATTATCAGCAGAAGTTTAATCGTCTTTGCTTCTCTTACATTGAAAAAGTCCAGATATCAAAAAACTTGAAGTGCTGAAACCAACATAATTTTATACACAAATGTGATCTTACCACTACCATACAGTAGCGTATTGCTATGGAACAATTTCATCAGGGACGTAACATATTTACTAGGGTTAATAATAATAATTATAATAGCAATGTATTTCTTCAAACAAATGTTAGAGGAAACAGCCAAATGTGTACACAAAGAGAGACAATACTCAACTAACAAGCAGATCACAAACTGTTGGCTAAGAACTAAACACAAAAGTAACATTGCAACGCAAGAAATGCAAAGAAAAATCGTAATAAAAGCAGAGAATGGAAAGCTGCATGGTTCTAATAATTGAAGTATTCTCGTATTTAATACGGCTCTATATCGCAAAGATGCCTTATTAACTGCTTCTTAAATAAACCAATATTTGTTATAGTTTTTATACTATTCGGTAACTTATTAAAGAAAGTCATACCAGCATACTGTACAGACTTCTCACTAGCAGTCAGTCTGTGTTGAGGTAGTCTGTAATTATTTTTATTCCTTGTAGAATATTCATGCTCAAAAAAGCATTCACTAACACTACATTTATGTTTGCAAACAAATATTATGCATTCCAAAATATAAAGTACGTGTATTGTTAAAATGTTACCTAATTTGAAAAGTCCTCTACAAGTTTCTAGATAGTTCTTACCAAAGATAAATCTTTTTGTTCTTTTTTGTAGAACAAAAATTCTGTTATCAGTCGATTGACCCCAAAATATAATGCCGAATTTGGCTTTGGAATAAAAATTTCCGTAATATACGGTCATTAAAGCACCAATTTCTAACACGTGCGACAGAGTTTTGATCAGAAAACAAGTTTTGCCTAATGATTTACAGAGTTCGTCTATATGTAAGTTCCATCTAAGGTATTGATCTATAAAAATCCCCAAGAACTTACCGGAGTCGCTTATTCTACAAGTATTATTGCCTAGGAGAATTTCATCTGGTATTGATGTAATAGTATTACTTCTAAAGATTATGCACGAAGTTTTTTCTTTGTTTAGCACTAAATTATGTAATATATACTATTTTTCCACAATTTCAAAATGTGTGTTGCAACTTCTCAACAGATCCTCATATGTGTCCGCTCTAATTAATAGATTTGTATCGTCTGCATAACTAGTTATTGTGCAATCGGTACCACAAGTTGACAAGAACATATCATTTAGAAAAATTATAAACAGCAGAGGACTAAGTAAGAAGAAGTAAGAAATTAGAAAGAACACACCAGATGAAAATAAACACAAATATATGAAAACTACGTTACTCGTTTAACCATAGTATTTTTCGCACAATGCACGTTTTCACCGGAGACTTTTGTCACAATACGGAGACAGTGCACACCCAGGATCCCCTAGCACGAAAAAATTCAAGACCTCGCCATCGGCTGGGAAAGTGATGCTAATCGTGTTTTGGTACGAAAAGGGCCCTATACTAAACGACTACTTGGATAGGGGGACTACCATAAATAGTGCGAGGTACAGTGATTTGTTGGCGAATAAGCTGAAACCAGCAAATCAAAACAAACGCCGTGGTCTACTCTCAAAGAAAGTTTTGTTGTTGGAAGCCAACATAATTTTATACACAAATGAGATCTTACCACTACCCTACAGTAGCGTATTGCTATCAAACAATTTCATCAGGTACGTAACATCTTTTACTAGGGTTAGAAAGAACACACCAGATGAAAATAAACACATATATGAAAACTACGTTACTGGTTTAACCATAGCATTTTTCGCACAATGCACGTTTTCACCATCTTAATACGCTCAAATGCATAAGCTGCAACCGTTTTAATAATTTATAGTTGATCAATATATGCATAGATAATTAATTAATAAATTTAGTAATGATGCTTAAATTCTAAATTATTGGATTGCAACCTTTCACCATAATTTAAAACGTATCTGCATATTAAAATTTTATATTTTTTAAACAGAAGTATTTTCATCGATGGATTTGTAAGTACATATCAAAATCGGACATAAAATGTATTTACTTTAGACAATAAAATTTTACAAGAAAATTATGTTACAAAGCATATTAGATACTTAAAATTTGAAAAGCTATTTAGTTTTGTTCTGACACAGCAAAAATACACCTCCATCACTTACTACTACCTTTTTATTTTTTAAGGTAGCAGAAACGTGCAAATGAGAACAACTTTGCTTCCATCTCTGACATTCCCATGACCCGCAGTAATTTATTTGCCGCTTCATTAGTTCGCATCATTTGCAAACTATGAATGCAGCAATGCTTTCAGAGATGCAAATTTCAAATATTACTGCATGCAATAACTTTGCTAGCATTATTAATATTTGGGTTTCAACGTCTATAAATACTTACATACATATAATAATCAGCTGTGCTCACGTTATTTACTTAGACCATTGCTAATTTGTTCCAAACTCGAATGCAACTCAATTACGAACTATACTTGCATAACTAATTCCAAATGAAAATTTACTACATTCAATAAATTGAATTAATCTTAAATTAAAATCATATTTGAATTATTGAAACAGCACCAGTTGTTCCAATTTACTATATTTAGTAAAACTGTACGCCGTTCTAAAATATCGTTTATAATATATTTAAGAATGTTTCTATTCACAACAGAGTCTGCATAATTTACGGACGGCAATTAACCAGCAAATTATCCAATTACATTGTTACCTATTCTTACTAAAGCTTTCTTAATTTATAATTAATTGTTTTATTTCTGGAGAGTAGCAGGTGTTTTATAACAAGTCTAAATTATTTAGTACAAAATTCTTTACTACAAGTGCAAGTTAGACCATCGAAAATGAATCGCCTGCCAATACAGAGGTATGTTTTGCAATGAGTATGACGTTAGAAATTGTTTAGTCAAACAAGAGAATGATTTGCAGAATGCATGTTCAGAGAAAAATGGAAATGCTGACACATCAAAAATTAGTATTTTGAACTTTTGACAAAGCGGAGTACATATATACGTGATCACGACCACGATCGCGATAGCGATCGCGTTGGCGATCAGATGCATCACACGAAAGAGCACAGCACAGCACATACTTATTGCGATCTGTTTCAGACGCAACATGTTGCGTTTATCACAGATCGCGTGAAGAACATCATACAGCAAATGCCATATCGCGATCGCGTATGTATGTTCGCTGCTCCTTACGATCGCAATCGCCAACGCTATCGTTATCGCGATCATGGTCGTGATCGCGTATATGTGCTGCTTCTATTACGAAAATCGAATATTGCAATTGCAAATTTTGCGTTGATGCGTGGAATGGTAACTGGTGCATGCGTTGTGCATGGTGGTTGTGAAAGGTGCTGAAATTCAGCGGAGACTTTTGTCACAATACGGGGACAGTGCACACCCAGGATCCCCTAGCACGAAAAAATTCAAGACCTCGCCCTCGGCTGGGAAGGTGATACTAACCGTGTTTTTGGGACGAAAAAGGCCCTATACTAGACTATACTTGGATAGGAGGACTACCATGAATAGTGCGAGATACAGTGATTTGTTAGTTAATGCTCGAAATCCTTTTGTAATAAATTCCTCTAGACGTTTTTCTTAGCTTCTTTCGTCTAGTTTTCTTGGTTATTTTCTAGAGCTTCCAATACTTTTAAATATTATTTTAAACTGAATTTCTAGATGAGTTTGCCAAAAACTGTCTGTTGTCAAAAAAATTATTTTCTATCTGTCCACTTGTTCACTCGCATCACAGCATTGCCAGTCCAACGACTTGGTTGGCCTAACGATGATCATTTTCGATGCTGTAGATCACGTTGTGAATTTTGATGACTAGAGCTTTGTTCGCTCGGGCTGCACTTTTTACTCAGTGTAGTGTGCAATGACGTCACCGGAGTGGTCAGTGCAAGTAGGTGTATGGTTGTGTCCCTGTTTATTATATCTTATCTTACTCTGGTGTACACTGGTGTAGTTAGTGTAGGCCGAGAGAACAAAGCTTAGATTCCAAATGATGTGTGTTATACAAATATGAATTTTGTGTGATTTTTACAAAAAATATCTTCAAGATGTAAATTATTGAAAATAACTCGTGACTTTGATTATCCCCCGCATATTAATGGATCTTTTTTTAAGAAATAAAGAATTAATAATAAAAATTATCAAAATGCCAAAATTCGAATAATTGAAAATAATTCACTTCGCCCCAATATGTTCCACTACAATATAATAGTTGTATGTTCTATAGTAGTCTTTCCGTTGATATTAGGGACGCTCCGAATATTTTTTACAAACATTTAGTTGAAGAAATAAAATATTATTCTTTGTTTTAGGTATTACAGTCTTACATTCTATTTCGCTTAATGTTATATTGATTTTTTCTTCACACTCACAGATACCAGCACAACGTATTATTAAGACAATCTAATTGAGCACCTTTATAACAACTAAAACTTAAAGCCTGAATATACTCCATACTTTTATCGCGGGTTTGAATTATGTTATCAGCTTTCTCAATAAATTCATTAATTTCTTCCATCTCTAATACTTTTATTGGTTCGTAACCTACTGGAGAAAGTAGTGGAGAATGGTGTAAATTTTGAATGAACAAACAATTTCGCACCACTCCGTAAATTGTGTTATCTTTCGTTACTCCTTCATAATCATCGACCTGATGAAACCACAGTGTGCATGGTGAAGCAATATTGTAATAGTGAAAACTATAATAAATTGTTTGAGACTTCTAGTTCGGTATACTTTATTTATTAGGCACGTTATGAACTTTTAACAAGTATCTCCCATATCAATTAATTACTTAAATTGGTTAAGTTATACTTGACAATATAAATTTTGCTATGCAGTTATAGAATCTGTATCTATTTGATGTAATGCGTAATTTCGTAATTACATTGAATTAAGTTCTTTGTAACACCCAGAGGAAAATGTTCTTGTTTGATTAAAATTGGTTGTTATTTAAATATTCGTAGCACACTCCTCGTAATTTTGGATATTTATACAAGGCTTTCATTTGAAAACTTCCCACTTTGAATAACACTTTAATTAATAAAACTTTTACACGTCTATTTTATTTTGGAGTGGGACATTTAATAACCTATTCTAATCAGATGGGGAAATTTCCCCCCACACTACCCCATGAGTGATATATCATTTTAAAGGGTATAAAATTCTCAATTAAAATTTATTAAATCGGACAATTAATTGCAAAACATTGACAGCACTATTATTATGCATAGAACATGAAAATATAATAATAATAATAATATATTTGTTCCTTTATTACATCGCAATGTATAGAACACGTCAAATAATTAATAAAAGTTTACATATAAAAATTAACTTGTCACATAAACAGTTTAAAATTTTATGTTAAAAAAGTCATTAAGAAGATCTGTTTTAAACTTGTGGATGTTTAGTGTTTTTATAGATACTGGTAAGTGGTTATATACTTTCACAATTTGATGTGTGACACTTTTTGAAACTAAAGCTTTAGTCGTGTAGTATATCCATGATTAATCTGTTGGTCTTTTAAAAATTCATAGTTTTCTTTGACGAAACAAGCACACTCGTACACGAACAGTCCGGGCAAGGTAAGTATATTGTGTCTTTTGAAGATGTCTCTACAGGATTCACCCCTTTTCAGATGGCAGATACTTCGTATGCACGATTTCTGTAATCAAAAAATTCGTAACGCATAATTAAAGGTGGAGATCTTGGAAGCCAGACGAGACACGTGAGATTTCCAGTTGAGTTGGGAAGTAGTGTTGTTATATATAAATCGCAGAGGATGTTTGAAGTAGCTGAAGTGCATAACGGATGTCTTAAGTATGTTCAGTTGTAAACTATTTTGACTGAACCAGTTATCAAAAGCGGCCAGTGTCCTACATAATTCGTTCTCCAGTTCCACCCTATTGTTGTTTTTTATTAGATTTTAACAGATGTGTCATCCGCATATAATACTGTGTTGTGCTGAACCAGGTGTGGCAGCTCACTAATGTATAGTAGGAACAGGAGCGGGCCGAGTATCGAGCCTTGAGCTATGCCTCGCTCGGTTTTCTACCAGTTGAAATAAATAGGTTTTCCCGTATTATTTTCCGAAGAAACCCTCTGTTAGCGATCAGACAGATAAGACTGAATTAGTTTCAGGCCACTCCCGCGTATACCCATTGAATCAAGCTTCTGGTAGAGCTTCCGATGGTTAACGCTATCAAAAGCCTTAGTTAGGTCCATGAATACTCCAACAGTATATTCAATTTTGTTTATTTCCTCCAAAATATCCTTTATTGTCTGATAAATTGCTCTCGTGATGGACCTACCCTTAACAAAACCATTTTGCATTATATTTAGGACTTTATTTTTTTCAATGAAGGCATATAGTCTGTTGTAAATGACTTTCTCAAAAATTTTAGAAATATTAGACAATAAGGATATTGGTCTATCGTTTCCCATATCTTTTTTGCTGCCTTTCTTGTGTATTAGCGTGACAGTTGATCGCTTCAATATATCAGGGAATATGCTTGTCTCTATAGTTTTATTAATAAGTATTGCTAGGGGTATGGCAAGATCATATAAGATAATATAAATGAAAAATCTAGTGACGATAAATTTAAAGAACAATCGTTGTAGTATTTTAAAATAGAAGACATTTTTTTCTAATTTATATCCAATGTACGGTAAGTGGTATGGTTAATTTTGCGAATAATTTAATTTCCTCCTTCAAAATAATTTAAGGTAAAATCATTTCATGTAGAGGATAAAGCTATATGTAACTAGAAACTCGAACCAGAATCGAAGCAGGATATTCCCATCTTTTGTAAATTTGACAAATTATTTCATTAAAACTATTAGAAGTTTTTTAATTATTAAGCACCGTTACTGTTTCTAAGAGGTGATTCCTTACATCTTTGTTGTAATTTTAAAATATTCTAAAGAAGATTATAAAACTTACTCAAAATAACGTTATAAATTCCTTTATAGACAATTCAGAAGCATTTTTGCTAAGTTTATATTTGTTATAGATACCAACAAATTAAATTATAATTTTTATTTGATTAGGGGTAACACATTTTGGTTTCCGTGTTGGAACCGCGTCGTTGTCGTAGCTTTAGCCGTTGTCGTTAGCTTTAGTTACAATTAATATTTTGTTAAACTGTAATGAAATTAGTAAAACATTTTCTACTGTATATATTCACAGTTACAAAGCATAGCTTTTACATTATCAACAGTCATTTATAAGTATTCGAAATACCTAATCCGAGCATTGTTTACCAAATGAATAAATTGATGTGAAATTAGCAAACAATACACTGGACAAACAAAAAGTTATTTTTTATTAATCACTTGGTAATCAATTATCAGTACGCATCGCTGAACAATAATCTCTCTCAATTCTCGGCTGACGTCAATTTTCGGTTCAATTTGTGTAAACGAGATAATTTTGACATTCATATATTCTAGGAACCAACACAATTAATATTTATCGTTTGGTAATTAATTCGTGAACCATAACAAATATGTTAGATATTAAATATGTATAGCTAACAAGTAATTTCATAAATATTGGGCACATAAAAATAGAAGTATTTGAGGATTATGCACGAACAAAATAATTTCTAACGTTATCGCCATTGAATTTTTTAATGTTCTAGTGTATACAAAAAGGGAAAAGCAACAAAGAAAAGAATCCTGTAGTGATAACTGCAACAACGTTGTATGTTGATTTCTGTATTGAAAATTCTCATAATTGGAAGAAACTGTGCACTTGTTGAACAGTAATTTTTATTAAAATATTGTAAGTAATTTTAGTCTACCAGAATTTGCTTTAAAAATAACGATAACTCACAAAATGTAGTCTAATACGTAATATTTGAGTAAAAGAATATGCTTCAATGTACTATTTCGATATTCAAGAAACATTGAATAAATTTATCCAACAAAAATCGAATTACCTTTCTTGTATTTCTACATTACAGTTTATAAAAATGTGTGAAATAGTAAGAAAAAACTCGGGAATAGAACTAGGTTATTGTATCATGTCCAACCCCATATTTGGCAAATTATTACCTTTAAAACTTAGGGTTGTAATATTGTATGAAAATATTAGTTGTTTCTTGCAGAGTATTGATGATTTTGTTTTAAACACAAATTAACACGTTTCTTTTTTAACTATTTTAATATGCTGAACACATTACAAAAACATTGCTCTATGACAAACATGACAAGTCATTATAACTGACTGTGTTACCAACCTGTTTCTTTCTGTACTACCAACCTTGTACTACAAAAATACACTAAGCTTAAACATAACTGGTGAAGATACATATAATAATAGTAGAATAAACATTTGATCAAATCACTGACTTTCTATCCACAGGATCACTTACGTCTTATCTCTTGTGTACTGTAGAGAATAATTTGCGTTTTAAATATGTCCACAACTCTTCTTGATACCGACTAAAGTAATTCACGGCATATATTATATCAAGGCATGTACTTAGGGCCATATACATACATAAGACTTCCAAAAAATCCTCGAAAAGGCTTGTTTGTGATTTTACTTGGGTCCTCGTTCTTTTCTAACTTTAAATTGGTCTGCATTGGTGTTGCTGCTATTTTGCATTCTGTCACGTTATACTTCTTTAATACAGTATCTATATATGTCCTTTGACTTAATTTGACTGTTCCTGCATCTTCATTCCATTCAATATTTATACCCAGAAAAATATGAAGTTGTTCGAGATCTTTCTTCTTCGTCCCAACAATTAATAGATCGTCGACATACATTAAAATATATATTCGTTTCTCTCCATTAATTTTTGTATACAAACAGTATTCATTTTACTTCTTTGGTGACGTTTTTATACCATAAATAGTTCCCTTCAACTTGCAAACCAATCTGTTCCCTTCTTGAAATCCGTCAGGTTGTTCCAAGTAAACTGTACGTTCATCTTCAATTTCCTCATTAGAAATAATCTTACATGATTTTCCACTGCTATAAGCATACTTTAACAAAATTCCTCACACAGAGAAATGGTTTCTTGCTTCAAGAAAATAGATTTTCTTGCAAAAATCATTCTCTATTCAAAAATATTTATGAAGATATTTATTTGGGTTAAATAAATATCTTCATAGGGTTAGAGAATCCAAGACAGAAAACTGTTTCTTACAAGTAGATCATTTAGTTTTAAGTTAAGAAAATATTCATATTAAACGTAGGATTGAAAAAATGGTCCAGATCTGACAAAGTTCTATTGAGAAATTAGGCGACCAGTTTCGTGTTCAAAAAACACATCATCAGGCCAGCTACAAGGACATCCAATAAAAGAAAAATTACAATAATGGGAAAAAAAACCTAAAGTTAATAATTAAAATTAGGGGCAAGTGAATGAGCTAATGAAAAATTTTTTTTTATAAGTTACAATATAATTAAATTATTTCTATAATAATGTAATTAAATAGGGATTATTTTTATGTAGTTTAATAATTAATGAGTTAATATTTAAGTTTATTTATCCCTTTTTTATTATTATTATTTATTATATATTTAAAAAAATTATAGTTAAATTAATACACGTGATAAATAGTAATAAAAAGAAAAAATATTACATTAACCGGTATCTTTTGAAAATGTTTATGAAACGTCGTATGCCATCTATATTCCAGTTTCTATATTCGCTACTCTCTAGGACGGCATGACTATAACTACTGGCACTACGTGGCGCCAGGAAATATTTCAATTGCTGTTTTTGAAGATCAGTGGCATAAACTGAGAGATGTAAGACCAGGCAGGCTTTCTGGAAGTAAAAAAGCTATTTACTATCCTTAAAAAGATATTGTTTTGTGTTATAATAGCTATTTACTTCTACTAAGAATCGCTTTCTTCAAATTTTCTGCAAGATTTTTTTGAATCAAATTAACAAATGTCTTAAACGCTAAGAAAATATTTCTTTTGATTTAAAACAGTTATTGTATTGTGGATAACTGAAACAGTAATTGTCTTGAATTAAGGCGGACAGCTTTGATACAAGTCAACGTTTCTCTGCGTGCACGCGAAATCAAAATATGCGCTACACTCTCACAATTTAAAAGAAAAGTAAGTGCCTACCTACATGAACATCTATTTTGTAATGCAGCAGAGTATCCTTCCAGCTGACAGATTATTGTTTATTGGTTTTATTTATAAGTTGACATTAACACCATTTTATTTATTGATGTTTATCTATGTCCTTCTGCTGATGTTTATGTTCCCTATTGAACATATGACTAATAAATACTGTTAAAAGAAGCATTTTGACCTAGTTTAATGCGTGATTAACTAATTAGAATTAAAATGATATTTGGGGCAATTGGCAGTAAAAAAGACATTTTAGCGTGTTAACGACTATATTTAGAAGATCACTAAAGAGGCGCACCTATTGAGTGACTGGTATCGCTTACTGTATGAGGATATAATCGAAATATGTGTAGAATAATGCAAATGGATATACATAAGTTTCATTTATATTTAGCGACAAGAGCTTATCGGGCAAATGAACGACACACATATATGCGTCTATGCCGATTGCAATTATGATTCCTCAACTGGACGACTGTATGTAGATTGCGTTTCGTCAATAAAGAAAAGATAACGGGGCACCAGTGGCGCATTGTTTTTTTTTTCCTGTTTTGTAAATTATTTAATAGGTACAGTAATTTAAATGAAGTTGCCCCATGAGCCATTGTAGTTGTAAAATCACAAATAGTTATAACAAGGAGAATTAAGAAAGGTAAAAAAAAAGAAATTAAACTACAAATACGATCAATAGTACGTACGCTAAAACAATAAAAGCGTTAATTCAAGGCTAATGCTGGGGCTACACTAACGTCTAATCGATATAAGTCTTGCTCGTGGAGTGTGTTTATTGCTAGTGAAGATTCGTCGCCCAGCGGATTTCTTCAATTCCGGCTGCGCAACGCCCACGGCCCCAGACGACCATCCTTGACTCCTCAAGGTATAACTCTATTTGTCACCCAAAGTCATGACCCATCCGAGCCAAAAACTCTTCTACTCTCAACTCCAAGCTGCGCGAACAGAGCCAGCTCCAGCATAAGACGATCAAAGGGTTCAAGGCAATTCTGTCCGACCCTACTTCCGATTGCAGTTCCCAGTGTGTTTATTACTCTTTTTTGTGGAATGACCAATTGGGTAGCAATTTTTCGTGAGCTGGTCGTTGTATCTGCTTCTACTAAATCCAGAATATTTTTTACTTCTTATAAACTTTGTCGAGTAGCTCTTTCAAATGTTGTGTTAGCACATTCCGGCGTCGCACAGTTTGTTGAAAACTCTCTGATGAGGAAACCGTTGACGATATTCTTCAACAACAACTGTAGTGTTCCTATCCATACACAAACACCATACTTTTGTTATTCTAAATTTGAATAAGTGTTTGGCATTTTCTAACAAAATAATTTACAAACGGATTGATTCAGGTAACCGGTATGTCATATGTGGTAAGAAGTGAAAAACACTTTTAATGTCGGACGTACTCAACTCTTTGTTTTACATGGGTAGTCAATGCAAGGATATTTTTATTTTATTTAGGACGTATTAGCGCGAAAACAAGCGAGAATTTTGACCATTTACTAAAACATTAGTTAAAATTTTTTAATTACACTATAACTTGAAAATCAATGAAAATCGGATAAGAACATATCAGTATTTTTACATTGTTTTCACGTGTACAATACCCTCCTGGAGTTTAGTCCGTTCCTCCCGACTCACCCTGTATAGTAAAAACAATAATGAAGCAAAATGTGTAATATAAGTAATTACTGAATCACCAAATATAGCAATTATGACACTGAAATTAATATAAGAATTCATTAGTTATTACAAATAAAAATATCAAATAGGCAAGCTTGAATTTAGGTTACTTCTTAACATCCCTAACATCTTCCTTGTAAACATCTTTTGACTAAAATTAAGCGTATGTTAAAGGGAGTTTTGCAGAAAGTACGTGTGAAGGAACATGTTGTGTTTAATAATACGATGATTTGATAGCATTGCATCATGATATGATTGACATGTGATGTGAGTAAGTATTTCTTCGTTTATAAAAACCGCATTGCGGTAATAAATCAAAACGATTGCATGAATTGCATATTACCGATTAGCCCATGGCTTTAGAGAGCGATATTTCAGTGTAACTGGTTAATCACACAGTTACTAACGTTAAAATTAAAATTACACGTGTGATTATAAAGTTATAAACTCCCGCAGAGATTATTTTGATAAAGAAAAACACCTGTGATCTACATAATTTATAAACAGTAGTTCTAATGTCGTGGTCACAGTTAGGTAACTATCATAAAAAATAAGATTCTTTCTTCCGGGTTTTCCATTAAAAACGACGGATTTGTAAATTAATATTTCCTTCAGCCATGTTGATTACTATATACTAGAAAATGCTATAAAGATGTGCATCTTATGCCTTATTCTAAACAAATATTTCCAAATTCAGATATAGAAAAAGTATTTTTCATTTATTTAAAAAATACTTTTTTATCTCTTCTGTGGTAACATACCAACTTATACAATGAAAAACTTACATCTTACAACAGTTTGTTGCGTGTATTAAACGTAGTATGCTAAATTAGCTATCTAGAATATTTAATACTGACTGAGTAAAGGGCACTAATTTGGTAACAGTTGATCTTTTTGCCATGAAGCCATACTGATGTAGTGATATACATATAAATCACTTACTTGTGGATATATGTGCGAGTGTTATTTCAAATATCTTTGCGAAATTATTTAGCAGCGACATCGGGGGGTAGTTAATAATATCTTCAGGTAACCCAGATTTAAATACTGGACACACATTTGAAATCTTCAGCAGAAAAAGCGGCAGTTGACAAAAAGATAATTGCCGGTGGCTTCGCAAGAACAGCTCTATAATCCCTGACCAAGAAACCCGATATCACTTGTACTTTTCTGACATCTTGAACCTCCGGTTCAGTTATAAAATACATATTAACTGCGGAAGTACCCATAGGAGTATTGTCGCACATGAAATAGCTTGCAAAACCATCTATACTCCGATATTTGTAAGTTTAAATGCACGTCACTAATAAACTGTGACGTCATATTACGCGCAGTTGTCACTATTATACTCACAGTTTACATCTGGTCTAATATCCATATGATTGGAGCGTTTTGAGGTTAAGTTTGAATAAAGGTTAGGAATTCGTGAAAGTCGTTAGATATTACTTTCGTAAATATATGATATTTGGACAAAGAAAGATTATAACTAACTGAATATTATACATATCGAATCGTGTCTCATGTTTATTTAAGAATACAATACAATGTTCAATTACACGTATGGAAGGAAAATAGATAAAAACCTTTAAAAGGCACAAAATGAAATTTTTCTTTCACATAAATTTAGAACTGCGATCAAATATACGGCAAAGAAATTAAACTTCATTCTCTACAACATTCACCTTCTTATTAATTTATATATGAAATAGTGCATTTAAGAAATAAGCTGTTATTCACAGTCTGTGTTGCTACAACTGTATTCATCAGATGAATCTTGGTTCAAATTAATAATTAGAATTGGAATTTCCTCTCTCTCGAAACCAACTTCCCTTTTCCACCAGTCCTCAGTAACCTTTTCAGTATGATGAACTGTTTTCATACACACTTCAGGCGTTATAATGCCAAGTGCTTCTTCCCACATCTCTATACACTTTGCTGTTTCATGTCCATCCCTACCTATGTGCCTGTTCTAATAATTTTTGGTTATGCCCCATATATGCTCAATTGGGTTGAAAATGCAGTGATAAGGTGGTAAACGTAAAACTACATGGCCATACTTTGCAGCAAGAGTATTAACAATGTAAATTTTTAGTCCCTTGTTCATAGCAACCAATTGCAATAATTGCTTCTTGTTGTGTATTCTCTTCGAATGGAATATTCTGACTTCTAAGCCATTGTTTGATTTGTGCTTTGTTTGAGGAAGAATTTGGTAATTTATTTTCCAACGTAGAGTGATAACTTGCATTATCCATAATTATTATCGTTAGTTCAGTTAAATTTGTAAGTAATTGTTCTTCGAACCATATTAAAAAATTATTTTGGTTCATTCCACCATGGTAATCTAAGTCTTTTGTTTTTGAGGTAAAATATTTTAGAAGCTCCTGGTACAAATCCATTTTTAGTGGCAGCATTTTGTACGACGTATCTGGTGCCTTCCGATTTTATAGATTTAACACTATATTTAGTGTTGTCTTGCCAAGATCTGTTAACAGTCCCATTCTCGAATACCCATATCTCATCTAGGTACACAAACTCATAAAATTGTGTGTGCTTGTTTTTAACGTATGTCTCAACAAAAGTAAATCGAGCCAAAACAACATGTGGTAATTCCATGAGTCCTATTCTCGGATTATCTTTTTTCCAAGAAAAATCAACTCGTTTTAAAATTATCCTTAAAGAATACATACTGCCACTGTATATATTAGTCTTTTAAATTTTTCAAAATAGATGTTAATGTAACGTGTTTCTTTGTTGCGTACATTTGGTAAATTGCATTACGTATAGATGCTTTGTCAGATCTAGTAATATTAGTTACAGGTTTCTTTTTATGTTCGGACTCTCTAATTTCTTGTTGGTTTGAATACTTTGTCGAATTTTACTGACAGTAACTGTACTGATTGACATAGCTTGAGCTACACGCTGAAATCATACTGATGTATTAAATATATGTTTTATGAAAATAATCTATAGTTTACCTCATTAATAGCATTTAACAGTACAAGTGGAGCTCCATTATCGTTTTCTTTTATGAAGAACTGGATAACAGATGCTACAAGCATCTTGCTTTGTTTACACAAACCTTTTGGCATTGTATATTAAAAATATGCTCGAAACACGAAAATTGACTTCAAAACTGCTAGTTCTGATAATAACTCTTCTAAAAACAGTATAGCACCAGAAATATAAGAATAAACGTACGATATAATAGAGAAACAAAACTGACATATCAATAATGTGTCAACAAATATAAACCGACAACATCGACTTTTCGTGCGGCGTGCAGGCAACATACGCGACAAAAATTTACTTTTGGTTTAAGAGAACGAAGTGATATTGTATTAATGCATTGAAATAATAGAGATATCTATTAAAGGCTAACGTCTGTATTAAAGAAAAATATGAAAAGATGCAATACAAACATTTTTATTTTTGCATAAAATTTGTACATTTATATTGGCAATGCGACGTCATATCAGCGTCACTTATGACGTGCATTAAAACTTACAAAAATATCACTATACTACCAAAATTGCTATATATAATTATTCCAAATCGTTACTACAAGCATGCAAGTACAGATCCGCTTATCTCGAACAAATGACTAAAACTTCTGAGAATTATTAACAAGTGGTACTTCGATGTTATTTTCGTAAGATTTGTATGCAGCTTTAGTTGTTTTTTTTTTACTAAGATCGCAGTATTTTAAATTGATTTAAAAAAATTGTGTTGTTGATTTTTTTGCAATCATGAAAGCAATGTGCTTTGAATTTAATATTGTTGGATTGTATGGAGAGTAACTACCCAGTAAAAAATCTTGTCGTGTAATCGTGTAGTGCATAAACAAAATATTTAGTGTAGAATAGTGCAAAATCAAGTGCACTTCTTAGTGTAAAATATAATCTATGCCATATACTAGATGGAAGTAAATTCAAGTACATTTTTAATGCAAGAAAAGTACACTTTGTAGTATATCATGATGCCACGGCATATATAGCCTATACGATAAAGTTCCTACTTTTACTAAACCTAGTGTAGAGTGTACAGTACGTTTGTATATGAACGTATCTAGATTTTAGATGTAGAGATAACTGTACAAATTTATCATAGTAACCTACTACTTTAATTTGAAGTGTTTTCTTTGTCGGCCAACTTATGTACATTAAATCTTAGATTTTAAAATAATTTGCTTGTTTTTATTTTTTTACAAATTGCAAACACTGTAGAGGCTATCGGCTAGTCTTTACGAATGCCATGCACATGCGTCGTAGGATCTAAGAACTAGAATGAACGCGAGTGTATATTATATTGTATGGTTGTAGTGAACAAGTACTTCAATAAAATGCATTCATTAGCAACACTATGGTTGCTGGTTGCTAAGTGTATCTTTTGACGGTAATGCATCATACAACTTACATTAATGCAGTACTTTTATTAAACTTTTTATTCAAGCTTTTTATTTGAAATAAAGAGAATTTCGTTCAACGATTTTTTTTTCACTGTCTTACAAGTAGAGTAAACACTTGATTTTACTATTTGGATATATTCTAAAATATATTTCTCAACTTACTTCGAAATAACTTAAAATGCACTATAATTACAAAGCAATAGTATACCTTTAACACAGTGGTAGTGTTATAAAATTCGTATTATAAGATGCACTAGAATGCAACACTATGTAGTGTAGATATTCTATTACTAGTGTGGACTCCCCTTGACCAAATCGTAGTGTTATCTTAGTGTTAAATAACGTTAACACTTTTTTACTGTGTAGTAGTTTTATTTTTTCTTTTAATGGTGTAAAGATCATATAATGAATAGAGTTTACTATAGATATGTTACAAGCTATATTTACGTCAATAATTTGCTTTAAAAATGATCAAATGTGATGCATTTATTCGTCGCCATTGTTGTCATAAACCATTTTTGCTACATTATAAAGTACATTGATTTGTGACGAAATAATAGCATTTATGTTGCCTCCATGGTCAATTCAGATACGGTAGTTAATTCTTATGTTTAGTTAAACTGATAACTTTCATTAGGACTCTCCTTCCTATAATATACGTAGTAGAAATAATGTTGCACCTTTGTTTATTAACATATATATATATTTTAAATAGGTAAATATGCACATTGGGCTGATGAATATAATTTTTCTCAGCTAGAATTCCTTTTATAATGCATTATAACTATTGAAACAAACTTACTCCACATTTAACTAATGCAAATTGATCAATTAATGCAGTCAATCAAGCAATATGGTTATGCAATTTTGAAAAATTGGACCTTTCAGTCTAACATACTTTGTAGGCGCCATAAATTCTCGGCCTGATATAGAAAAAATAAACTTGGTAAAATATAACAATTTTTATTTTTCAATATAATCTCCCCTTCAATTCATTTATTACAACGATCAATTAATGATTCTATACCCTTGTAAAAATAATCTAAAGTTTTTCCCTTAAAATGTTATATTACAGCTACTTGCAACTCACTATCGTCATTAAAACAACGTCCATTGATTCCTTTTTGGATAGAAGATCATAATACAGAACCATTGTGTCATCCCCTGTGACAATGGACTCCAAAATCGGTTTCGGGTCGTCCCCACACAAGTTTAAAAACGAGCATGCACATTCGACCCGATGTCCACGTTGGAGAGCAGAGCGAATACTTGTTTCAGAAATGTTAGATCAATGCTAATTCCTTCACTTTCAATCGGTGATCTGCTGATGCCATTTCTTCAATAATTGAAATGTTTTGAGGCGTTATCAGTTCAATTGGCCGAGCGGGCGTTCATCACCTTCAAGGGATTCTTGTCCCGAACGGAAACATTTTGCCCCTTGGAGATAAATCACCATAAACGCCGTTTAAACGTTGTCTAATGTGATTAAGCGTATGTCTTTCTTTTGTTAAAAATTTAATGACGGCGCGGTACTCAATTTTCATTACCTAAGGCATTAAAGGCACTAAAAACTACTACTCTTCGAGCCGTAATATATATAGTATGTGCAACTATGACCCAACGGAATTTAAACACGCTTGAACCTGTATAAACCTGTCAAGCCGAGAATTTACGGCGCCTACCTCGTATGTATATTCTGATATTCTTTTATTGCCTTCATCACTTCCATCGGTTGTAGATATTAATAACCTACTGTATTAATGCAATAAATAAAATAGATTAGATATTAATAAAACTGCTGTTATTAAATCAATAAAGCCGTTCAGTAGGTCAATTTTAACAAAAAAAAATGCATCATGAATCATGAATTTGGTTTCTTCTTACCTGTGTATGCTTTACGTTCCGCATTAAATTTTTAAAGCTATATGTACAGCAGTTATAAATTCTGAAATATTAATGAGATTCCGATCTGAAATGAAGTAAGAGGTCTATTGATTCTTTTAACATGCAATGCCGTTTCCCCGGCTTCGCTAATTTATTTAAATCTGAATCAATCTAAATAATTTCGAACAAATTTAAAAACAGCTTGTAGTTACCAACAAATCTGAATGTTATTTATGAGATTATATAGGGTGTGTAAAAAGTGGCGAAAGAATTATGCATACCGATGTTATTTGTACTGGGCTCAAAACACGTTAATATTAAAGCTTTCTACCATCCAGTATTCCTTTACAAGAACCATTTGAAAAAATGGGCAACACGTCAATACATAACTCTGTATTTGAATGCACAAAAAATGTTAAAGAGATAAAAATAACTAATGATTAATCACAAAAAACACGAAATTGATAGAAAGTTAAATCTCCTGATTGGAAATAATTTCACGAATGTAATTGTCAAAGTCAGTAAAATTGCATTATCATGGATACCGTATTGTACTAGGTTGCTACATATATTTTTCCTGAATACAGGGTTATACGAAGAAATCTTAAAACAAATTCTAACGCGATACGGTAACACTTACAATTAGTCAATGGTAACCTTAACATTATACACAACATCACTATGTGTAGTTCTTTCACCACTTTATACACACCATGTATACATGTAATAAATATGTTACTCCACTACTATGCTATTTTACACGCACGTTCTGCGAGATATCAGCAACTTTACGCGACAACTGTTAAAAACTCACATTGATAGTCAAAAAACTGCTTTTTAACTAGCAAAATTGTCATTATCATTTTGTGCCTATCGGTCCTTGTACTTTAGATCAGACCAGACCTCATAGGTTTGACTTACGCAGCAAACAAAGCGAAGTGTCAAAACGGTATTTTTAATAAGAAGAAAAATAAAGGAATGGATACTAGTGTAGATTACTCCCATCTATGTCTGCTATTTTCTGCGTGCCTATATAGTACGGAAGTCCAAATCAAACTTCTAATAGATACGCAAATTTAAGTACATGTTCGAAGAAGATGAATTACTATAAAACAGTAGAAAGTTTAAGAAACTTGCAGGAGATCGTAAGGAAATTTAATGAAAGCTTTAGAAACATCTACTTTTTAGCTAAGGTAAATACATTAATTTCAATAAGTAGTATAACATGAAATAAATAACTGTAATTATCGGAAAAGGTAAATATCTTCTTAAAATAGTGTAGAAGTAATGAACATGTTTTTTTAGAGCATTCAACATCGCAATCCTAATTGTAAATGTTATGAACTCTTTTTTGTTATCGTTACATCTTTCTACGCGTACACAGAATTGGGGGGTGAAATTTGATAGCTGTATCCCGTGTTTGGAAGAAAGGGGCTCACTGTGTGCTTTTTATTTTGATTGGAATGTAGCTTTCTTCATTCATAATGACGTAACAAATAAGAAATTGTTTGATAGTAATTGTAGAACTTTCGGCTTTGTTCTTTGAAGGAGATGTCTCAAAAAATAAAAGGATTTTTGAAGAAAGTATGAATAATATTACCTGTAAATTCAAGTCAGAGGCGACGAGGTGGAATAATGAGATTCGATCGCGATCTGATTTCTGACATGTACAGGAGTCGCGCGGAATTTCTGCCAAATCTGTATATACATATTATAAACAAAGATGTACTGAATAAAACTTCACATAAAAAGAAACACCGTGTTTATCAAGAAAGTAATCCCGAACATAATTAAAACATTAGAAATCAAAATATACACCTACCAATTCAATATCTAACCTTTTATGGGCATAAAAATGTTTAATAATCTTTCAGAACTAAGAAACCTTTCTCTTTACATTTATATATCTAAAATATATTTATAACAATGTGTAGTTGGTAAACCTTACTATCCTTTAGAAGACTTTTTTGTTAATTCCATACAAGAACTTTGATTTGCTGTTTTTGTTGAATAACATATTAATATACATATAAAATGTGCAACTAATAAACGCTACCGTTATTATTGTTTCCGACATCTTTTTTGTTTGTCTTTTATTATCCATGCTAATAAGATGTTCTAGCCGGCTTATTTTTTTCCTTATATGGTTTCTATTAATGGTTTACTCTTTGTCTTATATCTGTGTTTTTTAATTGTCTATTCTTCTTATGTTGAATGTTTTCCTAAGGTACCTCATTTCGGTTGTTTCTAGCTTACTTCTATGTCTTTCTTTTAATATTAAGTTTTCACATCCGTGTATTAGTGTTGGTACATACTATGCATTTTTTTACTATTGAACATTTACGTTTACCTTCCATGCATACGCGTTTTTTCTATAATATATAATATAGGCGAGTACCTACTGGGATTACTAAAGAAAGAGAGTACAAAGACTTCATACATGACAGTTTTTGCGCTTTTGGGTGTTTGGCCAAACACTGTCATGTTGAAGTCTTTGTACTCTCTCCCTTTAACTATGGTTTACAAGTAAATGGTTTTTGTTTGGATGCTGCTAACAGAGCATGCAAGCATTCTGAAGCCTGTGCACCCTGCTTCAGAATGCTTGCATGCGATTAATTTTTGGTATCAGAAGATACGAAACAATTTCGCATAAAGTTGTGGAATCGAAATGGCTAACTATGCAAAAGTACAGGCTCTCTAGCTTTATCACAAATTAATTACAATCGAAACACCCTAACTCCTCTGGATAAGATACGCTTCCGTATGAACGTACTATACATAACATAATACTATACATAACATAATACTATGTTAGGTACAGGAGCCTTATTACGTCATCGCCGCACACGACTGCGTTTTATGAAAGATCCTTGTCTTTCAATGTGTACGCTTTGTACAATTCATTGGCGACCAGTCTCAAAATATTGGATATGCGAACATTCGAACGTGCGCTTCTGTTATATATGTGTATGAAAGACAATAATATCTGGTCCTGTTTTTTTTTCTTTTTTCCTTTTTTTTTAATTAATTTTCATTTAAATGACTTAGCATAGCTTTTAGTTTTATGCATGTAGTATGTGCAGTGGCGTCAGCTCTACTGCATTTGTACCTACTTTTTTTCTTTTAGTATATTAAGGATACAAATTAAAAGCAGGGGGTGGTACTTATGCCACCCATCTGAACTGCTCTTAACGTTTGGCACGGGTTTGGACCGTTCAGCTTTTGATTTTTTTCTATATCTGTTTTTTTAATAATTGCCTCGTTTAGTTCTTCTTCTGTTATAGGATTTTCGCTTTCTGTATATTGTATTTCCCTTTCATTTTCTAGTTATTGATTGTGTACCTCGTTTTGTTGATTACTATTGAATAATTTATTGAAGTATTCTATTCATTATTCTCGAATCTTCTGTTAGTTTCCTTGTTTGTTCAGTATATATATATATATATATTCTATGCTATTTCTTTCCATACTTCTCCAGATACTTTTCCAATTTTTCTTTTTTTTTGCTTCTTTTACTACTTGTTTGATATTTATTCTTTGTTCGTTGTATAATTTATACAACGTACAACATCAAAGATAAATTGGAACAGTTTGTTCTAATTTATCTTTGATGTATTTATTCCATTGTAGCCTCTTTTCTTTAGTTTCTCTCTTCATTTCATTATTCCACCATGACGTTTGTTTCCTTGTTCTTTTTCCCTTGCTTGTGCCACATACTTGTTTTGCAACTTTTAATAGTTTAGCTTTGAAAACTATGCTTTGTGCGCTAAATAGAGTTTTCAGTGTTTAACGTTTTCCACTTTATTCGTTCATTCATTTTTTTGCATATAATTTTACTTAACTAGATACAGCAAATGCAACATACAGTTTTTTTCTGTTGTTATTTGAAGAACAGTAACAAGAAAAATTCCTATTGTAGCATTAGTCCTCCAGTAATTTTTGAAAAGCACAATTTTCTTACGTAGGATTTTCTTTGTGCATAGTACATGACTATATATTTATTTACCTAAATAGTGAGTTTCGTTACTGATTAACGTTAAAAGAATACCGTTGATAATGATTTCGATAATAATGATGAATACATGAAATTCTTTTAGTTTCAGTTGGTATTTAGGTACAATCTTTTACGGCTTGCTATAGCACCAAGTAACCTAAATTACGCTGTCCAAATTATACAACCGCATTATTTCAAATGTGGCAGTAATAAATTATCATTTATGACCAATATCGTGGGGGGCAGTATATTTTAGTTTTAAAAGACGTATACGTACTTCAGTGGATACTTTGCTACTCTTTACAATGTAACTACAATTATAAGGTTTTAGCTAAATTTATTTAATATTTTCACCGATCTTTATGATTAACGAATTATTATTAAAAAATATTCTATTTGCATGTATAATAGTAAATTAAACCTTAACCGTGTGTCGTACAAATTGCGAAAAAACATAACAGGTTAATTGGACAAATCGTACCCTTCATATGAAGATCATTCAACCAAAGCCCGAATAGAAATTCAATAGATAACGCTCAGTTCTAGAAAGTTAAATTCCTGGAGTTTAAGTAAAAATAGATAAATACTCGTGTAATTGCATGACGAAACACCTCTCACATACAGACAAAAAGCAACTGTAGAAGAAATCTTGATTTTTGTAAAATTAGATGAGGTAGATTGATTGAATTTTGCATGACTGCTTTTCATATGACTAATGAATAGAAATTTGCATTTTATAATTTGGTAAGTTTTCAAACACATAATCTATTTATGTATATTATTTATTATTTTTATGGCTTGACTATATCTATGCATCCGTATAAAAATGAATTTACACATTACATTTTTTAATATCTTCACTGCATAGGTACTCTTTCATTAGTATTGATTGGAAATAATTTTCTCCAGATTTATTCGCTAAAACTGTACTTAATGTATTATCACCGTGTTATTGTTTGCAATAATTGTCGACTATTTTCTTTTATAATAAATTATATTGTCACTTTTACTTCAAAATCGAGTGTTTTAGGCTCAATACCGCACAGTTCACGACAATTATAAACTAATAGAGGTACACGACGTATGGAAATTCTGTTACCTGTAATTAATAAATTATAGGTAATTTACATATTCAAATCAACAATTTATTTTAAAAATTTCATTAAGGTTTTTAGCATATTTATAAATTTCTACTGGATAAATTACAGATATTTTTCATTGTTATTGCAATTTTATTTGAGTTAGATTTATGGAATAAACGGCTCAACAAATATGTAAACAAAAAAATAGGAATAAATGTTAATAAATGTAAACTTTGTCTGCTTGTAGGTCCTTTTTTTATTTTGATATCCTTTTCTTTAGGATTTTTCATCGAAATCAGACATTTTTTATTACCAAACTAGTTAACATCACAGTTTGTTGAACCAGTTTATATTTACAACGTACAAATAATGTGGTTTGTATTCGTATTCTTTGTACAGGCCGACTCGAAGTTATAAGTTATATAATAAGTGATTTCACAGAGTCAAGGTTATTCTTTTGTACTAGTAGCGTTCATTGCCACCAGATGCACCAGTAGATGGGTGAGCTGGAAGCAAGATTCTAGATTAGGAGCTCGGCGCAGCATAGGCGCGGCTAGGGCGTGCACTCGCTCGCAAACTCCTCCTATGAGCCAACAATCTCCGAATACGAGTCCGAACTGCAAACAGATTGACGTCAGACACGATGTGTCGGCTACGCTCGCGTTACGATCGGCCGTTCTCGTATGAAATTCTCATAGTGGAATAAGAACATTGTCAGTGTTTAGTTCGTGAATAAAGAAGAATATTGTATGCGTGTGTGCCGTGTCGTACGATCGCTCGAGTTCGAAGGGAGTATTTACGTTACACGTTCAGGTATATATGTAGATAGAAACATATGTGCGTTCGTATGCTCGTGAATGGATTTTTATTGTCGGGATCGCGGCCGGGTCGTTGGTGCGAAGGTATATCGTCATAGTGTTTTCTCGGGTGGAATGTGCCGCCCGGAGAGAGCCAGTGAGGGTACTCCGCGGCGGCCGATGAACCGATTAAGCAAACGACCCAGCAATGGAATGTTGTTGTTGATGGTGATGTTGTGAGTGCAATGAGCTGCGGGCTTTTGCCTCCTATACCGGACCTTATTCCTATCTCGGAATTCCATAAGAATTCTCATCATCCGCATCATCATTATCAAACATTGAATAACAACCGTCGTTTAAGTGAGTGCGCCCCCTGTTCCGTTCACGGTGAGGTTATGGGAGAACAACGCTCGCGGCGAACGGGGAAACAACCTGCCATCGACCTAATCGATACGTCGCGGTCACGTGGTCTGAGCGCCGCCCCGCAAGCGCCGTTCCGGAAAACAAGGCCCGAACGTCATCGTAAATCAGATCGTAGGCGCGAGCACAGGAGCACCGGCCGACGAAAACGTTCCGGGAGTAAACAAAGATCACGCTCATCTCGATTATCCACAACCTCTCCGGAGAGGCCGGTAAATCCACGTGTTAATCCGATATTCGTGTGGGTACGTCAAGAGGACACGCACATCGTGGACGTGAAATGCGAAGATTACGACAAACGGAACCGGATACTGCTGACGAAGACGGCACAGGGGTGGCGGGCCATTCCGCGCACCGAAACACTTGTGCCTACTTTGAAGGAGGAGGATGACCTCAAGAATAGGGAACGCGACCAACAACAACAACAGCAACAACCAGAGCTACAACAACAACCACAACAGCAGCCACAGCAGCATCGCGTACGTAAGCAACGCAAAACGCATAAAATTAAGAGAAAATCGACGGGAATTCAAGTAGATGAGGATAATATGTCGGAAGCGGAAGTAGTCGCGGAGAGACCGGTCTCGCCTTCGTGGTCGGATCCCGTCAATGTAGAGTCCCATTTACCGTCCCATACCATTCACATAACCCGAAAACCATCGCCCGATAGAAACGTAAACAGTAGTGCGGCCACGAACTCTAATAATAGTGTAGAGAACCCGGTGATTGAACGTAATATCAATAAAAGTTGTGACGTCACGCCACTCGACAATCTCCTCGCCGTGGCTGAGCTCGAGTTCAACCATCAATTGCAATCGGGTGAGTGGAATAAATGCAGTACGGATAACACGACAAATGACGATGCAGAGCCAAAGGAAAAAAACGACGAGTTTATCGACAACATAGAACTGAATAATTTCATCGATTCATGTGCTACCACGAATAACGAGAACGAAACAGAGGAGGAACAGATTCAATTCAACGACGACGAGGAACAACAGGAAGGGTCGAAAGCGGACGATTGCGATTATAATGAAGAGGATGACAACAATTTGGCAATGGACGATATTCTGAATCGATTAGAGCAGTCGCTGAGATCCCCCGAACTTGGCAACACCGAGGTCAATCAGATGCTAAACGAATGCGAACAAAATGTAAATGTAGGGCAAATGGACATCAAAGACCAAGAGGAATTTACTTTTGAGGAGAAAGAAAATTTCAACGAATCTGAAGAAGTTGCTGTAGAAAAAGCTCCACCTACAAAAAATGAACAAAACACTAAAGGTTACAAAGCTAGTACAGTTGAAACAGAAACTCTGATACAGCCTGCTACAGAAGAAGTTGATTGTCCGACTGATTTATCTACAAAAAATAATTTTACTTATTCAGAAACGATTGACGACATCCAACCTACTGATCTAAGTCTACCCAAAAGAAAAGAAACTAAATCTCCTCCACCGCGACCGTCTTCACATAGTTCAGAAACTATACAATCTCCGCAACCCAGCGGTATTCCAGCAGTTCCACCGTCACCAGATATATTTTCAAACGCAAACAATAAATCCAAGTCTATATTTTTAGAATCCTTACTAACTAACGCCTGTCAAAAGAGTTCGGAATCATCAGAAGTTGCGCCGGAAAAGGAACCATTAGACTTAGGGAATTTTCGCAAATCTGCCAGCCCCACAGTAACATGTTCCGAGGAAGTAAAGAACAAACTAAAGCGAGATGGTGAGCCCGTTTCTAAAAAAATGAAAGTTGAAGATATAACTTTAAAAAAACTTCTGAATGTAACACCAAATAAAGGATTAGATGGTAAGATTTTTTCTAGTGAACAAAATTTGAAAGAAACTTCAAGACTGTTAGAGTTGTTATCACTACCCTTAGAACAAGATCCAATAGCACAATTAGTCCAAATTCTCTCGGAAACTACAATAAATATTCCTGATCCAATGTTAGTGCCTAAAGAAAGACTAAGCCTAATACTATCGAGTCCAGGTAGGGAAATCCCCAGGCTGTTGATAGATAGGCCAGAATTAAGACTTCCACAGGCCTTAGCTTTTCCTCACCTCTTACAAGATCCTGATATTTTAGTTATAACTTTATCGCAATTGCAAACTATCATTCATAAGCAAAGTCAAATTTTACCCTTGAAGGATCTCAAAACGGGCGAAGAGAAACCACCGACGAATGAAAAAAGAAGTTCCAAGTCTGAAAATCCAAAATTATCTAATTCTACCGCAAAATCAACAGAGAATAAAGAAGAAAGACTATCAAATTACAACAATAAGGATGCATCGCGGAAGAGTGGGCATGCGAGTGAATTGGCAAGTGATATTGACGCTGCTACAAATGCCGCGTTTAATCAAATGATGTGGCTGCCTTACTTAAATCAACTTGATAACAGTTCCTTTGCAAATAGCAATGAATTTTTGAAATTATTAACAATGTTGCCACCATATTCAACACACACACCAGAAATGACGCATTTATTAGGAATGAACCGCTTCGTACATCCTGCAGCATTTTCCATGCAACAACCATTTAATTGCAACCCCTTGGAATACTCGACCTGGCAAGAAGCTATGCTACAAGCAAATCTACTTAGACCAAAAAATCAATATGAGATGATGAACCCGAAGAATTTTTACAGAGATTATGCGGAAAAAGGACCAGGTACTTTAAGCGGTAATAAAAAACAGTCTCATTATCCTACGAAACAAATGCATAAATCAAATTGCCCACCTAGTTTGTACCCGCCGACTATGCCCTATCAAAATCATCACAGCTCGTTGCTGAGTATGTCGTCTGCATACCAACAACCGACAAATAACAGAACTAACATACAAATTCCACAGTATAATCCGATGTTGTCGTCGCAGAGAAATGTTAGCAATGCAAATAAAAACAAGATGCATCACGCGAATACTACAGCGGCGTCCGGTAAACAGTCCGGAAATAGGTCGGAAGTACCGTACAGTATTAACCAATCTCAGAGACTAACGGAAGAGAATAAATTACTTCACACCTCCTCTCATTCCGCAAGACTGATAGACCAACATCAATCAGGCGTTAATGGTAATACGATGAAAATGTCTAATAGAAAAGCCTATCCTCATTATACGAATCACGAAAATACGATAGTGGGGAACAAGATTGGAGCAGCAGTATCCGAAGGGCCTAAACATCACCACTCGTCAGCAGTAGCAGCGGCAACCATGCAACCTATCGATCTTTCCGGGTCGACAGCTACGGGAAGCGGCAAACTCAAGGTCAGACAGCATCTTATTGATCCTAGTCATACAGCGAGACTTTTGAAACAGGACGACGTTCCTGAAGTAGGCAGTACGACGGCGAGCATAGAAGAAATGCAGGACGCACAGAAATATTTATGGCACCCACTTTTTGGAAAGTAAGTAAACGTTTTTTTTTTTTATTGAATTTTCTGTAGGCCACACATTATTAGATACATTAAACACCCAACAATAACTATTCTAATAAGCTAATTACTAAAACCTGTTCATTTTAATTACTCGTTTTGGCCAATTAAACTCTGTATATTGGGTAGACGAAATAAACAAAGTGAATCTATCTATATTTCCAACTTTATGAAAAAAAAATATAAAGGAATATCAAAATACCTGGTACGTAGACAATAATAAACATAAATAACATATAGAGAGCCCTACTTTCACATGGTAGCAATAATGCGTCATTAGTGTGGCAACATTGTTGCATTTATCTTAACTAGCATAAATTAATCAAAACATGTCATTTAGATTTACGAATTTCCTTAAGATGTTCTTTTAAAACTTAAAAAAAAAGGATAGCGTGTTTCAATGTTAAAAAGTTCATTTAAATAATTTATTTATTACAATCTGCAATGCGCGAGTTTACACAATAATCGTCTGTTTTACACTGTTTAGCATTGGTAGTGTAGTAAAATAAATTAATATGGTCTGAACAAAAAAAAAACCAAGGTAAGCACACCGAACGTAATACAGGTTAAGTACGCTAGTGAAATCTACAGTATGACTATAAAACAAAAACGTTATCGGTAGGGCCATGTTCTTTTTGAATTATTTTTGTGTTGGTTACATCTGACAGTTAAATCCAAGATTAAAACTTCAAGTGACTTTAGTTGACAAGTTGGACAATTCAAATTATATTAGATTTGACGTATCTTACAAATTTTAAAGCATGTTTACTACAGGTCACCAAACATTTGTCATTGAAAGCTATTTTCGTAATGGACAAAAGCAACAGAATGGTGAATTGTCTTAATCTCTGTAAGTATGGACGAATTTCGTCTTCAGTTTCCACATGTTGCAGTACCATATCCTGATTTATATCAACAAATTGTTCCCTGCATTGCTAAATTTCGCGGCAAATTGCAAACTCGGTAGTGGTACGCTCACTACCTAAAAGGCCATTTAGAAAGCTTTCACAGGAAACTCATTTATCATATGGCACTTGTCGGCATATTCTTAGAAAAGATCTCAAAAAATGTCCATATAAAATTCGTATTGTGCAAGAACTCGGGCCCATTGATCACATAGTGAGAGTGCAACGCTGCAATTGGTTCTAAAATCACATGAATGATAATATCCTTGACAAATTCTTCTTCTCAGACGAAGCTTGGGTCCACTTAAATAGACACACCATGCGTATATACAGTACTACAATATTTGTTAGTCATATTTCTATTACGTAGGTGTACATTACATTAGGTACATTGCAAAGTTACAAGTTCATTTTGCTGGCTGTTCCTTGTTCACCATCGACAAAAATTTATTCCCTTTCCGTAACCGCCAGGATAGAGAAAGTCTTTTTTCCTTATTTCATAGAGCATACACTAAAAAATAGATAATACAAAATAGATAATAAAAGTCAGTTAATAACATTTATCGCATGTTAATTAACTTTGTTATTATTTGGAATTAAAATTATATTGTAAGTGGAGAAGTGAAAATAATAAACGGGATTTGATTATCATTTAATTTAATATTTCGTTTAAAAAAAAAACATTTCAATATATGTATACAGGGTGTTAAGTAATTGGCGGAAAATGGACTCGTAGCGATATTGTCCGCATAATTGTGAGTTGAAAATCTTAATATTAAATTTTCGTAAATGTCTTTGTTTGGCCACAGGATAAATTTTTGTAATTCAGAATTTTGGCAATGTTACATTACGTTTAATTAAATAAGACTATTTATTGATTCAACAAAGTAAATTAAAACAAAGACAGTAAATAGTAACCATGATAGCGAACATTTTAAAAAATTATTATGACAAATTTTCAAAATGAAAACCATTAACTTCGATACAGCGTTGAAGTCTTCGAGGAATAGCATCTTTGACTGATTGTAACATTTCAGGAGTAATTAGCTGGACGGCTGCGTTAATTTTGTTCCTCACGTCTTGTTGATTTATTGCTGGTGTCGCATAAACTTTATCCATTAGAAATCCCCAAACAAAGAAATCGAGGGGATTAAGATCTGGAGATCTCGCAGGCCATGCAATGGGGCCATTATTGGCAATAATTCTGTCCCAAAAATGTTGCTACGGCTAGATGCGTACGGCACGTGCATTATGAGCAGGAACTCCGTAATACATGTTTGGTCTTAGCACTAATGGTAAATTGTCTAACATTTCTTCTAAGACATTTATGTAGCCTTCAGCATTTAATCTATTTTGAATAAATATTGGACCAATAACCTGCAAATTTATAATTCCGAGCCAAACATTAACAGAGAATTTACGTTGATTTCCAAATTCATGAATTGCATGAGGATTTTCGTCTGCCCAAAAATGCGTATTGTGAATGTTAAAACAACCATCTCTTGTAAATGTGCATTCATCTGTCCATAATATTTTTTGTGAAAAATCTGGTAGTTTATTTATTAATGCCATCATTCTAGTGTAGTAATTTATCCTAGCAACGTTATCTTCGAGATATAACGGTTGCACTTTTGTTGAATGGTATGGCCGCAGAAGATACTCAGTAAGTACAGAATGTACAGTGCTAGTGCTATTGGACATATTAAAAGTTCTACCAATTTCTCTCGTGCTAAGTTGAGGGTCTTCGTACACAGCTTCCAAAATACGTTCTTCAACATCCACTGTGCGTCGGATCCTTGGTGCTCCTGCATTATTACGCATAGGTACAAATGTACCTGTTTCTCTTAACCGAGTATCCAGTCTTCTAATTGTGTTGTAAGAAGGCACGCGACGATTTGGATATCTCACTCGATATTCCCCTACGGCTGCATAAGCGTTTCCATTACAGAAGCCAAATACCATGTACATGTCGGCATATTCATTAAAAGTAAAATCCATTGTAATAGCAACACAAAACCAATAACCTAATTGTAGCAAAAGTGAAATACAATGGATGTAATGTTCTACTTTGACACTTGACACTGAAAATGACAACTAACAATCAAAAATAGTTATGTCAATTTTCATAAATACATAATACATTGTTGGCAGATCTATTTTTTTATAATTTTCTCTAAAAAAAAATTCTAAATTCTTAATTAAGTAATGAAACGGTAACGAAGTTCTAGCATTCTTTACCAATGGCTTCCTCATTGTCAATAATTGACATAAAATTCCAAACATTGAAAGATTTATCTATTTCTAATATTCGAAATTCTGAACTTTGATGAGCCAGAGTAACCAAACGAGGATTTTTATAAGATTTTTATATTAGGATTTTCAACTCAAAATTATGCGGACAATATCGTTACGAGTCCATTTTCCGCCAATTACCGAACACCCGGTATAATTCTAATAAGCTTTATCACAACTATGTAACTTTTTAGTATGTAGTACGGGCTTTTTAATATACACTGCGCGGCAAAATTATGGAATAAATTCATTAAAATTGCAGCAATTTGTTTCTCGAAGAAATTCTCGGACAAATCAATTTAGTATTTAAAAGGAAACTTTTTGCATCAATTTTCCCCCACTTCTGGTTTTTTAGACATTAGAAGAAATTTTAACAAGTAATTTGTAATAATAAAATCGAAGAATTAAAAACAATTTTATGAAGTAAACAACACAACACGTTAAAACTAAATCTGTAAAATGGCGAGGAAATGGAGAAAATAAATAATTTTTTACAACAAATAATGTAATAAAAAATTGTAAAAATTAAATGCAAATATTTAAATTTTAAATAAATTATAAATAAAGAGTCCTCACATGTCAATAGTGTAACCTAAACTAATAGCGAAAAAGAGTATGAATATAATTTAATTTCACTTGAAATTAAAAACTTTTCACGACTTGAGGTCTTACAGTTGATTGAATCCAGACTTTTAAATCAATAGCACTCTACACAACAGGCTTCTGAAATATTGTAGCTACTTAAAATTTCTTTAAAGCAAAGTTTCTTTAACTTCAACAACTTGGCCTACAACATGTCTTTAGGTTTCGTTATGCGTTCTTCTCTGTCTCCTTTGCTGGATGACATATTTATGCATGAATTTGAGTCCAAGAGCATTTTGTGAGATAATAAATTTGTAAATAATATTAAATTTTATAAATGTTACGTGGATGATATCTTACTTGTTTGGTTCGGTGGTTTGGATGAATTACATAGTTTGTTAGATCACATAAATAGCTTATAAACTAATATACAATTTACACTAGAATTACAAACTAATGATAGAAGTATTAACTTTTTAGATATCAATATTGCAATTAAAAATAACAATTTTGCTTTTAATATCTATCGTAAGCCTTCCCATACGGGCATAACAATTAACAATTCTTCCAATCACCCGATTGGACATAAGTTGTCACCCTTTTGTAGCTACCCTCGTGGATTGGTCAACATTCCACTTTCACAAGAAAACTTAATGATTGAACCACAAATTGCTTCATTAAATGATTACGGCCCTTCTATAATAGATAAGTTGTTAGAATACAAAATTGAGTAAAAGAAAGAGAAGCTTATATTACAGAGGATGACTCACCTTTCTTGGCTGTAGTAAACACATCTATAGAGACAGAGATGAAATCCTTTAGTTCGATCCCTTACATTGGACCCATATCCTAGAGCATTGCTAATGTCCTCAGTAACTATATCAACTTGAGTTTGAAGACATTACATTCTCTTAAGAACTGTATCCTGAACAACAAGGAACAGGTGGATGAAAATATGTGGCTTACTCAGCTGTGGAGAATGTGACGCCAAATATGGTGCTAGAACTTTCAGATCTTTTGACGTCAGACTTAAAGAACATATTCGCTGCCTTTAGCCTTCAGTTTCGGGTTTCTCCCACTTTGCTTCTCATTTATTAAAAACTAATCATTCATTTGACAAAACTTCTAACTTTAAAATTCTACACTTTGCTAGTAAAGGTTTGCATTTGGACAACTTAGAAACCATGGAAATAATGTGTTTACAAGTCTTTAATAAACATAATTCTTTAAATTCGCAGATCACAGTATTATTCCAGTGTTGCGGTAGCTCCCTTCCTGTTCGCATTTGAGCATTGCAGTTATTTTTCTTTCCTCAATATGTATATTTACATCCTTTTTCATTTATTGACATATAACTCTCAGAGTAAGGTTTTCCGTAGCTCTCTTTACTCCAAATTTGGTGAATGCTGAGAGTGATCATTTTAAAACGCCCTACGGGCACAGGCGTAGTAATGACTAGAGTAACCAAAACTTGCGGACTCGCATAGGCGTCGGTATTACGGGTTAATATAAGAATACGAAAAATTCATAAATAAACTTACTTGCTAATTATTCAACAAATTAGAGGCATCAGGATGTGAACTACTGTAAACTTGCATCATTGCATATGTTTCCACAGTTACTTCTTTAAACCTTGTGCGTCGACAAGAAAAAATATTCTTATACATAGAAAACGATCTCTCCACATCTAAGGAAGTTACATTTGCATGTAGAAACTGTTTTTCAAAATCTCTTAAAAGATCACTATTCTTACACTTATTATAAACGGCCTCTAAAGAATTAAAATCGGGATTTTTCCTTAAAACATCTGCCAACTTTTGACTAGCGCATAATCCTGGCGTATCATTTAGTGTGTGTAATTTATTTTTTACACTCTCCACTATGTCTAATGATTCCTGCAATGACAATTCAGTACATTGTAGTTTTCTAATGGCATCTAGTAATACTGTATAATTGGTACATATTGTTGTTAAATCTTCTAAAAGTTGAGGAATTTGAAATTCTCTTTGACTTTCTCTAATTGCTTTGGATTCATTCCGATTAAATCGCATTATAACTGATTGAATTTGTTGAAAATGGATCAAATAGTGAGAAGCTGCTGTTAGCCAAGTACCCCATCGCGTTAAAATTGGTTCAGGAGGTTCTGGAATACCTGGACAAAATTTACGAAATTCTTTTAAACGTTTAGGAGATTTACGAAACACTGCTTTAGTACTTCCAATCATCCGATCAACGTTTCCGTAATGTTGTCGAACAACTTCACCAACTAAATGCAAAGCATGCAGCACGCAGGTTATATGTATTAAGTTAGGAAATATATGTTTTAAGGATCGCCCAACACTTAACATCGTTGCTGCACTATCTGTCACAATCATCACAACTTGGGCAATTTTAAAGTTTTTCAAAGCGTTCATTATCACTTTTTGAATATTTTCCGTGCTACATTGTTGAACACGTTTGCAAGCTAACAAATATCGAGATGCTGTGTTCTCGCTAGATAAAACACGAGCTATTACATTCACAATACTGTTTTTCTTTATATCGGTCGTCTCATCCACGGTAATCCATATTTTTTTGGAACACAAATCACGTTTAGACGCATTTTCTAGCATCTCTTTCATTCGCGGCAAATGATTCTGTAATTGTGTTTGTGAGGGTAATGGGTACTTTGGAACGTATTGTCGCCAAAACGTTTTAAAAGCTGCTTTTCCACCAACGACAACGGAAGATTACAAGAGGTAAACATAATTAATAAATGTATGAGGAATAGTGTATAAGGTATTTCAGTTCTTGCATTTCTCATATGCTTAATACCATTGACATGCCTCTGGCAATCAGTTCTGTCCAACGCCGCCAAACGAACATTGCATATTAAGCAAAAAACTGCACTACCGTCATATTTTAAATGGGGAAAAAGTGACACATACTTATGTACATTAGTAGCAAATCTATTACGAGGCATTGTTTTCTTAGGTATGTAAATATTAGTTCTATATGAAACGATACACTAATTATGTACTTGGTATAATACTACAACACACAAAAAACACCAGCTATATTTTCAAAAGCGACACGTAAGTACATAACCTTGACTGTTCGACTAATCTCTACAACAGCTCAACCGGTACTAAAACGAAATCTCTCTCAGCGCGGTTTAACATGATTTATATTCAAGGTCGACACTACATACCTGCTTCTCCACCGGTTTAGTTTATTTATGAATTTTTCGTATTCTTATATTAACCCGTAATACCGACGCCTATGCGAGTCCGCAAGTTTAGGTTACTCTAGTCATTACACTTAAAATTTTAAGCAGTAGGTCATTAAATTCTCCATAAAAAGATCGCACCCAAGCAAACAGAATTTCAAACTTATGTAAGAAAACTATGGTGCACAATAGAAATACGAACAAATCAACGCGAAAATCTCGAAAGTGATAATATAAATCCAAATTTCGATTTCACTAATGACTTTATCTCGAAAAATCTCGAAAGCTTTCAATAGTTTCGCCTATCTGCTGTGCAAAATTTACTTGTTAATTACATCAAATCTGGACCAATTTGTACACCAATGATCAGCTATTCAAGCTTCTACTAGTGCTATTGTAACAACTGCTAAAAATTAAACCTTGGTATTGTGTATGCAAATCATTAACTGAATGTTATCGATAATTTCACGTGCGCAATTTGTATAATTTGCTTTACATAGGCTCATTGAGCTACAACTCGTATGTTCAATACATTGTTGTCTACTACTTGAACACCTAGTTTTTCATTAATATTCGTAAAATGATTGCCTACGTAACGGTTTTATTATATCTATAAATATCAATCTGTTTTTTGCTATGGACAAACCTATACTTTCCATTTAAAGTAGTATTATATGATGGATCTAGGATTGATGACTAGCAAAAACCAGCCGCCACAATAGAAGCCACCTTGAACTGTTAATGAACCTAAATCGTGAATGATTTCAGACAATTTTTAGACACGCTTAGTACAATTCGTTTTTATTCGTCGAAACAAGAATATATCGCATACAACACTTAAGCTTTAGAATATGAATATGTCTTATATCATCTTATATGATTTATCGCTTTGTATTTCAATCTACTGTCATTTCAGTCATATTCAATCCTATATGAACCAAAGCACTTTGTGGCGCTTTTATTTATTTATACGTTGTTATGAAATTGTTCATGCAGTTGCGATTTATTAATTGTGTTGTAAAAACGTGTATAAGTGTGAAGTAAAAGTTGCGATTAATGTACTAAAATATAAGAATTTAAATCTCATATAAACAATTTTTCTAAACTATTAAGTTCGTGTTCGTACAATATGAGAAGGATTTCTATTACTTATATTGATAACAGTTTAAAGCTCAGCAAACAAAGAGTCAAATTGCACGAAATACAACTGATATTTCGACCATAGCAATCTGTTTGCAAAATCGATAAAGAACCAGAGCACCACTAACAAGGGAACATCCCGAACCCGTAAATTCCAAAAAAATTGAAACTTTGTGGACAAGTAGTCCTCACCCCAAGATGTTCGAAGCCATTTTCCTTATCGGCCCAATTTCGTTTTAAGAGAGTGAAACCACCCCTGAAATTTTACTTGATTTTCAGTTTTTAAAAAATAATTCGATAACGGTTGGACCAAATACATCAAAGTTATATATCAAAGTAATCGTCTCTTTAAGCTCTATTATAAATGCCATATTATAGATGTTATACAGCCCTTCAAGCAGTTTCAAAATCGTATTTCACTTTTTGTAAAATAATTATTAGAAAAGGATAAAACTTGCCTCACGATACGTCGCTTTATGTAATTGTCAATGCCTGTGCAAAACAAAGATATATTAAAGGTAATCCGCAGATATTGTGTGAATAATGTATTATCTCCGATGTGTACACGTATTTCGGATATCTCTATTACTGACTCACAATCAATGTGATAGAATAATTTATGCAATAAGTTTATAAATTCTTTAAAATTCGATATATGAATTTGTAAATTGGTAATGATACTTATGAAGGCAGATATAGTGCGACGACAGCTGTACATACATATGATAACAATGATAAAGTACGACTTATACTTATAATAAGTACAATAACCTTTAATGTGAGTAATAGTTAATATGTAATAGTTTAAAATTGTTGATTTGTTTGGATAAAAATAAGTATATAAGAAAAAGTCACTTTTGTAACTTTTTAATACGGCATCTGTGAGAATTAGAGTACTGGTTCAACAATGGTACTAAATCAAGTAAATGTAGTTCGATTACTAATACTGACATTTAATGTCGCAAATGATAATCGTCCGATAGTTTTCAACAATGAAGAAAATGAAATGTACGACGTATTGAAGAATATATTAATTAGATCTCGAGACGATACAACCTTTGAAGTAGATAACGACGAATTTAGGCCACATTCTGTAGAATTTGTTGATGATAGATATCCACCTTCACGGGGAGAAGTCTTAGAAGTTATAAAATTTGAAGAAAAATAATGTGCACCAGAAGAAGGAGATATTGTCGATTTAGAATACAAGATAAAAGCTGTTTCCTTCTGGAAATCTGGAAACAAACGACGTTCATTTGAAACTGTAAAACATAGATTTAAGAGTCTTTACAACAATTATATACGTAAGAAATTACAGGCGAATTTTAAGACATTTTTGTTTTCACAATTTGTTTGCGTTTTAGATGGGAGGTATCAATACAAAAAGGAGGAATACGAAGAGAGAAATTATTACAAATTTCGGAATATGTTTTTAATAAATTTGTTACTAGCAGCGAAGCGCATGCTATAATTCAAGACCTAGATCTTCGTAAATGGGGTATGGAAGCCAATGAAGAAATCGGATTAACAAATTTCAGAGCATCCCCACATTGGTTATGGTACTTCAAGAAAGTATACAGGATAGTTTCTAGAAAAATTACCAAATTTATAACCCGTTCATATGGTACAGACACAGCAGAGTTAAATCAAATTTCGTCGGCTTTCGTACAAGAAGTAAAACCTTATATTGCGAAGGTAGGCGCTACTAATATATTCAACGCTGATGAAAGTGGATTCAATTTGGAATTGCACTCTGGTCGCACGTTAGCTCCATAGGAATCAAAAGCAGTTGAAAGTATTGTGCAATCTATATTCGCTACAACACACAGCTATACCATACTTCCTACAGTATCCGCGTCTGGACGCTTGTTGTCGCCCCTATTCATGGTTTGGAAAGAACAAAGTGGTACATTTGGACCACGAGTAGTAGAATCGATGTTCTACGCAGAAAATATTTATGTAACTGCTTCATCATCCGGAAAACTAATAACAGCATCATTATTCACGGAATGGTTCACAAAGGTATATCTTCCAAATACAGGATCTCGAACAGTTTTATTGCTAGATTCGTGGACTGGTTATTGTCCATCTAACTTAAAAGACCATATATCGGCCGACAAGAATGTGAACATCCTTACAATACCAAAGAAAACCACTGGTATGATACAACCCCTAGACGTCTATGGATTTCGTGTTTGGAAAAATGTTGTTAGGAAATTATCTGATATTATACTCTTATACAACTGCGATATTAATTTGCATACGCGTAATAACATTATTAAATTACAGTCTTTAGTGCACAACCAATTATCTTCTTCAAAATATCATAATTTATTTGCTTATGCATGGTACAAAAGTGTTTATATTGCGAACCGGCCAAATCGTTTCGATAATCCTGTCACTTGCCTTCACAGAAGATTTTCAAATTGCATTGCGATGTTCCATATGTGCTGCGCGTGCTATAATACGTTGTTCCTCGTGCAACTGTTTTTTGTGCTTTAAGCATTTTTATGAAGAAATGCATTATCATGCAAATTAAGTAATTGCTAGCGTATATATGTGTTATATATACACATATATACATAAGCCATATATTACAAAATATGTCATAATATGTATTTTATATGTTAGTTTGAATAAATTTTTCTACCACTATGAATTGTAATATCGACATCCGAAAGGCATGCAATATTATTATATTAATTCATTTTTATCTATATTTCTGTTTTCTAAAACATATCTATCTAAAAACATCAAAATTTATGTTACATTCCTTCACAGTCTCTAAAGATATTAAATATCATTTTCCTCAAAAAGTGAAGTACGTTTTTGAAACTGCTTGAAGGGCTGTATAACATCCACAACATGGCATTTGAATAGGTTCATTAGTGAAGGGGTGGTGGAAGGCACCACCAAATTTTTAAATAGAAATACTATGCTATTTTCACATATGTAATAGAGCTCAAAGAGACGATTATTTTGATATATAACTCTGATGTATTTGGTGTCCAACCGTTATCGATTTATTTTCAAAAAACCGAAAATCAAGTAAAATTTCAGGGGTGGTTTCACCCTCTTAAAACGAAATTGGGCCGATAAGGAAAATGGCTTCGAACATCTTGGGGTGAGGACTACTTGTCCATAAAGTTTCAATTTTTTGGAATTTACGGGTTCGGGATATTCCCTTGTAAGTAGAAAAATAATTTTTAGTTTAGTTTTTAATACAACACAAATAAAGTAGGTAAAAACTGTTAACATTTTGTAGGAATAACGTAAAGGTTTTCTAGAACACGTAAGAAAGTTGAGGTAACAACAATATCTAGTTCCAGGAAGACCACAAATAATTTTAGTTGATCCAACAAAGCTTAGCAACATGTATTTATAAATTTCGCGTTGTATTAAAGCCATCAAGATAATGCGATGTTAGCAAATAAAGTTGTTGATGGCAGAATTAACTTTTGTCAACAGTGGAGTTCCTATTTTAGTTTATAAAATTAACCCTTATTTTATATGTAACGGAGGCAAATATATTTTATCTGGATCTACTAAAGGTTCAAATTTCGCATTCTTTATTCCAAATGTTAGTGACTGACGTTTAGGCCAGTCTTTTATTTTGTAATGCAATTCTCTGGCTCGACTGTCCCGCTCGCAAAAAAAAACAACAAAATTTCGTATATCCAAGTTGTAATCCAAGAAGCAGTGCAACTACTTTCATATCCCCAGACAGATGGCATTAGTTTGAGTATTGAATCGCTTGCAGAAGTATCTTCATATTCTCATATGATTCCTTCATACGTACAGGATGTGCAATGGATATTGATGGCAATACTTTCCATTATGAAGAAGTACAGCTTCTAAACTTAATTTAGACGAATCAATAAACAAACGCCAGTCGTTTGATTGGTGTTCTAATCCAAATGCATTTATAAGACCTTCAACGTCTTTATAAAACACAAAATCATTTTTCGTTGAAAAAGAGTCTACATACGGCTTATGTCATAACCTAACTTCGTCCGACACAAGATTCCACCCTTGTAGACGAGAACCCAACAACTCTGCTTTAGCCTTACTCAAGTTCATGTCCCTAACGAAATCACCTAATTCGGCTTGAGCAATTAAATGTGATTTTCTTCAAGCATTGCAGTCATAATAAGGGTCAGGTCCCTCTGCAAAAATTGAGGAATCGCTTACCACTTTCGAATCATGGTATTTTTCCAAATTGCAATTCTCTTGAGGTTTTGGAATGAGAAAATCCACTGAATGTGGTACAGTCGCCCAAGATGAAGTGAGATAAGAAACGGAGTTCCTCTTCTTTGATGTCGTTAACATCGGTGGTGTCAGACAGAAATTGCAGTCGGTTATATAATCTATGGGCTCCTTCTACAACATAGAAAGAGCGTACTATGATCACCCGATTTTACACGAACTCAGCGCATTTAAGCGTGTGCTGTGATGAATGTCGCTGTGGAATGTCATTTGCTTGTCAAAATTGCGTAAACGCAAATTCATTTGTACACCTTGCTCACGTTATAAACAGCGTATTCATTCATGTAAGCCACGACTTGGCTCTCGCATTTTCGAAAACACCTTACTCACGTTCTAAAGGGCGTATTCGTTCATATACACGTGTAAGACATCACTTCGCTTTCACATTTCCAAAAAATGCCGATTATGCTGGCTGATCATAGTACGCTCGCTCTTACGGTATATACGACACCCAAATTTTGTGTTGATTTTTTACTTTTATGCCAAAATACAATTCATATGCTTTTTGGGTTAGAGGAGTTAAATAACGTCTCCGTTTAACCAATGTAAATCCACTACAAACACAGCAAAAATAGTCACTTTTGTTTTTGCATTTGCGCAACATATTTTTTTAACAGTAAACACCATAACTTAACCTCACAAATCAACTGCAACAGTCCTTTGACAATTGTGACACCGCTCCTAGAACACTGAACACCGTAAATTTGAATTTAGGAATTATTTGCAACAGACTTATGACAGCTATGACATTGCTCTTATGATATTAATGACAAAACTACATCGATTAATTGTCTCCTAAGCCTAGCTGATTTTTGCAGTATTTGTTACAATGCTAAGATACAAGCAAAATTACGAAAAAGCATATTTCTGCATCTCAAAAACTGTACCCAATGAAGATTTTTTATTATCATTTTCAAGTTTAGCATAATAAAATTAGTCAACATTGGTTATTTACGTTTTTGACACAAAAACATTGTTGCTCAGTGTAATAATAACACTGTGTTGGTTGCAAACCTAATTCGAGTACGCTGAATCCAATTGTGCCGTTTTTAAAAGTTAACTCGGATTTTCGAGCAATTTCAATTTAAAAATTTTAGGCCCAAAGAACCTTCTGGAACATTCTGGAATTTTCTGTAAAATCTGATCAATGGTCGAAGAGTTTTCTGGAATCTTCGAGAACCTTCCATGTACCATTAATTGGCCATTCATGAACCTTCTAGAAACTTCCATCCCCGCTACTGTCACTTGGTTAAATGGGTATTAATTTCCATTTATTGACATCAAAATTCATTAATAATTGCCGAAAGAGTATCAAAGGATACTTCCGAATCCCACAAACAAGTTAAAAATTCAATTAACTTGCAAAATTCCAATTTTTTAACAAAATCCCTGAAATAAAACATTTCAAATTTGGCGCCCAACGTGGGCCCAAATTTGAAATGGGGCCAAAAGCGGCGCTGTTAACCGCTAAGAGTTCAGTCTGTTTTCAGAAGTTAAAGTGTTAACATTTAATTATTAAAGCAAATAACCCAAACCGAAGTGAATAGTGAAAAGTTCGAGATTGTTCATTGTATTGGCTTGTAAAATCAATTAATTTGAAATATCAAAAAATTGAATACCTACATTAGAAACCATGAAAACCGAAAAAGCAGGCGTATCAATGTATGGACCATCAAATGTCACTGCGCCATGCATTCACGTTGAAATCACGTAATCTCGTTTGAATAATATTATAAGAAGCCTGAAAAAATCGACTAAATCGATTAAATTTTTTTCAAATAATTTCTATTCGATGTGTGTTCGTCAATACGATATCTATTCGATCGATTTTCATCGATTTAAATTCAATAAATGGTCAAAAAATGATAAAAATTACACAAACAATACACTCTTTTGAAGGCTTTTTTAGCATACACTTTAATTACTTTATTACATAAAAAGCTTTTAGGAAACAATCTATTAAATTACGGTTAAGCCTCTACAACAGCGAAATGAATTCATGTTGACATGCTTATTACACCTGTTTAAAACAATGTAGTGAATATATCTTGAGTGACCGTAGCCCTTTAAATACCAAGTTTTTTGCGAAAAAATAACTGTTGATGGGTGCATTTAAAATTATAGTCTCAAACTTTTTGTTTAGAGAACACAGGTAAACATTGCTACCTGAAGATTAGTCCAAATTCTGAAATATCCTGCATTCTATCCTGGTTTCTAACGAGTTAAGGAACATGCCATCCAAAAGTGGAATAACTGCATGCTCATCCGATATCAAAATTAGAATAATTTTATTAATGTTACTATGCAAGTGAATTATTTTAAAATAATTTACTTAGGCCTACAACCTAGTGCGTGGATGGAAGATAACTCTTTCCTTGAGTAATTTAGAGAATTTTTTTTGGGTAGTAAATATTCGGAGGCAGATGCTGCATAACACAACACATGATGCATGTTTGGTTTTCTGATTGGAACATTCTATATATTATGATATTTTTGGAAGCCCCTCTTCAGTTTATGTTAACTTTCATCAATATTCCCTATGAAATCGTTATAATTTGAGTTTTTTGCGAAATGTCTTACAAACTACATTCAAATTTTAATCGATTAAGTACTTCTTGCAGTTTTTTGGCAATACATCCATTTTCTTTATTTTAACCAGCTCAAAATGTTGTATTACAGCTGCCTGCAACTCACTATCGCCCTTAAAACGTCCCCTAAGGTCTTTCTTTAAATGACAAACGACTTTCGCCTTTCTGGGACTAGGTTCACCGGGTCGCCGCCATTCCATCGATTCCTTTTTGGATAGACGATTATAATACAGAACCATTGTGATAATGGACTTCAAGACCGATTTCGGGTCGTCTTCACACTTCAAAAACGAGGGCGCACATTCAACCCGATGTTCACGTTGGAGAGCGAAAAGAGAAAGAAGCTGCGGTATCCATTTTGCACTAATCTTATTCATACCCAAAAGGTTGCGGAGAATTCGGCGAATTCTTGTTTCAGAAATGTAATGCTAATTCCTTCACTTTCAAACGGTGATCTGCTAATACCATTTCTTCAATGATTGAAATGTTTTTAGGCGTTACCAGTTCAATTGGCCGGCTGGAACGCTCATCATCTTCAAGGGATTCCTGCCCTAAACGGAGACATTTTGCCTCCTTTTTTGCAGTGGAATATGAAGGAGATAAATCACCATAAACGCCCTCTAAACGTTGTTTAATGTGATTACGCGAATGTCCTTCTTAATGACCGCGCGGTACTCAATTTTCGTTACCTACGACATTTTTATGCACTAGTCACGTTGTTTGGCTGGCTACTAAAAACTATTACTCTTCGGGCCGTAATATATATAGTGTAAGCCTCGCACATGTGCAACTATGACGCAACGGAGTTTGAACGCGCTCGAACCTGTATAAGCCTGCCAGGCCGACAGTTTATTGCGCCTACCTCGTACTGCAAGGAATTACGATAAACTTTTGTTTTTCTAAATATTCTGTGAAAATAATCCGTAAAATTTAATTCATTCATACAATTTCAATTTCTATTCAAAGTGAACACAATCATTCTTCATACAAACTGTAATTCTTCGTATTTGAACATTTACTAACATTTTAGAACTTTGTGTGGGATGCTTTAAATAAATCTATTCGTTTTATGCTGAACTCTAATGAACATTTGTCTGCTTAGTTTCTCTATTTACTATATTTTTATACGTGCTTATTAACTTGCCAGATGATGTATGTAGAAAAATGCTGGTTACTTCAAGTAGTTGCTTGAATTGTGCAAGAAAGATAACGTTTACACATTAGTTTTTACGGATATCTCAAGCGAAAGAAAAGTTTATAATATTTTATCGCGGCACGCTGTTTTTAAACGAAATACTTATCTGCATAGCTTCATATTTAATTTACTAGGGAAGAACGCATTTTAGGTATAGAAAAATATTTATAAAAAACTTTTATAAGAACTTCTCTCTTAGATTCTGGAAAAATATACAAGAAGTTGATGATATTAAAAAAAATTGAAAGTGCATGAGTCGAACTTGGCAGTGACATCGATTGCTATCTTGTAAAATCCGAAAACTCAAAGAAACAGTCAATCGAATAAAATAATGAAGGACGCTTTACGTGTGGGCGCAGATGGATACGTTGTATATACATACTATAACGAATTCATTAGTAAAGCTGGCCGCGAGCGGTACCGCGTAGTAGCGTAGAGTCGACCAGGCCTCGCGTCTCACTAGAGTTATTCTGCTAATAGAGATGTTTGCTACCGCAAATAATTTCGCTCATCTTTTAAATAAAAATTAAATAACACGTGCTCAAACACTTACTATTTTAAGAGTCCTCCGTGAAATCACAAAGTGAATAATGTCTGTTAAATATCTGCAACATTAGATATGTTTCAACTGTTGTTTCGGAAAAACTAGTACGGCATGAGGAAAAAATGCGTTTATATGCAGAGAACGAACGTTCTACATCTAGTGACGTAATATTTGCGTAAGTAAAATAATCTTTCAAATAACTTAACGATTCTGTTGACGCACCTTCACAAATGTGTCTTAATGTGCCAAAATCAGAATTTTTCTCAAAAACACTTTCAAATTTTTCTAGAACAGAAACATTTTTGCGTCTTCAATCGCGCTTAGCTGTGCTGTGAACATGTTGCACTATTTGTAGAGATTCTTCTAACGGCACCGCAGGATTTTGTAATTTTTCTATTGCATCTGCTAGCCCGAAGTAATTGTCGTGAATGATTTTTAAATCCATTTTAACCTGACTATCTTGAAATTTCGACTGGCTTTTCTGGATAGCGGCAGCTTCCTTTGTATCGAATTGTAAAACCACGTTCTTAATATTGTCAAAATATTTATGATAATAAAACGCGGCCTGTAACCATGTTCCCCAACGAGTTAGAATAGGTTCTGGTGGCTCTGGTATACGGGGGCACAGTCTGTGAAGTTCGCGAATACGTTTCGGTGATTTGACAAATACTGCTTTGGTATGCGCTATTAAAGCAGGATAACATTTTCTGATACTATCCGCCACAAGATTGAGAGCATGAATTTTACACGTAATATGTAACAAATTAGCAGAATGCTTTTTAAGAGACCGGCCTACAGAAAGCATGTTTGCAGCACCATCACTCACTAACATCAAGAGTTGGTTTGTTGAAAGTTCAAACTTGTCCAATGTATTTAACACTAACTTTGAAATTACTTCGGCAATACACTGTTGTATTCGTTTGGAGACTAATAGAATTGAAGGTGCCGATTGATGAGGTTCCAATTTGTGTGCCATTACATTAAGAACAGAATGTTTCTTCCGATCTGTTGTTTCGTCGACACATAACCACAATTTTTCATCTTTCAACTCCGATTTTATTTTTTGTTCAATATGTTCGCGCGCAGATGGTACAATTCTTCGTAACGATGTTCGACTTGGTAATTTGTCTAGTAAATTAAACGGTATACTACATGCAATAGACGTAACGCATAAATTAAATATAAATTTTTCATTGTCTCGTGTGCAATTTCTTTTTGAAACATGCTTTTCACTATTTACGTGTCGTAGACAATGTTGTCTGGACCAACACATTAACGGGATTTTACAGATTACACATTTAATTTTAGCACCTTCATATATTAAGTCTGGAATTTCTGCAATAAATTTTCGAAGTTTGTCCGACCGCGGTCGTTTTGCTGACGAAATCATAATTTTTCTAGGACAGATAAACAATTGCGCAAATGACCGGCAGCGAAAATGCCCGTACTGCTCCGCAGACGAAGTAATACTACCGTTCCTCTCGGTCCGCACTGATTCTACGCCGATGCGCGGTACCGCTCGTGGCCAGCGTTATTCATCAGTCACTCTTAATTGTATTACAATTTTACCTTAGACTTAATAATAGTGAATAAAACATTTACTGCAAGTGCATACCTTTCTTCATCTTACGTATAATATTAATAATATTTTGATATTATTATTATTATATTATTATTTTGATAACATTCGCCATACGTTTCGGCATACTATCCGGATATTTCACTTTTCAAAAGTCATGTAATTAGACAATTTTCTGATGTCATTCTCATGTAATTAAGCTAAATACATCTTCACAAATTTTTTAGTTTTACAATATTTTTTATATTACCTTTTATGTGTGTAGATTGTGGGAGTAAATTTTATGGATACAGGTAATAATTTTGTCAGAGGGTATATGTATGTTAATGATCATATATGAACATGAGTTTTTTTGTTTTTTTTTAATTTAGGGAATGTATTCCTGGATAATGGCCATTAGCAAAATATTTTATAAACGAAACCTGAATTTCAATATTCATCTCCTGGACGGAAAATATGAGAGTATTATAATTTTTTATGAGTCCGGGCTATGTTGATAAATGTGTTTAAAAAGTGTATTGAAAGATATGCAAACGTTTGAGCTGACGCCTTCCAAAGCACACGCGTCAATTTACTTGAGAAACTACTCAGAATAATAGAATTCAAGAATGCAACGTTCTATTTGAAATAAAATCAAGGAAGTCAGCAGTGACTTCCGCTATAACTAACAAAGCAAAATCGAAATATTTTCATGGAATTGATCTTATTAATAGCAGCAAATTACTAGACTTAGAGAATTTTACTATTTGTACTTGTCGATAGTTGGAGAGTAGTTTTGATAGATAATTTCCTTCCACTAAAAGCAACTTTAATCATTGACCAGGTATATTTGTACACAATTATTCTGCAACTAATGAAACGAGATTGCGTTACATTCAAAATATTGTTTCTGATAAAAAATTATCTATTGTTACGTAAAAACTTTTTCATAAACGAAATCGCCTAATCTCTGGCAAATCGCATTTGGAAAATTATTTGCGAATGATTCACACTTCAAATAATAATAAATAGGTACCCTAATGTTTATTTCGAGAAAAAAGCAATTAATTTAAAGTATAGGATATAATGAGCTGATTCTTTGATAAATTAATGTACGTCGTATGTGTAATACATCTTAGCTATATTTAGACAAGTATGAATAGATACTGATCTTATTTGGAGAGATGCTATGCATACATCAATTACGAAATGGGATCTATATTCGGAAGAGTTTCTTTTTCGATAACCGTTTTCCTTACGATTGGACACTCCCATTTCTAATCTATTTGCGGAATATCTTTATATGATTTCGATTTCGCATTTAATTATCAGAGATTTAAGATTACCATTTACAACAGCATGAGGGTAAAATGTGTTTGACTTTAATTTTGTTGAAGTGTACATATGCTGAAAACAGAAATTCCGGTACAAATAACTTGCAATTTAATTACCGGTTATCCGTACCTTAATTTTTGTCGCAACATGAAATTTCCGGCAGAAAAGTAAATTTCAATGCGAAAATTTAAATAGAGTGTAACACATTTACCTTGTACATATTTCTCCGATGAAAAAATTTGAAAACTAAAAATTCTCCTGAAAATTTACCTATCTACATAATATTTACTTTTCAATTAATTAACTTATGGCGGTTTAAGCCAGTAGTTGGGACTACTGCCGCGTCAGAATTTGTAGCAATACGATTTGTTCAGTTCTGTAGAGCCGTTTGCAGTGATTTACTCGACAAAAACGTACAAATGAGGATATCTACTTCGTATATATACGATTTAAAATATTGAAATGCCATTACCTTCCACAAAGCTATGCCGACGAGATGTATAACATCGAAACGCGCGTCCATAGATGGTGAATAGGTGATGGCATTACTTTTCAATAATATTTACTGTTCATTATTACTACCATAATAAAAAATTGCTTTTGACTTAGGTACAGGGTTTTTCATTTTATTTTGACCACTACCTATTTCCGTTGCTATTGCAGATTCAAAAAAATATTTCAAGTGAAAGTTGTAGCGTTTTACCTCTACCGAATAAAAATGTAATAACTATCAGGATTGTGTATAAAGGGCGCGGCCAACAAAACATAAGTATGCTTTTTTTAATGGAATACCCTATATATTTTTATATTTTTGGATAGCTTCTCATTGTCCGATTTCAAAAAGTTTTATATTACATATGCTAAGAGTAGGGACCGGCGATATCATGGAAACTACAATAGCTATAGTTATGGGAAAAAAAATTTCATAACTAAAGTGACAAAGGAAAATTTAACGAAAATATTTTTAAATTCCAAACATGAGCGCTAGCGGACGCAGTTGCTAGGGTCAACAATAAATTTTAAATTAGTCAGAAAAAGTTCCAGGATTAACTCTGATTTTAAAGCCTTTATTGAAAAGCTTAATTAATTACGCACCACTTTTGTTAAAGACGTTTTGTCACATTGTGAAAAATAAGTGTAGTTGGTGTTGCCGAATCATGTAAAACTAAACCTGCTATAACTTCTGCAGTTTTTACCCGAATTAAAGAAATGTGGGCTTGTTTGAAAGGGCATTCAAAGTTGTTTTAGACGTCGCAATTTGTGCCACCCGTCAATGTTCAAGAAATGTACTAGATGACGTTATTGCGAACTGTACGAGTTTTCTCAATTTTCTCTAAAAATTTAAATGCTACAATATGCTTTTCTTATGTTGTGTTTGAAGAGTTTTGACAGACTAAAGTAGTGGCGAAAACCGCGTAGTGATATCTTTTCCCTTTTTCCAAATAATAACGAAAACAGCCCATTATCAGTAATAATTTCTATTTGTTTTTGATCACTTTTCAAATAAAAGTAACAAAATCGATATAGTATGATTTGGTTACAGGAGCAGAATTTAGCATGCTATGGAAACAATTATTTATTTGACAGTTGTAACAAGTACATAGAATTTTACTGCGCACTGGCCTTTAAAAATTGCTGCTTAGCCGTTGAATGATAAAATATACCGTCAGCCGAGAATTCATTTAGCAACACGATTACGTGAAACAGGGTATGTTCAACCTTGTAGAAATCCTACCAAAGCACATGAAGCTAATGTGATAAATGTCCTTGCACATGAGAGAACACCCATACATTATGGTGTTACATCAAATTCCTCTCCAATACAAATTTTGATCATAGACATAATAATTCTAATTGGTTAAAAGATATCTACCATGAAGATGATGCCTTCCCACACCGCGTGTTATGGACTGATGATGCTACTTTTGCTAATGATAGGCAAGTAAATTTGCATAATATGCATTACTGGTCAAGAGAAATTCCTTATTGGATAGATGCAGTAGAAATGATTGCTGTGGTATTTTAGGTGATATGGTTATTGGACCATTTATTTTTGAAGGTAACTTAAACGGTGAAATATACTTTTACGTAACGAATTACCAATACTTTTAGAAAATGTTTCGTTGGAAACTCGAAAAACACGGTAGTCTGTGCGTATCTTCATAATACGTTTCCATATCAGTGGATTGGAAGAGGATCTATTTTTCCATTGCCAGCTAGATTCCCAGATGTGACTGTGTTTGACTTTTATTTATGGGGAAGGATAAAAGATCTGGTTTACCAAACACGTACTACAACAAGAGCTGGTATGATTCAACCGATTCATTATGCTATCGCCAGCCTACCAAAAGTAGAGATCGAAGCAGCAGTTATTAGTACTCGTCGAAGACTAAATCTGTGTGTAAATAGTGACGGCAAACAGTTTAAACATTTAAAATAAATTTAAATGATTGTTTATTTTGATTTCTAATAATACTACATTATGTACTATTGGTACTGTTTTCGTTTTGCATTGCTGACATTTATTTTTTTATTTGGTGACTGCTACATTTTGTTATTATCATTCCTTTGTCTCATGGCCAACTAAGATAAGCTTCAATATTATTAGATAAGTATTTGTAACTGGTTGGGAAAATTATTACTGATAATGGGCTGTTTTCTTTATTATCTGGAAAAGGGAAAAAGACATCACTACGCGGTTTTCGTCACTACTTTAATCTGTCAAAACTTTTCAACATAAGAAAAGCATATTGTTGCATTTGAATTTTTAGAGATAATTGAGAAAAACTCATACAGTTGGCAATAACGCCATCTGGTACATTTCTTGAACATTAACAGGTAGCACAAATTGCGACGTCTAAAACAAGGTTGAATGCCCTTTCAAGCAAGCCCGCGTTTCTTTAATTCGGGTGAAAACTGCAGAAGTTATAGCAGGTTTAGTTTTACATGATTCGGCAATGCCTACTATACTTATTTTTCACAATCTGACAAAACCTCTTTAACAAAAGTGGTGCGTAATTAACTAAGCTTTTTAATAAAGCACTTAAAATCATAGTTTATCCTGACACATTTAACGACTAATTTAAAATTCATTGTTGACCCTAGCAATTGCGCCCCCTAGCGCTCATGTTTGGAATTTAAAAATATTTTCATTAAATTTCTCATTGCCACTTTAGTTATGAAATTTTTTTTCCCATCACTATAGCTACTGTTGTTTCCAAGATATCGCCGGTCTCCACCCTTAGTGGGACATCCGGTATAAGAGCTATTCAAAAATAAAAACATACGCGGTGTTCCATTAAAAAAAAGAAACTTTGTTTGAAAAATTTTTTTGTATCTGCAATAGTAACGAAAATAAGTGGTGGTGAAAAAAAAATGAAAAACCCTAACTTTCTCCGTTTAACTGCCAGTTCGACATTTATATGCAATTAATTAAAATTGCGGTCGAAAGAAGTATGATATTTTAGCTTCACCCTCGTACATAACCCTGGTGCAACAAATAAATCTGGAACCACTTTAGGCTCTAGCTGTGCGATTTGATCGACATTTTAACAAAATCAAATCAAATGCAGGCTCCAAAATGTTATGGAACTCGAAAACTATTTTTAGCACCATACATGTGTTCCAAAATTCAACAAATTAGTTTGCTATATTTGCATGTTAATCACTTACATCTTTTCAAATTAGACCTAACAATATTCTATACTATAACATGATAAATAAAAGTAACATATTGTGAAACTTTTTTATTGTAAGTTTGCAAGTATACTATGCGCCAATGTTTAAACGAGAAAACAAAAAGGAAAGTTCTGTGCTTCTTCTATTCTTCATATACTTTTGTGAAAATAATAAAGAAGGATACGTAACTCATATAACATTACAAATTTTATTTCTTTACAATTTCAAAATCATGTCATAACTCAAAAACTAGTATATTTTTAAAAACTAGAATTGATGGTTTATTTTCCCAGATATTGGTAACAATTTGATAGCAAAATTATGAATTTTATTGTCACATTGTACATATGTATATAAACACTCATAGTCCTTAGTAAAAGTATTCTGTTTATTTTTGTTGGTAGTTACTTTGAATATATCTACACATTTACTTATTTGTTCAAGATTTTTATAGAAACTTTCAACCGTTTGATATTTATTGTTTCTAGCAGAAGGAAAATTGCATTCTTCATTAATATGATTAGCTCGCTGCATAGCCATATTAAAGTTCTTTTATTCCACGCTATGATACATTTAATTAAAAATTTCGTTCAATCAATTGTTTGCTCTTTTGAACCATGTAATGGAAAAATATAGTCTTAGCTAATCTTCATCCGTCACTGAACTACGAAGTTTATGTTTACCATAGAAAAATGTACATATGAAGAGAATTACATTGTTTTTATTTATATGTTACACACATAACTGACAATCACTGAAATAGCTTGATTTAATCAAAATATACAAAAGTAGGAGGTTATATTATGATATATTACTACCGATTTAGTATATACTGTAGTGGGATGCTCCAACGTGAACAGCGTATGTTAAATTCATTTTAATTAATATTATATCAAAATTAGCCGATATTAGATTTTAATAGAGTTTTATGCGGAACTTGAATTATTTTCGATTAATATTCGAGTTCCGACATTTTGATTATTTATATTATCACTCTTTTACTTCTTAAAAAAAAGAAAGAATGATATGTTACAGGGGAGAGTCAAAATCTGAACTTATTTTAAGTTATATATTGAAAACATTATTTGTAAAAATGACACATACACACACAAAAAACACACTGTATTTGGAAATAACCGTCAAAATCCCTTACATCACCTGCGATACCGAGTTGGAACTTCAAAATATCAAGTCGTTAGATTGGCAGTGCAAGGGACGACGAGAAAAAACAGAAGTCATCAACGAGAAACAATTCTGACAGATAACAAATATCCTTTCGATTGACTTTAGGAAATTGCAACATAAAAGTTAAAATATCGTGAAAGTTATCAGTGCAAATATATAAAACACATTTCAAGTGAACTATAGATCATCACCAAGGATATTAAATCAGTTGGAGAATTTTAAGAACCATTTGAAGAAATTTAATTGGAGAAAACCAGCAAAGGGCTTCAAAATAAGAGGATTTTACCAAGAAGAGGGAAGAAGGAACCAAAAATAAGAGGATTTTACCAGGAAGAGGGAAGAAGAAACCAGTAGGATTTTTCACACACACACACACGTATAAAAAACACGCCACAACATAACTGTAAGTAATTTTAATTAGATTAAACTCATTTTTTTTTCTAAGTAAAAACTTAAAATAAAAACAAAACTGATTATCTCCTCAATTCAAATCTTTTAATTGTTATTTGTAACATAACAATACACTTATAACAAAGCAATATGTAACACATTACATGTTCTAACCTCCGAATAACACGGCCTTTATAACTTTATTTTCCATTTTCATACAATAAACCTTTGCATTACATACATACACTATTGTTGTATTGATATGGATTGTTTAAAATAAATAACAACTTACTTCTTTTTCTTGGATCCAAAAGTAAGCACACAAATATGCCCGTGTAACATGGATACGGCAATAAAGAGTTGATGTTTTGTTCTGGCGTCAACGCCTAAAATATTTTAGGGAATAGGAGATATAATACTGTTATATGTACCGGAATTTTGATACCGACAAGAAAGTTTCGGTTAAATTTTAAAACACGCTCTTAAAATTTCAGAATTTTTGAAAAATTCTGTAATTCTGTAATGAATTTGGATAAAGATCTAAGTTTTCGCATAATTTCTAATAAATACTAAAGGTTTATGGGAAAATAACCAATTTCATGGAAAATTCTTTATGTTCATCCCGGAGATATATACTTTTTTCGTATTATGAGGACTTAAATTTACCCCCATTTCTTTCAGTGCATGTAGAGAAACAATTAACGCTTGCTTATATAACATTTATAGAGATTCATTTTAAAAAAACGCAATGATTGCCGCTCCATCTTTTTGGTTCGTACCACTTTTGTCTTCTACTAAATAATTACTACCGTTCCTTGAAATCTAAAGTTATGATTGTTAAATTATGTTTCTACCAGAATGAAAATGTTAGTAACACAATCGCAATATCAATAAAAGCAAAGGCATAATTCAACAACTGTTTCTCGTTTAGTTCTATTTGACAATTTGTCTTTGATTGTCTTCTTGCTGTGGCTAGTCAACACACTTTGCAAAGCCGGAACTTTAGAAGAATGAAAGTTCGAGGCACTTGACTTCATTGTTTTATTTGAGATGTTAATGAGGATACTACCGGAAGGACAGAATGTACTCGCGATCCTACCACCTTCACTCTCAATTTCAAAGCACTTCTAGTTCGACTAGCAGACTTAATTACACATGAAACAAAAGAACACACTTTTGTTTATTAGCACAACCAGAAACAATCTGGTGTTTGCGTTAGATTTTATTCAGTTACGGCGGACATTTTCAACTCTCATATCGGAATTTTTGCGACAGAATTAAATTCTCAAGGAACAGATAATTCCTGGAGCAAGTCCCTGTTTGGGGATGATTATTCAAGTGCTATGTGTTAGGGAACAGTGGAAAAAGTATTAAAAAAGAGTTTTGTTAACGTACATTGAAGCATAGACAACAAAATCACTTCAAAATTATCTCATAGCTTACATATTTTTGAAGCTTTCATGTTTACTGCTTTTTTTCTTCTTTATCTTTAAATAAGTCTTCAAAATTATTCCAATTAAAGGTGGCAAAAAAAATTATGAAATAATCGTATAAAACTATTTAGCAGAAGTTTCTTTTCTTGATATATCCTACAAGTTTTATCTTCATTTATTTTGAGATACGATATTACCATATTTAATTCTAAATACATCAATCTTTCACTTGGGAGGTGTAACACGTATTCGTCAACAAATGCAGGTTCTTAGATCTGCTAATTAGCTACTACTTAGTCGATGTGGAAACATGTTGATAGGTACACTCTAACAACCTTTCCAAGCTAAACACGTACTGTACAGGGTGATTGATTGACACCATTCGTTAAAAGTATTGTGGAGTTGTAGAAAGCCCTTTTTTAAAAAATTTGAATTTAAGCTAATTGAACCATGGCCGTCTCGATGAAAATATTTTCAAGATAGTTGCTTTTCCGATTATACCGGACGTCAGCATCAACTTCCTTATTTTATAATTTTAAATGAAATGACGACTTTTTTACTGCATATTTCATTTCTACATGTGCTATTTTAGGTAGAATTTCATCAGGTGTTCCTATACCTATGTTTTATCTCATTTCAGTTATTTTGAAAATTTTTAATTTTTTTTTCTATTAGCACAACTTTTGAAATCATTTGTAGCAGTCATTTTTAAAAAGTAAGTATTGGTACTTACTTTTTGAAAGAACTCATAAGAATTGCAACGGTGTATTTCTTATAATTCAATTGTGTACAGGTGGTTTAAATAAAACTTCAATTTAACACAAATTCGAAGCATCTAAAGTTGAATTTCTTAAATACAAATACCCATTTTTTATTTCATATTATGATGTAGAATTAAATTCTGCATCGATCTGTATTAACATTCCCTATACTTATTTTAAAAGAATTTTTAATTACATCCAATTTTTTTAATAATTTATATCATTAATTATTTTAATAGCATGCCATGCGAATGACAGCATGTCATTCTGTGATCTTGTTGGATAAGTCAAAACGGAAAATCAATTTTATTACTTATTTTATATTCATGGAGAATGTCTGAGGATTATTGATAGAACTTGCCGGATATTTAATGATAGGTACCTCTCCTCATTTGCCACCAATGAACAAGAATAAATTTAAACGACTAGAATCGAACTTTCTACACAATTGAAAAGTGAAATCTGCCAGGTTGCGACAAAAACCTATTACTGGTGAGGAAGTAAACGGGATTAATGTATTAGCACATTTTGATGCACAGCCTCGGGGCTCAATAAGATCTACAAGATTTGAGTATATCTTATTATGCAATACAATGTATTTAAAAAATAAAATAAAATGCATGATTATTCGTTTATTACAGTGCAGGGGATAATCTTAGATGCATCCCATTTTGTGAACTTAAAAGGGTCATGTATTTGGACGAACGGGGAAAAATTTAGTATGGAGGATATTATAAATAGACAAAGTTGATATTACTGTGCTACAAAAAATCCACATATCATTAGAGAAGCTAATTTTCAAAGAAATATTAATTTCATTGTATTTTAATTTATGTTGAACACTTAACAACTCGAGATATTTAGAAATTTTGCGAACTACAGTATCTGATTTTGTAGAAGAACCGACTCTTAACCTATTTTATCATTGTTGGTATCAAATGGACGGAGCACCAGCGCATTCATCCAATGATGTTGGGGGTGAGCTTACAAAAACCATCGCATTGCATTGAAATAATTAATGATCTAAATTATTTTAAAAAATGAAATAACCAAAACTTCTTTAAAAATAGATATAGGGAATGTTAATACAGATCGATACAGAATTCTGCATCTTAATATGAAATAAAAAATGGATCGTTGTATTTTAGCATTTGTAGCAATTAGTGAAACAATATTGTAGAAAACAAGAGTGACGCAAAACTTTTTACAGATTTTTCATTTTTTACAGAAATTATTGCAATGCTAATGTAACGAATTTTAACAGTTCCTACATTAGTAATTTATACAGTGCGGGCCTAAAGTGCCCTGCCCCTCTTTTGAACGAGAGAAGCTAGCGTTTTTAGAAAAAACAGGTCGATTTCAATTTTTTGTAAACTAACTTTTGCCGTTATCAGCATTTCAATTGTGTTTCCGGTTTCACCGGAAGTGACGTCAACTTTCTTTTTTTTAAACAGAACTCCCTGTATATTTTTGCGTCTTTAGAAAGGTAATCGAAAGGCGAATCTAACGATGTCAAATATGTTATGCTTTAACTTAAGAAATATGCCGATATGCAGCAATATAGGTTTTGGTAATCTATTTTTGTTATGCAGAAAAACACGCTTTTGGAATTGAGATTTGGCAGTTTGGCAATTATTGTGATTACTTTGCTTCACAACGAGCTCTTTAAATCAGTCTGGTGTCACAAAAAACAATTTGGTGCTCTTTTCTAGCCAACTTTGCGTAACAACAAAAACAGATTACCAAAACCTATGTTGCTGCATATCGTCATATTTCTTGAGTTCAAGTATAACATATGTGGTATCGTTGGATTCGTGTTTCGATTACCTTTCCAAGGACGTAATAACATACATGGTGTTCTACTTAAAAAAAAGAAAGTTGACGTCACTTTCGGTGAAACCAGAAATACAATTGAAATGCTAATAACGGCAAAAGTTAGTTTACAAAAAATAGAAATCGACGCATTTTTTCTAAAAGCGCTAGCTTCTGTCGTTCAAAAGTTAGCAATGGGAGGGACACTTTAGGCCCGTACTGTATAGTGTAATTTACAGCTTACTACTCGCTCAAGTAAACCACTAGATAATTGTAAAGAAAATTGCAACAATTATTTAAATAATTAAAACATTCTATATCAACGACTACTACTTTATGCAGTTGTGTATAATAATGGATGAAAGAACGACTAAACGAAATAACGATAATTCATCCATGTTTTCACATTTCGAACAGCTTTCGCCATTTGCAGGGAAGTATTTGAAGGCCATAAGATATTACGCCTGCGTTCGTGAAGCGTCTTAAGGTGTTCACCCTTCTAGCTTTTGCCAAAATTTTTAGTAGTAAGATAAACTACGGAAGACCTTACTCTGAGAGAGTTGTGAGCCTTGTGTTCGAACTCAGAACTCCGATACCAATAGTTGGGCGCACTAGGCATTACTCTATCAGTACCATTAATGATGAAAATGATTTGACTACGTAAATAGGCCTTTCATTTAGTTCATGCATTTAGGTACGCTTCGATAATGAAATAGGCTGTACAGATAAACTTTACTTACAAATACACACATTTTCTACCAGTTACCTTAAGATACTAGGAAAATAAATCCACGATCCTGCAAACTCCACGATACGGCGTAATGTGATGCAATGCCACAACAACCTTAGGTTTTGGAGGAAAGGATTTACCCAGTAAATATACTATCGTAAAAAAAGCGTGATACAATGACGCCATTCTATTCCCGACTTCTGTCTATTTCACTCATTTTTATAGAATATAATGCAGAAATACAGGAGAGTTAACTCAGTGGACTCTCCTACAATTGTTTAAATCGGTATAATACGGAAAAGCAAAATTCCTAATTTTTGTTAGACAAATTTATCGAATTTTTATTAAATATCAAAACAGTGCGCCCAATCAAGCATATTGTTTTACTCAAGTATTAGGAATTAGACTACCTTCTGTGAATTTTCGCTATTTTTGAAACATGTTTTATTGCAATAAAATTAGGTTAAATACAAAATATTGTCATTGTTAAAGTCATTGTCACAACAATCAAAAAACCTAAAAAAAAAACGTCAAAATGAGCTTATAAGAGTTGTCCCAGATTAGTTAGTTTATTTATTATTAGTTATGTAAATAAAATAAATTAAAGGAAATGCCCTTCTATCGGCATATTTACATAAATAGGTAATTAGCATTAACCATATAAATGAACAAAGGTCGAAAACCTGATCAGAAAATTCTAATCTCAGAATCTAATTAGAATTCTATTTGAAATACTTTGTAGTGTAATCATACAAATGTTATTGCGTAATGGTATTAATAACTTATATAACAGCAAATTACAATGAATCATTTAACCGGCAAATTACATAATGGTAATAATGCGAACGATTGTGGCTAAATAAACATTTACGTATTTGTGTACGTTGTTGCTTTTCTTCAAAGATACACACAACTATTACATAATAACAACAGAACCTTTGTTACTTATTGTTCACCCAGACACCTATATATTTATCTTCTTAATTTAAATTTTTATATTATTTACAAATGTATATTTATACATACGCTTACCTTTTGGTGCTCGCCTTTATGTTTATACCAATTAGATTAAATTTACTTCCATGGTACAACTCTTTTTCGGTTAGGGTGTTACTTCGCTTCCATCCGTTTCTAGCGTATAAGCAGCCTATTGTCTATTGTTGTCGTTAAGTGTGTTGTTAAATTAGGGTAAACCAACTGAGTGAATTTACGAAACACTGGAGCTTACCATCAGAAATCTCAGAGGAAGACTCACGAGGCGGTCAAAATATAGCTCAAAATCACTAATTGCAATATATGGGAGGATATAAAGTGGTACAATAATAAAAGAGTATTGAAATATCGAACAGAAGACTTGAAGGATGATGTATCAACTACGTCAAAAACAATACTTTGCGAAAAAGCAATCAAAACTCCACCGTCTCTAGACCTTGCAGTAGCAATTAAATCCCTCTCACATTGAACAACGCTACAACTAAGTCTGGCAAAATCGGTCTTTACGACAGAATCGGACCAGTCGCACAGGCCGCGTATTATAAATAAAGAGTGTATATGTGACTCACACCCGACAGAAGTGAAATTTTGAAATCAACTGACGCAATAAAAGTGTTCGGTAAATAGAACGAATATATGCACACATTGAAGTGTTTTTATTGCCATTGTTTGTTTTCTTTTTGTTTGGCATTTGTTACGTATGTTGTGACGAACCGCTACTCGTCACAGATTCGAGGAACTTTTACTGAAAGAGAGAAACAATTTTATTATTAGGACAATAATTTTGAATCGTTTTACGAATATTTAATTGTATTTTTACGTGAACAAGCTTTTGGAGACCCTATAGACTTCACATCTATTTACTATGTTTCACCAAGTGCTAACCAAAGAATCCATCGAATTTATTCCTATAGATTTCTTCTGAAAATGTAATATAAAATGTAATAACCGTAAAAAGTAAACAAAAATCTGTTGTACTTAATACCGTAAATGTATGAGTAACAATTGGTATGTAGTAAAAAACACTTTCGTTTTTCAAAAATGGCAAACATTGAATTTACATTGATTGATTTTTAAAATCAAGGTTAAGTTAATTTTAAAACGCTACATAAGAAGTTTCACTTCAATAAACAATGTAATATAATAAATAAACGTAGCTTCTTAACGGCGTTAAACATGATAAGTAAACTTAACTTAAATTGCGTTTGAGGTGCCACGCCATTTTTCTTATTTTCATTGTACACTATTTATATGTCTTCTACAGTCACCTTTGTTCCAACACATTAAAGGTATTTCACAATACTTTAGCTCCATTATGATTTAAATCCGGAAATTCACTGATAAATTTAGTTACTTTATCAGCCAACGGTCGTTCACGTTCCTTGCGTACGTTAGACATACTTACATACATATATTTATCTTTAAAATTACGTGTGACGCTGCGGAAGGTTGATGAGAAACTGTTGCAATAAATCAATAACGTTTAGTGGTGACTCTGTGTGAGTTCCCCATAATAAGGAAATAAATAAAATTGTTTTTTTTTTATCTAACAGACACCGGCAAGACGTCATCACTCTCTTAACTCTATCAATAAAGGAACTAATGGAAATGTTAACTCTTTGAATGTCATGGTCTTTAGTAATGTCTAAGACTTTTGAATTATAGTCATGTCTATTCAGAACAACCAACCCACCACCCTTATCTGCTCTCGTAATGACCAATTTGTCAGAATCAATTTTTCTTTTTATTGAATCAAAAGATTTATAGTTGAAGTCACCCTTGGTTAATAAGTGTTCTAGTTGATTTTTTGTATTTATCTTTTTCTTTTTTTGGTAAATGTATAACATCATTTCTTAAAGCATTCCTTAATGTTAGATTACTTGATTGTATTACTGACTCTACATTTACTGCTGGTACTTCAAGGTCTTTCAAGTAATGTTTGTTAGTAGAAATCATATTATAAGGGGTACCTATCCCAAGAAGCTTCATTTCTTCATCATTGAAATGTGTATCTGAGAAATTTGTCACTGGTTGATAGAATTTGTCCGACTAAATGTGACTATATTGGTCATTAATATTAGAATTAATTTATTTTTATTTTTGTTAAAGACCAGATATTTAATTTTTCGATTTAAATTATAAGTTTTCTTTTGATGTTGAATAAATGCATAAACTTTTGTTAAAAACCCGTCAAGATTAAATGGGGGTAACATTACCTTGAGTCTGTCGTATGCGGTCTTGAGGCACAAGTCCAAATAGTGTATGTTACTATAACTAAACCTAATTTCATCTTTGATTAAAAGTCTTCTTAAAGTGTAAAGACCTCTTCTGGAAGAATGTGATAGATTCTTCTTATTGATTTTGACTGATACATACTTAGGGACTAGGTCCAGTGTGAGGCACCTGTTGTTGAAGTAAATGGATAGGTTCGCATTTAATTTCTTAATGGATAGCTTTCTATACTGTAGAGTCAATTGAGCTAGACTAACTGAATTTAAACGTTCAATGGTGACTCTGTGTGAGTTCTCCATAATAAGGAAATTGGTTTTAACAAATTCTTGCCTGAGGATGTGCTTTGCACGAAACCGGTAGCAGTGTTTTAACAAATATAGAATTTTTTGAGTTAAAACCAATTTTATTTATTTCCTTATAAATCAATAATTTCATTCGCTGAGGTAGCTCGTGTCGATTCCTCTGCATGCATACGTCGCGTCGTCGGCCGAGCAACCGTACTTCTTTCTAACCTGGCGCGAAGCGCCGTGCCACGCTTAGCTATAACTAGGTGAAAACAGTTTATATAACTCAGTTTTCCATTTTGACAATCTCAGGAAGCCCCCCCATTATACAGATCCGGATATTCACATTTCCATTCGCTCTACGTCGATCCAGACAGTGCAAACGAAAATCTGAGTTGACATAGTTATGCATTTTTAATGCCAATTCTTACAATATATAACAACTTTAAAATAAGCTAATACTTATAAAAGTTTTCCTAAGAAAATATTGATCCCGTACGCGTTACAAATATTATACCTTACATTTCGTTGTTATACGAAAATGTGCGTTTTCTATTAATTGTTCGCAGATATACCTATGATTCCTTTTTTATAATTTTAGAATTATTTATTTTCGTATATTGTACAGTAACTTATCTGAGTTCAAAGAAATAACTACAGAATTATCTTAAAAGTTACAATGTAACACGATTTCGTACGTGTTACTCGTAAAAACATATTATTCAAATAAAACCAGTATTTTTGGAACAAAAGTAATTTATTATTTATTTTTTACATAAAAAAAGTAGATTATAACGCAAATTTAAGAAAATGAAGGATTGTTTATTTTTTAGAGTATTGGTCATTGTTTTTTTGGCATCTTTGTGATCCATAAGTACAGTAACTTGTCAAGTGTCATTATGTATAAAGTAGTTTTGAAAATTACTTCATAATCATTTGTTAACTTCTCCAAAAGAAATGCAAAATTTAGCGATAAAGGCAAATTGCGGTGTGATAGTAATATACTATATGAAACGTGTTTTCAGCGAACCGTTCCTGTTCATTCTTGTTACTAAAACAATATACTGCAATTGTATAATGATTGTTTCATTTTAACCCATATTTTTGTTTTTGGGTGCGCGGCTGACTTTTTTTTGGATATCGCGAAATATAAAACTTCTGAACACTATCATATTTTTATAGAAATTTACACTAGTACTGAAAATAACAAATAATATTTTAGAGGACTAAGAAAATTAAACTTTTAAATATCCAACTTGTGCCTAAATGGGACTAGATGTAATTTACTTAGCTACCTGAGACTCGATCAACCCTAAACCAGTACGCAAATATGATTAAATAATCCTTAATACGCAAATGCAACATATTCTTTAAGCAGGCGATATTCAACTTTAAAAAGAGTTAGAATTACCCAAAAAAGTGCTATTGCGCAGAATCAATTACTGGTCATCCACAACTAAAAATAATTAAGAATTTAAGTTCGATTGTAATGGGGAAGTCATTATATTCTCAATAAAAAACAACTATTATATTTTTTTTGCAATTCCCTGGAAAAAAAATTCATGTTACATTGTTTGCAATTGCCAATATAAATTCTTTAATATGTAAGTCACTTTATGCTAATTTTGAGTGAACATTGTGATAGTTTTTCATATATCTGCTGATATTTCGCAAAATATTCAAGAAAATGTGTCAGGTTTTCCAGTTGAAACTCATAACGAAAACGCAAACCATGAGCGGAAAATAATATAACACATTCTCCTTTTTATATACGCAGAATTTACATATTTCTGAAGACCTTTTGTCTGAAAATTTCTCTAAATTGTTCAGGGTGGCAATTACTTTCCTGTCACGCACTATAGGTGACACTGCAAATGCGTTAAATGCATAAAAATACATGTCGGTTGTGGCAGCAACTAAACAGATGCGGAAAAAGTATTTTTGAACTACGTTATAGAAAATAAATTACCAAACAACTTTTGTTCAAGATACTTTTTCATGCCCCCCATAATTGGAGCCAATTTTATACTCTGAATACCATACATATTATGCAGCAACGGCAAGAAAGCTTAATTTAAAATAAATAAACTGGTATATTATTAATAATTAATATTCTTTGATTTGGCAAATTGAATATTTATTAAATTCTTACAGAGGAAAAGGCTGTGTTGGCCGACCAGCAGGAGAATATATGTATGCACCAAGGCATATTATGAAAACAAGGCAAGATGTAAAATAAACGCCATTGAAGATATGCATTTTTACATGCATGTAATTCGTATGTTCGCAGATAAAACAATCGCAGGGTATATATAATTAACAGTAAACAACAAAACCATTAGTTTTCTGTGCAAGTACTGTGAATAATATATTCTTCTTTAGTAAAAGATAAGGAAAATAGATTTATGGTACTCATATTTTTAACCATATCGAAATAGATTTGTGAGCGCAAGTATTTTAAAAATAATTCTTATTACAATAAAAAATTCAGCGTTTGTTGAGACCACTAATAGATACCCGACTTTTACCTGTACAAGGAGATCAAACAGAAGAACAACGTCGCCAGTACGTTGTTAGCACCCAAAACCACCGCGAAATTTTATATAGAAATTTATTACACGCACAACCACCACACTCCCAAACGTTAATATATCTTATTAAAAGCATTTTCCATTTATATACTTCATGCATATTCGTTCGTTGGTCTCCGATATTTATCTCTTCTTTAGGTTTTCTTTCCCGTTTTAGCTTTCTCATGGCTTCTACAATTGGAACCATTGGAATTTTGAGTAGAAACTAAGTTTTTGACTTGCTGCATCTTCAACAGTGAATTCATCGATTTACAATTAGTAATATTAGTGCATTGTGACCTGCGAAACACTCAAATGTCTACTTGATCCATTTGGCTGGGACAAAAGCATTTGTGCAACTTCGATTTTGTTGTAAAATGTTGTTTAAAATGTTTTATTTCTATTAACACACAACTTGTTACATGTCCATCTTATTGTTATTATGTCAACTAATTTAACCTTTGTTGCCAACTTAATCTGCTTCTTTGTTTAATACCAACTTAACTTATTTAACAACACTACAGTATCAATGTAACTCTCGACTATAGCATTTTCCAATTGTGTTAATCCCTATGGGAGTAGATATGCAATAATTATTGCGGGGTGTAAGAAATAAACGTTGATGAACAATATTTTTTGGTCGTAAATCAGCATACTTTTTTACTAAACCAATCAATGTACTAGCTGTGATTGCAGAAACTCTTCAAATATTATTCTTTATTGTTACCATAAAAAATAGGTATTGCAATCTTATATTGTTTGTCGTTCAATGTTATATTGATTAGTAACCTAGGCAAATATGCGGTAACAGCCAGAGGCGTGGCGAGCGCATACAAGTTTACACATAAAATAGAAGGTAAGAAATAAATTATAAAACGTGCTGAAACACTTACCGTTTTAAAAGCCTTCCGTGAAATCACAAACTGGGTAACATCTGTTAAATATTTGAATCATTAGATATGTTTCCACAGCTGTTTCAGGCAAGTGAGTACGACGTGCGGAATAAATGTTGTTTAACGCCGAAAACGACCATTCGACATCTAGCGATGTTATATTTGCATATTTAAAATAATCTTTGAAACAACTTAATGCATCTTCACACGCACCTTCACACATTTGTCTTAATATAAGAAAATAAGAGTCTTTCCCTAAAATACTTTCAAATTTTCGCATTACACACCAATTTGTTACGCCTTCTACAGCACATCATTCACAATTTGAACAGAATCCACTAGCGACATCGAAACATTTTGTAATTTTTCTATTCCCTCCACTAGTCCGAAGTAATTGTTGTGAATAGTTTGTAAATCTCTTTTAACCCGACTATCTTGAAATATTTCCTGGCTTTTCTTAATTGATGCAGCTTCTGTCGGATTGAATTTTAAAACTACCTTCTTTACTTGATCAAAATATTTGTTGTAGTAAAACGCAACCATGTTCCCCAACGTATAACAATCGGCTGTGGTGGTTCAGGTAAATCAGGACACAGTTTGTGAAATAGTTGGGTACGTTTCGGGGACTTTAGAAACACTGCCTTTGTACTAGCAATCAATGCATTTACTAGTGGAAAACATGTAGGAATCGTTTGTGCCGCACGATTTAGAGTATGGATTTTACACGTTACATGTAAGAAGTTACCACAGTGTTCTTTAAGAGATCGGCCCAAAGAACGCATGTTTGTGACACCATCACTCGCAAACGCTAAATGTTGCTTAGTTGAAACTTCAAATTTGTTTAATGAGTTCAACACCACCTTTAAAATCTCATCGGCAGTACAATTTATAACTCTTTTGGAAGCAAGTAAGAAGGAGGATGACGGTCGATGTGGTTCCATTGTACGTACCATTGCATTAACCACATAATGTTTTTGACGATCTGTTGTTTCGTCCACACGCAACCACAGTTTTTTATCTTCCAATTCCGTTTTGATTCTTTTTTCTATATGTTCACGAGCAAATGGTACTACATTTCGTATCGATGTCCGACTAGGTAATTGACAGTATATTTATTCCAGCATATTTATTCCAGAAGGAAACAAATGCTTCTTTGTCTAGTAAACGAAACGATAGATTACATAAAATAAGAGTAACACATAAATCAAATGTAAATCTTTCTTGGTCTCGTATGCTACTTTTTGCAGAAGAATGCTGTTTGCTTTCGATGTGACGTTGACAATGGCTTCTGGACCAACACATTAAAGGGATTTTACAAACTAGACATTAAATTTTAGCGCTATCAAAAGTTAAGTCCGGCATGTCCACTATAAATAAAGTTTTTAACTATGTCTGCCATTGGTCGTTTTCACGACGTACCTAACTGTGACATTTTTGAAGCAAACATAAGCGTATAATTACGAAATAAGTTACGACAGCCTACATATACACAGAACTACTCGCATACAGCATTGATTTAGTACTGACGCTGTGAACGCGTGAAATAAATAATCGCCGACTCCGCACCACATATCTACTACACTGACTGTAACCGCTGTTTGCTCAGGCTATTGATTAGGTCTTCACGCCTGCATACCACTACACCAGCACAACTTTCGTATGTAGTAGAAGACTTTGCTTTATATTTGAAAACATACCAATAAAATGTTTTCAGATTCTGTTAACATTATTCTGTATACAGCAATTATAGGAATGTAGATGTTTTTCCTACACTTCACGTGATTTACTAAGTAATAAATTACCCAGCTCAAATGGAATACAATTACATTGACTATAAGCCATTTCTTTTATGTACTTGCAAATACAGATAAAATATAATTGCAATAGTAAATTTTTTAATTTAAACGTCACTGTGATACATCTTTATTCAATGTGACCAACCTTCATATTACAATGACACATTAAATGTCTCCAATAGCTGTCAAAAGGTATATAATAAATAGTTGTTTATGTCACAAGGGACATAAGAACCTTCGCGGTCTCGGCTTCGCCTTCGTCTGCAATACATCCGAGACCGCAAAAGCACTTACGTTCAGAGTGGCATACAATATTTTTCCCACTACCTGCCCAAAATTTCGATAAATATCAGCACATAACGAAAATATTTGACATTTGCTTATATACCTATATAATTGTCAAAGTTGTTAATATCTGTTATGTATTGAAGTGTTGTAAATTTTGCATTGTCGAACACAATCGTCATTCTAGTACGTATAGTGCATGGCCACTCGTTTAATGTGAAATTCCCTCTGGCGGCTATTAGTTCCTTTTCAATAGCTCCTACTTCTCCCTGAACCTCCAATCTCTGGAACGGGCTTACTAAATAATTATTTTAAGTTCAGCCAACGACAAACGTGATGGAATAGTGAAGTTATTCCTCTTCAGTTCATTTTCTTATTTTCGCAACTCTTCAAAATTAATGGAATATCTCCCTTCAAGTAACAGCGTAAATTCAGAGGTATTTCTTGGGTTGTCAGTAGAATTTCGTAGCATAGAGAAATATATTTTGAGTCATCTAATCCCGTCACTACATTCACTTTATAATGCTACTTTTAAAAATAACTTTATTCGTCGGAAATTCGTCATCAGTTTATATTTGGAAAGGAATTATCTAAATTTGCTGTGGACAAAACAATCGCCATCGCGATTAAAATAAAGCAGTAGAAGGACGCCAATAAATTTGCTGACTTTTGGTCAAGCTTTCATCGAGGTAACGCGTGTCTGGCTATGTTGCAAGTTTCCAAGTGTTAATATTCCAAATCGTAATATAAATTCAAGTTAGAAGTGAAGGTTGGTGGTTAAGAACAAGCGGGTTTCCTGTAAAGAAACATAAAGTTTATATTGACATCGTCACAAAATCGAAGTTAGTTTCAATTCTCAGTTTTAATTTTCGTTAAAATCTCATTTGTTGCTCTTAAAATTCGTTTAAATTGCCGAGAAAATATTTTAGAACACTTCTGAACCCTCAGTTCATATTATTAATCATTTAATTTTCGAAAATATAATTTTTTCAACAATTTACTACTTTTAAAACGTTTCAGTATTGACACCTAATGCTATATTGTATTATTACTTTACGTCCCTAGGAACGTAAAATTCTATTATATCATATGTAAAGGGCGTATAACCCGTAAATCACACTTACGTACTTCCAATCAAGGCAGTAATGATTGACTTACGTAGTCGGTAATAGGAAAAATACATTTTTTAAGTCATAGAAATACATAATAGAAAAAATAGTACGGAAAACTCGTTTCATAAGGCATTTTGTCGTACTTGTCGGTTTCGGACACGTGCGACAAAATGCTATCGTGTGAAATTTGTTTTCTAATATACTATTTTATATTCTATATTTCTGGTTATGGGGAATATAGACATACCATATACTGTAAAACATCCTTTGTGTGTTATGTGTTTCTTCGGTAAATTTAAATTTTTAGTCTATAATGCATATACCGCCTTTGTAAGTTCCGTAGTAAAGTGAACCCCTAAAATATATGGACAGTGTTACAACGTTTGCCCGCTATGAAAGTATAAGGTCGGGAGCGCGTGAAGCGAATCAAGGACGTCCAGCACAAACGGCAACACTATAATCCTTACGTACCCTAGTATACGATAAAATGAAAGTATATAATTGGGCCATCTATTTGTAGTTTTTATCTCAATAAAGTATTGCCATTAAGTTGTTTGATAATTAAAACTTATATTTGGTCCGTAGGCTTCCGCGGTCGTCAATAATACTATTCTCTTGGTTTCCGGGTTGGAACCGCGTCGTCGTCGTAGCTTTAGCCGACGTTTCGTCCACACTCATATGTGATATCTTTAGGGCTGTAACTGCACACTGACTGGCTAAAGCTAGGACAACGACGCGGTTCCAACCCGGAAACCAAGAGAACAGTATTAAAATTTATATTTTGTATTTTCTACTATTCCATCTACGATCAAGAGAACTAAAAACGTAAATAAACATCAAATTTTCCAGACTAATTCCAATTTTACTAGTTAAATTAAACAAAAATATCATTAATTTCTATTTTTACGTAGCCTTGTCGCCTCGATTTTATATTGGACAAGTTTGGCAAAATAAAATTGCAGGGCATCTAGACCGTTATTAAACAGCTTTGTAAATAATTTATTATTTCTGAGGTACCCAATTTCACCTTGCCATTTCAATGCCGTCTAAATTTACTCGAAGCACGTCTCACTAACCATTCAAGCCATATTTATAAATCCAGCTGAAGAAAAAATAGGCTAATATAGATACTATAATCGTTTGTTATTATTACCTAACTTTTAAATAACTTTTTTATTGGTGAAATTCAATTGCTGCGTGAGAATTTAAACGTTAGTAGTTGAATTCAACAGAATATTAGGTAATGAAATGACTTTTTTTTCTGTTTCAGCCAGAAAAACTACACGAGCCCGTGGAATTGGACGACGGTGACAGCTACGGGCGAATAACATCGGCAAATGCCTCCGTCATCTTGGAGGCTACCAACTCAGCAACAGAACTCCTCGTTAGATACTTTTACAGGGTTAGACTTTGGCTTTCTTTCTAAATAAAATAACGTGAACTGTATGTTCAGCGTGGAATGTGAACTGAATCGCAGCGCATGTTTAATTTACATTGTCGTACGAATGCGTAAAAGATGTGAGACAGTTAAATAGAGCAGACTAAAAACGACAAACGTATTACTACAAACACGTACATGTATTTATATGAATGTAGTGAAAGGCGAGGTGTACATCAATCAACTATTTATAGATACTGATCATATATCTAGGTCATTTTTGCGTGCGTTAAAAAAACATCCAGAATAAAATCTACAAGAAACCAATTACGAGTCGATGTAAACGTACAATTCAAAGCATGAATTAAATTTAAGTCTGCTAATATACGCGAATGCTTCCTTAAAATGAAATAAACACAAACGCAATGACAACGTAAGTAATTTTTTTCCGTCTGGTAGGCTCACATATTTTGTGAATTAAACCTAACACTCTCCACAGCCCACTGGTTTTGTCGCACAAGGCTGTGACGGAACAAATTTAGCTCGTTATTAGTTTAATTCAGAGTCTCAACGAGCGTACCAGAATTGTTTATTATATCGCTTTCATTAATTACCACTGAATTATTTTTTACCCAAAATCAATTTCAACATTATCAACTTTCTTTTATTGATAGCGCATTAATACGTAAGCTGGAAAAATATCGACTAAAACATGAATGTACGCGTTGTTAATGTATTCGATAAACAATTTAATTCATTTATTTAGAGGCTAAAGGTTAAGTACATCATGCATATAGATACGTCTGCTAGAAGCATAAAATTTAATAATTTGGTTAATGCGGACTTACATTAGGATTACTATTAATACTGCGTGTTTGTAAATGAAAATTATTCTATTTTTTTAAACTTATACAAAGTTCCTCTAATCATATGTAAATGCTTACGTCTAACAGTATTCATATGAAAGTGTTACCTTTTTAAACCGATTTAAATAAAAACTAAAAGAAATGGAGAGGTATAATATTTATTTCTTTGTTTTATATAATACTTGCACTGATTGTATTCATCGGGTGAAAATCAGCTTAAAAAAAAATTTAAACTGAATTTTTTATTCTCTTTTTTTTAATGATTACTAACACCAATGGGGCCAACTCACCGAAAATATTTTGACATCTCTGTTACTTGGGGTTATATCTCCTTGCTTATTTTAAATGGAACAGTATGTCTTCCATTTTTCAATTCTACATAACATTTTGGGTTAAGTTGATATAAGATTTCCAAACCTGTATGCAACAGTTTTTTTTTTTTTTAGAATAAAGTTTCGATTTATCACTAGGCAAACTATATTTTTTGCTATACAGGGTACGGCCACAAGACATTATAATAAATTAATTCCAAAATACATGCAAAAGTCCACAATTTCAAATGAATATTTTTGGAGAAGTAACTAAAAACATTTTCTTATTATTTTGAAAAATGATTTTTTTATACTAATTTATATATTGTAAACTAGCCAAGACCATAAAACTATTTGGTTTCTTGAGCATCCAAATCTCAGCTCGTTCGTATAGTTACAAATTCTAATGTAATTTAACAGCTATTAATGGAAAATACAATAAAATATTATCAAACAGGTTGTACAGGGTTTTTCATTTTATTTTGATCGCTACTTATTTCCATTACTATTGCAGATATAAAAATTATTTTAAATAAAAGTTGAAGTCCCTACCGAATAAAAATGTTATAACTATTAGAATTGCATATAGTTTTGCTTTCTTAACGGAACATCCTATACAGTGTGTAAAGCGGGGAAATTTTTTTTAATATTGATTTTTGAAAAAAAAATATTCTTCATGATATTTTTTGCTTGCTTCGAAAGTACCAGTAACGTTTCGAAAATCTAAAATTTATTTCTAGTAATCTGTAATAATAATAATAATAATAATAATAATAATAATAATAATAATAATAATAATATTTTATTGTAAGTTATCATTCTACATTATAATGAAGATAGCGATGACAAATAAATTAAAAAAACTAAAAAATAATTCTACATAATCTCCTCGGTTTTTTACACACCTTTCCACTCTATTCCTGAATTCTTTATGAACATTCCCTAAAGTTTCCAAGTTAACTTCTCTAACCGCTGAAGTTATTCGTTGTGTTAATATTTCTACATTGTTTCCTACAGATTCTTGGTGTACTTTTTGTTTAATATTTCCCCAGAGGAAGTCCATGGGAGATAAATCTGGCGATCTGGCAGGCCAATGTATTGGACCATAACGTCCAATCCAATTCCCAGGAAACTGCTGGTCTAACACTGTGCGAACTATAAAATGCTGTGAGCTGGACATCCATCTTGTTGATAATAAATATTCTCTAAGTTCACGTCTTGTAGTGATGAAATCATAAAATTTCGTAGCATACTTAAATAACTATGTTGATTCAAATTTTCGTCAAAAAAATAGGGCCCAATAATTTTATTAATTAACATTCCGCACCAAACATTAACTTTTCCATAACGCTGATTTCTCGTGTGGATTTTAAAATTGGGATTGTGTCGTGACCAAAATCTGCAGTTTTGTAAGACACAACACCGTTTGTGGAAAAGGTACATTCATCGGAAAACAATACGCGTTTATGTAAGTTTATGTTTTCCATAGGCTTCTCACCAATCCATAAGCAGAAATCCAGTCTAAAAGCATGATCGTGAATTTTAAGGGTATGTCTAAATTTTGGCTTAAATGGAAAAATTTTATTTCTTTTAAAAACTGTTTGTAATAAGATGTGACTGACATTAAGCTCCGCTGCCTTCCGTCTTAATGATAAACGTGGATTGTCTTCAACGGACTGCAACGCCATAATAGTTACCGCATCATCCTCATTGTACATCTTTCTTATCTTCTTTTTGTCGACCACCGATCCCGTTTCGTTGAATTTTGCAATTAATTTCTCAAGAGCCATTTTTGTTACAGCTACATCTGGATACATCGCCAATACCGTAACATTTTACTAAATAAATTCTTTGCTGTAACGTTAGCATTTTTGCAACGTCAGTTTGACAGCAATAAACGTGAGTTTGGGGAAAACAATTTATCATCGCTATCTCCATTATAATTTAGAATGATAACTTACAATAAAAAAAATTGGTTTTTTATTTTTACAAATTACTAGAAATAAATTTTAGATTTTCGAAACATTACTGGTACTTTCAAAGCAAGCAAAAAATATCATGAATATTTTTTTTTCAAAAATCATTATTAAAAAAATTTTCCCTCTTGTATACCCCATCGCTTTACACACTGTATATTGTTATATTTTTGGATAGCGCTTCATCTCCTGCTCCCAAATATGTACATTATATTTATTATATGAGACTATTTTAAGTAATTAGTGGCATATTTTACTAAATAAAATTAGGAAATATTCTGAGTTAGAAAGCAAGGAGGTTCTGAAAATGATACGTCAAAGTATAACAATTACTAGTTTTTTGCTAGCTGTCAATGTGTAAATTGACATGTGTTATACTAGAGTCGTGAAAGTATAAATATTTTCTATTTACGTAGAAAATAATAAAAACCAATTTACTGCAAGGAGAGAATACATGGAACTGCATTCGAATCTACAAGCTCCTTCTACAAATACGTTTGTAAATGTTTATCGTCATATAAGAAATATTAAAAATTTTGCACGAAAAAGCATCACGTCAAAGTAAATGAAGAATATCTTAATACGTTGCTTCATTTTGAAGGAAAAATTTAAGTGAGCAGCACGTCTCACTAAATAACTTATTTCATAGATTTATTATAAGAAATTCGGAAACGGAGTTAGATAAAAGCATCTCCACAATCGAACTACAAGTCGTATAAAATATAATCGGTCCAAGAGCTCACAAACGTTTATAAAAGAAAAAGATTGTTTTGCCAGCAAATGATTGGAAATTCAGACAACGACCAATTTTTTTAATTGTATGGACAATAAGTCCACTCCCGACGTTTTAATAGAAAAAATAGGCACTCGTGAGGACGAAAAAATTATAGAAAGAAAAAAGTCTGGAAGGAAGTCAATGCACGTATGATGTGGAATTTTCCAAAATAAAGTAGTTGAGCCAATTTTTTATAATTTGAAATTAACAGCGGAAACATATAATTTGGAAACAGTTGTTTCACAAGTTGATGACTTATTGCAAAACTTCTTAAAAAACAATTAAACAACAGGAACACCACTGCACAATGTTTTAGCGTTGGAGAGCATTTAAACAATCAATTTCGCATTTGAATTGGCAATGGCCACTCAACAGTCTCGATTTAACACCATTAGATTGTTTCTCATGAGGCTTCTTAAAACAAAAAGTGAATTTCGATTCTAGTGAAAGCATTAACACTATCAATTCACAAATCAATTCAGAATGAAATTGATACAATATTTAAGAATCATCAGTTGTGCATAGACAATAATGGAAGTCATTTTAACAAGTTCCTTTAAATTTAAATTAAGTAGTGGATAACATTTTGTCAAACATGCTTTTGCATCTATTTACTACGGATTATATTTTTAACGTTTCTTTTGAAAAAGGAGTCGCTAATTATTTAAAATAGTGCCATATAATATCATATCGTGTATTTTTTGTCACTGAATATATAGCTTCCATGCATTGACGTTTTTTTTTATGATTGAACATAGGAGCTTTTGACATGGCGAGTAGCTGGTAGGACTATTACAGAAAATAAAACACAAATACGTCAAGTTTTACATTTAATTTTGTTGTCTAATTAACTGGTCACAAAAAGGCGTTATGGTAGTGGTTTATTATGTAATAACAAAAAATATGTTGACAAGGGAATCGAAATGGAAATATAAAATAGAACGAGTGTTGGAAGTGCCCAGCACCACATTCCATACAGTCTTGAAAGGAAAAAATTAAATGTCAAATTTAACGTATTTGTATTTTATTTTTTGTAATAATCCCAGTAGCTACTCGCCATGCTAAACGCCTACTATGTCCAATTACAAAAAAAAAAGAACGCGTTAATACATGGAAGGTATATGTTCAGTGATAAAAAAATGCACTGTATATTTGAAGTTAGGAGATGAAGGGGTATCCAAAGATAAAAAAATGTACAGGTGCCCCATTGAAAAACGCAGATATATATTTTTTTCGGCGCGCCCTCTACATGCAATTCTGATAATTATCACATTTTTACTCGGTAGAGATAAAACACTACAACTTTTATTTGAAACCTTTTTTGTATCTGCAATAGTAACAGAGATAAGTAATGGTGTTTTGTTCCCCATTAATCTAAATTCTCTAAATTACAATGAGTTGAGGATGTTAGCTTGACACTTATTCTTTCCTTTAGTTCACGGTTTGTTGGCTTTAAGTTTTTTTATCCTGTATAAGATACAACATTGCTGGGTGGCTTTGAAATTATATTTCTTCTCCTTTACTGTATTCTCTTACTATACAGACTACTAACGAACGTCTAAAGATACGCCAAATCGAATGATCACTCTCAATATGCTACCTTGATTGCTTTCAGTATTTCAAAAGTGCAATTAATTAGAGCCGATGCATATGTCCTAACTAATGGTAGTAATTTATCTTACTTTAATGCTCATAATTCTTTTAACTTATACTAAAAGGTTTTGCTTTGAACTATAAGTGATTGTAATTGATTTATAACAGAGTTGAACGCATCCATTTCGAATTTATAATTTATAAGTTGCAACGGGGATATCGCAATAGTAATTCAGCAAAATTCAAATTCAATATTAATTATAAAATGAAAGCAGTCGTTTATTTTCTGTCCGCCTATAGAGCTTTTATCCGTCGAAGAGTAGAAGACATGATGTTTTCTATTAATTATATATTTGTTATTAAGAGAGCAACGTTGATGGGAAAGAATATACTTAACTTTTTTACAGCAGTTCGGTTGATTTGCATGTATCAACTTTATCCAGTGAGGTCCTAAAGTATAGGGCGAACTGCTTTAACAGAAGATATGATTTCAATTATTGCACAATTTGTTGCGCAACTACGGCAAATAAGGTGATAATTGTTGCCAGATTTACATAATATTAAAATTGACCCAGCAATTTTGCACGATTCGTGCCGAAACCATCATAAAAATATCAACACAAAAAACCTAGAAAACAGATATATTATTTATTAAAAACTGTCAAATTTAAACAAACCTACCATAATTAATTAATTGCAATAACGATAAAGTAAAGAAATAACAACAATTAACAAAACAAATTAAAATGAGAGAAAATAATAACGATAACAAAGAAGGAAAATGTAATAAATGCAGGATATAATAACAATAAACAAGAAGTATAATTTATGCTTTTGGAATTGAGATTTGACAGTTTGGCAATTGCTATGATTACTTTGCTTAGTAACGATCTCTTTAGATCAGTCTGACGTCACAAGAATCAATTTGGCGCTCTTTCCTAGCCAACTTTGCGTAACAACAAAAACAGATTACCAAAACCTTTATTGCTGCATATCGTCATATTTCCTAAGTTAAAGTATAACATATGTGGTATCGTTGGATTTGCCTTTCGATTACCTCTTCAAAAGCGTAAAAATATATAGTGTTCTGTTTAAAATAAAAAAGCTGACGTCACTTCCGGTGACACCGGAAATATAATTGAACTGCCGATAGCGGCAAAAAAAAATGCTAGTGCTTCTTTTTATTCTTATCTAACAACTAGGGTTTCTTTCTTGCTTTGCAACCTTTGAATCCGGTATTTTGAAGCCTTCTCCTTGCTGTTCTGACAGATACTTTAGGACCTCACCGTATATAAAAATGCCTACTTCCATTGGACTTGCAGTAATAATCGCGCAATGTTTTTTAGGTACCTACTTGTGAAATCGTGTACTCTAATGAAATTTTATTTTTGGAATTATTTTAAATACAACTACTAATATAGAAGGATTAACAACGTTTACATAAAAAATGCAGTTTTTGTACCACATTTCTTTGGATTTCAAATGCTTTGTTATCCGTTGAGTATGAAGAGTTTTCCGTTAGAGACTCTTCATACTCAATTCCACATTATAGGCAATTATAGGCAAGTAAAACATAATATCGACTGTATGCCCTTTAAATATTGTAGAAGATTGTAATATGCGATATTCTATATCCCTGAGCTATGGAATTTATATAACTGAGCTGAATTTATCTGTTTATTAATTCCCTTTTTAATGTAAAGATTAAAACAGCATTCCTATCTTTTGGGCACTTTGTAGATTCTCTTTATTATATTACAATCTAACATTTTCAAATGCATACATATATTGACAACGCTTGTTTGTGCTATCTTTTATTGTTGCTCGCAATAAGTAATATACTAAAATAAGTACAAAAATAGATCATCTCATTGAGCAGATATAAGTCTAGTAAGAGTACGTTATAGGTTAGTGCTTCTTCGTTTGACTAAGACTATAAGCCCTTTCCTTTGAGGTTTAGTATTACGCCAGATATTGTCAAGGCCGTAGCTACTGCTTATGTCAAATATTACCCAGAGGAATAAGAAATCTGCGTTTTGATTCTATTAATATACTGTAATATTCAATATTTACAACAACAACATCGGCTGTCAATCTCAGAATGGATAGGGTGTTCAGGTTAGTCACCCGTTTGTAATGAAATGTCTCTCTTGCGGGTAAAAATGTAATTTTCCAAGTCACCATTTCCTCCGCGCCAACTAGCCTTGGAGTGAGGACCTTATATTAAATATATAAAGAAAATAAATATCAAGAAAATTGCCCAAAGAGTATTCAGGAATACTCCCGATCCCACCAAGAGTTTAAAAATTTAGATTAATTTAGAAAATTTCAAATTTTTCTGAAAAATTCCCCGAGAAACAATGCATAGATACCAAATATGTGTTCCATCGGGCTATTGTGCTGTTCTTCCATTTGTAAAGGATTTTTGCAATTAAAAGTAATACAGGAAACCCTTTGAAAAGAGAAAGGTCAACACAGAACTCCAATTTCAACTAGAACCAAGAAGAAAATAATTTTTTACATCCAGTAATATTTGAAACACAGCCTTGGTCAAAATTTGCCACTTTTATAAAACCTCAATAACTTTAAATTGCTTTGCATTCAAATTAAATAAGAAACGCCAGTTGATAAAAATGGAAATATTTATTATAGTAAATTAATATTTTGTAGAGAAACCTTTTGCTTTAACAACCGCAGCTATTCTTTTTGGTAAACTGGACACTAAGCGTCGACATTCTTGTAGAATAATGACTTGCCACTTTTGAATCAAAATTTTTGGTGATTCCTTTGGTGTGATAGAGCGCTTCCTAATCTCGCGCTTCAGTATCGATCAAAGATGTTCGATGGGGTTAAGGTCTGGTGACTGAGGGGCAAATCCAGAAGCTCAACTCTATTCTCCAATAACCAATTCATTGTCACTCGCGACTTGTGACACGGCGCGTTATCTAGCAGAAAGCGGACGCTATCCCGTGTTGGTATCGCCGAACATTTTGTTAAAAGACGGTTGCAGCATAGTTTTCAGTACTTGGATATATCTTTTGGATACCACCACCACACCTCCTCGTCCGTGTTTTATGATTGGTATCACACATTCTGGCTTGTATTCTTCGCCGACTCTGCGTCTGACCTAGATTGCACTCGCGTTCAATATGTATTTCTGGGATTCATAAAATGAATATACCTTGAAATTAGACTAGTCCGGCCATACGATGTTCGACCAATCCCCCCCCCAGCAAAATTTTGATGTTCCATACACCACTGCAAGCGCTTCTTTTTATTCTTATCTGACAACCAGGGTTTCTTTCTTCCTTTGCAACCTTTGAACCCAGCACTTTGAAGCCTTCTCCTTGTTGTTCTGGCGGTAACCGTTTTCTCGGTGCTTTCGAATAAACCAGCAGTCAACTCAGAAGATATCTTCTTTCGATTTTTCAAAGATATGCCTACCAACTGCCGATTTTCTCTCGTACTTCTGTGTTTTCTTCCACTTCTTTTAAGTTTTCATGACTTTTAGTCTTTTTATAACGATTTATCTTACAGTACTATAAGGATATTTCACTATTTTTGCGATTTGTCTTTTATTTCTTCCTTGCTCAAAAAGAATTGTATTTTCAAACGTTTACCTAAATCTAATTCGAACGTTTTTGTCGAATAATAATATTCTTTACGGTAACCCACCATAAGTTGTGGATTATTAAGCAATGTACACACTTCAAGTGTCCGCAGTAAACTAAATACCAATACCGATATATAACAATACACAAAATAATTGGTTAGAGTCAAAAGAAGTTATATATCTAAGAACTGAGAACTCTACCATGTTCTGTAACAATATTATATCAAAGTTACAAAATGTTAATATTTTATATTAATTCATCGCAGTATATGTACAACCAATATATAACCGACATAGAGCCAATATTGGTCCAACGTTTGTATTCTACCTAGGTATCTGAACCAAAATTTAAAATAAATAGACATCATGTTTGCGTACTCTTGCCCATCTATACAACATCCCACATTTATGAACTTTTTAAGGTTACACTTATTTAAAATAATGTGTTTCCATGTCATTGCTAACTTTAAGTGTTTCTCTAACAAAATGTAATAATTTCTAAAACTGCAAGACATATGGTTTTTGCGTAAACACTTAGCAACGGTATAGCTACATACACGTTGGTCCACATTTTACCGGGGTTATAGAGATATTGTACGTAGCCAAACTCTACCGATGCTTACTAGAGCCAGGCCTGTACAGGCCTCTGGGCTCTTTTATCTCACTGCGGTAGATTCCGCCACTCTGCCTGGATCTTAACTGCTTTTACTTCCTAAACGGGACCAATGGTGGGGTTCCTGTCTCAAATGTCCAAGACGTCTCCAAATCGCACGACTTTTAGAGGGAGTGGTGGTCGGTCCTGGGGCACTTCAACTGTCCTGGCGAGGAGCGGATTCTTTGAGTCTTGCGCTCTTTTCAGTGTGTTTGTCGCCAGTTGGCGAAGGTAATCCTTGATGCTGGGCACTTGCAGGTCTTCGAGAGATATTGTACGTAGCGCGATCGGGCATTTAGCCCCGCCGGCCAGCCTCGCCGCACGCAACTGTTGTAGCCTATCTGACGCCCTCTTTATCTCTCTGTGCGCTCGTAAGGTTCTAACAAGAGATCGTGGATTTTGAATACATTATGTTAGTTTAAACAACCGTAGAGATGGTACAGATCATTAAATGGTATTTTGCGAATTACCGTAAATGCCAACAAATAGACGAACAGCCTCAAATCCCTCTAACGCATCCGTAGCGGGAGGAGAGAGAAGTGAGGGTTTGTTCGTTAGTTGAAAAGGGCGAACCTTGCTTTAGCCGGCAAATTTTAGACGAAATCGGTATTAGTAGAAGTACTGTGAAACGTATTTTGAAACGCAACAAATACAAAAGTTACAAAGTTCAATATTGCCAGGACATTTTTCCCCTTACTAAAGTAATATTGTTAGAATTTCAATTTATTTTGAATAATTATCGAATTTATTTTTCTTTAGTTTAATTTTATAAGAATCGTTGTTTATTTTCCTACTTAGAATTACTTTTTCGTTCTCCTACATCGTATAGCAGCAACAAAATGAATATAAGAAACTGTACTTTCTAAAATAATCTGAGAATACAGAAAAATTACGTGACTGAGCGAACAAGCGTGCGTACCGCTGCTCGCTTTATGATATACTGCGATTGGATGCGATCTATCAGTGAGACTCGAATGCTCTCTTGCCATTCACAAAGGCAATATCCCGTTCGTATCTGGACCGACGTGTATATGTATAAAGTTATAATTTCCACACAGCAACGTTTTTAAGTAACTTTCGACAATTACACAAATAACTACGAGGTGTACAAAGTTACGTGTGTAAAAGATCTTCTAGGGCTAATTGTCATATTTAAATACATTTGATATACCTATATCAAACACATCTGTTGCGTGCTTTTATTTTCTATGTAGTCTTCCCCGACTTTACCTGTCTACATCCTCAGAAAAAAACATTTGTAAACAAATTTCAACGATTAAATTTTTATAAAAAATAACAAACAAAATTAATGAAAACATGCCGAGTAAATAGTTACTCATATAGTTAAATCTATTGTGTAAATAGTCAATTTTAAATCTCAACTGTTTAAACATAATAGACATTGCAGAGTCTTGCACATAAAAAACGCTTATCTAAACCTAATACGGTGTACACAAGACAAAAAGGTGATTAAATACTTCATTGAACAAAGATAATGCAGTAATAAAAAGGTCGCTCAAAATGAGCAATAAAACAATATAAGAGCTCGTATCCAATTTACATATTATTCTCAATGCGACCTTAGAGCGGAAAATAATGAATTATTAAATAAATTAATATAACGATTTGCTTGATGTATATGAAAATAACACACGTAAACATAAAATTGGATATGTCTACAACCGTAATAGTAATAGGCTTCCATGTTCTGGAGCGTGTTTTGCATGGAACGGTCCTTGCAAGGGCGTATATTAATACTTAATACCCCACGGTTGCTAAATATTAATTCCGAAGGTCGTTTAAAGACAAAGGCTGTGGTATCGATTAACATGTAATATTATAGGTGGTATAACCTTAAACACGTATAATCAACGTTCTTTTCAAATAGTAAAAGAATATTGGCACATTAATAATGCAGAAAATATCTCCCTTCGTGTATGCAAAAATACATAATATAGCAACTTTTAATTATAAAACAATTTATATAATTAAAACTATTATAGCTATTTGAAATAAAAATTGTTAACGTTTTTAAAACAACAAAAATCATTAAACTTATTTACTTAATTTACTTTCATCAGATAATAAAAACATTACAAAATCTTCCTGAATTAATATTTGATTTTTGCGTAAGTGCTTACGTTAACACGTATTGTTCCATAAAAATTTTTAAATAAGCAATATAAATGGCCTTTTTCAATAGCAACAAAAAGTGAATAGCCTCCAGAATATGGCATTGCACAGTGAATTTTTAACATTAAATATAAAGCCAAAAAAAGTGTTGATCATGATTATGTGATGTATCAAAGATTGGCAAGTGTTATTTTTGCTAAACGAGACCAGTTAGATACTATGGTACCTTTTATAAAATACAATATTAATTTCCGGTAAGAAATTATTACTAACTGAATAACAATAAAAAGTTTACTAATTTCGAAAAGAAAAGAAAAGTAATTGTTATTTAATTTTTAAAACATAAACATGATAAATCTTGGAATATGTTATCACCAGTTTGACAATATTCTAGGATTGGGCCAGTGCGTATGAAAACCAAATTTCTCTTTGAATCAATAGTTAAAACGAAAAATATCCTAATAATAGCATTTATAAATGTTTAAGTCGCTCAGCAACATATTTTTAACAGGTGAACACTTGTATATAATTTCAATGTACGATGAACAATTTTTTGGTAGTTACAGTAAAGTAAAATTAAAAAAAGTTATATCCTTCGGTTTAAAAATACTTAGTAAAGTAGGTCAAACACTATTCTTTATGATCACTTACTGTCAGTTGTTTATAGTAGCAAACCTCAAACGTCAGAAGAGTTTGAAGATTTGATTATAGGATGAGTACTCATGAGTCTCCGCAAATCGTAAAACAGCATTTGACGATAAAACAACACACAACCGCTGTCAGACAACTAGAGGTTACATATTTCAACGCTTATAACTTTGATACACATACAAATTTAGATAGGATCATTTACTAAAGTTGTTCTTGAATCTAATAAATATTGAATGCTTCTTAGGTTATCATCGTATTTCATTAAGGACATATCATTATTACTGCTAAAAGATTGTTAATCGAAAAACTTTTATTAAGAATATTCTTGGTTTCAACTATTAGCAAAAAATGGCTGTTCCGACACATTTGCATTTCCTTTCATTTTGCGCATATTATGTATGACTGTGTAAATATTTTTACACAGAAACAAACTGTGTTGTCAGTTAAGAGAGAAACATTTTCATTGTGGATTTATGAAAAAAATATTTTCTATAAACCTTTTTTAATTAATTGATTATTGTTTGTTCTAAAACTTACAAAAAACAGTTTTGTAGTTTTTGAAGCAGAATTTTCATGTAGAAATGCGAATATACTGGCTGTTCACCTAGTGCGTGGGTGAGTAATTTAAAGAAAAAAATTTCAAACAAAAAATATTCGGGACAAGTGCTGCATAAATTATATTCAAGTATACAGGACGTTCAGTTCCCACATCGCATGATACAACTTTGGTTTTTTAAATAAAATTCTGCATTATGTATATTACTACGTTTTTGGATGCCCCTCTTCAATTCCTCTCAACTATAATGTACGTATTTACGAAATGCCGCTATTTCCTTAATGGCAGATATCTTCAAGGTGTGTTCACATAGGGTAGCGTGAAATTATCGTTAGGATTAGCGAGAAATTATTTGCAATATTCTGCGGTAATTCTGAAAATAATTTCGAGGGATAATGACAACTGATATCGCGGTTTATTTTGTCGTATCATAATCTTAATTTATCTGTTAATGATGTCTTTTGTAATGGATGGAGTGACACAGAAACGTTATATACTGTGTTTATTAACAGTTTCTGCAATAATCATGACGAGCAAATTTAAAAATAAATGTAAAAAGAGAAGAGGTTGGCGGGTACGTCCCACCAACACTCAAAAGAAACAAATGGACTATTTAAATTTGATTAAGGTAATCTTAAATCATGATTCTGATTCCTTTTTCTTATATGCAGGAGTGAATGTTGATTTACTTGAAAATTTATTGAAAATAGTAGAAGCAAAACACAGGTTTATCAACTATTTCATACTTTTTTTCAACTATATTACAATTATAAGAAAACAGAATGTTATTTGCTGTATGCGATGCAAATTATAAACCTGTTTGTGTGGATACAGGAGCCCATGAATCTTCAAGTGATGGAGGAATGAATAATAGCAAAAAAAAGTCAAAGAAAATGAAACCAAACTACATAAATGACAACGATATAAAGAGAACATTTATGGCAAATCATCATAGAAAGCAAAACAGTTTATTTAAATCTTATTCTATTTGCCTTCATCGTAAAACTATAAATGGTAGTTGCAATAGAAATGACTAATGTTTATCCAAAAGGAATTGTGAAATGTCCGTAATTACTAAATCAAATAAAGAAGATATCAGAGAATTATAACATTTTATTCTTTCTATAGACTCACATCTATTACGTTGCTTATAAATTCAATTCTTACCCTTACATCTCTGTATACTTTTATAGTTCCTTTGTGAAATGCATAATACAATGTACATACTTACATACTGATGCTGTTATCATGTACAAATATACTTGGAAATATTTTATATCAGATAACCAAGTATACAGGGTGTTAACTAATTGGCGGAAAATGGACTCGTAGCGATATTGTCCGCATAATTGAGAGTTGAAAATCTTAATAATGTAATTCCGAATTTTGGTAACGTTACATTACGTTTAATTAAATAAGACTATTTATTGATTCAACAAAGTAAATTACAACAAAGATAGTAAATAGTAACCATGATAGCGAACATTTTAAAGAATTATTATGACAAATTTTCAAAATGAAAACCATTAACTTCGATACAGCGTTGAAGTCTTCGAGGAATAGCATCTTTGACCGATTGTAACATTTCAGTAGTAATTAGCTGGACGGCTGCGTTAATTTTGTTCCTCATGTCTTGTTGATTTATTGCTGGTGTCGCATAAACTTTATCCTTTAGAAATCCCCAAACAAAGAAATCGAGGGATTAAGATCTGGAGGTCTCGCAGGCCATGCAATGGGGCCATTATTGGCAATAATTCTGTCCCAAAAATGTAGCTGCAGCCAGATGCGTACGGCACGTGCATTATGAGCAGGAGCTCCGTCATGCATGTAATACATGTTCCGTCTTAGCACTAAAGGTAAATTGTCTAACATTTCTTCTAAGACATTTATGTAGCCTTCAGCATTTAATCTATTTTGAATAAATATTCGATCAATAACCTGCAAATTTATAATTCCGAGCCAAACATTAACAGAGAATTTACGTTGATTTCCAAATTCATGAATTACATGAGGATCTTCGTCTGCCCAAAAATGTGTATTGTGAATGTTAAAACAACCATCTCTTGTAAATGTGCATTCATCTGTCCATAATATTTTTTGTAAAAAATCTGGTTGTCTATTTATTAATGCCATCATTCCATTCCAGTAATTTACTCTAGCAACGTTATTTTCGAGATATAACGGTTGCACCTTTTGTTGAATGGTATGGTCGCAGAAGATTCTCAGTAAGTACAGAATGTACAGTGCTATTGGACATATTAAAAGTTCTACTAATTTCTCTCGTGCTAAGTTGAGGGTTTTCGTACACAGCTTCCAAAATACGTTCTTCAACACCCACTGTGCGTTGAATCCTTGGTGCTCCTGCATTATTACGCATAGGTACAAATGTACCTGTTTCTCTTAACCGAGTATCCGAGTATCCTTCTAATTGTATTGTAAGAAGGCGCATGACGGATTTGGATATCTCACTCGATATTCCTCTACGGCTGCATAAGCGTTTCCATTACAGAAGACAAATACCATGTATGTACATACATGTCGGCATATATAACCTAATTACAGCGAAAGTGAAGTACAATGGATGTAATGTTCTACTTTGACGCTTACAAAAATGACAACTAACAATCAAAAATAGTTATGTCAATTTTCATAAATACATATTACATTCTTGTCAGATCTATTTTTTATAATTTTCCCTGAAAAAAAAAAATTCTTAATTAAGTAATGAAACGGTAACGAAGTTCTAGCATTCTTTACCAATGGCTTCCTCATTGTCAATAATTGACATAAAATCCCAAACATTGAAAGATTTATCTACTTTTAATATTCGAAACCCTGAACTTTGATGAGCCGGTGTAACCAAACGAGGATTTTTATAGGATTTTTATATTAGGATTTTCAACTCAAAATTATGCGGACAATATCGCTACGAGTCCATTTTCCGCCAATGACCGAACACCCGGTATATAGTAATTGTTTGGAAAAAAAATAATTCTATAAACTATATATTTGAAACAAATCAAAAATTACACATGCCTTAAAGTAGCAATCTTTGTATCCTCCGTTTTTGAAATGTTAACTCTCTATTAGTAAATTTTAATGGATAGAGAGTTCTAAATCATATGACGAATTTTAATAAATACTCCACTGGCAAGTTATACGTGGTGAATTACAAAGTCACCAAAGCTCTAACGGATAATTTAATGTCATATAATGCATTAATTGTGTTGTATAACACTTCTAAATCTTTTTCCAGAGCAACCGTTATGTTTCGAAAACATATCCCATTCAGGTGGTTTCCAATTTATATGGATGTTTTTACGAAAAGTATCACAGCAAATTTTTAAGGTTAATATCATATACTTCAATCTTATGAAACACTACGATTCCATCTTTACTGATGCAAAACAAATTAGTCTTATTTCAATTTCACACAATTTACATGCTCGAGCTTCCTTTTTATATAGATGATTATTTAAAGTTGTATACGCCATCGGAGTCATTTGTCTTAATTTTCTCATTTTTGGTAAATGTAGTACATTGCTTACGTATTCATATATCATTGGTCCCAAGAAATACGGATTTAAAGCAAATACCTAACTTTGCATCTTTGTGTTCTGCGTGAAATTTTACAAAGAATGCCAATTCACTAATTCAAGAGGTAACAATGTCACATAGTTGAATGAAATGTTTAAATCACCAGGAACACTTGTTGGAGTCTTTTGAAGCCTCGGCTCCGAGAGCTGTTTTGAGCTTACATTTCCTGCAGTTGAGCCCAAGGTTTTGCTAATTTACAACCCCATGTCACTTATAGCTGGATTATTGCTATATAAATATATATAATTACGTCAAATATTTGTAAATCTTCTTCATGAGCTTCTGTGACCATTCTAGTTTGAGAATTCTTGTATCTGAAATAGGTGCTGTTTTATTACAGGTAAATTGAAAATTCAAAATTAATCCAGAGGATATAAATTGATTAATTCCTACCTTACCTCCGTGATGCCCTATGTGAACGCTACCTAAATACCTTACACGCTAGAGCGGTGATCCATATTTTATTCAATTGAGTATTTCTTGGAGTTTTTAGCAATACATCGAAACATTTTTTATAACAACTAGCATCTACAAGACGGCCATCGAAATCGTTGTTATACTTGATACATGCTATTTCAATTTTTTTTAAGGGAGCACCTGTATATTTGCCCAGAATCTCATAGAAAAACTGTTCTTTAGCAAATTAAATATGAAGCTATGCAGATATGTTTCTTGCTAAAAGGCGTAGAGTTCTGCGACGAAAATAAACTTTTGTTTTTCTAAAAATATCCATTAAGAATAGTTGCGAAATTTAATTTATGCGTATAATTTCAACATCTATTCTAAGTGAGCACCATTTTTCTTGATATAAACTGTAAAGCGTATTTTGTTGAACATTTGCTAACATTTCGGAAATAATAGGTATTTTGGGTAATGTCCACGTTACGCACTGCCTTAGGAAATTCATCCAGAAAATTCTTTTATAAACATTTCTATTTAGCCAAATTACGAATTTTTTAAACAGCTTTCAGTGCGTTCTTATTATATTTTTTTGTTGCTGAAAAAATTTAGTATGTGATGCTTTAAATGAATCTGTTCGTTTCATGCTGAACTCTAATCAATATTTGTCTGTTTATATTTTCGCTATTTATTTATTAATATACGTGCTTATTAACTTGCTAGACAATGTATGTAGGAAAATGGTGGTTATTTCAAGTGGATACTGGAATTACAGCACTGCACGGGGCTATTTTTCACGGCCCGGCCTGCCCGTGGTCCGTTACAGTATGGAGCGTACCCGCCCGTTGCGTTCATTACCTCGCCACAAGGCCCGCTCGGCCCGCCCCTTAGGAAATTTAGGCCCATTTGACCTGTCTAAATTATTTTAACCTGTTTAAGTAATTATATCTGCATCGTCTATTTCTAAACATTTTTTAATTACTACATTATGTAGAGTATATATTTATTAATAAATTATATTGTTCCAATTTCGTTATATACAGCGCGTCCATGGATGCGTTTTACTGAAAAAAAGTTATTCTTTATAAAAAAATCTGCTTTCCTCAGAATATCCAAAAACATATCTAGATTTAACTACAGGCATTCACTTACTTATACATACATTCAATATTATTGCAACTGATACTTTTATTTTTCAATTAAGCAACAATGAAATAAACAAGTAAGTATTAACTCTTAGCTTAAAACAGATCTAACAATCACTATTCAATATAGCTGCCCCCAACTTGTACAAATTTTTCAACACTTTTAATAAATGCATTGTAAACATTGTGTATTGTAGCAGGCGTATTAATCTCATCCACCGCATCCCTTGCTGCTTGTTTTAATTGATCTAACAATAAGTTACGTTCTACACCACGAGCACAAACTTTAAATCTCTCGACAAGAAGAAATCCATTGGTATAATATCAACTGACCTAGCAGGCCATTCAACTGGGCTATTTCAACCAATTCATTTCCCAGGAAATTGACGATTTAAAAAAACTATCAATGCAGTTAAATGAGCCGGACATCCATCTTGTTGTCAATAAATGTTGTGCAACTGAGATAATACAAACGTTTCTATCAAATCCAAATAATCGTGTTGAATTAAATTTTGTTCTAGAAAATATGGACCAATAATACCACCATAGAAAATACCACACCATACTTACGTTAACTTTTTTACAACGTTATCTTTTCGATCAAATTTTAAATTGTGGATTCATCGCAGCCCAATATCTTGTGTTCTGGGGAAAAAGTGACCGTTAGTTGAAAATGTTGCTTCGTTAGTAAAAAAAAATTCTCTCCAACCCACAAACGATAGTCTAACCTTTTTTCATCATCTCCATCTTCAAATGTTTGGGTTATTGTGGGTTTATACAGCAAGATTTTATTATTTTTATAAATTTTTCGTAGCAAACTTTTAGAAACGTTTAATTTTCGCGAGCGTTTCCTCAAAGACAACCTCGGATTTTCCTCCACCGAATTCATTGGTAATAATGTCGCAGCGTCACTTCCGTTACCTCCTTACGTTCCTTTTTTTAAATCCATTACTAATCCAGTTTCGTCAAACTTATTTAAAAGTTTACCTAAAGCTACGTGTGATACAGATGTATTAGGAACATTTTGAACATAACTGTGTGAGATTTATCCAATACTATAGCATTTAACCAGAGAGATACGTTCTTCTTTAGTGAGCATTTTGAAAGTTAAATTTTAAGTATTTGACACAGCCTAAAACTAATGTCACAAAGCAATACAAAGTCTACTACATACTTTATTTTAATAATATAAATTGTTAGTATTTCTAGACATTTAAACTGAGTACACACTTGTGTACCTGATGTTTAAAACTTAAGAACCAAGTGTTATTGTAAACATAAACGTAAAATAGCCAATAGTATTTGTTTGTTTCAAAGAGTGATTGTTGTTTAATTGAAAAATAAAAGTATCAGCTGCAATAATATTGAATTTATAAGTACGTATATGTCTGTGTCAAATTTAAATTATGTTTTTAAACATTTTGAAGAAAACAGAATTTTTTATAAAGATTAACATTTTCCTGTAAAATGCATATTAAAAAAGTTTTTCCTCTTTGTAACCCCATCCATGGACACCCTGTATACAACCTGTAGCACGAAGCTCATTAGTAAGCATTATCTGAAAATAACATTGCATACATTAAAAATGTTAATACAAACGATAGCATAAAAACTGAACAGCATTTACTGCTTACGTTATATCCATTCGATGTATTTAATAAAACATTCTCGGCCCATCAGGCCCGGCCCGCAATGAAAGGAGACGAGGCCTGCCCAAGCCCGCCCGCAGGCCCGGGCGGGCCGAGCTATTCCTAGCTCATGCAGTGCTCTAACTGGAATTGTACCAAAACAGATATTCCTCACGTATTAGCTTCATTAAATATCTCAAGCGAAACAAAAGTGTATAGTATTTCGTTGCAGCACTCTATATTTTTAGACGAAAAACTTATCTGCGTGACTTCATATTTAATTTACTACAAAACGGCACATTTTAGGTATAGGGAAACGTTTAAAAAAAATTCTAGTCAGTTTCCCCATCAGATCCTGAAAAAATATACAGGCTGTTCTATCTAAAAATATTAAAATAGCATGAATCAAACATGGCAACGATTTCGGTGGCCAGCTCGTAGACGATAGTTGCATTTTTACGACGTATTTCCGAAAATACTGAATCAGTTCAGTTATGGTTGAATATTTCGGTGTTTCAGTGTCGTAGTGTTCGAATTTTAATTAATTTAATTTAATGCTTCTTCTATTTGCATAAATGTATCTATTTATAAAACACTGCAATCGACAACACGATATGAAAGGCATATTTAGATTGACTCTCTTTGTGACACCCGGAAGCGCCTGCAAGCATTAACTTTTGGTTCTAATTCGTATTTAAAATTCCAAATTTAGAATTCTAATTCGATTACAAATTTTGAATTTCGAAACAAAATTTGTGTATTCGAATTTAAACATTTTTGAATTCGACAGCGCTAATTCTAACCATACTCATAATTGATCTGTATTCACAAGTTATATTGCTGTTAATTTTCAGGAATATCATTAAAACCCAATCTTATAACAATGTATGTACACATGAAAACAAAATTTATTTAGTGAGCGGTCGTTATAAAGCAGAAGCAACTTTGACATTCCGATCGAATACATGATTAATAAAACAAATCCAGGAATGTAAAGCTATCGAAATACATACCATACAAACTACACAAGCACACATATCGAACACATGCTGCATTAATTAGAAAGTCATAGGTCGACCGTCATCAACCCGTGACCCCGCCGAACAACTTACATTTGAAGTTTGAATTATACTACCATAATCGCCCTACAACTGACGATTGATATCAGCTTTTACGTAAATCACTCTTTGCCAAATAGATTTGTCAATATCCCAGTCATCTCTACTTTTGTCCGTAAATATGCAGATAAATTTTAATTCTCCACGTAATGTAATTATTATCTTCCTGACAAGTAGATAGTACACAAGCCCCATAACAAAGTCATTAACTGTATATATAATTATCACTCGAGCAGGTTGCTCATCGTTCCGGTTGACGTTTATAAATATTTATACACGTGTAAAAGCTACGAATTTCCATCCTAATATGTAAACACGAGTGGGATTATGTTGGTCTCTATTAAGCGCTCGGTAATTATCAAATGTAATCAGCATCAAAACTACGCTAAAAATAGCTAATTATAAAATTAGAATTTCTTTATTACCATATTCACAAAAGAAATGCATCCACTCCTATTAATCTTATCCGATCAGTCTCTGTTGTAATCACGAAAAGCTCAGAACTTAAAAATGTTTTAAATTAGCAACAATACTAATCAGAGGGATCAGCAGTTGCCCTACACATATTACAATTCAATGTTTTTATTAGGTCATCCGAAACGGATACCTTGAAAAATACCGAATATTTGCTACTTTCAGTTGAACATAATACAAATACAAATAAATTCAAGCTACCATAAATAAATGATTTTTCTTAAACGTTTAATTTATACTACCGACGACAAGACTGTTTACAGAACTGTTATAGAAGTGATGATTTAAAGATGGAAACTATTTTCCTTACTTATAAAGCAATGTTCGTAGTCTTGCGTAGTGCGTAAAGTATTGTAAGGATTCTTATTTGACATAGAAAGTATTCATTCTGTTCTTAAAATTAATTCACGTAAATTAAGTGAAGGGCAATTTTAGACTTGATTAAAAGCAACATCATTATAATATGTACTTATTTTAGTAGTTATTACCCATGACATTCTATTAAAAGAATTGAAAGGGTATACGTGGACTTAATATTATAAAAAATAAAGGGTTAGGTATTTCTGGTCTCAAAATATAAAACTGAACTTCTAAAAACTAGTAGGGCGTTTCCTTATTTTCAGATAATATTTTTATGTAAATAAGAGTAATAGTTTTAAAGAAATGTCCAAGGTAATTTCCAAATTTTACATATATAGCTGTATAATAGCGAACGTTTTGTTTGAAATCGGTTTGAGTAATTATATTAAAAATAAATGCTTTTGTAGTTAATCGCTTCACAAGTGATGTAATATTCTAATTATATTCGTAAAGAAATACTTATTTGTGTCTCAAAGGACGCAACTGCAGTTTTGCGGCTGAGAATGTTTGCAATGCATCCGAAACTGCAGTCACTTACCGCTCGCGTGTCACATTATATTTTTTCTATTACCGGCCCAAAATTTCGAAAAAAAAGCATGTTACGAAAATATAAATTTGTTTATATAGTTCCACAATTGTCAAAGTTATCGATTCCTGTTATATATCGACACCTATTGCTATATTAATGGCTTTGTTTTTCTTCCACGGTTGAACCGATTCAGAACCGCTCAACCAGCCGTTCTTGTAGGTAATACAGACTTTAATATCATACACAACTATACTACAATTTGCATTGGTAAACCAGGAAGGAATAGGATTGAGCTTGCGAGTAAAAGACATATAACAACATTTGCTGAAGTTCAAGCGCAGTTTAAATTCGTCGCACCAACCAATAATATAGTTAATATTATTCTGCAGGCATATAATATTATCCCAGTTAGAGATAGATTTATAGATTTTAATGCCATCAGCATATGCAAGTACCGGGCAAGTCAAATCTTCAAGTAAGTCATTTATATAGAGTACAAATAGCAGGGGCCTCAGATTAGACTCCTGAGGAACACCAGATTTCGGAACGAAGTAGTTGGATGTATATCCATTATAATGGACGTAATTGCACCTGGCAGTTAAATAAGAGTAAATCAGTCGTAAGAACGATGTACTTAGTCGAAACCCTGATAATTTGCTAAGTAAAATACAATGATCAATAGAATTAAATGCACTACTAAAATCTATGTAAATCACGTCAACTTGACCTTGCCTATCCAAATCTTGACAAATAAACTGAGACATACTTACAAGGTTAGTAACAGTTGATCTGCCACGAATAAAGCCATGTTGATAAGGAGAAAAAAACGATTTAACGTTCTCATACAACGTGAAAAAACGTGATATTCTCAAATATTTTAGCAAAGTTAGATAAAATACTTATTGGTCTACAGTTGTCGACCACCGTTTTAATGCCTTTTTTGTGTACAGGACAGATTCTTGCACACTGCCACCTAACAGGAAACACCGACGTCTTCATTGATAAATTAATGATAGAAGCTAGCGGCTTAGCAAAAGCTATTATATTTATTTAGTTCTAACCATTATAAAAATTAGGATCAAATCCTAACAAATCCATTCACTAAGCTCCAAAACTCGTCTTTTACAAATTAAAAAAAAAATTAAATTAGACGTGCCTTGTTCGTCCTGCAGAATCCAGCAAAATGAAGGTGGCGAGTTTTGAAATTAGGCAATTTATTTATTAAAGAAAAGTTGTATAATTTACTTAGCGCAGGTAATAGGAAGTTCAATTAGAAAGCATAAAAATGTTCTAAAATTTAATTCATGATAAATGAAAAGTTGCTATGTATATGTGCAAACACTGCAAGGTTCTTTATTAGTTAAACGTTCAATTGTATCGGCTTATTGATGCTGTAGTGAGATATCGGGGTGAAGTACATGCACTTACACCTAAATTCGTTCATTTATATAATTATATTTTGAATTTTCATTTATCAAATGTTCACCTTATATTTACAGAATTTGAATTATTTTTAATTATTGTATGAATTGTAGCATTTCAATAATTTATATTATTGATTCTTTGTTTCTTAAAAAAGAGACCCATTAATATTCATTCATGGGGAATAATCAAAGTCACAAGTTATTTTCAATCATTTACCTCTTTATAGTTTTTGTAAACCGCACAAAAATCATAATCAATCATCGATATGCTAACCATAAAAATATCGGAGTCGTTGGATTGGTATTCCTGTGACAATGAAGTAACCAAGAAGACAGAAACAGAAAATTGTTGACAACAAACGCAGTTTTGGATAAAACTATTTAGAAATTTAATTTAAAACAAATACTTAAACCATTTTGGTTATAAAAAACAGTCAAAAGAACTCTAAAGCCAGTTAGAAGGAAAGAAAAAGGAAAGTTGAACTCAAGGAGATAGGAAATGGAGTCGAAGGAGACACCAGAAGGATCTAGGACACCTGGAAAAAAGGAGAGGATTGTAACGAACATTTTTAAATACGCACACAACACGCACGAGGACAGCTATAAGTAGTTTTTCAAAATTGATTGTAAGTAGATTATTGAGAATAAAAAAGGGTTTGTGATAATTTTTTAATTTTATATTTCATTGAAACGCCTCAATACGTTTCTAGTTTGGATGTTTCTGTTTGTGATCCTGTTTTCCCAAATATAGATTATAGCCAATATATTGCACCAATTCAGGTATTTTTTCAAAATACTCCGGTTACTGTATAGTAGATAAAGCAGTACATTCGGAAATCATTGCCAATCTTACCGATTGTAACATTATATTTGTACATACCAATGCTTCCAAAACGCCATGTGGGTGCTGTTCTGCAATTCTTAACTCCACCAACAGCGTTAGCAGATCCGGTCGATTAAACAATGCACTAAACATCTTTTCAGCAGAGATTAACGCAATTGTATCATAGAAGCGCACTAGTATAGTAAACAGTTAGGTTTTCAGAGGGTTGTTACCATGTCGGATTCACAGAATGTCCTCGATGCACTTAGACTCAGCAAGCGGTTTGGCAGGATGTACCCGTTAATTCGGGATATATTAAGCTGTGCTGAATTAGTAATCCATATGGATATTAAGTTCTTTTGGATGAAAAGTCATGTGGATATTTACCCTAACGTAGTTGACACTTTAGCCAAAACTGTTGCGATTACCTAAGAGCAGAAGGCACCTTTTGCAAAGGAAATGAGAAGATAGGAGATAGGTGGCAATTGTCGAATAGGCAGGAGGCAACGCAATATGCTAAAATGCATCCCTCTGTCCACTTTCCAAGTGGGACTAACAGTGTGCCTAGAGATACTCCTGGTTGTACGAGTAAGCATGGCTGTTCTGAATCACCTAATTCTGGGATACCTAAAGTACGAGGAAGCGCATCGGCGCAAGTTAATCGAGAGTATCGCAAAATTATTCTCAACAGCGATAGTACCTATTCTAAGGTGTAACGACATCAAAGTAATACAGTTCATTCGAGAATGTAAGATTTAAATCTAATCATTTGCTTTTATTCACCTCCCAGGAATGTGGCTGAGGGGTTATGACCTCATAATGCCAAAAAGAAATATGTTCAATTGTACATTCGCATTTTAAATACCGTCAAACGAGAATGTATTTAACTTCTTTATATTTCTTAATATACATATATAAGTTATGTATGTTTAGCCCAGAAATATTCAATAAATATTAAAACCAACAGATACAAAATCGTTAACAAATGTTTCCTGACGAGTCCTTTTAGAATTGTTGGATACAGGACTTTGTATAACCCCGTTGAATAACAAGTATAAAACGCATTCCACCAGACATCAAACCTTCATTGTAAAAAAGAAACCCAAAGGAAGAGACCAATCTACATAAAAATAATTTTCTTCTAATTTCCAATGTATAGTGTCGCCTATAAGCAGTTTATGACTTGTGCGTAAACTTTCGAGGTTCGTCCTAAAAAACCCAGAAAAGTACACGCTTTTATAAAATCAATTTTTCTACATTTGAAAGCAAATAGAATTTGTTCCATATAATATGGCGATTCTGTACATTCTCATTTGGAAGTATGTACTTATCATAACTGTTTTTAATTGCATACCCACATATTTTACAATAAAATACTACTAAAATGTAATTGCGTTCATCTGTTCGACTCATCATTAAATCATTAAAAAACTTTCTTTCGCAATTAATACGACATATTTTCGCATATTTCTTTCATTAAACAATCCTAGCGTTAATAAATATTCATGAAAATCGTGGAGAAGGCGTCCGATTATACGTAAATACATTCATTCTCTTCATACTCTTATTATTATACACGTTGTACATGGACGAAGAGACGTATTACGGTTAATGAACATCGCATCGCTTCGACTGACACACATTAAAGAGATGCTATTGCAAATTGTAGACCAGGTTAAAACGTTCCAATTTCACTATTTCTGTCCGTCGACCTACATTCGATGTATAGCTGAATGTATTATATACATACGCCCAAAACGAAAACGTCTCTGTATGAGCCGGTGCTGCTGAACGGAACAACGAAGTAACGACCGACCGGCGCGGCGTAAATACACAAAAACGTTATTGATTTTCCCGGTCGGGTCGGTAGCACCAGCGCGGAGGCACAGTTGAGGCAACTAGCGTATCTATGACACGGCTGCGGCGTTAAATAATTTATTACGCTTCCTCGTTATTTTACAGGATATTTTCACCAAAATTACAGTTACCTACAAACTTCAATACGGGAAAATAACATCAGTCTAATCAATTCTGGTAAATAATTGATTCTTCTACTGATTTCAGCTACATAAATATGCAATGAATTCAATAATACTCCATAGCAAAAACAGTCTCAAAATACAAGGGAATACTGCCTGAATATACAGCGCGTTCAAATATATGGAATAATGCTTCCACAGCTGCTGTAATACGTTATATGAACAAATGTTTTCTATAAAAATTTTGGTGAATTGTTTTGGGTTATATAAGAAAAAATGTTGGTAGTCGGTTTTGACGTATCACGTCATGACTTCATTTTTTTAAATAGAATGGTATAGTTTTTTTAGCTGTTTGATAAAGCTATTTTTTCTAATAATAACTTTAAATAATGTTTTTTAAAAATGTTACAAAAAATCCATGATTTTATTTGAAAAGAAATTTAACAAATCTAAAGCAAATGTTTAAAATACGCACCACTGACAGCCAGCAGTGATCTAGTCTGTCATTGAATTCACGAACCGAAGTTCTTACTGTATTTTCAGGGAACAATGCGATTTCCTCTCTAATCTGTTGTTCCAATTCTGCGATATTTTCAGGACGGTTGCGGTAATCTCTGTTTTTTAAATGGCGCCATAGAACAAAATCATACGGGGCAAGCCCTGATGATGATTGTGGCAGCCATTCTACAACTCCCCTTTTTCCCAGCCAACAACTTAAGAAAATTTCATTTACGTAATGTTTAACATCGACTTGATAATGAAGTGGCGTCCCATTTTGCCGGAACCAGACAACGGAATTCAGATTATTGCCTGCTAATTCTTCTTGAACCTCCTCATCATCAGGTAATAGTACCGTAAGAGAGGCAATAATTTGATTCTGTAAGATTTCCGTTGTTATCCTTTAGGGTGTAAGGTTCTTATTTCTGCATACTACTTCTTAATAAATTTATTCCAGTCCTTTCTATTTGTTGCTAGTTTCTTAGCTTCTAACCATGTTTTTCTTTTCTTCTGTAGAACGTTCCCAATTGTACTATCCCATGCATTCTGTGATTTCTCTTACTTAAACGGTCCCATATTTTATTTTTGGGAACTTTGTCAAAAGCTTTCTCCATATCGATAAATCCCAAATATACTGGTTACCCTTCTGTTATTCTTCTATTTACAATTTCTTTAATGGTAAAAACATGGTCTTGGATACTTCTAGCTTTACGGAATCCACTCTGTTCTTCGTCTAAAGTTTGTTTTCTTAATATTTTTTCTACAATTTTCTTAAATAATTTCATTGCCGTGCTAATTAACGTTATGCCTCTGTAGTTATTACAATTTTTATTATCTCCTTTTTTGTGAAGTGGTAGGATTAATCCGATTTCCCATTCTTATGGTACTTGTTCTCCTTCCCAAACTTTATTAAATATTCTTAGTAAAAATCTTATACCCATTTCGCCCATGCTTTTCACCATTTCCGCGATGATTTTATCGTAACCTGGTGTTTACCATTTTTAAGACTTCTTTTGGCTCCTGTTATTTCTTCCAGCGTTATATTATTATCCTCGTTAGTGATTTCAGTTATCTATTGTGCATCTCTAAGTTCTCATGTTTTTGTTCTATATCGTCTATATCTATCCTTCACTATACAATTTTTGAAACATCTCTTATGGCACCTCTATTTTCTTTTCTTACTAGTATGTAGTCTATTATTGAGAATTCTCCTCTACTTGATTGTACTTTGGTATACTCCGTTGATAAAGAAAGGGGCGATAATGTCTTAAGCACAGATACCTACTCATACGTTTAGTTGTGGTATTTGGATATGGTGCTAGATCATCTAGTGAGGATTTTCCTGGGACCAATATCGACAATTATGGCTATTAACACACTTACATTATGATTTAAAAACAATTGATGTGTAGAAGAATGTGAATTTTCGGTGACTTCTAACACGTCTAATTTTTTGGCCTTATTAGTTTCAATCTTCCATGCTCTAGATTTAGGAAGAGTCTTCGCATGACCCGTAAAACGCTTCAAAGGTTTACTCACAATAAATTGGGTATTTGGTTCACTATTTGGGTTTTCCTCATTGAAAAGAGCACATGGCCTCTTACGGTCACCATAACAAACCATCATCAGAATTGTTATTCATGCAGTTTCAGCTAAAATAACCATCTTATAGTATTATATGCAACATTTATAAATGCCTTTATTCCAACTAGAAAGTTTTATTATTTTTTTTGTTTTTTTTTAGTTTTCAAGTGAGAACTAGGAGAATTTTATAAAAGTTGTCATACATCAAAACTGCTAATCAAAATTTGTTCTTGCATAACCCAAAACAGTTCTCACCAAACAACTTTTATACAAAATATTTCATTCATATAATGTTCTATAGCGGCTGTAAAAGCTTTATTCCATACAATTTGAACACGCTGTATATATTAGAGGCAGTATAATTTGACAATAACTTGCATTTTATTATTACAACTTTTTGTGCACAACATGTTGGATATATTTATTCTCTATTCTACCGTTCCACTGTGGCCGAAATGACTTCAAAAGTGCACTTTATTCCTAAAATAAAAGTTTTTTGCATGGAAATTTCAATGAAAGGGTTTTGAAAGAAATATTTTAAAGCTCTCATTGTCACAATGTTTCTAGTGTAACCCGAGCTTTTGTTACTTTTTACAGCCAGACAAAGTGAAGAAAGATACTTTTCATAAATTTGACTAAAAATTAGTAATTTTTCTCATAATTACAGTTGCTTTAACATTATTGTAAAAACGAATTGCTCGAATTTTGTTTTGTGGTAAGAATTGATAGACTTATTTGTACATTATGTGTATGAAGCAAAAATACGTGTTGGTACAACTTTCTCGAGGATTAAAAAAAAAATGTTCGTCACAGTACGCGGAGATATCTACAACACTTCTTAGGGGTAGTATGTAGATTTTTGAGTATAAATGCTAAGAACCGCTGCTAACCGCTTTGGAAAATACGCCTTACGTATTATCTACTCAGCATGGTGTTGTTCGAGGAAGGTCTACTGCTACAAATCTCGTTTCCATGTGTCAGATTATTAGTGAACAACTCGATAAGTCAAGTTGACGTAGTATACACTGATTTCAGTAGTGCTTTTGACATCATTGACCATGGGATTCTATTAAAAGAGTTGTCAGCATTTGGATTAAGCTCTTCACTGGTAAAACTTTTGCAGTCCTACTTAACGAATAGATCGCATTATGTCTTTTATAATGGATATAAATTTTTTGAGTTTCGTCCATCATCTGGTGTACCTCAAGGGTCGCATCAAGGACTACTTCTATTTGTGCTTTTTGTTAACGACCTATTAATATTTCTATCCTGTCCTGGGTTGGCTTATGCCGATGACATGAAAATCTATCTACCAATTAGATCTTGGAACGATGTCCTACATTTACAATATAATCTGGATGTAATTACCAAGTGGTATTCAATCTTTAAGCTATAGTTAAATGTTAATAAGTGCTTGTTCGTCTCTTACACCAGAAAAGTTAACTACATTGATTCGACATACTCGATACATAATTCTGCTCTTAAAAGGGCTAATACTGTGAGAGACTTGGGTGTACTGTTTGATTCTCGGCTGAGTTTTTCTCCTCATATAGCCCAAGAAAATATAATTTCTTACAATTAGGAAATACTTTTTCTGTGTGTAGATGTGACGCAATGTAATCCAGCTTCAACTAATAACTAGCAATATGAGGTGGGCGAATTAAGATTATATTCAACAGCAATACCAAACTTTCACATCGTATTCTCAGACCATCCTTGATCAAAATGATAATAATAAGCGAGCGATAACATTAACCGCGACTAGATTAAACGGGGCCCACTCCACCATCATTTCTTCCGCCCATCTCTTCATTGATGCGCTACATCCAATTTTTTTTATTAAAACAAGCTGTGTAATATATTTGTTTACACAGCTTGTTGTGCAAACACAGAATCTACATCTTCAGAATCATATCAAAGCAATTTATTTATTTATTTATTTACTTTTATTTTTGATTTTCGTAGGCAAATTGTTAGAACCGTTTTACACTTACAAGAATTATTATAAAAATTCTTATGAAAATCATTCACAGAAATCTCATAAAATATTTCACAATAAATTTCCAAATTTTGTGATTATTTTTGCCGTTTTCAACGACTAGAAAATGCAACAAAATTTTCAGAATAGTTATTGTCATACGCAGGCGCATTTTGTAAAATTGTTCAGTAACACTGGTAATGTATTGGCAGTATTGACACGCAACAGGTATTGATGAACCTCAAACATTTATTGTGAAGGTTGCGGGAATTGTAATTGTGCGAATTATTATTAAAATGCGTACAAATCGGTTATTACTGCTGGAAGCAGGTATTCTTAGCTGTTATATGATATATTTAATGGCTAAGAAAAAAAGTATGAAACAAAACGATCGCACTGGTCAAGAAAGTGGTTGTTAAACAAGCAAGGGAAAGGAACCCTGGCTTTGCTAAACAATGAATTAAAGCAAGAAGATACCAATGCTTACAGAGATTTTCTAAGAATGACTAACATTTACTTCCAATTAATATTGAGTTTAATTGAAGGTGACATTAAATGAAATGGGAAGACACTTTCATGCGTGAATGTCTTAATTCGCGTGGTGTTTGTGCGCACTTTCTCGCTCCGATTCTTGTTAAATTTTGTTGAAAATATAGAACATTCTCTATATTTTCATTGTGAAAATTTTCATAATAAATTTCAAAATAAGAATACTGTTTGCCACGTCAAAGATTTTTAAAGGAATTTATTTAAAAATTTTCAGAATAATTTTGATTAAAATTTTCATCATAATTCTTGGCCAGTGTCAAACGGCTCTTAGACTAACAACCTGCTCACACATTGACATAGAAGCTAACTCAGCAGGGGAAGGTGGGGGTTATAAGAAACAGGGGTAGTAAGGTACACAAGGAATATAGAATCATTGTCATAAACTATAAAAAAATGCATTTGCGTTATTTATTCTTTTCGCAAAAATATCTTCTTTTCGAAACGAATCTACCATAAATTTTACCAATTGAAAGTTGTGTTTTTTTAAGTACATATCTTTTTCCTGATTTTGGTTCTTTTTATTTTTTGTGTTGGGTTTGTGGACCATTAGAAAAGCTTTCAAGTGACATTTTTGCAATTTTTTATTTATAAACCTGGAAGCAAGAAAAGATGTATGTATTTTATTACCCTAATTTAAAAAATTCTTGAGATAACAAGAAACGAAATTTTTTTGTTTGTTGACCCTGCACGAATAGTCGAAGCTATCCATGCTTTTCCTCGATGTTCAACCTAATGTACTGAAATGTTTTATCTCAGGGATTTTGTTAAAAAAATTGGAATTTTGTAAGTTAATTAAATTTTTAACTCTTTTGCGAGATTCGGGAGTATTCTTTGGTACTCTTTCGGCAATTTTTATGAATTTTTGATGGCAATAAATGAAAATTAACGAATGTTAAAATTGAAAAATGAAACTAACCTGGATTTTTACGAAGATGTCATATAAACTCTATGTTCCTTATGACATTCACAGGAAATCTGCCTGTTCTAATCTCCAACCTTTTCTTCTACCTTGAATTTATTCTCTAATTTCTGTATCAGACACTTTAAATTAGGACCGCAGCCAAATTACTAGTTAACTCGAAGAAAGCTTAAACAGGATTGATGAATTTGGCGTCCCTTTTCTGCTTTATTTTAATCGCGATGGCGATTGTTTCTTTCCACTTCAAATTTTGATGATACCCACCCAAATATAATTTAACGAGGAATTTTTGATAAATAAAGTTATTTTTAGAAGTAGCATGAGAGAATGAATGTAGTGACGCTACTTGATGACTCAAACTAGACGGATCTATGTTCTAAAATACAACTGACAACATAACTATGACAAATTTACTGGCGATCTACTTAATAACTTTACGATAGATATTTAATTTACAAGACCTTGCTAGAAATACCTCTGAATTTACCCTGTTTGTTGTAGGAGAATTTTACATTAGTTTTGAAAAGTTGCGAAAATAAGAACATGAACTAAAGAGGAATAATTTCACCGTTTCTCCGCGTTTGTCGTTATTTGGACTTATATAAATTATTTAATACCCACACTCCAAGGCCAGTCGGTCTAGAGGGAAATTGTGGCTTCCGAAAAATTGCTTTTATCCACCAGAGGGAATTTCATATCTATCGGATAGCTATACTGTATACCGTAAACGTTATAGACTAACAGCTGATATTTTCGAAGTGAATATTTAGCATAGCAATACTTTATATAATAATACTTTACTGTAAGTGATTAATCAACTTTTCTATAAATAATAATCTTGCATTTAAAACTTTCGATGCGTTTATTTTCGTCAGCTTAATTTTCGCCATTCTATAAAAAAAATTAGCAAAAATAAAATCTCGAAAAGTACTATGGTAAAACTATACACCTGCATGATGTCTCTTGTTACCCCTGCTAAACATTAACTGATAGCAAGGCAGAATTGGAGATCTTGCATCTTACTACCCCTAATGAGGTAATTAGGATACTTTTGTTTGGGGTATTAAGAAACAAAAATATCGTCCTCATCATTTGTTTGAAAGCAAATAACATTTTGTCCATAAAAACATGCATATATAGCGTTCGCAATAGAAAAAAAGAAGATATAGTGTTCAGAATAAAAATAACTGCTACACAAATATTTTATGTATCTTATTACCCCTAACTCAAATATAAAGGGCTTTCGCACGATTCTAAATTTGCTTTATACTAATCGAAATTGGATCGTCTTTCTACTTCCATTTAGCTAAACATTTCAAATTGCGTCAATAAGTGGCTGATGTGTAATTTATTGTAAATATGAAGAAAAAAAGTTAGTTAACTAAATAAATGGTGCTCAAATATGCAAGTTAACAATATACCCCACTCTTCCCTAACCATTTCTCCTGTTTTTCGATTAAATGATTTACCTTCCCCTGATTACAATAATGTAACATATATAAATAAAAACAATTGTTAAACAATAACAGGAGAATATCTCTCCAACTAGTTTCCTAGAATCCGTAGACCTTTCATATCACTATTTTTAGAAAAATAAACTTGATGATGCGTTTACATTTGTATAAATTACATAAAAATAATAATAATTCATGCCTTTACATCCCCCAACAACTTTCGCCAATTACAGGGGGCACCGACCGGCCATGAGTTATTGTTACGCCTACGCCCGTGGAGCGCCTTGAGATGCTCACCCTCACCATTCACCAAATTTGGAGTAAGGAAAACTACGGAAAACCTTACTTTGACGTTACGGACCCGAGGTTCGAATCCGGTACCCCGAGACTGATACCCAGCGCGCTAGGCACTGCGCTACCAGTCCCTTAATCGTAAAAATCATAATCACGAAGTTTGAATTTGTGCAATTTTCTTTTGAAATGAATCTAAATCCTTTGCCAAAACTGAATCTGCCAACATACCAAATTTAAACTTATTATTTACCTTTTATAGTAAGCGAAATTGAGGACATAATTCCCAATGAATTTGAACAAACCTGGACACCAGCGGTACCTATATGTACTTTTACTCTAAGGAAGATCTTTCCACATAAAATATTCTATTTCAACTTTCTATCTTTATATAAACATATTACATTTGAACAGTTTTTTAATTCATGTTAACATTCTAACAGCAATTAGTTTATACACTCACAGACAAAAATATTGCATACTTTATTTTCGGCCTTTATTGTTTTTCTCTTTAAAATTTTGTGATTTTTGTTGCTAAATCTTGTACACTGGAGTGTTTTACGTTATTGATAATCAAATAAATTACATATGGAGGATTTATAGCAAATTCGTGGAGGAATTATTAAAACAACTTGTTTTTAGCCAAAAACGTTTAATTGAAAAAAGCAACATTAATTACCATAACAACATAACAACGCAACATAATAACACTTTAATACTTAGTACTTCCTCCTCTTGCTCTAACGATATCCTGCATCCTCCTAGGCATGCTGCGCAAAAGATCTTTGATGATTTCTTGAGGAATTCCATTCCAGTCTTCCTGTGCAGCAATTCTTAATTCTGCAATTGAGTTAGGAGCTGGATTTCGTGTTCGTATATTTCTCTTTAGAATGTCCCATAGATGTTCTATGGGATTTGCGTCAGGACTATTTGCTGGGCACTCAAGCGCCGCAACCCCAATATCCTCAAGGTACTGGATCAGCATAAAATTATCGTAGCCAATGAAGCCGGCATAAGGTAAAATATGTTCTTCAAGGATGTTGTGTATGTAGCAGTCAGCATTCATGCTTAAATTTACATCAATGAGTTCCGTGCGACTCTCCCAACTAATGCCGCCCCATAATGGAACCACCACCAAAGCTAAGATTTTGTGCAAGATTACATTCTGCGAAACGTTCTCCTGTTCTTCTGTATACATGGCTACGTCCATCAGGCTTCCATAATTGTATTCTTGCCTCGTCTGTAAAAAGAATCTTCCCCTATTTATGTTCATTCCAGTTAGCATGAGCTTTTTGCAAATTCTAGGCGTCGAATTTTGTGACGTGGGAGAAGCCGAGGAACTTTGGCAGGACGTTTTGGATTTAAGCCGACCTCCTTAAGTCTTCTCATTACTGTTTTGATAGATACATTAACTTGTCTTGTATTCAATAATTCATTTCTAAGATGCGGTGCTATAAGTGTGCAATTTCGTAAAAATTGAAGTCTCAAATAATGGTCACCTCTTGGCGTTGTACACCTTTTACGACCTTGACCATGCCGCCTTTGAATTCTCCAGTCTCATTGTGTCGTCTTACTATACGAGAGACAGTTAATTGATGGATATTTAATCTCCGTACAATATCTTCTTGTATGTACCCTTCATTAGCCAAACAAACAATTTTAACACAATTTATAACACTTAAATGAGGCATCTCCCTAACCGAAACTTCACACTTATACACTAAAGCTCTGGAAATGTAATTCTGACAACATCGAATGGAGATCAATCAGTGTTTTGGTCTCCAAGGCACATTGCGCTAATTTATAATGTTTTAATGTTTTCTATAACAAATTGCATAATACGTAGAACACTCCAGTGTAAAAGATTTAGCAATAGAAATCACAAAAATTTTAAAGGGAAAAATAATAAAGACCTAAAATAACGTATGCAATATTTTTGTCTGTGAGTGTATAATACTCCTCTTCAATAGTTGTAAATGTAGGCAAATAATGTCAAAGTATGTATGTAATTGTTAATGTCAAAGACTGAAGATATATATTATAAGCTTTAAAATACTAATAAAAAATGGAGCATATTGTGTTATCGCATAAATACCGCTTAAGTAATGTACTTGTAGCAATAAAGTTGAGTAAATATTTGGAACAACGTTGGCGAAAAGATAACGTAGATCCCACTTTCGAAATCAAAATTGGGTACGAGAGATTATGACTAATAAAGCAGAAATATTTTAATGTTTATGACAAAAGCCCTCCAGTGGTAACTATTTTAATATGATTGAAAATTGTTTAGTCTGGGTAATATCTTTTGGATCTACTATTATATGTGAAAACTATTATGAAACGTTAAGTGCCAGGAATGCTGTTTTTACTATAACTTTAATCGATATGAAAAGATGTTTGAAATAATTTATTCCATGTCCATCTTTAATAATCCTGTCGGTAAAAGATCCTAAGTTGTGGTGTACTATTAATGTGTATTATGTATGTTTTGTGTAGATTAGGATTATATGATTTATTTTGTAACTTATTTATTTCCAACCACAAGTACATGTGTGCGAAATAAATTATCACATCACTAATCATATAATAATAATGGAAAATTTATGCAAATTGGAATCGTTTTGTTTTTTAATCATTATTGCTTTTGTAGATACCGATTATTAAAAGATACCAATTTTGAACTGAATTTATTTTAAAAATACTAAATAGTGCTGAATATTTTATTATTTTAAATTAGAAGTTGGGCAAGCATTAATGTACTAATTACGTAGAAAAGGCGTCAATTAGTATCGATAACAGCTTATCGCATTACAGATTTCTATGAATAGAAACCAGCCTTACAATATGAATATAATTTTCCATCCTAAATGTATAGGATGGAAATGAACAACACTCAACAAAGCTAGGTTCTGTTCATTAGCTTTTTTCAAAAATGACAAGCTGTATAGTGCTTGTAACGAAAATTTACTGAAATTATCTATTCGTCTATACATTTGCTACTTGATCCTTCAGAAATATACTCTACACATCATGCATGTTGTATTCTTACATTTCAATTAACAAAACAAAGAGCCAACATAAAACCTCCTAGTTGAGTTTCATTATCATTGATTATGCTCATATACTAAAAAATCAAAAAAAATATTGCACTTTCATTATTACAATATAATTCGTTTTTTACTGTAATGAAACTCTTTAGACTGAGAAAGTAAAAATGTATTTCATTCATACAGATGAACGTTTCTTCGTATGGATAAAGTACGGAAAGCAAATTAATAACACTCCAACATATATCCTAAAATACTTACATATATCTGGTAATAATAATGGAAAGAAATTAATATTGATACATCATTAAATTAGTAAATTATGTCAACGAAGTAGTCACTTGCGATGTCCTCGTATGGGATTCTATTTAAAAAACCAAACTTGGATCGTGTGCAGTAGAAACTGAACGCCCTGTATACTCGAGTATAATTTTATGTTATGTAAAACTTATCCCCGAAAATTTTTTATTTGGAAATTTTTTTTCTAAATTGCTCAAGGAAGGAATTATTTTCCGTCTAAGCATTAGATGAATAAGCAATTCATATTGAGATCTGTAATATAGGCCGCGCACAGAGCGCCAGGTTAGAAGTGAGGTTGCTGCGACGTATTGCAGTTTCTCAACAACCCTTCGCAGCATTAGTCGTAATTATAGAGATAAATGTATCTATGTAAATATGTCTAATGTACGCAAGGAAAGTAAGCGACCGTTGGCTAATTAAAGTCACTAAATTTATCAGTGAATTTCCGAATTTGAACTATAATGGAACTAAGGTATCGTGTAGAGTTTGCAAAATACCTTTAATGTGCTGGAAGAAAGGCGACTGTAAAAGTAAATAGTGTACAACACAAAAATGAGAAAAATGGCGTGCCACCTCAAACCCAATTTAAGTTGGACTTACTTTTGATGTTTATTGTTTGTGGTCTACAGCTTCGCTTACTCGATGAAGAACCGTTTCGACAGTTTTGGTGTACATACAATCCCGAGTGGAACTTACCATCACGGACAGCGTTACGGAAAGAGCTGCCAAGTATACGTAAAGATATCGAAAATAGGATCAAAGCAGAATTAAAAGATAAACAGCTGTGGCTGTTATTTTTTTTGTGATACATGGATGTTATAGTAGTGCTCGATACGTTACAACAATTTCAAGTGTCTAGTCAACTGTTGATGTTTATGAGCGATGGAGCAGCGACAGTGTGTAGTATAGGCCGTTCTCTTAAAGAAAAATGTGAGGGACTTTTACATGTTACGTTGAAAGTTCATGCTTTCCCTCTTGTGGCACAAACTATTCGAGAATGTTACCCGGAGGTGAACGCATTAATAGCAAATATAAAAAGAGTGTCTCTCAAATCTCCTAAACGGATTCGAGCATTTGACAGGCGTTGTCCTGGTATTCGCGAACTACCACGGTCGATTCTTACACATCGAAGAACATGGTTGCAAGCGGCTTTTTATTATTCTGAACATTTCCAAGAAGTAAAATCTGCGATTTTAAATTCGACCCTGACGAAGCTACAGCTATTAAGGAGAGTCAGAAAGGATTTCTAGATACTTCTGTTGAAACAGATTTAACAGATTTAAAAAGTATTAGCAACAATTAAATAAATAAATAAACGATACTAGAAGCATTAGAAAAATTGCAAAATACTGGGTTGTCGTTAGTAGAATCAATGCAAATCCTGGATGAAGTTAATACGTTCCTACACGGTATAAACGACGCAAAAAATGATCGCGTTATAGCAAAGTTCGACAGTGTTTTAAAAAAATATATTCCGATTATAGGAGATTAAGACAAATATGTGGTGGTGCGTCTGCAGATTCATTAACTAACCCTAAGGATTATTTTAATTATGCCTATGTTGCTTCTGTAGATGTTGAGCGAAATTTTTAAGATAAACATTAACATTATTTAATTCATACTGAAATGTTTGATTGAAAGCAATGTTATTAGTTGTGTACTTTTAGTTATACAGCGTCTCCACGGATGGACTCAACTATACTTATAAACTTTATAGTTTTCATCTTAATAAATGTTACTTATTTTGAAAAATCTTTTATAATAATTAAAATATTCACTAAATCTATAGAATGATTAAAAATTAAGGAAACAAGAAATTATGTCAGGCCCCAGTTAAGGTTAGTATCACTACCAACACTACTATCCAACCTAGTGAACGCATTCAAAGTCTTGGCAGACCGCTATTCTCCACGGCCTAACTATATAACCAGCGGTAGAGCACTGCACTGGCCTATTTTTCACGGCCCGGCCCGGCCCGCCCCGCCCGTGGTCCGTTATAGCCTGGAGTAGGCCCACCGGGCCCACCCGTTGCGTTCATTACCTCGGCATAAGACCCGCCCGGCCCGACCCGTTAGAAAATTTAGGCCCGTTTGGCCCGTCTAAATTATTTTTGCCTGTTTAAGTAATTATATCTGCACCGTCTATTTCTAATCATTTTCTAATTACTACATTATAATGAGTAGAATGAAACATTTATTTTGTTTGTTCTTGTATACTATATTGTGTGAAACCAAAAGAAAAAGTAACATAACATTGCATACATTAAAATTGTTAATACAAAACGGTATCGTACAAACTAAACAGCATTTACTGCATACGTTATATCCATTCGATGTAGTTAATAAAACATTTTCGGCCCGTCAGGCCCGTACAATTTTAGGCCCGGCCCGCAATGAAAAGAGACGAGGCCTGCCCGAGCCCGCCGGCGGGCCCGGGAGGGCGAGCGGGCCGAGCTTTTCCTAGCCTGTGCAGTGCTCTAACCAGCGGTACAAAGGAGCCTTTATAACAGCTGGTTAAAAAATCCAACCTATACTTTCTCCACCGAGTCCTGACACCTCAATGACCACATTTCATTTCCATAAAAGAGAGTAGCATACATTGTAGTTAAGAATAATTTTATCTTTGTATCGAAGCTGGTGGATCTTGATGAGAAAGAATTCTTTTGATTGTAGCTGTAAAGTCTATAGCTTTCTGTGTAAAGTGCTGTGTGGCTCTAAAATGTTTGCCGGTACTAGAGAACGACGCACCCAGGTACAAATAATTAGAGACATATTCAAAATCTACGTCCCCGTAGTGGAAATGTGGAAGATTTCGCTTAGTTCGACCTCTATGGAAACACATTACTTTAATTTTTATATATTCAACTGCAGTCAGTTTTCATCGCAGTATATACTGAGTTTTTTGTTACACTCTACTGCAGAAGTAGCAAATAATATCAAATCATTGGCGTATAACATTAGCAAGGATCGACCGCTTCTTATCTTAACGCCTACCATTTTGAATAAAGTATTCAATTATATTAGATAGAAACAGTGCAATGAGTAATAGTGATACACAGTCTCCTTGTAAAGCTCCAATTGACATTTCTATTGCCTCAGAATTTTCTCTGCCATTAAAAACTCTGACGCCAGCTGTATCGTAAAGGTTTTTAAAAATCCTTATCATTTTCACACTTACCCAATTCTGTCAAGCTTACAAGCTTAGCCACAACTTTTCATGATCCAAGGAAGCAAATGCTCTTTTAAAATAAAAAAAAAAACATCAAAAATGTAAAAAGACTTCCGTGAAATATGTATAGCAATTTAGCAGTTGTTGCATTCAAAGTAGATATATTATCAATGCATCCGTGTCCTTGTCTAAATCCCATTTGCTCTTCAGATAATATAGCATTTACTTCGCACCAATCATTTAACCTACTTTACAGGATCGTGGTAAATATTTTCATGATACTGTTTTGAATGGAAATACCCCTATAATTCGCAAAGAAATATTGTCGGTACACTCCGCACGACACAAATTATTAATTAACTCGGAAAGGCCGTTTCGAAGACACGTGGATCATCATCTTCAGCCGCGTACCACTCGGTACGCGGTAGTATGTTTGCCATGCTACCCTACAGTCCTTGCTATCATTATCCCTATAATTCGCTCCATATTTTGTTCATAAGATTTAATATGTTATGTTCCCTTGTTGGAAGAAGGGCAGTATAAAATTCTGCCGGGATTCCATCCAGTCCTGAGGCTTTGACGCCCTTAATTCTGTTTGGTGGTTTGCCAGAACTCGTTCTAACATCTGCTAGTTTAGCAAGTACACTTATATCAAATCGGCCCTTTTTTCTCTTAATAATTTTTTGTACTTTTTCTTTGCTGCTATGTATTGCTACAAGTGTTCTTTCATACGCCCAGTTCGGAAGATTCTATTGGATTTGCTCATTTCTTTTTTTTTTCGCTTTGCATGGATTGTCGTACCACTCTTTAGTACACTGACGTCATTCTCATTCACTCTCCATGTTGCAACCATATTAGTCTATATTGTAGTCTCCTTTATTGCCTTCATAAGGTTCTCTAATAGAGAGTTAACATCGTCACTGTAAAAATACAGCCTGCTAGAACAGTCTATTGTGTTCCCGTAGTCATGTGTTCTGTGCGGATGCCATTCGAGTTTTCTAAGTATAGAAAAACGTAGGTTAAACGACTGTTCTTAGATGTCGGTATGAAAAGTATTATGGCAGATATTGTGGGGAAGTGGTCAAGTAAGTTAATAAGTTATGACGTCGATGCAGCTATTGGATCTGAATACAGTAGGATATATAGGTAAATCAGTGCACTGGGATCCAGAGAAATCAATCTAAATTATGAATTTCCTAAAACAAACTGCAAGTAATAAGTCAAACCAGAGTGTCAACTAAAAACTTTATAAAATTTTATATAGACAAAAACAGTTACAAAATATATTGTGAAAACGTTTGTTCGATTTGTAACCTCGGAGAAGAGAAGGACCTTGTGCACTTCCTAATGAAATGTTCCATATACCGCACCTTGCGTGAACATTATTGCGCGCGGTGGTTAAATATGTGCCCTTCAGTACGAGTAGAAAGTATCCTGGTATACTGGACAGTAAACGAAATTTAGACAATCTGTTGTAACATGTCAGTGGTATCCCCCGTTTAAGTTCATTCATCATAAATTATTGAAATGTTGGTATTATTAAATCTTGGAGCTCGGTATCTAGGTTTACCTGAAGCTTATAAGGAATGTACTGAACTCATTTTGTATAAGATATTGTCTTGAACAAAATAAACATTTATTCTACTCTATGTCAAGTGTAAATCATCAGTTACTTAAGAGTAACTTAGAAGTAGTTGTTCCAAATACCATTAGAAGTGCAGATGTGAATTTTGGATGTTGTTCTTCATTGTTGATATTTTTACTTTAATCAAGCCTAGTTTCTTAAGAAGCTGCTGGCTTATAATAATCTAAAGCATTCACTAAATATTTCGCCTCTATGGAAATTTAAGCGAAAAATGTATTTAATTTTATATTTACTATAGTCGCTTAGAAGATATGGCAAATTCAGAGTAAATTACATAGATTTATAAAAATAACGGATATACTGCTGATTATTTATTTATACGAGAAATGCAGAAGAGAAATTTCGATAATTATTTTAATTGTAAAGCCTAGTACTGCAATGCTTGTCTTTAACATATGACTTTGTTCAGTGTCGATAGTACATACTTTAAATCATGTTAATGAAAAACCAGGTGCAATATAAAAGTATCAACAATGAAGAATAACATTCGAATTTCATATATTCTTCTAGTGACATTTATAGCAACTTTCACTTGTGATATTTTAAAATTACTTTTAAATACTTTACTTTTGAGACAATTTCCTGTTTTCTGAATATTTAATCACCTGTAAATTTAACCAATATTCTGCTTACCATAAAAGACTTTTCAAAATAAGCAAAACTTTTTTTAAATAATGATTTTCTCTGGAAAAGTGGAAAACAAAAAATTCATATGTACAATTAGGTTTATCCGTAGGGACCTATAAATTATCGATTTTCGTAAATTGGCTATAATAAAATGTCAGATAATATAGCACTTTTTTCTCTTAAAAAATAGAAATATCCACCTAGCAAAAAAATTAATTAATATCTTTAAAACGTGACGGTTAAGATATCAAAATCTGATCCATTACTAACAAAACGAAACTATATTTTTAAATCCACAATGGTTTTATATTAGTAAATTATAATTTTTTTTAAATAATTAATGTCTTTAATTTATAGTAACATGTAGCGAAGACCTTTGCCAAACATGTTAGGTTTATGTAAATAAACTATTTACAATTACAAAATGTAGAAATTTATTATTACGGTTGAAGTTAAAAAACGAAAATTCATAAATATATAAAGTAATGACAGCAAGGAGGCCCGAGATTATTTAAATTTGCACCAACAAAATTGTCTTAAGTGCAAATTCTATTTAAATGACTTTCTCAATTTAGAAATAATTTCATCAAAAATTTTCAGAGAATAACATCTCCAATTTCTTAGCTCACATAAACACGTATTTCAACACAGATCTCGTATGTATACCTGAACGTGTATCTTTGTTTATATTGAGAATGTTACTATAATTTTCAAACGGTCTAATTTTATTAATTATTAAAGATAAAAAATTAGAGATAATATTAAACCGTAGGATTTGAAAGTTTTTTGTATTTAAGAGGTGATGATCGTTGTACGTCGGCCAAAGATTAATATTATTCAAAAATGTGTCTACGTGCACATTGTGCGCTATATAGTTGCAATTATAAAGAATTATGGTTAGAAAAATTAATATGAGAATTTAGGAAATATTTGACATATGTATCTATAACCTTTCTTGGTAGTTGTTGGAAAAGAACTAAACGAATACTAGTTCCATTTAGACTTGCACATATACATACTTTAGGTATTTATTGGATTCCAACGATCAATTGTTATTAATACAGCTTTAAGGATTAAGAAAACATAAAAAACTTGTCTTTTAGCAGCTTGGTAAATAGCATTGATGTGAAGTAAGCTTTTGCAACTGCTGTATTATATAAATTCCTCATGGTACCTGAAAGAAATCCCTTTATTTTAGAAATCATAATTTTCTCTTATCTCTGACTATCGGTTATTAATAAAATAAACCTAGCATTAGGAATCATGCAATAACAAATACAACCAGTGCAATCTGATCTATGTATAAATATTATACCGAACTAATTCCGTGACATGTTATTACTGTATTTACTCACCTTTACAATTAACATTTTACAGATAGTACAATCTTAACCTTTCAGCCTCGCCTAAAGGAAAACGATTAATAGATTCGTCGATCCTACACGGATTCAAAAGGTGTCGATGTAACATGCAGCTTTAACATGAGCCGTTCGATATTTAAAAAGAAATAGTAATCCTAAAGATAGACTGACAAAATTGCTTTTGAGGAAAGCGTCCGTAGTCGCTCGATATGTATGATTATTGTTCTAAAAATCGGTGTTACAGATTTTATTCTGGAAGTACGGATATTTTTAGACATGTTTATAAATTGAAATTTTATAGTGACGTGAAAATATTTCTACGGAAGAGATTATAATAAATTAGAATTAATTATCACTGTATACATTCCACACACGTGTAATTAATTTTAAACAAAACGAAATGTTCCTGCGTGTATAATACACATGTAACTAAATATATGTATGTATTATTCAATTTTATTGTATATAATCGTACGAAAAAAGATTATTACTCCCTTATGTTTTTGATGTATATAGGCTGTAATTGATATTAATGGCATATTAAACATTTTTAAGTGCTAAATGTTTTCTCTTTATACTTTCATTATTATAATCGCACGTTGTTTAAAACGCAACTGTCGTACATGTAAAATGTTCGTATTTTCTTTTTTTAACAAGGACAGGACACGGTGAATCAAGATTCTATCTAGAGTTTTTAGGTTAAATCTACAAACGTAAGAGACCTTTCATTTTTTGCGTTACTATGATGTTTGATTGATTGTTAACGTTCTTAAATTGCATTGCATGTGGTATATTAATACGTGAAAGCAATTATTGTTACAGTTATAATTTAATTGTTATATTTATTTAAACGACATCGTACCCTTTCCTTGTGCTGTACAAGTTTTCTTTTAATACTGCATTGTTGTCTGTTAATATTTTACATTCTATTACATTATATGTAGTGCAATATGTTATTTTTGCCGACCCTATAGGTGGGGTCTGACAACTAAAATAAGTAAAATGAAATGATTATAGGAGAGAAAACTGTTGTTTATATCCGCATTATATATAACAAATATCTTTTATGTATATAGTACAAAAGGAAACTATTTCAGAACACACGTCATTCCAGATATCTTTCGTATAAATTAACTTTTAAAAATAGCAACAAGTAAACCCGTAATAACTTTAAAGTGCATTGGAAAAATTATACATTTTATATGGAGTAAAATATCGTAACTATAATGTAAATTGAATATCTAAGGTAAGGTACATAATAAACTTGGAAGTAGTAAAAATAATTGAAAAAAATAGCTATTACGAACGTTGACTTATTTGGATTTTCTACTTATTGGTATACTTTGCACTAACACACATAGATGAGTATACATATACATACATCTCAAAAAAAAATTAACGACTGTAATTAATTGTAACTATTCTTATAATCATTGAATATGCCAATATAATTAATATTTATGTTAGCTAAAGTATAATTCACATAATTGTTTCCTACAAATAATCCGGAAGTGGAGATATCAAAGGTAAACCAACGTTATGGGTTATAATTATTGCAAGTTTGTCTTAAAACCAAGAACAAGACCGCTTATACACAATTATCAATTACTTTATGGTGGAGCAAAAGTTTTTTTAGTTTTTTGTGAACAAAATTTAATTTAACGATATTCAAAATATATATGATCGATAGCTCTCTGCCATTGTCTAGTACTAAAGGTTTCCGATTCCGCGCGTGTGCCATTCCGCTGGTTTAGAGGCGAAAAATTCGCAACATCCTCCTACCTCCACGACATTAGCAAAAACACGCCTAGCGAGAAAGTGTCATTGACGTAAAAAGGTGGTAATCAAATGATGCTGTAAGTCGAATGTGGTAACAACTCCACCCCATTAAATTCTTCCAGTTTCTGGAATTCTTTAGGCAATATGCGGCCTAGCATACATTCGATCCAATTACTCGCAGTATACTTTGGAGTTTAACGGTCCACCTTCTGGTACCAATGCAAACATCTTCGTAATTCCACCAAACACACAGCATCACCTTTGCTTTTACGGTTAACCACGCACTTGTTTTGTTTGGATTAAGAAGGTAAATCCAGTTTTGATCAGACGTTACAATTCGTCGATCGAAATGGAGATGGTGCGGATTGGCAAGAAATTGATTACAGATTTGCACTCGTCGCTGTGCCTGTTCTGCTGTTAATTCATGACATCTATTGTCCACCGTGAAGCACCACACTCCTATGGTAATTGTCGCGTACGAAAAACGCAAGCGGCCTCAATTTTTTGGCGAAGTACCTCTTGGTCAACGATAGAAGGTTCTGCTTGACCATTCCTAGGTAATCCTGTACCTTACGGCTCCCATTTCATACGATCACTAACATACAAAAACCAATGCAACGTTGCCAAATTTTCGTCGGTTATTTTAGTTGTCATTCCTGAATCGTTCAGCGAAATTTAAACATTTTAGTTACAAATGCTTATGTTTATTAGTTTAGTTTAATTTTCTCTATTAAAAAGAGCAGGAACAACATACACGGTGAGAAAAGGCATTTAAATTGCAACAATGCCGCAGATCGCAACGGAAGATGACATTTTGCAAAAGGTCATTAGACACTTAGTCAAATTTTCGCAACTGTATATATATCGTGTTGCAATTTTGTACTTTTACTAAGGAAATTAATAAATAAATGTAATTGCTTAGTGTTTCTTTTAATAGTAATATTGTAATCAGGCAACATTGTTTATTATGCGCATGCGCGGATGAGCCATGTAAAATAGGAACTGTAAACTGCAGGATTACTCATTCCTGAACTTTTTATGAGTTTTGCGCAGTCCGATCTGAGATAACATCTTGACTTTCAACTTTACAAAGTATACGAGCGGCATCAACGGGCGCTTCTACCTAATTTCCGCTAATGACGCAAAATTACCAAAATCTACTTGTATTGGACGTTTTGGATCCACAAAAGTGCATGAATATCAATAAAATATCAAGAAAACCTAGTTACACACGCTTGATGTTTAATATATCTCTAATAATTATACTATTTTACTTTTATTTTGACAGTTTTATAAATCCAAAGTCTACCAATCCAAAAAACGAAGAAACTTGCTCCACCCTATTATTTTATGAAACAATAAAAACATTACGTCAATTAAATCAAAATTATAGGCATAGACATAAGGAACTGTCGATAATGTCTCGACCTTTGAATAACCATATAATGCGTTGTACTACCAATCCCGGATACCATGTCGCTCTCTATTTGGGATGTAATTCATTCCAGATCAGACATTAATTTAAAAGGTGTGTACAAGAATGACATATTTATTAGTGTCAAAAAGAAAGAGAAATTTTCGCGCACCGCAATTCGCACGAACTTTCATAAAGAACAATAGCGGTTGCCGAATCCGATTCAAATTCAGCACTCCTTAAAGAATACCGCGTACGAAACTGGAACATAAATTGCTCTGTTCGACAATTTAATTCTTACTAATTTTTACATAAACATTTTTGCTTACACTTGCAATAATTACAAAACATATCGGAATGGCACTACAAAATATTTTACAGCTTGAAATAAAGTTAATTGAAAATATCATCTGATAAGTGTTGTATATATCCATCTAATGATTTTAATCGTTTAAGTTACTCTTTTGCAATACGATGAATTTGTCAAAATGTTTTTGTTAAATAATTCGTATAAGTATGCAGAATGTTGCTGATAGATCAGATTAGAAATGCAAAAACTTATTTTTGGAATGTTTTGAAAATACGCACCACGCGTATGTTTGTACTACTACTACACAATAAATTCATGACATCAATCAAGAGCAAAACAATTTTAGAGTTAAAAAGACGTTATTGATTAAAAATGCGGTGCTTCTTAAATCTTTCCTTTGATATATAATTCAAATTTATCAAACTTAATGCCAACGTTAAAAGCATCAAGTAAGGGAGACCAGTGTCAGTTGTAACAAATTTTTTTTTTCGATTTCTGACGACTACGATAGTCATATAATTTCTAATTAAAAATTAATTAATCATAGCTTCATGCTTCGGGTACAAGATTGTTTAGGCAGATACAGTGAAATCAGTTTGTTACAAAAAAAATTTAAATAAAACAACTGACACCGTACGGGTGTTAATTGTAACACTCCTGGTGCCGATTGTAACAGTTTATAAACTACTGTATAATACATAATACAAGGAATAATTATATTAATATTAATAAAAGACAAACCTAAGCCAGAAATAGTTTATATTAACTTGGACAATAAACTTAACCTAATGGTTAACGCTTAGGAATATTACAAAATACCTTATACGATTAAAAAAAAAATTAAAATATAAAAATGAATGGTTAGTCCAAACTACAATTATCACAAACATACAACAGATCGCTATTAGCACAAGAAGAGTGAGCCCATTCTCTGCATCCTCGACACTGAAGCCAGTCTTCCTTACTTTACTTGAAATTACCACAGCACACCAAACAGAAAGTTTCTTCCTTAGAAGATTCTTCTGACAGTTCCTTAAGCATAGTTTTAGAATTTTTGCCAATTTTTTTATGTTTATTAATTCCTTTTGTTTTATTTTTATGAATTCCTTTTGTCTCTACAATTTTTTTCTTAACACTAGAAATTTTTCTCTTGTTACATCGCTCTTCCAATAAATTCTTTTCAGGCGTATCTGTAAGCACAGCTGTCTTTCCTTTTTGTTTTCCACCATCTTTTAATTTAGTAAAATCAGCCTTTGGCAAAGGACGAATCTCCTGTGGAGAGTAAACAGTTTTTGTTGAATGTAGAAGTGTTTCCTTCACATTTCTAGAAATAAGCGGTGGAGTTAAACATACTTTTGAGGTACTAGGTTCACATGGTAGGTTTCCACGTGAGTTATTTATTTCTATCAAATTTTCTTCTAATGGTCTGTCAGTCACACCGGGTAGTACAAACTCATCTTCAATAAAAATATTCCTATTAAATATATACCACAACATCGAAACCCAGCAGTAATATTTTTAGATGTTATGACAAGTAGCAAAGCTTCTTTTATAAGTGCGGGTATATTATAAACAGTCATTCGTTTTCCGGGGTTGGCCTTCATCCATTGGTCACATTCACTGTTAATTTTTTTTTTTAATGGCCCATAAACCCCACGATCTAAAGGCTGCAGCTTGTGCGATGTGTGCGGCGGAAATTATATAATTTTGTTTACAAAAGTCTATCACGGGTAGGTACAAGTGGGAACTATGATTGTCCAAGATAAGCAGTACTCTATTGTTTTCCGTGGGTTTAGAGTAATTCGCAAAGTGTTTCATAAAAAACAAAAAATCCTCTTCCTGCATCCAACCACTTTTATTACCGGTTCCTATGCAACCTTGCGGACCATCTCTCACAAAATGATCATGGCATCGTATTGACGGAAAGATAAACACGCTGTTACCTAGAACATTCACAGCTGAACACATTGTTACTAACGCACCTCGTTTTTGGGACGTAATGGCACCAACTTGTTTTATACCCTTCTTGGAAACTACTTTGTTTTGCTTTTGTACTGTAGTGCACTCGGTTTCATCCACGTTGTAAATGTTTTGTGGATAAAAATGATATCTGTCCAAAACGTCGGCCAAGTTATTAAAAAAATTATTTACACTTTCTTCATTAAAATTCATTGCTCTGGCAAGACTCGTAGATTCGGGTCTACGTATTGACAAATTAGGATTGCGTTTTTATAAATGCTGTGAACCAATCTTCGGTGGCCATTTGCAAAGCGTTCCACTATTGAGGAAATTTGAAATTATTTCTTAGCACAAATTAGTATACCAATTTTCGCAATTCTTTTGGTGAAAGACCAAAATGAAGTTTGGCGGATATTTTGCAATAGTTAGCTAACTCAGTTTCTTGCTCAAATTTTTTGTAAATACTTTATTGTGCAGATGGTACCCAACATGCGGATTTTCATCACTTTTAAGTGCTTTAACAAAACGATTAAGTGATACATGTCATATGCCATATTACTTTGCTATTCCTTTGACCGATATATTTCCATTAATCACTCTATTAGCAGCCAGCTCGTATATGTCCTGAGGAATTTGACCCCTATTTGTTTTCCTTTCCTTTGGTTTCACCATCTTATTAGGTATATTGCCTAAAAATAATTGTTTAATTAGTAGATGACAAAACTGGTGTCAATTGTAACACGTTACAATTGACACCTTGACTGTTGTCACAATCGACATCATCGGATATCACATTATTTAAACGGTCGTTTAACTAACTTAACCTTAAAACGAAAAGCCATGAGTAATAATAAAATACTCACAAACATACGCTAATTACAATGGAATAATCGAATGTAAAGTACATTTGATAATAAACATTATTACAAGATTATTAAAATATCAATTAGTTACCTTGCAAGGTTAAAAACACATTTATTTAAAAAATCGGTTAAACACCACCTTTGACTAAATACGTTGATATACTATTTGTAGCATTCAAACAGACTTATTTGTGTAGGTGGCGCCTTCTTAATTAATTCAGTAGATGGCGAAAATATCTCGAATGTTACAGTTGATACCTGTTACAATTGATACCAGTCTCCCCCATAAAGTAATATATAATTTATTAATCCTCTTTTTTCGCTCCCAACTACTGTAAAATATGAAAAAAGTACTTCAGTAAGCATACATTTCATTTTCCACAATATTTATATATGGACTTTCCTTTACCAGGTTGTCATTAAATTACAATTTCATATCTGAGCTTGACCTCTACCCTGAATGTCTCAGAATTTTAACAACGGAGAATTTCTCCGTTAAATGGCACTAAAAAGTACTTTTAAGTACATTCTAAAAATTAATTGGTTTATACAACCCTTGAGAGATTGCCCCCACCTTTTTTTTTAAGATGAGTTACAATCATTCCGCACTTTATTTTTTCGATCTTGGCCATTAAGTCACAATATTTATCCGTATGAATTTAATAACAACATAAAATTGGTCGTATAATAAATGAATGAGTACAACCACAGTGAATTGAACTTATAAGGGAACACAGGTAACCCGAAAATTGAGAAAAAAATTCAAACTTTATGGGCTTGTACACTGATGTAGTGTAAAAGCAACGGTAACTTTTTTCATGCGACCAATTTTTGAGGAGTTGAACCCCTTAAACGCAATACCGCCCGTAGCAAATTTCCGTCAATATCTCCGAAACTATGAGAAATATCAAAAAACACTGTAGACAACTTTTTGTCTGTTTCGAACGTGTTATATCAACATAGATTATAGTGTGTGTAATGTAAGATGTGTGGATTTTAATTTGACTGACCATTTTGCGCAGATATTGAAGATACCGTTATCGAGAAAGTCAATAACGACCGATTACATCTATAAGAGGAAATACTTTGAAGATTCTTTTGTATCTTTTGATCTATTTTTATCTAATGAATTATGGTCTAATGTATGTGAGTGCAACGATCCTGAGGTAACTTTCAACTGTTTTGCCGACGTCTTTCTATATTATTTAGATGTTCGTTTTCCATATGTTAAATGTAAATCTCGTAGTATGGAGTTTCATGGGTTTCTGCTGATATTTTGGCTATGAAAGATACTCTGCATTTTTTAAAAGAATTGAGTGAGAGATGTCCATCATTCAAACAGGATTATGCAAGTTACAAATTACGCTATAATGAAACTTTAAAATCTTCTGAAATTGAGGCGAATGATCATTACATTCTTGCATCCGCTAAAAAATCGAAAGCTGTTTGGTCATTAATCAACAGAAAACGCAATAATTACACCAAGCAATGCATTCTGAGAATCATAGCATTTCTGAATTATGTAACAGTTTTAATGATTATTTCTCAGGACTACCTGACATATTGATTACGCTGATATCAATACTTATATCAAATCTTCCCCACATTCCTTTTTTCTCGGCCTAGTAACCGATTTTGATGTAGCTGACGCAATTCGCAAACTCTACTCGACAGCAGCAACTGGTATTGATAATATCTCAGCATTTCTAATTAAACGCTCACAGTCACATATTGTTTCACCTTTGACCCATTTAATTAATTTATCTTTTTCAAGTGGCATTTTTCCATCTAGACTCAAGCATGCACGAATCACACCCGTATATAAAAAGGGTGATTGTAACAATTATGATAATTACCGACCAATCAGCATCCTTCTCAAAAATTTATGAAATTATAATGAATCAAAACCTGATTAGATATGTTAGCAAATTTGAAATGTTATTCCACAATCAACACGGGTTTTGTCCCAATAAATCTACGGATACCGCTTTGTTTTATTTCTTTTAAAAGATATATCAAGCTGTTGACTCTAACTATCTTTGTCTAAGTCTTTTTATAGATCTAACGAGGGCCTTTGATGCGGTTGAACAACCAAATTGTGGATCTACATATTGACTAAATGTGTTGTAAAAAACTTCTCCAAAATACATTGCTTTCGCCCCTGTATCAGTTAAGAAGGTGCTGTGCTACAGATGTCGTTAGAACTTTCTATTTTGCCAATTTCTACTCCAGAATGAGCTATGGAATTCTGTGGTGGGGTTTAAGTACCGCTGCAAGTAGAGTTTTCATTTTACAGAAAAGAGCTCTTAGAATATTGTGCAATCTAAAATATAGAGAATCTTGCAAAGAACGTTTTAAATCCAATGGTCTACTACAATTTCACATGCAGCGTTACTCATGGCTATGATGTCAGGAGAACTGACTATTTGCTACCACCTCCGCATAAAACAGCGATATTTCAAAAAAGCATATATTATCTGAGTTGTAAATTATATAATAGTTTGCCAGCATCAATAAGAACACTTACAACCCAGAACGAATTTAAGACGTCGGTCAGGAGGGTGCTGCTTCAGATCAGTTGCTACTCGCTAGATGACTTTTTTACATCAATGCTGAGCAACACATAGACAAATGTGCATTTTAAATTTTATATAGTCATATATATATTTAATACGTTTTCTTTTTTATTAACACTAATATAAATTTAATTATTTGTTTTATATTAAATTGACATATTTCTGAAAAAGAACCAGAAATAAAGTTATTATTATTATTATTATTATTTTTATTATATAATAATGTCAGTAATATTCTTCTAGCCACTACCACTTTCGGAGAACTGTCCTCCCATTCCCCATTTTTTTCAAAAATTAAAATTTTTATTTGCTGGAAAAATACCTATATCGCGACGAATTCGTACGTATGTATTAAACTTGCTTTAATTTTTTTAATTTGGAGAAAAAGCACCAAAGCACAAGGATACAATCTGAAGTTAAGTGAAAATATTCAAATCATTTTTTTAAATTTATATTCATATAATTTTATTATTCTTTATTGCCCGGAGGACAAATACTATACGTATAATGCCCGTTGTACTTACTGTTTCTATTTATATGCACATTTTGATATAATGCTACTACAATAATGATAATGTTTTTCTTATGATAAAACTATTATTAAATCGAAATGCGTAGGCAAATTTAATATCGATAAGTAATTTTATGTTACGATAAACTCTTGACGCATTGTATTTTTTCAATTGATATTCAAAATTTAGTACCCATACACAAAAAAGTTAAAATTTTCACAATTAACAAAGAAAACAACGTCAATGATATTACCTTTAAATATTTATGGATTAGAATATGAAAAAATTCTGTGAGAACATTTTCAGATGAAGTGCTACTTTTGAATCATTAAGGAAAGCATTATTCAATTACAATCAACAGAGCGATATTTGTAGCAAACCTGCATTTATTCGTTGTACATGGTGTAATCAATTTCATTGTTTTCAACGTTTTTAGGAGAAGTACCATGATTCCAATAACTATGTAAAATAGAAACGTATGCGAATTTATGCCCATGGATGGGGTTACAAAGAGGAAAAACTTTTTTAATATGCGTTTTACTGAAAAAAGTTATGCTTTATAAAAAATTCTGCTTTCCTCAAAATGTTTAAAAGCATATTTAGATTTGACTACAGACATACACTTACTTGTAAATTCAATTACTGTAGCTGGCACTTTTATTTTTAAATTAAACAACAATCACTCTTCGAAATAAACAAGTAAATAAGTATTAATTTCAAATTTAAAACAGATCTAACAATCACTATTCAATATAACTGCCTCCAACTTGTATACACTTTTCAACTCTTTTAATAAATTCATTGTAAACTTTGTGTATCGTAGTAGGCACATTAATTTCAACTATGTTCTACACCACGAGCATACACTTTTCTTTTAACATTCCCCACAAAAAGAAATCCATTGAAGCAATATCAACTGACGTAGCAGGCCATTCAACTGGACCATTCCTGCCAATCCATTTCCCAGAAAGTTAACGATCTAAAAAATGTTTTATCAATACAGTTGAATGAGCCGGACATCCATCATGTTACCAATAAATATTCCTTCGTATGTCAGGGTTAATGTTGTCCAACTGAGGTAATGCAAACGTTTTTATCAAATCCAAACAAATGTGTTGAGTTAAAATTTGTTCTAGAAAATATGGACCAATAATACCACCGTAGAAGATATCACACCGTACGTTTACCTTTTTATAACGTTGGCTCCTTGATCGAATTTTAAATTGTGGATTCACCGCAGCCCAATGTCTGGTGTTCTGACAAGAAACGTGACCGTTAATTGAAAATGTTGCTTCGTCAGTAAAGAAAATTTTTCTATGAAAGGTTCTAACTTCTCTCCAACTCATAAATAGAAGTCTAACTTCCAAGTGTATGGGTTATTGTGGGTTTATAAGGCAAGATTTTATTATCTTTCTAATTTTTTTGTAACAAACTTTTAAAAGCGTTTAGCTCTCGCAGGCGTTTCCTAAAACAACTTCGGATTTTCTTCCACCGAATTCATTGCTATTAATGTCACATTTTCGTCATACTTCTTATGTTCTTTTCTTAAATCTATTACTGATACGTAAAGCTACGTGTGAAACAGATGTATTGGGAATCTTTTGAATACATATATGAATACCATAGCATTTAACCAGACAGATACCCTTCTTCTTTAGTGAGCATTTTGGAAGTTAAATTTTAAATATTCTACACAGCCTAAAATTAATTTAATGATAGTACAAAACAAAGTCTACTACATACTATAAATTGTTAGACACTTAAACCGAGTACGCAGTTGTATACCTGATTGCGTTCCGATGTTTAAAACTTATGAACCAAGTGTTATCGTAAACATAAACAGCAAATAGTACTTATTTACTTGTTTATTTCAAAGAGTAATTGTTATTTACCTGGAAAACAAAAGTATCATATTGAATTTATAAGTAAATGCATGTATGTAATCAAATCTAAATTACGTTTTTGGACGTTTTGAGGAAAGCAGAATTTTTTGTAAAGAATAATCTTTTTGTGTAGAACGCATTTTAAAAAAGTGTTCCCTCTTTGTAACCCCATCCATGGATACCCTGTATATTACCTGTTTTTTAATATCATTAGTACGAGCTATATTTTAGTATATTTATATTGGTTAATATCTATGGTAAAATTTCGCTTACGACAGACACTATTTGGACTCCGACAACAAAGCACGTTCATATTAGTGTTATTAGTGCATTATAATGTATTTAACTAGGGCTACGGAAACCAATCATTACTGCCCTGTTTGGAGAGACCTAAGTGCGATTTACGAGTTATATACTTTGGTTGCCTTTTACACAGAATGTAATGGAATTTTTCGTCCCTTGGGACGTAAAGTAGTTATACGTTAATATAGCAGTAGGTATCAATGCATAACAGAAATTGACAACTTTGACAATTATATAAATCTGTAAATAAATGTGAAATATTTTCCTAAGATGCTGATTTTTTCGAAATTTAAGGCCGGTAGTAGGAAAAATATTGTATGCCACTTTGCGGTCTCGGATGTATCCTGCATCCTCGACCGCAAAACTGCACTTACAACCCTTGTGACATAAATAACTATTTCACTTACTTTTCACACCGTTGTAAAAAAGCGCTAAACTCACATTTTATTAACAAAGTTATTATGCAATAACAAACTGCTTGATATTCTTAATTAGTGGGTATCTTTCTTTAATGCGTTGAATTGTTTCGCGGTATAGGTTTAATTTATAAGATCGAATTCTGCACAACTCTTACATTCTTCAGCACAAAAATAGAGAAATGGGGTGGTTTCTCTAAAACGATATATTTTGCTTCTCCAGAACACTTAAAATTTCGAGGAACAAACTCTATAATGTATTTAGGCTTGTCTCTATTGCTAGTATCCCATTTAAATTCAGATGGCATTGCCATCGTACGGTTAGGGCAAGTTTAATACATGTGTGTGAATTTACCGTGACTATTTTGACAAAAAGAAATGGGGGTTGGGGGCGGTTCCCCGAAAGGGATAGTGGTTGGGGGAATACTACTGACACTGTCGTATAGTCTCCTTGAAATAGATAAAAAGTTGTCTAAAGTTTTTTTTTTATATTTCTCATAGTTTCGGAGATATTGATTAAGTTGCTATAGGCGGTACTGCATTTAGAAGGCACCATTCCCCACAAACGAGCGATTGGGCACCTAAAAAAATTACCGTTGTTATTGCATTATATCGGTCTAGGAACTCACAGGTTCAATTTTTTCTGAATTTTCGATATACCTGCCTTCCCTTGTCAGTGAACATGTTTAAGTATTTCCACTAAACTATTTATCCACCTTGTATCATTTTTTTTCTTTTTTCGTGTACAACCGCGATATCACTCACCGTTGCCTTCGCGTTAAGGCCCAACCCTTGCATGAAGACGGAGTGCTGTATATCGAAAAAATTCGGTGTTATTAACACCATGCAATTTCTATATTCTTTATTGCAGAATATGTTTCACTTTGTAGCATATAAATCAAACTATATTTGATAAATATATCTCTGTGCATGAAAATAAAATAGCCGCATGAAACCTCACGATTCCTTTGTATGTAAATTGCTATTATAATTTCAAAATTAATTTCCTCCTTGCAGCCATCGAAAGTAATAAATTATGTTAACTGTGTGAAGGCTTGGCATAGACTTTGATGAAGTCAGACAGACTTTTCTTTAAATGTCAATTGCCGTTGTCCGATAAACCCCCAAACGAACTTTCTTTTGTGTTAACGAGTGTGTAAGAATACGTTCAAAACGATTAAAATAAAATATACTAACTTCTTAGATGATATTTTCTGTGTCAGTGTGAAATATTTAACAAATTTAGATTTGCTTTGATTGTCCGTAATAATTTTAATAGCGGTAGTAACATGTTAGTTAACATTTACTTGCAATTTCTCCTTCAATTTGAGTAGCATCAACAAAAGAAGATGTGGACATTCCCCTTTAGTTATGATACAAAAAGTAGTGAATGAACGCCACTGGTGGAATGATGCGATGTGCACTTTTTAGTTTTAAAATAGACATGAAATGAAAAAAGTCACCTAGGAAAATGTCAATACCGTGTACGCTACTAAAAGTATTTAGATTATAGCAATTCCTCAAGAGGCGTTCAATATTATTAAAAAATCTACATACAAGAGAACAAACATTTGGTTTTGTTCATGTGATTTTTTTTATTAGGGCAAATGATTTATACTTGGTAACCTGTATTTATTTCCATTCAGTATGTCATCGAAGGTTTGGTATGATGCAAATCTTATTGACAATAATTTACGAAAGCTAGATATATATATATATGTACATGTTTTTGTTTTCGAAAAGTTGTAATTTTTGTTCTTTCCAGCATTATTATTTCCGTTTGTTACCAATGTTGAAAATTACTGTGAACGTAACGAGAAACCTAAATACATATCGCTATATTTTTTTTAATATTTCCGTGTATATCCGCATGTACTGACATCAATTCAATGTTATTGGAAACATGATGATGTATGCATGCTGACGTATACACGGTATTAAAAGTGTAGACAATAACAAGTTGTGAAAAATTATTTGTAGAGAGGAAAAAACTGTTTAAAATGGATAAAACGCTTATACTGGCGATTTGGTGTATTGTAAACTGAAAGTGTATTTAGTTGTCTATCATTGATTTTATAATATATTATAATGAATAGAAAATAATTTTTATGTTGTACCAAAGAACAGTTATAGAAACTATAGCATAGCTTATTTAAACTAATATCTATCAATAAAGAAATAAATAATGTATAAAATCGAAACGAGTTTGTTATGCTGTTAATCACATCCCTTTCTTGAGCATATATCGCATTCAATATTATATCGAACTTCAAATTAGCTAAATTATTCGTTCTAATATTAGGAAATAACTTCCAGAACATAAATAAACAAATCTTGTAGTGTGTACTTATAAATAGAGCAACGCAAACTGTGCTGAAAGTCAGTGGGGGACGCATAAAAGTTTACACAAAATAAACACGGCCGGGACAATTCGGTATAAGCATCAGTATAACTGCGACTCGAAAGCCGATCTGTTGTGTATGCATCTACGCTGTCGTATATTATATCGTAGTTCTACGTTTGTTTTGAAAATGTTTCCTACGTCGCGAAAACGACCAAGGTTGGACAAAATAAGAGAACTTATTGCAGAAATGCCTGATTTAAAGTGTGATGGCGCTAAAATTCAATGTGTAGTGTGTAAAATAGATTTAATGTGTTGGTCGAAAAGTGATTGTCTACGGCACGTAAATAGTGCAGAGCATGTTTCAAAAAAAAATTCCACACGAGATTATGACAAATTTAAATTTAATTTATGTGTTTATTGCATGTAATTTACCATTTCATTTACTAAGGAAGAAAGCATACGTCTCGTTTTGGAATGAATATTCGGACTTTAAGTTACCAAGTGAGAGAACATTACAGTCTGCTCGTGAGCATGTCGAGAAAAGAATTAAATCGAAGTTACAAGATAAAAATCTGTAGTTATGTGTGGACGAAACAACATATCGTAAAAAACATTCTGTGGTTAATGTAATGGTACGCACAATGGAACCACATCGACCGTCACCCTCAATTTTACTAGCTTCCAGACGAATACAACAATGCATTGCCGAAGTAATTTCAATGTTGGTGTTAAATACATTGGAAAAGTTTGAACTTTCAACAAATTGATGATTATGAGTGATGGTGCCGCAAACATGCTTGCTGTAGGTCGATCTCTTAAAAAACATTGTGCTAACTTGTTGCATACTACATGTAAAATTCATACTCTCAGTCTCGTAGCAGATAGTATCAGAAAATGTTATCCCAAGGTAAACGCTCTAATAGCACATACAAAAGCTGTGTTTGTAAAATACCCAAAACGTATTCGGGAATTTCATAGACTATGCCCCGGTATTCCTGAACCACCACAACCTATTCTTACTCGTTGGGGAACATGGTTAGAGGCTGCATTTTATTATCTTAAATATTTTGAGAATATAAAGAACGTGATTTTAGAATTCGACCCAAAGGAAGCTGCGGTTGTCAAGGTAAGCCGCTTGAAATTTCAGGATAGTCAAGTTAAAACAAATTTGGAAATTATTCAGAACAATTACGTAGGACTAGCGGATGCGATAGAAAAACTACAAAATTCTTCGGTGTCGTTAGTGGAATCTTGGCAAATAGTGCAACATGTTCACGCACAGCTATGCGCGATAGAAGACGCAAGAAATGTTTGTATTTCAGAAAGGTTTGAAAGTGTTTTAGATAAAGACTCTGATTTTGGCACATTAAGACAAATTTGTGAAGGTGCGTCAACAGAACCGTTAAGTTATTTGAAAGATTATTTTACTTACGCAAATATAACGTCACTAGATGTAGAACGTTCGTTTTCGGCATACAAAAACACTTTTTCTTCACGCCGCACTCACTTTGCCGAAACAACTTTGGAAACATATCTAATGTTACAAATATTAAATAGACATTATCCACTTTGTGATTTCACGGAAGACTCTTAAAACGGTAAGTGTTTGAGCACGTATCACATTTAATTTATCTTGTGTAAACTTTTATGCGTCCGCCACTGACTTTCAGCGCAGTTTGCGTTGCTCTACTTATAAAAGCTCTTTTTGATATTGCCTCATTTAATTTTCACTTTGTTTTTAATACGAGTAAAGTTATGATCTTTTTTTATCGCACGAAGAAAAGCCACATTCAAGCAAACTTAAGGCACAAAGGTAAGTTTTTACAAAACATTTTTTCAAAATTTACCTCTGTTTAATAATTTTTAATAGGAATATCGTTTTTGTTTACTTCTGATATCCGTAGACTATGAGTAAAAGTTAAGTATAATTTCAAGATAAACTAAAGAAATTAATATTATTGCCCTAAGGTATTTAAGTATAAAATTAACTGGATGTAGCCAATCGTAATTTGTTGGCATAAGACATAAGTATGATATATTGGGACTAAAAATGGAAGAACGATACATTACAGTTTTTGATAAAAATTGCAATTGTTTAGCAGAGTTGTTCAAAATGCGCATAATATTACAAATTATAGCATTGCATAACAACCATAGTCCTGTCAAACTAATACTCATACTAATAGTGATACTTTTTTGTTTTTATTAAATATTCAAAGTTTGAGCGATAAATATAATATGCTGGAATACACGCTGCGGAATAATTCTGCTAATATTGTCTGCCTAACTCAAACCTGGCAAAGAATTGATCAACTCACATCTACCAGCTTACTTAATTATAAATTGGTTACACATTTTACTCGCTCTCAATCTGTCGGAGGTGGATTGTGTATTTTTGTTAGGGATGATTTACTAACTACTAGTTTAGATGTAAGTTCTTTTGTAATTGAATCACTTTTTGAAGTATGTGCTATTAAATGGTTAGTCAACAATAAGAAATTTGTAAACTTTTATCGTCCGCCTGTTTCGGATTTTAACTCTTTTATGAATCAACTGCACAGTTTGTTAAGTTATATTTATAGTACTAAGTCTCCTGTATTCATATGTGGTGATTTTAATGTACGCTTTCATAAAGATACAAACGAGTCTCGCATAATTATGAACTTATTCCTTAGTTTTGGTTTGAAAGCTACTGTTAATGATTACACTAGAGCCACGTCTTCATCAAAAACGAGAATTGATAATATATTCACCAACCATATGTTTGATGTTAAAACTACAGTGCGCGACACATCTTTCGGATCATAAAATAATTCTAGTTGATTTCGATAATGATTTCACTACTAGTGAAAAAGAAAGCGTATTAAAAAACGTAACTATACTCCTAAGAATGTAGCATACTTTCATGTCTTGTTACAAAAAGAATCTTGGGTTGATCTCTTACCTGCCCCAGACCTCAACAGTAAAGTTCGTACTTTTGTGAACATACTACAATATAACAACAACCTAGCAGTTCCTCCTAAAATGTGCAGAGTTAGTAACAACTTAAACCGGAAAAACTGGGTAAATAATGAGATCTTGCAGTCCAGCAGCAATCTAAAAGACCTATATGTATATAATGCAGAAGCACTACCCTCAGCTAAAGGATGTGTATAAAATAAGATATAAAAATCATAAACTTCTGGTTAATCAAACGAAAAAACAGTACTATAGTGTTCGCATAAGTAACTCCCAGAATAAATCTAAAGAAATGTGGAAAGTAGTTAACGAACTCACATCTGGTTGGGTATCTCGTAATAACGTTGAAATTATTCAAGATGATAAAAAGATCAACGATCCTCAGGAACTTTCTACCGCATTTAATTTGCACTTCCAACAATCAGTTGAACATGTGCTTAGCTCTATTCCCGCTGCGCAATGAACACTGTAATTAACCCCAACAAGGTTTTTGTTTCCTTTTACTGAACCTGAATTAAGCGTTATATTGCACAAGCTTAAACGAAAACACACTTCTGGTATAGATGACATATCTGCAAAAATTGTTATTGATTCTTTTCATTTATTAGCTGCGCCCGTAACTTATCTCATTAATTTTTCTTTTGCTTACGGAATTTTTCCTAGCGATTTTAAAACATCCGCAATTGTGCCAATTTTTAAGAAAAATTCTAGAACTGACATATCAAATTATCGGCCCGTTTCCCTAATATCTGATGTTGGTGAAATTTTTGAATATTGCATGATTGAATTCGTTTTATAAAAAACAAAATATTTAATGACAATTTACAAGGTTTTAGAGAAAACAGGTCAACTACTACCGCATTAATAGCTTTTTATGACATTATCTTAGAAAATATTAACAAACGAAATACTTCACTTGCCATTTTGTGTGACTTTAGCAAAGCTTTTGATTGTATCCAACATTCCTTATTATCGCAGGAACTATACGAAAACGGTATACGAGGTAATGCTGCTGAGTGGATACACTCATACTTGGAGAGACGTGTTCAATTTGTCTTCATTACGCACCTTTCAAACAACAAGCTAAAAAAATACAAGTCCAGCTGTGTGCCTGTTCTCCATGGGGTTCCTCAGGGATCTGTTTTGGGTCCCCTGCTTTTCAATTGATATATGCTTTATATATATGTGGATGACACCACTATACTTATTTCGGGTAGCGATTCCAATCAAGTTGAAACTGCAGGTAACGCAGCAATGGATCGTATACATCAATGGTTTTGTGCAAATAAATTATGTTTGAACAATAAAACTAATTTTCTATTATTTCATACTCCTCAGCGTACCCAAAATATTACTTGTAATGTCCATGTCGGTACTAAACCTTTGCAGCAACTACATTCTACTAAGTTCCTAAGGGTCGTTGTGCAAGATAACCTGGAATGAACACTGCGAATCTTTTGCATCAAAAAGCTTATCTTTCCCATTTCTTAAAATCTATCTTGTCTTTGAAAACCCTTATTTTTGGGTATTATTCTGAAATTCACGTTCGGCTTCATTATAGAGTTCTTCTTTGGGGAACTGCTTTTATAGCTCAAAAGCAAATTATTAGAGCCATTAGTGGTATAAAGTTAAGAGATTCATGAAACCTGTTTTTATGTCACACAATTTTTTAACTCTACCGACCCTTTATATTTTGGAAGCTCTCTGCTACATACATAAGAATAAATATCTAAAAAACAAAAATGTTCACGCATACGAGACTCGTCACCACAACAATTTCTGCTTACCAACGCTTCAATTAGATGTTTATGCTAGGAGTTTCTAATATTTAGACAGAAAACTTTATAACAAATTGCCATCTCATTTTAAAGAAAGCAATAATTTTAAACAAGCAGTTAAGCAATTTCTAGTTAGTATTTCTAGTTCTAGTTAGCATATTCTATTTGTCGTTCCTACTTCTACTTCTATTATTCATTTTGCGTTTGTAGTTATTGCTTTTAATTAAGATCATAAATCTTTTTGTTTTTTCGTAAATTTCTAATTTAGTTCCTTTAATTAAGGATTTTGTTACCTTATGGCTTTTTATGTTTTTTTCTGTTTTTATTTAAATTTTCCTTAGTTTTAGGTTTGGGTTTGTTTCTTTACAGACGCCTTCATTTCAATTGTTTTTTCTTTTCTTCTTTTTTTGTATTACATTTTGACTGATGCTATTGTCATTTGACACTTTGAATCAAGAAACGTTATTATTATTATTATTATTATTATTATTATTATTATTATTATTATTACATAAAATACATTTCAAACATCAGGAAACAAGAATATGCACTTACATTACGTTAGCAACGCCATTTAATTCAGCCAATAAGATCTATTATTGACTGGCCATATAATTTTAAGATTAGTTAAGAGTACCCGATCACCGAAAACGGTAGCAAATATTTCTGCTTGAAGGTGTCACATATCTGCCCAGACTATAGCTTGTTCAATTCAAAGTTTGCGATAATATTTTCCCAGTTCCAGGTTTGTGCAGTTTTGAGTGTTATATATATCTACATAAATTTATATTGGAAAAAACTGCAAATCACTATTTTTTTAAATACCTTGATGATTATAAAAGATGAAAAAATGCTTCAGGTAAGAATTTGGTTTAATTAGGAACATTTGCAAATAGTAACAACTTTTTCATTTTAAACGGATACCGTATTGGATTTTTGCAGTAGTTTTTCTATTTGTATTTTCAAATACGTATCACACTGCATGTCTCATTAAAGGAATATTATTAAGACAGCATATGTTTTAATTTTAAATCAAATAAACATGAAAAGAAACGCACACAAATAGTAAGCAAGTCCGTTTAATTAACTAAATTGTCAAATTAGATTCTAAAATGTGGTTAGACCACGTTATTATGAATTTGTATTAATAATATTAAAAAAAAAAACAAATTTAGCGCAAATAAATTTCAAATTGTTCGTACCTAGAACCAAATGATACGTGGAACTGCATTTTAATAAAGTATGATGAAATAATCAATCGTCTTTAAGGACTGACAAAACTTACTTTTCTAACTGTACACACGAAAAAATGCGGAGTTGGATTCAACACCAATTCTACACCGTTCGGTAGTTCCTTCGCGTCCAAATGCACAAGTAGTTCAAAATAATGGAGTTGTTAAGTTTTGTAACAGTACTCACATATCGGAGTTTAATTACATTTTTGCGTAGTTAGAATTTCCCTTTTGCAGTGTAAAGCTTTTTCGAGCGGAGTTAACTGTAATTCGTCAGTGTTAAATTTATCGTCCGCAAGAAGTTGAAATTACCCTGTTTTGGTGTTGGGTTTACTCCTATATAGGTAGTGTTAACAATACTTCGTTCTAGAGTTGAATTACTCCAATACAGTGTTAGCAATCCTCTGTTACAGTGTTACTTAACTTCTTGTCGCAGTTAAGTAAGCACCGTTATGGTGTCACGTGAACGTACTTACTGTATTGCGCGAATACTGTTATAGTGTTAAATCAATATCGCAAAGGAGCTAGGTGAACTCCGCTGCGAAGTTAGGTAAACTCGGCTGCGGAGATAGGTAAACACGGCTACGGGGTTGGGGAAACCAGTCCGTGGAGATAGGTAAACTTCGTTGCAGAATTGGTATCACTATTACGTTGAAAATAGGAAAGGTGAGTAGAATAATTCTTGTAGAAAAACGAAAATGTGTATTTTAATACTTGAAGTCTAATACAAAACATTTAATATTCGTGCCTAGTAACAATATACATATCATTTTGATTATTAAAAGGACTGACATTCATATGGGAAAACGTGATATAGACTATCAAAACAGAATACAACTTCTTTTTCGTCAGTATTTTCAATAACCTTGAAGGCTGAAAAGTATTCGGAATATGTTGAAGTTTTCCAACACATGCAAATACAATAATCTTTTGAATTATGATTAAATATATGTTCTATTTGAGCAAATATAGGGAAATTTATTTCATCACCTATACTAGTAACAATAAAAAATCC